>JAPUBQ010000001.1:6781255-8162993 GCA_035578125.1 Mellilla xanthometata
AGTCGAATTATTCGACTTTATAAATCATTCGACTCATTCGAATGGTCTCCGAAAATTAGTAACTTACATTATACCCACTCAAAATTTACCGGACTGAATGAATACTACATTAGTTACTACTTGAGCCGACTCCATTCCAACGATTCATTCATATTTCATTCATTTGAAACTAACAAGTGACATTGACAAGATTCGCTAACAATCGAGTCAAAACGCCATTAGTAACTAATTAGTAGTCATCATTCGATTAATAACATTAGTATATTACTAATAATTCAAGTCAAACGTGTATATTAGTAGTTGTAGATAATTCGACTGGTCGGATTATTCGCAGTCGCGCATCTCTAGTATGAATGTCTATTAACATTATAAAATAAGAATTATAAAGAGGAAAAGTTTGATTGTTTTTTGTTTGTTTGACTCGAATAGGGTTCGAAACTACTGGACCGATTTGATTGTAATTCTTTCACCGTTGGGAAGCACATACCATTATAGCCCAAGTAACATGGCTATATTTTGTTACTCTTTGCAACTTAGATTATTTTATAGCCCGTGCGAAGCCGGGACGATCTGTTAAAGTAAAATATAATTCAGATTCTAAAAATAATAGACACTCAACCTCTAGTTGAAAATCGTACTACGTGTATTATTCGTTGCACATAGCGCAATCTATTCGTATTTTAATGAAACGACTTCAATCGGGTCGCGCAATCGTTATATTACTATGCGACTGCAGCGCGTTGCAGAATTTGGCGACTGCTAGGCTGCACGCTTGATTTGCAGCGCCATCTAGGCTTCGTCGGTAATTATGACAAACTTGAATGCCACGCTTTATTGTATGGGAATCAGCAATCCTCTCTGGTATTCTAATCCCTGGTATAAATGTAGGTTCAGCATATATATGTATATACGAGTATAATTGGTGGGACTAGTTTTATTAGGGTACGTTATACGCTCTTACAGATTACAGAAGGATGATGACGAAGGTTTCTGTTTTAGTTATCTTTAGCATATGTTTACAGGCCATGTTTCCTTGTATAACTATGCACATGTGTTTATTTAGAAATGTCGTTTTATTCGTGAAAGCAGAATATGTGAATTTAATAGATCATTTTACTTCTATTAATTTTATGTGTTACGCAAGTTACACATTTTTGGTTGCTCAATAACCTACCAAACCGTTTTGTGACATATTCACTCAATCAACAAAACATAAATAAGAATTTGGAATTAAGATAATTTGTAAACAACATATGTACAATTTTGTAGACGAGTTTTGAAGTGATTAGGGGGTGTGAGAACTTATATCTCGTACAAATGTAGGCCAAAGTAGATAGCAGCTATTAAAAAGTAAGCTAAGCAAATACTTAATTCTAAATATACAAGACAATGATGTGACATGAGATGTCTCATCATGGTCCTCGTTTCATCTACATATATCCGTCCATATGGACGGGCGGAAAGAGCGAAGTTACTAGTAGTTTTTATATGATACTAGTTGACAGGGCAAACGTTGTTTTGCCTTATCGCTAAGGGGTATGGAAAATAAATAGTAGCAGATTCTCAGACCTACTGAATACGCAGATAAAATTTGGTAAAAATCGGTCAAGCCGTTTCGGAGGAGTACTGTGACATGGAAATTTTATATAGATTTGAAGACTTCGTTGGCGTAATGGTTACCATGCCGGACTGCCTACCAGTGGGTCCTGGGTTTAACTAAATTTGTTAGCTGTCTGGGTGTAAAATATGTATCGATATAAAGTATTCATGTGTATGTATATGTAGTGTATCAGTTGAGTAAGCAACCATAAAACAAACTAGAAATGGTTTAGTATTGGGCTAACCAGCCGTATGTGAAATGTGTCCTTATATTTATATTTTAGTACTTGGTTGACCTGGTGTTTTTTTTTAATATGACATTTTCTAAAAATGATTCCTAGCTAGATCAATTTATCGCCCCCGGAACCCTCTATACACTAAATTTCATGAAAATCGTGTGAGCCGATTCCGAGATTCCTATTGCTCATTTAAAGATATAAGAAAAGATAAGATTTATTAAAACTCTAAAAACGTTACTAACCTGGCATTATAGAAACAGTCTTGAGCGCTCGCAAGACGCGAAAGGTCCTCAGCCCCGCCAGATTGCCAACCTCCATGCCGATGGTGGCATACCCTGAGGTTATCACCACGAAGTCCAGCCAGTTCCAAGGGTTCCGCAGGTAGGTATACTTGTTCAGGATGAAACCTTTCGCTATGCACTTGATTATCATTTCCGCCGTGTAGATCGCCAGGAAAATGTATCTGGAAAGAAGGGAAAGGCTTTTAGTATGTAGTTTTTTTGCTAAAAATTAATAGGCTTTTTTTTTACACACACGGCTGGTTAGCCCCATACTGAACCATTTCTAGCTCGTATTATGGTTGCTAACACAGCTGATATGCTACATATACATACATACATATTATATATAAATACATATTTATGTATAATATGTATGTACGCTTTGAAACTCCAAGATCTACACAGAATTAAAAAAAAACACGGTTTCGAAGCAACATGAGAGACTAAGGCTATATTTCGTTTTCAAAAATATATTGATCCCTACTAAAACTTCATTCATGTAATGCAAAATGTTAAAAGTGTCCCAAAAAAATCCTTCCTTATATTGCATGCACATCGCATTATTTATTCATATTCTATATTTCAGAGAGAGCGAGATAGCGAGATATACGGCCTTGTTTGAAATTATCGTCATAGATAGATAGATAAACTCTTTATTGGGCAAATTAAGGTACAAGTCAAAATAAAAGTAACAAAACAAATGTATTCCACAAACGGCGGCCTTATCGCTAGCAGCGATCTCTTACAGGCAACCTTTGGATGGAAAAGAGTCTTCAGTATCAAACCGAGATTTTCATTTTACCACTAACTCCAACTTTTAAAATTGGGAAAACAACGATTGCCGGGTCATTTGATAATTATAAAGAGGAAAAATTTTTACCTTTGCAAATTTAGAATACAATTTAAAGCTTCTAGATCAGACTCAAAAAGTCTACAACAACTTTTAGTAAAGTAGTTTTCGCTCATGCGAATCCAGAACAGACTGCTAATAAAAAAAGTGTTTTGTATTTAAAGAAAACATTCAAGATAATAAATATTTTTAATTCATTCAGATACAACAGTTCTCGTTTCACAAAGTCACAGAAGGAAAACTATAAACGCTTCAATTAACTCAATATCAAAATGAAAAGATTGCTAATTAGAGCGCTGTTAATTAAAAACCGATCGTACAAATTGAAACCAAGTAGTTTGCTTTAAATAAATTAGAGAATAAAATCAACATTGTAAAGTTAGGAATGCAATTAAAGTGTTCAATTAATATTATTTCCTATGAAGGTAATATTTAACTTCAACTAGAGGTTTTCATTTTGTTTAATAGGTTTCTTAATGATAATATGTTTAGCTGTCCTATTTTTTTATGCGTTATAGGTTCGTGTTTTGCCCACAGATATAGCTATATATTAAGCAGCGATGTGGCTCACGATGTAGCACGCTTACCTAGGAGGAACCAATTTACTCTCGATTTAAATATCTCAGTATGGTAATTCTCAGGAAACAGAGCTACAAGTAGAGAATTCCAAAACTTCGCAGTCCTCACTATGAATGTTGAGAATCTTCGGAATTTTCACTGTGTAGCGGTGTCCCTTCCGTGTTTGCCCTGCATGCTATAGTGGAACGGAGATTTGCCTTCTCATCCTGTATTTCTTGTCCATTTCCGTATTTTCTATATTACGAGTATTAATTGGTCCAATACAGCTGATAGAGTAAAAGGGAAGGAAACAATAGGCTATGCCGACACTCCCTTGTGGGAAAGAGATGATGACAATGATGATAAAAGTATTTTCTTCTTATATATTTCAAACTACCAATTATTTTCTCAAATTGCGACACTCTAATCTCGCTACACCGCCCGAAGCATGTAAAATACAAGCGGAATCCAGAATAAACATATTCCACAGGATTCTCGCAAGCGCCTTCATACATCGCATGATACGATAAGAGCTATATTCGCATAACTGGTGCTCACATACGCTCACGAACTATTTATTTACGCAGCACCGAGGAAATGCAATGAGCTAAGTAAATCTTCGTTAGCTTTATTGTAGAAGCTGTTCACTGTACATTTGAACAGTTTATTTTAAAATGTATTTTATTTTAAATGAGAAGAATTTTTTTCATTGCCGTCACAAAGTGTCAGTGTCAGTAGTGAAGGTGGTTAAATTAAAAATGTAAAGTACCAAGCGAACTCTTCTTATATGGGTACCCAAAACTTATTGCCATACATACATATGAAGTTTAATAATAGGCCAAATGCTGCGCTATGTTCTTAGAGGAACTTTATCGGAAAAACACGTTTCATTGTAGTGCAGTCCCTTTAATTATTTAATCTTTTCTGTTTAAGTATTTGTTGTTATAGTGATAACAAAAACACAACAACTGTGAACGTTTCAACTCTCTTGCTATCACAGTACATGAGATACTTCTTGGTGACCGACAGACAGACGGTGAAGTCCTAGTAATAGGGTCCCGTTACAAACACAAATCATTTATTGATGATGATTATTGATGAACACCAAAGTTACAAGTCAAATAATATGATATCATTACAAAGGTATATGATATGTATCAATGTAAATTTTCAATTATATTCTAGTAATATAATATCATTACAATAGTTTATGATATTAATCAAATGCCAATTTTCAATTCTAGATAATCATTTAAATTATAAAAAGTTGTATCTAATAGCCAAACCCTGAGTCTAGTCTTAAAGCTGGCGGTGGAAACATTTCAGTAAAACCCTGAAAAGCGCTTTTGAAAACCACTTTGCGCATAAAAAAAGGAAGTATAATAATATTAAGCCACGACGTCCTAAGCAAATACAGTCGTAAATATAGTTACGCTACAAGTTTTCCTCCACAAATAACTTTGATTGAAACGCAAAACATATCAAACTTTTCTTTTCATGGAAACCAGTCGATAAACCGTAACTCTATCGATCACTGTGTTGGCATATTTCTTCACATTTGTTTGCTGCCAGTCATGTCAAGGAGCGGTGACATCACGATCCGTGTATTTTACCAGATATTTATTTACCTAATTGAATTTTTGTCTCTGCAGACAGTCTGTGAGCAAAATGGTATGTTTTAAAAAGTTCTATAAAATCTTGCGTAAATGATAAGGCTACGGTTTTTTCAGATTTAATATCTTTGATTCATTGTTAAGAATTGTCAGAGCTTCAAAACACGTTACGTAAAATTAACTCAATAGTTTTACTTTTTGAAAAATAATAGTTTTAAAATTTAATAATGATTTGTTGGTTCTTTAATACTTTCAGTAGTACGCTTCTGAAACTAACGTGCAGCAAGCTTTATTACTTTCACGTTCAGAAGTGTGCTTCTGAAAGTAATAAAGGTACAACAAAGCTAACTTTTTTATGTAATGATATTATCTATCTAGAATTGTTAGAGCTTATAATTCCAATACTGTTGATTTTATATGAATTTATTTCGTGATAAATCCTGCTACAAGTCAGGCGTTTCGCTGAAAAATGTATCTATATGTATATAGCACCTAATGTCCACCAAGTGTGGCAAAGACTAATTCAAAATTACAGACTCTATGCGAATGGCAACCAATATCCATCGTACATAAGTTTTGCTGTACAGGTGTGAAACGTGGAAGGTCACCAAGTATAATATCTACATATATTGGCCTGAGAATGAATATATCCAACATGCACCTATGGGAACGCTGCAATGAAGTCCCGATCGACCAGCAGATCAAACGTGCGTCGTAAATGGAGCTAGATAGACCACACTCTCCAACGGGAACCAAACCATATGCCAAGACAAGCGTTTGACTTGTATCCCCAAGGAAAGCGTAAACTTGGTCTTCCAAAACAGACCTGGCGGCGGCGGATTGACGAAGCAACAGCGGCTATCGGCAAGACCTGGAGCGAGATCAAACGAAACGCTCAAGACAGACCGCGATTACGACGCACTGTGGATGCCCTCTGCCCCATCAAGGGGACATAGGACCTTCGATCAAGTAAGTCATATCATCATCATCATTTTCAGCCCTCTATCGCCCACTGCTGAGCATAGGCCTCCCTTCGTGTACGCCATTCGTCTCGTCTCTCCAAGTCATATACACCTAGAAAAATTTATGAACGTTGTGTGTATTTATATACACATACGACTTTATTGGATAATTCTTAAACATACCTATTATACTTAAAAGGCTTTGTTAATTTACATGAATAACACGTTGGTCTAAATATAGCGTTTCCAAGAAAAGACTTTATCTAATATTTAGCAAGCTTATTATGAACCCTTTACTCAAACAACTCTTCTGAAACGTCATAAAACTAAAATTGTTTCGTACAGTCGGCAACGAAATTAAAACTCGATTTAATAAAGAATACATTTGAAAGTTCACGTCTCGTGCTACTTTTCGTTTCATGTTCTAAGTTACATAACCAAATGAGTGTGAGCAAAAGGAAGCGAACTTCCAAATGTTTTTTTTATTGAATCGGGATATAAATTCTTCTTCTAAGTAGGTACGCTCTTGAAGAGCGGTCGTGGTCGTCATGAAGTAGTGGACAGACAGGACAGACATACAGACAGTAGTCGTCATGAAGTAGTGGTGTAGACAGACAGACAGTACACGCATTTTGGGATATATATAACAAAACACAAATAGATTAAATTAGTTGATATTTTTTTATTTTTCTTATTTACAATGGCTTAGACTTAACTATGACAACGGGCCAAATCCAAAAGACTGTCCGCGTTGACCGTTGCTTAACCTCGATGATCGCGTCAGATCACCTTAGTAAACGATAGGCGCTACCTTCAGATAGAAAAGTAGAGTTTTCCCACTGAACCACACTGAACCACACTCGATTTTCTTAAGTAGCTCCTAGTTGATTAGAATGACACATACCAATACTTGCTTAGATATTTGTCTTGTATTAATTTATTTTCCTAATTATAATTTATTAATATTGTCGTTGTCTGTACTTGTGAGTATGACGCGGGCTAAGTTTTAAGTGGACTGAGCAAAGTTGAGCGCGTAGATAGTGCTCGTAAAGCTACACTTTACCAAAGCTACCTGTGGCCCGTCTAAACAAACTCGTACATATGATTTATGGACTTATTAACATACATACATAACACTTGTTAGCCAACTTAAATTTAGATAAGTACAAGAAAAGTCTCATTTTAATTATTCGTAATTTCCGCGTAGAAAACGGTCGCACTTACATTATTTATTATTAAATGTTGGAATGAGTCCAATATGACGTTTTCTACGCGGAAATTATTAAGATGCCTCACGTGAACATTTTACAAAATTATTTTTCGTGTTCATTTATTTTTAGATTTTAAGTTTTATTACAATAAATTTTAAAAAAAAAAACAGCGAGGTAGAGCCCATGTAAATGCACCTTCGGCCAAAATGTCGCTGAGTCTCGAGATTTAACGCGCCGCACACTGCTTTTCTTTTTTCTTATCAAATTATATTGTGTAAAAAAGTACAAGAAACCTTTACATAAAAGTGTGTGAAATATGTTCAATGTACTGGAAAGTTTCAAGGCATTTCAAATTTTATCTTAATTAATACACGTTTCTAAACCTACTTTAAGATGTGTCATCTCTTCTTGCTTCTTGTATTAAGAAATTATTTTACTTGCTTATATGTGATAAAATATATTTTTTATTTATAGTTTAGTCAAAAACAAAAGTAAAGCTGTACTCGGTCACTGGGGTGAATGCCATCTATATATTTTTCAACGGTTTTTTTTCATATCTATGATCAAAGGTGTAACTACCACGATACAGTACAAAGTAAAGTATTGCTTCCAATCCACCTATATTGGGAATTCCAATTTTTTTTCCTGGCACCTTGCCAGTTCACAATTCGGCCAATTGAAACCGTGGCGTATTCGACCGGAAGTGGCTATAAATCTTTAAGTACCTTTGTTAAGGTTTTTGAGTTAACGTAGATAGATTCTAATTGCGATTGTAGGTTTGTTTTACAGAGCAAAAAATAATTTGAATAAAGTATGAGGACGAGATGACTTTTGAAAAATACCTTTATTGCTATTGCTTGCGTGCTTGTGTAACGCAGGGAAAAAATATAAATAAAATTCTCCGAACCATAGACTACGCGAGCAAATTTCTTGGAACATTATTTGCAATTACCGAAATTTCATCTCTTCACATCTCAACTTGTGAAATTAAATCATATTCAGAAAAATAAAGTTAGATATAGTATTTAATCGCTCTGCTAAATACAAATAAATTGGGTAGTAAATATAGCAGCATAAAGTTTTGCCTTTTTTTGTAGAAACCATCTCTCCAATCAGCAAACTTTTATTCTAATTCGCTGTCTCCAATCAAAAATTGTTGATAAAAAAATCCGTTATATTTTTTCATAAAGATTGGTTCAAAATAACTCCTATCACCGAGAACGAACATACATACAAAATACAGACTGACGAAAGCAAAATTAGCCATATAATGCAAAGACTTCTCTCGATCGTTCAATCTTATTAAGAAAATCTTTGACATGACACATTCATGAATCTAGAAACTTGAGTTTTAAAATACCTACTAACATAATTATAGGAGTTTACAAAGAACATAAACATTTTGTTGATCAGTTTTCATGCTTCTAATCATGAAAAAAGAAAACAATAGTAAACAATTTAGTAAGGAAAAAAAATACGTTCATTGATATTAATTATTTTTCCTACGGAATCTTTAAACATTTTAGTTCGTAACAGAATAAAAGCAAAATCTAGATTAACTTAACGCCACGTCTTTTCAGATTCAGGCCAGGCTTTTTGGCTAAGCTGAAAATATCCTAAATAAATATTTGTTAGACAAGAATATTAGATCGAAAAAAGTCGTCGCCTAGTCGAAGGATAATAGAGGTCATTTGTGCCGAACTTTCATTAGCGAAAAATCTGCAGAGCAGAAAATAATCGAATGAAAGACAAAAGTTTATTTCTTTTTTATAGACACTACGAAATCAGTCAGATTTCTCATCAATGCTTATTATTTACTATTATCACTCTATTACTTTGGCAATTTCGCAAATAAGATGCACTATTTTAACAATAGGTAACAGATATGTAATTTTGTTTGGTTTTTCATTTCGTATTAAAAATAAAAGTATTATTAGCGATGCGATAACTTTAACTTGACATCAGTCACACACAAACAAAACATACATACTATTTTTGCGTAGAAACGGTCTCACTTACAATAGTATTAAAAGTTGGAATATGTCTAAATGTTTACTCGTAAGTGTATGTAATCGTTTCTCCGCGAAAGTAAAGACTTACCTATACTTATACAGTTTTTTTTCGTTTAATGATAAACACGCTTACCTTTGACCACAGCTTGCCTAAAGTTAAGCTTTACTGTGGTCTAAGATTAAACACGCTTGCTTTAAAGGAACCAGTTAAAAAATATTGTTAATCTAAGGATTAACAATTGTGTTATGACATAGAAGGAGGAATTTTATTATTTGAACTGTAAGTCAATGATCGTTAAAGTCAATGCATAGGTAGTTTATTTAATTTAAAAAAATAAAGCACGTATTTTATTTTCGAACGTACTTCTAACAAATGTCGCAGGGCAAGCGGTCCCGAGGCGTAACGAGTTTGACGTTTATCCTGTCACATTTGGCGGAGGCAAACTGACGCCGAGGCTGGCCAGTGTGACGTCAGATTAGCGTCTACGTCGGTTTCACATTGGCGACGTGTCAAATGTTGCAAGAACTCGCACCTAGGGAATTACCCTGATCTGGTTCAACGTGGTCATGTTATTACACATAGCACAAAGGACTGGATTAATATTAACTTTGACAGATTGAGCATACTCTTTTAAAATGTGTTATAGGTTTTCGTCTGACCACACCTTGCCAGCAGATAGCGCCTGTAACTCAGCTAGTTAAGGTTATCTATCGCGATCATCAAAGCTAAGCAACGGGCGAAGCGGACAGTGTTTGGATAGGCTTAGCTCATACGAAGAAAAAGAAGAAGCACGCTTGCTAAGAAGGAACCTATTTACTATTTAAACTAAAGGATGGTACTTCTCAGATGAAGAATAGATAAGATAAAAAGAATCTGTAACTTGCCACTATGTGCACATTTTAACCTCTCCAAGCTTTATAAAAATAGTTGCAGCACAAGCAAAGTCTACGCCGCGTCTGAAATATTCATAAAACCATCAAGCCATATGGCCTACATTTAGCCGAGACGGAAAAAAGCATCTAAAAATTCGAAATAACGAGCTCGTTTGACGTAAAGTACGAAATAATGTCAAAGAAGTCGTGAATTCATATTAGAGAGAGTGGAGTACGGAGGGCAAAAACCGTGTATGCTCTGTACTTGGAATCGTGTAGCTTTTATGACCATGCATTAAGGTGTTAAATTGTTTGGCAAATAGAGCACATTTCTAGTGTATTTGGGGACCTAGCTCATCGAGCTTTTTGTGTGCTGTGTTGTAAACTTTTTTGGGGATTAAGTTTTATCGCAAGCTGTTGCAGTCGCAATGCGACTAGGGGTCTTGTCTAATTCTAGTTCTGTATGTAAACTCGTATTCCTATATTTACCCCGTTCGCTTACCATGTGTAAATTATATTTATATAGGGCATCTCCGCTGTTATTTCGGGGTGGTGACAATGATGGGCATTTATTGTATCGATGTATTCTACTAATCCAGACCTTTCATTTGATACCCATATTAAGAGAGTTGTGATATATTAGTAACCTACCATTTTGTGACATCGGCCATCTTTGACCGATTTTCGTCATACAAAGCTAAATTACTCCCGACCGCTTAAACCCAAAAATATGGATTAAAATTGGTTCTGTATATCGCATCGGAGCTCCTGAATGGATGAACCCACTATACTCGTAGTTAGTTTTCATTGAAAGATATGTATATATGATTAGTTAATATATTTCAAATCATATAACTACAAAATGTAGAGCTGGCTTTTTTTAGTTCTTACACTTGACCAGCACGGCGCGTAGCCACACGATTTAGTAACACTCTGGCATAAGGTGGAGCATGCTCAGTCTGGATTTACTGGCTCTCAAGGGGGCTGCCGGTACACACTGTTAGATGCTTAGCAACTGATTTTTCAAAATACAAATGTTTAATAACTAGTAGTTATACCTAATACTCAGGACGCAACAAAACATCGGCAATATCAATCACAATATTCTAACTAACACTACTAGCTCCAAAAATGTTTCATGTTTTCTTTTAAACAATACAGTACACAAATAGGAAGCCGGAAATTCAACACAAATACTTACACTTTTTTTTACGAATACTAATACAAAAAAGAATTAAATTAAGGTACGTAAATTAAGGTAAGTACACAATAATATTAACGAAGCTTCTGGTCTCGTAATACTCGTTAGACTGTATTACGATATTCCAAAGTTTGGTAAGTTTATTACGCCACGATGCAATAAGTATACATTATCTAATCTATTTTTTTTTATTTGCATTCTGCGCAGTATAGGCTCTTGGGTTCATGCTTTTTGTTATCATACATGAATTCTTATTCCTAATTAGTTTTGCGACATATGTATTTTGTCTTAAACAAATACAGGAGAATATTAGAACTTATCTAATCTATTACAAGTTATTAGGTTACACAAATATAATAATTACGACACTATTTAGTTTAGTAATATGAGTATGTGAATCTGAATCCGTGGCGGCAACAGTTTTGCTTGTTTGCGGAGCGCGGCGCGGAATTAGTTTCCTGCAGAAAGATCGATAACACCTGTTGATAGTGGAAAAGAACGATTCATGCAAATGTAGTAGGAAAACAAGTGTAGAAGGAATTCGATTTAGAGTCAGCAAACTAGAATAAATAGAATAGTAACCTGGCCGATAGAATGTTTCCACGCTTAATCGTAAAATACCGCGATGGCCGGGGCAAAACAGCTACCCGCGCGCCCGCGTGGTGTCATATGGTGTGGCACGGCGCCAATCGCGTGCGAGCTTTGTGTGTGTGGGTGTTTCGTTGGAATAGCAGTATTATTGTGTGCATAGATGGATCCAAATTCTAAGCGGCAATTGTATGGAGTTGCTCTTCCGTTTATTCTAGTTCGCTGTTTAGAGCACTAAATTCACCCATACTGCCTTTAGTATTGGTGCAAAATAGCATATGAAAAATCTTATAAAATCCCGCGTAAAAATATATAAAATAAAATAAATATTAGGACGCATTTCACTCACGGCTGGTGAGCCCCATACTAAACCATTACTAGTATGTATTATGGATGCTAACACAACTGATATACTACATATACATACATAAATACTTTACATCGATACATACATATTTAACACCCAGACCTAACAAATATAGTTCATCGTAAAGATATTGGCCGTACTAGGAAATGAACCCGTCGAAATTGACTTAGCACTGCGTTATGGTTTTTGGATTTCCGAAATGGACTTTTTTTTTCCTGTCGTACCATATCCTTTTTTTTCTGTTATCCGTGATACTGACCTATACATATAATATGTAATTTTAAACCCCAAAATGAAATAAAACCTGTAAAACACGCCTTACACCCTGATTGAAGGATCCTCGTAAAACGACGGATGTCTGCACTGTACATTGCCTCTTTATTTAATGTACTGCGGTAAACCCCGGCCACAGATGGAGGCATAGTTAGTAGACCACACAAATGGCTATGACATACCGCAATGCCTACAAACTCGCCTATAAATATACATATTTAATACGGGATTTTTATTTTAAGCATTGTTAATGTGAAATTGCGGCGGTTTGAGCGAACGGTTAAAGAATTGGGTGGTCCTTTTATGAATAGGGAGTTTAGTGGATACATATTCATATAATCCTTGCGAGTGTGACTCTGTGAGGAAACTTCTGCTTAACGTTCGCATTATCGTGAAGGAAACCATCGTGAGGAAACCGACATGTTTGAGAACCACAATATCCGAAGACACGTGCCATTCACCAACCCGCGCTTGCTCAGCGTGGTGGATAATGGCCTATATCTCTTTCCTCGGGAGAGAGGGCCCCGAGTCCCAGCAGTGGGAACGTATTAGTGAGCTGCTTATGCTGTTATGCATAATATAATTCTCAAACAATATATGACTCAGAGCTGAAAAATAAATGCAAATGCATAAATGAAATGTCAGAAAAAATGGTTATTCTTAATTTATTATTCTTAATTAATTTAGTCTTTTTGCACAATATAAAATTTGCATGACCTAAATTTGTATCTTTGGCAGATTCTTGATATACACAACTTACACTCCTGAATAAAACACCTAATAAATAAAATAAAAAAAAGAAACAAAATCGATTTTCTAGTTTGGGAGCTACAATGCAAAACGTCAAATTTATATCACGCCATCGGTTTTGCGGAGGGGCTTAATGTTTTTTTAGATCGCAGCGCTAAATACCGTTTATACTGGTAGGGCCTCTATCGCTTGTTAAACTTTAACAACTAAACATATATGAATAAAGAGTTCAAGAACACCTATAACAATTTGTTAAATTAATTAGTTTTTCACAAATCCTCAATTTAGTGGCCAAATGTAGCAACGTAGATATATATCTACTCTTATGTGTTTAGAGCTACAGCGCCGCGTTAACGATTCACGCTTACCCCACTCAAAACAAGGGTTTTAATCAAACATAAATTTTAATTAAGTTTTATCTCACAACTACAAGCTTTGATTACAAAATACGGCGATATATTGTTGATATTCAGCGCAAAGCGCCTGGACAACATGTTTAGGTGTATTTTCATAGAATAGAATTTCATTTATTCGTCTAACGTATCTTAATTATTACAATTTAGAGGTTTAATAAAAGCATACAATATGTTCTCGTCAAGTTCACAATACATACATTATTAAATTTAAAATCACAGTTTTATTTCAAATTAAATAATAATAATACATCTATCTATCTGCCTGTGGTTATTATATGACAGCAATATGTATATGGTAACAACTGGTACATAAAGCTTAATCAAATACAAATAATTTATTGATAACACCAAAGTTATATGTCAAATAATATAATATCATTACAATAGTATATGGTATGATTCAAATATCAATTTTCAATTCTAAATAATCATTTATATTTTTAAAAGTTTTATCTTCGCAACCCTAGCAAAAAATATAAAGTTTTTTATAGGTTATGATTGAAATCACTCAAATACGATTATTGAAGAGACTGTAACATTTTGAATCAATCTCAATGAAACTTGATACACACAGGGTACTTGTATGTTATATATTTTTAGTTGCCAACAGTTTTTTATAACGATTTTTAGTTTCCACGTGATTTATATTTAGAGAAAAGCTATAAAATGTTCAAAATAAGCTATTTTCAACCCAAATACATGTTTTACCCATGTCAACAAAATTTATAAAACAAACCAAAAGCATTTATTTATTTATTCAGTACACTTATAATAAGGCTTACAGATATATCCAATTGTAAATCATTAACTATATTATGCGTAGTAGAGCAGAGTAGAGAGAAGTTATTCTCAGTTCGATAGGTAGAAATGTTTACCGAGCAGAGTGAAACCTTAGCTTTAGTTATAAACTGTCATTTCAGCGTAGGTTTGGACGTGGGTCCTTCCTAAAGTGGTTCGCATATTTAGGGACTCACACGAAACTGTGGTATAACGCCAACAATATAGAGAATAGAGGTAGACATCCTGTTGTTGTAAACTAGAGATTCATATTTTGTTAGGTAGGTATGCACGGTGTTTGTGATAGGTTGTTTTTATTTTTATCGGGGATTTTTTTAAAAGACTAAATAAATTTCAACTAAAGATTACGAAAAACTAGACATGTAATTAAGTAAATTATTTAAAAAATGCCCTATAAAATAACAATTTATCTCAAAAACTGTGCTTGGTTGATATTTGTATTGTTACTTTCTTTAATATTGGTTTTTACCTATTAAGTAATCAATAAAGAGTTTATCTATTTATAGGTACTAAGCGATTTGCGTCCACCTTCATTGTGCGTACCGCCAAGGTGTGGAATTCTTTGCCAAATTCCCTGTTCCCCGATAACTATAATCTAGCGGTTTTCAAGGCAAGAGTGAACCGGTTTCTTCTGGGCAAGCTTGCTCCACCTTAGATCCCAATATTACCATCAGGTGAATCGCGATCAAGCGCAAGCCCATTAAGAGTAAAAAAAAAAGGTTTTTCAATTGTATTGTCCTGTGTTATTTTAATTTATACATAGTGTGAAGTAAAATTTAATGAAAGTGAACGAAGTGAAGTGAATAATGGTGGCGATTCAGCGGCACACACGACTAAACTAAATTTAAACAAACCCCGTCTCTTTTCATCTTAGGTGGCCAGAAAAAGACAGCACGTTCTGAACCACAGACAAAACAATTAAAATCACGTCAAATATGGAAAATGTAGGTAGTTTTAGAGGGAATACAAGTGAGTGCGGACTAAAGTCGCCTATATTTTCTACATTTGACGTGATTTTAGTTGGTTTGACTATGCTGCAGAACGTGCCGTCTCTTTCTGGCCACCTAAGATGAAAAGAGACGGGGCTTCTTTAAATTTAGTTTAGTCGTGTGTGCCGCTGAATCGCCACCATTATGTCTCTCTCCGATCAGTCAGATTCGTATATTCGCTAAAAAGGAGGTAGAATCTATAAGCAGTACCTACTTACATATGTTTGAACTTGGGGTTTGAACTGCCGAAGTCCCACACCTTCGTCACTTGTTGAGTGTAACCCTTGCCTAAGCGGCTAAGCCTGTAATTTACACGAGCTGCGTCGATATGTAATGGAAAACAGACGGTAGCTTATACCTTCCACAGCTGCTGTGAGCAGTTATGGACAAATTATTGTTCCGTGATGAGAAAATTGCCGCTTTTGGCGTGCGAATAATGGTTTACAGCTTTTTCGTAAGGTTTTGTGAACTGATTTTGTTTTAGGATAACAAGATATGATATACTTACTTCATGGTAGACCTTGTAGACTTCATAAATGAAGTAACTTTTAGTAAAAATCCTTAGATTATTCGTTTATCTATGGCCCTATACTTTCCTTAGTACTTAGTAGACAAAGGATGTAATTAAGCCTGTTAGAGAGCAATAAAACACACTGACGAAGCGGATTAGCTTTGTCTAACTATCACGGTGTACGATGGTAATCCTGTGTTCAGGACGGAGTAAAATTACGATTTAAGCTCTTAGAAAGAAACACTGCCTGTTTTCCTGACGGTTTCTTTTGAATATAGGTATGTTATAGGTTTGCGTTTGAACACAGCTAGCCTGATGTTAAGAAGCGTGTGGCCTACGTTGTATCACGCTTACCTAGAAGGAACCTATTCACTCGCGATTTGAAGATCTCAGGATGGTTCTCCTCAGAAAACAGAGCCTCAGGCAGAGAATTTCAAAGTTTCGCAGTCGTCTCTATGAATGTTGAAGCGAAGCGCTTTGTACGAATCTCCAATGTGTAGCGGTGTTTCTTGTATAAAAATAATAAAATTGAAAGTGAAAGAACTTAACAAATTAACAATAAAGTAAACTCAATCCCATCGGTAAGCCTTTAAACTTTTACATCGGTAATCCAACCCCAGAAATAAAAGTGGAAAAATAAAAATCTTAGAGGTTTCCCAAACTTTCCGAGCCTACGTAAAAAGCCGCAAAAGTTGTGATCGATCAAGTAACAGGCCTATTGTACTGCGATAAATCTCACTGGATAGAAGGGTCGACTTTATCCGCCTTGTCAAGATGGCTGATCGGTTTATTTGTTCGAATGTTTAGAGAACACCTTATTTTGTTCGGGGGCTAATTTAGTATATCCGCAAAGAATAACGCGTGAGTACGTATAGGAGACCGGTTTTTTTATACTAGTTGGGTTTGCGCTTGATTACAAATGAAATACATATGTGTTGGGTTGATACGGTGTTTGTGTGCGTGTTTTTACAAAGTCTACTAAACTACACGCCCAATTTTGATGCAACGTTTAGTGTAGGCTAATAGTTAAAAAATGGTGCATATTCTGAGATAGGATTGACAATGACGACTCACCATGGGGCGCTCCGTTAACATTTTTTTGGAATTCAATAACGTAATATCATACTTACAAGTAACTGCAATTTAAACTACCTATATACTATATATATCCTATAAGTTAAACCTTCTAACGAAAAAAAAACGCAATATATGACTACTTACTAATAAAACTATTAGTACTATTATTACTTAATTTAGTAATCATATGTTGCGTTTTTTATAAGTTAGAATGTTTAACTTATAGGATATAGTATATAGGTAATTTAAATTGCAGTTACTTGTAAGTATGATATTACGTTATTGAAATGCGATATTGAAAATAATAGTGGCAATATGAATTGTGATATTAAAAAAATAATATGAATATTGTTAGTGATTACTTTAATTTAGCGAGATCTTTAATGAATTTGGCTATTGTCGCAATTTTTGTGTTGTTTGTATGTCTAGAAAATCCCTTACACAGGGGAAACAAGTTAACTCTCGCCATATAATACTAAATAGTTACAACTCGCCTTGAACACTGTAAGATTACAAGTACAATTAGAGAGGAACAGGTATTCCGAAAAGGCGATCCTTAGTTAAGCCAGTGGCATTATAAATGTGGAAGCAAAACGCTTTGTACGAATCATAAAGTTCCCAATGGGAGGACACCTACAGAGGTGTCCTGCTCGATTCTAAAACGAAGCTGATGAAATTTGGTAAGTAGATGATCTGAATACTGACCGTATACATGTGTACTCGTATATATTTGACTAAACTATAGATAACTAAATAGCGTAAGGAAACATCCCACAATATGCGAAGTAATGATAAGCATTTGTCGGTCAAAATATTTTCCTACATAGTTGGCAAATGTAGGTCGACCCTAACAGTTTTAGGGGTACGGGGGATTTTTATTAAGCAAACATGCGGTTCAGTGAACTAAGAAGAAACTTGGAAACTGACCACACAAGGGTGAAAGAAAGTTCACATTTTATTATTATGCTGGCCGTCTTTGGGTGACCCGAAGGTGACCCGAAGGATGCTACTTTAAATTTGTTTATCTTTTTATGAGATCGTTGCATACAATGTTTCAGGTAATGTTTCATATCTCAATGCTAAGATTAAAATAATAACACTTATGTATAAAGGTTTATTTTCAAATAGGCGAGAAAAAGTTGTAAACATAATAAGCACGATCGTTTTAAAAGTAATTAGGTTGAAATAGTTAATGTATAAATAAAACGTTATAATAAGCATAATTCAAATGCTAAGAACAATAAGAAAATGAAACCAAAAAATGCTATAATATAGAATTGCGATAACTAAAATATTCTACCACATTTTCCAATCGATCCCTTCAGACTTTATTCGTAAAATAATAAACGAGTCTGCAAAAAATATCATCAGCCACGGGCGTGCTCTTTGAACCGAGAAATTAGATCAATCTCAAGTTTTTCCTCTTTCCGTAGGAAATTTAATAACGTGTGTTGAACATAAACAACGTTCAGACGCGACGCGAAAAACGAATGTCTTGACGTGGATTCGCATATTCCCGCTTCATTTGTGTCTACTTACATCGGGATGCCAGTTGTTTAGATTTTATACCGATTTCAATGAATGGAAGAAGTTTTTAATTCTTCAGAATCTTTTGTTGCTTAATTATGTTTGTTCACAATCTATGCTAAGTGTACATTAACACATATTTTATACTTTTAGGCCTATAAGGTACTAATTTAGTCATAGTTTGTGTTAATATACAAAAATGTACAACTTTTTTGGAAATAAAGATGTTTTTATGTCCACCAATTTGATACGCGAAGACGCCTGGGCTCTAAAAATCATTCTTTGTATGAAAGGATTTCTTTCTTTCTTTCTCTTTTGATCCCATATCAGAACCATGACATCATTTAAATCATAAATATTTTTTTAATAATCAATCCTAAAAATGAATCATACTGACCTAAAAAGGCGAGAGTATTATTTTAAGAATCCTCTGAAAAGTTCAAGGGCAAACAAAATACCTCAGTCTCCAATACCGAGCAACCCCGAATTCCCATTACGAGGAACCGAAAGTTCTAGAAGATAATCGAATTAATCGAGATGGGATCGCCATAAGCCGCCAATTCCGAGCCTTCCGAGACATAAACTAGTAATTGGGAATCAGATCACGGCTTGCGATGTGTAAGTTACTCGGTGATGTGGAGGAGATGTTACGGCTTTATCACATTAGTCATTTTAGTTTGACCAGATATCCTTACTTCCTTATACTTATTCTTCTTCTTCTTCTTTGACTTATCCCACTTCATGTGGGGTCGGTACAGTATGTACGCTTCTTCCATACATCTCTGTCATTCGTCATCTCTGTATTCACACCCTTCCTGGTCATATCGTCATTCACACATCCTTATCCTTATTAATCCTACTAATATTATAAATGCGAAAGTTTGTTGTGTAAGTATGTACGTGCGTTCATTGCGATGATACTTGGTATGGATAAAATTTTAGCTTGGATTAATATATAGGCTACTTTTATCCTGGAGTAACGCGGGGATGGAAAGTGGAGGGACGGTAGGGAGGCCTTTGCCCTGCAGTGGGCTTCTTTATAGGCTTAGATAGATAGATAGCGCCGTGGGGCGCAGCTAGTATAATATATAAACGTCTGTAACAGTCTGTGTATCTGTTTGTTACCTCATTACGGATAAATGAATGAAGGGATCAGGCTGAAATTTTGCAACAACATACTTTGAACCTCGAGAATGAATATAAGATATCCTACTTGTATATATAAAAAAAATATATATAATTTTAATATAAATGAATCCACAAACATTGTTGTTTGAATGTCAGGATGCCATTTTGATAAATAATCAAACCAAACCCGCAATAAAAATGGTTTACTTGATTATCTGTAAATGGCTTTTTGTATTTCTTAGGGTTTCGTTATAAGGTTAGTTTTGTGAATTTTAATCCTTTTTTCAGCCGACTTATAAAAGCTCTCAATCTGAGATTGATCGTATCTTATAGAAATTGTTAAACCAAAGGTAAGGCTCCTCTCGACACCAAGCGTTGGCTAATTAAGTTATACGACGTTATTATTAGTATTGTACACGTGTTACACGTCCTCGATCAATTCTAAAAAACATTATTCTTTTAAGTTATGGAAGTAATTGGTAGAAGATTAAGTAAAAATACGAAATCTAGCACCGCTTATAAACATTTTTAAACAAACCATTTTGTCCAAATCTTCTGAGTTGAAAGTTTAAATAGGTAATCAAATTAACACAACTTCTAAGCAATTCGGGGGTTCTTTCATGACACCTTGGTTTTGGATTCTGCTCACGCAATTTTACCGTGAACGAACTAAGGCAGAAAAGGCTAATTTAGGTTTAATATTTATTAGCAAAATTTTAGTATTTGTTGTTATAACGGCGACAGAAATACATCATTGATATGATGAAAATTTCCACTACACTGTTCCTCAGGAACCGATCATGGTTCGTGAGTAAAACGTGCCCCGGTAACAGACGGACGGACACACAGACTAACAGCGAAGTATTAGTTATACCGTTGAAACCTTTTGGGTATGGAGCTCTAAAAAAACGACTAATATTATAATGGCGAAAGATTGTGTGAAGCCGTGTGTGTATGTTTGTTACTTTTTCACGCTCAAACGGCTGGATCAATTTTGGTGAAATTTGGTAAATATTAATAATAATATTTCTTGTGGAATAGAGCTAGAAGTAGCGAGCGCCAGATTTTTGTCATTTGCTGCTATTACTGCTTTTGCTTTTGCTGTCTTCACGGTTTTTTTTATACATACCTACTAACCAAATATAATAATGCCACTAAGTAACTAATGTATTATATTGAGGAAGATTATTGCGCACCGCATTCAGGGTAAACTTTGCCAATTTAGTTAACTTATAAACACATTCGCTCTTCCTGTTGTAGGTCTCATGAGAACTGCTTGTGGAAATTAATCGAGTTATCTTTAATTTTGGCTACAATATTACACTGGACCGTCAAAACACTTTCATTTAAAAATGCGAAATATCTCGAATATAATAAGATAGTAGTTAGGATAAACATATGTAGTTTGAATTACTAAGCAAATAATTATACAAATTAAAACGAATAATTCGAAATCCTCGGGCGATTGATGTTGGCAATTTATGGATGGGTGACTATTGTTGACTTTTACATGCAGTAATCGCAGAAGCTATTTAAAATAGATCTACTTGAAAAATTTTCAAATTGAAACTCCTTACTTGATACGATTAGGAAAAAGTATACATTAAAATTACTCTATCATCACATCAGAAGACGCAGAATCGGAAGGCAAAATGCGTAGACAACATCGCAGTTCAAAGTTAAACTACGAGTAGGTCACCACTATTCATGGCAGTGGAAGAGATTTGTATGTCTGTAGATGATGATGATAAATCATAAATAATAAAATAATAATAAATGACGTATAAAATATATTATAAAGATGTATAAAATATATTATAAAGATATATAAAAATGTTAATCTTATATATAAAATTTCCGTGTCACAGTGTTTGTTACCGTACTCCTCCGAAACAGCTTGACCGATTTTTACCAAATTTTATATGCGTATTCAGTAGGTCTGAGAATCGGCTACTGCATATCTATTTTTAAGGCAAAACAACGTTTGCCGGGTCAGCTAGTAGGTATATTAATAAATGATAAATAATAAATAATCTTTTAGTTTTAAAAAGTCCCCCAAAATTGCTTACCTTGTTACATCCCCAAAAGTAACACAGAATAAATAACAGTACCACATCTGTACGTACTTTGTAGTCATGAGGTGAATGGGTAATTTGCTAAACATCTCACAGGAGAACTTGGTACCGTGTCCAAAAGTTTTGCATACGAGTTCGAGACGGGAGTGAAACACGGTTTACATTGCTGTCATTAGTGCAACTGGATGTAGCGTGCAACGCGCAAATGCAGCAATGTAGTTTGTGCTGAAATTTGAATGGGAGAAAATTAGCGCGTTGTAGATCTTTGTTGATATCGATGTCATTATGTTTTGAAAGTTAAAAGTGGTCTTCTCAACAAACATGATATTATAGTATCTTATTTTTTTTTATAATTATCAACTTTATTTTTTAATAAAAACTTTGGCATTTATATGACACTAACTGCGCCCGCGGTGTTACAATTGTACCCGCTTTAATCCGGGACAAAAAAAGTTAATCCAGGGTTACCAATATGTTAATCGAATATCTAACCTATCTTCATCGAAAATCCCATCAAAAACGGTCAGGCTGTTGGAGCGTGAAGGAGTAACATAGATTTTGAAGTTATTTGCGTAACCCACGGAAACCACATTTGTTTTCAGGATAAAAAGTAGCATATGTGTTAATCCAAGGTCTAACCAATTTTTCACACAGAATTACATCAAAATCGGTTCAGCCATTTAAGCGTTAAGAAGTAGGTAACAAACGTACACACTTATACTCAAACTTTCGCATTTATAATATTTGTAGGATAGTTGTAGAATTTATGCGAGTAAAACCGTGGGGTGCAACTAGTAAGAGTTATGGTCAAAATGTTTCATATCAAAGAAAACAATAGGTTTAAAAATAAAACAAAAGAGACAATAAAAACGTTGTTCAAGAAATGTGTTTGCAGTGAAGCAGCGAGAGTGCATGCATTATAAATCAGGTGCATTTTCATCTGTACTCCAGGTGCTGATTTTAGCGCTCTAGACGGTAAAGTAGTTGATTTACATTTCTATGACTTATTTCATCAAGTAGAGCTCCAAGAGAATTAAATTTCTATTTTCAGGAACAATTACTCCAATAACAAGAACTCATTTGAATACAATAAAATACTAAAGTTATTAGGTACTCAAATAAATTTGTATTTTCGTCAAAATAATTTACGTATACGTATATATAATGAACCTTTCACGGTAAATGTTGATCCAGTGTGAAGTTGGAACAATTGTTGATCCACCTATTTTGCGTGTATTTTCGGCTCCTCGCATTTAAAACCGATATACCCTGATCCAGCCTTGGTATACTCGTGACGTCGGTGGATCTACACTAGCACGTTTTCCGTATACTCCTCACCAAATACACCGACATCGTTTGATCCACTAACGGTCGAAAAAAACATACTGAATGTGATTTCTTAGATCCGGAGCCAACATTGACGATTAGGTATTCGAAAACAAAGCGATATATATTTTTAAATAATTATGAGTACGAGTACTTTGAAATGCTTAGTTTATTTTATTTTACCTTTGTTAAACTAATTTGGCCTTGGTATAGTTTCGTGTTATATCGATTTTCTTTGAAAAATTTAGTTTAATATGAAACTAACAGATTGTTTTTAATTGTTATGTTAATTGTTTATTTAAAGTTAATTGTTGCTGTTTGCTAAAATATTTTTTTCAATATTTTGTTTTCGTGATTTGTAAGAATATTCGCCAACTGGTTTATGAGAATATTGAGTTGATGAATCAACGGCATTATTTCTTTCTTGAAATAAAAATAATTAGCCAAGTGCGAGTAGGACTCGCGCATGAAGGGTTCCGTACCATTGTTGTATGGGAGCCCCCCTTGAATATTATTTTTAGTTAAATTATTTACTAAAGTAACTTATTTTGGGCCGGGAATGAGTTTGGCTAATAGTTCGAGGGACTAAATAAGTCTTTAACCCGAGGTAAGCACTGTGATTTACATTACGAATACACACACACACACACACGCGCGCACGCACACACACACACTGACACATACACACACGCGCCCGCGAGCTCACACACACACACACACACACACGCGCCTGCGAGCTCACACACACACACACACTCACACACCCATGTGCGCGCGCGCACACACACACGCGCCCGCGTGCTCACACAAAAATACACACACGCGCGCGCACGCACACACACACACTGACACACACACACACACGCGCCCACGAGCTCACAAACACACACACATGCGCCCGCGAGCTCACACACACACACACACACACTCACACACACACGCGCCTGCGAGCTCACACACACACACAAACTCGCGCCCGCGTGCTCACACAAACACATACACACACACACGCGCCCGCGTGCGCGCGCGCACATACACACACACACTGAAACACACACAGACACACACGCGCCCGCGCCCGCGAGCTCACACACACACTCACACACACACACACTGAAACACACACAGACACACACGCGCCCGCGCCCGCGAGCTCACACACACACTCACACACACACGCGCCTGCGAGCTCACACACACACACACACTCACACACCCACGTGCGCGCGCGCGCACACACACACACACTGACACACACACACACTTAGCATAAGTTTTTTCAATTTCAGTCAGCTGCAAAGTATTAGTAGTAGTAGTTGTTGTTTTAGTAGCGTTTTAGGGTTCCGTGCCTAAAAGGTAAAACCGGCGCCCTATTACTATCTAAGCCTCCGCTGTCTGTTTGTCACCAGGCTGTAGCTTATAAACCTTGATAACTAGGGAGTTGATTTTTTTACAGATGATGTATTTTTGTTGCCGCTGCAGTAACAAATACTAATTAGAATAAAATAAATAGGTATTTATAGAGCGGATCCCATAAAACAAACGCATTTTTTTTTCAATCTTTATCAAGACTTTTGATTGATTTTTAGAATAGTATCACATATCAACTTTGTTAATAAATAATTAAAATAAATTACACAAACAGGCGCGACTTCGTCTTACACTTGACCGATTTTTATAGCTAATCGCACGGAACCATTTACGCGGAAGCCCAACTCGCCTTTGGCCAATTATTTATACTAATGCATTTTATGCTTACTCCGCGTAGCGTTAGTTAAGCTTCATCTCTACCAAATTCAATCTATATTGGTCTAGCCGTTTCAGAGTAAAGACGTAAGAAACATACACTCACACGTAAAAAATAATTTTGAGGATCGGTCCACAAATGGCTGAGAAATCGATAAACAAAAAAAAAAATAAAAAAAAAAATCATACAGTCGAATTTATAACCTCCTCCTTTTGAAGTCGGTTAAAAATAATATGTTGATACTATGAATCTTTTAATAACAAAAAGGTCTTGGCACAGAATAATAAGTAGTAGGTCTTGACTGTTTTCAGCCAATCCGAGCGCTTGCTGTGCTCTGATTGGCTCATTTGAATCGGATCAACATTTACCGTAACTATCGCAAGGTGGATTTGTATATCGGATCAACATATGCAAGCGCTAGTAAAAAGTCACGTGATTGTAAATGTTGATCCGGTTGGAGCCACATTTGTTCCTAGAAATGCATATTGGATCAACAAAAGGCGGCGGATCAACATACGTTTTTGGATCAACAAATAACTCGTGTTAAGTCGCGTCAGATCAACATTTACCGTAAGGGTATCTCTATACTTATATATATATATATATATATGTAATTACGTACTCATTTACGTAAATGTAACTAATTGGATAAATTCATCGTATTATTATATCGTCAAAATAATATTATATACTTTACGATTTTTTTACCACACGAACAAAGAGCATAAGTTCTAGTGTCTAGAGTTTTGATGCTACTCGTACTTTCTGACCTTCTATGACATTGCAATTATACTTATTATTATTGTTCAACCATACAGATTAACACTCTATTTAGGGGTCGATTCTTTCGAATTTCGTCGGTCAGTGGAAATTTAAAAAATCTAAAATACACGTTTACTTTCATCACATAAAATGTTAACTCTTGCTTATAATCATTATCAAACCCGTAGGTCGATCCAAACGGTTTTCGATTGGACGGACGATCTCCTTATAAATGAATTGGTGTATCGAAAGTCAACTAAATAATTTCAATATCGTTCTCCCAAGAGTGTAACCCAGCTTAAGGGACATGAAGAAGCCGTGGTCGCCCACTCACCAGGGTATCGGGCCCAATGTGGGTCCAAAGCAATAATATAACCATGTTACGACCAAAGAGAATGGAAATAATCTTGCTCACGTCCCTTTGAAAGGTTAGGGGTGTAATGTAATCACGAAAAGGCTCGTCTTTCTCCGAATAGAATATAAGAGTCGAAATATAATGAGCTATCTTACAAATGTATTGTGATATTATAGATATTGAATAGGTATAACAAGCAGAATTGGTTTGTTATCTTTAAGGCATAAATGGTTAAGCACATAAGTCTATGGTTAAGCAAAAATATTTTGTTTACGCAGTTTCTTTTATGGGAGTTTCTACACAAAACACTTTTTTATATATGAAAATTCGATTAAAAGCTAATACAATTAACTGAGTACTATAACGGAGCTAGACCAAAAATATACATATCATTATTATTTTGAGCGGTATTTTGCGATAACAGCTTTCATTGTAACTTGATTTTATATTAAGGGTCTGTTACCACAGACTCAAAAAATATTTTTACTGGTACTATTTTATTGAGTTTGTATTTTGTGTTTCTTTGTTTAGTTTTATGCACTCAAAAAAGCTTACTGACTATTATTTTTGCTTTATAATATAAACGCTAACCTCATGAGTGGTCATGAGGTTAGCGTTTGATAATAAATCAAAGCGATATTATGGGCTGCGGTGGAAAAACCGGTTAATTTTCGTCCAGAAATCGCTAGCACAATCTAGCGGACATATCTACGCGGCCTGGCTCAACCTTAAACAATTGTAATGATGATGATTTCCCTGACTACTTGCCAATTTCAGGTTACTCTGTGTGTCTTCACATGGCTTACATCAGCCTATATATTTTAGCAGTAAATGTTCGAGAACAAGTACTACATGTGAGGTCACCGTTATTGTAGTAGTATACGATGTTTGAAGGCGGTTTGCTTTTAGCTGTTCTCTTCTTGTATCTAAAGCAATTAAACAATTGTAAACATAAAAATAGCTATAACGTAGTAGGCGATAATATATAAAAAAAGCACGGGATTCACTTTACCGTAATTTATCATTGAAGTAAAAAAGTCGGCTACGATCACTATACCAGCTAAGGGCCGGGTACCGTCCGCAAAGCAGTTTAGTATTGAATATATGAGACCCAAGATGCTGCCTGCTTGTTGTCGATCCGTAGTTGATTAAACAAACAATCTTTACCCCCATTTCTACAACACCTTCCGTTTGCGCGTTCTAATTTGTGCGCCATCTAGTTTGGTTTGGGCGAACTTTTATCTACAAAGGTACTTACTCAGCTTCTTCAACAGTCTCCGACATGGCAAGGAAGACACAGTTGAGCAGGATGGTTGCCATGACGAAGTAGTCGAAGTACTGATTGGTGGAGAGGTAGACGCACGCGCGCCGCACCTGGGACCAGGGTGACCACCAGAACAGCGATCTGGTGGCCGTGAACCGGTGTATGTAGTTCTTGCGAAAACGCTTGGACACCACGCAGAATGTCTGTAATGAAAGAAAATTGTGCCTGTTAAACAAAGGTACTCGTAGTAAGGAAGTCGCAGTCTGCAACATCGATAGCATTGACATTAGGTGAGATACTGGTGGCAATTCTGGCAAGCACACGACTAAACATAATTTTCGTGTAGTCCTATCACTTTTCATCTTTTGTAAAAAGAAAGAGACAGCACGATTTGAACTATATACAAGACAATTAAAATCTCGTCAAATATGGAGAATATAGGCGACTTTAGAAAGCACCCATTTGTATCAGCTCTAAAACTACCTACATTTTCTATATTTGACATGATTTAAGTTGTTTTGTCTATGGTTCAGAACCTACTATCTCTTTCTGGTTATTTATGATGAAAAGAGACAGAGCTATTTTAAATTTAGTTTAGTCGTACATATTGGTGGCGATTCAGCGGCACACACGACTAAACTAAATTTAAAGTAGCTCTGTCTCTTTTCGTCATAGATGACCAAAAAGAGATGGTACGATCTAAACCATAGACAAAACATCTAAAATCACGTCAAACATGTCAGATTTAGAGCTGATACAATTGGTTGCGCTCTAAAATCGCTTACATTTTTCATATTTGACTTGATTTTAGTTGTTTTGTATGTGGTTCAGAATGTGCCGTCTCTTTCTGGCTACCTAAGATGAAAAGAGATGGGGCTTCTTTAAATTTAGTTTAGTCGTGTGTGCCGCTGAATCGCCACCAATGTATGTATACCAGAATCGGCACCAATGTCTTTCGTATGTTTTGAGTTGAATTTGCGTGTGCGTTACTTAACAAGGTAGGTTTTAGATCTAGTAAATATTTTTTCCGGTGCTTAAATGACATCGGCTGAAGACCGTATTGTGCAGCTTGTTGGAGAGGAGGCCTATACCCAGCAGTGAGAAGATACAGGCTGATGAGGATGATGATGATGACATGACACGTATATTTAAAATATTACAATAAATCTTTACTCCATTTCCTTAAAAGGAACCAGCTCTAACACTTCGAAAACAGTGATTCGTAAAGGAACTGTTATTGAATCCAATGGATATTGTATTGCACAATCCGATGTTGAAATCTCAGGAACATTCGATTGCGGAAAATGGAATTTATCCGGTTTGAAACAATCGGATTTTACCTGGCCACTTATTCATATCGGATTTTACAAGCATTGGAGAAAATATAGAAAATATGCTTTCATTCCGTTCCTCTTTTACCCTTTGATTTATTCAAGATTTACACTAATTGAAAGCAAAATGTTAAAAGTGTAAGCTTGTGTATGTATTATTTAATATATACAAAAACATTTGTTTCAACACCTTTTTAAAAATACTTTTTTTTATTTTGATTTAGTGCTTGAGTCTTTCTTATTGGCTTAGGCAAAGAAGTCCACGAAACAAGTTCCAAAGCTTACTAACGTACCTTAGTTGATATAGCTCTGACACCTGTCAAAGCAATAACAAAAGTCGACGATTAGTCAAACTCAACTGCATTCAAGTGTTTTTTAACCAAATTTTACACATACCTAGAAACAATGAATATATAGCTCAATGCCTAGAAACATAACATATACCTTGTTTGAGATTATGTTAATTTCACAATGTAAACACTGCGATGGCGTTAGTAAGTAAAAGCCGATTCAACTTGTTTACAGTTTTTATTGATGCCGTAAATTCGCAGAAGTTAACTACCTATTATGTTTTGAAATATAGCATTACAGCTAAAATTTAAATTTTATTTAAAGCAGCCTTTCAAACTAGTCTAAGAGTTATATTCACACTAGTTGCGCCATGTGATGTTAAAAGCATTAATCCGGGATATAATGTAGCTTATGGGTTAATCCAAGTCTACCTCCATATAGAATTCCATATATATCGATTCATATCTGGCTTGAGCATAAAGAAGTAATAAAAATTTACTCATACAAGCTTTTGCATTTATAATATTAAGCAGGGTTTCATATAAATAATATAGAATAATGACACATTTCCAAATAACATACTGCGATCTGTCGACAAACGAAAGTTCGTGATGTCAGATTTGAGGTGATGCATCTGAAACGGTGGTTAGAAGAAATGGCAAGCAAGGAGAAGATATTCCGGCAGAGATATGGGTTGACGACATAATTAGAGTCGCAGGTCCTAAAGTACGTTCTGGACGAAACGGTGGGCTGAACAAAATCGAGGCAGGTGGCACATGCAAAATAAGACCTATACCCAGATAGATAGATAGATATACTCTTTACTCAGACTACAGGAATAAAGGCAGACGCCGCGGTGTCGAACTTACGAGTGACTGCAAGTTCAGTAATACTAAATGCTTCAGTAATACGTTTCCGCCCGCAGTCGCTACCAAGCAACTCTCGGGTCGGACGGCTCCGCAGTTGTCACTTCGCAGCGTATCTTTCTATTAAATTATGCCGTATTGAGTCTTTCGTGATTGCAAAAATAGTTCCCAAAAACAAAAGAGCCACGATGGATTATCTTTTCATAGGTGAGTTTGTAGTTTTCTTCAATGATTTGTAAGAAAATCGTAAAAATATTTTAATAAAACTACTTGGAACACAAAACCTATACCAGCTTGGAACAGTGTGGCAAGTATGCGGCAATTATTTTATCCGTAATTGTGGGGTAATTTTCCCTATGTCGTCGTGGATGGGGTCTCAAGATTATCACTTTTTATAGGTACATTCAGTTTTATTGTCAGGGTCTTTTTATTTTGAAATATCATATTATTTTAGCGTGCGCCTATCTTATTCAAATTATAAAATAATCCAGCGGTAACAATGTTTTCACAAAGTATTTTGTGTGATAATGTGATTCATGTGATGTGTTAGATTAGTGCCACGTCAAATAATTATAGATTTTAAATCCGTGTCTTTAATGTCATTGAAATTTTCGTTCTCATACTTAATTTATTTGATATAATAACAAATGCTAAAGTACCAGTTTTTTTTGAAGATTTCCCGTAGCCCCTGACTTACGCCAAGATTGGGTCTCCATGGTTCACCAAAATAGAAAAGACGAAACATGGACCCATGAAATTTTTTGAAATGTTTTATTGGAAACGATATTTTTTTTTATCAAAGAATGGAGAATGCTCATGAGTGCCATGGAGCAGACCACGAGGTTAACCTTATTAATTGTTCAGAAAATTTTGAATATACGGCTTCACCATATATCAAAACTAAAAATGACCGTGAAAAGTGTAAAATTAGACACCAAAAGGCAATATTTCAATAAATTGGTGCAAAATAAAGGTGTGTTAAATAATAAGCGTCACGTGTTTTAATTACTACGTCAATCTCAGGCACTAGAAATAAGTACTAATAAAGTACATCAAAAAATTTAAGGTATTTTGTTTGCTGATACTAGCAACATTACACGCACACGACGACGCGTGTCGCTACAGTGTAAAAAGTACGTGTCTATGTGTGCCACGCACACATGTATATAAAGTCGCATTCACTCGTGCGCTTGACACCGCGGCGTCTGCCTTTATTCCTGTAGTCTGAGACTCTTTATTGCAACAAAAAAGTAAATACAAAACAGAGAAAAAAATAAACAACTTATAAGTAGTATTACAAGTAGCGTATACACAGCAGTGAGATAAAAAAGGCTGTAAATTATCATGAAATAACATCCAAGAGAATGAAAACTACCCAGCCTTGTGGCCAAAGTATTCCACAGGAAATACCTACTTGAATACTCTTCTTGGGTCGCAAAATTCCAAAACCCTTATAATGATCTCAAGCGTCACGTGAAATGCTAATTTGACCGGAACGAGGAAGTTTTTAAGGTTCTGCATGTTCTAACATAATAGAGCAATTTCAGTTGTAAGTTGTAAGTGGTAGAAGTACCCTTAATGTCTGTTCAGAGGCCTCAGAGACAGTTACTGCTGTACAAATGTAATAGGTAAGTGACGTAGTGAAATGGAGATGGGAGAAAAATAGCATATTTTAAAAGTTCCAGTAAATTTTCATTAGCCTATGTGAATCTTAGGATCAAGTACATACAATAATTGGCCAAGTGCCAGTTGGACTCGCGCACGAAGGGTTCCGTACCATTGTTGTATGGGAGCCCCCCTCAAATATTTATTTTATTTAAATTTTATAATTTAATATGATAGCTTATATACATTTGTATATTTTGTGAGAAATTTAAGTGTCTAGCAGCTACCTTTATTGATATATAGCAAAAAAAAACGAAAAAACACGTTTAATTTAAGGGGACCCCCCCTTAAATATTCTTTTATTTTATTTTAGTGTTTGTTGTTATAGCGGCACGGGAAATACATATCTTGTGAAAGTTTCAGCTTTCTTGATATTACGGTTTCTGAGATACAGCTTGGAGACAGACAGACAGCGGAGTCTTAGTAATAGGGTCCCGTTTTTACCGTTTATGTACGGAAACCTAAATAGGGACTAAACAATAAATGTGCCTTAATTGGCGCTAAAACTAAATCTATTTTGCTATCATACTCGTACATTGCAAACGACAAGTTCAGATCATTAATTCTATCCGAAACAAAGCACTAAATCGTGCGCTAACTAATTGAAGGAAAACCACTTCTAAATCTCAGCTAATGCCCGATTTAGCGACAAGTTAAATTTAATATGGCGCCCGAGGCTCAAGCTTCTGAAAGGGCCCATTAAACCCAGTGTGGTTAAACTTTGGCACATAAAATCTATTAATAGTGGAAGTTTCTTTTGTTTTGCTGACTCCACACGTCTTCGAAAAGTAGTTTGAGATTTGGAATGATGATTAGTTTTATCGCATGTGGGCATGAAGCGTTAAAAGAGAGTAGTGTAGTGAAGTACTAATTTACATATATTTAAATCTAAGTTGCATGCCTTTTTGTGAAAAAAAGCGTACTATAGTGTTAAACTCTTCCTTAACGATAAAGAAATTATATAAATATGACTTAGTGTTTTGTAAATAATAATTATTTACTTCAGACTAAATATAAAACTGTCTGTAAATCTTACGGGCAAAATAGAAAAACTAGGGGAATCACTACATACATTTTTAGTTGTAAATAGTTTTAACTTTTATGACATTTTATAATACCACCTATGTACCTAGTTTTATAGACAAATAAATCATTCATTCATTCATAGTTTATTAGCCGCTATACATCCAAAAAGCCTTCAGTGATATTTTTTTATGTCTACAAAAATTTAAATCTCTACGAAACTAATATATTATTTTAGAGTCCCGTATCTGAAGGTAAATACAGGACCTACCTATTGACACAGGCGATACTTTGCTAAAAACGAGACCCTAATTACCAAGCATCCGCTATCCGCGTACCCCATAAACTGTGATAGATAGAAATCTGAGAGTTTCACAGAATACTATATATTGTATATTATCTTTCTAAATAAATTATAAAATTTAGTTGAAATATATTTCAGAGCGCACTTCATGCCATAGACTGGTAGGAGACATCACAGGATAGAGAAGTGGCGTCTCTTAGTGACGGAGGCCAGGATCCATTTCGGGGCTAGCGAGCCATCATAGATAATTAGTTAAATATTTCAGACGGCTCCCAAACAAAAAACGTGTTTTTTCGCCATAAACCCATTTAAGAGAACGGTACGGGCCTCTCTATGCGCGAGCTGGACTCTAATGCGGCCGATTTTTTATTTTAATTAAGTACCAATTAGCAAAATTTTAGATATCCCACTAACATTAAATTATAAAGTCGAAAGTTTGTGTCTGAGCGTGTTTTTGTGTATGCTTATTCACTTTTCATGTACAAACAGGTTAAAATATAGTGTAAACTCTATATAACGCTAACTAACACTGAAAGGACTGTGCATTTATGGCGTTATAGAGAGTGGTCGTTAAATGGAGAGAATGTGTCATTGTATGGAATACAAGCTAAACATACTAAAGCCAATTGATTTCGACACTTTAGAGAGTTTGTCGTTAAATTGAGTGACGTTACATGGAGTTTACACTGTAGATAAAATTTTAAGAGAAGCAAGTGTAAGGTTTCTCTTTTTCTTATTCGATTTAATTTAGTCGGTTTAATCTTCTATTAAACCTTATTTTAATGGTATTGTTAGGGTTTGTAACTTTTTGTAATAATTTTCGTTTAAAACTATTTTTTTAATTATCGGTTTTCATGTTTCCTTCGAAAATACTAATCGATTATCGGTTTTCTAACTTTATAATGTCCTTATATCTGGTATCACCAAGATATTCAAAATAAGGCATCATGATGGTTAGCGGATCACGGGTGGAGGCATTCGGCTTCCAGCTTTGGTACTAGACGGTTCTGTTTATGTTCTAGTCCTAGTGCATAGTCTGTTTAAAAGTAATAAAATTGATTTAAAATCGTCCTTCGTTTAATTCTCTTTGGAGGCTGTCCATTTCACACAAGATTAATCAGATTGAGGCAAGTTATAACGAAGAAAACAATTATGAATTGGTAAAAAAACATATCGACAAAACAAAAGAAAGCCAGCGCATAACGATGTGAGGTTTTCACTTTTAACTCACAGCTTTCGAGGACATTTATAACAATTTCAAGGTTTACTTTCTTCCATCCATTCTGTTACGCAGACCGAATGCAAATCCATTACTTTAATCCAAACAGGTTTTACGGTTTCGCCAGAAAAGTGTTACTTCTATTTATGTACACAGTGCATGCGTTTAAAGCGAGTTTGGCTCGGTGGTAATAGCGTCTGCTTTTCAATCAGACGGCCCCTGGATCAATCCCGGCCCTACACCAATGACTTGCTTTTCAAGTTATGTGTGGATTTGCACTCGCTTTACGGTGAAGGAAAACATCGTCAGGAAACCGGCATTTTTAACGACCATAATATTCAAAGACGTGTGTCATCCGCCAACCCGCACTTGGCCAGCGTGGTGCCTATATCTCTCTCCTCGTGAGAAAAGGCCCCAGCAGTGGGAATATAGTGGGCTGCTTATGCTATGCTTTATGCTATGCATACGTTTAGTGGGAACAAACTGAATTAAAATCTGCATAAAACCGGTTTCAACTAGTCGTCAGGCAAATGATGGCTATGATTGATACAGACTATTATCATTAAGTTAGCTGTACGATGTAAGACATAGTGCATACTGGACAGAATAACAAATGAAAACATTTTTTGTTCAAACCTATCAATTTGACAATCTTGCGATACGAGTATATATAATTAACATTTATCCCGAATACTTTTTGTAACGTCTTCCAAAAGACCTAGACAATGGCGTAGTCATCACAACAAGCGTATACATATAATTTGACAAACTAAAATACGACATGGTATCAAACTTCTTTTTAGGGTAATTACTTAGACTCCGCTGTCTGTCTGCCTGGCACCAGGCTGTATTTTTTAATCCGTTATAGCTAGAATAGTTAAATTTTGAAAAAAAAAATGTATTTCGGTTGCCGCTATAACAACAAGTACTAAAAACTAAAAAATCATTTTAATGGGGTCTCATGCAGTAAACATGTATTTTTCATATATTTTTAGCTTTACATTTACGGTAATAGGTAGACTCTTAGACTTTAACAGAATATTAAATTTTGTGGTAATGTAACAAATAAATAATAAAAAAAATATAAAATATGTTTTTCAAATACCATGTTTATTGTGCTATTTTTTAGATAATGGCACGGTTCCCTTCGTCTGCGAACCCGACTTGAAATAGGCCTTTTTTTTTCAAGTTCAAAATCATACTCATTTATATTCTCACAATATCAGCTTTGTGTTATGGAAATAACAATGTACATTTACACACGAAAAAATACGAAAATATATTTATTTGAGAAAGTATACTGAATACGAAAACAAAATTACAGCGTAAACTCCATGTAACGTCACTCGATTTAACGAGAAACTCTCTAAAGCGTCGAAATCAATTGGCTTTTTTTGGTTTAGCTTGTATTCTATACAATGATACATTCTCTCCATTTAACGACCACTCTCTATAACACCATAAAATGCACAGTCCTTTCAGTATCGTTATATAGAATTAACACAGTATTTGACATAGTATAAGATACAAATATAAATAAATATGTTAGCCAGTATGGTCTCAGCTTTACGCAATGCCCCTTCCCGAAGTCAACTTTCTTACTTTCTTTAGTGGCCGTCGAAACCTCTCACCAAGACACTGTGCTCCTTGCAACTCGCAAATAAAAATAAACAATATAGTTGAAAGTGAATATCGTGCAAAGTGTTACACTTAAAAACAAAGTAACCTAAGTTCGTAAGGTTTGTAGTTATTTCAGCCTGTATAATGTAAATCAAACAAAACTTCAAAAGTAGTAGGGGGGTTAAGTTATATAATTTTTTTTAAATATTTTAATTTTTCCTTTGTTTATCTTAATTTGGGTTTCAGATCCCACCATGAAGCACCTGATTATCCTATCGACCTTCATCATAGCTGCTCTTGGCTACCCGGTCGTGAAGACATGGCCTCTGAGCGAGCTTCATGAGACCTTCAGCAAACTGCCTGAAGGAGATCCTCTCAGACCTTACTTAGAGGAGGGAGCTGGTCTGATACTAGGGCCGATTTTTGAGGGAAAAAATGTGGTACGAGTATATTATATTGTGCTTCCACAAAGTAAAGTAACTAAACAATTTTAATTAACCAAGAAATGAGTTTCTTAGAGTAAGACCTAGGCCATGATATTTTTTAGACACTGATTTATTTATTTTACCACCTCATTGGCGAAATGGTTACCATACCGGACCAAAGGGTCGATTTCCAGCACGGCCAATATCTTAGTTATGAACTAAATTTTTTGCCTGCCGGCTCGTATTAGATATGCATCGATATAAAGTATTTATGTTTGTATATGTAGTAGTCTTAATATGATATCATATTTTTTACGCTTGTTGCTTTTCACATGTCAATATAACGATGTTTGCTCCAGTTCCATATTATAAGCCTAGTTCTCTTTTTTCATATTTTTTTATACTTATACTAACTTTTTTGCAGTAATTTTAAATTTTATATCTCATTTATTTACAAAGATAAGCCAAAATACTAGAAAGAAAACAAACATAAGTTTCTTCCTAACTATCGTAAATCATGTAAGGTTTTGATATCAGACAGCGTAATATTAGTGCAATAAAGTAAATTTCTTGTCAAATATCATAATTTTAACAAATTGACCTGGTCCCAGGTATTCGGTCACGCCATAATCCCGTCACCAACCGGCGCCAAGAGTTGGACGCGGGTTCAGCTCACCAAAAAGGTGAATGACACTTCAGCAAGTCCAGTGCTCAGGATCATGGTGAAACGAGCCATGGAGAATATGAAAAAACGGGTGAGATTCATCCTTATGTCACTTGTTATAAATCACACTTGACACTATTTCAAAAATAGATTTTTTATTGACACATTTTGACATATCATTTTATATTATAAATATTAGGACACATTTCACACACGGCTGAACCTGAACGGCCCATACTTAACCATTTCTAGTTTGTGTTATGGTGGCTCACACAATTGATATACTACATAAACGTACATATATTTTATATATATACTTATTTAACACCCAGACCCACAGCCAACAAATTTAGGTAAGCACAAAGATGTTGGCCGGGTCGGGAATCGAACCCGGAACCTTCTGATGTCTTTGACAGTCTTCTTCGTCGTATGAGCTAAGTGGCCAAGCTATGGTGTCGAGAGTTATCAAACTGAAGGCCTCTAGAAAGACTTGGCTTTACGACTGCATGTACTAAGACCGGGACCTACAATCTAACGTGTCATCTGATCTTCGGTAGCGCCCAGATGAAAATGCCACTTTCAAAATGGCATAGTACATGGAGTGATTTTGTCTTAGACACATTTGCACAGCGATTATTCGCCATACAATATCCTATATTTATGCAAATATAATAATGATTTTGACACAATACAAGTACTAAATTAAAAATTTAAAAAGTCACATATTTTTTTTTGTTATAAGTTGTCGCTATTTATCACGTAAACAAGTGCAGCTCCCTCTGGCGGGTTGTTAATGTTGCTCAAAGCATTTATCTAAAAACATGCATCAATCAAACCCAAACTCGTAAACCTCTCCCAAACCTTAATAGCGATATCCATTCCGTTGCGCGTAAAAAGGATGGGTTATTAAAAAAAGCTAAGTTAGAGTCGGGCTCGAGCATTAAGAGTTCCGTACTAAAAAATGTTTAATATTATTATTTTTGTTTTTCATATATATTTTTCAATTTTTTTTGGAAGTTCAGGAGGGTCTCCAAATTTCGTTATAAAGATCGGCTCTTCTGCTTTGCAGGGTTAAGGATTTGTCTAAACATATCATCTCAGTAAGTTATTTTTCTTGTAATATTTGTGTTTATACCTATTTTTACAGAACACCGCTATCGTAGCAGTGCCAGCCGTGGATATTTCTGTATGGACCTACTCTGACATTAACAAATACATCAGAGACCCTAAAACCAAACCAGCCCTGATGCCGTATTTGAAGAGAGCTCAGAAAGACCTCAAGAAGACTAAAAAGGGAAAGAAAAAGGTTAGTTAACCTATTGACTCAGGCGTTACTTTGCGGAAATCCATTGTAAATAGAAAAAATGCCTTACACTGTGTAGATCGACTATTTATGTAAAATGAAGACTTTATTATTTTGTTTGTTACAGCCAAAAGTGACATTGGTGACTCCAGTGAATATGGTGCCTACGAAAAAGGGAACCAACCACTATCCCATGGGATACGTGTTCCAGAAGATTGTTCTTAATAAACGCTAACACATTATACACCGAAAGGCTGTGTTCGCATTAGGAAGGCAAGGCGACAAATGCGTAAAGGCGACATTGAAATGTATCTTCTTCTTATTCATATTTGTGACGCTCTTGATAGAGTGGTCGTGATCGTCATGGAGGGTCACTAGAGGAGGTGGATATAATTTCCCTCACGACCTCTCGCCATCTCTGCCTGCTAGATGTCATCCGGCTACAGTCATTCAAGGAGCCATTGAAATGTTTAAACATATTAATGTATAAACGAGACCGCATTTATATTCAGTGTTGAAGTTTTTAGTGTTTTCGGTATTATTGCATTTCTAGGGATTGCCAGGGCATTTCCTAGCCAGTCTACAGACGATAAATTGGTCTGAAACTGGTGAAAAATCCAGTATCGTAATGAAGCAACAATGCCTTTTATCCGCTTGTAAGTAACAACTAGTGCTATTTTGGAGAAGGTCTAGTGCTTTTATTTTTCGAAGCGGCAACTCTGGCTTCTTATCGGTCGCGGTGATTTCCGGCGATGCGGTCACATCCATAAATAATAATAATAAATTAATAAATTGTATTTTCATACATTCCATTTCGTGTGGCCTTTGTGTATCGCAACCCGTCGCCTCCTAATGTAGACGCAGCCTTACTTGTATTAAACTTAGATTAAGATAAAATCCGTTAATTTATTGCATTATAATTTATTTTAATTTTTTGCTTTGTTATTTATATTTTCTGATTGACACTGAAAGATTTTAGTTGTATGATAAAGAAACTACGCCATGTAGCGCTAATATTTAAATTAGATAATATTTTCTTCTCATGAGAAAATATTATCGCAATCAATTTAGCCGTTATAAAATGAACGAGTAACGAAAAATTCGTTCCTCCGTACTCACGATCATTAGCATTTATGTATATGTAATTAGAAAATAGGTTAAGTACCTAGGTAGTACGCTCTCCCCTTAATGTGAATGTATGTTTTATGTTATCTGGCGACCTAAAGCTGGCCTTTCGTAGAAATAGCTCGTCAAAAGCGATAAGACAAATAGTTCCACTAATGACTAATGCAAAATATTCCTTAATAACCTGCCAAGTGCGAGCCTTCACGCGCACAAAGGGTTCCGATCTTTATTTATAAAAAAATTGCCAAGTCAATGTTGTGCTCGCGCAAGAAGGGTTCCGTAGCACCATAAAAAAACACATTGCTTATTGGAACCACCGATAATTTATTTCTTAAGTTAATATCTAATTAAAAATTCTGTGATTATTAAAAGGGTTTGTCAAATGTCATAAATAAATATCGACTAGGAAATTGCCTAAAAATTACGTTTGTTAAATAAAAAGGGGGCCCTTTTTCATTTATTTTTATTTTAATATTTATTTATAAAGGTAATGCTTCTTTAATACATTATTTTTGACAGTGTAGAATATTTATTTAAAGAAAATTGTAAGTTGATTTAATCTAACTGTTTACTTTATCTACTTTTTTATTTTTGTATTTTAAGTATTTGTTGTTATAGCGGCAAGGGAAAAAAATATATTTTGTAAATTTTAGGTTTCTAGCCACAGTTCATCAGATACCTAATACGGCTTGTTAACAGACATACGGGTCCAGTCAACGGAGTCTTAGTGATAAGTTCCCGTTTTTTTATCCTTGATAGGTTAGCGTTTGACTACAGCTAGCCTGAGGTTCAGCTGCACTGCAGTCTACGGTGTGCACGCTTACCAAAAAGATACCTATTAACTCTACTTTTGAAGGCCCCCGGATGATACCTCTCAGGAACCAGAGACTCAGGTAGTAATCAAATCAAATCAAATCAAATCAAATCATTTATTACTTGCAAAATAGGTAGATACAATTGTGGTGTCTTAAATAAGTTAGCTCTCTATTTTAACCATCAGGTATGCAAGATATAATGTTAGTTCTAAAATACAATAATAAAATTAAAAAAATAAAAATATATAATAAATGTCTAATTAAATGTCTAACAAGTATTAAATTTCAAATAATATTTTTAAAAATTCTTTATGTTAATCGTCTTTATGTCATATATTACTTATCTTATCACTAAAGAAATCTTTCACATTATAATAGAGATCAAAAGCTTCGCAGTCCTAACAATAAAGGTCGGCTCAAAGCGTTTTGTACGAAAGTTTGGAACTTCAACTCTGTATCGGTGTCTCTTCTTGTGTATGGAACCCTACACATTCTTTTTTTTTTTTTTTTTTTATTTACACATTCACACACGGCTGGTTAGCCCCATACTGAACCATTTCTAGCTCGTATTATGGTTGCTAACACAGCTGATATACTACATATACATACATACATATAACATATAAATACATATTTAACACCCAGACCCACAGCCAACAAATTTAGATAAGCACAAAGATGTTGACCGGGCCGGGAATCGAACCCGGAACCTCCTGATTAGCAGACCGGCATGGTAACCTTTACGCCAACGAGGTAGTCAACTCCGAGTTCTCTCAGTAACCCGTACCGAACCACAGAATAATAACTTGTACACCGAACAAACAATGTTGGTACGTTTCTTGTCACTTGTTTAAGTACTCGTTCCGTAATGAGTTCATGAACCTGCGCGCGCGCCGTTGCAGTGTTACCTGAGACGCCGCCGTTGACGCTCTTTACAACCGGTGTCTATATTCAAATAACAACCATATTTTCACGCATATAAGGTCAATATTTCATTGTAATATTTGATATGCAAGTTGTATTTAGGTGGACCACAAGTTTTAAGAAATACTTTGTCTTAAAAGTATTTTTAGAGTGAATCCTGATAAGCAAACAACATAAATATTACTGGGTCAGCCACTGAGGTAAGAATTGCTTTAGTATCTACAAAGACTTACAAATACACTGTTTAAATTAAGACCATAATATGTATCTCTGAAAGCTTAAATAAGAAAAATTTTGAATTCAAGAAGACGTTTTGAAACCTATCCTACATTAGAGGAACATAAATAATTTTAAATGCTGCTTAGAATAAAAGTATGTATATACAACCTTCATTTACTTTGGGTAAACCTCACTTTTTGACGAACTTAATTAAGTTTCGTAATTTTTATAGACTTTTATTAAATGTTTCTTATTCCACAAGCACCTTGGGCTTTTTAGTTTTCTTCTTCGTATGAGCTAAAACACTAAACTCTAGTTACGAGAATTTTCGAGCCGCCCGAAGGGCCTCTGATTTGACTTAGCGACTGCTTGAACTAAGAATAACAGCTGGGACCTACAATTAAACGAGTCATCTGACCCACGTTAGCGCTTAGATAAAAGGCCACTTTTGAAGCGACAGTGCTGACTATCCAGTCCATCTAAAGACTGTCCGCATCGAGCGTTGCTTTACCTCGATGATCGCATCGGACCACCTTAGCCGAGCTACAGGCGCTACGGTTCTTTAGAGATTATGATTTATTTATAATCAATATAATTAAAGTATAAACATATAATCTTAATACAAATATTTCAGATAAATTCTATCATCAAAGTTCATACATAATGAAAATCCTGGTCATCTTTACTGCTCTTTTGGCTATAGTTTATAGCTACCCTTCTGTTAAGACATGGACCCTGAATGAACTATCAGAAGTTATAGAGAAATCTGAAGGAGACCCAGAGATGAGGAAGTATTATATTGAGGCGCTAAACATCATCATGTATGCCTTGTTTACGGGAAAAAACGAGGTAGTTAATTATATTGTTTGCACTTATAGTATACCCTTAAAATACTTGCTTACTCCCAGATTATTATAATACTAGTTGCACCCTGCGATGTTACCTACGTTTATCTGGCACAAAGAAGTTAATCTAGGATAAAAAGTAGCCTATGTGTTAATCAAAAGACTAACCTATCTACATAGTAAAACTCATCAAAATCGGTCAAGCCGTTGGGGCGTGAAGGAGTAACATACATTGTGAAGTTATTTGCGTATCCCACAGGAACCACGATTGTTTTCGAGATAAAGATAAATTTTATTTGTGGTAAACCTTAGGTGTACGTACATGATGACTTAGCGCTAGGTTTTTAAAAGAGTTTGTTGTACGATATGGGAGAAACTGCGTCTCGTGCTAGGTCTCTTTGGAGCCTGTTTACCGAGCCGCAGTTGTGCCCGCTCCGTTAGAATACACACTGAAACACATTTTTAGAATAGACAACACAAATTTACAAGACTTACAACACAATAAATGTATACACATTTTAGTTTTACGAAAGACACAAGAAAGATCAAACAAAACAAGGTGTAAAATAGAGTAGATAAAGGTCTCGCTGTTTTTTTTTTGCCCATATATTTAAGAGGTTGCCATTCTTAATAAAAGTAGCCTATGTGTTAATCTAAGCTCTAACCTATCTTCACACCAAATTTCATCACAATCGGTTTAGCCGTTTGAGCGTAAAGAAGTACCAAACATACACACAAACTTTCGCTTTTATAATATTAGTAGAATGATGATGTTGATAATTTTCAAGGCCGCTGTCCATGCTCTCATTATATCACCAAGTGGTAGAAGTAAATGGACTCTCACAGAACTTAAGACAGCGTTAGACGATCCAGCATTGAACAAGGCTTACCGACCATTCTTTGTGAGGTCCTACCACTACCTTCTGAATGGGAAACCTGATGTATCAGAGGTAAGTTTCATATTATTTTGCGGTTAAACCAAGGCGAAGAACATATGTGTATATATATACATACATACTTCGGTATTAGGTATATTCTATATTATTTGTAATCGTAGAATATACTTACACTTATTGAAATATTCATCTAACTAAAAGTCAGTGTACCCAAAAATACAAACTTCTAACTAACCAATACAACAAATTATCCGTGAGTCTCTTTCACTATGCATACATGATTATAGTTCTTTGTAGTGGAAATTCCATAGAGAAACCCTGCAAATGAGTTTTAAGGGGATAGAGTCATGTCATGAAAACAGAACCGAAATCCAGTTATGAAATTTAATTTTGAATTTCAGATGCGCTTTTGCACCGCGTTTCACGTTAATTTTGTAAATTGCTACTGAAAATTTAAATTATATTTCTGAATTTCTCAGAATGTATTTCAACCTTTATAAATTTTAGAAAGTAGTTGGCACCCTATCATGTGCAGGTTGGCACAACATAAACAATAGGGCTTTGTTTTCCCATGAAAGGAGTGCTAGAAAAACAAACATATGTATACTATGTTATTCGAACAATGGACAATGATATACTTTTTATATTTCTAGGTATTTGCTGTGCCCATTTAAATTTCGCAACGTTTAGTTCGAACCGATCTCGTAAAGTTCATATTTCTTATGATATAGTTGTGACATACCTAAAACTTTTACGTACAATTTAGTTCCTTTTTAACGCTTAATTTTCCAATTTCTTATAAATACCTTAGTATTAATATTTGAATGAATGAAATAAAATAGTACGTATTTACATATATATTGAACAAGTAGCACACTTTAAATGGCAAGCTTAGCCAATGATCATATCTGGTGTAAAGGTGCCTACAACTTTGGCTGCGTTTTCACGCTGCATAGCAATGGATATCTTCTGCACAAGTTCGATCGACAACGGGCTCCCCCGTCTTGTTCAATGTATCTTTATTTAATTTGTTAAAGATACATTTATTTAATCTGTAATTATAAAGTGTTGGAAATGACAACATTTACTCAATGGTAGCAGGAAAATGGCAGATGATAATGATTATTAAGTAATTTTTATTTTAAGGTCGAAGTAGCAATCCCAGCTTTGGACATCTCAACCTGGTCCGCCAGCGATATATCTGATGCCTTAGAAGATCCTGACATTGATTTAATTTTCAAGTCCTACTTGGAACAGGCCAAAGAAGACATCAAGAAAGATCACAAGGTAAGTAAAATACACCAAAAAAAAAAATTAGACTCTTTTCCTTGTCTTCGTATTAATAAACTTTAGTAAACAAGTAAAAAATAGGTAATACTCCTACTAAATAGGTTATTTCAATCCTATCGGTGTCCTGCGCGGCGGTCTTACAAATCAAGGAAGATAACAAAGTAAGAACAATACATAAATGATAAAAACATAATTGTAAGCTCCTTTCGTTTTCCTTGTATTAATTAACTTTTGTAAGCGAGTAATAATAACTCCTGCTAAAAAATTTCAATCCTATCTGTGCCCTGCGGTCTTACAAATCCGTCGGCGTTGTGAGTAATAAAAATTAATAAGTAGACATTTTTGCTTTTATGTTTTTGTGAATAAGTGTGATTGAACTTACAAAAAACTTGTGGTGTCCAAATATATTCTCTGTATATGATGCTACGATGCCATACACAATAGATGATTCTCCGGACAAAATACCTATTCAACACTATTTCTTGAAACATAGTTTGTAACTCTGTACCTTGACTAGGTAAACTCATATCAACGATTGTTTTACCAATTTCAAATTGACAAATATCATAGTATTTTACCCGTACGCTAAAAATCACCAAAATCGGCTCGTAAAGGGCTCTACGGCAAAAAATTTTTGAATACATATGCACAGACTGACAAATTGAAATTTTGCTCCACTCACTTCACTCACACGGATAATTAGATCTTTATTTTAGTTTATTTTGTGAATTGTTAATGTTGATTTTTATTAAATCATCTTTACTACATAAATGTATATGTTTATAATATAATAAAAAACATTACATTTACTGTTTCTAAAGACTTAATTGCAATACTTATGTAGATTAAGACGCTTTGGGAGCAAACTAGCATGATTTGAAAAATCCTATAATCTTGCGTAAATTATATAATTGTATAATTCAGGTAATGTAAATTTATAGAATAACAATAAAAACTATTTCCAGTGTAGTCTTTTTAGTTTTAGATTTTAGTAAGGCCGATGATTAGTCCATGGACCGCATGTGAGCCTGTGTTTTGGCGATCAGTAGTTCCTCTGGTACCTTATCTGATGTTCGCACGCCTGTTTAATAAATTTTCCTTTTTTTTTTCAGAAAACGGTGACAATAGTAACACCAGTAGGTCTCGTCCGCCATTCGAATTCTACTGACAAACCAGAACCCAAACTTGTGGCGAAAATACTTTCAATCCCTGGAGAAACCTGGCCACAATTATCACCTTTACTCTAAGGACTCAATATTACCTAAACAAATTACATTTTGTGATTCATTAACTTTTCAATTGTTATTTTTACATATATTTTAACAAAAATGGTATTCATTGGCTTCTTTTTGGCCAAAGCGTACAAGCTACGACGAATTACCTATTTTAATCTAGGACACTATTTGCAGACCAAATATCATATAGTTTTGTGATTCATTAACTTTTCAATAGTTATTTTTACATATATTTTAACAAAACTGGTATTAATTGGCTTCTTTTTGACCAGAGCGTACAAGCTACGACGATGGTACCTATTTAATCTAGGACTCTATTTGCAGACCAAATATCATATAGTAATTCTATTCTTTATGAATATATCGAATGAAGTCAAAAAATCGACCGAAATAAATGAGAACTCGAAGAATTTAAATCTGCAACATTTATTTCACAAGTTTTGAATGTTACTAAAGCTATTTCATTATTAATACTGATGGAATAATGCAAGATAAGTTCCGTTGTCGGAATGCTTTCAAATTTGATGAAACTTATATATACAAGTATATATAAAAAACTTAGTATACAAGTCTTTGTTTGAAGTTTTGTATCAAACGTGTCGATTTCCTCACGATGTTTTCCTTCACCGTAAAGCAAGTGCAAATGTTCACATAACTTGAAAAACAAGTCACTGGTGTAGGGCCGGGATCGAACCAGGGAGCTGTCTGATTGAAAAGCTGACGTTATTACCACCGAGCCACACTCGTTTCTCCGAGCCACACTCGCTTCTTAAAAACCTTTATAAATAAAGAGATAAATACGAGTTAATTGTGTTTGGACTCATCTAAAAGGGCGATGATAGTAGCCATATTCTTAGCTCCTATTTATAAAAAAAATATGGTACTGTATAATGTATATTACAAGTATTCTTTATCAACGTATTCGCATAGCGATCAAATACGAAAGATATGAAAAAAAAGCAATCACACACGATGAAAGAAAAATCAAACATTGAATGTATACACGTGTACAGTGTGAGTATTATAGCCTTACAAGGCTTATAACCAAAACCTTTGAATAAAATATGTAAGAAGTGCTAATCTGTGTTTGTAAGTGAAATATCATATCTTTATACAACATTAATGGTGGCACTATTCGTATTCACGTATTCGGCATATTTTGTGAACAGTTACGATGTATAGACGTTTTGTTTGATATATTTTGTATCATTAGAATCGGGAATACACTGTTAAATGGAAAGTCCTGAAATTAAAAAAAAAATATTCATGCAACTCCAAGATGAGACCGTGGATAAGAAATAACTTGGAATAGAAAAAATATTACAAGACGTTAACACATTCCAATATTAATAACTAATTAATGTAAAACAATAGTTTTATCTAAAAAAATCAGTGCCTGTGGGAAGAGTACTCAGAATGCCAGCCAAATGTTGCATCTCTGTATAGCAGCACTGTAATCCTTGATAGGTTTTTGTTGACTACAGCTAGCCTGATGTTAAGCTGCGCTGCAGTATACTGTGTGACACGCTTACCTAGAAAATACCTATTAACTCTACAGTATTGCTACACAAAGAGAATAAAATTTAATTTGACAACTATGACAAATACAAAATATGTCACGACAATAAATCTACTCCTACTACAGAATACCTAATCAGTGTTTTAGTTTAGACAGTGTGAAATATACCTAGCGTTCATTTTCGCTATGTTTTGTATTTAGGTTAGGGTACCATCATTATTTTTTATCAGCTATTTATTTTCTTTTACCTGTAACTGTACTACCCGCATCACGCCAAATCATGTTAATAGCTTTACCCTACAAATACCTTCTATTTTTAAACATACATAAATATGTATATTCTTTTGGAAGTCTGAAAGTAGAGATGCATGTTACTATGGACATAGATAAAATAAAATTATTATTGTAAAACTGTACATATTTTTGTCTATGCTATGGATACGGTAGTGCAAGGAAGAAGAGCAAGAGGCCGCCCGAATAAGATATGGATGGAGTGTGTGAATGAGGACATGAAAGAGAAAGGACTGAGTCTGGAGATGACCCGAAAAGTGAGTGGAAGAAGACAATTTGCTGTGCCGACCCCACCCAAATGGGATAAGGAAAGGAAGACGAAAAATATTTTAACTACTAAGTAATATAGTAACAAATGTGTACTGCAGCGTCCCCTGGTGGCTTGTCGTCACACTTATAAAGAACATGAACCAATTATATTCAAAACCATCACCGAAAACCACCTCAAGGCAGACTTGTCGTTTTGGAGATAAAGGCAACAATTAATAATGTTTGTTTAGCCGCCTATCACTTACTTTGGTTTTTTCGGTATTATCCAGACATGTTTCAGAACAATCAGTGGGCAATTCTCAAACGCGGGCGCAGCCGTCATCGCGAGCGTACGATGGCTGTGTTCCTGCCCTTGAGGATGGCACACTGATTGTGCTGACACATGTCGGGCTATAATACCGAGAAAATAAACGCAAATCCCTGATTATACAAATATTATTCAAAATATGCCAGATTAAAAGAAAAATCAGGCGAATACCGCTCCGGATCGTACCTAGCGCAAAGGCTATCCATAGTCATACAACGCGGCAATGCCACGAGCGTTATGGGTACCTTGCCGTCAGGTTCTATCCGGAGTGGCCTTTTAAATTAATTTTATGAGTGTTTTTTTTTATTAGTTTTTAATCTTATTATCTTCTATTTAATGTAAATAAATAAACTTTTAGAGTCCAATATTAAAATATGCCTAAGGAAATTTTTAATACAGAAATGGCAACATTGATTTGCACAAACACACACATAAACATCCTGTTACCCCAAACGCAAACGCCATCTCCGTACCGTCGCGAGTAAATAGTTAAGTGGAACTCGTCCTTATTAGGTTCTCTAATTAGTCCTTTCATATCCGTGCAAAGATTACACAGCTCAAATAAGCACGCGAGATTTACGGATTTTTGGTGAGCAAGTCGCAAGGCAATGCATCATCCTACTTTCTACTAATACGAGTATAATATTTTAACATAAATGCAAAATTTTCTGTGCAACTTCTCTTCCGTGGGTCAGATGACAAGAAATATCATAAATAAGTTAGTGTTCTTAAATTAAATTAATTATTATTAATTTATATTTCTAATTATAAACAAGGTTATAAGTTACATTATTAGTTGAGTATGTCCTAAAAAATACTCAAAGACATCTTCTTAAATCAACGTTACGTAGCATACCTGCAAAAACGAGGGCTTTAAATTATGTTTATTTCGTCTATACAATTTTTTCGCTACTAAAGATCGGCTAGCAGCTATTTCGCTCAACCTTAGTATGAGCCTTAGTACCTATGCAAAGAGAAGACGCTGCCAGCATCCTAGGATCTCTGTTGCTCTGCTCTTTAATTATTTTATATAGTTTTTGATAATATTTTAAGTTGTAAATGTTTGTTTACTTGTGTAAATTAACATTTTGCGTTTTTAAATAAAAAGACAGGTGATGCTTTGTAAGAAACCGTAGCAAACAGCAATAAGTCGAGTAACAAAATAAACCAATTTCAATTTTGAGATCGTATTTTTGGTTATCATTATGATAAGTATGGTTACACCGATGCAAACAAAGTAATAAGCTTCGCTTTTATGATAATAAGTTACCAAACGAACTATTCGAATAACCTGAAATATTGTTCTATCCGAAAACTTTCTTGTCAACACAATTTAGACAATAGCTTTCATAACAAATCAGTTTACATCACAAATACTAAAAGCACACAAAAAGGTCGAAGTTTCGAGACTCCATTCACATTCCTTAGTCGTCACATGTACTGCTGCTACCAATGCCTATCCATTATGGATTTAACATTACAATTAAGCTAGTGTATACGAAAGTCTTCAAGACACAAGCGGACGAGGGAGACGAACTAGAAGATGGGAAGACTTATTTACTCAAAGATATGGACTGGAATGGATGAGGTTGGCACCTACGCCAACGAGGCGACAATTTAATAATTCTAAGTTTACAAGAGAAATCGCAAAATTCACATATAAATTAAAATAAAATTTACTTATTATTATAATATCCAAATTAAATTGACAAATCTAAAAATAAATAACTATATTTTAATAGATAATTTACAACCACATACCTATGAACTGTTATCATACATTGCGATGTATGGACGGTGTATTTGAAATTGTTTAGTCATTATCGCCTATTCGACTAATATGGCGAACATCAAATGTTTGAATATGTGGATGGCCATATTTGCTGTACTCGCAGATTTGCGTATTTGTCAATATATTTGTCAAGTATAGCAAGCACTATAAACAAGTAATTACGAAAAGCGATGTTAAGTGATATACATTAGAATAATAAGACCGTAGTTACCTCCGATCTGGCTCGGCGCCAAACAAAACATTTTTTAGACAATAGCGCCGGAACAACGCCGAAATCACTCAACGTTCACATCAATTTGTTACACTCGCAGCTTTGATAACGAAATGTGTTTCCACCAGCGCCTTTTGTAGCAAATAAACACGGCCACGTGAGGGCGGAGTAAGGGCCAAGGGGAAGAAACACTCAAGTGTTTCTTCCCCTTGGCCCTTACTCCCTTGACCCTGCGTTAATCATATTCTCTTACCTCCGATATTCTTACGTTGAGAGGTCAAGTGACCCTTCCACACGAATAAGAAAATATTGTTAAGGTTGTATTTTGTGCAAAAAAAGGTCGGCCAAAACATATTGTTTTCTAAAAACTGGATTGAATTCATTACCTTGTTTATTCTGCTAACAGGAGCGTTGGATTTTCTTCGGAAAACTTTTCCTACAATCGTGCTGAATAGTTGAGATTATTTACAGAAAACGTACAGTAGGTATACCTACCTTTTACATTCTATTAAGTTTTCATGCAGAAGGTATGTTGTTAATTAATGCATTAATGAGTATATAATAAACAAAATAAGAAGGCCTTTATTAGATTCTGCTGCATTTTGTCTTACTCGTAGTTAGGTTATTTATTAAATGACATACTTCTAGTTTTATTCGTTGGTATAAATAAGCACTAGGCTAGGTCCCTAGGTCTAGGGTCGAGTTAAGATCTATTTTAGGTATCAGAAGTATAAAAAAATGTGCTTACCCCTTGAAGCGCCCTCATTACAACCCCCACATACATTGTACAATTTTCTTCTACGTTCTGTATAAATATTTTATTATATTAATGAACTCTGTTACAGTCAAAATTGTTACACAGCTAACGTTTTGATGAAATACATAATTTAACACTCAGTACGTGTGTAATTAAGATCTGCTTCATTAATGTGATCCGATTTATTTATTAAAAGGTCTCGTGTAATTTCTATTGACAAATTGCTTCACGCCGGAAACAGACACTTTTGTTTTGCTTGACAAAGGTCCAATTTATTAATGGTTTGTTAACTTTATCAACTGAAATGTAACAACGAATTGTATTTGCCTTTTTCATTAATGTTATATGTAGTGGTTTTCTTCGCTTAAGCACAAGCAGCCCACTATACGTTCCCACTTCTGGGACCTTTTTTCACGAGGAGAGAGATAAAGGCCATAATCCACCACGCTGGCCAAGTGTGGGTTGGCGGATGACGCTATTATATATACCCGAATATTATATTATATACTCTATATACGTTACAAAGACTAACACAAAACGGTCGCTAGGTTTCGGTAAAGTTAAGGATGTTATTTTCACATAAAGACATTTAAAACGTAATAAATTTATAAATAAACTTCCGTCGAATAATACACCTCTTGAATAAATTAATTAAATCATTTTTAAACTACTCAAAATATATTTTATCTAAGATACGTTTAACTATTCACAATTACAAATTTTGGTAAGTCTAATGCACACATATTTGACCAATAATTACAGAGTATACCTAATCATATTATACTTAGTCTGACACAAGTGTAATACATACAATATATTTGACAATAATTTTACTGTAAGAATAATTTTATATGAATATTTTGAATTTCTCGACATCTTGAGTTATTTGATTATTTTATGTTTATTTTAATGTGTATGTTTTTTGTGATAAACTTGAAAAATAGTTGAAATAAAATAAATGGATGAAAATAGTTGAAACAAATGGAATTTGAATTTGAAATTTGAATAGAGTTAGATATTATAGAGTGTACCTAATCATATTATACTTCGTCACCACAAGGTTATACCGACAGCATAGTAACAAGTTTCACCAAAAACGGCTGCGTAATCATTTAACGGTTGAAACTTGCGGGATTGAATCGTTATGCCGTATAATAGACCCTTTATATGCGGCGGAAGGGTGATCTGTCAGTCATCCATCTAAGGCTGAAGGGAAGGGATGCGGTCATTTTCTTCGCGCAAATTATTTCGGCAAATTTATGCTTTAGGTAGTGGCGTTATATAAACTTGAGTTATTTGAAAGTGAAATAATGACTCATGATATCCTAGTGTGGAGGAAGGAACTTATTACATTAAAAAAAAAATACTGCTCGTCCGAATTACGCTAAGCAAAGCTTTAATTGGTATTGATAGTTTAGTTCAATTCTAGTATGATAATATAATTTATAACCATTAATAAAAATCTATGTATCTAACTATTGTAACTTTGCAATTTGTGTGTTAATCAAACACAATATTAAACGTATTATGTGGATTGTTAAAAAACTAGTAATTTGTTTCGGTTATCAATGTATGAATCTGAAAGAGAGAAAATTAAATCTTTGTTGGAAATAAGCTACATTTCTAAGATTGTAAGAAATCTAGGAAGTTCAGACGAAAGATGAATTGAATATTAGGCCTAAGATTAGAATTTCTTGCCTTATTAACATCATTAAGATCACAATAAAAAAAAAAAAAATTAAATTCGCGAATAATTTATTGGTAGTCGTATTTCATATTAAAGAGCAAATTAAAGTATAACTTTCCTTGAGATCTTTATGGAGATAACTTTGGTAGGTAATTGAAATTTGTTAAAGTTTTAAAAGTATTATTTCATTATATTTTAACGACAGCCACTTTTGATTTGGGATTTCACAATTTTAATCCTAATTTTAATAAATCCTAACAAAATCTTAATTGCATGATAACATGATGTAGGTATGTGTTACTAAAAAAATTCTGGAAATTTCAATGTATTGTTACTATAATTAAAATTCCATCAATAACTTGTGTACATACTCAGATATTAAAATAAATACGAGTTGTAATGTTTGTCAAAAGCGATTATGCATCAGCAAATTTAACATAAAAAATAAATCAAATAGACATATAGACTATGAGATAGATTTTTTTAAATAACATATATATATCATAACATATATATAACAAAAATACATGATCACAAAATACAAACAAAAACAATTACAATCATGAAAAATATCTTTTACCCATAAAATTAAATTACTCCACGATAATTATATTTTTCATAACACCTGAAAAGATCAGTAAGTGCCTTCGGTGGGGAAATCCAAACGATCTGTGGTCAAAGCGGAGTGAGCGGGTGGCAGGTGGTGGAAGCTCGTTATAATATGACTGTTTCAATAATACTGGATATGCTACTAGTCTATATACATTCAAAATGTTTATGTTCAAACATTGTAAACTGTTCACGTAAGGCATCTTCATATTTTCGCGTAGAAAACGGTCACACTTACTTATTATCAAACAGTTTCGGTGCTTTCCGAGCACCATCTTCAGGGGCGAGTGTTACACGGACCGCCGCCGACGAGATCCACGCGTGCACTGATGCACTCAGTGTTAGTATTAGAATATAAATATTCAAATTCACAAGTACAATACAAACTTATTTACTAACCCTCAAACTGGACGCATTCACGCCGGTGCCATGGATGCTAGTGCCTTCCAGTGACTTAGATAAATGTATATAATAATTTATAGACACAATAAATATTTCTATAGAACACTTAATACTTCAGAATGAATAAAATACAATAAGATTAAATACTAATAAAAAAAAGATAGATTTATAGATTAATAAACATGTAAATAATATTTTTAATATAAAATACAAATCCTTTTCATATTTAAGCGTAATCTACAGATCAGTTTTCTCTACATTTTTCCGTATCCATAAAAAATGTCATGAATATAACTTGCCACATCTAGTAACCTATATTTCGCGCCTACCAGGCTCGCCGGCACCCCGGGGGGTGTCGGGGGGTGTTACAGGGGGTCGCGGGGTGTGACGTCACGCTGTCGCAATGCCGTGTTGCTGAACCACGTGTGCAAGCAAACAATACCGCGGACATTGTAACCTTATTTATAGTGCTGCTTCTAATAACGTCATGGTCTAGCTGGTAATTTAAACTATATTTTATTGACAACCTACTTTTTTTTTATTAATTTTTTTTTTTTTATTTTATTTTTTTTTTATTTTTTTTTTTATCCATGATAGGTTTGCGTTTGACTACAGTTAGCCTGATGTTAAGCTGCACTGCAGTCTACGGTGTGGCACGCTTACCTAGAAGATACCTATTAACTCTACTTTTGAAGGCCCCCGGATGATACCTCTCAGGAAACAGAGACTCAGGTAGTGAGTTCCAAAGCTTCGCAGTCCTAACAATAAAAGTCGACGCAAAGCGTTTTGTACGAAAGTTTGGAACTTCAACTCTGTATCGGTGTCTCTTCACTGTCTCTCTGCTCGTTCTGTAGTAGAACGGAGATGGTGGAATCAAATTATGAAGTTCCATAGCACACTCCCCGAAATGTATCCGATAAAAAACCGACAAACTAGCAACCTTGCGTCGGTGCTCTAGGCTCTGAAGCTTCGCCTTCGCAACGCAAGAATTGCCGATGAGCTTCTTAGCTCGTCTCTCAATGGACTCAAGTGCTTCTAGCTGATATTTGGCAGAACCATCCCAAAGATGCGAACAGTACTCCATGCACGACCGAACTTGTGCTTTATACAAGGTGAGCAACTGTTCAGGCCTGAAGTACTGTCGCACCTTTGAGAGGATACCCAGCTTTTTTGCAGCCACTTGCGCTTTGGATTCAATGTATGAACCAAAATTGAGAGACGAGGTCAAGGTGATACCGAGAAGCTCTAATTGATTTGTGATCGGAACGGATACATTTTGGAAAGTAGGGGCCAGATGAAATGGCCTCTTCTTGGCGGAGAATAGACACGCCTGAGTCTTAGCAGCATTAAACTTAACCAGATTGGCATCGCCCCAATCGGAGACTGCCTGTAAGGTGTCGTTTATGCGCTCGACCATGCCCTCTCTGAGTAACTGGATATCGGCCGCACTGGCTCGTGCGCTGGACATATAGCTCTCTACAACCGTGCTGTCATCTGCATACCCTATGATGCCAGGCTTGAGCAGATCATTAATATGCAGCAAGAAGAGAGTTGCAGAGAGCACTGAACCTTGAGGGACACCGGCATTTATAGCCATTCGATCAGACGAGCAGCCATCTATGACTACTCGAATTGATCGATCCCTCGAATTAATCGTCCTACTCCCCAGATTGATTTTTGGGGATCTTAGTCTACTTAATATAATTCTATCCTACTTAATATCATCTATCCTACTTAACATCATTCTATCTTAGTTTACTTTGACTTACTATTTACTTTATTTACAACCTATTTAGTGTTCTTAATATCATTCTAACCTAGTCTATTTTAACCTATTATTTACCTTATTTACATAACCTTACCAAAGTAGTTTTTATTCTTTTTCTATGTTGGGCACTTCTGATATACTTAAACTTAATTATATAGAAGTGTTATTATATTGATTACTTATTTCTTTTTGCTACCTTACATATTATTTCCTTACAAAATTCTAAATACTTTAATCTCCTATTTTTATCCTCTATTATTATACACAAATATTGATAACCTATTTATACCTGTTAATTAAAATTATTTATTTATTTCTGTTAAATAATTGTAAATACAAGTCAATTATAAAGTTTAAAACTAATAAAAAAAAAACCACTCATAAAATTAATTTAATAGGCCACTCCGGATAGAACCTAACGGAAAGGTACCCATAACGCTCGTGGCATTGCCGCGTTGTATACCTGTTAATTTAAACTATATTCTATTGATAACCTATTTATACCTTTAAATTAAAACTATATTTTATTTATCTACAATTATTATTTTTGAAAATGTTGTTATTATTATTTTACAGTAGAGCATAAGCATGAGCAGTCATTGAGCGGGAACGTTCGTTATACCTTTCGCTTTTATTCCAATCAAAACAAAAAAATATATTCACAATATACCAAAAAAAGTTTATATACATATATGGCAGATCTAATATACGCCTCGCCACCTTAGACCTTATTTACGAGCGAAATATATTTTATTACTCCGCCGAATATTTTTTTGCAATGCGTAAAACTTTTTTTGTGTTGATAGATATATATTAATAAAAATCGTATTTTTTTTTCAGTGATATATGAACTAAAATAAATAAAAACGCGAAAACGTTAATTACCTAAAAATACTTAGGTCTTCTCAATATATATGTAAAAACACATCGAAATAATAAAAGAGGTAATTTAGCATGTAGACAGTACAATTGTTTGTTTTTGTACAATATATGAAAAAAAAAAACACATTATAAATTCAAATTATCAGTTAAGGCATGACAAAATTATGTTCGATGTGTAATTAAGAAGAATATTTGCCAGGTGACATCAGAAAAATCTCCTAAATTGAACAAAGTTTTATCCAAAATCTATACAAAATCCATTTTTCTTTCATAAAATTCATCACAATCTAAGTACAGCTAAGCCACCATGAGCACCCATAAACTAAATCATTTTCTTTATAACCCATCTCGCACGATGGAAAATGATGAATAAACTCTGAAGGTACGAGGAAAAAGGTAAAAGAAATTGTGGACCGTATTTTTATCAGGCCTATGACATGTTTTAATTCAATAAGCACTTAGGTGGTGAAAAGATTTGAGGAGAACTTTTATTTCTGTAGAAAAATGTTTGACGTTCTTGGTAATTTCACGTATTTGAATGAGGATTTTTTAAACCTGTTATTGAGAGAATTATTTATAAATTGTTTGGTTACAATTCATTATGTTATTTTCATAGTGTTATGTAAAGTATGTATGAGTTATTTTGACACCAACATATTTTATAATTTATCAATTTTTCACATTTTTTTTATTGTGTCCACTAGTTTAATTGATGTTAACCCTGCGGCTTGGGTGAAAGTTAATCTTTCACCCAAACTTCGGCTTCGGAACTTCGGAACCCCTAGGCTTCGGAATTCCCCTGCTTGTCGAGGCGACTAAAAAGACCATCAATTCAAGGGTGTTCGTTTATTTAGTGGAAACAAATACTACATAACTTTGCTGCGCTTCATTAGAGCCTGGTCCAAAATAAGGGTTCAAATGAATGAATGAATGAATGAATGCTTTGTATTTTCCAATATGTCACTAAGATCTCACGCTCATTATACTTCACTTCGGATTGAATTCTAAGTAAATTTAGTTAGCAGTTATGATATAATTTATTCACAAATCTTCCGCATGTTTTCTGGTGGATTGGTCAGGGATAGTAACTAGCAAATTTTATAAGACGACATAATATAAAAAAAAACCCAGTAAGACCTATCTCATAAAATATACGACATCAAATAGTCATACATTACGCTCTAAGGTTTTATTCGGGCCGAGATATGTCCCCGGGATGTCCCGGGCCGAGTTTGTTCCGGTGCCGTCCCATATTTACGATTATTCCCCTTGTTTATTGCCGGCCGTATTGTAATCCTTTGTGTTGTTTCCAATTGGAGATCTGTGATGTATGCAAATGTTTTATTTTTAAATATTGATGGCCGTCATAAATTATACGATGCATATTTGAGGGAACAAAATGGTTTGCTATATAAATAGCAAACCAATATTCCCTTGTAATGTACCTCTATTGTACCTCAATGGGGCAAGCCACATTTTGGCGGGTGGTTTAATTTATGAAATTATAAAAAATGTTTGCGTATCTATACCAATATAAATTAATAAATTTAAAAAACAACTAATGTAATAATAATAAGACGATGTACCTCTTATATATATTTACTACATATATATAATATACCTTCATACTTAGTAATATATGAAGACGTTAAATGAATTACGCAGCTGTTATGTTTTAATATTACGTAAAGCTACATCTAAAAGCGCCACAGTAAAAATATTCCATAATGCTAATTTCATTAAATATATATGGCAATTTTATTAACATACACAGAAATTAATAATAATAATTAATCAATCATGATATAAATAAAGTTCATAAATCATTTATTCAATAAAAGTCAAAACAGTTATTACACTAAAGCATTACATTGATATTTCGTGCTCCAACGTAAATTTTATTTAAAAAATAATAATAGAGATATATTATATTGAACAGATTGATTGATTGTAGTACAATTCAAAAGTTAATTTATTCAATAAAATAGTCAGAACAGTTAGTTATAAAGCGCTAACTATTTTAGATCTAAAGACTAAAAGTGTGATTACGCACATAATGTTAGTGATGGCACTATAGAAGGAATCAATATTTCGAATACAGCGTATATCATATTCTGTTTCGCAAATGACGTTATTTTCAAACTAGCCCATTTTCTTTCCAAAATTCTACAACTATTTATTTGGAAATTCCTTAACCATTTTAAGCGCCCCGACGTAACTAGGCGGAAGTAATAACTACCGAGCAATTAATCATCTTGTTACGCCTTTAGCGAACAGCTTCATTATAAAAAATAGCCGGAACGTAAACTGAATTGCCCAACTTTCAATGGCTGATATTCAAAGTGAAAATTAAACTCAGGATGTTCACGATAACTTACTTATTTTCGCGAATGTTTAATGTTTTAAAGATACTTAAGAATTTAGCATCATCATCCACAGCCGATTCTATCCCACTGCTGGGCATAGACCTCTCTCCTTTTTTTCGTGAGAAAATGCATTTACGCATCTCCCGCTACAAGCCTGGGGGAGGCGAGCGGGGTATGTTGGACTCGACGGCCAGAAGGGCCGTCACTACCGACTAAAACCTCACGGTGTCCCATCTCACGTCGGGGGCAGGGAAGCAGGACCGCTTCGCGCATTGCCGCTGCTCTCCCCGCCCAGGCCGCTGTCCGCAGTCCGAGCGGACCCACCTCAACTCCCCTCATAGACCTCTCTCATGTCATGCCATATGTCTCGGTTCTGTGCCAATCTGGTCCAGGTTCGACCCGCGATTTACTAACGTTTACTTAATTTACTTCATGTTTTTGTTCTATTAGCATCATTACTAATAGAATAAAAACGCTTTGACCTGGCACTTTGAATTCATTGATGCGTCCTTGAAGTAACTCAATTTTACATACTATAAGTTTTACCAGATAAATAAAATTAAACTTAACGTCAGGCTTTATAATTTCATTTGACTTTCTCGTCAAATGAAATTATAAAAAAGCTGGGATCAAACACATCAAGAGTCATAAGAAATAAAAAGGATTCATATTTAGTCATTAATAATAATAAGTCATAAAGGCACAATATTTGAAAAAACGCAATTATAATTAAAACTTAAAAAATTGCACCGTACATGGCGCAAAGGTGCCCATAACACTGGCCGCATTTCCACGCTGAATAACGATGGCTATCCTCTGCACCAAGTATATTTAGTAATTGATATTTACTCGTAAGTTTCTACACTCAAAGCCATAAGCTACATCAGGCAACATTTAATTGAACACGCTCATTAATAATTCCATACCAAATTCACTATCTGATTTGGAGAACAAAGAAAACCCATATCAAATCTTAGCCGATTTATTATTTATGCCCTCACTCCCCTTCGGTCCAATTCCTCACGTAAAGCTTTTCAGCATTTTCACCAAGTTCTGCAGCTACGGGTATTATGTGCTTAATAATGGTAGAGAGGGTTAGTGGAGCCAATCTGGCCATTTACAGTAGGTATGCTTTGTTTGCATTAATTTTTTCGGGTAGCGCGGGATCCAGAATTTTAAAATGTTTAAAATCTCGTCTATTGTAAGTTGAAATTAGTTTTTCGTATTCTGTTTTCTAGCACTCTTTACATAGCAGCCTGCTAATTGTTCCCACTGCTGGAACTCGGAGCTTTCTCTATCGAGAAGAGACATTTAGGCCATACTCCTCACTGGTAAAGAAAAGTTTTGCGGAAGACACGTTTTCGGATTTTATGGTCCTCAAGCGTTGTATGTATCAAAAACGTAGAAATATATAGTACTCGTACAATAAATAGTTAACGCCTATTCGCGTCAAACAAAGAAACAAACTTTTCCTCTTTATAATATTGACACAAAATTCATCGATCATCTCTATTTAAACAGTTAGTAAACAAAAACTTGTTCTAATTTTAGTGGTAGAATAACAAATCGTAAAAGACCTTTCTAGAAATCGCAGTACGATTTAATTGCAAAGCGCAGGCAAAGCAGTGCCATGAAACCACCGCACATCGTACTACTTAAGTAGTAGAAAGAAAAGAATATGACAGTAAAATTAGTTTAACTTGTTAAAGTCTGCTGACATTTAATTAAACTAGGTGAAGCTTCAACGCTAAAAATAAGACGCAAAGTTGAAGGCAAATTGCAGTGGGACTGAATGACAGACATGTTGGATTTATACGGAAACTTTTAGTATGTTCGTATATTTTTATGGTCAAAGGTGAGGGCAATTTTGCTTTACTTTCAAGAAACGACAATGTTGCACTAGATTGAATAGTGGATTTTCCTCAATTGAGTTTACATCAAATTCAATAAGATAGTTTCACAGGTAGTTATGTAGGTAAGCTGTTATCTAGTTGTTCGATACAAAATGAGAGGACTGTATAAAGTTCTGATTCTGACTCTCACAAGGAAAAATGTGAAACTAACGAGTAGATAAGGGCCACGCACCATTCATCCACGACGCCACTCCCTGGGACAACTCCTTGCGTCTGGCGGCAGCTTGGTGGGTAACAATCGTCGACCTAGCCTAAGCTCCTTATATATAAGGTTCAAAACAGTATTCACCGTACACGGCACAGTAAAAATCCAAACGTGAAGCGACGCGTAACTCTTATTAAGAGATAATATCGAGTAAGTCTGTACTACGACGCGGTGATGTACGCGCGGGCTAACTCCCAAACGATTCCTGAGCGACTGCCTCCGCGTCGAGCGGACTGCAGGTTTTTGTAGCACTACCCTCATTTCGCATTTATATACTTATGAGAATCGAACACTAGTTCCAATATGGAGACCTTAAGCCGGCTATACACATGGGGCCAAGGTGTTGGGCCAACGTGTAGAGAGCTAATTGGCGGTATGTTGGCTTAGTTGGTCAAGTTGGCACCAACATTGGCAGGCCATCCGAATAGTGTCGGTTTTTAGTCCACACATCAAAGGATCTTGGCGCGCTCCGCAAACAGCGTTCACACGTTGGTGTCTTGTTCAGTTCTTTGTTACTCGTCAGCGGAGACAGTATCGTTGCGCGTGAGTGAAATTTACAATTGTTGTCATGTTCCGATAGCGATGGCGGCGCCGGTGTGGACAAGTAATGAGGTTTTACAATTGCCTCGGCTGCAAGAACTTCTACGTCCATCTTTGAAGCGCCAATGCAGAATGAGCAGTAAGCCAATGATGAACAGGAATCTTGGTTTCCATCGTTTTTGCCCAACACATTGGCCCAACACCTTGGCCCCATGTGTACAGCCGGCATTACACTCGTATAGAGAGATATGGTGGCGATTCAGCGGCACGCGGCGTTATTTGATGTGATTTTAGTTGTTTTGACTATGGTGCGGAACGTGCCGTCTCTTTCTGGCCACCTAAGATGAAAAGAGACGGGGCTTCTTTAAATTTAGTTTAGTCGTGTGTGCCGCTGAATTGCCACCACTATAGATAGATCAATTCTGTTTTTTTCACCAGCTTATGAAAGTAAATAATTTAGATTAGAAACTTAAAACTAGCGCCGAAAATGGCGGCCTTATCGCTAAAAGCGATCTCACAGGCAACCGCATTAACAGTTTCAGACAGTGAAAATAAAACACGGGAGGGGTTTACAACAAAGAATAATATAGTGATACTTGGAATCGACATCATCACCGTCGACCACCGTCGAAGTAGCAACGCGACCGGCCAACTCTGGGGCTTAGTTGCGAATATGCTGGTGATATTATTTTAATAAAGCATCGCAACTATAAGTGGTACATTTTATTTTAACTTAGGTATATATATTTTTCCTGTATTAAACAAAAATAGATATAGTTTTACAGTCATTAATGTTGTTTTTGTAAATAAATAAATTTAATTTAACAAATTTAAATTTCAACTTTGCAAATTTTGAGATAATTTCAGATTTAAGCTTAACGCCATATTCGAATGGTTTAACTTTATACTTATTTTTAAACTGAAATATATTCTCCATAATTTGGTTCTTGATTTTTTGGTCCTTAATTATTTGTTATGTATTGATTGACGAAAATATTTGTTGATAGTGCTGTTTTTTCTAACAAGAACCAAATTATAACATATTCTGTTTTTTATTAAAACAAGGTCCTTTGTCATGTCTTGTTTTATAATAGTTCCACTATTTGAAAAGATTTTTTTCTACTTTATTTTAGTTTTACCATTTGTAAATGAATAGCTTTAAGATAAATATCTCGACAGACATCCGTCGCTCGTACGCAAAAAGCTCAAACTTTTCATCTAAAACGTTTTTAACACGGCAACAACGGACCAAATCCGGATCGTGTTCGAGAGTAGGTACAGTTAAAAGTTTTATTGCACCTAAACTGCGCAGATGGCTAGAGTGTGAGCTGTGACGGGTACAAACGCACCACAAATCTACTGTTCACTACTTCGATCAAATACTCGCATATACCAGATTCAGTGTTGCATACAAACACAGCACAAAAAAAATGGCATGAGTTTACTGTACTATTGTATCTATTACAATATACTACGTCACAAAAATATTTCAATGCAAATCAACCTTAACACTGTATCAGAATCTTAAGGTTGAGTTTGGACTAGTGCCGAAATAAACATAAGCTATCTTGCTCCGCGATAACAACTAAAAGAATGTATGACCGTACGCAGTGAGCGTTAGAAAATTCAACTGTATTACTATACTAGTAACGCTTTAATTCCTCATTCTCAAATATGACCACACTCTTACTTGTGGTCTTATTGTCTTGCTGTTTTTAGAGTCATCAGCTTATATCTCGTACATTTTTGATCGAAGATTTGCTGACAGATTGATGACTGTACAGAAACCTGGAACCTTATCTAGGTAGTTATCTAGGTCTTTAGTAGCGTAACTGCTCGTGCGATTCAAAAATGATTAAAAAGGGAGAAATAAAATACATATTTTATTGTACACAAAACAAAATACACTGACAATTTACGATAGATATAAAGGCCTTCGGGTGGCTTGAAAACTCTCGACACCAGAGCTTGGCCACTTAGCTCACACGAAGAAGAAAAATAATATAATTTTAGTTGGTTTATTTATAGCTAAACGTGTTAATTAATTTTAGATTGCTTTAAATTTGAATTATAACAATTCTAGTCATAAATTAAAATACACAGGTTGAACCCATATAGTTAGAACCAACACGTAGGCCTACGCGATGTCAAAAATGGCACCCCAAAAAGCTCCCTGTCCTACGTGCCCATTATAGCAGCCGTGTTCCAGCGCTGCATGGCTATTGACTCTTGGTGTGTCAAAAACCATTCAGCCCGGGGATCTCATCTACTATGTTATTTTTATACTTTGATGGGTTTGCGTTTGATAAAAAATCACCTGATAGTAAGCGACATTGTGATCTAAGGTGGAACGCGCTTACCTAGAAGAAACCGGTTCACTTGCCTTGAAAGCCACAAGATTATAGTTTTCGGGTAACAGGGCATTTGGCAAGGAGTTCCACACCTTGTCACTACGTACAATAAAGGTGGCAATGAGGGTCGAAGACAATGTCTTAGCAACGAACGAACTTCGGAATTTTGAATTGACATGCAATATTTCCAAACACTAGGTTAAGTCGAGCCCTTCTTTGCCCTTGAAACGTCGGTCAGTGGCTCGCTTCCCTCGAGGTTTTCACAGCGATCATGAAACATGCATGTCGATTCAGCGCCGACACCGCTCTGCGCTAAATCTTTACCGCATAGCGTATTTTATTTTATATTTTAGCTATAGAAGCTTTTATAATGAACCTCAAAAAAAAAGTACTAGCAGATCATACCGGCTTCTCACGGGCTACAAAATAATCTAAGTTGCCAAGAGAAACCAAACATAGCCTATGCTACTCAAGGATAATGTAGCTTCCCAACGGTGAAAGAAATTTTAAATCATCCCAGTAGTTTGGAGTCCATTTGCGTCAAACAAACAAATAGAAAGTCAAACTTTTCCTCTTTATAATATTGGTATAGAAAAACCTATAGTATTTACATATATTAAAGTAAATGTATAACATTATACCTATATTAAAGTAAATGTATAACATTTAAACGCAATTCTTCTTTTTTTTTTTATGACCTAAGTGGTCAATATATGGTGTCGAGAGTTTTCAATCCAACCGAAGGCCTCTGACTTGGCGTGACGACTGCTTGTATTAAGACTTATTACCGGAATCTACAATTTATCGTGTCATCCGACCCACAGTAGTGTCCAGGTAAAGTGACACTTTTTTTAAAGACAGTCTTGTGCATGGTCACCGAAACAAAAACAGTCCGCATCTACCTCGATGACTGCGTCAGATCACCTTTGATAGCCGAGGTACAGGCGCTACTATGCTAGGCTATACTTATACATGTACATATACTACTTTATATTATAACACAATACCAACTAACATGTTTATTCGAGCATTAATTTATTTAAATAATAATATATTAGTGTTATATCAAGCAAGCTATCGACCGGGATTCGTGGAGGGAGTTGGGGGAGACCTTTTCCCAACAGTGGGACAGCATAGGCTAACAAAAAAAAGTTTTATAACCAAAATTGGTATTATTATTCTCATTGGTTTTTTCACTCATAATGAGCTTACTCTTGATCGCAATTGACCTGATGGTAAGCGATATTGCGATCTAAGGTGAAGCGCGCTTGCCCAGAAGAAACCGGTTCACTCTTGCCTTGCTGTGGTTCTTTACATTGTAAAAATTGCAAAAACAATATTTCAATGACTCGAACTTCTAACGAATTACAATACTAAACTTAAAAATCAATGTTATTTTAATGCCTCAGAGCAAGAACGTCCTAACTGGAATAAAGAATAAATAATAGCTTAAGAAACTAAATCAACCAACCAATGAACCGCTTCAAGCGGTACAGAGTAATTTAAAGTAGTTCCATACAGAGTAACTGGCAAATTTAGTTCGTTTAGACCACAGATTAGAAATTTAGAGACAAACAACTTTAATTCAGCTACTTTTGGATCGAGACATTCGAGATCAAATCAATCCAGACTTTTCTCTATTATCTATCTTCTAATATAAGTATACAATTCCATGTTACCGTACTCCTCCGAAACGGCTTGACCGATTTTTACCAAATTTTATATGCGTATTCAGTAGGTCTGAGAATCAGCTATTATCTATTTTTAAGGCAAAACAACGTTTGCCGGGGTAGCTAGTTGTCTATAAATATTGTTGCAGATCAACGCATTACTTTACGGAAAAGCAGTTTTTTTTTGTCTAAAGGCTAGAGTATGCGTTGGTCATAATCAGAGTCACCGTCAGTGTAACTCTTGTATCTCGGCTAACTAAGGTGATCTGACGCGATCATCGAAGTTAAGTAACGGTCGACACCACCAGTCTTTGGAAAGATGACTATAGAAAAAAAAATATTATAAAACATACTTTTCAACTGGTCTTTACGGTAGGTAAATGATAAGTTTCGGCTGTCTTTGTATTCGTTCCCCAACTCAGGGGTCCTTAAAAAATCTTGATATCAGAGCCTTTCCTTATAATTATAGCAAAATTTAAAGCCCCCGACTACAAACGATGTCTCGTTTGTAGTCGATAGATCAGACGACCTCGTTGGCGTAATGGTCACCATGCAGGACTACCAATCTGAGGGTCCCGGGTTCAATTCCCGGCACGGCCAACATCTTTGTGATGAACTAAATTTGTTGACTGTTAGTCTGGGCGTCAATAGTGGATCAGTTGCTTTAGCAACCATAATACAAACTAAGTAATGGTTGGGTTTTGGTATGGGGCTAACCAGCCGTGTGTGAAATATTTAAAAAAAAGATACGTCAAACTTATAACTCCCAGTCTGTTTTTCAATAAATTAAAGAAGAAGAACAGTCAGTAACACTGTATAGACAAGCAGAACATTTGCAGAAACCAGAAACTTGTACCAAGTACAGGTGCTTATAATTAATTCTAAAAGGTATTGCAATAGTTTCGAAGCGACGGAAAACTAATTTAAATTTATATTCAACCGTTGCACAAGGAAACAATGATAAATGGAATAAATGTTGATATAAGTAGTGGTTCTGGAAATAGCTCTTCAGTAAAATCAGTTTCTCTTAAGTTTTTAATGTTAGGTATAGTTTTGTAGGTTTCATATTTAAAATCTACTTCTATTAGGGTTCTTTATCAATGCGTAGTACTTGTAATAAAAAGATCGGCGGTTAGAAGGGTTTTTAATCAGATTGATGCCATTTTTGTCTAAAACTATTAGAATTTTAGTTTGTGTGCTAGTCACAAAATATAATATGATATTTTTTTTTCGTATTTATCACAATATGAACAAATTTTATTTTATTGATATATTTATGTATGAGGATGAAGTCCATATATCATAAAAAAGAAGTGATCTGATGTCATGTTACTGCCATTAAATCAATCTGCAGTAACCATAGAGTCTAAAACTATCACGCATGTGTGTGTTCATAGAAAATGCGTTACTTTACTATGTACCCTAAGCTGTGTCGCTAGATTGTTATTACTATTTCCTAACCTCAGATTTCTTTCGTTAAAATAAAAGAAGGTTTGTGTAATCAAAAATGAAGTATTTGGTTATAAGCTGTGGCCCTTTTACTAATAATGATTTTACCACCCATTCGAAAATAGATCACTCGAGAAGAATGAACAGCGGCGTTGTTGTGACGACGATTGACGCGTTGAGGGTAGTTTTAAATCGTAGGCTTAAAAATGATGGTAATTTATTAAAAAGGCAACACTGGCGCTCCCACGCCGACATAATAACAATTTATATTTGAAAAAATATTATTTTTATTTATTTTTTTCTTCTTTTTTCGTTTTTGTCATAAAATATAAAACACTACACATCGCAGGTAAGTGTTAGATCGTCACTTCTTTCAATGTTCTAACGTCTGAACCAAATTGAATAAATTTGAGTGTGTAGTGTAGCTTACTGGATTAAAACAAAGAAAACTCTTAATCCCGGATTAAAGCGAGTGACACTTCATAGTTATTACTAAAATAAAACGGACTTGGAGCATTTATAAAACAGTGCAGCAGAACTAGCGGCGGCTGTACAATAGGACTATAAACAATAGCTCGCCCTCAATCGCAGTTTTTATTCAGAGCACCTAATTTTACGTAATGCACAGCTATTTACTGTTAATGGACTCTCGCTTATTGTGGAATCAATAGTTATACGCCATGAACATTTTTATCCCTTTGCTTAATAAGGATGACGAAAGATTATATAAAAGACGACCTCGTTGGCGTAATGGTTACCATGCCAGACTGCCACTCGGAAGGTTCCGGGTTCGATTCTCGACACTTAAATTTGTTGGCTGACGGTCTGGTTGTTAAATATGTATCTTTATTAAATATGTATGTAAATGTAGTCAATAAATAATCAATATGAATTGTGTTAGCAACCATAATACGAACTAGAAATGGTTCAGTATGGGGTTAACTAGCCTGTGAAATGTCTCCTAATTTATATTTTTTTATACTGGATAAAATTAGTTTGATGTTTTATCAAATAAAATTGACAAATTCTACGGTACCTGTCTCGAAAACAATTATTCTTTATACCCTTTTGCAAACTTTATGAGACCGAAGATTTTAACTGGGCAAAATTCGTTTAAAGTTTTAACTCATGAAACTAAAAATAATATTAACACCTTCGAAGTTACCTGTGTAGAATGACAATATTTTTTTTCTCTCTTTGCTAGCTTAATAAAGAAGATAAAAGATTTTTACTGAACAAGATTCGTTTAAAGATTTTACTCATGAAACTAAAAATAACATCGCACCTTCAAAGTTATCTGTGAAGTATTCTTCAGAAAGAAGAAGAAAGTAGTCACATAAAGCCGATTGTAGAGTGCTCCCGTGTCTGGGTGCACTGACAACACTTTACACATATAGATCAAACACATATACAGACCATCACTACGTTACATTGTACTGCTAGGATATTTCTGTGGAGACGTTTTGCGAGCTTGGCGATCCGTATTCGAATTAGCGATGCGCGACTGTGAATGATTCCAGTCGAATTATTCGACTTTATAAATCATTAGACTCATTCGAATGATCTCCGAAAATTAGTAACTTACATGATACCCATCGACTGGCGGTGGCGCTAGGGAGCGGCGCGGGAGTCCGGCGAACGATTCATTCATTTGAAACTAACAAGTGACATTGACAAGATTCGCTAACAATCAAGTCAAAACGCCATTAGTAACTAATTAGTAGTCATCATTCGATTATTAACATTAGTATATATTACTAATATTCAACTCGAACGTGTATATTAGAGTCAAACGTGTATAATTATTAGTAGTTGTAGATAATTCGACTGGTCAGATTATTCGCAGTCGCACATCTCTAATTCGACTGCTAGACTATCTGCCATAGACTATCGTCCACAGACTATCACACGCAGGCCACAAACTGTACACAACACTAATAAAACTACTTCTTATTTTAATTTACGTTACTGCACACTTTTATTTGTACGACTTTCGCTTCGTCACTGTGGCCCTATTTGTTAACCGAAGTGTTAAATACCGTGGCTTTATTCTGATAGCCAAAATAATCGGATTACGTTAATTCGCGCGGATTCGTTAACGAAATAAGCGCAATTAGTGAAAACTATCCAGTATAAATACGAATATCCTGCTTGAGGTTAATTTAAGAAATGTTAAATAACTTTCTATATTGAAAATTAATGCAAACAATTTATAAACCGCTTCAATACACCTAGATTAAAGTATTAGGACTTTTTAAAAATACTTTTTTAATGTGTTTTTAAAAAACTTGTTCAAAAGATGAAACGTTCATTCTGGGGTTCAATTATACTGAATATCATTAAAAACTCAACGCAAAAAAATACATTTATAGGATTAAATAAGTATATTTGAAATCAAAATGATTCACGGCATACAAATACGTAGAACAAAATAATTGAAATAAAAGCCAGAAGTTATAATTACGTACCTATTTATATCAGGGAGTTATTAATTGGGCATTAATACCGAGTTTTATTCACATTTACTGAGATTTTACCTGGCGTTTCGTTACCGCAATTTGTTACACGTTATAATTTCCTAATTAGACAGCTTTGTTCGTGTGGGAATAAACTTCGGGATTTGAGTTATTGTTTCCAAATTATTCATTTAAACTCTGTAACGTACGATGACGTCTGCTATTTCCAAAAGTCATAAAACACAAGTGTAAATTTAAAATAAAAATACCGTCGACTCAATGTTTTTACAGGCGGGACATCTAGGACTTGACATTTATCACAGTGTAGTGCATAGTAGAATATACTCGTATTTATATTATAATATATATTATTATTAATATATTTATTTTATTTATATTCTTTCTTTTGATACCCATATTGTGGCAGTAGTGCAAAAAATGCAACCTGCTTTTTAATGGCGAACGCCATCTTAGTTTTAGTTTCATTATACAAAACTAAGCAAGCTCTTAACCAACTTATGACCCGAAGTTAGATGAAAGACAAACAAGCATGAGTTTCCTTTTTTATTTTACTTCCTTAAGACTTTCATTCACTTTTATACCATATGTCCCCTCTTTTAAGATCCAACACTAGTTATAACGATTTATTAAATACGATCTGGTAATAGACCAAAAGACGAACGGACGGACAACAAAGCAAAATCTTAGTGATAAGGTCTCGCTGGTATACTTTGGGCAGGTAACCCTAAAAACAAGCAATAAACGCCTTGTATGAAGAATACAGGTATCAGCCGTCCGCCATGCCAGTTCGCCGGTATCTAACCGTCCGTCCCCAGCCGGAAGCTTATCTGCTAGATTAAATCCTGTTGTACAGGCGCCGCCTACTTTACTCGATTGAGTGCTCGGATCGCGCTAGATAACGACACTAGAGTTTTCTAGGTTATATGTATTATAATTTAATATACAATCTTAATCCCCAGTATTGATGTCGGTGACCTTTTTACTGCTTCTTCTTCTACTTCACCTTATCCCATTTAGGTGGGGTCGGCACAGCAAATCTTCTTCTTCCACTCTCCTCTATCAGACGTCATCTCCACACTCAATCCTTTCTCTCTCATGTCTTCATTCACACACTCCATCCATGTCTTTTTCGGGCGGCCTCTTGCTCTTCTTCCTTGCACTACCATTTCCATACATCTTCTAGTGACATGCTTCTCCTCTCTACGCATCACATGTCCATACCACGCTAACCTTCTACTCCTTATTTTCTCCCTCACTGGGGCTACTTTCACACTTCCTCTGATGTACTCATTCCTTATTTTGTCCATTCTTGTCACTCCACACATCCATCTCAACATTTGCATCTCTGCCGCATGCACTCCTCTTTCATATCCTACCTTGGTTGCCCAACACTCTGATCCATACAGTACGACAGGTCTAATGATCGTCTTGTAGATTTTCCCCTTAAGCTTAAGGGGCATTTTTCGATCGCATGTTGTTCCTGAGACCTGTCGCCATTTCATCCATCCAGCGTTAATTCGGCTCGCTACATCACGGTCACGGACCTTTTTACTGCTGCTGCAGCCCAAATTGATATACCTAGACAGAATTTGGTTTTCAAAACTCGGCCGTAAATACTGCAATAAAGCTGACCTACAGAATTATACTTTTAAAAGGATTGCTTAGCATGTGTTTCTGATGATGAGTGTTCTTAGTAAAGTAAATCGATGAATTAAGAACGACTTTTTGGTAAAAAATACACGGGAATTGAACCCAAAACCCTCTGGTTGGCAGTCCAGCATGGTAACCATTACGCCAAACGAGGTCGCCACAGATTAATTTCCTTAATTTCTTCTTTAGAATCGTAAATGGACTGTTGATAATAAATAGCACTTTGTTATTTTAAAATGAAAGACAATTTAACGTATCATAGTTTGATACTCGAAGACTAGCTGACCCAGCAAACGTCGTTTTGCCTCACTTAGGGGTATGAAAAATAGATAGTGTAGCTTATATGGCACGTTCGTAGATTTACCATAGCAGCGCCATCTATTGATTACTTACTCAACCCAGTCGAAAGGTATCGACATGTGTTAGAACCATTATGAGTTAACAGATAATTGTGACTGTCAAATAATAACAGACAATAATTAGCAATAAATTAAAATTGCGACTATAATTTGAGATTTAAACTATCCTATCTCTCAAGTTAGACCGAACTGCACATGGTGTGCGAATTTTATTATAATCGGTCAAGTGGTTTAGGAGTTCATTGAGGACAAACATTGTGACACGAGATTTATATATATTAAGATGTAGAGGTAAAATGAATGTGAACAGGCTGTACGCTTGCCACAGTACCATCCGTCAAGAATGCCGGGCGCGGGCGTGAAGCAGGCTTGAAGTCTGCTATCTGGGTCACCGGGGATACACTATCTGTTTAATATTCACGGCGTTGCTCCCCTAGAATGAATTAAACTGTGACAATGAGATTTACTTGACACTGGGCCTTTCAGTTTCATCCGGGAATTATGAATAGAGCTAGACAATACAAATTATGAGTGCGTATTGTTACGAGAGATGAAAACGAACTAGTTCAGAAAGAAGGGAGGAAGAAGTGAATAAAATATCGAATTTTAATTTAAATCAGTAATTTAGTTAATTATATTCATCATCATCATCATGGGCCTTTATACATCTTCATCAGACGATTTAAGCAGCGTCCGTCGGTGAGCACCTTCGCTGGTGGCTGAACAATCCTACCCGGGAGCCGCAGCCGCGACCGCACCGGTTGCATAAAAATTTAGGTGAGTTTACGGCATCTATGCTATTTTTGTGTCTATGTGCTCGCTTTTGAGCCAAAGCCCCCAACCAGATATTAAAACCAGATAAGTATTTAGATAAGAATTATATTCAAGGTACAATTAAAAAACAACGTTTATCTGAACGTTAAAATAAAGGAAACTATAATTAAAATACCACCTTACGACGTACAAAGCTTTTTATTGCCCACTTGTGAACTCTAAACACAAACCGCTCTTTACTTTCATTTTAAAATGCATTTCTGTGTCGTAAAATTTTATTCCAAAGCTAAAAGCTGCATACTGGTGTTAAGCTTGAATTATTAAAAGACAACTGAAGCAGACTGCAAAGTACGTGTACAGTTGTTGACAGTTTCTAGTGTAACTCTTACAAAGGACTGTCGACAAAAAAAAATATACCAATCCTTAACTACGGACTTCCATTAAGAGACTGGACTCTGTCTGTGTTGCGGAATTCAGGCCAAAAACTAATTTATCAAGTATAACTAGTTTAATGATTACCATGCCGGACTGCCAATCAGAAGGTTTCGGGTTCGATTTCCGGCACGGCCAACATCTTTATGCGTAACTAAATTTGTTGGCAGTGGGTCTGGGTGTTAAATATGTATCTATATAAAATATGTGTGTATGTATATGTAGTATATTTGTTAGCTACCATAACACAAACTATAAAATGTTCAGTATAGGGTTAGTTAAGGGTGTAAAAAAAAAAACAAAAAAAATACTGTTTACGTCATACGTGATAAATTAATCATATTTGTTTTGATACTAAACTGAGTTACAAAATAAGACATGGACACAATTGCTGGAGCAGCCCCTGTAAAATATTTTTATATGTATTTACAATACTACTAGAATCATAAGAATACCTATTTTACCTTTTACAGCTTGACATTGACCAGCAACTACACAAGTTAGCAACACTCTGGCTTAAGATGAAGCATACCTAGGGTGGAATGAGGCTGCCGGATCAAACTATTTTTTAACATGAGTGTGGTTACTAGCCAAGCGACTAGGACTTTGGTTTTCTCACGAAACCACGCGCGGTGGTCACCTCAAATCAAACTAAGACTATTTAACCTAAATCGTCTAATTATAACATCTTAGATATCATGGCAAACGCCCAATAAATAATAATAAAACACACTAACTATTACTAATAATAAATAGATTTATTTATTATAGAAACTTCAACTGAATCTTAACTAACCAGAGATACCTTTGCCCATACACCGGATGTGCTTATTATAACGCCTCGTATTATAAACGGGAATACTCTGTATCTTTCTGTAACGACGGAAGTCGGTAGAGCGCATGTTTCGGATATAGTTACTTATTGCTTCCTTTTATTTTACTGTTTTATCTAACATCTGCATAGAATATTTATGTTGTGTTCTGTGGTGATAAAATGTTAGTTAGACAAATCACGCTTTATACTATTTTTTTTTTTTTTTTGGACACATTCACACACGGCTGGTTAGCCCCATACTGAACCATTTCTAGCTCGTATTATGGTTGCTAACACAGCTGATATACTACATCAACATACATACATATTATATTTAAATACATATTTAACACCCAGACCCACAGCCAACAAATTTTGTTAAGCACAAAGATGTTGACCGGGCCGGGAATCGAACCCGGAACCTTCTGATTAGCAGACCGGCAAGGTAACCTTTACGCTAACGAGGTCGTCAATTTTGAGGCTCTAAACGTAAAGTTAGATTTAAAAATACAGACGCTATAACAGACGTTATTACCACACTCGCTTTTTAATTTATAGAGTAACCATGATAAACTATTATTAGCGTAGTTTTTGATTTCAGTAAGACCGCTGATATAAGTCCATAAACTCCAGCCTAGACGTGAGCCTATGTCATTGCGATCCGTACAACCTCTGGTACCTTATCTGATGTTCGCTTTTATGATATAGATAATAATGATAGTTGAATGCTTGTTTGATATGAAGTGTAGTACAATAAGCTATCATAAATAATTACAATATTAACGACCGCACAATAATGATATCAGTATTTGTTAATTAATACTGCACTATCTGCCTTTGTATTTCTGTTCAGTGAACCATGATTTGTTTTTTTTTTTTGGTGTGCAATAAAATAATATAGTACGGGAAATACATATTTATTGGAAGTTTCAGCTTCCTAGCTATTACGGTTTCTAACATTACAGCATGGTGACAGACCGACGGCGGAGGCTTAGTAATAGGCCTCCATTTTTGCCATTTAGGTACGGAACCTTAAAAATCGTTATTTATCGGCTTGTATCCATATAAATGGATACAAGCCTTTAGATAAAATCGTGTTACCAATTAAACCAAGCACCGAGATCCACCTATACCTATACTCTTCAACCTAACAACGACCAAATTGCTTCCTGCATCTGAAACCGTGTCAGTATCCAATTATGGCTCTGAAGTCGTCGCAGTGAAATAAAACTAGGCACAACCGTTCATTTGTGCTTATTCCAGGTTCTTTGAATTTTGAAACTACTTTACTGGGGAGTTCTCCAGTAGTGTCAAAATGTAACATATACTAATGTACTGTATTGTTACCTTATCATGTGTTACCAGTGATGATTTTTTTTTTATACTACTGGTAAACCACCAAAAATAGCTATTTATGAACAGTAAGTAAATTCAATTTGCGTATTAAAACGGATGGGTCGTAATTTTTTTCTATAATGTCAGCTCTAGTCACTGTTTTTTTTTTTCTTTTTTACTATATAAATGAAGCTTGATAAGGTAATAACGCTCTTTTAAATAATGCTTGTGGAGCTGGAACTGATTGCTGCCTTGCGACACAGATTTTAAAGAAACCTACTGAGAGGCGTAATGCTCTACTAACGAATGGCTCTAAAGTCAAATAGAAAGACAGAAAGAAAAATAGTTTATATGTGTACACAACACAGACAATTTACACAATTACTAAAGCAATAAATCTGCATGTGCACAAAAGGAGCAGGTTCAGCATGTGCTGTTAGTACTCATATACTCCAGCGCTGCCATTGTCGGTTTAAACTTAATTTTGTATTCTTTAATCCGTGCTCACCACTTAAGATGGAATAAAATATATTTATCTTTTATCTTTCTTTTACATTAGTTCGCATTTTATACAATGTCTATATTATTTGTTTTATGTTGGAAATTCTTATAATCTGATCGGTATTACGACTAATTCAATCAACTTCACATAGATTTCTTACAATTTACCGGGAGTGTCAAATTGTAGAACCACTGATTTTTGCACTAGCACCAACTGCGTGTTGATTGTGACAGCCAGATACAAATTGAATAGAATCGTATGCTGCGCGTATTTCAATGCATGCCAAATAGAGTTAGAATTGAAACAAAGCGTATATACCAGTTCACACCAAACTGCCAGTGGAAAAAACCTTATACCTTTCTTTTTGTGAGTTTAATGTTATTTATCCTAACGAATATATTGCATTCCTCTATCCTTATGGTTTTGAAAAAGTTTGTAACAATAGTTAACAGTATAATTATCTATTAATTTTATGAAAGAAAAAGAAATTCACACACGGCTGGTTAGCCCCGTACTTAACCATATCTTGTTGGTATTATGGTTGCTAACACAACTGATATACTATATGTACATAATGTATACTGATATATACATATATAACACTCAGACCGGAATTTAATTCATACAAAGATCGTGCCGCGAATCAAACCCGGGACCTTCTGGTTGGCAGTCCGGCATGGTAACAACGAGGTCGTCAAAAAAAGTATAGATAATTTAAATAATGAGTTAAGAACTAGCCTTCATTAAGCTTTCCTGTCACAAAGAATGAAGAAGTTATGAATGAAGGTCCTAATAGTATATATTAAAAACTACAAAAATCTTAAAAAACTTCAAAACAATCTCACTAGAGTGTATTTTCTCTAACTACAAGCACCTAATTGCATCATAAAATTCATCTAATTCAATGAAATTCCCAAGAGGTCTGCGTCGACGAGTATTTCATTTACTCATAGTTGGCAGCAATAACTTGAGATATTATTTTATCAATTAATTTTCTGTTTATGAAGTTTTTTGTTAACGTCGATTATACTTTGCGTTACGTTACAGTTACGTTTACGTAACATAAAGTTTATAAAAACATTTTGCCAAAGTTGTTTCTAATAAACTGGAGTTAACACACTTGATTTTGACTTGTTTTACTAAATATACATGTATTGGATGCAAAATAAATACAATGTTATATATATACAACTTATTGGCGACCTTGTTGGCGTAATGGTTACCATGCCGGACTGCCAATCAGAAGGTTCCGGGTTCGATTCCCAGCACGGTCAACATCTTTGTGCTGAACTAAATTTGTTGGCTGTCGGTCTGGGTATTATATATGTACTATCTATATAAAATATGTATATGTAGTTTATATGTTATGTTAACAACCATAATACGAACTTAAAATGGTTTAGTATGGGGTTAACCAGCCGTGTGTGAAAGGTGTCCTAAAATTTATTTATTATTAGAAGTAAAAACTTGGCTTAAACTGGTTGGGACGACCAGAGATACGAGTATTTAATTTATGAAGTAAAAATATGAATCATAGTCTACACTAATCAAACAAAACTAATAATTTCCACAACAATGTCAAAGTATTCCTCGAAAACAACACAAAACAAACAGTGAGCATTTCCGCATTCTCAGAACGGAAGTTTTCTTTTAGTTCTTAATTGTGTTCGAAAAAGCTCCATTTACTACCATCATGCTAAAACGGGCAAAATGGAAATAGATATTGGAATCTCGTATTTTAAGTTTTGGAGCCCAGGAAGAGGGTTAGTGAATGAGTAGATCGCGTACATAAATATTTTTTAGTAAAAAAATATCAGGGAACTAGAATAAATAGAATAGTAACTTGGCCGATAAAATGGTTCCACCGTCCACGCGTAAAATACCGCGGTGGGCGGGGCAAAACAGCTACCCACGCGCCTGCGTGGTGTGGCGGCAACGAATCGCGTGCGAACTTTGTGTGTGTTTCGTTGGGATAGCAGTATAATTATGTGCGTAGATGGATCCAAATTCTAAGCGGAAATTTTATGTTACTCTTCCGTTCATTCTAGTTTGCTAAAAAATGTCCTGAATTTATGACTCGCTTCGATGCTTCGATGACGTTGGACTTACTTTACTACCAGCCCATCACTTATGATGTATAACGTTTGCGTGGTGCGAGAGCATTTTCTTGTGCTTGGCTTTCTAGCTGCCACCCTCACTTTGAAAAACTATCACCAAACTAGCAGTGTTGTCAGGCAGCCTCTTTGAGAGCCAATAATATCAGGTTCTTAACTTATACTGCAGCAGACGAGCAAGACGTGTTTTCTCATTGCGCGTCCTGCTGGTCAAATGCCTGACAGTTACTAGCTTAGCGCCCGTAGCTCGATTAGTTAACGCGATCTCACGCGATCATCGATGCGGACAGTCTTTGGACGGGTGAACAAGCACCAGACTGTCGTTTTAAATAATGAATTTTTATCTGGGCGCTACCGTGGCTCGAATGGCACGTTAAATGGTAAGTCAAGTTTGTTAGTTTTAGTACAAGCAGTCGTTTAGCCGAGTCGGAGGCCTTCGGGTGGTATGAAAACTCTAGACCCCAGAGCTGGGTCACTTAACTCAGTCATTAACAAGAAAATATGGTGTTTATTAATTACTCAATAACATTTGAACTGGGAATATTTCATAAACTATGTGTAACGTGGTGTTTAGACGTGGTAACTACCGTAAAAAAATACAGTATACAGTCTATTTCATATTTTTGGGGCTTGCGATAAACTGTGAAGAAAAGTCACATTACTGTATTAAAACTTTCGTAAGGCGTAAACTTTTTATATTTGAATAATGTTTGTATAGCCGGCTATCACTTACGTTTATTTTGTCGGTATTAGCCCGACATGTTTCAGCACAATCAGTATGCCATTCTCAAGGGCAGGAACACAACCAACGTACGTCCGCGGTGACGGGAAGGCCTGCACTGCCTACTCCACCGACAAAATAAACGTAAGTGTTAGCCGACAAACAAAAGTCACATTTTTAGTGAAAATATTGACCCACTACTTCTAACCTAAAGCATCAGCCGGCCGGAACCCAACGCCAGTTGAAAATGCTGGAAATATTTGCTATTTCGGAATATTTATGCGAGTTTGGATAAGCTGTCCGGTGCACGTGACTGACCGTTCGATATGCATGGCATTTTACACACGCTTTTTAACTTATTTGTATAGCGCGCATCCCTAATGTTAGCTCTCGCACCCCGTCCCCCGCTATAGCGCGCATGCGACGCTCTGAAAGAATTAAGAGACAGTCGCATGGTCACTAGCGAGCGCGCCGCCTGCGCGCTCCGCGGTTCACATTAATATTATATATTTTTTTATGTAACACTGGACTATACTGTACTGTATACTAAATACTAAGACGCTTCCGTAAATAAATATTTTTGTAGTGGGACCCGGTGTCTTTTTCTTGTAGTTCATCGACGCCCCGCTATAATGGCGCCAAACGTGAAGCCGAACTCGTACTCAAATTCAAATAAGATCAGTGTTAAAATTATTCGCGAAAGTGAGCGTGTATACCTATTGCGTATTTTACCGCAGTGAACTGTGTTGTGTACTTAATATGTGTGTATAAGTATAGGGACAAACGCACGTGGCGCGATAATTGCAAAAAGTTCGAGAAGTATATTTGTTACCGGCCCCGTGTATCGTCCGGCGAGCGCCACCTATACTTACCGCGAATCCAAAATACATTCGAAAAGTTCGTTCGTTCAGACATTCACTCAAAATTCTTGAAAATCGAGATAAGTGTTGTGCGAACTCAGTCGAATGGCGTCCGTGCAGTTCTAAAGAAAAACAATAAGATTCTCTCGCCGCGAAATTACGTTGAAGTATCTGTGTACTGACTTGTGTTGTTAGTTATTTATTACCAGGTGTTGAACTCTCAGCGTAATCGTATCGGTAGTAAACACGTAGGTTATTGGGGACCTATTGTTTCGTGTTTATATGAGAATAAAGTCGGTTGTTTTTTGTCTAATGGACAGTGTTAGTGCGTTAGTGAACTTTGATGAACACGTAGGTATCCTAGACTTGGATTGGGACCTATTGTTTCGTGTTTCATGTGACTATACAGTGTTTTATTTTGGTTTTCTATGCACATTGGTACCTATGTTGTTAGGTTACCTAGATTTTTATGAACCCAGTTTACGCGTGTGTGTTTAGAAAATAAACGAACGTTTCGTTTTCGTTATACCTATGATGGACTGTGATTGCTATTTATTAGACGTTTTATACCTACGATGAACGGTGAATGTTAGTTAAACTCCCGTGTACGAGTTAATTAACGTTTAGGTATATCGTGTACTGTGTTTGTGGACTTTTGCGGACAATGGTGTTAACGCGTGCCGGTGCCTCGTCCGAGGACTCGGCGCCGCCGCCCGCGCCGGCTGTTCTGGACGGCCTGGAGGCCGAACCGCCGCGCGAGCATCGGGTGCACCAGGTGCCGCTGGGACTGGGTCCGAGCGTTGGCTGTGTTGATGACACGGCTACGCCTGTGGCTGCGCCGGCTCTAACGGCCGAGGCGTGCGCTGCGCCGCCGCCGCCGCCACCCGCGGTTGCGCCCGCGGGCGCGCCGCCTCCTGCACCTGCGTCGGCTGGCACCCCGGTCCCGGTGGGTGCGGCCGCCGCTCCTAACATCGTGTTAAGCGCCGACCAACTTATGAGTCTACTAAATCAGCTAAGTCACGGACCACAAGGTACGAACATGCCTTCTAATAACTTATTGAAATGCACCGCTCGATTTAGTGGTGACAAAGCGTCCGATGTAATGGCATTTTTGGACGCCGTACAAACCTATAAGGAATGCGCTGCCGTCAGTGATGACGTTGCCCTCCGGGGGCTCTCTATGCTGCTTACGGATATGGCAGCAACGTGGTGGCAAGGAGTTAAAGCTACCACGGACACCTGGAAGGACGCAGTCGAAGCCTTGAGGAACACTTTTGGACCCCGACTGCCACCGCATCTCATCTATAGGAAAATATTTGAACGTGAGCAGGGTCAGCACGAGGCCACTGACCTTTTCATATGCCACGTGCGTGCCCTGTATGCCCAGCTTCCTCCGTCGTCGTTGTCACAAGTGACCCAGCTGGATATGCTGTACGGATTGCTGCATCTTCGAATTAGAGAGAAAATTCCGCGTTCGTCTTTCGATACTTTTGACGAACTGATACGGCGCGCCCGGCGAGTTGAGGATCTTCTGAGCGAAAGTGGTCAGCCAGTTATCTCGCCGTCGTCTTCGTCGTCTAATGATGCTGCCAGTTCCAGCGTGACACGCGCTCCTAAGTCACGACCTCAATGCAGTTATTGTAAACAGTTTGGTCATTTGAAGGACGCCTGTAGACGGCTGAAGGAAAAGAAATCTGCAGAAAACAATGATGTTACCCAGTCGGAGAATCGTCCTAGTATTACGTGTTTTGGGTGCGGAGCACCAGGTGTTATACGGTCTAAATGTGAAACGTGTAAAAAAGCGAAAAGTGACGCGGTAAAAGTGGCCTTTCAGGCAGTTTCCGTAACGTCTATGATCAGTGATGATCTCGACTCGCGACCTAGGCCGATTATTGAAGTGCGTATCTGTGATTCTGTAGGCGATTTATTGCTAGATTGTGGCGCTAAGCATTGTGTAGGTAGTAAAAGCCTTCGTGAACACTTAGTTAATAATGGTCATGTCCTCTCACAAAAGTTTGTAAAATTGAAATATGCTGATGGGCGAGTGTGCGTCCAAAATGTTGATGTAGCACGGGTCAAAATTGTCGTGCGAGGGTTAACATTTGTCGTTAAATTCATAATGCTCCCGGATGCAACCGAGAGTCTGTTAGGTATGAATTTCATTCGTGCAGCTGGTGTGGTACTTGACTTTGATGTTGGCGTATGGTACATGCGACATGATAGGACACCTCAACCTATGCGTTATGAAGCTATGGATGTTCAAGCTCTGACCTGCGCTTCGGTGGAGCTTAGGGAAGATGAAGGCACTCATCTTAATGTCGAGGATCGTGAGCGATTATCCCAAGTCCTGAATGTCAACGAGGACATTTTTGCTGCAGGGGGGGAACCGACAGAATTTGCAGTGCATCATATTGACACCGGACACGCTACACCTATAGCTAGTCCACCATATCGCTGTTCTCCTGCGAAGAAGGAAATTATTCGAAAGGAGTTAGATAAGATGCTCGAAGAAGGAGTTATTGAAGAAGCTGAATCGGAGTGGGCAGCTCCAGTAGTACTAGTACCTAAGAGGAATGGAGAGGTTCGTTTCTGTGTGGATTACAGAAAATTAAATAAAGTGACTAAAACTGATCGTTATCCGATTCCTGTCATTGATGAGCTGTTGAAAAGTACACGACCGAATGCGGTAATGTCCACGATTGATTTAAAATCGGGGTACTGGCAGACGATTGTAGCGCCAGAGGACCGACATAAGACAGCGTTCACTACGCCGTTCGGAAACTTCCAATTTCGCCGTATGCCGTTCGGTTTGAAGAATGCGCCGGCTACGTTCCAAAGGTTAATGGATAGGATGAGATCAGGACTCAAGGACATCTGTGTTCTTACTTATCTGGATGATATTTTGGTGATCTCTGAAGACCTGGAACGCCATCTGGAAGACCTAAAACAGGTCTTTGATCGTCTTCGCTTGTTTAAGTTGCATGCCAACAGAGAAAAATGTGTGTTTGCCAGAGAGAAGGTAACTTACCTGGGACACGTCATTTCAGCCCAAGGAATTGAACCGGACCCTTCCAAGGTAGAAGCTGTGATGAGTATGAAGCCACCTACCAATTTGAAGGAGCTGAAAACTTTTCTCCAGACTTGCTCATGGTTTCGCAAGTTCATCATGCAATTTTCAGAGATCGCACGGCCCTTGACGGATTTAACGAAGAAGGACAGACGCTGGCAGTGGGGGGAGGAGCAGAACATCGCGTTTGAAGGACTCAAGAAGCGACTCTCCTCCAGCCCGATTCTGCGCCAGCCAGATTTCGACGAACCTTTTATATTGCGAACTGATGCCAGTTCGTACGCACTAGGAGCCGTACTTCTACAAGGTTCGTGTCCGACAGAGGAGAGACCAATTGTGTACGCTAGCCGACTGCTTAACTCGGCTGAGCGCAATTATCATACTACCGAGCGAGAAGCTCTAGCGGTTGTTTGGGCTTTAGAAAAGTTTCGTGACTATGTAGAAGGAGCCCAAATCTTAGTGGCAACCGACCATCAGCCCTTGAAGTGGCTGCTGACTCTAAAGACGCCAAGTGGAAGACTAGCACGTTGGGCTATGAAGCTACAAGCGCACAATTTGGATGTCGAGTATACTCCGGGACGAGTTAATCTGGTTGCTGATACGCTGAGCCGCCCCGTCACTGAAGAAGTAGAGGAGCCGGCTACTGAACTTTGTCCGGTTGTAGTAGACTTACCACATCGTAGCCCATTGGATATCCGTAGTGCTCAGCTTGCTGATCCGGAAGTCAGCAAAATCATCTCCGAATTTGAAGACCAGACCAGTACAGCAGACCGATGGTCTGATAGAGGTTATTACATGTCACAAGGAGTCTTATATAGATGCGACCAAGATAATGAATCTGAGGAACCTCAACTAGTTGTACCAGAATCTCTTCGCGAAGATCTCATGAAGCAAATTCATGATGCGCCGACTGCTGGTCATCTAGGCTTGGAGAGGACACTAAAGAAGATAAAAGAACGTTACTTCTTTAGAAATATGAGGACTTATGTAGCCCAGTATTTAAAAGCATGTGATGCATGTCAGAAATACAAACCAACTAACATGAAACCGGCAGGACTACTCCAGACACCGATAATGCATCAGCGATTTGAAGTGTTGGCTATGGACCTTTTTGGCCCATTACCTGAAGGCGACAACGCAGAGAAGTGGATTTTTCTCGTTGAGGACACTGCCAGTCGTTGGGTAGAGCTGTTTGCGCTTCAGGATACCACAGCGGAGACCTGTGCCAAGGTTCTTGTCGAAGAGGTTTTCCTCCGTTACGGCTTACCTCGTCGTGTCATTTCGGATAATGGTACGCAGTTTGTTTCGGCAGTAATGCAAAAAGTAATGTATGTTATGGGAGTGGAACAAGCCCTTACTCCAGTTTACCACCCGGAAGCTAATCCCGCTGAGCGGAAGAATCGCGAATTAAAACAACTTCTGGCGATATTGGTAGGTTCTGAGCATCGTAATTGGCCGAAGGTTCTACCTTCAGTAAGGTTTTCATTGAATAATGCAATCAACATGACCACGGGTCATTCTGCGTCGTATTTGACGTTTGCCCGCGAAATGCGTACTCCTCTAGATGTCAACAATGACATTCGGGCAATAGTTTCAGAAGAAAATTTTGTGCCACAAATTACGCCGTATCTGAACGAGTTTGGGCGTATTCTCGTTGATGTCAAACGCCATATCGAAGACCACCAAGATAGAAGGAAGGCGGATGGGGATCAGCGTCGTAGAGACTTTGTACCATTCAACGTTGGGGATTTGGTTCTAGTGGATACACACTTGCACAGTAATGCAGCCAAAGGATTCACCAAGAAGTTCGCGCCAAAGAGAGAGGGACCCTATCAAGTTGCCAGGGTCATCTCTCCCACGTCTTTTGAGGTTGTCGATGCAACTGGGGTTATCCGAGGGAAGTACCATGCCAGCGCCCTAACTCCTTATATTGGAGATGCTGTTACCGTCAGACATCCTCGCCGTCGTGGACGTCCAGCCAAGTCCCAGTCGGGTCGATCTTGTGACTTGGAGGGGGAGGTTATAGCGCGCATCCCTAATGTTAGCTCTCGCACCCCGTCCCCCGCTATAGCGCGCATGCGACGCTCTGAAAGAATTAAGAGACAGTCGCATGGTCACTAGCGAGCGCGCCGCCTGCGCGCTCCGCGGTTCACATTAATATTATATATTTTTTTATGTAACACTGGACTATACTGTACTGTATACTAAATACTAAGACGCTTCCGTAAATAAATATTTTTGTAGTGGGACCCGGTGTCTTTTTCTTGTAGTTCATCGACGCCCCGCTATATTTGCCTTATTTTGAAACATATTTTCGTAACTGAATGTTATGCATTAAATCTGAATAAGCTTGGATTAGATATATCGTGGAGTAAGTTAGGCTTGCATCTTTTGTTTGATAACAGTCATACTCTCTAAATACTATAATATACTGGTAACCAGAGGGTTCGGCTTAAACGGTGTATTTACTCTTATTAATGTGATTCTATTATGAATATCGTTATATACATCTTCTTATATATAATATTTCCATGTCACAATGTTAGTTACCGTACTCCTCCGAAACAGTTTGACCGATTTTTACCAAATTTTATATGCCTATTCAGTAGGTCTGAGAATCGGCTACTATCTATTTTTCATACCCCTGGCAAAACAACGGTTGCTGGGTCATCTAGTATATGAATATATTTCTATCTACCTAAAATACCTGTACTTTTATCTAGAATAGTTCAAGCTTTCACCGTCAAAGGCATAAAATAGCTACTTTGCCCAACAAAAGTCTGTTCAGTCGACCGTTAACTAACTCCAGTTACAATAAAATGAGTAATCAAACCGTCGAGATGGTATCGCGTCAAAGTTTGGACTCGTTCCAAAACGTTAAGCTCATCTGTACGGGGGAAAATCATCCTGAAAACGATCTATCGTTTTAAATGTTGCGTTTTTGAGTGTAAAGTGAATTTAATATAATCAAGGATGATAGACAATTTTAAGTCTTATCGATAAGGGTACGGTGGCTAAACCGAGACATTCTGTTCTGAATAAGACTACGTTTATGAAGAATCATGAATGTTCTCTATTCCTTGTATCTGAATCCGTGATGTAACTTATAGCTAAGATATTAACTGTAAATTGCTGTATTTTGCTCACTAAAACACATTCGTAAAAAGCATAAGCCTAGTGCTTCTGGTTCAATACTTAAGTTTGATGGTTTTAGTTGTTTACTTTTTTATTCGTTACCTTCTATCGAAAAAAAAAACACTTTGCGTTACTTTTTTCCGCGTTTCATGTCACAATGTTAGTTACCGTACTCCTTCGAAACGGCTTGACCGATTTTTACCAAATTTTATATGCGTATTCAGTAAATCTGAGAATCGGCTACTATCTATTTTCCATACCCTTCAGTGATAAGGCGATACAACGTTTGCCGGGTCAGCTAGTAACTGTCTAAAACAAACGAAGAACTTCCATTTAAACTACACTTAGTCGGACTAAACGCCTCTAATGACGTCAAAACTCAGGTCACTCAGAATTGTAATCGGGTTGTTCATATGTATAAGTTGATGATTATGATACAGAAATCTTGTTAGTCCTATACGGACTTCCAGACTATCAAGAAAACGAAACTGAACTACACAACCGTATACTAGATGTGTTCCGGGAGATACAAAATGTAAACCTTGCTGGATATATTGAAGAAGTCAAGAGAATAGGAAAGAGAGGCCACAAAAGACCAATAGTAATCGAGCTTCTAAGCAAGCGCATGACCAAATATCTAATACAAAATAAGCAATATTTCAGAAATACAGGACTTGCAATATCCGAATACTTAAACCAAGAAAACCTCCAGAAAAGAAACGCACTAAAAGAAATTCTAATAAAAGAACGAGCCCAAGGTAAACATGCAGCCATCCGCTACAACAAACTTTATGTTGACGGAAAAGAACATACGGGATCCCAGGAAAATGAGCAAGAGTTAAAAGATAATATGATGAGCCAGCAAACTAAACCACTGCAGCCAGCTCCTCTACAAACTACAAACACACAACATAAAATAGGAAATGCTAGCAATACACTAGCATCTACTGATAATGCTGAACAAAACAAAAAATCAACAAATTCCACGACGACGAACACTACCCCAAGAATAACATCACGGTATAATTTTCGCAACCATATTCCAAAACGCCAGAAGTATTAAAAACAAAGATCACCTGCTGCTTGATATATTAGAACGAGATTCAGACATACAAGCAGTTTGTCTATCAGAAACTTGGATAACCCATGAACAGAAAGGATTAATAAAAATACCAAACTACGAATTCGTGTCCGGATTCTACAGAAAAGCGCACAAAGGAGGAGGAGTGGCAATCTTACTTAAACACGGCATTGAATATACAGAGCGAAAAGATATAGAAGAATTATCAGTCGAACGTGTTGTAGAATGCTGTGCAATCGAAATAACACAAGAAAATATGTTGTTAATTGCAATTTATCGCTTAGACTATGAAATCGAAACATTTTTTACTGTTCTAAACCAACTTTTTACTAGAATTAAGCTACAGAAATCTACAAAACACGTAGTCATAGTTGGAGATTTCAACCTAAACCTAAGCTATAAAAACTATCTTAAGCAGTACCAAAGATTAATTAACATAATGCTGGAAAATAACCTTTATCAAAAAATCACAGATAACACTAGGGACACAGACAAGTCATCTTCTTGTATCGATTTATTATTTACCAATTACACGAAACAATATAAAGTGGCGGTCAAAGACTATGGAATTTCGGACCATAAAGCCCTCTATTACAGCATAGAATCAAATACCCAAAAGAAAACATCACACATAGAGACCAAAAGATTTTTCACACCCAAAAATATAAATTTATTCAAAAATATGCTAAAGGAAGTAGATTGGAATCAAATATTAGTCATTAATCAGACTATGAATCAGAATTACGATGCATTTCATGAAAAAATTTCAGAATTATTAAATAAGTGTATCCCAAGTAAACAAATTAAAGTAAAATTAAACAAAAAAAATGACTGGATGACTCAAGGCCTGAGAATATCGTGTAAGCACAAAAGAATGCTTAATATAATAACTAATCAATCACGCGACAAAACGCTCAAACAACATTATAAAATGTATAAAAAACTTTTAAAAAAAGGTATTAAGATCGCAAAAAAACTTAGCAATGCGAAAAAAATGAAGTACTCTACAAACAAAGTTAAAACTATGTGGGCTATTATAAAAGACACGACAAATAAGAACGCAAAAAAGCAAACTAAAAATATTACCCTTATCAATAACAACACTAATATAGATGAGCCGCAAAAAATTGCAAATTGTTTCAATGATTATTTTGCATCCATAGGAGAACAAAATGTTAATACACAACCGACCCACATTAATAATATTACAACATCAAACTCTATGTATTTACGCCCAGTAAATGTACAAGATATTTCTAAAATTATAAAAAACCTAGGTAATAAATTAAGTTGCGGAGTTGATGATATCCCACCTGTACTAATTAAAAGTTGCATTGCTGAATTAGCACCACCCCTAACTAAATTAGTAAACCAATCAATAGACGAAGAAATTTTTCCAGAACGCCTCAAAATTTCAAAAATACGACCTTTACTAAAAAAAAAGGGCGATTCAACTAATACTGGAAGCTATAGGCCAATAGCATTACTTCCAGCCATATCTAAAATCTTCGAAAGAGCCATTTCTAACCAAATAAATGAATTTTTAGAAAAATATAACCTACTAAACGAAAGCCAGTATGGTTTTCGCCGTAAATCAACCACAGTATTAGCACTCTACAAATTTATACAAACTATTCTCAACAACATGAAAAATAAATATTACTCAATAGGACTATTACTTGACTTAACAAAAGCATATGACAAAGTATCGCACAAATCACTCATAAACAAACTGTTCGATATTGGCATCAGAGGCAAACCACTTAACTGGCTAAAATCATATCTATCAAATAGACAACAATTTGTTCAATTAGAACACTTCTATCACAGCGCCGGAGTAGTTAAAACAGTGCGATCACAAACCAGAACAATAAACTGTTCAATACCTCAGGGCAGTGTATTAGGTTGCATACTGTTCCTGATATACATTAATAGTTTACCAGTAGTTACTGAAGCACCTTGTGTGCTATTTGCCGATGACATTTCAATTATATTCAAATGTACACCAAACATAACCACACAGTCCCAAATATCAGATACGTTCTGTAAAATCAAATCCTGGCTAGCAGCTCAAAACTTAGAAGTGAACACAGATAAGACAAAAATTATTCAGTTCCTCCCTTACCAAAAACAGTCACTTAACCTAAACAACATCACAAAAAATCTTAATATCAGTGAAGTCACACAATACACTCTTTTAGGCCTAAACGTAGACTCACACCTCAACTGGAAAGGGCACATAGACCACTTAAAAAATAAATTGTCGCAATTTATATACGCACTATCAGTCCTTAAGGCTAACAGTAGCATCGAAACAGCAATAACTGCATATTATGCATATGCTTTTTCCTGGTTGAAATATGGGGTTATTTTTTGGGCAAACAGCACGAATGCTGAAAAAGTATTTCTCATGCAAAAGAAATGCATCCGTATTATAGCTAATATTAAACCTCTATCAACTTGTAGACCACATTTTATAAAATTAAAAATACTTACTCTAACCTGTATATATATCTATGAAGCAGCATTATTTGTCAAAAAGAACATAAAATTATACACAATAGATCCAAACCCTCGTAGAAACAACAAACTTGTCCTGCCAGAACCCAAACTCGAAATTTTCAAGAATGGACCTGAATATATGAGCATAAAAATCTACAATAAAATACCACAGGACATAAGAAACCAAACAAAAATCATTAACTTCCAAAACCAGCTAAAGAAATACCTCAATGCCAAATGCTATTATAATATATCAGATTTTTTTGAAGATGACATAAAATAGGCTATATATTTACTGATTTACATTTATTTTATTACAGTATTTTAAGAATTTTGATTTTTCATCTAGATATAATTTTAATATTAAAAATAATTTTTAACTATAAGTAGACATAGATTAAGTTAAATGTAGCTACACCCTATGTACAGGGTACAGTAATTAATTAGCAAATAAGTTAATATAATTATCTGTAATGCTATATGAATAAATAAATAAATAAATAAATAAATCTATTTCTAAAATATTTCTCCACAATCAATCCACTGTTATCCACCAACCAACAGCCGCAATGTCGCAAATGGCTTCCACATTAGTATGGGGAATTTGCCTCACATTTGTTCCATTATCGGAGAATGTGGGGTCGTTTGTTCTTTGTTAGAGGCGTGTAGGCTCCAGAAATATTGCACAGATTTCCTCACTATTACAGCAGATTAGTGGCGTAGAGACTTCGGAAGGAAGTTAACTTAAGTTCCCAGTTGATGTTACAAATAGGCGATAACCATTGAGGATAGATCTACAGGGTACGTACTAATTATATGGATATGTTCCCTCTATAGCAATAACCTTTACATTATATGGGCTTAGTTTAAGTAGAGAGAATAATATATATGTTATTTACTGTCATATAATATGTATGTAGGGTGCTTTTAAAAGTTAAACTTAGTTAAAACTTTTCAAATACAAATCGGCAGACGCAGTACGATATTCATCTGCAACAAATTGAAACCAAATTTGCTCAGTTTCACGAGGCTTTCAACAGAAATGATTGGACAGTTTGAACCAATTTAAACAGACTGCAGTATGTCCAATATTGTGACAACACCGACGGTCGCGCAATGAGCAAATTATTCTTCGTTTGGCAGTCTACAGGGCTACTGCTCATATATTAAATTTTTAATTCGTCTGTTTATAACGAAATGTTATAAAAAACCATGCAAGCTATAATAATATATATTTTTGTAATGACCATTTAAATTTTTTGCAGTTGGGGATTTGACCAGGATGCGGCGTAATCACACGAGTCAGTAACACTAACTGAAGATCGAGCAAACCCAGCCTGAAATAACTTGCTCTCAAAAAGTCGAAACACAACTCTAAGTGTTTAGTGACTTTTTGGTTAGTTTAATTTATTGTTTACATATACTACATTTCGGAACCATTTAATATAGTATAAAAAAATATATCGCTCCTGTTTTCTATATTAATTTAAATGCATTTTTTTTTGAAAATTATTTGTTCAATTATTAAATAGAATTATAGACCCATGACTATCTTTGGATTTCAAAATAATCTGTAGTAAAATTCCAGCCCGATGTTTCGTTTAGTTCTAATGAAGTAACAAACAGACACTCAGACAGAGTTACAAACAATTTTATATTATTAGTAAGGTTAAGTATTGATGCTGAATGATATTAAAATAACATGAAAAAAAAAATATAAAAAAAAAGTTATGAAAACGCAACAAGAAAAAAATAGTAAAAAAGAAAGAAAAAAGAAAAAAAAGCCTTCTACGCTTCTGTGAAAAGTGTTTGTTGTACAATGTCTCCGACGTAAATGTGTTGGAGGAAAGCCTGACGAACATACAAATAAAAAAAAAAATAAAAAAAAAAAAGCATTGATGCAGAGTAAGCCTGTATATACGGTTGGTGTCCGGATTTCGTCCCCTTCCGAGCAACCAGCCAAGCCGGCATTTCCGCAGGAAACTCAACGATTTAAATTGAACGCCTTTAATGGTATTGTTGTCAGCTCTAACAAATTCTGTTTAACGAATATTTTATGAGAATGATTGTAGATGGATTTCCTGGAAGGTTTGTTGGACATCCATTGTACTATATTTTGAATTCTAATATATTTTAATAAATTAAAAAAAAAAGAATGATCAGTCTTATTTCGAAGTTCAATTGTTATTTACAATTAAATTTAGCAAACAAATTAAATATTAAATAAGGCCGTATTTAATGTTAATAAACAATCAGCGGACTAAATATTATTGTTGAACATAAAACGGCCTACCACTTGTCGTTTAAGAAACGAGAAGAACAGTAAAAAAAAAGATGTTTTCACATTATGTATATTAAAATATACCTCTCTGTTAAAATAGTGGCAATAAAAAAAATAATTTGTGAAAATGTCAACTATCCAGCGATCACGGTTCATGTTATACTGCATGTCAGGTTACATTAAACTCACACCCTGGTCTCTATCGTTTACCACTGCGGTAGCCTTTCTGGATACTAAAACTAAGTTATACAAAAACAAAAAACTCATTACTTTTTAGGACAAATTGAACAATATCCAAAATATATGATGGTGTTCAAATCGCACTGAGATTGTTTTATGGGTTTCGGAAAAGCAATCGAACATCTGGCACACTTAGCTGAAATAACGCCACAGCAGCGAACTAGAATAAACGGAAGAGTAACCCCATACAATTGACGCTTAGAATTTGAATCCATCTACGCACACAATTATACTGTTATCCCAACGAAACACACACACATACAAAGCTCGCACGCGATTGGCCGCATCAAGGTCACGCCACCGATACTAGCCGCGCGGGCAGCTGTTTTGCCCCGCCCAGCGTGGTATTTTAAGCGTGGACGGTGGAACTATTTTATCAGCCAAGTTACTGTTCTATTTATTCTAGTTCGCTGCGCCACAGTCACTTCAATTGAATCGAATATAAACGAATTCGTGATATTTTGAGGTTATTGGAGAGTCGACCGATAACTCAATGGCTAGAGCGTTCGGCACTACGGCACACGGTGTATCGGAAGAAGCGGCTTCCAAATCTGCTCATCGTATTATTTTCGATTGATTTTCTTAAATTCATTGTAATATCTCAATTGCCATATTATGTTTAAGGATAATAAACATCGATATCTTAAACATAATAGCTGCTCAATCTTGTCAAAAGCCTCTTAATCAATCTCGTTTAATCGGTCCTTAATACAAGCAACAAGTAAGTTAGTTATCAGATCAAGTCATCGGAGCGATAAGCGCGGTCACCTGTGGACTGAGCAAATGTTATACCCAAGACTTACAAACTTGGTAATATGTTACCTAATACCTACTAGTCGACGGGACCCGTGTGTGTATATGGAAACAGATTATGAACTCGTACGGTTTTCAATGAAGAAAATCTTCAAATAAGCATGTTTAAGTAGAAGTGCATAATGTAAAACTGTCTTAATATATACAAATCTTAATACATTGTAAACTCTATATAACGACACTGAAGGGACTGTGCATTTTATGGCGTTATACAGAGTGGTCTTTAAATGGAGAGAATGTGTCATTGTATGAAATAAAAGCTAAACTGACTAAAGTCAATTGATTTTGACGCTTTACAGAGTTTGGCGTTATATCGAGTGACGTTACATGGAGTTGTCACTGTATATACATATAAATATTAGGATAAATTTTACTCGCTGGATTGCCCCATACTAAACCATTTCTAGTGTGTATTTATTTATGAAATAACTTATTATGGATATAACATAATATAATAAAAACAACATACTTTAACTTACTTAACTAACTGCATTTTTTATATGCATAGAAGAACAGCGTCAAAATTAAACCTTTCCCCAAACATGCCCATTAAGCTTGCCGCATTGCTTCTTTGGATTGCTAAGTAAAGAAAATTTGTTGAATTTTTTTAATGAGTTTCTTACATTGTTTAAACAAAATGAATGTATTTCTTATAGCCAAAAAAACTTGTCTTTTTTTTTCATTGATAAATTAAGGCTAATGTTTGACCGCAGCTAGCCTGATGTCAAGCTTAACTGTGGTCTAAGATGTAACACGCTTGCCTAGAAGGAACCTATTTACTCTAGATTTGAAGACCCCCAAATTGTACTTCTCGGGAAAAAGAGACTCAGGAAGAGAGTTTCAAAGATTCGCAGTTCTCACAATGAAAGTTGTCTAAATTGTTTAGATCTCATCTTCTTAATTTAAAAAAATAGTCTTCGTAGTTGGTCTTTGAATTTTATTCAAAGACCTACTACGAAGACGTAAATTTTATTTAGTCAGTTTAGTTATGAAAAATGTTTTAGACGTACTTTTATGTGACTTACAATTTAAGTGAATGTATGTCACTGACTCAACATAAATTCTTTGTTAGCAGTTTGTACATAACTTTGCATACCTGGGCCCGAGTAGAGGTTTACGCCAGTATAATATACAATGCAAATAAGTTTGTATACGGTACGTACTGAACACCGTCAATGTGCTAACGAACTTTGTTGGTGGACTATACTACTTGATCTGATAGGGACATGACACCTGCTTGCGTAATTTGTATGAAGCTAGGTATAATATTTCTACGAAAAAAATGGTCACACTTACTCAAAAAGGAAGTTTAAGTGTGACTGTTTTTCGTGCAAATATATTATATATTTGCACGAAAAACAGTCTTGTGAAAGTGTTATTATTTTATAATTATAATGATTTTTAAGTTTTACAATCGTAGTTTAGAATACATGTAATCGAATCTAAAACTCATCACTAGTATTGTGTACGAAATAAATAAATTGAAACTAGATAAAGATCTAAACAACATTTGTCATAAATGTTGTTTAGATCTTTACTTTACTTATCTCTTTAGATATCAAAAGCTTTAATTTAGCCCCAGACAAATTAATAATTATTTATACGTTTCAAACATTAACTATGAACACGATTATTTATCATAAGTAAAAATTGCAACAAACGCGAAATGTGTGGAATCATTTTACGTGGTCGATTTACCTGTTGTAAACGCCACATAAAAGCACCGCAAAATTAAATTAGGCAATGAAAAAAATCTAACTGAAAATTTGTTGACGAAATTGTCCATTATGAGAGAATTAACAGCCTTCCTCTTGACGAGCCTTTGAGCATTATTTTTTACGACAACACTTGTTACGTGCACCTATCAAATGGTCAAGACCAACATAACTGGACCTTTCAAACCTTCAGCTTCGATCCAATTGAAGGCTGCGATGGAACATTGCTAAGATCCGAGAGTTCAAGTTACGTTGGCCAGCTGGCCATTGACTTGTTAGTATACCCTCGAGTAGGTTTTGTTACAACCTTAAAAGACATAACAGTGGGAGCGAGTAAATACCAGGTGTGCGGAAACTGGATTTAAAATATTTATCAGCTCGATGTTTGTGGATTTCGCGGGGCTGGAGTGTAAATTACACGGAATTCAAAATACTTTTGTAGTTACGTTAGACACATAAGAATGGCTTTAAAAGTATATTTAGGTGTTTTGCAAAGTGCGCACTCTAAAAACAATCGTATGCATACTACCCTCAGCTCCCAATCTCCAAGTAACTCAACGGATCTACTTCATAGTCGACTAGCACTGCCATAGTGTCAGTATATAATCTGAGTGACAGTGACAATGACTTATTGATAGACAATACGCTACAAGCACGCTTCCTGCGACCCCCAATGTCATTTGCCATCACAGAAAGGGGAATGTTAACATTTAGATACTTTTTAACAAAATATATATAAAAACTTTGAGCATATCAATACCCAGTACCTGGTTATTAACAAAACTTATAACGATTATTTGTCTACATTTTCGTATGATATTTTGAATTTAACAAAGAATTAAGTTAAGCCCTAAATTCCACCATCATGAGTAAGTCCTGTCTTTGATAGTAATTTCCGAATTGTCTAGTTAGTACTTAGCTGAACTATGCTCTTTAGCGCACTTACTTCCGTTAGCGTCTAGCACTTTACGAGTACAACGTAATCAACGCAAGTATAAACCTCAAACTTGGGCCTGAATCTAGATGCCGAGAGCAAACTTTAAATTTGAGTGCTCGGCGTTTTAGCGTGGATAGTTTTATAGGTGAAGTTTGCTTTACGAGCAGCTGGTGCGGCAACAAGTGATGGCTACCTGACAGACAAAGTCTGAAGCCTGAGAGGGTACAGTGGTACGAGTATAATTTGAACCCAAAAAGTGGTGCTACCAGTAAGTATAAGAATTAATAATATTTATTACAAAAAGACATTTATGCGTACAACTTACGAAAGAAAACAAAAAAATCACTTAAAAAACTAGGTATACTTACAAATTATATTTAGTACGCTAGATTGAACCCTGAGCCCCGCAGGAAGGCTCGGGGAGAGCCTGTGTTGCAGGGCGTCGGTCGTCTATATTTATATTTATACTAATTACTACTAAACTAATAAGAAATGTTGTAAAAAATAAATGATAGTATCTGAAACACAATTTTTTACCATACGATCTTTACTTTCTTTGGTTTGGGCTAAGCTTTAGTGTTGAGGTTATTCCACATTTAATATGATTTTTTGGTAAAGATGCTTTTAATTTTATTTCCAATCTTAAATGTTGACATGGTGGTTGGAATGTTTCTAGATAACATTGTTTCTATAACATACATACAAGTTACACCTTAAAGTATGTTCTGTTAATATAAAATAGCGAGATTTCTATAGGCATTTTAAAAGTTGTTTAACTCGTTGGGCTACTCTGCTTTTTACGCCTATCTACCTGAAGCCAAAAGCATAAATAAAACTTGAAAACGAGCCAAGTTTCGACAAAAAATACATATAGCCTAGGCTTTCGTTTGGAGACTGGGCCTAGGTAAACAACCTGTTGAATTAAAATAAATTTCACCGCGATTCAGTCACTGGCACGTTTTTTCAATCAGTTGAGATTGGCAATGCAATCATTGAATTTTACTGGAATCTTATTTTATTTTGCTAGCTAGCATACATACGAGTACATATAATACTTCAATTACACAGCAAATAATATACTATCATGTGAAACCTAAATTTTACTTAACAAACGATTTAATAGAGTCCCTGATTGAAAAGTTGTTATATGCAAATAATCATAACACACTTACCTCATCGTATATGAAGTTATCAATCTCCTCAAGCGGTCGCCCGTACAGCTTAGGCGGGAACGGCTCAAACTTCCTCGGCAGCCGGGCTCCATCTTCAACGCTGAGCCTCCTTCTCGGCATAAACCCAAACTCCCGAACAAGTTGCGCGCCGCGAGACCCAGCGCGTCTCGCGCTCTCCCGCGTGAACGGGGTGACCGCCGCTCGAGGTTCATCGCGTTTCTCCGCCTTTTCATTGGTGTCAGCGAACTTGACGCCCTCGAGCGGGATGCGGAGCTCCTCGCGCCTCGGGCGCTCGCATTCCGTGTCGAGTGCGTCTCGGGACTGGGACGCGACCAGCGGCGCGGCTGCCTCAGGGTTGGTGGCCTCGAGCGTGCGCACGATCTCCCCAAGCAGCCGCGACCCGTCGATCTCCTCGCCCGGCGAGTGGAGCGGCGCAGGCGGCGGGAACGACAGCCGCCGTTCGTCCTCCTCCATCGCCCGCTACACCCCCATGTCTGTCTCACTCGCACACCACCACTCTAGCCATACTGCTGTGTTACTGCCACCTGGAAACAAGAGAAAAAGCTATTTATTTTTTATATTTTTTTACTTACATATATGTTTTAAGTTTATTAATTATTGTAATTGGTGTTAACCGTAATCATTAATTAATAATAATAAATGATAATAATAATGTTTTATTCGAATTTTATGAAGATGAGTCCTTAGTCTCAATCTAAATCTCGACCATCTTCAGTACTATCTATATACGAGTTCAAAGAGTAAACGTTATTGGAGCGTAAGACTTCGCTTTAAGATTTGGAATAAGTACGATATTTGCTAACAAAAATAAAATACTGTTTGAAAATGAAAGATTTCATACTTTATTTCATAAATTAATTGTACAGTTATTTTCTTTCGTTAAAAATCTTTTGAGATAAACCTTACAGATGTACAAAATTATTTGATAAAACAAAAATTGCTTTTCTCTTTCGCTTATCTATTAAAACAAAACGTTTATTCCAAACAATGCGAGCTATAAAAACGTCGTACTGCATTCGATATCGACTCCAAGATAGAGGGTCGTAAAACTACTGCCACTCGATATTCCAACTGTTAATGAAATACGATCAATACCGCATACGGTCGTAAACTGTTTATTATAGACGTGGATGCTAACTGGGGGTCTAACGTCGTGGTTACAGTGAATCATACGCTAACGACTTAGTCTTAATATATATAAATCTCGTGTCACAATGTTTGTCCTCAATGGACTCCTAAACCACTTAACCGATTATAATAAAATTCGCACACCATGTGCAGTTCGATCCAACTTGAGAGATATGATAGTTTAAATCTCAAATTATAGTCGCAATTTTAATTTATTGCTAATTATTGTCTGTTATTATTTGACAGTCACAATTATCTGTTAACTCCAAATGATTCTAACTGATGTCGATACCTTTCGACTGGGTTGAGTAAGTAATCAATAGATGGCGCTGCTATGATAAATCTACGAACGTGTCATATAAGCTACACTATCTATTTTTCATACCCCTAAGTGAGGCAAAACAACGTTTGCCGGGTCAGCTATTATATGTGATTAAGATTGCCCTAATTCACAGGCTTCTGTGGAAGGAACTTTGCACACACGATGTGCTTGCCCAAGAGAACTATCCTAATGAATAAATTCTGCTGGAAAGTCATGACCTTCAGTAATGAAGAATCGTCTTAGAAGGAAGAAGAGGAAGATTACATAGGATAACCATGTATGTGATTATTCTCGTTACAACTAAGTATAAGCTTATTCATATCATTTACCAATGTGGCATATTTAAGAGTAATAAATTGAGTGTGATTAAAGTAAACGTAATACACTCGTACCATGGCCATAGAAATTTTCTTCACTTTGCATTCAAGGAGCCAAGTAATTGATAGTTTTTAAGCCGCTTAAAGGCCTCTTAGTTCACGCAACAACTGCACGTATACAACGGGGACCTACAGTGTAACGCCCCGCTGAAAATACTGCTCTGTCAGTACAATCTTTTTTATATAGTATAGTAGATAGTAGAGAATAGTAAAAAATATAAAGCACATACATACATATTTCAGCGTGACTTAAATATATAAGTAAAGAGCAATAAGAATAAATAAATAAAACCAACATTGTAAAATATTGAAGTACGAGTGCATATATGTCTTACAAAATAATAGTAAAAAAATAAAAAATAAATATTAGGTCTCATTTCACACACAGCTGGTTAACCCCATACTGAACCATTTTTTAGTTCGTGTTATGGTAGCTAACACAACTGATATACTACATATTTACATACATATATATTTTATATAGATACATATTTAACACCCAGACCCACAACCAACAAATTTAGTTAAGCACAAATTTGTCAGCCGGGCCGGGAATCGAGCCCAGAACCTTCTGGTTAGCAGTCCGGCATGGCAACCGTTGCGCCAACGAGGTCGTAAAATATATGTAGTAGTATATGTAAATATAAGTAATATAAGTTTAACAACATAATAGTACTACTCAAACCCCATAGAAAACAGACCAGTATAACAGAAGTAATTCACTGAAGTAACGGAACGTTTCAGTCACGATCGTAGCACAAAAGCCTCTCTAGCGAGCGCTGTAACGAATCGTCATTGTGTCTGTGTCTACGGCGTAGCACATCCGTAGCCTCGTAGCGACCGTAGCAAGCTGCTACGAAGTAGGATATTGCACGAACATTCCTGCAGTACGAGTATTATTTGGTTTCCATACCTTCAAGGAAACTTACGTATGCCTAATCCAAGAAGATAACTGTTAAAATTTTGCTACGTACTTCTTTCTGGCCTTCCGCTCTATTGTGAACATAAATACTAAAATGTAATGTAACTACTCGGGCGTACTTACAGGGGCGTTTTTAGAGCAAATCTTAGTATATGTATTCTTATGTAGTGAAGCTATGAACGTATATGAAATACTAGTTTTACTAAATTTTTCGAACAATTTCTCAAACTCTCTCCTTAACAAATAAGTAAAACATATGAGCGGTATAACGCTCATAAAATCATATTAACCGGACCGCTAAGTATGTAAGTTAAAATGTTTTATTCAGATGGCACCCCGGAGAGTCCTCGAGAGACTCAAGCGTTCTAACTCTAGTTCTAATGTGCGACCGCGATATAATTATCATACTAACAGTTTACATGCAGTTTAGGAGATCAAATGGAGTCTGGTAACTGTCTACGCATTGCTATGACTGAAATAAACGTCATTTTGGTAATAAAAAAATCAATACGTTAAAACGTTTGCTATGATTAAAAATAAATCATTTGTGAAATGAAAGAAATCGATAGGTACTTAAAATGCCTGCTACGACTAAAATAAATGTCATTTGTTGAATGAAAAAAAAACGATCAGTACTTAAAATGCCTTCTACGACTGAAATAAACGTCATTTGTTGAATGAAAAAAAATAGATACGTTGAAACGTCTGCTGATTGAAATAAATACCAGTTGTTGAATGAAAAATCAATACGTTAAAATGTCTGTTATGACCGAAATAAATGTCATTTGTTGACTGAAAATATCGATACGTTGAAATGTCAGCTATGACTGAAACATTTGCTGAATGAAAAAATCGATAAGTCATAATAGTTACGTTTCTTTTATTAAAGCTCTATCTCAGCCAAAAGTTTTTGCGATATGCACCTATTTCTATCTTGTATAATTTACCAAAGTTGAATAAAAGCAACCCTATTTACATTGTTAGCTCTAAACAAGTAAGCGTTATCTTCATAATTAATTTTGAAATTTGTGGTTGGAAATTATCAGACGGTATTTAGTTTGAATAGCAATTATTAACAAAATGCAGACCAGAAATAATAGACTAAGATTAGACTAGACTACTATTTTTTTTAACGAAAATATTTTTTTAATCAAGAGTCTGTGGTAGTTATCAAAACGGTAAGCAAGGATAAGTAGCATTAAGCAACGAAAAGCAGGAAGAAGCAGCTAAAGATCGTCACAAGCTGTTTGCTTTAAAATAAAAACACTTATATCATCAAAACGTTATACTCTCTAACGTAACATGAAATAAACTCGGTTATCTATCTTAAAAGCTTTCTGCACCACAATTTTCTATAAACCCGTCCATTATATGCACTGTAACGTCACTCTAACGTTTTATATTGTAGGGCGCTGAAACAATTGCTTTTAAATATATCCCACTTATAGCTGAAAGTAGTTTACTTTACAGTACCGTGAGTATTTTAATGACGCTATTACTAGCAAAGTGAAGTACTGTTGTTTGTTTTACTCAAAACCTATGTACTTATTTATATATTGTCTCGAAACTTAAGACATTTGTCTTATAGACATATAACTATTTTTTTGGAAGTAATGTAAATTTATTCACTATCACTATATTAGTACAATTTGTAGCATACGGATAAAACACATTTAAAATAAATTATAATATTAAAACTAATACCAAAACTAATTGAGAAGACCACTCCGGACAGAACCAGAAGAAAACTACCCATAGATACTATTTTATAATTGTCTATATGAGTTTTAATGCTCTTGTTAATATAAGAACAAAAAGAAGTAAGTACAATAATCAGAAGCACATTCAACTTAAATTTTAAAAAACAATGAAAATTTGCCGCTTATTGTCCAATAAACGTATTCTAATTGCAGGTAAAAAGAAGCCACTTTTACTCCTTTAGTATTTTTTTTCAACTTAGCCACAGTAAAGCGAACATTGAACATTTTTTATTGTTATTAGCGGCAGTGTAACCACACAGAGTTAATGACGTACTCGCTTTAAATTCTCTCATTTTCGTACAAATTCGGTCCCACAAAAGGGGCTATGTAAAAGCGTGATTAATACTTTACGACAACGTGCGGTGTGGCTAAAGGCATCACATGTACCTTCTCGTAATGTAGCCGTTTTTAATGTTTCATGCGGATTAACGCCCAAATATGAGGAGTGCAGACAAAAGTGATGTGCGGAACATTTTTCTTTCGTTTGCATTTTGGCATTTTTAAGCTTAACTGCAAAAACTAACAAGCTGAAAATGCGTGAATAATCAGCTTTCGTTTAATATTTTAGTTTTAACTGCAAGTACAAATACAAATCATTTATTGATAACACCAAAGTTTCAAGTCAAAAAAGTAAACCAACATTGAATTATAAGTGGCATTTAGTCTTTTTCTGGTTTTGTACCTAAAAGGTTAAAAGAGAACCCTATTACTAAGCCTCCGCGGTCTGTCCGTCTGTCACTAGGCTATATCTCAGAAACCGCGATAGTTGGAAAGCTGAAATTTTCACAGGATATGTACTCGTATTTCCCGTGCCGCTAAAACATTAAATTATAAAAAAAATTCAATGTTATTGTGACCCCATCCAAACAATGTAAATAATGATACCTAAAAAGTAAAAACGGGAAAATTCAATGTTATTGTGACCCCATCCAAACAATGTAAATAATAATACCTAAAAAGTAAAAACGGGAAAATTCAATGTTATTGTGACCCCATCCAAACAATGTAAATAATAATACCTAAAAAGTAAAAACGGGAAAATTCAATGTTATTGTGACCCCATCCAAACAATGTAAATAATAATACCTAAAAAATAAAAACGGGACCCTGTTACTAAGCCTCCTCTGTCTGTCTGTCTCCAGGCTGTATCTCAGAAACCGTAATAGCTAGAAAGCTGAAACTTTCACAAGATATGTATTTCTTGTTATAACAACAAATACTAAAAATAAAAAATATAAAATATTAAGGGGGTCTCTATAAAATAAACGTGGTTTTTGCCAGACATTTAAAATTTTCACAATATATATAATAGTATATTGGCTACCAAATTAAATAACAAAATTGAAATAAATAAATATTTAAGAGTAGCTCCCATGCAATAATGGTACGGAACCCTTCCTGCGCGAGCCCAACTCCCACTTGGTCAATTATTTCTTTTGCTATTTATCAGTAACGGTAACTAGGAGACACTTAAAATTTCCACAGAATGTATAAACGTATGAATGTATATTGCCTTCCGAAATAAATATTTAAGAGAGGCTCCCATACAGGGATTTGTTTTTTTTTGTAAATGGGATCTTTCATGCGCGAGCCCGACTTGCACTTTTCCAATTTTGATTAACATTTTAAACATTATAGGAATCTTATGTCAAATCTGTATTGAAAAGCCAATTTAATTTAGACGAAAACTTCAAATTCAAATAATTTATTTATACACAATTTTATACAATTGGTAGCAAGAATGTTTCTTATACCTATGGTTTTTTACATATTTTGTATTAAGAGCTACAAGTAATGAGCCTGCATCTCCAACCTAAGCGTGTAAGCTTGTATATTAGATATGCATACTCCCCATTGGACATGATTGCAATAGTTGCGTTATAATCATTATAGATACTTAATTAAAAATACAGTTATTGCTTAAATTTAGTTTAGAAAACTACAGCATTGCAGTAGCTAGTGGAGCAACAATATTATTTTCAAAATCCCTCTGGTTTCCGCAGTATGATACCATACACCAATACCTAACTCAGCATAACATTGATGGCAATTTATGTGGCACGTTATGTTTATAGCCACTTTCTGGGCATTGAATTTAAACAGCCGCTAGTCGGTTATTGGAAGCTAAAACGCTTTCCGTGTTGATGTCAGATATTGGCTTTTTAACGTAGCCGCGTTTCTTAGTAAGCAAAAATGTCGTTCGCTTGTAGTGTGTTTATGAAGATTGACTTCAAATAAAAATTTTGAGTGGTCGTGGGGAGTAGATATAAGAAGCAAAATCTTCAATCTGATATTCGATCAAGGTATGATTATTTACTTATGTTTTATCTTGAATAAAATATTAAAAACATTGAGAAAAACATGTGTTATATCTAATAATATACTCTCACGCTGAGGCTTTTAGAACTTGACGTGATAGTAGCCGAAACCTCGAATAAACATAAAAACGGCTGAAAACCGTCTATATGTTATATGCTATATGTTTTTAAAAGAGTAATAAAAAGGTAAACATTTATTAACAACTTTGGTATAATAAGCAATAAAAGAAAAAATAGTGAAATCAGCCCAGCCGTTTGTGGTATGATCAAAGGATATAAGGAATATTTTTTTTATATTGATACCAATTGGAATTAAATAATTACTTTTAAGACAGGACGACGGCTGTTAGGTCAGTTAGTGATGAATAAAATTAAGTATGTATGCGTTGATAATTTAAATAAATAAATATTTTTTTTTTATTTGCACAAAGTCTTAAAAATAGTTTACATCGAGTTACTTAGAATATTAAAAATTACATCTTAAACTAATTGTTTTTTACCTAAATGCTAACTCGGGGGGCACTGTACTCCACACTTGGATCGACCTGGGTCGTGGTGTTCAGGCTCTTCCTTACGTATAAAGATTTGGACTACAATATATATAAGGTGTAAATGTAAAATTATTTGAGTAGTAAAAGTAGCATAAAATAAAACAAAAACACATACTGAAATACCAGGATTGCAAAAAAGAACTTTTTAAATATGTAATAGTAGGAGGGTTCTATTTGTAGATCTATTTGTATCTTAATTAATCAAAGATAACATGCCCATGATAATGTCCTTAATTCAATTAAATTTTAGTAAATTAAAGACACTATCTCTAGTGATATATATATTTGCAGCCCAAGTAAATCGTAGACCAACTTGCCGAGTAATACAAGTAGATAGGTAGGAAGAAATTACTGCCTCAAACCGGGTGTATTTTATTCATGAAGTTATAGTCTACGCAAGCCGTTTCTCACTGTAACATCGCTATCTAATATTGAAGCGTTACGTTTTTACATCCCCGTCTGCTGAACCGTATTTACGACTCCTCTTATTAACAATCAAATGTTCACGATTTCACAGATTTTTATCATGGTATGACATAAAACGACTGATTCGGATTCGACTCGACTCGACTATTTTACAAAAATAATATTATCGAGTGAAATTTACGTAATCGTGTTTCGGAGCTCTAGCGATTTTTAACACTGGATCAAAGATGTAACTAAACAAATCAAAGCCTTTATTTGGGCAGAATTTTATATTTTTCCCCATTTGCTTCCAGCCCCCTTACTTCGACCATCCACGGTTAAATCGCTGATAAGTCGCTGATAATTCGCTGGGATTAGAGATGTGAAATACCAATAAATATTATTTGTGTCACTAATTTTTTTTTATTTGAATAACCTCTTTTTCAGCTTTTTTGTTTTCAGGCTATCTAGACCAAATAAAACTCAGTAATAACAAGCGCAAAATTATTTATAATGTTTAAACTTTTTCCCATGATTAATCTTATTGTTTATTGTGCTTTTATTGTACACTGTTCGACAACTTCTGTGAAAAACAAACCAACCTCTTTCATTTATGCTACAAATGTAATTTACTAAAACACCAAACTGGAAGTGGAACATAATTAAAAAGTCTGCAGCTGCTGTCAAAATTTCAAACACATGTCAACTGTGTTTATTATTAATAAATTAGTTTAGGTACATACGTAGTTTCTAAAAAATAATAAAATTACTTCAATACCTAAGTATTGAATAATATGAAGGATTCAAGCAGACAATCAAAGTAAAACAGAGAAAAAAATCAATGATTTTGTTATTGTGATTTCATGTATGTAGGTACGAAGCCATCTTCGACTACCATAGCATGTGACTGGAATAATTTGTAAATAAATATAATTGTATTACATACATACTTAAGTCGAATTGAAATTATATAAATTGACGAAAATTGAATTCAGTTATTTCGCTCCTAATTGAAACCTTTTTATTTCACCATACAACCTATTAGACAGAGCGTTTTATTGTTTCAAAAAGTAAGTAAAAGTAACCTATTAGTTATCTAAATATTGGTGAAGCAATAATACTTTATTGGACACAAACTTAAAACTAAAGATAAAATAATAACTAAGAACAAAAAAATAGTGTGCCCCGATTGGGGTACTCAGTATGTAACATAAAAGATGATTATTTTTATTCAGTATTCTATTGTGACGCCGCTGCCACGTAACCACCTTTTACTAGTAATTACAATACTCATTTCACGAAGTTTTCAACGCACTTGCGATCGTTCCAAGATATGCACTCAGACTACAGGAAAAAAGGCTTTATTCCTGTAGTCTGAGGATATGCATTGTCCATCCTCGGGCACATTAAATTTGTCCCTTGCTAAGTAGAGGCAGACCTGTTCCAACTAGATCTTCACCTTCCACTTGATCTGGTGTCTTCTATCTTTCTAGACTGCAGGAAATAGTAAATGAAATACAAAAATAGAAAATGTTTTTATTTATCACTTCCAATATATCCAATACATATTGCCAAAGACAAATTAATATTACTAACAATGGTTTTAAGCTAAGATTACAAACCTAACAGATATATTATGATGTAACAAGCTACTAGTAGAATATATCTATATTATTTAAATGGCACAATTTTTTACAAATTATTTAATACTCAACAATATTAGGTAGGTATATGTTGTAATACAATAAATAAATTGATATTGGTGCAATTAGAAAGAGAGAAAGAAAAATTGTTTATTGTGCACAGACTTCTGAGTTTGACATACAAAATGACTTGTGTATTGTGTATGTGCACTAAAGGAGCAGGTCCAGCATGTGCTGAAAGTACACTTAGTACTCCAGCGCTGGTTTTCAACCTGCTCCTTTATACCCATTAATTAGTCACATAAATATAGGTAGTACACTATTATATAAGCACATGGTAATAACTTCAAAACTAAGCAAAATCAGTAGAGACCATCTTATATTAAGTTCTGAATAAAGATAAATAAAATATTTCAACATCATAATTACAATGTAAAATAAGGCAATGAGATTTAACAAAAGATTTACACATTTAAATATACATATTTTCTTTAGTTCTATTATATTAGTACAGAAACCACATGGTTAATCAATACAGCAGTAGAAATAACTAATCAACAGTTTTAATAATAAAATGATAACAATTTTATTATTATAGCAAATAACGGCACGGATAACATACATTTGTCATTGCTAGGCTGCAGTGAGTGCAAGCACACAGCTTACACCCGCCATTCAATCCTTAATAGTTAAAAATTATTCTATATTAAATGTCAGGTATCTATAGACAAACATATATTAAAAATATGTTAAATAGCTACTTTAATCGGTTGGTAATAAGTATAAAATAAAAACTAGGCTTAATTTCTTGTGTAGGATCTAGGTCCTAAACATTATAATTAAAGTGTTCATTTATAAGCACGAGTTAGTATGTATGTCTGAAAGTTTATAATATTAATTAAAAACATGAAGAATATCATTGTCCCGTCTTACATGAAAATCTTTTCCACTTTCATTTTTTCTTAATAGTATTTTGCCATGTTGTGTCCATATATATTTATAATTTAGTCTTATTTTTTTCCTGTTTGGCCTTATAAAAAAGTTGTTTGTTGTATTTGGTCAGCCTTTCATTAAAATAGACCCGTTGCTTAGCCACTGTATCGGGCAGGAGGCCCAGGTCGCCGGCGTCGAGCGGGTGCGTCCACGCGGCTGCCAACAGCCATTCTCGCACTTCTATATCATTCATTAGCAGTTGATGATCTCTTTCATTAGCCTCACATTTCAATTGATAGAGACTCGCCAGGACAGCATCACTGAACATATTTCTTACAGATTCTTCAATATCGCTCAATCTTTTTTCTAATTCATTGGCTTGATCGCCTAAGAAATTTACATTGTAGACACAAGTTTCAAGCTCTGATTGCATTGAATTTTGATTACATCGAAGTTTATTAAATTCCATACGGAATTCAGCTATCTCTGCACTAAATTTTTGCATACAGGTTCAAAATGATCTCATCTCATTGATAAGTTGGTGTACCGTTGAATCTGACAAAACCGAGGTGGCAGATGGTAACAAAAGTGAAGACCCACAGGAAGTGCCAGGCATTGGTTCGGGATCAATGTATGCCGGAGATTTATCATTTGTTTCAATATTTTTCGCTATGCACTTCTTGCATCTCCACAGGCTATGTTTATGATAAACACATTCACAATCGTTGCACTTTACGAGTCCCGTTGAAGACACAAACTTGCCACAAGCACAACATTTCCCCATAGTTATTTTTTAAAATAACACTGCCGATGAAATGATATATATTATGACGTATTTGTTTATTGGTTGTAACTTGAGCTTCAAGTGATGAAAACCACAACTAAGCCAACTTTATTGTCGAAAAAAACACTTTCGTGTAAGAATTATTGCGTTTTAAACAAGTTAAGAGCAATTTCTTAGTATGAATTGAGGAATTAAAACGTTTTACAAACAGGGTTGCCAACTCAATGGCTCGGTTGAGTGCTAGGTAATATCTCAAATAGTGCTAAATTGCTAGAAATTTCCAAAAATAGTGCCAAATATATGAAATTATTAAAAAAATTACACATAACAGAATATGTTTTAATTTTTTACTGTTTTTTGGAATCTTTTAAAGTTAGGATAGCATTCTCAAAACTGTCTCCAAGATAAGGAGACGGATCAAAGAAATCTGAGGACAACAAACAAGGTTTGACAAATAATGAGTTGTCTTAGAGATAAGGATAAACATTGACTGTTAATATATCCCTACCAAAGTGCCACGAACTACAGATAATGTTGCTTGCGTTATGTTACAAAATACATCTGCATTTTGAGCAAACAGACTACTTCAAAATAGCGCTAGATGAAGTGCTGGGTGCTGTTCCTTAAATTTCAGTGCTAGGCACATAAAAATAGTGCTGAATCTAGCACTCAAAGTGCTGAGTTGGCAACCCTGTTTACAAAGTTCAAGAAACCGTATGGAAATCTGACGTTGATTTCGATTGACAATTGACATTCTATGAGTTTGGAACAGGGTTGCCAGATGACAACAATTTTGACTGTTACCAAGGTTGCTAAAATATCTTGTAATTTCAACGAATAATCTCGTAAATGCATTCATTTCAAGAAACTGTAATAAAATCAATGCTATTTATTTACTGTACTAAGTAACTTGTGTAGCCATATTCTTTACGCTTGGGGTTGTTCAATTCAAAGAAAACAATTTAAAATCATATTACATATAATTTTTATTCATATCAGGGATGTTGGTAAAATAATCTTTATTTTTAGAGTGTAGTATTTCAGCTGTAATTCTGACGTACATTTCTTTTGATGGTTTGAAATGTACGCAATTACCTATGCGATTTGGGCCTTTAGCGCTTTCGGAAGCTAATAATGTACCATTTACTGTATCTGTGATAAAAGTATGCGAACGAAGTCATCATTGTTAAAATCTCATAAAAAGTGTAGAGATTTTTGTTAATCTTGAATCTCGTACTGACCCTCTAAATTTCGTAATGGTACGAGATTTCTCGTACTTCTGGCAACTCTGATTTGACACAATATTATTTTTTAGAGTTGAGAAAATCATAATAAATTATTTATTATATCCAAAAAGGTTGCACACACTGAATGCTCAATAACTTATAAAATTTATTATAAACCTGGAACGTACCTCCAATTCAACCACCAACTCGCTCCAATTTAGCTACCAAGTCGCTCCAATACGCCAACACTAAATCCCATTGTTGTCACCATAGAATGTTGGCGCATATTGGAGCGACTTGGTCGGCGTGTTAGTTCGCTTGTTAGGTCGAAGTAAGGGGGCTGGGTAGGTAATAATAACTGGCTAAATTTGCAGACTCTTTACATTACTCAATCGAAGTGTTTAGTCGTAGGCGATTTTTGATACGGGGTAACTTTCCCATTGGAAAGGGGGAATTTTCCACAGCCATGTAGCGTTAATTGAGAATAGACATAATAAAATTAATTAAGTATAAGAACATATTTTACACACGACTGGAACGAACAAATTAAAATTTGCATATCTTATACCTATGTACAACGAACAACTATCGGCTAGTTAGGAATGAAATGTATTTTTTAATCCATTATTTGAAAAAAAACCTGAGCAATTTTTATAAAATTATTGATAATTTCATGTATTGAGTGCATAAATAGACCCAAAATCATTATCACATCAAAGGCAACTAAATCACTGTATACCAGTGTTATGATTTTGATTAACAAGGTAACCTTTGCCCTTGAAGGGATGAAATGAAAAAATAACTAAGAAAAATGTGTAATACCACTTCTAAAGTCTTCAAACATCCAGCTTCTTCAATCCTATACATTTCAAAGATCTCTGGAATTGGTTAAAAGGCTCCAGTAACCCGAGGGTAGTAATCAATTTGGGTAATGACAGCCGGTGTTGCCCCTCGGACTTACCCGGCTCTCCAAGGATTATCCGATACAGTGCGCGCAGAGATGTAACTTACTACTGGTTTGCGATTAGTTAAAAAAATGCTGCTGATTTTTGTAAAGCTATTTTTATCTTTTGATTTTTTTTGAATTGTTTATTTGCACAGAAGTAAATTGAGTACAAAGATATAAATAAAAAAATATATAACTTATAAAGTAGAAGTAGCTAGGCTGGTCAAACAACCGTAAGCGTGTTATATCGTAGAAAATGTGACCAAGTAGACCAAGTCGTATACTACATTGAAATAAAGGTCCAAAAACGCTTAGCTTAGCGGTTTTCTATATATTACTAACTTAATCACTATAATATAATAATTGATTATACCAAGGCAATTTCCCTCTTTTTTTATTTTAATAAAGGCTGCATGCTGTAGTCCATGATGTTTAATGAACAATCAATAAAAAAATACATGGTATCACATATGTTGAGCAAACAGCGCCAACCTTATCCAAACACTAATTTTACAAATAACCCACAATTCTATTCTACGTATCCATACCCACGAATTAGAATACGACATGTTCAACATTACACAATACGATAACATAAAATTCCTACTTTTTATTAGGATTACAAAATTATTTTTCAAGGAATTGTAAATATATTTAACTCAGGCGTTACTTTGCGGAAATCCATTGCAAAAAGGAGATAGTACTTGCTTTACAATTGCTTGAAAACTAATAATGTTGTAATCCTAGTAACTTACTTAATTTGTCTTTTTCTTATATATTTTAATACTAGCTGACCCGGCAAACGTTGTTTTGCCTTGTACAGTTAAAAACACTGTAATTGATCAGTTATCGAGCGGGATGAAAAAAATTCAATTACTAAAAAATAGCGGCTGGTGATAAAAAAGGAAATATTGTAAAACATATATATTTAAGGGTGAACAACCTTAATAATTTAGGGGAATGGAAAATAGATAGTAGCCTATTCTCAGACTTACCGAAAACGCAAATATATTTTGGTAAAAATTGGTCAAGCCGTTTCGGAGGAATACGGTAACTAGCACTGTGACATGGAACATTTATATATAAGAGCAGAAAAAGAAAGATAAGAAGAAGATAGTTTTATAATTTATTATAAAGTGTTAAATAAACGACATCGTATGGACTTTAAGTACGGTTCAGAACGTACAGATCACGTTCGGATGATCCTACTAAAGCTCTGTTTGCTTTCACGAGCTTATTTAATATTTTCTTTGCGGCATTTGTTAATAATTAACACCAGGAACATTCATTAGCCCATTCCTGTGATTAAATAAAAGTAGGTCACAACCAAACTTTGCCATAGAATTAATTTAAGAATAAAGGAAAATGAAAATATCTTTATTCATAAATATTTGTATTCAATAAGTTTCAACGAAGTTGTACAACAAAATTTTGAACGAAAATGGATCTTGAACAGAAATATATTTCAGAAACACTGTTAAATTTGCAAGTTGAATTATTTTATTAACTGTGACGGCACTCTAATTGGGCTTTATTAATCTAGTGTTTCAGAGTGATAATTAAATTAAGATACTTCTTAAGAAGGTATGTCTCTTTGGGTATTTTTCAAGACAATCCACTGTACTCCTTAAAGGAATTCATGACTATGCACCTACTGGAATCTTTATTTAAGTTGACTGAATAGATTTTAATTAGTTATATTTAATTTAATTTTAAATATAAGTAATAATGTATATGTAAGTAATAATGTATGTGTAAGTAATAATGTATATAATGTAGTTGTCTATTTTAAATCCAATGTAAATCTAAATGTAATGAATGACTTGCCAAATGCGACGAGATGTTGTAAGGCCAATAAATTATTTATCTTTATCTTTATTACATTCATTTTCTGCGACTGGCACTACAAACAAACATTAAAAATTTATAGGTGCTTATTAAAGATTTGTCTGTAATTCATTAGACACCTGTAACAAGTGCTTTCATAGATCAGTGACGCTTTAACTGAGTGCTGTCAGCTTTGAACCTGAAGAGGGCTTGACATGCCGAGACAGATGAGATATCTAGTATAATTGGGGCGTTAAGATACTTGAAAGCAGAGATATCTGTTAGGAAACCTAAGATTATATTTATACGAGGATTTATTGGTTTTGATATTTGAATTTTTCGACTTGAATAATATCATCATCATCATCATCAGCCCGTCTGCGTCCACTGCTGGACATAGGTCTCTCCCAAGGTACCCTCTCCACGCTACCCTATCCTGAGCATATCGTCTCCATCCACTGCCCGCTTTTTTGCGTACATCATCGCTCCACCTCGTTGCAGGACGTCCTACACTACGTGTGCCGGTACGCGGTCTTCAATAATATAAAATTTTTAATTTTAGGCGCAATATCATATATTGAAAAATCGTATAAAATTCTGCTTAAATGGCTATGGCTTTTTCAGTTTTAGCATCTTTAATTAAGTCGAATCGTTAGAGTTTCAAAACACAATCACGTAAATTTCGCTTGATAGTTACGAGTTTATTTTTTTTAAATAGTTGTTTTAAAAATGCTATGCTTCTGAATGTCATTGCAAATATTTTTTACTTTTTTCTGTACATGATATTATCTAGCAACGTTAAAGCTTACAATTTCAATATTATTAACTGTGATATTATATGAATTTAATTCGTGAAATTTCAACTGCCGGGAGGCAGGCGTTCGCTCAAATATGTATGGCACGACTGATAATATTTTTTTTTGAGATTTTAACTGAATTTTATATATTTATATTAATTAAATGTTATTATAGTATATTTATAAATTTATTAAATGTTATTACAATAGTAATCTTACATGCCTGACGGTAAAAGTAGAGGACCAACTTATTTAGTGTGGTGTTACTAATCTTTTTAATTTGATTTGCTCTTTGCAAATATAATCATTCACTTTTATAAATATGAACAGAACACAGATAACCTTATGTTTCAATAAATCTACAATATTTACAACAAGATTTTCCTTCAATACAACAATATAGCTTTCAATCATATTACGTAAGTAGAATCTAATAATACAAATGTTTGTCGGCTTAAAAATTATGTAACGCTGTACATTTGCCGAATTCCCGAAACCCGTGGGCCAAACCGCTGCCGATTACAATAGGCTAACCGCTAACAAAAGCGGCTCTACTCGAATTTCCACAGAGCGGTCACCAAACAGCTCATTGTCAAATATTGTCAACAATGTTCCGATCGATTTGACGATGCTTGAGTCTCAGGCATCGGAACTTTGAACGGGGTTACCACGAGGCAGGATAAATCAAGGACTAATTGAAAGTCTGATATGGGTTTTAATTAATTATACAATCGTTAAACCGTCATTAGAGTTTTAAAGGGTACAGATAAATTCTTCTTCTAATACTTCTAGTGTTTTTATCAATCGAAATATATGTGAAGTATAGGATTAATCTCTTCTTAGTCGTAACTTCATTACTGTAGGTCGTGTCTAATACTGAGTGTCGATCACTCGGTTTACTATGGTCTTCCACTTTGTCCTGTCCTCGGCGGTCTTAAAAGCTTCGACAATAGGTAGGCCAGTGAGCGTCTTTACGAGGTCTGACCAGCGGGTAGGAGAGCGACCTCGGGTAGAAGAGGATTAATAGTCTTCAGTAATTTTCAACGTAGCTTTCCACTATACACGTAATTATAACAATTGTTTCAGATTGATTTCTAGTTGTAAATATTAACAAAGAAATATCTACGAAACAAGTGTCAAATGGTTACCCTATCGCTAACCGATTTTCCAATACATTTGCCGACGATGATGCTTCGCTCTACCGAAGCTATGCAGCTTACAGAATAGGCCTTCGGCTACCGGGAGCACTTGTCTGTTATGTAGCCATCTCGATATCTGGTGGGAAACTTTTTCAATAGTTCACGCTTGGTGATATCACTTCACTCCACACTCTTATAAAGGAACGAAAGTTAGTGTTTGTTGCTTCTTCAGCTTGAAGTCTTGAATCAGTTCACCCGTTTCAAGCTGAAACGGGTGAACTTGGTGATTCGAATGAAATTTTGTTATGTTATATTTTATTATCATAAACTGAACCACGGGATGCGTTTAGTGTTTTTATTAAGTGACTATTACTAGATTTACTCGTTATTACTTTTTTTATTCTGTATATCTGTATATCAGGAGAATTGTGATCAAACGCTGTCCGTTTCTCCTGATGGTCAGTGATAATGAGGTCTACTGTGGAGGGCGCTAACCTTGAAGGAACCGGTCCGCTCTCGCCTTGAACATCGCTAGATTATAAATGTCATCGGGGAACAGAGAATTTAAATAACAATATAGTTGCAATTTTCTGAAATATTATATATGATATAATTTAAGCCTTATAATTATTGTAAGCCCTTAGCTTATACACACATAAAGCTTTACGAGAATAAAAAACAATTTGCAATTGCTCATCTACTCATCCGTGAAAATTATGACTGTCATTATGCCTAAACGTATGTATCAAGGCATTTTGACTCGATTATTTTACACAGATTGAATTGATAACAAACTCATTATAAAAATCTAATTAACAAACTTATTACATTACGAGTAGTTTCCAAGCTCTCAAACCATTGAATGTGAATTTTCCAACAAAGTTACCAGTTTTGCAACAAAATGGCGAGAGTTAGTTCACAGCCAACATTACCCGATGACGTCATATCGTGAAGAGCAGAAGTTCCGATGGATTTTCAATAACCATTTGGAGCTGCCAGTTGGGTGCTATAAAAATCCTGATAGGTAACAGCTTGAATTTAGGATTTTGCTTCAGTTTTAATTTTAGACGTTGTAAGACATAATATTGCGAAATTAATAGGCAATCTGACGACCTAGTTGGCGTAATGGTTACCATGCCAGACTGCCAATCAGAAGGTTCTGGGTTCGTTTCCCGGCACGGCCAACATCTTTGTGCTGTCCTAAATTTGTTGGCTGTCGGTCTGGGTGTTAAATATGTACCTTTATAAAATATGTATATGTAGTATATCAGTTGTGTTAGCAACCATAATACTAACTAGAAATGGTTCAGTATGAGGTTAACCAGCCGTGTGTAGAATGTGTCCTAATATAAAAAAAAATCGTTGCCTAGGTATGTCTGAGTGCAAGTTCTAAAATATGACAAATAGACAGATTGGGCACTAAACACAATGATCATAAATTGAAATCTGCTGCCGATCTCTAACGCTGTGCCAGCAGGCTTCCTGAATGCCAATAGTTCCAGACTAGGCGTACTCCACCTTCGAACACTGACTTGCGTAGTTACGCGCCTGCTGGTTTTTAGGCATATTTGTTTATAAAAAATATTTAATAAAAAATACGTCTCATCTGGTTATCAGATCGGTGAAGGACGATCTTCACGGGGTCTTCTACTAGTATACTGAGCCTGGGGTGGAAATGTAATACCGAAATGACTTACCGGAATAGTATCATTAGTAACTCGCAGCTCAAAATCTACACAAATACACTTACAGAGTCAGTAACCCCTCGATTAATCAATTATTTAGTTTCATGGCGCGAATCCGAGAAATATCTATGGCTAATACTCTCCCAGTCTATTTATACCTAAACCTATTCACTACAGTACGTTTAGACGTGGCAGTATAGGTTGTTGATATCATTCGAGATTTTCAGAGATTTAAAACATTGATTGGAAACGTTATGTGTCAAAACTTATTGTTACATAAAAACTACAGTTTTATTTTCTCTTTTTCTAGAATACATAAGTGATAAAACGTGGGGAGGGTATATGTTCAATTTATACTACATATATTCAATATCACACTGTCTGACATAAAAAATAAAATATTAGAACACATTTCACTCACGGCTCTGGTTAGCCCCAAACTAAACCATTAATAGTTTGTATTATGGTTGTTAACACAAATTATATACTACATACTCGTACATACATAAAAAAAATATTTTAATGTTTTTGGACGAAATGTTGCTAAATAAATTATTTTAATATAATATAGTCTTTACATAATCTTAAATAATATCACATTAAAAATATAATATAATATAATTAATTAATTAATATTGGCATAGATACGCAAACATTTTTTTTATAATAAATACATAAATACTTTATATCGATACATATTGACCACCCAGGCTGACAGCTAACAAATTAGCCAACAATTGGATAATATACATATTATACAATGCTATTTAAATGCCATGCAACTTCATGACCCAGGGCGCATAGCATTTGGAACGGATTGTAAATGTTGTCATATTAAATACTACATACATGCGCAAAGATCTAAATAAGACATCCGTCTCTCTTTTAAAAATATCTCTTTATCTGTCCCATCTCGATATATTTTCTTTCTAAAAAACTGTTTTACCTAGCATATCATGAGCACGCATTTCCTCACTAGCTAACCGTAATTCCATACTAAAAAGAGCTAAGTTTCATGTTACATGCTCTGTGGACCGCTTTGAAACCGGGCCGGCTGTTCGCGCTGAATGGGCATCTGACGCGATGATAGCCGCTATAGAAACCGATAGAAAATAGAGAATAAAGCCAGGACTAGCCGACGAACAGGTTTTATAGCAAACTACGCTTAGTTAACGATTTGAAACGGGTATTAGTCCCCAGGCGGAGTTATTCGCAGCTGCTGAATGGTTGATTGGATTTTATATGAATGAACTTAATTTTTATGTAGCCGCACTAAAACTTTATTTAATTGTTTTATAATTAGTTTTTACGTTTATTGAGGTTATAATCTGTCTACGAAATGATATCAAAATATCTATTATAGAATGATGATGATTTTGACTAGCCACAATATACATAGCTGGAATCATAGACCAAGCATAAATTCTACCAAATCAGCCTACATCTAAGCTTTTATCTTGTGTCTAGTCGAAAACTAAGCAAACCTTTAAATATAATGTGAACGTAATATTGTACACTGAATTTAGGCAGGCAGTTGATAATTTATAACACCTTAAATGCATAATTTTTTTAATGAAAAGGCCAATGGTACTCTTCACAATCTGAACCGTCTTTGTTAATTTTCCTTCATTGCAAGCTCAACTATAACGCCCCAGGATGCCTCGAAAGGCAAGATTCCTCGGAAAGGCGTTTCATTAATCAAAAGCGCGCCATTAAGGCACGGAGGGCAAGCGGTACGCCAGATAACTCCGGACAAACAACAGATCATGCCATGATGAATGGCCACATCGATCTGTTTGTCCGCGGAATTGGAGCTCAAATTCACTTAGCTGGCTTGGACCCAGGTCTCACGTATGTGACGTATCAGCTGGATAGTTTCAAGGAACTTCTGCGTATGTTTGGTGATGCATTTAATTCAGTTTAGTTACATTTCACAAAGCAGGATAACGTAAGCTGTCGACAAACAATTCATTTCATGTTATTAAATAGTACAAAACTGATGGAATGCAACTTATCTAAAAGTAAAAGTACGATTACGTACATATTAATGCGACGATATGGTCAGAAAAAAACTTGTTTTTTTTTCTATAACTTTACATTTATATATAATACTGTAAATTAAAGATTTTACTCATAACATCACCTTAACACACAAACTTGATCTTAAAAAAGCTTCTGCAAAAGAATATTTCGAAACGAGATACCGCAAATGTCAACTTCGATATTATTTAAGTTCGCATTACGCCACTGTACTCGAGAAAACATCCTCAAACGTATTGCAAAAATGTATGCAAATTATCGCTATGTGAAGAGAAGCCCGGGTATTACTGGCAAGTCTGTTATGGCGGTATATTCTCTTCGCTATTTGTTGCTTGCTGTATTCGACAAAAATATTGTCTAATGCGAAGCCATGCAAATATGGCCTTACACACTTACAAACTTGAAATATTTGGATTCACCGTATTCGCCAAATAAACGAATAAAAAAAAACTATATTATCTGCATCGCACTTGCGCCAATGCGTGTATGTGTGTGAAGTGCCAGCTTTCCTGGCCACATCCTTTCCACTGCAAAACTTTGGAATTCTCTTCCTGAGTCTCTGTTTCCTGAGAAGTACCACCTGGGGGTCTTCAAATCTAGAGTTAATAGGTATTTTCTAGGTAAGCGTGTAACATCGTAGGCCATAGTATTGTTTAACACCAGGCAAGCAAACGCAAACCTATAAGTTATAAAAAAAAAATCCTTTTCATTTTTTTTTGGGGAATAAATAACGTGTTATAATGTCTTGAAAATAGTTCAAAGAGTTCCGGTAAACAACTTTGTTTATTGAACTGTATATTGAAACTATTCAAAACGTTAAACACCTTACAATTTTCCTAGAAAGCTTTGCCATCTCGAAACTCGTGTCATTCTACAGACATGAAAATGTCTGTAGAATGTTCTCAAAATGCTATTGAGAAGTTTATTCATTTACAGCTAAGCTCAGTGCATGTAAAATGTGAGAGGAAATAATAATTGTCGTCGTATTTCTCAGAACAAGCTCAAACTGTTTGCAGTGTGACTGTAATTTGAATATATGTAGATATTTTTAAAATTAAAGTACAGTAAACTATATATAACGACACAGAAGTGACTGTGCATTTTATGGCGTTATAGAGAGTGTTTAATGGAGAGAATGTATCATTCTATGGAATACAAGCTCAAACAACTATTAAGCCAATTGATTTCGAGGCTTTAGAGAGTTTGTCGTTAAATAGAGTGACGTTACATGGAGTTTAAACTGTATTAAGTATTTTGTAAGTATTATGCTTAACTAATTTTATGTAACATTTAACCCAATCTGTAATTAATTTGTAACAAACCAATTAAGGACAATAAATTCACTTTAAAGCTAAAACGACTTTCAACTTAACCTATTGACTCAGGCGTTACTCTGGGGAAATCCATTGTAAATAAAAGATAAAATTAAATATTTTGTGTACATCTATCTATCTACTTCCGCTGTGATCTGAAACCCAAATTAAGCTTATCTTAATTTGGGTTTCAGATCACAGCAAAAGAAAAAAATTAAATATTTAGTGTACTTCCACTAAATATTTAATTTTGTCTTCTATCGACTTCCAAGTTTCACTAAATACGTAACAAAAATCTGTTCTTGCGCAGAGATTCAAACTAGTACGTTCCTATTTTAAAATTCAAACAGAGTATCCCATTTCCTAACTTAATAAAAATCGCTTTCCCGACTAAAGCTCTCACATTGTGGTACAAATTACTTGTCCCCTGGGATGGACAGCGGCTGGTTGGGAGTGAATGGGTTCCATTATATTCACGTCGACACCGAATATCTCCACTTAGACCTGACTGCAACTAAGTACTTGTATTTGAGAAGGCGTAACGTAGCAGATAAATGGGTCCCATAAAGTTTTGTCCCACCGCGGAATATAATTTTGTTCTTCTTCAATGGCTTAGTTTCGAGCGCTATGAATCCAACTAAGCTTAGTTAGGGTCTCTAAATATTTGAAGCTTACGTCACAATTAATGAATGTGATATTTTCTGATGAATCAGGGTCAATATTTCAAGCCAAAAGAATGGTCATCATCATCATATTACCTTTTCTCGCTTCGCGTTTTCGACATACATAGCTTGTTTCCCGGTTCCACTCTATATATGATTATCATTTCTTCAATCACATCACACTTCTAACTTTTATACTAATCTAATTAATACGTGGATATAATCTTTCACAAAACATATCCACGTATTTTAGGTCGACCTATTATTTGTATAAGTACTATCTAAATTAATTTACTTCTTCTTGTCATAATCTGCTTCTCGCCATATTATAAAATTGTAAACGAAAACTGATCCTTTTAAAGAATTTGCGTGAAATGCCCTATGATTAATGAATAGCATCCTACTTAACAGTATATCATTTGTTAACTTTATATTGTCCCACTGTTGGGCCAAGGTGTCCCCCAAAGATGTCCTGGGCCAGTTCCTTCCAGCTGGTGTGGAAGTCCACCAACTCCTTGCGCCATCGAGCTGGCGGCCTGCCTCGTCGTCTTCTACTTTCGCCCAGCGGTCAGGGTGCACCCTGCCCAACGGTGGGACAATTAGGTTGGATAAAAAAAAAATACTTTTTATGTTCATCAGAGCTCTGCTTCAATATAGATTTATTTAAACTGTGGTCTGTATAGATAGTCTGTGAAACGAGGCGGCGAAGGCGAGAATTACTATCTTATTATGTCTTTGTCATGTCGCCGTGAGCATGAATAAATTAACTTAGCAGAAAATAGACTAAAGATTTTTCACTTTAAGATATTTTATGAGAGCAGTTCCTATAGTCTAAGAGCCCGTGAAGATGACTCTTCTACTACTAGACGCCTTAAATTTAACACCATAGCTGTCTTACTTGAAAGATATCACACACACACACACACACACACGGCTGGTGAGCCCCATACTAAATCTTTTCTAGTTTCTATTATGGTTGCCAACACAACTAATATACTACATATACCTATGTATACATACCTTATATAGATACATATTAACACCCAGACCAACAGCCAAAAAATTTAGTTTAGCACTAAGAGGTTGTTCATGCCGGGAATCGAACCCGTAACCTTCTGGTTGGCAGTCCAGCGTGGTAACCTTTACGCTAAAGAAGTCGTAAATAATCCCTTTTCTCTTACTACTTCCTTTACTTAAGATCTTACGTTAATGTGCGTTTAAAATTATGTTTTACTATATATTCTCAAAATTCATAAACAAGAAAAATATAATGATTGAGAAAATTTAAATATAAATAAACAGATTTTTACATCAAAGCATTTTGTACATAAAAATCAAGCTGCGAATCGACTTGTACAGGTATTTTCCCCTGATAACTCGCCCAAGGGTCCTGATCGATTTGACTTCAGACGTGAGAGAAAGAAATCACTTTTAAAATACATATTTTTAACATGAACTCTTTTTCTGTTTTTAATATTTTGCTGCAGCTTTCCGATAGATAGAAACGCGCTGTTTGCTAAATTTAAAGACTTCTTACTTTTGAATCATCGGAAACAAAAATTGAGTAGCATAATTAAAAACATGTTCAAAGAAGAGTAAAAAGAGTTTAAGTCTTGATGACTGATAAAAGCAAAAAATCTTGATTATAAAGATAAGTCACTTTTAAAAGCACAAAACACGTACATCAGAAAAAAATCATATCTTATGTTATGTTACATATATATTCTTTAGTAGTTTCCTTTATAAAAAATTGATTTTAGAGTTTTTTTTGACATTGCAATTTTATTTTTATTTATTACTAGAGGTTGCCCGCGGCTCCGCCCGCGTGTAGGTCGCTTTTCGCGTACCCTGTGGAATTTTTTTCATTGTGTCCTATTCCCATGCCAATTTTATAAACATTACATTGCTAAGATATCAAAATGAGCTGCAGCTGTCTTTCCGCATTCAATTCCTGAGATCTAGTTAAACTCTGTTTTTAGCTACTTTGGTGATGATGCGACAGATTAGATCCTTTTCTCCAAGACGTGAACCATACCACTAAGTGAACCACATACTTAAATTCCAATTCAGAAATATTTAATTTCAAAAACACTTTCCCTTTGAACTTTAAACCCCAATGGAATCCCCCTTATAAACCCCTGGCAAAAAAATAAAATTGTAATTTAACCATTTAATAATCTACTACCATAACAACTTTCAAGACTTTAACTTTATAAATAAAGAATTTTCTATACAAACTTTCACCCCCCATTACAAACCCTTAGTTCACCCCTGACAAAAAAAACTTGATATCATTATTTTTAATTTCAGATAAACTATATATATTTCAAATTTCATTGCTGGAAGTTCAATAACAAAGAATTTTCCATACAAACTTTCACCCCCCATTACAAACCCTTAGTTCACCCCTGGCTAAAAAAACTTGTTACCGTGATTTTTCATTTCACATAAACTATACATATTCCAAATTTCATTGCTAGGAGTTTAAAAACAAAGAAGTTTCATACAAACTGTTTTACCCCTTTTCACCCCCTTAGGGGTGGAATTTCCAAAAATCCGTTCTTAGTACGCGTCTACATACTAAAACAAATACACCCTCTAAATTTCATAACCCTAGGATCAGCCGTTTGGGCTCTGCGTTGTCTATAGATGAATGAGTCAGGACAAAGAGTCTTATAGTATAGATTAATCACAAACACAATACATACTATAATTGATATTTAATTCACAAAACTAGAAGTAATTATAAAAATAAATTGAAACATAATTTAAGGATAATATTTACAATTGTATTTATTTGTAAATTATACCAAATATCTTTAGTAACGTCATAGTCCAAGTTGCATAGCATTTGAAATGGATTGTACATCCTAATTCCACCATTTTCCGAAAGTTTCGCCTACGATCAACACAGATCGATCATCTATTTTCCGTTTTAGCTTCAATATTGAAATTTGAGTTCCGCTCGGTCAGTATTGGCGGAAAGTGCATGCTCCATCATTCACGATCTATCGCGTACCAGGTTAAAGCATTTCATTCACGCTTTGAAAATAAAATTGTGGTTCACGGAAAGCTAAACGCATATCTAACTGCTTAATTATAATTCGTTTATTATAAAAATTAAAATAGAAAGAAATGCATGTGACTAGGAGAAGTATGGATATGAGTGTACGAGGTGTCTGAAGTAGAGGTCGACCTAGGAAGACGTGGCTGAATTGTGTAAATGAGGATATGAAAGAAAAGGGAGTGAATGTGGATATGACAGCTGATAGAATCGTGTGGAAGAGGAAAATTTGCTGTGCCGACCACACCTAGTGAGGAAAAGGTCGAAGAAGGAAAGAAGAAAATATGAATAGTTATTCTCTTCTTATATGTGTAGAAAATTAATCATTGTGCGTTAACCTGGCTAAAACTCAAGAACAGCTCTACTAACTTGATTTATTTTTCATTTGAAACGGATAGTATTTGTATGTTGGTAAAAGTATAAACATCACCTGACAATTTTAATCAGATACGTTTTCGTTTTTTAAAAACAAACTGTATATATTACCAGTCAAGCCGTTTCGGAGGAGTACGGTAACAAACACTGTGACACGGAAATTTTATATATAAGATAAACTACCTGCGCCCCATGATGCTATCCGCGTTAATCCGGGATAAAATTAGTCTATGTGTTAATCCAAGTGCTAAACTACTATCCATATCAAGTTTCTTCGCTATCGGTTCAGCCGTTTGAGCGTGAAGTAACAAACATACACACTTACACACAAACTTTCGCATTCATAATAATAGTAGGATACTAGACACATGTGGCGTATAAGAGACGCGTCTGCAGTCACTGCAGTAGCACTGTGAATAATATTTTAGTAGCTACGCCGCGCGATAATCCGCAGCAACCCGCGTTAATCCAGCATAAAATTAACTTATATGTTAATCCGCAATGTAAGGTGTATACCACCTTAATGCTAAATTTCAGCCAAATCAGTTCAGCCTTATAAGCTTGAAGCAGTAACAAATAAATATTTAGACACACAGAAACATCTCCATTTATAATATTGAAGGAAATGAATAGATAAATTTATTGAAACAATAATAACAACATGGTAGCGCTTACTTACTGTAAGCGCGTAAACGTGTATTTTGTTACAATTCGTCAAAAAATAACAGGCGCTGTATAGGGGCGAAAAAAATATGATAAAAATTATTTAAGATTAAAAAACAAGCTAAGTGAAATTATTAGGCGTGTACAGACACAGGACCATCTCCAAAAGCAAAATGACTATATAATAGTCATTTTCCAAATACCCTTTAACAGATACAGGCCGTTATTTGTTATAACAAAATGTTTTGTAATATTATCATTCTAAAATAGCTTCGAAAAACGTCCGGTTGGTTTGAAAGCTAATCCCAGTGGATGGCATCTGGTGAGTGCACATCAAATAACACTTAGACCGCACGCGAGCGTCTAGACTTCAATAGATTCCTAAAATGTCCTTTTTTAAAAATAGGAAAGTAGTTCTTGGAAGATCAGGTTGTTCTATTTGTAAGATTAAAAACTACGTCAATTAGTTGCATTCAATGGTTTAAAAAAATTCAGTATGCTGTTTTTTGAGTCGTGAAACTAGTATTCGCTACAAAGCAGAATTCATTAATGTTGGATACATACATATAAATAAATATTAGGACACATTTCACACACGGCTTGTTAACCCCATACTGAACCATTTCTAGTTTGTATTATGGTAGCTAACACGACTGATATACTACATCTACATACACACATATTTTATATACCTATGTAGTATGCGTATAACATATTATTATTTAACACCCAGACCCACAGCCAACAAATTTCGTTAAACACAAAGATGTTGGCCGGGCCGGGAATCGAACCCGGAACCTTCTGATTGGCAGTCCGGCATGGTCACCTTTACGCTAGCGAGGTCGTCAAATATTAACTCATACGCAATTCATTGCGTAATTCAGAAAATATATACAAGGTAAGAACTGTATTTGGGTGACATTAGTACTTATGTCTGGACAAACAACTTTTGTACTTAGAGGAAATTTACAAAAATAAATCGCTTCTATGGAGAAGTGTATGGTCACTGGTTTCTTTTCCTAATATCCTTGCGCAATATTTTCTTATTTACCTGTACTAGATCTGGCCTTAAAAAACTTTAAGTCATAGACTAATCTGTATTTTCCAATTACTGAATAACCAAACTGTTCAGTTACTGTTACAATCTTAACAGAACAGTTACTGTTAGAATCTAGGCATAGGGCATTAATCTCCCTAGGCATTAATTTGACAGCTTCCTTACAATTAGGAACTTACAACCCTAGTGGTAAATTAACCCACATATCGAATAGAGTTACAAGAGAACGGAAGCACTTAGCTTCCAGCCTTATCTAGGGCGTTCTCGCCACAGATTTAGTGCTCTGGCCAAAAGCACTAGCGCTTCATCCGGTTTGGAAACATAGCTCTGTCTATATCATACGCTGGAAATAGTAGACTCTTTTTTTAAAGTTTAAAGTTACTTTACTGAGATCGGGTACAACTTTTTTCGTGAATAATAATGATATGTCACAATTAATATAGACAAATTTTTAAAATACTGTGGCATGTGTTCCCTTGCTTCTTATTTATTTAATTAATATTTTTTGACATTAATTCTTTTATTTTTTAGTAATAATATTAAAAGCTAATGATTCTTAATTAAAAATATTAAAAAAAAAATCATTCATAACAAAAAAAAACAATAAAAAAATTAAAATCGATGTTTGAGAACTTGTTTTGCCAACTGTACCATGAGTACCCGCCGCCATTTTCAGATCTATTCTCTATCTGCGCGGGTCACAACTAGAAAGTTAAGATACCTAATAACTCTAATATATTAACACAGCATATATTTTTAAAATGATTAAATATTAAAGAATTGAATATTAAGTAGTATTTATAATGCATTCACAATTTTTTCATATATAAATCATGTAAAAAAATCTAACATAATCAGCATACAACTCACAAATTCAAAGTCAAATTCGTTTATTGTGTATACATCTTAGTGTTAGGTACATAAAGTAATGTTTATAGCTATGTGAGCGGAGGGCTATGTCGTACCTGAGAAAGTCGCTGTGCTCTGTGCTAGGTACCTCAAGGGGCCTGTAATGCAGAGCAGCAGAGATCTCACACTACGATACAATTATAGCTATATTATACTCTATACGTAAGCTACATGCAAATCATTATAACAAAATCCTATAAAAAAAAACATTTAGAAAATCTCGATGCTTTTTCATGCTTACTCCGCATCAACGTTGAAATGTAAATTCTACACTTGCAAATCCCCCGTCAGCGGCCCGTATGACCTCACACCTTTGTCCTCTTTCACCGAGGACTCTTTCAATCGAGGTCACATGGCTGCGGGTATCTTGGCTGCGAGCACGTACCTCTCCACTGTAGGGCCCTCTGGCCAGAGAGGGCCACAGTCAACACTAGAGAGGCTTTGTTTCTGAAAAATCTGTTTATTGAAAAACTTGCTGTTGCTGTTGGCAAGACAAACACTATTGTGGTGGGTAGGGCTGGGTTTGCCAGTTTAAATGTGTGTACTCGTAGATATTACGAGAGCTGGGCTTTATACGATAAGCAAATCGACAGTCAGTGCGCGTTGTGTTTTGTTTTATTAAGTGGTTTGGTTAAGTCATCACATATGTGAAATCACATAATTATGTGACATTGTATTACAGCATATTGAAACAGCAGACTAACTACAAACGCGAAAGAGTTCAGTTTTTTTTACATTATACATTTGACCTGTAGGAGTCGGCGACACTCTGACTTAAGGTGAAACATGCTTATGCCCAGTGAGAAATTACTAGCTTTCAAAGAGGCTTCCAGAACAGCAAATTGAACGTGATTTTTTTGGCACAATATTATCAGAGATTCGTAAGTCAATGTTATTTTTCAAAACCTATTTTAAATATGAGTGGACATTATTGAAAACATTGACTTTGTATAACTCGTGTCAGTAAAGAAAAGATTTAAAAGTAAATGTCCTCTCGCTTGCATAACCTAATGAGTGTAAACAAGAGGAAGAGAAGTTTGAGATATTTTTTATTGAATCGAGTTGTAGTAGGAGGGATCTATTTTTGTCTTTTACAAGCTACTAGTATTGTTTCAAACCAGGCATTAATTAAACAAGCAAAAGCTTTGCTTGTACAAAATATTATTAGTTTATTGAAAAAGTTTTCGTTTGTCGCAAAAACAAATATATATAAAACTTTCTATTGGCTTAGGGTTGACACAAGATAAATATTTGAATAAAATATTATAATTAAATAACATACTTACAATATTCATATTAATAAATATAAGTCATCAAAATAAGTCATCGTAAGATTTAATCAAATTAAGAATTCTTGATATTAAATTGTGAACTTTACATACGTAAACAAAATGGAAATTGGAGTAATCATGTTAATAAATAGATTAGTTATGGACTACATTTGCATATACCGCTATTACAAATACTTAATGGTTGAAAAGTGATGATACGTGCATGGAGGATGAATTTTACTTTTTACGTATTCATGTAACATTTATATTTTTACTATTGTTTTTTTTTTTATTATATTCTTTTAAAGTAGCGCGTTGTCATATTAGGTTTTAAAAGGTATAGGTCTATAAAACATAGACGATTTGGCTGAAATTTTGTAATATTATGTTTATATTTTAATACATGAATAAGAATATACTTAGAAAATATAATGCCTTCTATCTTCTTGATTTTATTTTTGTGTCCTATAATGGAATTTGAGTGTTAATATAGTTAAGTAATAGGTTTGTTAAGAGTAATTTAGATAATTTAATGAAGAAAACACTCCTTTTTAAGATAAATAGTATTAATAATCGTTTTAAGAATACTTAGTCTAATTGACCAACTATGACAACCTTATATGTGAGACTCGTATGAACAGCGGCGCGGCGTTGAAAAGCTATGCCATAGAATCATAATATGTTGTTTATTTCACCCTGAGGCTTGTTTGCTTTGAAACAATTGCTTGGAATTGTATGATATTTCAGAATAATTCTGGTGTATTGTTCTTAATAATACGGTTACGATTTTGAAACCGAAATTGATATTTGGTGTTGGTAAGATTGCTTATTATACATTTGCTGTTGTTATATTCCAAGCTTTTAGCCATTAATTTAATAAGTAGTTACGAAGCAAATATTAGTTGTTAAACCTAATGGATTGTTGCAAAATAAAGATATAAATTGATATTTTATAAACTTCAAACAAAAATATAATCGGGTGCTTTCATTTACTATTCAACTGATATTTAATATTTAACCAGTAAAATCATGGAGAGGTTTGAATTTTTTTTACCTGAGTCACTGTTTCCTGAAAATCTAGAGAGCACTAAAACTAGAGTAAATAAATGGCTTCTAGGTAAACTTACTATTCTTTAGATTAACACCAAGCAAGATGTAGTGAGAATTGAAACTACATCTATTAAAAACGACATCCTTTTATGTAATTTTACTGTCAATTTCTTTATAAGACACTTAATAATACTAACTACTACAAAGCTTAGAAAATAAAAGATTCAAAATGCTCTCGCAATCTTCCTCCTTTTTTACTAAACACTACTGAGTAGTACCTGTATAAGTGTATTTTTTATGTACCTATGTATATACTTTTTTATATTTAACTATATTCCAACCTTATAGAATACTTACAATATTAAAAAATGCTTTGATATACCAAATTGTATATATAAAATATAAAAATGCTTTGATATACCAAATTGTATTGTATATACCAAATTTAACTTAAATTGGTTTAAAAATTACACTGCAGCAAAGCACAAAACAACATTCATCCAAATGTCTAAACATACATACGGAGAAATGACAGAGAATTTGACCAGTCAATGCGGGGACGCTTCGCTCGCTCGGTTCAATATCAATAACGGAATAAAGTATCCAGTTACATTAACCCAGTAACTATCAAGGAAAACCTAACAACCCACGTCTTTGGTACAACGAATTAATAATGATCTTTTGATTAGTTTGGCCATTCCTGGCTCCCAGGGTTATTTAGCGTAAACATGGCAACATTTTACACTTAGCCACACCAATATCGACTCTAATTTAATACTGTTAAAGTCGAAAACTGCATGCAGTAAGTGGTAATAAAATCACTTTTGAAACGATGGAAGTCACGCAATGTAATAAATCAGATAAATACCTACAGAGTGATGATTAGCTTTCTGACGTAGTTTTTCTGTTAAATTGGTGTAATATTAGAAAACCCTGTCGTAAACGCTACTTTCTGATTTCTGAGAAGAAGAAATTTAGGCGATCCACAAAGAGCATATTATTCAGACTAACGAACTGTTCGTCTATGTTTTACTGTTACATATTTATTTCTGGCTCATTATTTGCAAATATACTATTAATTATAATTTTTATACTATTAACTATATATTTTTTAACAAGGGATCATAGTTAGTATTTATTAAGCTTTGAGCATTTAACTGAAGAAAATCTATATCATAAGTGATAAGAAGGGTTATTTTATTTTATTAATTTATTCATATCATCCAGAATAATTTAAAGGTGCTACATACGAGTATTTCATTCATCAAACCAATCATCCATTCTTGTACATTGTACCTTATAAAATATCACTCAGACAGCTGTGTTGTTAACAGTAAGAAGTTTTCTCACCTTGTCGTATCCGATCTTCTTACTAGATCCTATCATGTACAGCAAGTATGAAAACATGGATATTACACGTTCAACCTTTTAAAGGTCCGACCAACCGACAATGTTGAGAGGTGAGAACAAGGCCTAAGTATGTATGCATATAGACATTACGCTGCCTATTGATTCTGTAGCCCTCAGAACACACTGAGTCAGCACGGTCATCTCACTATTAGAATTAAATAAACTGGACCAGCCATTCTGGAGTTTAAGCCAGACTTACAAAAGTATTTAATATATTATTTTAGCCAGACAAACAAGTACGTGCATTCATGCTTAATACGATACTTTTAAAAATCTTATTGAGGGGTGGTATTTATCTTCGCGGTCTGAAGGCTATTTTCCTTCTTTATTTTATTATCTATTATTTATTTATAATATTATGAATTGGTGCTTTATGTATTAGCATGAATGTTATTATAATTATATTATGTATATGTAACTTTTATTTTCTTTATTGTACACTACGTCCATGTACGGTCATTTATTAACACACCTCCATCAAAAGTTTGGAAGAAATCGTTTTAATCGATAAGGCCGCCAATTATGGCACCCTTTTTACTATAGTTAAAATAGTTAAATTTTTGTGCCAATAAAGAGTTATCGGTCTATCTATGTAGTTATGTATGTACTATCGCACGGCGATTCATCCTCCAGACAATGATGACTGATATAATTACTCACCTTCGTTATAGGAGATGGTGGTCAGTGGTCACTCATAGACGTTAATACCATTTAGATAATCAGGCATTTCTGTAATCGGTCATGATGGCCGATTGTTAAGACCTCTCTTCACATACATAAGAAAGTTTAATTGAAGTTTGTAGGAAATTTCTTTTTTTTTTATATAAGTAGAATAAATCTACGCTTGGCTACCAACTCACCTGATGGTAAGCGAAGCTGTGGCTGAAGATGAAGCACGTTGATCTAGAAGAAATCTGTTCACTCTCGCCTTGAAAAGATCCAAGTTATATTTATCAGGAAACACAGTAGAAAGGAATCCATTCCATTCCTTAGTAGTACGCATGATGAATGTGGAGTCAAATCGTTGCGTACGGATTTTTGGAATCTCCACAAGGAAGGGATGATATAAAGCTGACCTCCTACTGGTCCTATAGTGGAAGGAATTTTTTTGAGAGGGACTCTTTCTATAAAATTAGCATCTCTGTATTCCCCAAATGGGCACATAAGCTATACCGTTATTTCCCCTTCATCGAACAAATACGACGCAGCTTAGATTGCCGCAAAATAAAACCGATATGCGTAGTTAAACGAGAAACGATTTCACGCAAAATTGGTTCTTAATACTGACGTAGAGAGTCTGCATTGCCACAAAAGTGAGAGCACAGTTGGCTAAATTAGCATTTGTTGTTTTAAAACGACACTGTAAGCTGCTACGCTAAAATTTGAGCAGGGTATTAAATACTTTTTATCGGGAAAATGGGGTATTAAAATGTTAATTTATTTTTCAATCTGTAATTTGACTCTCTTTTCATTAACACTTGTCGCTAAATCGAACACAAATTTGTCGCTTAAATCTGCCATTTTATACAGAATACAGAGTTTATTTTGTAATTAATTGTTATTCGATCCATTAAACACTGACCAAAACAATTAGAGGTGTTTATTTCAATCGATATCTGAACTAAGTGAATCAACTGGCTTAGTTTTTAGGGTTTCGCACCCAAAGAGTACTAATAGGACCCTATTACTTCGCTGTCTGTTTGACTGGGCTGGTCTGGTGACAGCACCAAGCTGCATGTTATGAACCATGATAATGATAGCTCTAAAAGGTCTCTAATTATATTACAGATTTATGTACAATAAATGTGATTTTTATAGGCACAGAACCCTTATTGCGCGAGCCCGACTCGCACTTGGCCTATTGTACTAACTTTAAATGCCAATTTTATTAAATTTAAAGCTTTTAGCACAAATTATTAATTTGTTCATGGGTTTAGTAAGAACAATTGTAGATGTATGTATAAGTATGTATACTAGCTACTTCAGTTCCAGACACTTGAAACACGCACAAATAGTTTTAAAAAAACTTTAAATATACATTAAAAATGTTTCTAAAATTAAGATTAATAGAAGATCTAAAAGAGCGCCGGCCCCTGATTAAGTTAAACGTGTTCACGTTTGAGACGTACCTAACCACTGGCTGGCAATTTGCCTGCGCCTTAATTGCGATTTTAATAAATTACTGGTATTAACTTTGGACGGAAATATTAGGGATTTGTTTTAGGTCAGAGGTCTTATCGAGATAATGAACGGGCGGCCTTCGGTAATACTTTACGGCATCATGTTTCTTATTTAGAAATCAATTAAGTGGAACATTCTGCAAATAGGGATTACCGCGTACTGATTTATGAGAGAAAATGTTTTTGAATTTAGCATAAATATTTGAAACATACAATTTGAAAGTCTTTTTCTTCTTCGTATAAGCTAAGCGGCCAAACTCTGGTGTCGAGAGTTTTCAAGCCACCAGAAAGCCTTTAATTTGGCGTAACGACTGCTTGTACTAAGACTTACAGCTGGGACCGACAATTTAACGCGGCATCTGACCCACTGTAACGCCCAGATGAATATACCACTTTAAAAACGATAGTATTGTGCTTGGTCATCCATCCAAACACCGTCCGCATCGACCGTTACTTAGCTTCGATGACCACGTCAGATCACCTTAGCTAGCCGAGCTACAGGCGCAACAATTTGGAAGTATCTTGATCTGTATCTTTTATGTATACTAGCAGATCGTCCCGGCTTTGCACGGGCTATAAAATAATCTAAGTTGCAAAGAGAAACAAAATATAGCCTATGATACTCAGGCATAATGTAAGCTACATTGAACCCAACGGTGAATAAATTTTTTCAAATCGGTCCAGTAGTTTTGGAGCCTATTTGTGTCAAACAAACAAACAAAAAATCTAACATTTCCTTTTAATAATATTGGTGTAGATTTAAATAAAATCATTGTGGTTATCAGCTCATTGAAAATAACGTCAATACTTCAGTATAACTAAGTAAGGACCTAAATTGCTACACTCTAAGGGGGTATGTTAAGTGTTATTTAAACATAGATTTTGTTACATAACATTTAATTATGCAATAAATGTTTGACTTTGACTTGGACTTTGAAGGAACAATAACAAGAACCAAGCCAGACATCCTGCCAGACAGTTATTTTTAAAACACGGTGACCCGGTCGACGAGACCTGGCAATCCGGATAGACCGGGTACGTGGCTTTTATCCCGTTATTTATATAGCTACGAGACTCTCCAGAGAATGCACTTTATCCCTGAAGATACGTCGGGATATAAATGGCGAAAGTTTGCGAAATACAGTTTACAGTTTTACACCAAGAGACTGGCTTTGTACGAAACATTCTTGTTGTGTACTCGTATGAGTATACGAGTACACAACAAGTTTTTTATTTCAGCAAGCAGCATATTTACAACAAGGGAGTAATAAATATATATATAAGTACAAATATTTTATCTATGGTACAAGTAGGTAAAGTGAACATACAAAATAGGTTCTATTTAATGCCGTAAGGAGGTCATGTATGTATATGAAGAGTCGCTGCGCTTAGCACTAGGTACCAGAAGGTCCTGTTATGCAGAGCGGCAGTGGATCCCAACCGCTTTTTCACCATGACTTCGAGCAACAACAGTAGTTTACCATATTTTTTTGTTTAATTATTATCACATTTGTTTAATTATTATAATTAAGTAAGTAAGTATAAGAAGTGGTGTAAGTTTTTGGATTAAGGTACATTGTTATGCGGAAAGATATGATGAGCTACTAGAACCCGGGAACAAGTTTTATGAAACACCGTAGCGCCTGTAGCTCGGCTAGCTAAGGTGATCTGACGCGATTACGAAACTAAGCAACGATCGATTTGGAAGGTGTTTGGATGGGTGACCATACACAAGACTGTCGAATTAAAGGTGGCAGTTTAATTTGGACGCTGCCGTGAATCAGAATTCCAAAACTATTTTAAACTAATGCTATTAACCTCCATGTCAAATATCTCCAAAATTGACAAGGAAATGGTGCTACAGGAAACCTCTCCATTTCGGGAACAATATTCGCAGACTAAAATAATTAACACTTCAGTTAATTTGAGTATATATTAGAAAGAAAACAGAAAAATGACAATTAATTAATTATAATTTCAGTATTAGTCAATGTGATGGAGTCAGTCCTAAGACTGATTTTTGTCATCACTAACACTGGAGGAAAAACTTAATCTTGTGGCTTTCTTTGATATGCGTAGATTTATTTTTTATTATTTATTATCTTATATATAAAATTTCCATGTCACAATGTTAGTTACCGTACTCCTCCGAAACGGCTAGACCGATTTTCACCAAAATTTATATACTTATTCAGTAGGTCTGAGAATCGGCTACTTTCTATTTTTAAGGTCAGACCAACGTTTGTCGGGTCAGCTAGTATTTTTTATAAAGTATGACTTTACAAAAATTTTCTCTAGAACAAAAAATCCTTTATTCTCCAACCTCAGATTTGTTCCCAGGCCGGAATCCCGAACAATTAAGTGACAAAATGATTGACAGAGCACAAATTGTATCCCCCCTGTTCAGCGGGAGCGATGACGGGGCACTACCGGACCCCTTGTTTTGATGTGCTTCTAACCAACCCGACTAAAAGTTCATAATTACTTTAGCTACTTCGCAATAGGCTGCTCGGTACATAAAGGCAATTGTTCTGTGTTTTTTGGCCAATTTTAAAAGTGTTAATTTGATTAATGATTGGCAAGTTATACCATGAAATAAAAAAATATGATAAATGTATTGAAACTATGTGTTATAAAAATAAATTATCAGTAGTTGGTACTGCATAAACTTTGACTTATTAAATGATGTCAATAAGTCATTCGGGCATACGAGTAGGTACATCTCATTCGGACGCGTGCAATCAACTTACTAGTACGTTTCTTGGTATTTGAGCTCGATTCCCTCTTATAGCTTAAGGAATCGTTGAAAAAAAGCATTATGAGGAAACCATACTATAAATGGTAGAGCATTTTCTAATGCTCGACTAGCTAGCTAGTCCGAGCTAGCCCTTAAGTTGAAAAGTAGCTTAGCGCTTATCGGTGTTCCCGCACCCTCCTTGAGAGCCAGTAATTCCAGACTATGCTTTACCTTCAACTATGCAGAGTATCTCTGATTAGTCCGGTTACGCATCTCGCTGCTTACACGCCTGGCTGTGTTGTATAAAGAAATAAATAAAGAATACTTCTTTAACTTTGTCTCCATGTTCAGATCCCCCATTTGCAAAGGCTGAAATATCCTCGATGTTACATTTGCTGCTCAGTGGCTACCGTTAGCCTGGACTAACATTCGGATTTAGCTGGATAATACCAGATTCGAGCGGATAGAAGCGGCTTTGTACCGTAGCCGCCGGATTTAGCGAGTCATGGCAAAATGATCTTATCGTCAAATGAACTTTGCGGGATAAATATCAAAAGTTGGAATGAAAGTCTGGCAAAAGCTCTCGAGTTATTATAAATTTGGTAGACAGATAGATGGTAATAAAAACAGATGGGGCGTGAAATAAAATATTCGGGTGATTATCATAACTCTTAATAGAGACACTTATTTGAATAAGTAGAAGATAGTTAGTTGTAGCAACATTAATAAATGCGGTCACCTTACGGGCATGGGTTCGATCCCCACCAGTGAACTTTAGATTTTGGTGAAGTAAAACGTCGTGACCCTAAAAACCTTTGACCTCTATACTTCTTCTGACCATAGTTGTCAGAGACATTGTTAGACCAAACATATTGCTTACGCAGTTTACTTCTAATCGGTATGGTCGGTTCTTTCAAGTTCTCGCCTGGCTACCACCCACAAGTCAAAAAATCTATAACGTTAAGCCCGTCACACACGTAGCTATAATATATATTAATATAAATTATAGCAAGGCATATTACAATATATTATCTATACAAATATTCAAGTGACCACAGACGCAGCTATAATATATATTTCTTAGACGTGTGTGGTAGCTTACTGTAATATATAAGTATATTATAGCACAGCATATTAATATATATTATAGCTACGTGTGTGACGGGCTTTATGTTCTGCTAGTCACATTTAGAGCCAGTAATTCAAGACTATGCATGCTCCAATATAAGCTAGAGTGTCGCTGACTTTTGCGGATCTCTTGTTGATCTAGTGCAACAAAAAGAGGACAAAAATATAAACACGCAGTGATTATACTTTGTGGTGTATAAAAAGTGCATCCTAAAATAAGAAATCACTTTATTTTCTTACTTTATAGAAATTCTGACACAGAGTATTATCGATGAAACGATAGCGCAGAGCTATATAAAGCAACTAACGACGTCGTTCCCTCATCAATTCTAACAGTAATGTGATAAACACGCTTCCCTTGATAGCTGTTTTTCCAAAGAGGTACGCGTTTGCCGATTGTGTTTTGCTGGTTCAAACGGTATTTCATCATCATCATCATCCACAGCCCTTCTTATTCCACTGCTGGGTATAGGCCTCCCTCTGCATGTGCCATCTGCGTCTATCTTGCGCAGTCCTCGTCCAGGTAGGACCTGCGACTTTGATGATGTCGTTGACCCATCTCGCTGCCGGACGTCCCACTCCTCGCTTGCCAGTTCTCGGCCACGGTATTTCAGCTCTTCTAATTAGTAGAAAAGTTTAAGTATAAACACATTAAAAATACGTACAAAAATACTTCGAACCCTGCTCTAGATTGCCAATACTAATGCAGGTGGTAGGAAGAAAAGCCTTTACTCAGAAATGAGACAGAATTGGCTGTGGATGATGATAATGACATAACTATTATCCATCATGGTACGAGCTGTGTAGCTTAACTTTGTATTTTTGATCCATAATACGAGTGTGATTACCAAAAAAGCAGTATTTTGGCTTTTATTGCGATTGTTGTAGGCATTTGTCCAGCAGGTTGTAAAACCACACTAATCAGAAACAGTTTGGCCGAAAGTGAAACGTGCTCAGTCTGGAATACTTCCGTAGAACTACTCTGTAGAGTTGAGCCACTAGCTTTTAAGTTCGTTTGAATATATCTTATACTTTTGAGATTAAAAAACATACGTTAATTTGACATAGGTTACAAAAATACAATTTAATAGAAATTCAATGGCTTCCAAAGTAGTTATTTTAGAAACTGTGTTATGGAAACCAATGGCGTCTCTCAAATTTTCACAATGATATGTACACCTATGCCGAAATAAAATAAAAGTAATGTATTAGTAAGTAACATTAACTAGAAAATCAAAACATTATATTTAGGTGTTGAATTAGACATTTTTGTTCTATAGAAACAAAAATACAATTTCAGCACCCACATTATGCAAGTATTCTGATGATATAGTATTATTGTATGTTTTATACTAAATATGAAGTTTTACAAGATTAATCTAAATTAGCTAACTTTTTTTAATAACGTGTTTATATCTATCTATCTATTTCTCTATCTACTCAGAAAATTAAAGAGACACAGCAAATCAAATCTTAGTATACAAATATTCACAACTGTTTCTCCTGAGTAAAAACAAATAGGTTTTCCGTAGTCAGTGTATTGGAGCGGTGCGTGACGACCCATTGATGGCAAGCAAGGCCGCGCCGGATCGATCCCGCACGGAGCGACTGACATCTATTCCGGAACTAGGTGCGACACACGATCTCTTTCTTAATCCGGGATCAAAAGATGCCAAATTGTTTAATCCAAAGTGCAAGCAAGCTAATAATATTAATAATATTATTTATTCCAGAATAAATTCCATATACAAGATACATGTTGAAGTTAAAATTAATAAGTAATAGTCAGTCATTAAACTATTCGTCATGGAAACACTTCTTTCTCATTTTTCTTATGGATCTCTATCCATCTTGTTGTGATTGACCCACTACATTGTAGGAGAGCGATCATTATGACGTTGTCAGAGCGGAAGAAGTTAAGTCTAATTAAATCGGTTCAGCCTTTTGAGCGCGAAAGTTTCCCAAACATTAATAATTGTGCGCATGCGAATCCCATTGGCAATCCTTGTGGCACTCGTTCCGGAAGAAGGTGCTCCAAAAGTACTGATTAAGTTGGATAAATTACATCTTTTGGTGTTATATGTTACGTTAACTGAGTAAGTTACTTCGAACATTTAGCGTTCCCACAATGGTAGTGTTTAAGTAATAACATAATGGTACATAATTAGTAGGTAGTCGGCCGCCTCACGTCACCAAGGTTGTGGATTCTTTCCCGCCAATGAACTCGAGCTTTCAGTAAAGGAAAACATCTTAGAGAAACCAAAGCAAGGTGTTAGGACGTTTTAGTGCTCGCCTGGCAGGCAAAAACGCTCAAGTTGAAGAAAAAAATCATCAAGCAAAAAACAATGTGTTCTTTCAGCTTCTTTGATTATCAGTTATTCCAGACTAAGCATGCTCCACCTTAGACCAGAAAGTCGCGCAAGAATGTGTCAAATGTCTAGCTGTAAAAGAGTAAAAAAAAAAATTATATATATACTTTACTTATTTTCTGCGAGCACAGAGAACATCCGCCTAAAATTGTGCTCACAATACGGCAAAATACTGCAAGATTATTGAATAAACCATGACTTTTGAGCCGCTTTGCAGCGCTGAGCTATGCTCACTAACTTTAGCTGCGCGGAAATTTAGTTTTGAAAAAGGATTTCATACTGCGTATTTATTTGATACGTGCCTAGGTTGTTACTGTAATTCACAATACCACAGTTACAATATACTAAATAATCTTCCTTGATAACTGATTTGAGTATTTGCAATTAAAGTTCCACGCAAAAGCTTTAGGTAGTTAGGTCATGTAAGTATAGAGTACAAACCATGTTACCATGCCGGACTGCTAAACCAGAAGGTTCCGGGTTCGATTCCCGGCCCAGCCGACATCTTTGTGCTAAGCTAAATTTGTCGGTTGTGGGTCTGGGTGTTAAATATGTCTCTATATAAAATATATATGTATGTATAAGAACTATATCAGTTGTGTTAGCTACCATAACACGAAATTAAAATGTTTCAGTATGGAGTTAACCAGCCGTGTGTGAAATGAAAAAAAGAAAATAAAAAACGCGCTAATTTTGCAAACATCGCAAAAATTACTCTATAAGTATGTTTTGTAATTAATTTATTATTATTATTTATTTTTTCTAATCACACAACTAACGGAGATGAGCTTAAAATTTCACAAATATTGAGATAGACGTAATTTTCAAATCCAAACTTGTAAACCACGCTTTCGTCTGAGGTTAGAGAAAACTTTCTGCGCTAAAATTGTTGCTTAAATTACATTTGGTCGGTGGGCTTACTAAATTACCTAACTTTCACAATTTTAATACAGTAAATACATATTTTGTACCTACATATCTTACTTTTTTTGCCTGTGGATCTAATAAATCGAACGCACAAATCTTGCATTAGATATTAATTTGATAGTGTCTTGAGAGTATTGATAATGATCAACTATTATTGACCTGTGTACTCCCATCTACTTAATGTATTCCCACCGGATGCCCAGGTCAGGATCCTCTGCGATTTCCACCACCTTCCTCCGGGAGATGAGATTATACTCAGTATGGAAGAGCAACAGAAAGACTCGTCTAGGGAATAAAGTAGGTGGTATAGTCTAAGCCAAAGGAAAGGAATTTTAACAGATTGGAAAGACAAGTTCAACAAATATCAACTTTGGTACCATTTATTCCATACCTAGTTATGTAACTATATGATAATCTTCTTTAATAAACGAATAACTAATTTTAAATTAGTCAAGTAGAAATGAAAATAAAAACTTGTTATTTAATTATAACTAAACAATGTAGCGCCATAGCTCGGCTAGTTAAGGTGATCTGACGCGATCATCGAAGCTAAGCAAAGGTCGATGCGGACGGTGTTTGAATGGGTGACCATCCTCAAGACTGTCATTTTTCAAGTGCCATTTTCACCTGGGCGCTACCGTGGGTCGGATGACACGTTAAATTGTACGTCTCTGTGTCTTAGTAAACACATTCGTTAAGCCAAGTCAGAAGCCTTCGGGTCGCTTGAAAACTCTCGACACCAGAGCTTGGCCACTTAGCTCATACAAAGAAGGTAACTTGAAAAACAATTATTATTTTGTGTACAATCTGTATACACACATACAAACGTGTTGAACATTTTGGAATGCATGAATACCCGATGTGTCAATACGTTATAAGGATCAAGGCGTACTTTTACTCTCCCGGCGCCAGAAATCTCAGTTAGGGATCAACGTATGTTAGTTTTGGGGAATATTTGTTACGAAAGTTTTCGGCTGCAGAAAAATTTTTCGTGAAGGAAAAATAGTAAGTTTATCTTCACTTCAGGGCCTCGTCTATTATATTCAGCAAAATAGTATCAATAGCATCTTTTATTACTTGGATTCTATATTTATAAGTATTATAGTTACCTACAAAATGTTTGGCTTCCATATTGGTTTCGGCCAAACCGTCTTACGTCTACAGTCTTGTTTAGGTTAGGTTAATCATAAGTTATAACGAAGCTTATATTAATGTATGAACTACAAGTGTGCATGAATATGCATTTACTATGCAACTTTATAAAAATATATCTAAATAAAATAAGTAATTTGTTTTATTTGTGCTTGTAACAAATGTTTACTGCAGCGCCCCCTATCTTCTAGTCACCGTAAAACCTATTTTAAAACATGTACTAATCAAAGCCGAACCCATCACTGAAAACCACATCAAAATTGGGCTAGCAGTTTGGAAATAAATGACAATCAATACTGGCTTGTACAAATTCACCTCAAACACATAAACCGTTATAAGATCCGTTACAGATAAAAAACTAAATCTGTACTTAAAATAAGTACATATATTCATTTTAACTAAAAAACTACACACTGAGCATTCTCGTAGGTGTTAAATGTCAATAAAGTGTAATGTTGCTCAAAACTGCAAGTTTGCTCACAATGTGCATCTCCCTCTACTAATACTCCCCTAGTGGATATAACAGTATGTGTGAACACGGAGATTACCTTATTTAGATTCTACAATATTAAAAAAAATAATAAGGAACGTCCTTTTCTAGTGCTTGCTTGGCGTGCATTCGCCCTCAAGTTGAAAGGTAGTTGGCGTAATGGCTACCATGACGGACTGCCAACCAGAGGGTCCCGGGTTCGATTCCCGGTGCGGCCAACATCTTTGTGATGAATTAAATTTGTTGTCCATCGGTCTGGGTGTTAAATGTATATCAATATAAAATATTTATGTATGTCTATAGTATAGTATATCATTGTGAAAGCATCCATAATACAAACTGTAAATGGTTAGTATGGGGCTAAGTAACCAGCCGTGTGTAAAATGTAAAAAAGTAAAAAATATATCGAAAATTATAGACCCTTCACTTAGTAATAATACATTTAAACTTTAACATATGCATGCATTAAATATTATGTCTTTTCACTCAACTCCAACTAAAAACGGCATGAAGTTGTTTCGTTTCAATACTGTTTAAAATATTTCGTTGAAAATAACCACAAGTTAAGATTTAAGATACTGTTTTATTAACAATAATATTATTCATGATGGCGGATAATGATATAACCATGTCAAGATAATATTTAAAAATAAACACTTAGACTTTCCAGTGACTGTATCTTTGTGGAGTAATCTTTTCGTGTGAAAGCATCCGCATCGTAGTGGCGCAGTCCCATCGGTCCAGCATAGTTTATACGGAACCTACTTCGAAAACTTCGCACCACGCTTCAATTTGTTATCTGCCCACCCAAAATGGGAATTATTTATTTTATTCATGGAATAACGTTTTTTATTATGTATATAAATTGTATTGTATTTATATTTATATATTTATATATTTTTTACTCTTACAGCTAGGTATTTGACCTGGGTCAGTTTCCAAATTTCTTTATTTCTCGTTGAGAAAGAGTAAAATTAGCTAGTGTACTTACAATAATATTAACCTAGCAATTTAAACAATTTTATAAAAATATGCACTTCGCGAGGTTACTTAAGAACCTCTTTTAAAGTTTATAAATTGTAAAGGATAGTATATAATAAGAATTGATCATGAGCCATTTACTCGACATCTAAATTATCTTATGCACGCTTTAGCAATAGCAGTGCATTTACTGACTGAAGAGTAGTAAGATAATCGGCCTGGAGGCGGTAAATAAAACATTTATTATTTGACCTGGGTGCGAAACCACACGAGTTAGCAACACTCTGGCCTAAAGTGCAGCATAATTGAAATAAATAGCATCAATGAAGTTGAATAACACACTGCTAAGTGGGTTAATGCGAGGAGCGGAACCTCATCCCGCCCTTTCCGGAGGCCATCGTGAGGTTTCAGTAGGTAGTGATGTCCTTTTGGCATCAAGCCTGTCATACAACGCCTCTCCGGGTGTGGTGGGCATGCTTAGATGCATTTCCTCACGTAAAAAAAATGCTTGGCGACAGACAACATAGAGTTGAAGACTCGAGCTCATTGGTGGGGATCGAATCCATGTCCTTCGAGGCGTGAGGCAGCTTCACGCCTGACTGAGCTGATATCGTTTCAAAAGACTTATTCTGATTTCTAACTTTTTAAAAAATTTACAATATCTTTTGGAGTACTGAAATATTTTACATACAAATTAAATTGTCTTTGACGATTTATCTACAGTTGCATTTACATTTCCCATTAAAATTCCACAACGCTTCGCCAATTGATAGCTGCGCCGCTTAGTATTCTACTGGTTTTACCAATTTCTCAATTCTACGTACAACTATTTAAATTTATGACTTCGCTGTTCGACAGTTGCAGCGACTCTTAATTTCAATACAGCCTTTTTACGTGCAAATCTGAATGTTTTTTATAGATTTTATTTTGTAGCTTATGGAATTTATTAATTAATTTCTGGATATATTTTAGCGTTACGTTCTGGAAATATGTCAGCTACATTTCAGTAGTCTATAATGTCATGCGATACGAGAACAATCATGTTTAAACGTTCTTCTTATCTTCTAATATATAAAATTTCCATGTCACAATGTTAGTTACCGTACTCCTCCGAAACGGCTTGACCGGTTTTTACCAAATTGTATATGCGTGCGTATTCAGTAGGTTTGAGAATCGGCGTTTGCCGGGTCTGCTAGTTACCATGTAAAAACTAAAATATTTGTGTCGTGTTTTGTTATTAAAAGTGTGAGCTTGTATTATTTGTTAATTAAACGGAACGAGGGACAACTGCTGCTTACTAAACAGACTCCAATGAGATTATACCAGAGCATTTAATTACTTGTATCATGCCTTTATTTATCATAAATATTTTCATTCATCTTTATGTAAGGTTTCTAAAAGATGCCGAGCCAAGTGCGAGTGGGATCTTGGGATTTATCTATTAAAAATGGCAAAAAAAATATTGTTATCTTCGGGAGCCTGCCTTAAACGTTTCGTGGCATCAGTAAAACATCAACTGAACATTTCAACTGACGAGCTAACACGATTCATGAGATACAGACAGACTGATGGACGGGCAGCAAAGCCTTAGCACTTGTTATTTTGCCCTTTTAAAGATCTTGCGTTGAAAAGATTCAAAATCATCGAACGGTACTTTTACTGACTATTTTTGAAAGCTACCCCTCTACCTCTTAGTAATCCGATTCCTAAGAAAGCACGTTAGTAAACCCTTCCCCACATAGTGTCAGAAACGCACACCGTGTGTAGATAAGCACTGGGTGTACACGGCCATTTACACGCAACCCTCTATGTATATATATACCTATATATACAGGGCTACAGCTAACGCTTAAGCCTGCAAAGGGAGGGTTCAGTACACCTAAACAAACAACTTTTGCGAATTCGTTGGCCCATTGCTTACGATTCGCAAGTCCAAGGTCTGCTCGCAAGATCGACGCAGAAGACACATGGCAAGGGAGGCAATACAACGGTGGGATAATAAACGTTGTTGGTATTGATAATAATGAGACAAAGCACTTGTGTTCTATGACTAATGAAAGGACGAAAGAGTTTAGTGAAAGAAATCGGTTGCTTAAACAGTATAGCGCTAATTACCGGTCCCTGAAGTCAGGGAAAAGCCAATGGCAATTTATTCTGTTTGCTGTCACAATAATTAATAACTAATTATATATAGACATACAGTACAATAGACATCGCTCGGCACAGGTTTTTTTTTATCTAATGCTATTGATTGCTAATGATCATTATCAATATGAGTGGCGTCAGTTACCAATGGATTATTTACCTGACTTCGGGAGTGAAACTCTGTAGATGGTTCTGTGTAGAGGTACGATTTCAATAGGGTACAATGCTGTTGAATTAACAATTCTTAAGGAAAATCAAGGGTAAGATGTGTTTACTAAAATACCGTAGTTGTTATATTCATTATAAACCACAGACGTTTTTAATATTTAGCTTATTGCTACTAGTTGCTACTGGAATCCTTAAGATCCCTAGAGATGTTGGGGCTATTTGGAGACGTGTTATTGTATGCTAAGTCCCTATTAAGACTATTAAAATACGAAGTCGAAATACATTATATACATATTGTATGTATATGAAATGCGCCTGAAACAATTGTGAACTTTGAACCTAATATTATTTAATGTGCCTGAAACAACTGATTTTTTTCTGAATGTTTTTTATTAAATTAATAAATAAAATAAATATTAGGACACATTTCACACACGGCTGGTTACCCCATACTGAACCATTTCTAGTTTGTGTTATGGTGACTAACACAAGTGATATACTACATATACATACATATATATTTTATATAGATACATATTTAACACCCAGACCCACGGCCAACAAATTTAGTTCAATTTATAGTTATTGTATTCCACGCTTAATTTACTTGAGTACTATTTACGCTTTGTAATAAATACCGAAAGAAATCTTCTAGCTCTTAAAATTCGCAAGTAACAATGCCTAATCAGCCAGATAATGAATACGAGAGTGAGTTCTCAAGTTGGTTCAAAGGACCTCATTACGGCTTACTGCAGAGAAACCGTTTTGAAATAATACAAACGACGTCATTAGTGTACGAACAGCGGGCGTGAGAACTATCGACTTGCTCGGCAAAACTCCGTTTTGCCATCGCAACATCGGTGTTGCAGAATGCCCAATATTATACGTTTGACATGTTGAATTGATTTCAAAAATATTTTTTCATTGTATTTGTCAACGAAATAAATCTTAGAACGCCGTCGTGATAACGCGCTCCAATTCAATGATCGATCATTGAATTGGAGCTCGGCAAAACTCCGTTTTGCCATCGCAACATCGTTGTTGCAGATTGCCCAATATTATACTTTGGACATGTTGAATTGATTTCAAAAATATTTAATTATGATTTATATTCAAATGAGTATTAAATTGATTGCTAATGCAACTTTAAAAACCTACCTACTCCCTACGCTTAAATCATTGCAAATGTACAAAAACAATCGGTTGCTGAAAACAAATTTATTTATAATTATTAAGTATATACATTATCATTTTACTTATCATAAAATCGAGGTGGGTTCTTGAACAACGAGTCAGCGGTCTTGACAAATTTTTGTAGAGTTTTCCACTGCGGAGCGTCGGTGTCGGCTTGGAATTTGATGCGGACGAGCGCCTTCTTCCACAGCTCCAGGGAATCGGAGGAACGCGCGTCCTCCGTCTTGTACACCTTGACATCGATGTAATATTCACCTTCAGTTACCGCTACTCGCCGCTCGCATCCGTTGCCCACTCGATTTACGAAGTACGATGTCAGCTGGTGCTGTCCGTCTTCACCCGCCATTGTGTCCGCGTCTTGGTTTCTGACTCCGAAGATATCATAAATCGTAGTTGGCTTTTTACTGAAACAAAAAATAAAATTAAATGTTAAATTGTATTTATGTTATTATCTTACCACACCGTAACATGAACACAAGTAGGTAAATATCTGGTTTTTGTAAGGTGAGAACCGGACTGCTTATTTAAATGTAAATTAGTATAGCTAGAATATGATTTTGCTTACAGTTGGAGATGCTCAAAGGTAAATATGAAATAAATAAGTACATTTAATCAATACTAACAAAAGCAATTGCCGCAAGCTGAGAAGTTGGTCATTGGACAGGGAAATGATTATAAGAATATAAGTAAAAGTGCTATTTACCTCGGTGGAGCTGAATTCGATGAGCTCGGCTTGCGTTTCTTATTGTCGCCTGCGGATTTTGGAGTCGCCTTGTTCTTCTCAATACTTGAAGTTGATTTATAGTAATCGCTCTCAGAGTCAGACCTGAAAAAATAAATATATCATTTAGAATACAAATTTTTATTTCAGCAGACATCCATACGACTATAATCAATCACAAAATACATTTACTTAGAAGTCAGACAAACAACAATTTTATGCATCCAATATAAAATGAAAATACAAAATAATGATCAATGCATTAAAATAGTTTTCAAAATGTTAACAAAATTAAAAGACTTTTAAAATTAGTACAGACTTATTTTTTAAAATACGTCAGTGTTATATTAAAAAAAATACCTTATTTTCACTACAGTACTTACATTTTACGAGGTCGGAGTGTGCAGCACAGGAAAGCACGGGAGACAGCTTCTTGGAAACTGATTACTTCTTGATTGCTGGATCACTTGAAGCCGGTGGCAGCGACTTTGTTGATGAAGATGGCAGCGGAGTTCTTCTTTGATTACTTCTTGGTTGCTGGATCACTTGAAGCCGGTGGCAGTGACTCGTTGATGAAGATGGCAGCGGAGTTCTTCTTTGATCACTTCTTGATTGCTGGATCACTTGCAGACGATGACGACGATTCGTTGATGAATACACACTTCGAATTGAGGACGATTATAAAGCAAAAATCCTAAAACTACTCGCAATATTAAATATCACTCGTCATATAATCAGATTTACTGTAAATACGACTTCTATTCTTTGTCGTATTATCCTCATTCAAAAACTAAAGAATTGCAAAAAATAAGTAACGAACTAATCAAAAATGATAGGGCTGTCACACTAGATATGTAATTAATGACACGTGTAGTATTCAATATGCAAACTGTGGTAATATTATATAAACCTGTTTCTATTGCGAAGTCAATATTTAGTCAAATTAACAGCAATTTTTTTTTGTCATTAAGACTATTACCTCCAACAATTATATTTTTTAATGGCTTCATTGTCCTATCACTACTTACTGAATCAATTTTATTAAAATAATATCATTTATAATCAAGTATTAATTTTAATTTAAAAGAGTAGATCAATAAGTTAATGTGTATGCGATAGCCACCCCTGATCGAAACAGCTTAGCCTCGCGGTAGGTACTTTATGCTGACACTAATTTATACACAATTTCAAGAAATTTCGACACAGTTTCGGTATCCGGTGTTGATTTACCAATCACTATCGTATTACAAAGACACTGATGCGACGACCGACTCGAAGTTTCTTTATAATATTATAATAATTAATATTTGGTAAGTATTAATACATATTTTATTTTCATTTTATTTTGTTTTTATTCATCGATAATTAATTGATATATATTTTTTGTTTTAGATTTTTGGTGGTGATATCTTATAAGGAGAACATTGGTATACCTAGGTACTACATTCCAATTTCTAAGATTTCGAATGAAAAATCAGGTATTTATTTTTATTACTAACTAATTTTACAACAATTAATCGGATATTTATATTTTAACCAATTTGATTTATCTTTTTGAGCTGTTATATTTCATTGAACTATATATTCAGTTAATAGTAAACTGTTTCAATTTTCATAATTGATAAAAAATATTATTATTGAAAATTTTATGCATTTCGCAACGACGGGTTCCTGTTAAATACATGACTAATATAATTTTGTTTTGTTTTAGATTGTTGGCGGTAATATGTAATGAGGAGAAACATTCCAAGTTGACTTACAGACCGAATTTGATTTTGGGTCTCTAATGAATAATCAGGTATTTTTTATAATAGTTAACAGTTATAAATTATAATAGTTTAAAATAATTTAATATGTGTCTTTTCTATTTATGTGTGTACTCATTTAATTGTCTATTAACTATAAACATTTTCATATTTGATATAAAATAATCATATTTTCTCAATAATTTCAGGATTTACGGAACGCAGAATGCAAATTCGAAGGCCTGACTGAAGACGACGACTTTAATATAACACATTACTTCTGTATGAAATTTGTGTGGTATGTACCTGCTTGCATTAACCTAGATAAAAAGTAGAATATGTGATAATCCTGATTCTTGGCTACTTCCATACTAAAATTAATTAAAATCTGCTCAGGCTATATGACTGTGAAGAAGTAATAGACTATACACATAAACTTTTATTTTGGTGTTGTTTTAAGACGTATGTAAGTGATTGTGATTTATTTCTTTATATTACATTAGTACCTTTCATTAAATAACGTCAAAATGCCTAGCTGCTCGGTGTGCAAAGTATTTATTGACAATCGTCGATGGTCTGGTCATCTACGAAGTAACACTCATAAAAACAATAGTAAAACGCATCTGGGTGACAATGTAGAGATAATTAATTCTTCTTTTAAAGGAAGAATCATAAGCTATAGAATAATGGCGAAGAATAATCAAATTGATAATAATCTTCCGGAAATATTTCTCAAAAATATTAGAAATGATGTAAAAAGTCTTATTGTTAACTCACTACAAAAACATACTTCGATTAAAATTAATTTCGAACTTTTTTCGTATTTTCTCTTATTAAAAAATGATAAAAAAGAATTAAAGTCTTTTTATACTAAAAACTTAACCATTCATTTACATTATGACTTCAATTTAATTTTTAAGTCAATGGTAGAGACTCTCTTGAAAAAAATTGAAGAATTTCAGGAGAGAGATAGTGGTTGGTCATTTTTGTGCAATTCATATTTAGAATTAAACATCAATAAATATCAGCCTCTTAGCGGATCATATTTTATTCCTTTGCCTAAATATATTAAAAATAAAAAAGCTTGTTTGAATGTTCAGAATAACGACCAGTATTGCTTTTTATGGTGTATCGTGGCAGCTTTGTACCCGACAAAACATCATCCAGAGAGAGTATCATCTTATCCTCATTTCCGTGATGTACTGAATATCAATAATTTGTCATTTCCTATTTCCTTTCAAGATATAGCAGTGTTTGAGAAAAACAATTCAAATTTAAATATATTTGTTTATGGTTTAAAAAATGATAAGACAATAGTCGGGCCCTTGTATAGATCATCGAACAATAAGTCTAAAACTATACATTTATTATATTTAGAACATAATACAGGTTCACATTTTTGTTTAATTACCAATTTATCTCGCCTTGTCAGAAGGCAGATTAGTAAACATCATGGTAAATTATACTTTTGTGAAAACTGTTTATTATTTTTTTCGACTGTAAATCAATTCGATACGCATGTATGTGGGGGAGTTGTCACAGTTTTACCCGACCAAGGATCAATTTTAAAATTTAGTCATTATGAACGTAAACAAAATATTCCATTCGTCATTTATGCTGATTTCGAAACACTGCTCGAGCCCGTCGATGACGTCAATCTGTCATTAGACACCTCCAGTACATCTTACTTGCAACGGCACGTGCCGGCAGCGTTCGCTTATAATATTGTATCGTCATTTAATATGTCTGTTGAAGGTTTTAGAACTTATAGAGGCGATGACTGTGTTACTAAATTTATGGAATATTTGATCAAAGATGTTAAAGCTATTCACATATCTCTGTCTAAAAACGAGCCTATGATATTTACAGAAAGAGATGCTAATAATTTTAAACATGATGTCACATGTCACATATGCGAAAATTTACTGTTGAACGATAAGGTTAGGGATCATTGTCATATCACAGGCCAATACCGAGGCGCAGCGCATCGTCATTGTAATCTGCAATATAAAATACCTACGTTTGTTCCGATATTTTTTCACAATTTAAGCGGATATGATTGTCATTTATTTATAAAAAAGTTAGCCGAAATTCCTGGTCACGTAAAAATTATACCTAAGACTAAAGAAAAATATACAACACTGACTAAATATATACCTATCAGTAACAATGAGTTTATACAAATAAGATTTTTAGATTCCTTCAACTTTTTAGCATCGAGTTTAGATAAGCTCGCTAAAACTATGCATCCCGATGACTTTGCCATTCTTAGGGCTCATTTCCCTAACAAAAAACAATTTAATTTATTGACACGAAAAGGTGTTTATCCTTATGAGTTCATGTCACATTGGTCTCGGTACGAAGTATCATCATTACCACCTCGGCATCATTTTCATAATTCTCTGACCAATGAAGATATTACTGATGATGATTATAAACATGCTATGCTTGTCTGGAAAGAATTTGACATTACGAATATGGGAGATTATACTGATTTATACTTAAAAACAGACGTACTTTTACTGACTGATATTTTTGAAAAATTCCGTAAAACATGCAAGCAACATTATAAACTAGACCCTGCGTTTTACGTAACCGCGCCTAGCTTATCCTTCGATGCAATGTTACTTAAAACAGGTGTAGAGTTGGAACTTGTGTCTGATTTGGCGATTGTGAGGATGATTCAAAGCGGTATTCGAGGAGGGTTGTGCATGTGCTCTCATCGATATGCAGAAGCAAATAATAAACACACGCCAGGTTATGACGCTACGAAACCAGATTGCTATATTTTTTACGCGGATTGTTGTAACTTATATGGATTTTCTTTGTGTTCTTATTTACCTTATTCTAGTTTTAAATTCCTTGATCAAAAGGAAATAGATAATCTGTGTATAAGCGAAATAGACAACAATGCCGAATGGGGCTTCATTTTAGAAGTTGATCTATTATATCCTGATTATTTACATGAGCTTCACAACGATTTACCTTTTTGTGCCGAGAAATGTATACCGCCTGGAGGTAAATCCGAAAAGTTAATTGCAAATTTGTGTAATAAATATAAATATGTAATACACTACGTACATTTGAAAAAATGTCTCGAGCATGGTTTAATTTTACGCAGAGTTCACAGGGTCATTACTTTTAGACAGAGTCCCTATTTAAAGAAATACATAGAGTTAAATACTCGATTAAGACAAAACGCAAACAATGCTTTTGAACAAGACTTTTTTAAATTGTTGAATAATAGCGTATTCGGAAAAACATTAGAAAACACTGAAAATAGAGTATGCGTACATTTAATCAATAAGTGGTCGGATCAAGATAATAAAACCAAAAAATCTATATCCGCTGAGAGGCTCATAGCTAATCCTTTTTTCCATAGTGCTTGTGTTCTCTCCGAAAATTTAGTCGCAATACAAATGAAACCAGATCAGATTATTTTAGATAAGCCTATTTATATAGGTTTTACTGTTTTAGAGCTTTCTAAGTCACACATGTATGACTTTCATTACAATATTATCAAACCTTTTTATAAAGATCGAGTGAAGTTGTGTTATACAGATACGGATTCATTTGTTTATAAAATATACACTAATAATTTTTACGACGATTTGAAATTAAACTTTTTGCAATATTTTGATACAAGTAATTTTACCCCAGAAAATGAATATAATATTCCATTAAAAAACAAAAAAATTCCAGGTTTATTTAAAGATGAAATGGGAGGTCAGACCATCACACATTTTGTAGGGCTAAGGGCTAAACTTTACTCTATAAAAACATCTGATAAAATTATTAAAAAAGCAAAAGGTGTGAAATCATGTGTCATGAAAGATTTGAAAATTATGGATTACAAAAATATCTTATTTAATGGTGGTATTATCCAAAAGAAAAATGTAATATTTAAATCAATAAAACATGAAATATTCACTCAAACTATCAATAAAGTAGCCCTTTCAAACAACGATGACAAACGAGCAATATGTGTAGATAAGGTTTCCACATTGGCTTGGGGCCATTCATCTATTCTTTAAAATGAATTAAATACTTATTAATTGAATAATGGAAGTTTGTGTCTAGGTATGTCTATCAAATTATCCATGTACCGATTTCATGAAATTTTAGTATGGAGGTAGCAGCAGGATTATTGCCTACTTTTTATTCTAGAATAAAGTAAGCAGGTAACATTAAATATAAGTATGGGTACCTATAGTTAATTGTGTAAGATTTTAATTTAGTTTTTATTTTAAAAGTTAGATAAATAAAAAATGTTGGTATAACTTTACAATCGTCTTTTATTTGTCCTTAGATAAGTACTAGATAAATTCAAATTTAATAGAGTTTATAAAAACGAATTCATATTGATTTATTATTGTTTTTTTTTCTTATAAAATAGTTTAACTAAGATTTTATTATTTTCTTTATTTAAAAACTATAAAAGTATTTTTATAATTATGTAGGTCAGTTCATTGTACTCAGTTTCAAGAAACGAGGTAAAATGCTTAGTTCGCTTTTCTTGTTAAAGCCGTTGATTAATAATTAGTAGATATGCCATACGCTAAAATACCTAACACTTTATACATGCATACTTGCTTATTTTACTGTAATAAATTCATATTACATACTTAATTTAATTGTGCAATGTTATTGATTGGCATATCTAACTTTCTTGGTCTATGGTAAGTACGTAATGTAGTGTCATATTGCATTTCGAGCAAAATTGGTATAGGTATCATAAGTATATTTTGTCTTGAATAGACCTAAAATAATCATGTCGTCGGTAAGTTAAATATTATTTAAAATTCTATAAAACAAATAACTTTTTTCGTACGATATACTAAAGATTTATTTTTATTTTACAGTTTCTTGAAGAGCCCGAAGACATTTTTCAATGTGCTCAGGATCCACGAATGATGGAGGAGGAGTTTGAGGAGATGAGGCGGCGTGACGCTGATTTAAAATCCAAGGAGAAAAAAAAATTAGCGAAGCGCCGCCGAGAACAACAGAAAAAAACAAATTCAAAGAAATCTTTCGTCTCCACACGAGTGGAGCAAAGAGGACTAAAATTAATAAAAATAGCTATAATAGACCTTAATCATGTAAATAGTGACAGTGACAGTGACAGTGAGGTTATACTTAACGCACAATATGTTGTGAAAGACAATATAGACAATATCATGGATGAGACTGAAAGTTTAATTAAGAAAATTTCTAAAACTTTAATAGATAGTGATTTAAGATTTTAATAAAGTGATAGTGATTTTATATTTTAAAAGTGTTGTTTCACCTACCTAGTTGTAAGACTATTTTAAATTTGCTTATTTACTGTGTGCTTATGATAAATAAAACAAAAGTAGTATTCGTATGTCAAGTTCTTTATTTTTTAATAAAAACTACAGGTATAGGTACACTTATTACATTACACATTAGGCACACAATCCTTTTTCTCAAGATACATTTTTAAACACAGGACATTTTTTAGCGCACATTGATTAACATGTTTAAAACAATTTAATTTATTTTTAATATTACTATATTCTTTATGTAGTATAGATAATTTAGGACATTGGCTTTCATTCAATTCTAATATACTACAATTCTTTACACCCAAGTTCTTTATCCACGTTACTTTCTCTAGACCTTTGACAACAATCTTCTTATTTTCCAGATAAGGTACGATTATACGTTGGAATTCTCTGTAGTCAATATATCCTTCGCTCCAATAAATACCTCTATTTCTTTCCAACCATTTGACCTGCTTTTTTTCATCAGTTGTTAAGTATTTAAACATGTACGGAGGTTTGATTAAAAACGTTTGTGTGTGCTCTTGAGTGGCCACCGCTAGTTCTTTAATAATAAAATTATTATTCAGGTCTTTAAAACCTTGAACATCCAATATAATAGTATCAGGATTCATGATATTTTTTTCACAGTATTGCTCAAGGGTTTATACTCAATTATACAGTCATTCAAAATAAGACAGTATGCTGAAGTCCGATCTGGTATATCCGTATTGCTTTCAATTTCCACTCTCACATCTACAACCGGACCTCCTTTCAAATTATCGGTTTGCCTTGAGCAATCTATTACAAACAATGGTGCTAACTCTTTAAATTGTTTTTCACTTAATAAAGGTTCCGAGCGACGTCCATAATACGACTGTTGGAATCTTGTGTATTGTTCGTATAATAAAGCAAAATTATTATTAGCAAAATTTATATTTAGATTCTCATATGGAAAATAGTTTGAATTTAGATACACTCTAACGTCACGAATATTGCAATGGTCAAACCGCGACATATCTGCGGACGGGCTATTTTTTCTATCCGTTTGTAAACCAATGATTACATATCTTGGTTTTTCTATTTGCGATGAAGTTTTTATAGACCAAGTATGTTTTGTAGTTTTAGGCAAAGCAGGATATTCATACAAATCCCAATTTCTAAAAATCATTTGTAGTGAACGATCTCTCTCTAAGACTTTAAGTAAACTAATCTTTTCTTTGTCTGAAACTTTAACATGTGGTACTCTCCATATGATTTTTTTAATCTGAACGTCTTCTATTACGTCACCTGTGTTAAGCATTACAGAATTTAAGTTAGTATTACTTCGTAACAATATCAGTTCATGTCTACTATTTATAACAACCTTCTTAAAATCTTCGGCATAACCTAGAATATTACAAAGTGGGATGGAAGCAGAAAAATTACCATTATTTACATTTTTTATACCATCGATATTCCAACCCCAAGCGTGGGATATTTTTGATTCGTTTTCATTCATCGATAGTAACGATTTCATTGTAGTAGTAATACCGACATTTTTTATTTTATCAATTTCCACTCCGTTTAGTTCATACCTTATATCTTGGAATAAATAGAGCAAAGCGTTGTTTGTAAATTGCACACTACTAGCCGTGTCTTTTTGATCATGTTTCTTGACGATGACGGTTCCTTCTAAATACAGGGTACTGGCTGATGGTAGTATGTATAGATCTTGCTGATTTATAGGAATTCTAATTTCATCATTTCTATTAAAACTTGTTACATAAGGTTTGTATGAATGAAATTCTATTCCTTCGACTGTGTTGTCATAAGTAGGAGTGGACAAAACATCTAAAATATTCATTTTAGTAAGCCAATTGTTTTAAGAAATAGTTTATTGTCTTCCGTTAATTTTATTCTTTTATTAGAGCGAGCTCTTATTTGCTTGATAGCTTGAGAAGTACTGTTGTTTTTAATTTGTTGCGATTCATATTTATTGTAGTCAATCATTTTTTCTTCTAAGATGTAGATAAAGTTGCACTTCTTCACCTCGCAAATTTATTAAACTATTATTTATATCTAACAGTCTGATATGTATGCAGCTTATATTATTCTGATTGATTGGAAAATATATTGCGTTTTTTGGTATTTCTATAATCCGATATCCTGGAGGTACGTTGAGTGCAAATTCATGCACTATGTGACTGGGTTCTCCGTTTATGTACGAACCACTCACAATATCACATTCGATCCTGATCACGGTTGTAGGCAAAATGTTAACTGGAAATTCGGACACATGCCATTTATTTGCTTTCAAAATCTGCTTTTTAAATCCCAATATACTAGCAAACGTATCTTCTTTATCAAAATTTATATTTTTAGTGCAATATAAAGTAGTTTTCAAAGTATTGTTGTTGCACTTTAATTTAATTGTGGCATCTTTTACTTCAGATTTTATATAATCGCTAATATCTTGCAATTCGTAACTGCCCTCAGGTATCTCAATAACTTGATTGGATCCATAATATAGCTTGTTATTTCTTGTATCAATATTTGGAATAGAATTAAATGTTGAAAAATGTAACAACGCACATTCATATTGACCATATAACTGCAGAGAGTTAGGATAGTAGGTAGATAAATCTGAGGAATTACCTGTAATCGACAAGGTGAGAGACATTTTGCAAATGGTTGAAATGAAAGACGATCATATGATTTATAGTTTTTATTCCAAAAATTTCTTAAGTATTTCAAACACAAGTGTCCGCAATTTACAGTATTAAACTTTTGTAACCTTTTGTAGTTATAATACACCTTATTGTTTTTAAAATACCTCATTAGTTCTGTTGGAGGTTTTAAATCTCCAAAGCTATCAAAATATTCACAATAATTATTTATTTTTATATAAGCTACCCAATGCGTACCTTCATTTATGGATTTGTCTAAGTTAACGACACCACATTCTATGTCTCTTGGCTTCCTCGGTAGCTGATCTTTCATATATACTCCTCGAAAGTATGGGATGTCTCTAGCATACTTTCGAATATCTATGTTAGTAAGGGCACGCTTAGGTAGCTTAGTATTTAGTTTTTTATAGATTTTATAAACAAACCTTTACCCTGTTTATATGATTTAATATATAAACCTTTGCCTAAAGCTAAAGCTTCCATACTCTTGTTATGTCTTTCAGTTTCTTTCAAATTTTGTTGAGCTGCTTTATAATCGTTAACTGTCTTAGCAATACCTGCTGCACCACCAGCCAAAGTTCCTAAGGCGGATAAACCAGCAAATATAGGGATTAAGGGTAGAATACCTCCAGTCTTTGGTACGGGTATAACACGAGGTATGCGAATATTTGGGATTTTCTTGGCAATTTTTTTTGCAACCAAATGAGCTGTGGTAATTAAAGATTTATCATCTTTTGGTTTGAGTTTTTTAATTTTAGATCTTATTTTTGACATGAGATGGTTGAAACTCTTAATACCGGCACCTGATTTTAATTTAGCTTTCATAACTTTACTTACTAACCACGAACTTAGTTTTTCTCCTTTTCCTGCCGTTTTAGATTTTAGCCGCTGTTTAGCCATGTTAAGTAATTGTAAATCTGCTTTATGGCGATTTAATAAATCTGAATGATTTTCGTAAGCAATATCGTGTTGCATACAAGCTTCGTCTAGCTTGTTCACGCCTACGTCACCACGTTGTAATCGTTTTTGAAGTTTAGTGCCTGGACCACAATAATTGTAACCGGGCAAATGTAATTCAAAAGGCAGATTATTAATTATATTATTAACAAGTCCACCACCTTGCATTGTTTAAATCATAATGAAATGATAATAACTAAATTTATATTAAATATACTTTTTAATTTAACCTACAATGTCAGTTTTGTTAATCCAACTATTTTCTTCCTTGCTTAAACCCAACCATTTCACATACAGTTTCTTAGCTTTTCTTTTTAAAACCTTTTCTATCAAATAAGTGTTTGGACAGTTAGACTTTTGAAGTTCTTGTTCGTAAAAAGTTCCTAGTATTAGTTGCTTACGTTGATCTTCTATATGATAAGTCACAGGTATAGTCTTGTTAATCTTTTTGATAGTGAATAACTCAGTTGACCAATTGGGTGTGTACCCTTTCTCAAAAATATGTTTGTATTTGCTGATACGAACTTTATCGCCAATTTTAAACCTCGGTTTTCTCGAGCGGGATACCTGTTTTATTGTTTTTTTTATATTGTTTCTTATTGTATACTCGTTACGTTTATTAACATCACAAGGCTTACATTTTATAGTACGATGCTTTGTATTGTTATACATGTAAATTATATCTTCCAATTCTGAACCAAGCCATTTATAATTTCCATTAAAACTAAACCGTTTAAATAATTTATGTTTGATAGTTTTAATCAACCTCTCTACAATTGACGCTTTTTTAGTAGAAAAAGACGAGTAGTGATTAATATGATATTTTTTCATTAACGTTTGGAATTCAGCGTTATAAAATTCTGTTCCTAAATCAGTTTGTAAGTGGATAGGCTTGCGTTGGCTTTTGGCGAGTATTCGATTAAAAGCGTGAGTAACACAATCCTTATTTTTCGATTTTAGTGGTTCTGTCCAGGCGTACTTTGAAAAACAGTCAATAACTATTAAAATATAGCTATATTTTTTGTTGTAACTTTTCACGTGTTGCATATCTATTAAGTCAGCTTGCCATAAATCATCAATACCTTTTAGTATAACAGATCGACGTGGATAATTTTTCCTTGCCATTCTATGTATTTCATTTACAATCTCTTGTTTGGTCATTATGCTGATTTTTTTAGTTTAAAAAAGTTATCGACTTCTGCTTTCGTATAAAACTTGTCTTCTAAATGAGTCAAGATTTCTAATAACCCGGCTTTTAAAGTCTTTTCAGTGGAACTTTGAGTATCTCCTATGATTCTTGTACGTTGTGCCTCAAACAATTGTCTAAGTTCATGTATTAGGTTGTCTTTAAATCGATCGACATATTCTTTGTTAACTGCATCGTCTGCTTCTAAAGGTAATCTGACCCCCCTGAGTCTAGAGTTTTTCAAATTATAATCTCCATTTTCAGATTGTATTAAAGCATTACTATTATACTCAAGTATTTCGGATAAACGTAATCTTTTATGAATGGTGTGTCCAAATTTATCTACATTCATGCTTGATGTCTTTCGTGTATAAAGGTTTATAGTAAAATGAATGAAACACACTTTATATCAATTATTTATTAATAATTTTATTTTCACGTAACTCTTCAATAATAGATATAATTTCATTATCTAATCCTGTGTTACCGGCATCTCTGGAAGCAATCAATAATTTCAACCTCTCTACTAGTTCATTAGGGTCATCCCAGTATATGAAATCTACATTTTTCCTCCACATTTTTGTCATAGGTAAACCTCTTCCTTTATATTTGCCACCTTGGTATGTGTTTTGGAGAGTAAAAAGTGGCTTTATAATTTGCATATATTTTTGACCTTTATTACTTTTGATTGGCTTCGAGCTGTCGAAGTCTCGACGATGAGCATTTGTATCGATCAGCATCGATTTGTAATTCAACAAATCACTTTCAGTTACCAAGTCTAAATCTACTTCTTTATTGAACAATAACTCTTTCAACCCGGGAGTTTTCCGGTATGCATGACCCATCACTGTGATTTTATCGTTGTTAATAGTTACACAAGCAGAACCCAGCATTAATTTCTTGTTTACAATACGTACACCAAATGGTACATCTAACGGCGCTTCTGTAGAAACTGACCAGGAAGATATATAGCTGTCTTCATTGTTATCAAATGATTCATACGAAGTGTTACTAACGTTATCAGGTTCATTTTCATCTGCATTACTAGCATTATGATTTTTTATACTAATGTCATCCTCCAATATTCGTTTGTCAAAAGAAGGTATATTTATATAATCGTTGGTGTCAGGTAAAATACTTTTGGCTTGCTTACTATTCTTAGCTATAAGGTTAAGAGGTTCTGTTACGGGCTTAAAAACTGAATCCAATGCTTGATTTTTATCATTTTCAAAATCTCTCATTTTTCGCACTTTTCTTTTGACAGCTTCTGCCGCATCAACAATTTGTCTTTTTAATTGTGTTTCCATTATATTAAAAAGGTTGTATTCGAGTAAGAGTTGTATATAGAATAAATACTTAGAGAAGTTAATGGTCTTTAAATATGATTCAGATATTGCAATAGTATTTATATAGAATTATTAATCGAAAACGACGAAAGTGTCCAATTTGTTTCTATAACACCCATTATTTTTAGGACAATCTTTATTAATCACAACGTAGCTGAAAGGTTCATCACTCCATATTTTAGAACACATTTCACGAAAATCAAGCCATCTCATGTCAGTGTTAACGTGTTCTTCATAAACATGTTTCAAATTAATATCATCTTGCTTGAATAGTATGATTAAGTTAGCATTATCTCTCACTAGCTGTTTTGGTACCTTACTGTAGGTTTGGTTTAGATAAAAACAATCGATATACTTGTGTCTACCCATGGCAAAGTAATCACGCATATTATTTTGATTTTCACAAGCAACATCATCGAATATAATCACCGAGTTAGGTTTAGCATCCTGAACTTTTAAAACTTCATCACTTCCTTGATATTTGTGAAATGATGCGCCAGGCACATGCTGTAAAACCTTTTCCAAAAACATGTATTTAGGTTGGTGTAGAGTTTTTGAATAAACGTAAATATTTTGAAACTTTAAACCATTTTCGTGTATAAGAAGTCCAATTAATAAATTTGTTTTTCCGCAACTTGACGGTCCACAAATAATGCATCGAATTGAGTTAGGTAATAATTCTCCATGTCGTATGACGTTCTTAGAAACATTGTCACATATAGTGTTTATCATTAATGATTGTGGCTGTTTAACGAATCTCATGTTTAATGCGCGTAGGTTTGATTTATAATGAGTAAATTAAATATGAACACAAACATTTATGACCACCACTATGAGACGCACACGCGTTAATTCGATCATTGAATTGGAGCGCGTTATCACGACAGCGTTCTAACATTTATTTCGTTGACAAATACAATGAAAAAATATTTTTGAAATCAATTCAACATGTCAAACGTATAATATTGGGCATTCTGCAACACCGATGTTGCGATGGCAAAACGGAGTTTTGCCGAGCAACAAGGTGGGGCAGAATGCCCAATATTATACTACTATATACATATTGTATGTATATGAAATGCGCCTGAAACAATTGTGAACTTTGAACCTAATATTATTTAATGTGCCTGAAACAACTGATTTTTTTCTGAATGTTTTTTATTAAATTAATAAATAAAATAAATATTAGGACACATTTCACACACGGCTGGTTACCCCATACTGAACCATTTCTAGTTTGTGTTATGGTGACTAACACAAGTGATATACTACATATACATACATATATATTTTATATAGATACATATTTAACACCCAGACCCACGGCCAACAAATTTAGTTCAATTTATAGTTATTGTATTCCACGCTTAATTTACTTGAGTACTATTTACGCTTTGTAATAAATACCGAAAGAAATCTTCTAGCTCTTAAAATTCGCAAGTAACAATGCCTAATCAGCCAGATAATGAATACGAGAGTGAGTTCTCAAGTTGGTTCAAAGGACCTCATTACGGCTTACTGCAGAGAAACCGTTTTGAAATAATACAAACGACGTCATTAGTGTACGAACAGCGGGCGTGAGAACTATCGACCCGACTAACGCGCCCATGCGGAAAAAATTTACTCAGTTGTTGGCCATGTTGTAAGAATTTTTCAGCCCCGGGTCTTCATTTTTTTTAACGCAGGTTGAAAACTAAAAATGACGCTCCCTCCTTCCATGCCTCCTTTTCTTTATCCCACGTCCAAACTACACTTAGTTCATATCTGCCCGTTCCGTTTGCGCTCTAGCCTCGACTTCCATATTAACAGACTGCGAAAGTGGGGCTATTTTATACCAAGGGAGTTATAAAGAAGTATTCTGCCAACTATGCAGGGCTGATTTAAATATAAAAACAAACATTTTCACACTCATAACTTAAGATTGTTCATCCTGTATTTAGGGGGGTTGGCGAAGCCCTGCTCATGACGCTTGCTTGTATGTGAATTCAAGACAGAAATTCGCTTTTCGAAAATATTTCTGTCTGCAGGAATCAAACCCAGGACTCGTGCTTTGTTGCAGTCTAGAGCACAGACCTGGCGGTCAAATAAAAAAGCCTAAAATAGTATTAAATATGCTGTGTACTAAATATTTGATATCCTACTCGTTTTAAGCCAACTTTACGAATACTTAAATAAAATAAATGTTAAAACACATTTCACGGCTGGTTAGCCCCATACTAAAACATTTCTAGTTTATATTACGGATGCTAACACAACTGATATACCTACTGATATTTTGCCTCTACGGAAGGAACCCTAAGAACGCAAGCCCGATTCGTACTTGGCTGGTTTTGCACACACAAAACCGACATAAAACTAGAAAACAATATTAAGCAATAATGCTTACTAGTTAAAGTCAAGTTTTCACTCCCAAAAATATACATATGAAAATTAAAAAAGTTTACCACTAAAAAGCAATTTGGTAAGGCATGCCTATTTGGCTTAGACTTAATTAGTACTCGTAAATCACCGTTTTAAATATCTTAGCGACGAAGATTCTTATTCCAAAACATGAACTGCAGCTACATTCCACGATGAAATTCATTTCTTGCTCTTGCCTTTTAATTAAAATACGAGTAGCTTGCATTTAATTTAGTTATTCAGAGTATTCTAGGATAAAGGATTAAGAAACTAAAATTCTTAGTACCTTCGTTAACCTTACTACAAGTACAACCATATTTTTTACATAAAAATCTTTTTATATCTTCTTCTTATATATAAAATTTCCATGTCACAATGCTAGTTACCGCCTACTCCTCCGAAACGGCTTGACCGATTTTTACCAAATTTTATATGCGTATTCAGTAGGTCTGAGAATCGGTTATCGACCCCTCTGGCCCTCGAGCCCGACATGCACCGCCTGCTTCCCCCAGGCTTGTGGCGGAAGATGCGTAAATGCATTTCCTCACAAAAAAAGGTATGCTCTACCTTAGGCCTGAGTTTCAGTAACTCGTGTGGTTAAGCGCATCGCTGGTCAAGTGCCTATATTTTTTTTACCCTTGATAGGTAAGCGTTTGACTACAGCTTGCCTGGTATTAAGCTGCGCTGTAGTCTAAAATTGCACTGCTTCAAACAAACCAAGGAATTCACACTCTTCATTTAAATTATCTAAGCACTATCGAAAGCGTAGATATTTGTTTCAATCCTTATTTTAAGTGACGTTACTTATTTTCATCAGTCAATGTCGCGCCGTCATTGAACACTGTTCAGCTTTTTTAACTTTCTCTACTTAATTTTCATGACTAGTTAAGATAGCATTTAAGTTTTCACCTAGGTCAATAGACTCTAACAACTTTATTCCAAAACTAACGGCAAGCGAACCAAATTTAACAGTTCAAAAATTGGGCCGAAACTAGGCGCGACGTTGACTGATGAAAATGAGCGGTAATCCTATAGCAAGAAAGCGAGGAAGCCACTAAACCACATAATTATCATAAATAAATAAAATAAATCTGTAAATATTAGGACACATTTCACACACGGCAGCCCAATACTAAACCATTCAGTTCTTCTTCTTCAAACAACTAGTTAGTATTTGTGGTTGCTAACACTACTGATAGGTACACTACACATACGACCATAAATAATTTAAATAGATACATATTTAACACCCAGGCCGATAGCTAACAAATTTTGTTAATCACAAAGATGTTGGATTTGAACCCGGGAATCTCTGGTTGGCAGTCCGGCAAAGTAACCATTAAGCCAACGAGGTCGTCGACAAATTCCTTATCATTATTCTTTAATGCAATATAAAAAATAACCATTTAATAATAGTTTTTTTACATATTATTAATGCCACACCGATGTCGCTCTTGGTGATAAGACCTCATGGCGCCCTTACCCAACAACCAATCAGGCAACAGATGTATGGAGAGAAACACATAATAAATAATATAATATGTACAACAAAATCTTTATTTCTATACATATATCACAAATAATAAACCCACATATATGTATTTAAGTATAATTGTTTTGTGCTAGTTTACCGTTCGTTTTGTACCTACATAAGTCCCGCGCCCGCGCACCCGCAATATTCTCGGCATCTATAACAATGTGCTAAAGAGAGACGGCGCGCTTCGCCGCACGGGCTAGACAGAGACAAAGGCAAGCGCGTCGTCACATGATTATCGACCCGACCGCGAGGCCGGCCGGCCTGTGTGCATAGTTCAGTCATTATATTTTCAATTCAAAGACTGTCGTCTCAGTATACTTCTTGCGTTCGCTAGTTATGATCGCGCCTCTGTTCGAGTTTTTACAATAACATTTGCTGCTGACATAGTGTTTATGGAACCATGGAAAATAAAAGAAAGCACAATGTAACAAATGATGAAGAATTTTTTGAAGTGTTGACACATAACACTCCGACTGATGAGATAAAAAAAATTAAAGGTATGGGGCTAGAAATGCCGACAAGCTCGAACGGAATGCCCGTAATAGTGTCCGTAGCTTCGATCAGCACCAGTTCTGAGGCCCCGAGTTACACGAACGCCTTGAAAAGTACTCGCGATTCAGTTATAAAAACTGAAGAGTTTATTACACAAGAGAATTTAGCCTTACATGAAGATGAAGATTTTAAAGTGATTGATGACCTGAAAGACGACAGACCTAATCAGGTAGATAGTACGGACGACATAGTATACATATTATCTGATGATTCTAATTTGGGAGATGGGGAAGAACCGGCACATAAATTTATAGAACTTAAAAATGTATCGGATGAAGACAAATATGTTGATGATAGTGATGATCTTTCGGATGAAGATTTGATGAAAGCTTGTTGGACAACAACTCTGAGCCCAATTAAAACTTTCCGATTCACAAAAAAATGTAAATGTTTATTACCTATTCCAACTGCTCCAGATGAGATATTTTCTCTTTTTTTGAACGATCATCTCTTAAATTTAATCGTCACAGAGACTAATAAATCCGCATCGAAGGACTTGAAATCTCATTGGGTACCCATCACAAAGGAAGAAATTCGTATATTTATAGGTCTCATACTTCACACCGGAAGTATAAGTATGCAACAGCTAGAGGACTACTGGAGCACGCACTATCTGTACGATTTGAGAGTATTCGGTTGGTATATGACTCAAACAAGGTTCATGCACATTCTACGTTACCTAAGCTTTTCTGAGTGTTCAAAGTCCGATGACATAGATGAATACTTTAAAAAAAAAATTCAACCTTTAATAAGCATTTTTAATAGCACTATGAAAAGTCTTTACTACCCAGGGAAGGATCTCCTTATCGACAACACTACAAGTATCTACTGCGGAAACATAATGACCCTTGAGAATAAATTTAAGGATGCAGCTCGAGAGACCAAAATTCACATACTAGCAGAGTCAAAGACGGGTATCGTATTGAAACTGGCAGTGATGCACGGCGAGCAAAAATACGAAAACATAGTGGAATCCCTTTTGCATGACCAAATGTATTGCGGTCATTCAGTTTTCCTAACCGAGAACTATATGAGCTTACGTATAGTCGCCAGGTTAATGAAACGAAAGACTTACTGCACCGGGCCCATACCAGCGGGCCGGTATAATTGGTTAGAGTCCTCATCGACGAACAAGACAATCTACTATGACGGTATGCACCTCTGCAGAATGAATAGTGAGTATTTCCTAAGCTCGCAGTTTGATATGGAGGTTTCGGCAAACGAACTCAATGCCGCAGTGCAATACGACAAAGTCATGGGCACTGATTACAACAATACAGTGTCGTCTTTTTACCCGTGCCGGGACATCACGTTGGTGTGGAACAAGAAGGTATTCATCCACGTGTTGCAGTTGGCATTGGTCAACGCCTTCAAGTTTAGCAACTTCGCTCGCTTCCACGCATTCCGGAACTCGATACTGGAGAGTCTGCTGCCAATCAGGGAAATGAGCTATTCCGGGCACAAGCTAACGGCGATAACTGATAAGAAGCTTAGACTGCGACGTAAAAAGGATGGCAATATTGCGACGTCAATGGAGCAAGTGAGGAAGAAGTGCCGCGAGTGCCAGCGGTCCGGTATCACCGGCAAGACTAAGCGTACCAGTTTCGAGTGCGCGCAGTGCCCGGGCAAACCTGGCTTCTGCCGTCCCTGTTTCGATCGGGAACACGACTCGAATGGAACACCTCGTGTAGGCCAGTAGTACTGACTAGTGCAAGGGTAGGTACTGAACGTGTTCGGTGCTACCTTTATTTAAAAAAGAAACTAAGAAAAAATTTAAATATTAACAGTAGTCTTACGTAAGTAATAATAACTATACGATTTGCTTATTTTGTGATAACTGTAACCGTGATTCGGTGTAAATGAATTAAAAATGTTAAGCTCCATTGTAAAATGTTCATAAATAATACTTTAAATTTTCAATAGTTTTAAATCGTTTAATTTTGTTGCCAATCCCCATAGTTAAATAACACCGTAAGGTAAAAAAAAATATTTATTTTAGAATTACGTATCTACAGCTACTAAATACGTCACCTCAAAACACGATTTGATTAAATCGTGTTTTGATAATAGTTCCTATAAATCTAGACCTATGTAGATAGTTTATTCAATGCCTTTGATTAGTTTAAAATGGACTTACTAATTTTTATTGTTAGAAAGTAAATATTATATATCTGGTTTTTCTGCTATTTTATGCTCTGTAGGTCCCCAAAGGGTGAGAATTGGACTTTTTTACTAAGGGTTCGCTACGCTAAAACTTCACTCACAAATACCAACTATCCTAACTTTTAATATTATTCCAAACATTACTAATTTACCTTTAAACAAATTAAGCATTTTTAAAGACATACATTATAATAAAAAAGAATATGCAATAATTTTTATTTTATTATTCTTCTGTTTGCGATTATGATACTAACCGTACTTTAAGCGGAGTTAAGAGTGAAGTTAGCCGAGAGTCAAATTCAAATTCAAAATGCTTTATTTGCAACACAAATATTGTAGTAGGTAGGTACATTAAATGCACCCTGTGTTTAGTTAATAGGGCATGCCTAAGACTATTTAAAAAGAATATGTACTTACTATACTATATTTAAAACTAATAATTTATATTTCAATTATTATTAATTTCTCTTAAAATTATTTAAACAATTATTTTACTGACAAGTGATAATATTAATCATCTCATGATACCTTTTAATGAGCAATTCTTGTATATATATATGTAATTAGAATCTCGGAATCAGCTCCAACGATTTTCATGAAATTTAGTACTTATATAATAATACCTAGGAGGTTTCGGGGGCAATAAATCGATCTAGCTAGGAATCATTTTTAGAGAATGTCATATTAAAAAAAAACGAGCTAAGCTCGTTCAACCAGTTACTGTTATATTATAAGGAATATATTTTAATACTAGGTAACAGGAAATAGTACTACATAAGTCGCATTTGAATCGTGTTTTTAAAACTTTAAGATACGGCATCACACGACCTCGAGAGCGTTGGCTGGACCGCTGACGTCACTGTCGAGCCAGTCGTCCCGGCCTGCGCAGGCGTGCGCGCCATTCTCGCCCGTATGACTAGCGCAGCGGCACACTAATACAAAATACTGCGGCAGCAGGTATCGGGCAAGCATGGCGCGTGCGCCGCGCGTGTGTGCTCAACTGCTCAAGCGTCAATGTGTGCGTTAGTACTCAGTATAATACACAGCGTCACAGAATAATGACTAGTACTACGACAGCGGCGACGCGTGACGCTTCCCGCTTATTCGCGCTTCATGCTGTGGCATGCAAATACTTATTTAATAATAATAATGCGCCAAGCGCGCAAAGAAAAACTATTTCATACTCCACCCACTCGAATTAATGTTTCAATGTATAGTCCCTTAAATAGAATGTGCAATATATACAATAACTTTCGTATTTCTGAAGATTCTTCCAGTGTTCGTTCACAAAGATAAAGACATTTTTCGACTACATTTGCCTCTTTTAGATCGTTAATTATTAATGAAGTAACTTAGTGTCTCTCTCTCGCTCTCAGTGTCTCACATCCGCAAGCAGATGTATTTGCCGACAAACCATCTGTGTTCGCTATAGCCTCGCTAAACTATTGTGAGAATGTTCAATAGGATTATTTTTTTTATTATTATTTTTTTCAATGTGCCTAATATGTTTTTATTTGTTATATATGTTTTTTATATCCACTGAATTTGTTCTTTGTTTCATTTTTATAATTGTAAATAGTTCGTTTAATCTTTGTAGCATTTAAGCCTAGTCATAATAATAGTTCTTAGTATTGTAATTTATTTTATTTTTATTTTTCTACTAGTCTAAGTGATACGTTTGGATTATCTGTAAGTGTCATTTATGTAAATAAACGAATTTGAATTTGAATTTGAACTTAATCTAAATCTTACCTAAATTTTCAAAATTATGCTTTTTCATATTTTTTTGAGTAGATCGCTTTAGTATGTAATTAATATACCTATTTATATTTGTATTTATATTTTAATAATGAAAGCTGTGTACAGTCGTAATAGGACTGAAGTTTATAGTGGTGTTATTAAAACTGTAATTGTCAACTTTTTGTCTGTGATTGTACCAAATAAATAAATAAATAATAAATTAAAATAGTGGTTGATATGTTTCATCCGTGAAGAATAACCTACTGTAACTTCGTGGACTCGCTTACATTTATCCATTTATTTCAGAAATTATTTTTAATACAATAACAATGCCTTACATAATATTATGTATATTAACTTCATTACACATCAAAGATTTCAAAATTTTGTTATATAGAAAAACTAAAATAAAATAAGGGTGCTATATATGCAGGATACAAATACTGTTTTTTTTAATGAATATCACTATATATATAATAAGAATATAATTACGCAGGGCTCTCATTCAACAAACGTATTTATTTTTATTCTTTCTTGATCTCGGTCACAAAAAAATTAAGTATCATATTTAGTTATAAATAAATAATATTTGAATAAAAAAATACAACATTCATACTACCGATCTGATTTATATATAATACGGAATCCTTCGTGCTGAGCCTTACTTGGTCGGTTATTTTACTTCAAACGAAACTAGGTCTTTAGAAAAAACCTTTTTGTTTGACCAACGTTTGACCTTCACACAATTAGAGACTAGTGTCATGATATTCTACATCTTATTTCTGTGCTTATTAATTTACAACTTTGCTCTCTTTTACTCTTTGTCAACTTTGTAAAGTCAAAGTGAGAATCAAATTGTAAATCTAATTAAAGCTTGTACGTAGGTACATACGACCACAAACCACGAGCAAAATCTTAATCTTACAATTAAGGCAGTGGATGAAAGAGTTTACGCCGTAACTGAATAAGCCCATGACAAAGGAGATTTGCATAATTACCATTCGCGTTTTCCGCAAAGCCTATAAAATCTACTGAAAGTAATTCTGCGCTGATTTCCGCAGTACATTTGAGAAATCTCTTGGGTTTTGCAAATCACTTTCTTTATTGAATAGTTGATTATGCACAAGTAGGTATTAATGCATTGTTATTGTAGCAGTATACGAGTAGCTATTAGTTTTTAAACAGGGATTATGATTTTTTTGTAATGTTTCCAGCGATTTCTGTAATATGTTTTAATCCTGAGAACAAAAATAAAAACCACTTTCATCCCTTACACTTACAAAATAAAGAAACGCAGCAATTCAATTTTGACACCGTCCGGAAACCTGCAAGATGAGTTGAAACCACTTTGACACACACAAAAGGGAAGGAAATCTCAAATCGCTCTTAAATTGTCAATTGAATTCGGATCTCTATGAAAAGAAAAATCTTGAAAATTTGACCTACATGGAGCTACACTTTCGTGGAAACAACAAAGTACTATATAATACTAATGTCTTTCTTGATCTTAACTAATTAAAATAATTATATTCAGTCATATTGGCACTACAACAAATATGTATAAAATTATTATAAGTAGTTTTAGATTTTAATAAAATGTGTGAGAACATGTATGCATATTTAGGTTCACGTAAAGGTTTAGCATACATGAACATATACAACAAATATTCACTTTTTTACCCTTAATGGGTTTGCGTTTGACTACAGCTTGCCTGATGTAAAGTTGCGCTGTAGTCTACGATGTGGCACGCTTATCTAGAAAATACCTATTTACTCTACTTTTGAAGACCCCCGGATGTTACCTCTCAGGAAACAGAGACTCAGGTAGAGAGTTCTAAAGCTTCGCTATCCTCACAATAAAGGTTGACACAAAGCGTTTTCTACGAAATTTTTAACAAAAACTTTAACTCTGGGAATCGGTGCCTCTTCTCGTTCAAAGCACACTCCTCGAAATGTATCCGATAAAATACCGACAAACTAGCAGCATTGCGTCGATGCTCTAGGCTTGAAATTTTCGCTTTTGCAACGCCAGAATTGAGAATAAAAAGAGCTTCCTAATTCGAATAACTTAATTCAGTATGAGCTAACTAAAACACATAATTAACACTTACGCCTTTCGTTTTATAGCTACACAGCAGTTACAATTAGATATATGTATGGGTGTAGGTACCCTTGACCATAACTGGTCTTAAGTTTAAGATGACTCACTGTGCACTCGGACGTCACAAAGGAGATCTAAAGAGAGGAGATATCGGCATGAACCGTCGTGAGCTCTTCTGTCAACAAGCCGGCAAGAGCTTCGGTAAAGTCTGTCGAAATATGTCTATATATAGATTTCCCTCAAGTAAGAGAATGAGAGACTTACTGTTTAGGGTTCCGTACCCAGAGCGTACTAATACCCTATTACTCGCTCTAAAACGTCACTGAATGTCTAACAAAAAATCCTAAAATGTTTTTTGCATTTTTTTTTTCATTGTTGAATAATGCCAACTGGAAGACGCTTGAAATGTTAACAAATTATTCATTCTTACATGCTTTGAAAAACTTTAAAAATATATAAATGTTCGAAGTTAAAAATAATACTTCAAATATCTAGAGAATAGGTATATATACGTTACATAATTAAATGTAATTAAGTAAGCATTTTTCACTGCATACTTCTATAGTAGCTTTTTATAAACTTGCAAATTCTGCAATGTATTATGTTATCTGTTCTCTGGGACTGAAAAGGCTTCAAATATTTCACATTTCTAAAATGTTCATACTTCAAAACTGTCCTTGCGAAAGGTTCAAAAATGCTTTGTGTACAAACAATGTAAATGAAATACACAAAACCTTTTTTGTTTAAGAACATATATTCATCATATTTAAATATTTCGTAGACAGAGAAATTTGTCTATGAAATATTTCATCAAACATCATAATAAGTCAAAAATCTTCGTTTCTCGGGTATACAGACATTGGGCCGTGGCAGCGAATCCTAGTTCGCTGACTATGTGATACCTACTCGTAGATATATTAGCTAACACTTTCTAATGATTTTTGCAGGAGTTCTTCTGACATGGCTTATAAATAAGTAACAGAGACTAAAACCTATGTTTTGAAGAAATTTACTGTCCATAAATATAATAATAATTATACATGTCGAAAACATAAAGTTAGGAAAGCGCGCCCATACCTACGTTTTAAGTGACATTAGTTGCGCACTGCAACGTTATCTTCCTTAGCCTTGGGTAAAAATCCAGTTCAATCCAGTCAATACGGATTCGAAGCTAGCGACATAATTTTTTCATGAAATCGGTTCAATCGCTTGGGCGTTAAGAAGTAACAAACATACACAAAATTTTGCCACCATAATATTAGTGGGATAAATCCGTTTTTTTTATTATTAAATTATGTGTATATTATTATTATGTTTACATCTGAGGCACAAAAACCCGTTAAATATTTATAAGACCAGTTTCCCTGATTAAAAATCAGAGCCGCGTTGTACACTGTATACTGAAATTCCTGTTTGAATCAGGATTAGCCCTGACCATGGCTGCGGTGGAAATAGCAATTTGGAAACTAATTAATATTTAATTTGGTGGTTGAATTATGGCTGAGCGTTGATGGATAACGTTTATCCAATTTACGTAAGCTACAATGCTCGACGGTTGGAAAAGTTTGATGAAAACGTCATATGTTATTAATATTATAAATGCGAAAAAGTATTGGGGTAAGTGTTTTAGTAAAAATGTTTGTTACTTCTTCACGCTTAAACAGCTGAATCAATTTTGAAAAATGTGGTATAAAAATAATCTAGATCCTGGATACTACATATATGTATATAGTCTACTTTTCATCTCAGATAAATGCATATTATATGTGTAAAATAAAGGTTTAAGGACGTAGTATACATATACTCATACATTCAAAGATAGATGTCTAGCATGTAGACATCTATCTTTTATACATTCAAAGATAGATGTCTAGCATGTAGACATCTATCATTAATGTAGGTAACCTTCTGTAGTTCCTCTTCTTATTCTTATTACTAAAACTGGAAAAAATAAGTGACCGTTATTTTACGAGTAATAAATACATTAAGTAAGTACCTTATCGAAAGTATAACAGTGACCCTTTTTTTTTTTTTTTTTTTTTTACGTGAGGAAATGCATTTACGCATCCCCACCACACCCGGGGAGGTGGGTGGGGTATGTCGGGCTCGATGTCAAAAGGACATCCCTACCGACTAAAACCTCACGATGACCTCCTCACCGGAAAGGACGGGATGAGGTTCCGCTTCTCGCATTAACCCATCACCCCGCCCACCTCGGCTAGCCTGCGAGGCTCCTTCTCTGGGGATGAGTCCCCTTGCAGTGCACATGGTGCACCGCAACCACCTCGGGGACCATAAGTGCAATGGACGCCGGACAACCCCGGTCCGACGTCCCAGGTCCCCCGTGACGGGTCAGGTCTGTGGCCCCGTCACCTGCCACTACGGCCGCAGAGAATAGGGTAAGTGGTATTTTGTGGTACCACTCCCTTCTCCCTGCGGCCCCACCGCGTCCGCCATTAACGGTGGCGACCCCGTCGAGGCCGCGGCAGGTAGGAAGAGCGGCGCATCGTAATACCGACACTTCTCTCCTGCCGCGGCCCCACACCTTCGGCTGCGGTGGGTGTCTCCAAAACCACACTGCAGCCCTCCTCAGTTGCGAAACCCCCCCGGAGCGAAGTCCCGCAACCTACTGGTGCCACTCCATCTGGAACTTGCATGGGGGAGGACAAGTCTAGGGAGCGGCCCACCTCAGGGACCCTCTTCGCTTCACCGTGGGTGACCAGGCCACGGTTACTGAGCCCCCCCGCCTCGACAATGCGGGGCCCCACGGGGGGGATAACAGTGACCCTAGAGGGACGGATCAATATATTCTTTCATCTTTAAAGAAAAGGAAACAAATTATGTATATAAATACAATTACAGAATTTAGAGAGGATTTGAAAGTTAAGCCTGTGCGCAGAATATCTGAATCTGATTAGCCGTATCTTTTTGACCACATATTTCAATCACCAAAATACATCTTACGTGTGTAAACGCGAGTTTGAATATTTTAGCATAAAAAGCAATTTCCTCAATCGTTTCGTTGCTCTGAGCTTATTCGATTACTTATTTGTATTATTTATCAAAGAAACACGTCCAAATGTAAAAGAAAAACATCAAAAGACAGCACGTAAAATTTTGGCCACAGAATCATCACGTGCTTTCCAAAACATTTATGTTAAACTCCCGAAATGTGAAATTGGGAAAAAGGTAAAAAAGCTACTGAGATCACAACATTAAGTAATGTATTTTAAAATATTCCATTAAGTTACTTTTATAAAATCAGATTTCGAGGGCAACTTTTTGACCAATGTTAAAGTGTATTTACATAAATGTATTCTAACTAGCTTCACTCCACAGTTTTCTCTATTTTGTACGAATATTCTGCTATAACAAAAAATTGAGATAATAAAAAAGTGAGTCATATCGCTCTTAGGTGTGTTCTATAATACTCGATTTTGTTTGACACGTTTTAAACTATATTAAGCTACAAGGGCTTTAATATATCATTACTTTGAAATTCTAATTTCAAGAGATTCTAAAAAAAAACGTTTCTAATTTCATATATTTTATAGAAAATAACCAGCCAAGTGCGCTTCCTTATCTCTAAAATACGGAATAAACGTTTGTTATTTTTTAATTTTTGCTGTTAAAATGGTAACATTATTACATCGTCCATGAAAATTTCAAATGTCTAGCTATTACGGTCCATGAAATACAGAAGACCTAGTAACAGGATCCCATTAGAAGCCTTTTTGTACGGAACCCTAAAAGGTATCAAGCAAACTTAAACAGCAAACTGTCAGATTTATAATAATAATAGCAAGGCTATGAATAAAAACTGGGTCAAAGGATAATTTGACCGGTAGTGTATGCCAAGCGGGGTAAGTGGGCCAACAATGACCTTCTTTCGAGCAAGGTGTTTTCCGTTGAAAGTAGGTAATCACCGTTCTCTTTCCGCTGAATGGGACAAGACGAGGTTGGTGGGCGTAGGTATTCATCCCTTTGAGAAGCGGGCGTCTAAAACATGCCCTGGTTTGCCCCCACTCACCCTGCTTTCGAGATGTTTGCCAAACTTGGGATGGCTGGATTTATCTACGTTGCGGTTGGATTTAGCTGGGGGAACATGTAACTAACGTCTTGACGAGAATTGCTTGGTTTTAGGCATTGTGTTACTATTGATAATACGTTATTTGTGTAATTACAAATTTGTAAGGCTATCTAAACAATTATTTGATTACGAGTATTTATATAAATACGTCATCAGCCCGTCTGCGTCCAATGAAGGTACACGCCACGCGACCCTATCCTGAGCATATCGTCTCCATTCACTGCCCGCTTTTTTGCGTATGTCATCGCTACACCTCGTTGCAGGACGTCCTACACTACGTGTGCCGGTACGCGGTCTCCACTCCAGAACTCGTCTACCCCAGCGGTTATCGGTTCTGCGGCAGATGTGACCAGCCCATTGCCACTTCAACTTACTGATACGTTGAACTATGTCGGTTACTTTTGTTCTCTGGCGAATAACTTTGTTGCGGATACGATCCCTCAGAGAAATACCAAGCATAGCTCATTCCATAGCTCGTTGAGTACAAATTACATCGATTTATAGAAATACAATTTCTTAATTTGCGAGTATGACTGCTATTCTATTAAAAACTGGCTAAAAATGCTTTTACTAAAAAAGCGTGTTACTTGTTGTACTCAGGTTTCAATAATAATATTTTCTATGGTAACTTACCTATGAGGAAACGAAAACAAACATAAAATTGGGATTGATAGAAAAATCAAATGGATACGGCAGTAAAACCTGTTTATTGTTACACGTATTCAAATAAAACTAAGCGTGACTTAGCGAAAGTCCATTCAAACATATTCTGAATAGAACCCTTGTTTGTGAATCCTATAAAACATCAGGGAAACAATTTCAGCGTTGTATAAACGGGCGTGTATAATATCAATACACTGAAATACTAGGTTCGCCCCGCGGTGCTATCCGTACAGCCTATGCTTTCAGCCTTTATTTTAATTCAGCTCTTATGCTATGTTCATACCTAAATTTAATTTGACACGGTTTTGCTGTTTGAGCGTCAAAAAGTTACAAATATACAATCGTGCTTACATACTATCAACTATCGCCTTTAAAATATTAGTAGTATAGAATTTGAACCAGGATTTTATACAACTAGGCTATGATTGATTATAGCAATATTAGCTGATCAGTTAAATTTTGTATTAAACTATCAGTGTTATTTGTTCGTGCTTTTTTTGAGTTTTTTTTACAGATAAACATTTCAAAATAAATTATAAAATAAAATTTAACGGGGGCTCACATAACACAAATGTGTTTTTTTAATGTTTTTAAAAATGGTACGGAACCTTTCATGCGCGAGTTTTACTCGCACTTGGCCAATTAATTACCTGTACCTGTGAATGTTTTTTCAAATAACTTAATTGAAATCGGTACATACGTTCGGTAGCTACTATACCACAGACAGACACACTCACACACACACACACGCACAGAGAGAGAGAGAGAGAGAGAGAGAGAGAAACATGACAAACTTACCTCTAAAAAAAAATTATGTATGAGACGAAACACCTAGTCGTTATTGCGTCAGAGTTACAAAAACATCTTTTAACAGCTTCCATCACGATGTTGCTATTTCATTTGAATCTTTTTCGTAACAGATATATATCATATTGCTTTTAGAATAAGATCAATCATGTCACTCCCACATGTTACCATTTACCAAACCTACTTTAAGAACGAGTTTCTGAATACATAAATATATAACTAAAAGGTGTTGTGTTCTGAAATCCAAATAAAAATTAAGTGTATTTACTTTATGTTTTTTGGAACGAAGTTCCTTATCGCGCGTTATGAAAGGGGGCTAGACGGAAAAAGATCTTACGAAAAGTGGTCACGACACTTTTTGCGCACGGAATGGCAACGTCGCATCTCCAAAATTTGTTCGAAAGTCAAATACGGCTATCAATTAAAGTATTCACTAATTCTCCGTCTACGTTGACAGCGCCATTCGTTTCAGGTGGAGTTGCGATTGAGCCTACTGATAATTTTTAGTCCGGTCAAAATTGTTATTTATATTACATTATATTTGTTAATAATAAAAAATAGATATGTATATATATATGTATATATATCATAAAAAAAATACAATTCCTTCACCAATTAATCGAAAAGATTTTCATCCGGGTGTTCCTTGACACCTCTCAAGTTTTTTTTCTTGTGATCGGAGTATTGATGTATGTATGTAAAGAAGCTATATAAGGCGATAACAAGTGCAAAATGTTGAAAATACTGTTTTTATACCATAAACGGTAAAAAAATTTAAAATAGCTAAAAGATCGACTAAAGAACAACCCTAAAAATATTTAAACCTAGAAAATACCCTCAGGATGTACTACTTCTCAGGAAACAGAGACTCAGGAATAGAATTCCAAAGTTTTGCAATCCTTGCAAGGAAGGTCGAAGCGAATCGACTTGTGCGCGATACTTTTGGGGTTTCTACCAACAATATTTCGCAACGTGTGTAGCAGTCATTAGATTGACCCAAAAACAAAAATACACCTTATTCCTTAAAGACGAAGTGTGAATAAATAAAAATTGGGCAAGGGCGAGTCGGGCTCGCGCATGAAGGGTTCCATACCATTGTTGTACCAACGTGTTAGTGTTAGTAATACATAATTAAATATTCTGTAAATTTCTGATTTTTGTATTCATAATTAAATACCAAATATCGTTATAAAGATGGAGTAAAAAAATTGCATAATAATTACGTTTGTTGTATGGGAGTCCCCCTTAAGTATCCCCATAAGTATATTTTATTTAATTTTTTTAATTTAATTTGAAAGGTAAAATTCAAGGTATCTACAAGCAACCTTTACTGGGACATAGCAAAAAAATACGAAAAGAAAACACGTTTATTGTATAGATGTGACCCTCCTTAATATTTTGTTTATAGTATTAAGTCAAACGCAAACCCATTTATCGTAAAAAAAAAAATGTTGTTATAGCAGCACGGGAAATACATAACTTGTGACAGTTTCAGCTTTCTATCTATCACGGTTTCTGAGATACAGCCTGGAGACAGACAGACATTGGAAGCTTAGTAATAGGGTCTTGTTTGTATCTTTTTTTGTACGGAACCCTAAAATCAACCAATATACAGCATGCATGTTCCCGTGGTAGGCGCTACGTCTTGGATTCCCGTGATTACTTCGGGGATCTGCCCTCATGCATTCTTAATATCCTGGAACTGCCTTAATGTGAAATATAAACTAACTATACTTTAAGGGGAAGTGTGGTTTAGGTAGAGATGGACTTCAATATCTTGCGAAACTACATAGTAATAAGGAAAGGAAACCGTTACAACAAACCTGAAAACAAAGAAACAGCGAAGATTGGACAGGAGTAAAAATAAGAAAAGTTTACTTCAATTCAAAAGTTTAATTAAAACTCAAAACCAATTTTGATCAAATTAATGCGGAAAACATTCGAAAAGTATATTCTTATCAATTAAAATAAATCCCAAAAATGACGGAGTTATAAAGTAAGAAATAAAAAAAAAATAGAATAGAACTGAGAGCTTCTACCTTTAAAAAAATGCGATAAAAATAAGAGCATTTATGTAACGCTGTTTTTATAATGATTTCAACAATGCACCAAACTCAAGAGTATTTAGCGTCGAAACGTCCAAAAAAATTATACCGTCCCTCTACTACGTAACTGCATAATTTGAGTAACTCAGACTAACATACAAATCGTACTACATGCTAACAATGTTAGCATGCATATAGACACACATGTTTTACCAAACCGTCAACAAAAATAAAGCGTGCAAACCCCGGCTTTGAAAGCGGCCGGATGTCGCCGTACCAAGCATCGTGTTTCGGCTAAGCAAAAACTTAATTACGAATGGAAACAGCGTCGGCGGCGGCTTCCGGCGGCTCGATGTCATTTCCGGTTTTTGTACTAGTGCCGGCTAGATACGTCACCGCCCTCTACGACGCTCGCTACGCTGACGTAGCACGTAGGTTGTGGCTACGCGAGTTACGAGCTCGTAGCACTTTTTGTCGTTTTATCGTTTAGAGAAGTCATGTTTTTTTACATTTCACACACGGCTGGTTAACCCCATACTGTACCATTTCTAGTTCGTATTATGGTTGCTAACACAACTGATATACTACATATACAAATATACATACGTTTTAAGTATGTGTTTTTTTAGTGAATGTTGTGTAATGTCTTATAGCGTAAGTACTAAGTGTATACAAAAGCTAGCGGAGTGAAACTGATTGCTGCCTTGCGACACAGGTTCTCAAAAAACCTAAAGCGCGGCGCAATGAACCAGCAACGCACGGCTCAATAGCTTAATATAATATAACCTATACTCTTGTTTTGTTTGTGTAATCCGTGCTCATACCTAAGAAGCAATAAAAATCTTTATCTTTATCAATACATATTTTTATATAGATACATATTTAACACCCAGACCGACAGCTAACAAATTTAGTTCAGCACAAAGATGTTGGCTGCGCCGATAATCGAATCTGGAACCTTCTGGTTGGCAGTCCAGCATGGTAACCATTACGCCAACGAGGTCGTCTATCATATTTTTTTCTAATGCAAAAATCTGATTGTGTGGTGCTAAAATTGGTATAAAAAAATCTTTGTTCTTTGAACGGTCTACAAACTATGGATATCGACATTTTTAATCGTTTATGATATATACCGATGAAACTGTGTATTTAAGATTTTGCCCTTGTTAAAATAGCTTATATAAATTGATTTGATTTGAATTGAGTTGATCAAAAAAAACATTAGAAAGTACCCTCCCTCTTGATCACACTCATTTGGCCAAGTGAGACATAAACTTTCAAATATTTTCTTTGTAGACTTGTAATATTGTGCTTTCATTGACAATTCCATATTGTGTCTGAATATTATTCATTATTTTATTTTGTTAGGAAAAACGTTTTGACAAATGAAGGCAAATTAAACACGAGGTAATGGAGATTTCTTACGATTGGTTTACATAACTAAAGTTAGAAGTTCAGCTTTGACTACATGATAAACGAAAAAAAAACTTCCATTTATTTGAATTCCCATATACACTTATGTTATTACACCTCGTCATTATGTTCTTTCTTTGTGTTCTTTCTTGCAATTAGTTGCCTGGAAGAGATCGCTATTAGCGATAAGGTCGCCAGTTAAGGCACTAGCTTTTATGTATTTTATGTGTTTTCTGTAATTTGTTCCATTTTTTTTGTGAGTGTTTTAATAAAGTGTTTATCTATCTATCTATCTATCATTTCACAACTTTATTGTTAAATAAAACCCTAAGCTTTCCAAATTCAAATATATCTTACAACAAAGTGTTTCGTAGGTGCCGATTAACCCCTCCAACTGACACCTTAATAAGCCTTAACAAGGAAAAGTAAAGGCAAAACTCCTAAAGTATGGACAAGTTAATAATTCCATTGTGTTTGGCAATTACTGTGCCTTCGCTGATTTAGAACTGACGCTTTTGCAGAGAAACAATTAAGGCGTCGTTTGCTGCTAAAAAGCTATAGATCCAAGACTTTAAAATCACTCTTATCTAGTCCAAACCTTAGCCACTGAAACACTAACTTAAAAGCTAGAGCAAATTGCTTAAACTTCTTCGCAAAAAACAAATTTGAACATATTTTTTTAAATAACTTATTTTAAATAAATGTTTTCAAAAATCAAGGTAAAAAAATATTTATATTCAGTATTTATATTTTTTTAAACATTTTGGTACTTAAATGTACGAGTAGATATCAAAAGCTTTTTTTAATTTGATTTGATATTATTGTCAAGTAGTAATACTAATAAAGATAAAAAGATAATAGTAATAACAAAAATAGACCGACCATAGCTAAAAGCTACCTTTGAAAGGCTCGTGGAGGCACTAAACCTAATTACTAGTTGAGTTAACAAGTGCAAAGAAGGTAAACTCAGTTATTGAGACTGCTCCCGTGAGAAGTGCCTGCGAGAACTGCCGCCGACTTCTATAGTTTGATAGGATTTTAGTTAATAACTTATAAATGGTGTTTAATTTTGTTTCATAATTACATCATAATGTTAGCAGAACTAGCGTCCTGGTAACATCGTAAAACCTGGAAAACAGACCTACAAAAGAAAAGAGATGAACGCAATATAAGGTGCCGTTTACTTTTGTGGCTTTTAAGAAGGCAGTCATATTTTGTGGTTGGTCTAATAACCATAATGGTTTCCGATAAGAGCAATAATAAGATAAATTTATTGTCGTTTAAACAAAAGTGCTCTTACATAGAGTTCTTATGAAGTAATTAAACTTATTTACAAAATACTTGTATAAAAACATTTTTAATGCCACGAACTGAGTTTCACAATTGAACAATATACTATATGACCAACAGCTCTCAGACTTTTGATTATTAATCTTGTTTTGTAGTAAATTAAAATTAAACTAACTAATTTTTGTAATAAAATACAATGTCAATGACTGAACATAAAATGGCACTAATCTCTTCTCACTCTTGAGTAAGAAATTAAAATAGGTTAACCTAACAAGTTAGTTTTGAACCGATTACAGCTCAGTTGGACGTGCGGTCACCTTACGCTCTGAGTAGGGCGGCCTGGTAAGGCATTTTCAATTGCTGCCTAGCTAACAACCACTCTCAAGATAAAAAATCTATTTCAAAGTACTAAACAGTGTTTTTCGTCTGCCTGATTGAAAGTCAGTTATTCCAGACTAGGCATGCTCCACCTTAGGCAAGAGTGTCGCTAACTCGTGTTGTTACGCGCCCTGCTGCTCAAATGCCTAGCTGTAAAATGTAAACTCCTCTGAATAAAAAAAAATCCGCCTGGCTTCTAAAATGAAATCTAATAAGCAAATCTTGAGCCTCTACAACTCGAGGTAGAATACCGTATAGATATTCAAATGAAGACAGTCGAGGGCCGGCCAAGTTGTATAAGTCCGCTACATCCCACGGCGCGCGACCTTTGCCCTTTGTCGGCCCTCCGATGACGGGTATAAACTGCCCAACAAAAAGATGAATTTCTCTCGTCACACAATTTTTCCCAAATTTCTTATTATTACGCTCGCAGCGACTTTCCTTGTTTGTTGTTTCTCTTTTATACGGGGCCGTTAAAACGCCTGTCCATTAATTGTACAACTCGGTTTATTTTCTACGTTTTCTTTCTAGCTTATTTATAGGAATCACCTTCTTGCGTATAATATACTTGTCTTGTACTTTATGTTGAGATCTGTGTAACGTTTTTCCTCTTAAAATACAATCTTAATTTTTTACGACAATCCTGTATTTTTAGTTAAGATTCTCGGTCTTGGAAAAACTGATTTGTTGCAAGACTTTTGGATAAAAAACAGGGGAATAAAAACGTATTAACGCGTGAATAAACGCTTTATTACCAAGCTCACAGATGTAAATTTCGCGCCGCGACGTTAATAGTAGGCAATGTTTACATTCATTGGCCATGGCTCTCGGTGATTAAAATAGGGCGTGAAACGGAAGCTATATAAAAAGAAGCTTTTAAAATACGCAGTCAGCGAAAATGATTGACGTGGAATGGTTAAAATTTCAGTTTACACGTACTCAGGGCCAGTTAAATAAAAAAATCACGAATAACAGACTAAAGTATTACTATGAATTTCTTTATTTATAATTTCGTCAGCATTACAAGAAAAACAATTTTCATAATTTGTAAATTATGCAAATCCGAGTAAAACAATAAATGAATGTAATAATATTTCTGGTTCTGCGCCCATTGAATATTCACATATTACAAGTAAGAATTTTCATATGAAAACGATATTCAAAAATGTTTTCGTATTTTGACCTACTTCGACTACCACCTGAAAAGTGGCACTCGATCCACACAAAGATTTATTTTCGGTTTTAAATATATTATTTTCTCGCTCGGCTATTCGATGTGCCGCTTCTATATCGATAAACCATAAAATAACTGCTTAAATATGTATTATTGCCTTAGAGGCCTACTATTTGTGTTAGATAAATGTAGGCTTGCGTATTTGGAGTCATTCTTATTATACGTTGTTGGAAATCTATATCCCGTACTCAAACATACACACACACAAACTTTCGCGTATGTAATCCAACTTCCAACTAATATTATAAATACATTTTTTTGTGAGAATTAATGTTTATTTTTCATTAATGTTTTAACAGCTGATTTGAATAAACTTTATCATGTAGATATCTTAGATCTTGGACCGACATAAAAACTACTTTTTATCTCGCAATGACGCAAGTAACGCTACAGGGTATAGCTGTTACCAAATCTTTCAATAACCATAGTCTTTCAGCAATTCAAATAGTCTATTAATTTGCTTGGGTTTACTTAATTATATGATTTTGTTAACATTCAGGCGATATTTTAAGGAATTCAGTTACACTAAACGACAACGCTTCTAAACAGTAGAAGTAAAATTTTCACGAAATAAATTCGTAAAAATCAACAATAATTTAATTGTTTTATCTTTACCGGTTCTAGATCATTACTTAAAAAAATATCTAATAATAAACACACAAATTTTACACGTAATTTAAAACGACTATATTTCAGGACCTGAAACTATCCACCGTATTTAACACCGAATCAACGACACTAAAACTGGAAAAATCACGGTTCATTTCTTTCCGCAGGATTTTAAAATATTATAAAAATATGATATTTTGGTCTCTACGATTAAGCGACATGGAAAAGTTTTAAATGCTTTTAAATCGTATATTGTCTTTGTCATTTATACCAAACAAGTTTATTAGTATTGCGTCTCCTAGACTATAAGAAACGAAATAAAGCTCAATATTGCTTTATTTTGATCCAAATTTATTTATACACTAATAACGTACATCTGACCATTCAATAAACATCCAGTTAGTGTCCATTAAACAAGAATCAATATCGTCGCGAGACGGTTATAAACCAATATTATCATGTTTTATTTTGTCTGCGGTGCTTGTCTGTCATATTGAAACATTGCTACGAACATTAACTAGCAACAACTATGGTAGTTTTGTCTTATTGAATACGAAGTTTCCTGCGTTAAGTCTGCGAAAACAAGTAATCTACGAGTATGTGTATGTAGATCTAGGCACTCAACCATCCAGCTAGTTGTATACCTAGTTTTATCCAAGCCATAGCAGCCCCATATTTCTCAGAAAGAATAACAAACAATCATTTATATTCACTAAGTTTTCCTGGTAGGTAATTGGTTTAAGCGTTTTTCATTTACTCGAATTTCAAAAACAAAAACGTAGAGCTTACTCAATTCGTTTATGTAATCTTGATATATAATAAGAAACACCATTCAATAATCTAAACATTTTATAAAACTCTTGTAAAAGCGTATTTAATTCCGTAAACTTCAAAATTAGCTTAATTTATCGCGTGTAAATCATGTTTCTGACATAAATGATAAAGAGGGTCCGCGGGAAGATGCCAGAATAAGGAAAGCGCAGCGACAACCCTTGGTGATGAAAAATAATAAATCATGCTTTTATAATAATAAGAAATATATTATTAGTAAAATAAGTATTAATTCCTCTTTAATACAAACAACAGTTATTGATGTTTACAATCAAGATACTGATTTGAATCACTTAAGTATTTTTTTAGTTGAGAAAACATGTTTTGCAAAATAGGATTAATTAATTTAGTAACATGCCAATAAATTTAATTCAACAATACATTCTTGACATTAAAAATAACAAACGGTGATCGTGTAGAATTTACTTGCAAATACAAGGACACCAAATCTTTCAAAATAATCATAGCATTTGTGGGCAAAGAAAACTTATTTCCATTCAGAAAATATCCTTGATAACTTCGATAGAAACCACATTGACAAACCCCCAGGCTAAGCCCATGCGTTCCTTCGCCAGTAAAATAAGCAATGGTTCATGGCAAAATTGGCTGCTTATGGAAATTGGTTAGGTTTGGGGACAGTTCGGAACGGGAGTCATTTAACTTTGCAACCCCATCGGGGTTTGTGTAAATAAACAATTTTTGATTTCTTCCTATTCGTGCTAGTAGTTGAAGTTGACCGAGTTTTGGAATAAGTAAATTTGTTTTTGAGGTGGTTACTTATTTTTTGGTAATTTGTTTACAGGTATCACTGTTTTAATGCTTTAAATATCTCTTTGCATAGAAAATGTTTATTGCAACCTTCCTTGACCTTTTCAGACAAAAATATCTCCATTAAACTAGAGTTTATTTTCAAGAAATTTACAACTCTGTAGCGTCGGTCGTCCGCCGGCAAGACGGGTCGACAACATTATATCAGTCGCAGGTCGAATCTGGACACGATTGGCACAGGACCGAGATGAATAGCAGCTATATGAAGCATATGAAGCTACAAGCTCGGGAAATGGTGCACTGAATCTTGGCATAAAAGTAAAGTTTTTTTTCTAAAAATGGCATGCTAAAATAGAGGCCTATTCCCAGCAGTGGGAGAGAACCGGCTGTGGATGATGATGGTGATACAACTCTGCCATTTTTCTGCATTTCCCGTGATCTATTATTTTATTTGAAGCCTGAGTTTCAATATGTAAAGTCCTCATTGTTTCGCCGGCGGTCGCGTGAGCTCGGTGTATCATTCAGCAGTGATGCAGGCCCGGGTTAAAACTCTGACGTCACGCCACCCGTACTATGTATACATACCTATATTGTTCTATAGATTTATGGGATATGTATGTATTTAGTTATGACTATATTTAGCAGGTTTTGTTAATTTGTATGTATGTAAGGACGTTAAAAGTCTTATTTCACTATTATTGTGCGTGGACGTAAGTTTCTAGTTATAATGATATTTGGTAGATATGGATTTTACGACGGATTCACATGGATATTAGCGCGTATTTTGCAGCTAGTCTTCTATAAATATAAAAAGCTGACATATATTTTTAACACTTCGAAGGTTTTTTTTATATCTCCAATCCTTTGAAAAGTAATAACTTTTAGTTGCCAAATTTCAAAATCCCTTTGCTTAAATAGGATATACTCGTATACTTGTCATCTTTGGGTGTGATAATAATTTAGAATTTGTTCTATATTATGGCTGTAACTAATATTGTCTCCCTGTTATTGTACATAACTCAAGCTTTTTTATCCACATGAGTTTACTCACAGGCACAATAAAACGAACTTTGCAAAAATAAACAAAACTAATTGTTGAAATTTTCCGCGATTAAAATATTCAAATGGGCAAAACAAAAATATAAAGAGCGCACCTTTGTTTAGGACCCTAAACTTTGGTCCAATTTGCAAGGGCCCCGTTTCATAGCAGTTATAAAATTCAACAAGTGGGCTAAATTCAAAATTAAAAATTCCACAACGTACCTACATGGGTTCATGGCTTTATTCCATTTGGTTGTTTGGCAGACTCACCTGTTTTAAAGATATATCTATCTAATATATAAAATTTCCATGTCATAATGTTAGTTACCGTACTGCTCCAAAACGGCTTGACCGATTTTTCCCAAAATTTATATGCGTATTCAGTAGGTCTGAGAATCGGCTACTATCAATTTTTTTAAGACAAAACAACGTTTGCCGGGTCAGCTAGTATCTATTATTATATTGTTGTTTAAAATTATTTTGTTATCATTAATTATGTAAGTAAGTTTATAAAGTTTAATTTAAAACAATGTCAAATATTTCACCTGTTTGTAAAGATTATATTATGTCTGCTACTATGAATTAAAGAAATTAAGTTAAAATAGCAAAAATGCGTGAGTGTACAGGAATTAGTATTTTCTTTCATTAGGATAGTTTTGCATACTTGCCAGTTTTATTCTTTGTGTTTCATATTGTATGTAAAGAAGAAACGTAACAGTACATTATCTCATGCATATCTCAATGTGGGTGGATTTGGAGTTTACCAATTTATATTATTTTCGATATGACATAGCTAAAAGCACACTCTATATTATCACATGAAAATCTAACAACCAAATAGATACATATGTTACCCGCCCCCGCCAATTACTGGAATCCTACTAATATAAAAACATGCGGAAGTTTGTGTGTGTATGTTTGTTACTTCTTCTCGCTCAAACGACTTAACCGATTTTAATTTAATTTTGGTGTGAAGATAGTTTAGGTCATGGATTAACACATAGGCTACAAAATATATGTTACTCCTTCACGCTCAAACGACTGGACCGATTTTGATAAGATTTACTGTGAAGATAGGTTAGATCTCGGATTAACACAAGCGATTTTTAATCTTGGATTAACTTATTTATGTCCCGGATTAACGCGGGTGCACCTAGTATTCCTATAGCTTAAAACAATCACTCAGTTTTTGACAAATAATACAATCTACAGGGCAATTTAAACTTAGAAGTAATATAGGCTGATTTTCGCTAATAACAACCTCTATAATAGATTTGTTTGTATTAATTTTATAATCTATTTCCCAGACGTACATCATATCAGACGAAAGACAAAAACACATCCTCTTTTGGTGTGGAGGGCTAAAAATTAACTCTTGACGCACTTATTGCGTGATTACCTAATTTAATCAAGCAGTGGAGTTTTTACGGTGTCCTGGGAGACAGTCATAATCTGTGCACGAAAAGATTTAATGACAAAACTGGAATAACTTCTGTGTTTAAAAAAAGAAATCATATTTTTGGCAATAAAAAATTACGGAGACATTCGAATTCATTAAATTATTAGTTTGCATTAGGTATTAAATGTAGTAAGTAATGCAGAATAAAAATTATGGATATTTCAAACATCATTTGATTTTTACAGACTCAACTACAACATCCACAAGGTTAGCAAAGCATATAAAATGCTCGTATATACCATACATTATTTTTATTTCGCTGATATCAATGACTCTTGAAAAAGTGTACAATAACAAATAATAAACAATTCCTCGTGTTTTCACGGTAACATAATTTTACCCTAAAATTCTAATGACACAGACTGAAGGTCAGTCTCCATATATCCAGTAATATGTCGGAAACGTTATTCTTTCACATAAAAATGCAATAAACCCAAAAAAATATTACATTACATATTCATTATCCTGACGTAAGGGTCGTAGAAGGCTCTCGAGGGAAGTTCCCGGATCTATAATGTGAGTGCACGACAAAACGTGAATTTTATAAACTTAAACACAAATGGAAATGAGTCATAGAAATAAAAACAAAAAGACAAAAACAGACTCCCAAAAATCTTTACTGGGCAAGGCAAGGCAATCGCCATATAACTTTTCATAGCTATCGAAAAGATACATAAAAAGTTTTACCAAGAAACATTAAATGATATTAATTAATATGACTAATTCCTATGCTATCCTATTCTACTAATATTATAAATGCAAAAGTTTAACTGCTCTTTTCCCTGAAAACTATAATCTAGCGGTTTTCAAGGCACGAAGAAACCGGTTTCTTCTGGGTTTAATTTCAAGCGCGTTTTATTTTAGATCGCAAAGTCGCTTAGCAGGTGAATTGTAATCAAGCGCAAACCCATCTAGTATACAAAACATGCGTTAGTGGGTATGTTTATTTGTTTCTTCTTTACGCTCGAACGGCTAATATGTCATCTATTAAATGAGGTATGGAAATAGTTTGAACCCTGGATTATTAACATTTCGACCTGGATTAACGTGGGCATTGAGGAGCGCAACTATTAATAAATAATCAGTTTTTAACACGATAATTATTTATAAAAAGTATTTATATAGGTTATTAAAATAAAATTTAGTAATACTACGAGTAATATTGTATATTGTGGAAGTGTGGTCTAGGATATTTCGTATGCTATAAAAACTTATTAAAAAAAACTCTTTTGTTCAACCGCACCGCGTCTTTTGCATTTCGCTTTTCAATTCCGGAGCACAAAGCATGAAAGCAGGCCGTTCTCATCATAGCAAGAGCCGGTTCGCAAACAGAAGTTGGAAAATATTTCTACAATGGAAAGAATACCTTTTGCGATCACATTCTAGTTCATTTCGTGTGCCACTCGGTGAGAGGCTTGGAAATTGAAGGAAATGCATGTTATACGCGATACGGTCAGGAAATTGCTGCAAAAAATAAAAATGTAGCTTCACCTATAAGTAACGTTCTAAGCATAAATGTAGACTTTATGCTAGTCTATATAATATAAAATATTTAAGATTATACTTATCTAAAGGGTTTGGCCCATGAAGAAGTAGGTACAAAGAATAGTACGAATACTTATTGAATCATCTAAATCTATATTAATATTATAAAGCGGAAGAGTTTGTTTGTTTGTTTGAACGCGCTATTCTCAGGAACTAGGTGCAAAATTGAAAAAATATTTTTGTGTTGCATAGACCATTTATCGAGGAAGGCTTTAGGCTATATAACATCACGCTGCAACTATTAGGAGCGAAGAAATAAAGGAAAATGTGGAAAAAAACGGGAAAAATTATTCATCCGCACAATGAAAAATATCTTAAAACCATTATTGTGTCAATATTAATTTTAACTTATTGATTGTATTACTTGAGCAGCAAATAGCTATTTGCTATTTTTCAAGCTTTAATAACCTTGTGCATAGCGTATTACTAAATCTAAGCACGGATCAACAATTTAACATATGTACCTACTTGTAAGAGCCTTGATGAAAATGTTCCAACCCAAAGACTGAGTTTAGACGGTTGCTTAACTTAAGTGATCGCGTTGTTACGGCAGGTATTGTAGTTTAAACCTTGACTAGTTAACGCCAACTGGACAACCGTTGTTAAGCCATTTCAGAGGCCATAGAGCTAGAAAGCCGTGTTTATTGTACTTTGCTACTGAATACTAAGAAGTAAAAACAAGTATGAGCTTTACTATCATGCCATTTTATGTGTCACTCGTCATCTCTCAATAAAAAATTAAGCTAAGAAGCTTAGTTCTACTGTTAAAAGTATTTAAACAATCAAACGTTGCTGCTATTGAAGTAAAGTATAACGCTACGAAATAGTCGCATCCAATTCATTTTACTCCTTTCCCTACAACGTGCTCAAAGCGCCAATTCTCCTTTGACGGAACATTGCAAGCTCATCTCGAATGAATGAAATTGCATAAGTAATTTTATCAGCAATACGTACTACCTTTCCTCGCTTTGTTGTTTCAAAAGAAATGCTTTCAGATTATATTTATATAAAAAACGTAGTATTTAGTGTAAATTTAAAAGTAACATAATATGAAACACGACCAGTGTTCGATGTAGCGTTTCTGAAACGCAGGTTCGAATCCAAATGATCATTATTATATTGCTTTCTATATATCTATAAAAGATAGATTTTAGCGGCAATTGCTTGTACTGAAAGGTCAATCTGGGAAAGTTTATCGCTTAACGCTTTGAATAGTGTAAGTTGTACTATTAGTACAATAGAAGTTTAGGCGGTCCATGTGACTTCCTGACCTTTCGAGCGTGGCTATCGAGCAGACTATTAGGATCCTAACTTTGTGTTACGTCAAGAAACTGATCGATCTGTTCTATTGAAGTAGGTCAGGATACGGAGACCAGACCTGTCACCACGGTCTGCTAAGACAGGGCTTCATCAAACAAATTCAACCAAGAAAAATCCAAGCAACAAAAACATTAACAATACAAAGTCACATTCCCTTTCCGCATCAAAAATTCATCTCAAATCTATTATTAGGGGATTCTCGTCCAAATATCGCTTATAAATAATGAATCAACACTCACCGGCAATATATCGATCTCCGCACGCGGGCAAAGTTCAATCGATTTCACATTAAAACTGTAAAGTTTCACTCGAAAAAGTGCTCACCTGTGGTCGCGTTCACAGAGGTACATGTACATGTTTAGTTAAGCGGGCCAAGACGGCGGCGGGCGGCAGACGGCGGGCACAGGCGGCCGGCGCGGCTCGCGGCACGGACTGGCCCGCGCCCGCAGGCCCCGCCCGGGCGCGCGCCGCGCCGCCGCGCTACTCTGCCCTAAATTTACCTCTCACAATAATTGTCGTGCTGCCTGCAACCGCGGCGGCCGCACGCCCAATCGATTCAACCCCACGCGCCCAAACTAACTCACTAAAAAGTTCCGATGCGGTCAACGGTAACGGAAACGCGATTACGCCGTATTCTAGGTCACAAACTCATTAAAAGTTTACTATTGATTCTTGGCATTAAGCGTAATGCCGACGAAATTAAAACAATGCCGCCGCTTTAACGAGTATGATAATAAATCTTGCGCCGTAGTAAATAAACGACAAAAAATCTCTGTTTCGGAAAGGAAATTGAACACATAAAAGGTTCGGGGAATCATTTCCCTGCATTATTTGGGTGAAAAATGGCCTCGTAACTCGTGAGCTTACGGTGGTAATTGAAATGTCACGCTTGGTAAGGCGATGTTAGAATGAGCTAGGCGGCCGGTAGCAAAGAGCTTTATCTACGTGGTCGGCGTAGCGGTGCTACGCGCTATGCGGCTACGTCACGCGCTACGACCAGCGCAAGCCGCTACGAATATTTACTGTACTTTCATAATATAAAGAAACCCGATCATATGAACTTTTGATCATCAGATTTTTTATCTAAAGTTACCCAAGCTGTCGTAGTCCATCGACCATCATATTCTTTAATGTTAAAAGACGTTTCAATAACTTTGACAAAAGTAAAAGTTTGTATTATATACACACTTCATTTCAGTTCTATATTTATACGAGGCCTTAAAAGTCAACGTTTTGTACATATTATTATGTTCTGAAAAAACCAACGCACAGCAGGTGCTTGGGTTACGACTTTTTAACTAGTTCATTCACCAGCTCTGCAATAAAAAGTATTAAAATAATTGTACATGCAAATTAAGAATGTGATATGTATTACATAGCAATCATTAGAAGCCACATTATATTTAAGTTTAAAATCCGCATAGACTCTTAGTGGGAAGCGGTTGCATTCCGGAAATACGAATTTTAAAATATAATTCTACCATGTCTCTAAACACAAATAGTTGTATTTTCCAAAAGCTTTGTCTATGCACAAAATAAAAGTTAATATACAAATAGTTACCTCTCTTTTGGTAGTATTATATATATGACTCTATCTGCTTTAAATCTCTGTCATGAGTATTTATATAATTTCTTGCACCTACATTCTATTTTTGCAAATCAACGGCTGTTAGTCTTAGTAGATACAAGCAGTCGTTAAGCCAAGTCAAACCTGTTTTGAAGGCCTGCATGTGTGGTGGCGATCTTGCGTCCTCCTGGCTTGACCGGTTAAACTTATTCGAAATCCGAGCCCCGTTTTGACATGGCCTCTGGTCAGCGAAGTGAATGAGAATTATATTTTCTTCCACCTACAATCTATTTTTACAAATCTACGGCTACGGCTGTTAGTCTTAGTACGAGCAGTCGTTAAGCCAAGTCAAGTCTGTTTTGAAGGCCTGCATGTGTGGTGGCGATCTTGCGTCCTCCTTTCTGGCTTGACCGGTTAAACTCATTCGAAATCCGAGCCCCGTTTTGACATGGCCTCTGGTCAGTGAAGTGAATGAGTATTTATATTTTCTTCCATCTACAATCTATTTTTGCAAATCAACGGCTGTTAGTCTTAGTACAAGCAGTCGTTAAGCCAAGTCAAACCTGTTTTGAAGGCCTGCATGTGTGGTGGCGATCTTGCGTCCTCCTGGCTTGACCGGTTAAACTTATTCGAAATCCGAGCCCCGTTTTGACATGGCCTCTGGTCAGCGAAGTGAATGAGAATTATATTTTCTTCCACCTACAATCTATTTTTACAAATCTACGGCTACGGCTGTTAGTCTTAGTACGAGCAGTCGTTAAGCCAAGTCAAGTCTGTTTTGAAGGCCTGCATGTGTGGTGGCGATCTTGCGTCCTCCTTTCTGGCTTGACCGGTTAAACTCATTCGAAATCCGAGCCCCGTTTTGACATGGCCTCTGGTCAGTGAAGTGAATGAGTATTTATATTTACTTCCACCTACAATCTATTTTTACAAATCTACGGCTACTAGAAGTATATTATAATAGTGTATAAAAAGTACTATTCGAAATATGCAAATAAATGATATTTTGTACACCTTCACCAACCAACCACCCCCCTGATCATAGTAGTTTAAAAATTGTAGTAGGTAAATAAATAGATTAGAGTATTTTATGCAAGGAGATGGATAAAAGATAGAAATAGTATGAGGAATGAAAGTGCGAGCAGAAAACAAGCGAGAACTAGTATAAAAGGTATAGAGTAGAAATAGGCTCCGAAGTGGCATCGGAGGTAGGACGATAAAAAAAAATCTACGGCTACGGCTGTTAGTCTTACAAGCAGTCGTTAAGCCAAGACAAGTCTGTTTTGAAGGCCTGCATGTGTGGTGGCGATCTTGCGTCCTCCTGGCTTGACCGGTCAAACCCAATCGAAATCCGAGCCCCGTTTTGACATGGCCTCTGGTTTGTGAAGTGAATGAGTATTTATATTTTCTTCCACCTAATCCACAATCTATTTTTGCAAATCAACGGCTACGGCTGTTAGTCTTAGTACAAGCAGTCGTTAAGCCAAGTCAAGCCTGTTATGAAGGCCTGCATGTGTGGTGGCGATCTTGCGTCCTCCTGGCTTGACCGGTTAAACTCATTCGTAGTCCGAGGCCCGTTTTGACATGGCCTCTGGTCAGTGGAGTTATTTATATGTTCTTCCATCTACAATCTATTTTTGCAAATAATCGGCTACGGCTGTTAGTCTTAGTACAAGCAGTCGTTAAGCCAAGTCAAGGGATTTAATATATTGTAGAATAAGTATTTAAGATAGTAATTGTTTTAATTTAAGTAGGTAGTCTAACTAAAATATTTTTGTAAAACCTAACAATACATTATTATTGTATGTTCGCAATGGACACGACTGTTGATACTATTTACCTGTATATTTATACTTAAGATCTTGTACCTAACACAGTTGAACAATAAATATATTCTTGTTCTTATTCTTATAAGTCTGTTTTGAAGGCCTGCATGTGTAGTGGTGATCTTGCGTCTTCCTGGCTTGCCCGGTTAAACTCATTCGAAATCCGAGCCCCGTTTCGACATGGCCAGTGAAGTGACCTAGCTTGCGCTGTAATCGACCACATTGCCACTAGCATGTTACCATCGCGTGTGGTCGCGTTCGCGTGTCGCCCACTACTTTGTGATTCTTAAAAAAGTATTAAAACTGCCATAATATAATATGCTAGTGAGCCGCGGACTTGGATTCGAGTAGGCGACTGGGTTTTAGACTTGTGGTCCCGGTACTCCAGTCGTTGATTGATGTAGCCGGATCTTTAGACTTCAACACACCAAAATACAGCTCGGTACCTATTTGTAAACCAGTTTTTATTTTCTAATTCATTCAAGTATTTTTTTTAGACACATTCACACACGGCTGGTTAGCCCCATACTGGACCATTTTTAGCTCGTATTATGGTTGCTAACACAACTGATATACTACATATACATACATACATATTATGACAAGCACAAAGATGTTGACCGGGCCGTGTTCGAACCCGGAACCTTCTGATTAGCAGACCGGTAGCAACGAGGTCGACGAATAGTTCTAATCTTTAATAGAATAAATAAATATTCTTAAAGTCTTTTAACTGCTTCGGAATTATGGCCAAATATATTTTAAAGCTTTTTATAAGAATTAAGTTTATATTTTGCAAAACTATGTGCCAAGAGCCAAAATTATATATTTAAGTAGCACCCTGAAAACTACCATAATAAAACAACAGATAATAGTTAAAAAAAAACAAAACGACTACTTAAACCTCCACTGGAACCTCTTCCTTCTTTGAAGTCGGTCAATCAAATGACATTCATGAATTCTACAGAAGAACAGCTTATTTATTTTAATTGTTAATAAGCCATTCTCGTGTGATTTACCATAATTTTGTCTTGACTTTCCTTTATATTTGGTTATAATGTAGCAGATCTGCATGAATTATTCAAGTATTACACTTAACTTCAAACCAGTTTTGGTTAAGCCTGAAATTATAGAATTTTAGGCATTTTTTACATTTACATTTTTATCGTTCATTCACAAATTTTAATAAAAATATTATTACGAGAATATTGAATAAGAAAATGACAGTCAATAGATTGGAATGGACACAGAAAATATGTTTTGCCGTCCATATATTGTGAAAGGACATCTATATCAATATTATAAAGAGGAAAAGTTTGATTTTTTGTTTATTTGACGCAAATATGCTCCAAAACTACTGGACCGTTTTTCAAAATTCTTTCATCGTTGGGAAGCTACATTATCCCTGAGTAACATAGGTTATATTTTGTTTCTCTTTGCAATTTAGATTTTTTAATAGCCCGTGCAAAACCGGGACGATCTGCTAGTTGTTGATAAAAGAAGATAACAAATATTAAAAAAGAAGTACCTAATTCTAAAATTATTTATAATACATACTCGTATATCATTTGACATTTTGTAAACGTTATTTTAAAGCTACAATCTCGAAGCGACGATAGCTAAACGAAAGTATTTCATTCATGCTCGCAAAAAATCCACCAAAATAATAAATCTCAGCTACCATTGTTTATTTCCAAAAACGTGGGACCGTCCGGCCGTGTCGGTATGGCGAGCGCGGCACAACGCAAACGCCTGTGTTTATTGTACAAACCACAGATATTGAACGTAACCGATTCACATAGAACGGTTTTTATAAAGCACATGATTTCAAAAATAAAGATTTACTTTAAAATAAAATCAACCTTCTCGTGTTTAAAACTACTACAAGAGCTATCAAACTAAGCACGAAGTAATTGTGTTTAACATTTTTAATTATTACCGATTTCTGCCGCGCCATACATATTTGGGTAAAGCGCCAGCCGCGCGGCATTATATTCATTTTATACGGAATAAATTCATATAAAATCAACAGTTAACTAAATTCAAATTATAAGCTCTATCGATTCAAGATAATATCTATAAAAGAAGTAAGATTTGTTTTAATTTCTTATATAACATTCAGAAGCACAGCATTTTCATAAAACGACTATTTAAAAAAATCGTTGATTTTTTATCAAGAGCATTTTATGTAATCGTATTTTGAAACTCTAACGATTCTTAAAACTGAATAAAGTTATTAAAAATTAAAAAAACCGTAGCCATATCATTTACGCAAGATTTTATAGTATTTTTCAAAGTATGCTACTCGTATTTTGCTACCATACTGCCTAAGTCTACTTTGCTAAGCTTAAGCTTGCTGTTATCTCAACGATTCTCGTATCGTATAGGTACTCAGTCAGCTATTCCGTCCACCGCCCATTATGTTCTAGGCAATAAACATAGCTTGTAACTAGCCAATAAATCAACCTAACCACGATGGATTCCCACGTATCTATTCAAAAACAGGGACGCAATTAGTTAAGAAATTAATTTTATTTTAGGCAATAAAAAGCAAAGTTATTTTGCATCTAGCATTGCATTAAATCCTTTAGAAAAACAAAACAGCTTTTCTGAGCATTTTAAATTATGTAGAAATATATATATATTAGGCGTAAGTAGCTTATTTAATCATCAGGATTAACCACCAATATGTTCCTATGCATTGAACACATATATGTATATGTATGTACATGGAAGATTGACACTTTTTCTAACATGAACATAAGTACACATATTATCAGGAAAACATAATTCTAGTTAAATCTACATTAATATTACCTTGCAATTTAAACTACCCTAAATCCACGCCTGCGAAACTCGTAAAACTTATAATAGTCGGCCTACTATCATTCAAGTTTGGTCGTTCACGCCAAGTCCATCCTAACGACCTAACTATCTCAACTGACTAAAGTTGGTACGTACAAGTCGCTCGAGAATGTGCCAAAGTCTGCTCTTGAACGCAACTTACTACTTTATCACATTTCCTGCCACTTTAAACTTGAACATAATATAATGAAATAACCCAACAACCCAGCTTAGAGGGCTTCAGCACAAGCTGTCTTAATTCATGCTCATACAAAGTATGGATATTTTACCCTCATGTACTAATCCAAATGAACGTGCTCTTGCGTTTTGTCTGTACGTACAGTTTTGGTATTAAATCACACTGTCATATGATATCTACAGTCAATTTTGAGAAATAGTATTTCCCGTCAATCAATCTTAGTGCCTAATACAAATAGCTATAAAAGTAATCGTAAAACAACAAACAAACGCCTATTGATGTAAATATATATTTAAATTCTTTATTGATAACAAATGTTTGCTAAATTGATTTTGTTGAAAACTTTTTTTTAAACTGAGAAGTAAATGTTTAGGATTAAATTTTATTATTTTCAAATTTTACTCCTATAGTACCACAAGAGTAAAATCAATTTTAAAACTACCAAAACATTAACTCAAAAAAATTTATTCTCTGATTGTAATTTGTTCCAAACATAACATCTCAATCATGTACATAAGTATATCGCAATGTCCTTAGACGATTTGCTGAGTGGTCTGAGTGCCATCGTTGAAGTAGTTTAGGACCAGGCTAAACCAGGACTGGATGGTGGAGAGAACTCCGACCTCCTGAGGCGTGTTGACGGTGACGGAGACGGTACCATCATTGAAGATCTCACCACTTGGGATGGAAGCGACTTCGGGAAGAACGACCTCGGGAGCAACGGGAGAAGGAAGTACGACGGGCTCTGGGACGGGCATAACCACCTCAGGAGCAACGGGGGCAGGAAGAACAACGGGTTCTGGGACGGGAATAGACACTTCAGGAGCAACGGGGGAAGGAAGAACAACGGGTTCTGGGACGGGCATAACCACCTCAGGAGCAACGGGGGAAGGTAAGACAACGGGCTCTGGGACGGGAATAGACACTTCAGGAGCAACGGGGGAAGGAAGAACAACGGGCTCTGGGACTGGTAAAACTACTTCAGGAGCAACGGGGGAAGGAAGTACAACGGGCTCGGGCACGGGCAAAACTACTTCAGGAGCGACGGGAGAGGGCAGGGCAACGGGCTCAGGAATAACGACTTCAGGGTTCTGGGCGGCGGCTTCAGCGATACCCTCAGCAGTCAACGGGTGCAGAAGGTTCGAGGTTGCTACGACTTCTCCGTTAACGTGTTCCTTAACCTTGACGTCTAGGACATTGCTCAGGTCCAAAGGCTGGCCTTCAGGGACTCCGTTGACGATAAGCTCAACGGGTCCATTGTCGTCTTCATGTGGTACGGCGGAGGCTATGGCCACGAAGAGGGCGAACACGAGGAATTTCATGGTGTCTAGAAATTAAAAGAAAAATTGAATGGAGTTAGGTTTTTAATTTCTGGTAGTCACTATTTTTACTTTATTTTAATGTTTCATAGCGTTATTGCTTTGTAACACCCATTGTTGACACGATTTGAATGGCCGTGCATAAAATTTCACTAAAACAATAACCACTTCAATGCAAGAAGATCATGAATTCTTAAATTTTAAAAGTATAGATTTAAGAGCCCATGCAATTGAAAGTCAAACCGTGATTAGTTTTTATAAGGTGTAAATTGTTGACATAAAAACCATATAAAGGTAAACTGTATGACTACTCGAATTATTAACGAAATCAAAAGACAAGTCGAAAACTTTTTCTTCCTTACCTGCGTTCCGTTCGAAGGTCCAGCTAACTATGACAGAAGAACCAGTTGCTCTCAAAATTAAATGCCTACAAATTCGCTATAAAGATAAGATTATACTGAAAGCCCGGGGGCTTAGCGAAATCTATACTACTAATTTGCAATAAACTACATTTTATTGTAGACAGAAGATAAACTTCCTCATTGTGCTTAGGCATTGTTTATTATTATAGATAGCTTTTGATAAAGTTTTAGAATGTTTTAGTGTAGATATATTATTATCAGTTAATTTAGAATTTATTTAAAGCTCGAAAAAAAAAAAAAAATTATGAACCAGCGACATTAAAATTGAAGTTTATATGTATTGGAACAAATGTTTACTGCAGCGCTCCCTGGTGAGTAGTCATCATAATCACATATCTAAGAAATAACACTAGTAAAATTTTCAACCTATTATAATTGAAAACACTTTTAAGATCGAACCTGTAGTTTTAGTGATAAATGGCAGCATTGGTCATCACAAAAATCCACTCACCCTAAAATACATACTAATTCTAATATATGAGGTATGGGCGATGAGACCTGCACTGACATCCCGCTATGGGCGTATCGTGCATACCAGCCTACCCAAGCCAACCAAATTCCTAAAACCCAAAATACTCGTACTATTTTTCCATTGCTAGTTAATAGAGGAGGCAGAGCAGAGCCACCATATTTCTTCAGTTTTAATATCTTTAATTCAATTAACTATCTATAAATCATAAAACACTAGTATACATAAATCTCTCTCGATAGTTTTATTTATGGAAAAATTGTCCTTTTAGAAATTTAAAATACTGTGCTTCTGAAATTAATAAATTAAAACAAATATTATCTAGAATCTGTAGAGCGCAAAATTTCAAACCTGTTAATTGTTGATTCGATATGAATCATACGCGGATCTAATAATAAACTATTCAAGTTTTCGAGTCGGGTTCTCAACGCATGTTACTGAGCTAATAAGGGAATGTAAAACACTTTCCATACATCGATCTGCGCTCGAATTCTTTCGGATTTAGACGTAGGCTCTCCGCGTTTGTCACACGTGTATACATTTTTCATAAATACCTTTTTGTACTGGAAATAATATAATAAGATGAAGTCTTAAAAACTTAAAGAGGGGAAGTGAAGTGGAAGAATGGAGCTCACGTAGAATGGGCGTGTGATGCACAGAGCGAAGAATTATATGATGAAAAAAGTTTAAGAATGGAAGTATAAATAAGAATGAAAGCATCCGACGAACAAATCAACCCAAAAAGACGTTGATGTGGTGCGTGAAAGAGGATACGAAAGAGAGAGAGGAGTCAATAAAGAAATGACTGCCTACAGAGTTTATAAGAAAAAATAACATGTTAAAGATATTTGTGCGATGTAATTGTCAACAGCGTAATCTAGTCTACGATACAATGGTAAAATACTGCTTAATTTGTAATGAAAAACGTTATTTAATTGAGAATTTAATTTAATTTATTAGGAAATCCAAAATTTACCTATAATCTATTGTTAACACGAGCAGTAATTTTATTTTAATTATATAATAAGTATACAGCAAATTAATCAGATAGAAACAAAATTATACGACATGGTATTGTGTCTTAAAATATCCAATGGTCTTCAAAATCTTCTCAAAATTATGCCAAACAAAATCTTAAGTACAAAAAATATTAAAAAGGTGCGTACATAAATAAGACCTTAAAACTATGTACAGTTGTACTCCTATCTACAATCTAACTACCGTCACGTCTAACTAAAACTAGGACAGGAGTAAGTTTCGGATCCCAGCCCCCATTATTTGGTTCTGGAGTCTTGTCTCCACTCTTCTCCGTTTCTGAAATCTTCTTAAAAACTGGTATGTAGTTCTTGTCCGTGGTCTCGTCTGCAATAGCGCCATCTACGTCTTCAATGGAGGCGCCAGTTGGAACTACTTGTTTCCCAGTAGTGTAAGGAGTTTCCTTGCCGTACTGGAGGTCCATGAAGTCATTGAGAATGCCTTCGAGAACCTTCTTTGAGGGGGCATTGGTAGTATTGTCCTGAATGCCGTTAGACACTTCGCTCATGGTGAGAGTTGGGTTCGACATGGTTGATGGGTTCCTGGAGATAAAAATAGAAATATTTAGTGAGTATATTTTACGTAGTTGGGTAACTTAATAAAGGTGGAATGTTTTATTCAAACGCCTAAAATATGTCATTTTAAGCTTGAAATAAAATTAGTACTAATTTACTTATAATTTACTGGTATTTATTATATACGTACGTACGTTGTATATCTATACAATATACCGATTTACTTAATAAAGGTGGTATGTTTCATTTAAAGACTGCCATGTCGTTTTTAGCTTGAAATGAATAAGTACAATTTTCTTATAATTTACTGGTCTTCATTATATACGTTGTAAACGAATGAAATAATTTTTATTAGAGCTTAAGCCAAGTTTGTTTGTTTAATTTAATATACCTACTATTCTAAAATCATCTAATTCAATAAACAGTTTGCTACTGGCGAAAAACGTCTCATAAAAGAATAGGTTCAAAACACGTACAATATAACTTTAATATTTTGTTCAGCTAAGAGACGTTGCATTAGTTACAATTACAATTTTATACATATAAAATTACAATAACAACTAGTGTAATAGTTACATAGTGAAAATCCCTGATAATTTTATCTAAATCACGAGGCTTTTGGTAATAGGTAAATACGTAAATCCCATTATTTCACTTCCACTATTCTCTAATAGAAAGATGAAAGTTTGTATGTGTGTGTATGTTTGTTACTCTTTCACGCTCAATCAGCTTCAACTGCTTGATATATGTTAAGTACAAACAATTACCATACTCTGTTAACTCCACGAATTTATAATCCTTATCCAACGAATATATTATAAATGTCAGTTACTTCTTCACGTTTCGACGGCTAACCGACTTAAATGAAATTTGGTACGTGTATTTTGGTAACTTATACCATTAACTAACATATAGGCTACTTTTTCTCGGATTAACACGGGTAAAACCGCGGGACTCAGCCAGACTGGCTTTATATTATACGTAGTAGATAACACACCCTTTCTAGATTATTAAGTACCTACGTGATAAAACACATTAAAACAAAATATGATTTGAAAACTTTCATACTTTTCACTAATAGTGCTACTTAGAGATTACGTTCCAGCGTTACTTATATGTGCTATTTAATTTCGAGCTTAAAACTTGAAGCCGGATATCAATTTAAACAAAACATTGTAATGAGCATGTAGCATGTGCATTAAAGCGCATATAAGGCGCATACAAACTCTTGAATTAATAGCTATATCGTTATAAACATAAACCATTAAATTATATAAATATAATAATATTTATACTTATCTTAGTACCAATCAGACGATTAAGTAAAAAGTAATATTCAAAATAATAATAAATAATAAAATAATATTACGACTCATTTCACACACGGCTGGTTAACCCCAAACTGAACCATTTCTAGTTTGTGTTATGATAACTAACACAACTGATCTACTACAGATACAGATATCTATACTATATATATAGATATCTATTTAACACCCAGACCCACAGCAAACAAATTTTAGTTTAGCTCAAAGATGTTGGACGTTTTAAATGTGTATAATTTATAACAATGATATTGTAAATTCAAGATTTTGCCGGTGTATGCGCCTTATTCCAAGCTTTATAATGCTTATTCTGCTATATCAATACGTTATGACACGCACAAAAATACATGGCTCAGGTGTTCCACCCATATAGAGACAGACTAACAGAGCTATATAATAAAGTAGGTAAAGGTTAAACAACGGAAACAACACAAAGTAAACTCACGTGAAAGGTTAAGTCAGGGATCTCCTATGAACTTTATTGCCACACTGGCGTGATTTGGTCTGCGCCCTATTTATAAATCATACCATGGCAGATACGGGAGGGCTCGGCTTGTCACTCTAATCAGGTAACCGACATTTTTATCGCAAAAATACTGATAATTTCATCGGTTTGATGGTGTTCACATGATTCAACCGAGATAATTTTTTGCAATTTCTAACAAGTTACATGATGTTACATTTTCTATTTAATGCATTTAGTCATTTATTTTTCTTACAATTCGCCAATGACTCTTGTGTTATGATAAATGTATATGACTGCTGCTGATAAGATTTATTTTATTTATGATCGATTGATAATCGAAACACATAGCTAATTTGAGTGCGATAATTTTCATACGACTATTCAGATTGGATATCTTCAAAACATTAACTTGTGATAAAATAATTTCACTATAGATTTACCTAATGTTTATTAATAAATATAGAAATTTATTAATACACATTTCCTAAAAAAATACAATCTGAATTATATTTAACAATGTAAATACAACAATTTTACAAAAAATCAACAGCCAAAACTTACTAAATTCTATCACAAAGATTTTTATGTAATTACAATTAGTATACTAGTCAATAATTACAATACATAGGTTGAACCCATATAGTCAATCGGTAAATAAAAAAAATGCCTAAAAAACAATTAAAAATATCCAACATAAAATCATATTGAAGTTTTTGAAAAATAATAATTCTTGGTATTTTAATTTCAATTCAGTTATTTCATAACTATATAATAGGTAGGTATGTAGTTTCTAAAAAAATCGTATTTCTTTTTCATACTGTTTTTTAATAAATATATACCTGAAAGTGCAAAAAAATTATAACATCTACTATCAGCCGTCAAAATGAGGTCTCGGTTTCGTAACACCAAAAAAATAGATAAAACATTACTATTCGAGTGCTAAACATACATACAGGTATTGCGGTTAAGCTTCTGGAAGGTACGAGTATACCAAGTTATTTGATAACGACACTTACATTTCTCACATAGAAAATGTCTATTTCGTTCATTATTTGGTACTTAGCAAACATACATAGGTATACAAATAGGTTTGTATATACTTGCACTTTCCTTTGCGTAAAGATACTCATAATTAACTGAGTAAACTATGTTACCTCATATAAAACTACTAACGAAGACAAGAAGATGTTATGTAAAACAAATCTCTCTTTATTGTTAAATATAATAACTAACTAAGAACTGACAACAACATAACGTAAATAACATTTAGATAAATTTAAGCCTAGACTAAGAAGGTATTTTAACTAGAAAGTAGATATTTTATTTTATTGATTAAGTAGTTTCTAATATGTACCAATATGTATTTTTTTATTATAGAATATAACTTTTTACCTTACTTTTTTGAACATTATTTACTAGTTTTTTTATTATAGAATATAATAGAATAGAATATTTGTATTCATCATAAGATTCATAAGGTATCCTATTACAAATACAATTAATATCAATAACAAGATACAGTATGGACTTGTTAAGAAAAAACCCTATGTAGGTACATCTCGCTTAGCAATAAGATCATAACTTTGTTACCTGTTTTAACTTTTTATCACTATTAAGACATTAACAATGCCCTAATATTTAATAATCAAGTTAATATTTTTAGTTTTCGTTACATATATAAAAAAAATACACATTCACTCATACGGTCATTATAGAAACATACTGTATTTTCGGATGCTGTGAGCCAGTGGAAAAGTGCATTCCCACCGAAGACGTCAAATATAATCTTATCTTAGAGTTGACGTTTTGCAATATGACGAATGTGATGTGCAGATCGGATTAGTTAGGACAAACATATCTTGCTATTTGAGCTCTACCTTATTACTTTGTGATAAAAACTATATTCCTGTATTATAATCATTTGGAATATTTGTGTAAGTATTAGTTAGGTGTGTATAAATATTTTTGAGACAGTGAGTTATAGCTATTTTAGGGAAGGACTTTTTGAGGTCACCTAAGACTTATCTATCGATACCTTTGGTATCTAAGTACAAAAATTCGCGATATGTACTGACATGTATGTACATACCTACGTACTTTTTAGTTATAGGAATATATTGTCGATATTTAGATATTTTCATTTTGTATGATCAAATTATTTTAGGTCATCGACCAGGTTTATTAACAATACATTTTTTGACGTGACAACGTCTTAAATTAGGTTGCGGCTGGGAGTCACTTATGAAAAAGTGTAACGCCCGGTAACGTTACGATGAGTCACCGAACGAGAGAGAGGCCCGCCGAATGCCTTGCGTCTCTCTCCCACTCAACTATGATCGGTCTGCCGCGCGCGCAGCACGCGGCAGACGTTGTCACGTAAAATCTTCGCCCGTAAAACCGACTTTACAGGCAACCATTTTTTTTTTTACTTGTTTTACATCATACATGGCCTTTGTTATGATATCAATGTTAATTATAATAAAGTCAACTATCTACTCAACTTTTGATATGGATAACTTAAGCTAGTTCAAAAGCTCTAGAGCACTACCAGATACCAATATGGTGGCAGCATTGCCACGTATAATGACAATATTGATAGGTACGTTAAGCTTGGAATGCCCCAGCATTTTCGTCAAGCGTCACTTCGATCAAGTGCTCCTACTAGTCTTGGAAACTCTAAAATTAATAGCTGTAATGGTTGGGAAAAATTAGGTTGAATAAAATGTACAAACTAGGGTGGTATGAAAAACTCAGCTTTTATTTCTTATCTGCATTACGGTGCTAAATACATGAATCCGTGTTCATATTGGGTCGTTTTTTGGTCGATTTACTATGGATCACAGACTGAAACTTAATGGCCATATGTTTCAATGGCCAAGGTATCTGTCCATGAATTATTTGGGTGGCAAGTTTTGGTTTTCGGAGGATGGTTGTTTACATGATGGGTCCGACAACGCCGACAACACCGACGGGGGTGATGACGGAGGGGACGGGAGCCAGGATATCGATGGGGTTGACCTCGGGGGCAGAGATGGCGATCACGTCAATGGGGTTGACGACCTGAAAAAAATAACCTCTTTAATAATAATATACAAACAATTATGATAGATTTGGAAAGTATGTATACCATAAAGCATAAGCAGCCCACTATACGTTCCCACTGCTGGGACTCGGGGCCTTCTCTCACGAGAAGAGAGATATAGGCCATAATCCACCACGCTGCCCAAGTGCGGGTTGGCGGATGACACACGTCTTCGGATATTGTGGTCCTCAAACATGCCGGTTTCCTCATGATGTTTTCTTTCACCATAAAGCGAGTGCAAATTCACACATAACTTGAAAAACAAGTCATTGGTGTAGGGCCGGAATCGAACCTGGGGCCGTCTGATTGAAAAGCAGTCATTTTTACCATCGAGCCACACTCGCTTTTTTTTGGAATGTATGTTTTACTGAATAAAAAGGAGTTGCTTGTGCTGATTTTGAAAGACAATGATTAATGAGAATGTACAATAACTCCAGCGTAGAACTAATAGTAATTTTTATATCCCTTACCTGAAATGGAATTTGTCATTTATCAGGAATGTAATAGAATCTATTTAAAACCGTCACAAGTTATAACAATAATAAATGTTACCTACCACAGGGTTGACGGGGTTAACAGAGATGATGTCGACGGGGTTAACCTCGATTTCGGGTCCGACGGGCTGGGGGAGAACTACGGGCTCGGGGATAACAATTCCGGGGAGCACGGGTTCGGGGAGAACGACGGGTTCGGGGACCACGACCACTTCGGGGAGCGCGGGCTGGGGAAGAACCACGGGTTCGGGGACCAGGACGACTTCGGGGAGCACGGGTTCGGGGAGAACCACGGGCGCGGGGACCACGGGGTTGATGGGGTTCACGGAGATGATGTCGATGGGGTTGACGGGGACGGGCTCAGCTACGATGGGCTCAGGAACTTCGGCGGCCTGGAAAGTAAAAGGTAAGTATGTTTTTATTTGAGGATTTTTTATTTTGATATTTTCTAGCTGCCAGTCCCGCCTTCGCACGGGCTATAAAATAATCCAAGTTGTAAAGAGAAACAAAATATAGCCTATGTTATTTAGAGATAATGTAGCTTCCCAACGGTGAAAGAATTTTTCAAATCGGGCCAGTAGTTTCGTAGCCTATTCGCGTCAAACAAACGAACAAACTTTTCCTCTTTATAATATTACACCTCGTCTCTCTTTCTATGTGTACGTTCTTGGAATTGGTTGCCTGGAAGAGATCGCTTTTAGCGATAAGGTCGCCAATTAAGGCACTAGTATTTAAATACCTTTTTTATTTCTGTAATTATTTTTAGTATGTGTTTAAAACACATACTAATAAAGTGTTAATCTATCTATCTATCTATATTAGTATAGATTTAGAATCAATACTATGAAATCAATATTTAGATGGCGAAGAGAATTCACTCCAAGCAGATGGAGACCGCCATCCAACGATCATGTTATGCCTCCTAGACCAGCCTTGGCGCGTAGAAACTTCGTCCACTCAAAAATTGCATTGTGAAGGCTGTAGGCGATATTAGTCTCCTAAGGAGATATTAGTTAATCAGCATTATCGCCTTTTTTTCCTACGCGGAATTAGCACACTATATTTTTTAAGTTTTCATTTCACTCTACCTACTTTGTGTCATGTCCACTACCAAATACTCATTACAGAGCTTGTATGCTGCATTGTTTAGATATTCGTTAAATCTTTTTTTAAGTGTGAAAATGTGAGTTAAATCAAACATATTATTGTTCATACTATCCAATAAAAAAGGAACTTCTAAATCAAACATAAAAAAACAATTTAATCTAATTGAGGAACTCCTACTTTTTGGAAGTCGATTGAAAAGCTATATTGTTCGCTAAGCTTTATTGCAGTTGTACTTTGTAAACTGTTATCGTAAGGCATATTATATTATTTGCACGAAACAAACGGTCACACTTACTTAAAAAACGTTGGATATACGTCCAACGGGTTTCGACGCATTACGAGCGTCATCATCGGGGACGAGCTTCACACGGACTGTCACCGACGAGATCCGAAAATCCAACGTTTTTTAAGTAAGTGTGACCGTTTGTTTCGTGCAAAGCTATATTGTTCAGGTAACTCACTCACCTGCTGGCTCTTAACGTTGACGATGATCTGGACCAGAGGGCTGGAAGCGGGGGCAACCACGGACTCAGCGGGGGCGGGGACTACAACTGATTCAGCGGGGGTGGGGACGATGGTAGCATCCACGGGGAGAAGACCCACGGGGGTGGCCACGATCACGTACTCCTGTGGAGAAACGAACATCTTTAAGGCAAATCTTTAAAAATATTATTAAATAAATAATTTTTTTTCATATATTTTTTTATCCCGTAATACAACATCTGCCAAAAGATGTTTATTTTTTAACTGTCGAAAGATGGTGAATTGAATTGTGGTGATGTGATTGTTATAGACAAAAACCACTTAATCGAATTAGTGGAGTATAAAACAAATTCTAAGCCTAGAGATATTATTATTGCATTTATTTGCTGACATGCCCGCCGCTCGACAGACGATTGCTATGGATCTAGTTCAAAAAGGGCGCTTAGCGCTTCATTAAAGACATTTAGGATACTAACCCTAAATACTCCATACTGATACAAACATCGTTTTCATCTTTCCGAGATAAAACTACATCAGTCTAACAATCGTTTTATTATTTTGAGAAAAAACTAAAGCAATAGTCGTTTTCCTTTTTCTGAGAAATATTTTTGATATTTCAAAGAAAAGTAACTTACTTTTCTTGAATGGATCACTTGGATCAGTAATACTATAGGTAATTCTAATGTCGCTAATTTTGAGGAATCATCCTCACACGATAAAAAAATTCGGATGCAATATTTTTTCCGTAATCTAAAAGACGGATTAAACACTACCTTTACGGATTAGACATCCTTTTTTTTACCTTTAGAGGTTGCCTGGAAGAAATCGCTGTTAGCGATAAGGTCGCCGTTTGTGGCACGATGTAAATAATTATGTTTTATTTTGGCTTGTACCAATTATCTGCCCAATAAAGAGTTATTTCATCTACTTTTCGTCAGTTAGTTTATTATAACTTACGGGTCGTCCACCAGCCATGATTTCAGCCATCATTTCGTCAGTTAGTTTATTATAACTTACGGGTTGTCCACCAGCCATGATTTCAGCCATCGTTTCGTCAGTTAGTTTATTATAACTTACGGGTTGTCCACCAGCCATGATTTCAGCAATCATTTCGTCAGTTCGTTTATTATAACTTACGGGTTGTCCACCAGCCATGATTTCAGCCATCATGGAGTTGAGAGCGTGCTCCAGGTAGATGACGAGGTGGGCGTCAGTGCTGGGGTCCTGGATGGCCTCGGACAGCTCGTGCAGGGTCCATGAGGAGAAGTCCTGCACGGGGGTCGACACGGTGATGGTGGTCTGGGGAACAAAAAATTTGAATAACAACTCATTTTGTGGTGTAACCGTACAGATATAATAATAATAATAATCATTTATTTGCACCAATAGGATATACAAAGCAGATTACATTAATCTATAGTTACAATGTATCCTTATATTTATGTACTGAAAGAAACTGAGCGTGATTCTCAGAACTAAGCGAACTTGTATCTCTGTTGTTGATTTTATTTTATTTTTTGACGAAATAGGTACTGCGGTTCAGGCGCTTGGTGCATCTGAACTCGGAACAAACTCGCCTTATTAAATTTCTGTTGTCACTAGATGTAACTTCCCAGGCGTTTCAGAATTATTTTGTTGGATCTAATTGTGGTATGTTTATAAGGAACTTTCTTTCTATAAAATGCAAATTAGCTTTGATATTCTTACGGATTTACAGATTAATCATCAGGTACTTATTTTTTTTTTAACACATTCACACACGGCTGGTTAACCCCATACTGAACCATTTCTAGCTCGTATTATGGTTGCTAACACAACTGATATACTACATATACATACATACATATTATATACAAATACACATTTAACACCCAGACCCACAGCCAACAAATTTAGTTAAGCACAAAGATGTTGACCGGGCCGGGAATAGAACCCGGAACCTTCTGATTAGCAGACCGGAATAGTAACCTTTACGCCAACGAGGTCGTCATTTAAAAAGTTAGTTTATGTTTTGACATCATGGCTAAAGTTACTGCGTTAATTCTACATTCTGTTTTACAGATATTTGACAAGCAAGGCGCGTAACCACACAAATTAGCGACATTCTGGCCTAAGGCGGAGCATACGTAGTCTGGAATAACTGACTCTCAAGAAAGCTGCCGGCACACACTGCTTTTATATGTTTGGCGATAGATTTTTCAACGTGAGGGGGTGGTTGCTTGCTAGAAGAGCTTGTAAATGCCCTACCACCATGCAACTTGTTGAAAGACGTCCTAGTTAGTACTAACCTGGGCGCTTCCGGTGAAAGCCTGGAGCATCAGCTGGTTCAGAGCCTCCTCCAGCACGGGGATGAGGGCCACGGGGGTGGAGGGGTTCTGGATGGCCGAGCTCAGCTCATTCAGGCTCCAGTCGGCGGGCGACGCTAGCGCCACGGCCACGATGGCGGCGAATACAGAGAAGAATTTCATCTTGAGTCCTTTCAAACTGTAACAGGTATAAACTTGATGAGTCAATATTCAGTCAATTATAAGTCAACATCTTATTATGCACCTAACATCAATTTTTTGCCTAATAATATGAAATTCGAATTTTAAAATTAGCTTTATTAGGCTTTTTGAAATAATGTAGCCGGATGACTTTTTTTTTATCGATGAATAGGCTTATGTTTGACCGCAGCTTGCCTGATGTGAAGCTTAACTGTGGTCTAACGTAATGTAACGTAATGTAACACGCTTGCCTAGAAGGAACCTATTTACTCTAGATTTGAAGACCCCCAAATTGTACTTCTCGGGTAAAAGATACTCAGGAAGAGAATTCCAGAGCTTCGCAGTTCTCACAATGACTTCCAGCAGGCAGAGCTCTAGTGACCTTCCGGGACGATCATAACCGCTCTGTCAAGAGCGTTACGAATAAGAAGTATGCTTTATGAGGAGATAATTTCAACTGATCTAAGTGACCATTTCCTGAAACCGTTTTCAAGCAGCCCAAGAGAGCCTCTGTTTTGGTTTGAGGACTGTCTGTATGAGGCCATCCATTAATCACGTGAGGTTCGAAAGGGGGGCGGAGGGGGTATATATAAAATCACGAAATATCACAGAGGGGTGGAGGGGTTGTGATAATATATCACGCGTATTTATTTTTTCGGGATATCTGAACCGAAAAGCGGCGTTCCTCTTTTTGGCCTCACGCTAGCTTATAGTTGCTAGCTAACTTATAATAAAATTAGATTATACCGAAAGCTGTATTTTATAAATATTTAAAAATAGTTACGAAATTGTGTAGTTTAAAGTAAAAAATACACGTGATATAGGAAGGGGGTGGGGGTAGTCTTAAACCTCACTATGTATCACCAAGGGGGAAGAGGGGGAAGAGGGGTGAAAAAAATCTAAAAGAAACGTCACGTGATTATTGGATGGCCCCTAGGAAGATTAACTCAAATATGTACTCAAACATCATGTTAATACAAAATTATGAACATTATGTTAAAAATAAAAACTAGTATTAGATAGCTTATAATAAAGTTAGATTATACCGAAAGCTGAATTTCATAAATATTTAAAAATAGTAACGAAATTGTGTAGTTACTAAAAAATACACGTGATATAGGAAGAGGGGTAGTCTTAAACCTCACTATTTATCACCAATGGGGAAAAGGGGGTGAAAAAAATCCAAATAAAACGTCACAAGATTATTGGATGGCTCCTAGGAAGATTAACTCAAATATGTACTCAAACACCAATGAACATTATGTTAAAAATAAATGCATTAGATAGGTTTTATATTTTGTTGTTTAGATCAGGGCTTTAATTAATGTTGTTACTACTTACCCACCCTTTGGTAGATTTGATGAAATTTGCGAAGTTGCACATATTTATACAGATCGAAAACTATAAATATAATGATATTAGTTTATCTTTAATCTTTTATTGCAAAAGCTATAAATAATGATATTGAATAATCCTAAATGTATCTTGGTGCTATAAAAAACGTATTTTAGTAGCGAAGTACAGATACTGGCAAATGACACGACTTTACGTATGTTACAGCTGATTATCTGGTTTTATTGTATTTTTTATTCTAAGCATATAATAACAAAACCAAAGAATTAAAAAAAATATACAGCAGTCAAAAGTTTAGTGAATAACCCAAAGGTTCAGTCGAGACTTTGAGCGTAGATATTTTTAGGGTTCTGTACCTAAAAGGTAAAAACTGGACCCTATTACCGCTGTCTGTCTGTCCGTCTGTCACCAGGCTGTATCTCAGAAACCGTGATAACTAGAAAGCTGACATTCATATTATACAAAAGATAAAAAATATTTCCCCATACAATTAACGTGTTTTTTCCTGTATTATTTCTATATATCAAGAACGGTAACAGGTAGGCGCATAAAGTTTTCACAAAATATAATATAGATGCAAATTTACTTTTCGAAAAACATTATGAATAAAAATATTTATTTGCCATTAATTTAAGATAATGGTACGGAGCTCTTCATTCGCGAGCCCGACTTACGCTTGTCCAATTATTTCCTTGAGCATCACTACCGCAGTTAACAACCGTCCAATGTTTCCAGGTGCACTGAAAACACACGTGATTTGTATAATATAGCTGTCATTAATTTGGTAAATTTCATAATTGGATAGTTATTTTACAGCTTTCAAACAATCATAACAGTCGTCCTGAATCCCGCAAACGAAGTTTTCTGTGTATATATTAATACCATATGTATAAGCAACTAATTCCCGTCAGGTCATTCTCTGGCAATAAATTTTTTCATAAGCTAGCTAAGCCAATTAGTGCAGTTTGGAGCGCACTAAAGAGTAAATTAGTAAACAAAACATTCATACATACACATGATTGATTAACACATAGTATACGTGTATAGGTATAATGTATACGTCACATTATTACCCTGCAGATAATTTTAGACGGATTATATTGTAGATATGAATATCACAGGTGTGTAGTTCATTCCGTATTCGTTAACAACACATGTAGATAATACGTAAGTACCTTACTTATTAGATAAACCTGTCATAAATTGATATACGTTTTAAACAGGTAATAACCAAATAATTCTGTATTTGCACCTACTTGTAGTAACAGACTAGTAAATCAGTTTTGTAAGTATATTCAAGTAATTTAAATTTAAAATGTAAGCTAATTCAGGCAAAAATTTAGAATATATAGCTTTATCATTATAAAATTGGTATTTTAGGTTTTAGTCTTTTCAGTATAATATAACGTTTAAAAATGTAAACAAATTCTAGCAAATAGCTTTATAATAATATAATTGATATTTTAGGTTTTTATTTCACCTCAATATCGGTAAGCAGTATAATAGAAATCAGTCATTCAGTCAGGTTTTAAGGAACTTCCAAGACTTTATAACATTTAATAACTATATTATGATACAGGTAGAATAATATACTTACTAAAAAGATGTATCTGGCTCAAATTAAAATATAAGAATAGTTCAATAGATGATTCGCCTTTTTCAAGAATAATGTTTGTTTCGTGTTTTTTTCTAATGGCTAATTTACCACATACGATATTATAATATAAGATATTATGTGTATCTAAAAAGTCAACTGTCTTGTACGTAGTTCATGTATTCTAATAATAAAATGTATCTCATCTCATCTCGGCTTAAAGAAACATATCTTGTCATTAAACAGAAAAAACATATTTGGCCCCCTAAAGTCTTTTATTTTAATATCTTAACAGTAACATTGGTAGCCAATAAGTATATTAATTCACTTAGATCTAAATAAGAATAGTATTTTAAATATATCTTAAGATTATATCATTTGCGCTGGGATTTTCCCTGGAACAAAGAAAAATTATCATTGTGATTAATTATATTATATGTTCAAAGGTTGCCTTTCAAAATGAAACATCATCATAATCATCAGTCTGTTTCTTTTCACTGCTGGGTTTCATCCAATTCCAACATGACATACTATAACTTTTTTTTAAATATCTCTATAATTTTAATATCACGAGTTCCTAAGCAAACTTCTTTATATTTCTAAGTAAGTCAATTGATTTTTATACAATTGGTAATTCAAATGTAATATTCATTTCATGACTGTAATCGAAGCCAAACACTCGATAATTTAATTTAGTTTCGGGTTTAGTTACTCTTTTATTGGTTGTATACAAATTAAAAGTTTGTGTTAGTTACAAATAACAGACAATTTGTCGATAAGAAAAAGATATTGAAAAATTTCGTTATATTTTAAGAGTCCCTCGAGTGGCAAATTAACATACGCCTGTAGTTATTTTACTTTACCATTCTTACATCACCTTGATACGCAGTATATTTTTACTAGTCTATTTACTTCCAGTAGGGCTACTACTCGGGACAAGGACTTATAGTTTTTCCACCATTATTTTTTCTATCTGTCAGTGGAAATAATAATCTTTTCTACCATAACAGCATTTATAACAAGGGACATTATCCCTTATATAATATTTGTACTTCACATTTTATCCCGCAATTCCCCGTACAACTATATACTCTTCTATTGGCCAGAGGGGACAAATTATCGTCTGATTCAGAGGTGGGGAAAAAAATAAATGCAAGTAATCCTTTTGAGTTTCCATTTTTATAATAAAATGACGAGTATTATATGTATTGCAGATTTTGAGGAAGTTCACAAAAATATAACTTCAGACGCAGCATTAAAATAAAAGATAAGAACGCAACAAACAAGAACGAACAGATTATTTCTTCTAGATTATCTTCATGGTGGAGAAAATGTCCACTACCCGTGCTAGCCCTGCAAATGCATTACTGAACTCAATAGCAACTTACTGTAGTATTAACGTAGTTTCTACATTCAACTAGTGTTCATAATATTATTCTAAGTAGGCGTGGTCGCTGAAACAGCCAACAACTTCTTGTAGGAGCCAGCGAGAGACTTGCCAGCCAACACTAGTAGTTCGCGCCTGGATACGCCTGTTGACGCCTCGTGCCACTGCGTGTGATGTACCTAAAAAATGCAAGATAGATAGGAAATTCTTTATTGAACAATACAATATTAAATATAGCATACATCTCAAAACAAAAAAAAAAGAATAGTACCTAAAATTGGTGTGCCACAATTGGCACATAGCTTAACACACACATGAACACAGGTTCACATATAAACAGGTTTTCCAGTCTTATTTTTTTGCTAATCCTACATAGTATTCAAGTTTATTTGACTATCAAACTCAATTTCATTCATCCCTTTAGGTTGTAGAGCGTCTACACACACAACATACCATACTCGACAAACATACTCGCAACTGTCTTTCTCTTGCGATAGAAAAAAGATTTCTTTAAGTTTTTTTTACGAAACTTAATAAGAAACGTCTTTTTCGCTATTTTCCAAAAGATCTAGAACAAAAGTTGTATGTACTATACTATAAACCTTATACTATACTATAGATTGTATAATTCTATAGATATGAAACGTATAAAGTAAGCCGTGCACGCGCCACGTTTTGCAATGATTTTCCCTTGTGTATTGTGTTAAATAACACTACAACTAGAACAAAATTATTCCAAACGTTGGAACATTTTGTTTCAAAGAAACCATGGATTAGATTACCATAGATAAGGGGCCTCTCCCTTACTAAACCTCCTTGGTCCTAGACCATAGACTAATACATATACAATGTTAAAGTTTACGATTTTCAACAAATGCGTGAGTTTCAGGTAATAAGCCACATTACCTGCAAGCTATCCGCCATGATGGAGCCGACAGTGCTGCTGTACCCAGTCTGGCGATGCACGTACTCTTCCGGCGTGGCTTCACGCGCCGCGGCCACCGCCGCGTGAGGGACCGCCGTGCCTTGCGACTGGAGCTGCAGCTCGATGCCCAGCGACGGCTGGGAGAGCACCAGCAGAGCCAGGTCGTACCATCTGGATGGATGAACATAAGTATTTAGCTAGGTTTGCAATACAATACAATAATTTATTGAAAACTCATTGTTTACATCTCATATTATAAAAAAAAAAATAATAAATAAATATTTATTAGGACACATTCACACCCGGTTGGTTAACCCCATACTGAACCATTTCTAGTTTGTATTATGGTTGCTAACACAGCTGATATACTACATATACATACATAATATATATATATAAATACATATTTCACACCCAGCCCCACAGCCAACAAATTTAGTTAAGCACAAAGATGTTGACCGGGCCGGGAATCGAGCCCGGAACCTTCTGATTAGCAGTCCGGTATGGTAACCTTTACGCTAACAAAGTCGTCATATTATGTCAAAATTCACATACAAAATTTCCATGTCACAATGTTAGTTACCGGACTCCTACGAAACGCCTTGACCATTTTTACCAAATTTTATATGCATATTCAGTAGGTCTGAGAATCGGCTACTATCTATTTTCCATACCTAAGGCAAAACAGCGTTTGCCGGGTCAGCTAGTTACAATATAAATTGAGATATTAATTAATATTTATTTAAGACGGTATCAAGGGAAAATCTTTAATTTATAGTTTTTTTGTTATAAATAATATATGGTAAAAATATTGAAAAAATCGCCTAAAGATTGTCTAAATAACTACCCGAAGAATTTTTATATTCGAAATAGTTCGATAGCTACAAAAGGCACGTTGTAGGTGAGTTCCAAATGTATGGACTGAATTTGATCGAACCTTTTTTAAGGTAAATGCAACCTTATTTCAATTAGCTAAGTTTTATATTGCTCACTTACCTCTAACTCACAGCCTTATACAAAAAAACTCTTTGTTGATGTGAGCAATCCTTTTATTAGCTAAAAGGGACCTTATTTTATTAAGGCAGGATTCAAAATTGTATAGCAAAAACTTTCGACAGTGTTCCGAATGTGTTGACCCGTTGTGTGCAATATTTTTATTAGGTAAAAGCGACCTTATGTTAATAATGTATAAGGTTCAACATTGGATACACTGACCTGTCAGTCAAAGTCTCATGCAAAAAGCTCTCGACAGCGACAACAGGCACGTTGTTGGTTAGTTCCGAGTGTGTAGACCGGATGTGAGCGATCCTCTGTTTAGCCGCCGCGTAAGCTGCCGCGTACCCGACCGGCTGTGCCGCTGTTACGTCACTTTGCGCTGGGTAGCCACTGAAATAATATACAACTTTTTGTTACTACTCGTCCAAAGAACTTACTCTACTTTATCCAGAGTAAAAAGTAGCCTATGTTAAATAGTTTGTATGTTTGCTATCTCATGACGTTCTAACTACTGGCTCTGGTGGATTAACACGGATTATCTGCATAATAATTTTCATCGAAATCGGTACAATCGTTTGAGCGTGAAGGAGAAACAAACATTCACCAACAAACTTTCGACTTTGCAATATTAGTGTGTTACTCGTAACAAAAATTCACTATCCAGAGAGCAATAAAGTGAGGCAGTACCCTGTACCCTATAATACAATAATATAGGGTATTTGGTAACCTTTATTATGGAATATTGCGAAACCTTTGAAGGGCAATTTTAAAGGGTTAAGGAAAACAATATCTGTTTTACGAGTTTCAGAAGTGCGTGAAAAAAAAATCTACAAATAGAGAATGTTTCATTTCTTTGTGTACATAATGATTTTATTAATTATTATTTGATTTCAAAAAAAAATATTTAAAAAAATGGCAACTAATATAACGCGAAAAATATTTAATGACCATGTCGCCTCGCTTCCATAACTATATGAGTGTTAGCGATAGGACACAGACTTTCAGATGTTTTCTTTACTGACACTAATGTATAACTAATTATACATACTTACATGACAGTGGCTTTGCCAAAAATGCTTTGAAACGCCTCTCTGAGCGGCGATACTTTTACGTCCTTATCTGAAGCTACCACTATTAATAAATCTCCACCACTCTCTGGAAGAAACAAAAAATCATATTTTATTTTAATATACATTTTTAGGGAAACTTAAACTTTGTATTCTTAAGTAATAAATGGTAATTGCAATTCTTTATTGTATTATTAATTAACTCTTTTTTGCGACTCATTATCTTTATTGTATCTGCACACCTACACCTTTTATACTGACTGAAAGATATAGGCAATATAATTTAATATTAATAACACATGTGTGTGAGAAGAAAATATGCAGAGATAGCCATAAAAAGCTAATACGAACTTCATCCTCTTCATATGAGCTCTGGTGTCTAGTTTTCAAGCTCCAAAAAGACTTCTAATTTGGCTTAACAATTGCTTGTATTAAGACTAACAGCTGCGATCATCAGTTGAGACTGAGAGGCCATTCTTATTATCAGTTTCATCAATCGCGAATAGCTTTTTTTCAGACCCGTGGTGCTAACCTACCATATCTTTATGAAAAAGTGCCACATTTTTACCAACTTACTAAGGTACTCCTTCATCTGTGGATCGAGCGTAGTAATCATGGAGTCAACAGAATTCTTAGCTTTCTCTGCTACTCGCTGCAGTATACCACCGGTGGACACGGCACCTTTCATCCATGTCAACAGTCCACTGCCTGGCATTATGTCGCCTGAAACAAATGACCATTAGTATATATTTCTCGCAATTCATTGGTATTATTCTATTTTATTCTAGACTTTTATTACTTTATTTTTCTTTTAAGTTTTTACTTTTTTATTTCCTAGACTAGCAGCTGACCATGTTGGTGTTATTTAAGCTTAAGGGAATTTTTGTGCGATAGGCATTGATATAATCTAGTAATTTATAATTTTGATATTATTGTTGTTTGACTTAAAAGAATAGCAGCACCAATAGATTTTTTTTTGACACTTCTCCTGAATTTGAATGTAACTGTGTTACGCAAAAGTTAACTTAACTTATTTTAAACTTAACTTACTTTTAAAAGCGATGTTTAGCCTTTTGACAAAAATTAAATAAATAGTTGGATGTGCTATAATAAATACAAGAAGTAACTATTTACCAAGCTTATCAGATTCTCCTAATTCAGATTCAGGCAGAGACTCCGGTGACTGTGTGGTTTGGGAAGAATCTTCTGGAGACCTGATGGACACAGTCGGTTCACCTTTAGAAAGCGGAATAGCTGGGCTGAAACAATTATTAAGAATTATTTTTTATTTCTTATAATACAGAGTCTCTTGGAAAATATTAAGATTATGTTAAAAACTATGTTAGTACACAAAAGTTTAAACAGTATTTAAAGTACAGCTACTATTTGTGACATTCTTCAGAGTGGTTCTTTAGACTGAATGAGTTTTTTTTTTATTTGCTAGCTCTGGCCAATAACAGTGCCACACAAGTTTGACTGAGACAAAGATATGTAATCCCAAAGTCTGAATGATGGTCTGAAAGTTTAATTTTGAGGGATTTATTCCTAAAGATGGACTAACATGGATGAGACAGGTGAGGGAGAGAGAAAGCTATAGAGGTCTATGCCCAAGAGGCAAGTTTTTCTTATTTAAATGTGTATAAAGAAAAGTTTTTTATTAAACTTAGAATAAAGGCTTTTTTACTTTTTTAAACCCAAGGTCTAAGCTTTTACAAATACCTTCATCAATCTGTAATTAAAATGTGTCTTCAGCCACCAGCATCATCACCTTTGCTTATGTATGCTGTATCTCTTTGCTTTTAAAAAAATTATAAGAAGTAGGATTTGTTGGATCCTGCATCTTCATGTTAAGCAATATATAAAGACAAGAACTGGTATGAATGAGCAATAGAGAAAAGATATAATCTGTGCAGAAGATCAGAGGTAAGAAAAAAAATCTACTTAATTTTTATTTCATTTCTTTGTGTTATAGGCGAGTAGCATTATGATGATGTGCCTATATCCACACTATGTTGAAATTTTACTAAGACAGTCCACATATTAAGTTATACCTGAATCTCTCCTCTTCACCAAGTTCCCTTGGCTTCACAATGGCTGGCTGCACAGGTTGAGGCATTGGTAAGTTGGAGGGGACCACCTGGGGACTCTGGGGCACCACTTGAGGAGTCTGGGGCACCACTTGGAGCATCTGGGGCACCACTTGTGGGGTTAGAGGCTGCTGAACTTGCTGTGGCTGTAATCATATTTTAATTTATTTGGTGTTTGTATATTTTTTTATATTACAGCTATTATTGAAGATATATGGGTAACATGTCAGCTAAATTTGGGGAATTATTTCTTATCTACTTACAAGGCCCTAAGTCTCAAAAACATGACCACTCTGCAACAGTTCTGCTCATGACATCACCAAATGCAGATTTAGCACATTTAGAGAGAAGTTAGAAATAAAAAAATATTTACTATTCAAGAACTTCCAAAAACCAAACCTCTTTGAACATATTTTATCACAAACATCTTTTGATGGTCATATATGAAATGCATATATATGCTTGTTAGGGACTTTTATCATTTGTATTTCATGAAAATTGGGGACAGCTACCAATTATCGTATATACGTGGGCGGTCAGAATGGTAACAAACAAAACATATGTAGGAATTTGTGTGTTTATTTGTAATTTGCATAACTTTATCAGACTTATGGAATTTACTAAAAGTACTTGTTTGCCTACCTCCGCAGGAGCAGTGATAAAGTTAGGAAGTTGTGAAGGTGGTGCTACGCTGGACAATAAGTTACCAGCGCCACCAGCCGGTGTAGGAGGCGTAGGAATCTTTGGCCTTCTCTCTTGTCCACTCATGGTTACAAAAACTGTAAAAACATGTACAAATTATAGAGTAGCTATTTAAGTATATACGTTGCGTTGTTTATAACATAACCGGGAACAATTTCAATACACGTTTGATATGAAACAAGCGTTATCTTACATTTTTATTGTCGAAACAGAAACCGTGATTTTTTGTTTTGTGTTGACGATTCTGACGAATGTCGACGAGTATTTTGACATTTAAGTGATAAGCAAATCCAACTGACCCGATATTTATTAAATGTACAACCAACGCTTTCAAAAAAAAAAACAACCCAGATATCGGTCGGTTTTTCTCATCCCTTTTTCCGGTCGATCCCTTGACGCAAGCTGTCAAAATTGTCATTGTCAATAATGCCAAATCAAGGAAGCCATCAAGCCACCGTATCGAAAAGTTAATTGCTGTTTTCGAGAAAACTTGTTAGAAAAATCAGTTTTTTTATTCTAGTTAAATATTGTGTACCTTGTATTATCTATCAGCACAATCATGTCCGAGGTGCCAGATTCACCGCCCTTTGCTAACATCGATATTAACAAAGAAAATCGAGATGACGAAGATCTTTTCGCGTCTGCGGTCCAGGTATCTCATTGAAATCTCGTTTGCTTAGTTGTCGGCATGAATCCGCCCACCGGCAGCTCGCCGGGATGCGTTAACGCCCCTCAAATGCCTTTAGATTTATGCTAAGAATTAATCATAATATTTTGTGTAAGTTGGTGACCTGGTAAAACAACAAAGTATTTTTTTATGATATAGCGGTCACTTCAATTAAAGTCACTTCGTATTAGTTAATTTGTTTATTTAGTTTGTTAATTAATTTCATACTACGTATATTGAAGAGTATTAGCTGTTTGTGGTAATTTTAATGAGTAAGCTTAGCTTTAAAATATGAATACCTAATTGAAATGACTCATAAAAAATATTTCTTTCCTGATAAGTTTATCTATAGGGTAGATGTGTTGTTTTCGACCTACTATATCTAGTTATTTTTTCAGTTGTGTTACATACTGTAATTGTTAACTAATCTTACACTGCAATAAATATTTATTAACCTTTATCTCAATATTTTTAAAAAATTAAGTGAGTATAAAATTTAACTGAAAACTACCAGATTGCAAATAAAATTATTTTTGTACCTCTTTAGCTCTCTGCTTTTATTTATTAATTACATCATTTACTAAAAGGGTGTTTAACCACACACAAGTTAACAACACTTTGGCCTTAGTTGGAGCCAGCATTGTTAGAAATAATAAGCTTCATTGGCAGGGTATCTTTACATTAGTAAAATAATAGACATCTCATGACACACTGTGCATTGGTACTTTATATAACAACAGCTATATATAATTTACGATTTTTTTAACCCTATTTATTATTGAACCTGTAAGGTAGTAAGTATGTATATTTCTAAATTTCCTTATTTTAAACAGCATTAAAATTCTATTATTTTAGGAGGTGAGCTTGGATCCTGATATAAATGGAGCCCGGGAAGGTTTGGAGAAGGTTTCCATTGGTGAACCTCCATCTATAACTGCAACCCTAGCCAGCCCAATTATGGAAGAAGTAAGATTTAATGATTAAGCATTGGTTGTGATATGAAACTGTGAGGTTCCAATAACAGCATACAAACTTTTTTTATTTAACCTATATTGTCCCACTGTTGGGCAAAGGTCTCCCCCAATGATCCCCTGCTTGATGCTTTTCTGTCCTGGGCCAGTTCCTTCCAGTTGGTGTGGAAGTCCACCAACTCATTGCACCATCGAGTTGGTGACCTGCCTTGTCATCTTCTGCCATCTAAAAAGTCCCACTCCATGGAACCTTTTCCCAATGGTCAGGGTGCATCCTGCGCATGTAGCCCGCCCAGTCCTATTTGAGCCTGGCAGCCTTTTTACTACTAAAACATTTTGAAATTAAAATAGAATTCTAAAGTTGAGAACTAAATTTGTTATCATGTACCTGTACTGTGTATTGTTATCATGTTTTACTATTATTTGTCACAGTTAATAGATTTCTTTCTTTCTTACAAAACAAATTCTATCACAATATAATAAATGGATTTCTTTTTTTTCAAAACAAATTCTATCATGATAAAATAAATGAATTTCTTTCTTTCTTTCTAATCAAATCACTTGGATTATGAGAAAAGAGTGGATGTTTTAAAGTCACATATTATATAGACTATGCACAGACTTTAAATGTAATTATCTGTTTATGTCAATAACTATTTATTTTAACAGTTCAGATCTCTCATAAAACAGATGGTTGTCCACCAATTCTGTGTTATCATGCAATCCAAGTATTTGTAGGTATTCACTGTCAGTCTCAGTGTTGTATTTAAGCCATTTTGTAGACAAGGTCACCTATGCCATATAGATAATTTGTAAATAAAAGATAAATTCTGTATGTTTTGTTTAATATTGGTTATAACAATAATATAGCATGTAGTATATAAATGTTCTTACCAAACTAATACATAAGCAAAATGTACTTATTATACTCGTACATAAATTTTTATTTTGTTTGGAGTTTGTATCTACATTCAGTACATATTTTGAAAAGAGCTAGTCTTGTGGCTTATATTCTTCATCCAGACTTAAAACTTTAAAGTCAGCATGGAAACACGAGCATCGTTTTTTGTTGTTCCTATAATCTAGCTGTTTTGAAAACAATAGTGAAACACTTCCTTCTTGTGAATAGTACAGCGCACTTTAAGAAGAAGCAAAGCGAAGAGCGAAGAAACCTTAGATCACATCATTGTTTACCATCAGATCGATTGTAATCAAGCACATTGAATATAAAAAAATAGCCCATTGAACTTACTTTCTTCCTCACAGATAGCCACAGAGCGCACAAACAACATAATCATCACAATAACAGAACCCCAGAAGATTGGTGAAGGAATGAGCTCCTATGTAGCTTACCGAGTTCTCACAAAGACCAATATGCCTATATTTAACAAGCATGAGTTTGCTGTGCTCAGGCGCTTTAGTGATTTCCTCGGTCTACATGAAAAGTTGACTGAGAAGTATCTTAGATCCGGCAGGATTATACCTCCGGCTCCTGAGAAAAGTATTATGGGTAAGTGAATTAGTAAATAAGAGTTTATAGGAATGCAACACTCATATCGTATTATTTGATATAATCGTTCGTTCATTGATCAATTAATATTAACATTTTTGTAATTGATTGAAAAATTTATGGCTATCTGTTATATACAGTAGAAACTGAATTATCAGGTCCTCACTTATTCGCGATTATTCGGCATACCGGCCAATTTTCTGAAGTTGCAAGATACAATTAAAATTCTCAAAGCATGTGTATTTCCCCACAATGTCACACAAATCAAATCATTAAATTTAATGTTATTGGCTTACATCTTAAAGAGCATTTATTTTAATCCTTACATCTAGGCTTTTGACCACCAGGATGCTTAACCACACGAGTTAGCAACTCTGGCCTAAGGTGGTGCAAACCTAGTATGGAATAAGTGGCTTTCAAGGAGGAATACAGTATTACGTTCTTGTTGACAGATTTTTCGCCTGTGGTGCTAGCCAAGCAAGCATAAAAAATAAACTACCACTTTTCTAGAATTTGCTCACAAAGTTTTTCTACATCCAAAGTGTAGCTTATTGTTGGGGATCAAACTATCTGATTGGCAATTTGTGACATTAATTCGTATTTAATATTTACAGGGACAACAAAAGTGAAGATGACTTCAACACCATCCACGGAAACGGCAAATGGTTCTGCAAATAATGTCCAATCACAATTTGTGGAGAGACGTAGAGCTGCATTAGAGAGGTTCCTCAACAGAGTGGGACAACACCCTGTACTAAGCATTGACCCTGATTTCAGGGAGTTTTTGGAATCAGGTAATACATAAATAAAGTTAAAACGAATAAAATAGCCAAGAGCTAGTGAGGACAAACAAGCTCATACTCGAGTTTTGTTTTATAAATTGATGATATCACATATTTTAAATTCACAAAAAAATAATATTTATTTAACTTAAAAAATATAGCTATATCTAGCCAACAAATTTAGTTCATCACAAAGATATTGACTGTGCAGAGAAAAGTATTTATGTATGTATATAAGTTGTGTTAGCAACCATAATACAAACTAGGAATGGCTTAGTATGGGGCTAACCAGCCTGTTTATGAAATGTGTCCTAATATTTATAAAAAAGACTAGCCGACCCGGCAAACGTTATTTTGCCTCACTTAGGGGTATGAAAAATAAATAGTGTAACTTATATGACACGTTCGTTTTAGATTAGATTTACCATAGCAGCGCCATCTATTGATTACTTACTCAACCCAGTCGAAGAGTATCAACATCTGTTAGAATCATTTGGAGTTAACAGATAATTGTGACTGTCAAATAATAACAGACAATAATTAGCAATAAACTAAAATTGCGACTATAATTTGAGATTTAATTTATCCTATCTCTCAAGTTGGATCGAACTGCACATGGTGTGCGAATTTTATTATAATCGGTTAAGTGGTTTAGGAGCCCATTGAGGACAAACATTGTGACACGAGATTTATATATATTAAGATATTGGAAGGTATTTATTTGACATGATTCCTATTTTTTTCCACAGACACGGAGCTTCCTAAAGCGACAAGCACATCAGCCCTGAGCGGCGCGGGCGTGCTGCGTCTCTTCAACAAGGTCGGCGAGACTGTTAACAAGATCACTTACAGGATGGACGAGTCAGACCCTGTTAGTAGTTCTTTAAATTTTTTCTTAATCATGTTAGTGCGATAATCATACTTGGTACTAATGTTATAAAGGCGAAAGTTTGTGTGTATATTTGTTACTTCTTCATGGTCAAACAGCTGGACCGATTTTGATTAAATATAAAAAAAAGAAAAATATTTTTTGCATTAAAATTGTTATTAATCGCTACTGCATATGAGTCATCTCTAAACTATGCATTGAGCTTGTATGTGAAATGCTGATTAAAAGTACAAATGTTATGACAGGCGTTGTGAATCAAATGTCAGCTACCTAGTGCAATAAAGTCGAGAGACAAAAAAAAAGAAATAACTACCGAAATACTTGTGCACTCAGAATGTTTATAACTCGATTCAACATTTCCTCCAAAGTTCATTTCCTCTCTTGCTGAAAATAAATAAATGTTAACGAGGGAAAGCAAACTTTCAAATCTTTTATTTTCTAATACACGGTCGTTTATATATGTATATGTGTACAATACAATACAATATTACTTTTATTGCACACCAAATACAAAAAAAGACAATATTACATATCAAGAAAAAAAAACAGAGGTAGTACATGTATGTATGTACATTTCCAAATCCAGATTAAATTCAAATTTGTTTTTGACTTTACAGTGGTTCGAAGAGCGTTCCGGCCGCATCGAAGCGCTAGACGCGTGCTTGCGTCGTCTAATGGGCGCGTGTGAGACATTAGCCGGCGAGAGGAGGGAGCTAGCGGTGCGGTCACATGAAGCTGCCCGCGCAGCCGCCGCTCTCTCCGGGGCCGACCCACATGCGCCTCTATCTCGCGCTCTTTCTCACACGGCTGATCTCTATGAAAAGGTAATGTGACAGACAGAGATAGATGTTTATCGTCTTGCTTTGTTTCTTAGTAGCTAAGTAAAAGATTGAGGATGGAGAGAGCAGAACGATTATATGGAGCCGCCCGAAAAACTTATGTTTTGTAGGAGCCTATTCACATGCTTCTTCTCTTTCACACACTGCTGATTCGTACGGAATGGTAATGTGTTAGAGATAGATACATTGTCATTTTTAGATTAATTGTATTTACTAAAGTGTAAGATGCAGGATCTTTGTGGGAAAAATACATGAAGCCATGCGTGTGTAAGCCAGACCATGCTCGGGTATCGTGGTGTCGCTTACACACTGCTACAAAATAAGTTAGTTGATGGAGACAGATATCCAGAAAATTAGATGCAATTGTATACAAATATAAAAATATCTCGAAAATAAAAATTATTTAAAAATTGTATACATACTCAAATCTACTCGTACTTGCGTGTAAATTATTTATGAGTAAGAGAGTAAGTGTTTACATTATTCTTAATTATTAGGAACTTAAGAATATATTTTCTATGAGATGAGACCACTTTCGAAGGAATTTAAAATTTCATTTAAAATTTTTGTTTACAGGTAGAACAACTAAGAATAGAGCAGTCGAACACAGATTTCTATGTTCTGACTGAACACATCAGGGATTACCTCGGTCTCATAGGTGCTATCAAAGATGTATTCCATGAAAGAGTCAAGGTTCGTGTGTAATTCATATCAATTAAATTAAAAAAAAGCGAGTGTGGCTCTGTGGTAATAACGTCTGTTTTTCCAACAGACGGCCCCTGGTTCGATCCCAGCCCTACACCAATGACTTGTTTTTCAAGTTACGTGTGGATTTGCGCTCGCTTTACTTAGGTAACGGCTGGGATTGAACCTGAGGCTATCAGATTGAAAAGCAAATGTTTCACACAAAGACACACTGGCCTTTTAAAAAAAATACCAAGTGCGACAGGAGCTCGCGCATGAAGGGTACCCTACTAATGATAAAAAGGCAAAAAATACACGTTTTTTGTATGGGAGCCCCCTTTAAATATTGGAGTCTACATACAGTACTTATTGCAATTTGAATTTAAGTCTCGATATAATTAATCGGTGGACAAGGCGTTCCGCTTATAGTGAATGCCGCGACAGCCAAACGTAAAAGGTCCCTCTCAACCCAGAGCTCCTTAAACGTAAGCACGCCCTCACTAGCGCCTGTACCGGATTCTATCCGAACACATTCTCAAGGCTGATTGGCTGTTTGGCTCACGCGTCAATCGACCAACGACCAATCAGCAAACAGCGCTCACTACAAGAGTTACACCAGAGGTAGCGCCACTTCCACCTCTAGTCCACTTCAACGTAACTAGATGGCGCTTAACTAAATAATATTACGATCTAAAAACTAAGCGCCGTCAAATTTAATTTTAATTCATGTGTTTTAGGTATTCCAAAACTGGCAACACGCTCAAATGCAGCTGACGAAGAGGAGAGAGAACAAAGCCAAAGCCGAGCTCGCGAACCGTCCTGAGAAAATAGACCAGGCTTCCAGAGAGATTATTGATGTAAGTAGTAATCTTCTTCTTCGTATGAGCTAAGCGGCCAAGCTCTGCTGTCGAGTTATCAAGCCTCGATTTATTACATAGTTATCATTTATAATAGTAAAAAAATAACGCTAATACGTGATTTTGAGTGTATAAAATTAAAAATAACAAAGCGCTATTTTAGATCTAAAAACTAAAAGCCTGAATGTTATAAATACATTGACGACCTCGTTGGCGTAAAGGTTACCATGCCGGACTGCCATCCAGAAGGTTCCGGGTTCGATTCCCGTCCCGGTCAATATCTTTGTGCTTAACTAAATTTGTTGGCTGTGGGTCTGGGTGTTAAATATGTATCTATATAAAATATGTATGTATATATATGTAGTATATCAGTTGTGTTAGCAACCATAACACGAACTAGAAATGGTCCAGTATGGGATTAACCAGCCGTGTGTGAAATGTGTCCAAATATAAAAAAAATAAAAAGTTGGTCGCATAGGGGGCTTAAAAAAATAATTGATCATATATTGAGATAAACGAGTATACCCTATTGTAATTTGTATATATTGATTCTCTCAGTGGGAGTCGAAAGTGGAGCGCGGGCAGCAGGAGTTCGACATGATATCGCGCGTGATCAAGAAAGAGCTGGAGCGGTGGGAGGAGGTCCGTGTGACGGAGCTACGTGCCACGCTGCTGCGGTACCTCGACGATCATATGAAGCATCAGGCACAGGTAACCTGCCCCTTCTTCTTCTTCTTCTTCGTATGAGCTAAGTGACCAAACTCTGGTATCGAGAGTTTTGAAGCCGCCCGAAGGCTGACTTGGCTGCTACGATGTTTGACTCAATCCTCCGAATTGTGTATTCATCTTTTCTAATCTCGGTACAACATAGGACATATTCTAATTCTAATTTGAAGTGGGATTGATGAGACTTGCACTGACATCCCGCTAGGGGCGTATTGTGCATTCCCCCCTTCCCAGCCTACCCAAGCCAACCAAGCTCCTTGGAACGGACGTATTCGGAGCGCTTCATGTACGCTGTATCAAATGTCGTTAGCGCTACTGCTCAGGTTGGGGTCACCACTTTAAGATGTTGTGCAGTGAGAAATGAAACACGAGATCCAAATGCCAACTTACTCAAGTTTATTGCAAACTTGCTTTTATATAATGCATGTGCCCCACACGACTGAGACTAACAGCCAGGACCAACAATTTAACGTGTCATCTGATCCACGTCTGTGCTCAGATGGAAATGCCACTTTTTAAAAGGATAGTCTTGGCTAATTCAACCAACAAAAATAAACGGTTCATTTGTTTTGGACCTACATTGACACACACTACATATATGTGTGTCAAACTTAACACTCTTGCGTTTGGTGTCTGGGATTAAATAAGACATTATCTCGCGTCGACGACCTCGTTGGGGTAATAGTTACCATGCCAGACTGCCAACCAATGGGTTCGATTACCGGTACGGCCAACATCTTTGTCATGAACCAAATTTGTTGGGTGTTAATTAAATATAAATACAGTATACAGTATTTATGTATGTAAAAGAAGTATATCAGTTGCATTAGCAACCATAATACAAACTAGAAATGGTTTAGTGTGGGGCTAACCATGTGTGCGAAGTGTCCTAGTATAAATAATAAAAAAAAAACATTTGAAAGTTCATGACCTGTCGCTTACAAAGCCAGATGTCTGTATGTATGTATGTATCGTATTCAAATGACCGGAATTATTTAATTTCCTATGGGTAATGATGTGCCTGAAACTTTTATTTATTTTATTATTAATTATTAAACGAGTATATTAGAGGAAGTTTGAAAGTAGCACCAGTGAGTGAGAAACTAAGGAGTGGGAGGTTAGCGTGGTATGGGCATGTGATGCGTAGAGAGGAGATGCATGCTAGTAGGATATGTATGGAAATGGAAGTGTAAGGAAGAGGCCGACCGAAGTAGACATGGATGGATGGATGGAGTGTGTGATGAGGACATGAGAGAAAAAGGAGTGAGTGTAGAGACGACGGCTGATAGAGGAGAGTGGAAGAGGAAAATTTGCTGTACCGACCCCACCTAGTGGGATAAGGCAAGGAAGAAGAGTGGGAACGAACTTTTAAATGTTTTCGTTATTCAATAAAGCTATACCAATGCTTGTTATTTATAGTTTTTTATTTCCAGGCTATCCGCTACTGGGACTCGTTCCTACCCGAAGCGCGTGCGATCAAATGATTCGGAATGCGACGAGATCGCGCGCACGACTGCCACTCTTAGCACGAACCAAACACCATCCCATACAATATTGGATACGTAAGCCTGATAAAGATTTCCGGATGTTAAGATAACCTATTTTAAAATATTAAAATTAAATCGAAGCTACATCATTTATATCGTCATATTTTTTGTCACGAAATTCGACACTCTATCTAAAAAAAATAAGTAGAATCACAAGGATCATAATATTAATAGAGAACTAGAATATTATAAAGATAATCTATTTCATTAACATGTAACTAAACCTATACATGCATCTGTGTTCGGTGCAAATCTTGTATATATGTATATTTATATGATTTCTCTGCTCTATAACTATAGCTTGTTCAATCAGTTGATCTAATGGAGAGATGGAGATGAATCCCTGGCTTCCGATTGGTTGGAAATAACGCTAACAAGCTACGAACACCAATTGCAGTAATCAATGCTCTCTATGCGTGTGATCTTAAACCAATCAGGCGCTCGGAATTTATCTCCATATTAGCTCAACACGTTTAATTGGCTGTAGGCATATAATTTTTAAGTGACATTGATCTCGTATGATCTGTCTGGTTCTTATATAAGAAGAAGGTCATGTGCTTGAAAGAGATGAAAATATACAAACCATTTGCGAGTGGGATGGTATTTTGCTCATTGAATTGTACATTTCAATACAACTTCTCTCGATTCGTAAGGAAATAGACCTCATTTTATAGTGTGTCTCTTGCTTAAAGTAAACGAGTGCGAAGGAGATGTAAGAACATTAAAATATACTTCTTATTGTCTCAGGATGTGCTATTCAAAATGGCAGTTGGCAATTCTCCAAAATATATTATGTTAGGATATTAATATAAATATAAGTTTAAAAAATATAAGGTTAAACTTACATGTCTTATCGGACACCTCGATGTAAAATAATTTGATCTGTACAGTTCCCTAATCACAGTTAGCAATAATAATATTATAATATATTAAAATAATATATGAAAATATATAATATTTTACTTTATTAAATTCAATTATGTCAGTGTTTATATATGTCTTATTTAAAAAAGTTATTTAGGTATTTTTCCATTATAGATCAGGTTATGTTTATGAATTATATTTTATTCAAAATTAACGCTTATTTTATGAATCTGTACAGAAGTTGATCTAAATATCGGATTTTGTTTATGCATTTATTTATTTTCCAAATTATTGTGATCTGTTGTTCCGTATTGTTCATTTATTATGTATTTTTTGGAGAATTTGTTATTGTATTTAGAAATAATATAAGACTTATTCTATGTTATTATTGGCGTTATGCAAGCTTTTGGAATTTATAAATTTTAATAAGTGTATTTGTTTGTTTTGCTATGATGGGCACGCATCGGCATTTTAGGATACTGGTTTCCTAAAAGGCTTTTTGAACCAATTATGAATATTTTAGTTTAGAAGTATAAATAATAATTATAATAATGTATCTCGGCAAGAAATAAATAAAATGTTCTGTTTTTATTGTTCGTAAAAAGTTGAAATGAGAACAAATAATAAATGTAATAAGTACCTATCTAAGTGTATGTATCTAAGTATGTATAAGATACAAATTGTTATACATACATATTGTTTTGTATAATTGAGCAATGTTAGGATGTGTAACTCTAGTATAAAGTCGAATGGACAGCTCGTCTATGAAAATGTAAACTTTCGAATCCTTATATTTTTGCACCAGTTATATAGTTTTTTAAAAGCTTCCTTGATTGTTTTTAAAAGAAATGGTAAGAAAATCTTAATTTTTTTATTTTTACAGCGTATACTTGAAATGAAATACGCTTGGCATAAATCTGTTTCAGCTTATTGTATTCCATAAAACCCCGGACGTACTAAAGAGCTGTTTTCCTTATTTTTTTTTCTAGTTTAATTGATGTATTCGAAAGATTGATTCGTTTAAAAGTAATCTTGATTTTTGCTAGAATTCTAAATATGTACAATGAATTGGAATAATTGCGAGTACGTCTAGGATAACTTTTTTTTATTTATCAGATTTGAGTCTAATGCGTATTTAAAACTCTTTCAATGTATAGAAAGAATATATACCAAACATGTATGCGTATTTTCTTGGCTAAAAATTGAACTAATGTTCACCTATTTGGCGAAAATTGAAGCTAAAATCTATATTATTGGTGTACAAGTAAATCATAATATAAATAATAATTATGAGTTTAGCTTTTGTATTAACATAAAGATCTACATATATATTCAGACTTGTAATTTGTATATTTTGTAGTCATTTGTTTATATTTGCTTATCATATAAGAAGCTTAGGGTAATCGCGTAATTTCCTTGCATGTTTAAATACAAGTATTTTATATTTAGGTGGTTTCGACATAATTTCGGTTCGGCTTCTTTGATCAGTTTGTTAGTTTATTTATTTTGCTTATAACGTTGTTCATACTTTTTGTATGGAGGCGGTTGTTCTATAACGTGTTGAAAATACAGAAACAGTCCAAATGCCAAAGTATCGCTTAAGCCGATTCGCTTCGACCTTCCTTGTGAGAATTCCAAAACTTAGTAATTCGATTACTGAGTCTCCCTTTCCTGGGAAGCACCATCTGGGGGTTTTCAAATCTAGAGCTAATAGGTATTTTCTAGGTAAGCGTTAAACATCGTAGACCATAGCGTAGCTTAACACCAGACAAGTTGCGGTCAAAAGCTAACTTATCAGTAGTCATAAAAAATGAGTTTAAGAATTATAGGTAAAATACCTTATGATTCTAGATATATTTTAGTTAATTTGAGTTTAGAGTGCTATACAAGTTAATGGCCAACCGGATTAGTAGGCAAGGGCGGATGCCTTTAAATACCTATTTCTTAGACATTGCGATCTTAGGTCACCTTAAAGCTCACAAAAAATGCAATATTAGATTTGTTATGTGTTTAAAATTAGGAATTGTGTTTGTTTTTCGACTGTTTATAACACCCAGATTTTTCAATATTTAAAAAAGTACCTATATTCCAAAATATATCTCTGTTGCAGTCAAAATAATAACATTTATTCAGGTTTAGGCAAAGTTGTTTATGTTGCTAACGGCTATGCGTGTTGTAGATATGTATATGTATCTTGTATTATAAAGTGTAATCTTGGTATCGATCCAAATTGTCCAAATTGATTACTCTAACCGTAACGAAATTATGGATAGACATGCTATTTCTCAAGGGTAACACTAAATAATAATAATTTTACGTGCATAGAATATCAACATTTATTCCTCATGTTTTTTACCTTCATTGGTTTGTGTAGAATAAATACCTCATTTTTAAATAAAAGATAAGATAATTATTACCTCACAGTAATAGCAAAATGCTTTCCACCACTGGCGTCACATCAAGTCTCATTTAAACTTGTTTTTAACCGACTTCAAAAAAGGAGGAGGTTATATATTCGACTGTATGTATTTTTTTTTTTTAACTAGTTGAAAACGTTTTCGTTCTGTAATTTCCTTGGGTATACGAAAATACATTTTTGTCTATTTAATTATTATATTGAACTTTAATAATACGAACCAATTTGTTTTCATTCATAATTCCATACTAGGACGTCCTTAAAATTACGGGACTGATCTAGAAATTTATCGAATTAGAAGATATATAATTGTTTTTATGTAACCCTTGATTAATGGCCTGTCTCGTATTCTACCCGTAGTTATGTAAATCGTAGATAGTATGATTAAAGAATTGAGTCTAATCTATTCCTTATTTTTTATATTGCCAAATATATTTTAGTGGTAACGGTATAATGGAAGAGAAACTATGAATAAAATATATAATGTTGGATTCCAATTCAATTGAGTGTGTTATTTGTTTAGAAATAATGAGTATTATGTTCGGGAAAGTTATAATTTTATTAAGGTACCATCTGAATGAATGTGAATCATAATTTTACCTGTATTTTTGAATGGAAATCATAAGTCAAAGTAAAGTTTTTAAACATTCGTTTTCAAACATAGTCTCATACTTAAAAATAACTCAGGTGCCATCCCTCATAGATAAACAGCGATTATCATTTTGGGAGATAAATATACCTATTATACGAGGGTGAATCAAAAAGTTCTTAGAAGTGCATATATATGAAACCTTTTTGGATCAAGTTCGATATTCAAATTAAAGAGTGTATATCACACTATATTTATGCAGACTGTCACTTGTTTTTGTCAGTTCGTTCGCATGTAATAATTTTTTTTGTGCAACGAGTTGCTAAAAAGTTAAAATTATGGATAAAAGTGAGTTACATGCGGTGATAAAATATCTCAGTTTGAAAAAAATGTCTACGAAGGAAATTTTTTTGGACATTCAGCAGACATTAGGGGGTGATGCTGTACCCTATTCTACGGTTGCGTACTGGGTGGCTGAATTTAAAAGAGGTAGATCAAGCTGTAAAGATGACCCGCGTTCTGGGCGGCCTTCAACCTCCGTTACAGAAGAAAATGTCAAAAAGATTGAGAATCTGGTTTTGGAAGACAGAAGAATGACTATAAAACATATAGCTGAGATCCTAAAGATATCTTTTGGTAGCGTTCAACCAATTTTAATTGATTCACTGGGGTTCAAAAAAGTGTCTGCAAGATGGGTGCCACGAATGTTAACCGACGAAAACAAAAAGCGACATTTGGAAATTTCCAAGCGTAATCTCGAAATGTTCCAGCGTGATTCGGATAATTTTTGCCGTCGTCTTGTCACCATGGATGAAACGTGGGTCCAATCCATTTTAATCCTGAAACTTAAAGACAAAGCATGTCTTGGAAACGACCATCCTCTCCATCCATTAAGAAATTTCGAGTTGCTTCTACCGCTGGCAAAGTTATGGCCTCTGTGTTCTGGGATAGCGAAGGAATCCTTTTTATTGATTACATGCCAAAAGGCCAGACGATTACTGGACCCTATTATGCAAATTTAATCCCGAAAGTGCGTGAAGCGATTAAAGAAAAACGTCGTGCAAAACTGTCGTTGGGCGCGTTGTTCCTTCAAGATAACGCTCCTGCGATCGGAAGTTGCGCTCAACGCAATCCGCTGTGCTGGCTTCAATCTCCTTGACCACCCACCATATTCTCCGGATTTAGCCCCAAGTGATTTTCACTTCTTTCCAAAATTAAAAGAGGAAATTCGTGGAACAAAATTTCACGATAATGACGCAGTTATAGCTGCCGTAGAGGACTTTTTCGAGAGCCAAGAAAATATTTTTTTTCACAAGGAATAAGGAAGTTAGAAACGCGTTATTCTAAATGCATTGCATTGCAGGGAGATTATGTAGAAAAATAAAATATTATTATTGAAATCTTTGCATTTTTTAATATTGATTCCAAGAATTTTTTGATTCACCCTCGTACAGAGGAAAAATCAAAGAAAGATAATAATCGAATTTAGATGCGTAAATACCCATGACTCATAGAGTTTGTCTTAAAGCAAAAACCAAAGCTTATCGCGAATGAAAATGATTAAAAACTAATACTTTTAAAGTCTAATCATATGGCGTTAAATCCAAGTACGCTGTGATTAATGAAACACTTATCTGATACTATTATTATTTATTTAGTACCTAGTCATTTTGGACTAAATACTTCATCTGCAGTAACCGTTATGTTTTTGGCAGTAATCCTGATGACGAAGTAATACTTACGTACTTATTTACAAAGTAGTGCTTACGCAAACATCCAATATACAATTATTTGACCTACAGCTAAGCAAATTTGTATAAAATTAAATTTGTTAGAGATGAGTATAGCATAAGCAGCTCACTATACGTTCCCAATGCTGGGACTCGAGGCCTTCTGTCACGAGGAGAGGGATATAGTCCAGTATCCACCACGCTGGCAAAGTGCGGGTTGACGGATGACACACATGTTCGGATTTTGTGATCCTCAAACGTGTTGGTTTTCTCACGATATTATTCTTCGCCGTAAAGATGAGTATACATTGGTATAATACATACATACATTATTAATTATCATCGGAACATCTTAAAACCTACCCCTGAGATCTCAAATCCAGAGTGAATAGGTAAGCGTGCTACAACGTACAGCTTACCATCAGGCAGGCTGTGGTCAAACGTATATCATCTTCCTTGCCTTTTCAACTAGCTCTAACTAGCGGCATAGCAAATTTTCCTCTTCCTCGCAAACCCCGCAAATAAAGTGTTTTAAATAAATAAACAAGATTTGATGTAACTAGATTAATTACCTAAAATTTCTAGAACCGCTACGCTTCATTTAAGAAATCCCCAAAAATTAGCTTTTAAATTTAATCCTTCGTACGTGGACTAATCAAAAGAGACTGATAATAGGTACATCGGCGTCGTATCAGATAATCTGTGATAACGCAAAATACATATAGGACTGGTTATATTGGTAAACAGTATTGTTTGAAAAGTAATAAAACTGTCAGGTGAGTAACTTTAATCTATTTTTTGTTATTATTAAAGTTTTCCAAAGATTAGACTTCATATACTCATATGTTCTAGAAGGTTTATTTTTGTTGGTTGAAAAGTCGGTCACATTTAAGATAGGTGCGTGAGTCTTTTTCTTAGATAGTGCAAGTAAGAATTAATAATAGACATAAGTGCTAGAAGTTCTTTTTCTTTATGTTAAAACGAATATGATAATAGTTATTAATATTAAAAATATATTATTAATATTAACAGTTATTATATTATTGTTAGGTAGATAATAATAGTTGTTATCAAATAGTGCTTTGTCGCAGTTTCTTTACCTATAAAACAAAGGATTTGAATCCCTACTACATATCCTAGTTTATACTCGGAAAAGGCAAAACGAACGAATAATCAGGCGACTGCATCCTTAATTTGTTATTATTTGCGGCTATGAATCATTAGTGTGATGAAAAAACATACATTTCAACGTTATCGTACATCCTCATTTGTACCCTTTCTGTAGCGATTTATACCAGGCAAGATAAGGCAGAAATAAAGACTGAAAAGAGCTATAAATAATGATATTGAAGCTACAACTCTCACGTTCAAAAATCTGTTGCGAAGCTCTTCTTACAGCCTCCTTGAGAACCAGTTATTCCAGACTAAAAGACAGTCTTGTGCATGGTTACCCCTTCAAAGACTTGCTTCACCTCGATGATCACATGAGATCACCTTAGTTATTCGAGCTATAGGAGACCTTTGTACTTACCCATGCTGGCAATAAATTTACCTAAATATTTCAGACAAAATGAAGCTGCTACTCGCTCTAGCCCTCGTCGCTGTAGCCCACGCCGACCAAGTCCGCGTGGTGCGCCTCCCCGAAGCTCGTTCCCTATACACCAGGCCTACCATGGGACAAGTCATCATCCCCAACTATGTCATCGACGCCGCTGACGTGCCGATAATGCGAAACGCTCAGGATGATGAATTAAAGGTAATATTACGGCTGTTTAAGACTGAAGTTTTTTGAAATGTTACTTACTACTAACCTTGAAGCGATCACAGTCATGTCAGTCGGGCGTCCGACCACCTTACGTCCAGAAGGTCGTGAGTTCGATCCCGCCAATGAGTTTGAGCTTTCGGTGAAGGAAAACATTGTGAGGAAACCATAGCATGGTGGTAGAGCTTGGCTTTAGTGCTCGCCTGGCTTGTGATCACCCTCAAGCTGAAAAATCTGTCGCCAACCACCTAACGGTATGTTTCGGCAGTCACCTCTAATGCTTCTATTTCCAGACTAGGCATGCCTTACCTTAGGCTAGAGTGTCGCTAAGCCGTGAAGTTCCGCTCCCTGCTGGTAATTAAATGTCTGATTTGAAAAAAGTATATATGGTCTAATTCCCTATTCTATAATATATTCGTTTACATACACAACTGCTCATAAAGTAAAATCATCTAGGGAAGTCACTGCGGCATTTGCATCGATATGTACCTACTTTATTTATTTCAAACTTACTGTTATCGTTATTGCAAAAAAATAGTATACAGTTCCCAATTCTTTCTAGTATTGTAAGTATACCTACTAAGAGTAATATGAATGACTTGTGCAATTGCATATGGCACAAACATAATTATATTGTTCATTAATATTCATAGGAGAACGTGATACTTATCCAAATAAGTTAATTTTTTTATTTCTAGGTACGCATCGTGGACGCTCCTTTCTCTGCTCCCTCGGACTCCGTAGTGGTGGTAGAACCTAAACTGCCAGCCCCAGAATCCGTGGTCGTCGTGGAAACCAACGAGGAATTCTCCATCCCCCAACCTGTCAAGCTCGGTGAAGCCCCAGCACCCGCTTTCGAAACCGTTGACGCCGTCAAATTAGTAGATGCCCCCATCGCTGTAGAATCTGTGAGGATTGCTGTACCTGAATCCGTTGAAGCAATTATTCCTGAACCCGTAAGGATCGCCGAGGCGCCGTTGCCTGTAGTTGAAACTAAGGTTGACGCTGTCAGAGTTGCCGAGGCTCCATCCGATATCCCCGTTCCTGAGCCGGTAAGGATTGCCGAAGCTCCGCTCCCAGTCGTCGAGGCCGCCCCTGAGGCAGTCAAAGTCGCCATCCCTGAATTTGGTGATTACCGCGGCAAGATCTTCGATGACCCCATGTGGCGCTAAGTTTATTTGTTCGAGTGATGAAAATTAAATAAATTAGTTTGTAACATCGATTTGAGGGTTTTAATTAGGCTTTTTGAGCTCTCTACTGACTACTATGACTCTTATCTAAGTCGTGAAATTTATACATTTGTAAAATTATGCTTACCCCCGTTAATACTAGATAAAAAAAATAGTAAATGTGATGATACAGAGTCAAGCTTACTTCATACAAATATCGGTCCAGCCATTTAAACATGAAGAAGAAACAAATACACATACAAACTTTAGTTTTTATAATATTAGAGAGATGAATCCTAGCAAAAGCATATATGAAAATGTTTGCTAAGTTCAGTATCATCATGTTCTAGTTGTCATGTGTTCGCAATATTATGTATGTGTTAATTGTTTTTTTAATTAAAGGTGTATTGTCCCCAACTTTAAGCGATAGATAATTAGGCACTGTAAAATATAAAGTTACTTATTAAGGCTAATTTTTTTTTTTAAATTGTTTATTGTATTGAATTCAGCCGCACCATGCATTTTTTTTTGCGAAGCACCCGACATGTAGTAGTGGATTGATCACGAAATAAATTCATATAATATAAAAAAATAACAATATTGAAATTATCTGCTCTAAGATTTGATCACTTTCGTAAGAAATTTTTAAAACACAATTTTTCGTATAATGGAACTATCGAGCGAGTTTTATTGAATCGTGTTTTGGAGCTCTAATACTGGATTAAAGTTAATAAAACTGAAAAAACGTAGCCCTATTTTAATATATAATAAATGATTATGCCATTTTGCCCATAGCACCTTAAGAGATGGCTCACAGTGCTATTTGATGAGGTTGGTTACTGAAATGTGGCAAGGCAGATTTATTGCTTACATGGGAGTTATGTCATTTAAGATGCTGGCTATGGCTAACATAATAAAAGATATCAAAGAACTATGGCTGACAAAGTGATAGTAAAGAAACCATAATTCAAACAAATCTAAGTTATTTTAAACTATATTTGCAACTGGGTGTTTGTCTAGTGTCTAAAATAAGACTTGACTTTGAATCTAATAGTTGCTTTATTCCATAGTTAAAAAAACAAAACTGCTCCAAAAAATTAATACAACAAAGATTAACATTCTACTGTTTAATTCATTAACAACAAACCTAATTACCAATATTATCTACATACTCATAATCTTCGATAAAAAACTCATTATTTCAGCACATAATCTTCTGGGTATTCCATCACTTTAGGGAATTGCTTCACTTCTTCCTCAGGTATATGATCAAGTCTAGTTGGTACTCTGCGATGTTGACGAATTTGGCTAGAGACCTTTTCTAAAATATCTTCCGGGATGTGTCCATCAGGGTAGATAAAGAGGCGCTGCATTGTGTGACGTCTTTGCAAGTTGCCAGACATCGCTCTGTACACAGCTTTCTTGATAATCTGAAATTTACATAAGATTCTGTTATACAGTAGAACCTCGTTAAGTCGAACCTCAATAAGTCAAAACCTTCAAATGTCAATAAAATGTTTTGTTCCCTTCCCTTCAAACACCAAAACCTCCCTTACTTGAAATCTTGACCCTCAGTTAGTCGAAATAATCACAGAGTCCCTCCAAGCTATTTTGGTACATATTTTTACTCTACAACTCGAAAAATTTAATTTAAACTCTGCATCTTGAACATTTTATTTTACAACCTTTACAACTTGATAATTTGGAATTTATTACCTCTAATGTTCGAACAAAAATAAGTTACCGACTTTAGGAACTTGACAATGTGCATACACTATTGTTTCTTAGAAAACATTTTAAGAGTATAAAATAATAAATTAAACGTAAACACATGTTTGCTTGCTTGGTGTCAGGTGTTCAATTTTGATTTCCTTTGCAATTTAGCTAAGCAAATTATTTGTTTTCGACTAAAATACTGTCAGAAGTAGTTTGGTTCTACTGCAATACACATCAATTAGTACAACAGAACAACCAAATTATCTAAATCAAAAATACTCCATAAGTTGAAAACTCTGTAACTCGATTTTTTTGGCATCTCCCTTGATGTTCGACTTATAGAGGTTCTACTGTAATTAAGATTTTACTGCATATTATTTATTGTTGTTAGTGAATAGTTTAATAAAATTTTCTATACAGATTTTACTATTGCATAGATTTATTTGTCAAAAATTACTGATAGGGTAGATATTTCTCTAAATTAGATTTAAAGTAATATAATTAGTCTGTAAGTAATCATGTTACCTTTATGACACTTTTAATTTGTAGTAACATAAGTCGAGAGAAGTAAGACTGTTAGTTAAAGTTATCAAGTTAATTTAGACAAATTATAGTGAATATAAGCAAGGAAAGAAGTCTATAAATACTGTAATGTAGAATGTGAAAGCCATTGCTCTCTCAATTTTTTTATTATAGGTACGTAGTAAATAAAGAAAATATACCATAGTAGGGTCCTTATTATGCAACTCCCAAGCAACAGTCCATGATGCACCTCCAGGGTATCCAGTATGGTGGAAATAAGCACGCTTCCTCCATTCGTCACCTCGCAGAGCTATTTCTCTGCTATTTATTGCCACTACGACGTCCCCACAATCGTTCAAAGGATGGTAGATGGGTTTGTGCATACCCATCAGGTATTTCTTTATTATATTAGCAGAGTCGTACGGGTCCTGCCATTTGCAATCAAATATGTGCCAGGTACGAGCGAAAGTGGCCCATTGCTAAAATAATTCAAATATTAAAATGAATCTCTCTCTAAAACATTACTAAGATTCGAGCAATATTATGTCGAATTCTTGTAATAACAGTAGGTACAATACTTTTACCTGGACTCTTTTAGCAGCAGACATTCTAAGCGTATCAATATATCAGAAAGTGTTATAATTTATGTGATTTTCATTGAACAAAGCAGAAAAATAAGATTATTTCTTGTTATGTGCATTCGTTAGAGGTTATGTTTTTTTGGGTTATAGGGTTTGGCAGCTTTGGCATTTAAGTTTTTTTTCAAGTTGCGTCAATATTTTTGTTAATTTGCCATAACTACGTCTAATGGTATAAAGTAAGAAAGATGTATCATCGTTGCGTTAACATTGCAAGATTCCTGCAATAGGGCCAAATAAAATTGGAACACAAATTATCACGTAATTGCAAATTTATAAAATATTCGGTAAATACAGGCAAACCTAAATACCAAAATATTGCCAAGGCGCAATATTAAAAAAAATGACCGTCTTCGGTAAAGTGATCACGCGGGCTTTAAAGTATTCTTTACAAAGAGCGTCAATAAATAAAACTCCAAGAATAAGTTCTTTAGCTTTATCAAAGACTTATTGTAGTCTAGTTTCTTACAGAAGCTGTCATAAAAACATCAAAAGTTTATTTTTAATCTCTACAAAATTGTGTGGTTATAACAGCAAGTAAGTTACGTTTTGATTTTGCTATATCAAATCACTTTTAATAACGTTTTAAATCATATGAATAATTATTGTTACGAAGTATGTTGTTTATTAAATTAAATAATATTCATTACAATGTGTCAATGTCTACAGCCTAAAAATTCCAATGCTACTTACAATTTTGAAATGAAATCATCGGATAGCATTATCTAGGAACTAAGTATATTTGTCTAAGGCAAAACTAAACGCAAAATGAAATTGTCAATTTTATGAATTTTAAGATTGTCGTACATAATCAAAGTCAAAGCCGTAGATTACCGGTTTATGCAAAGAACCTTACGGGCACCTAGCAGGTCTGTGGCAAAGAAGTTTGTTGACCTGTCTACTGTCCAGTGTTCACTACTGTCCAACTCTAAATTATTTCGTGTTCAATTTACAATAATTAACTAAAGATTATTCACGTATACGCCTACATATAAAGGTTAGTTAGATACTTTTTCTGAAATAATATTTACCGGATTATTTTAAAATAGGTTGTTTACATTGAAATCTTATTACAAGATGAGTTGCACTTCTTGAAAACTTGTTTTAATGCAAACTTTGCACTTTTAGTAAAATAAAATAATACCTTGCTAAGTGCAGTAAAAACTGCGCACATTTGGATCTGTATTTTACATTCAATATATCAAGGTGTTCCCCAAATTATGCTATGTATATATTATATATTACGTATATCTTATATACCTGTTTAATGGTGATAATACGTAGCAAATTATAATATGATGCAGATTATGTCAATGTTACAATCTTGGCCCAATTACCAAGCTTATCAATAAGGCTGATATATTAATATATTCTTTATAACAAAATACTCACATAATATTGTGGGATAGCAGTAACTATTTCTTTTCCAGAATCTCTTGATAAATCATTATTGAACTACCAATTGCTGGGTACAGGTATCCTTTTTAGCATGCTAAATCTGTCTGTTCTCAACCAATATCCATCAACTCCTATAAGATGCTTAGCAAAATTTATAGCATTTAAATGTTATATGATTTACCAGCTTTCTTCCAACATATTTACTTACCAAATACAATGAAAACCTGTACCAACAAGTTCTATTGAAATAAAGAGCAGAATAAAAATTTATTTACAATTTATAATAAGTAGTTTATTAGAACAAGTGTCCCATTTAGTGTCACAAGGTCTGTGTATAAGTATACTACTAAATGTAGTATACTTATACTTATAATGTATAGTTATCGTCATATAAAAATAATACTGGCAGTAACTTATTTATTATTATGAATTATTATTTTTAATGTTACATCTTCTAATCCAAGATAGTTATGTTTTTCTTCTTCTTCAACCTTTTCCCACTAGGTAAGGTTGGCACAGCAAGTTTTCCTTTTCCACACAATTCTGTCAGCTATCATATCCACACTCACTCCCTTTTCTTTCATATCCTCATTTACACAATTCAGCCATGTCTTTCTAGACCTCTACTTCCGCTACCTCGTACAACCATATCCATAATCCAAGATATTTATTTATAGTCTAAAAATGAATTATCTCTCCAAAACAATATTACAAAAAAATATTATAAATGGTAAAAAAATTACTTAGTGTTTTTGTATGTGCCTTTCAAAAAAAACCATTCCTCTGTTCCAGTGTTCTTTTTAGATGATGCAAATTATTAATATAAATTAATAACTTATTTGTATGATATAAATCATATAATTCACATTTGAATGGTCTCATCCAAGTAGTTGTTATTGATAAAAATCAATATTATCATAATACTGTCAGCACCATTCAAACTGCAGATAAAATTGCTTATATCTTTTATCTGGTTTCCAATTTATGAGCAAGCATTACGCCAGAATATCAGAGAGCAACAAGATCATGTTACAGCAATCAGCAGTGGGCGATTTCTAATTTACATTCTAAATGGCTTGTCCAGTTCATTATTCAACCTCCATTATGATTGGTATGAAGTTGATTTTGTTGTTCTTTTGTTTTAGTCGAGCTATGGGTGTCTTAAGTCCTTTGGATCCGTCTTCTTATTCAAGACCTGGTAAGTTTATGTTATGCATTTATTAATTTTATTATCAAATTTATTATTAATTGGTTTTATATTATCATTGAATGCAATCTCAAGTGATTGGAGACTAGTGAAAGTTTAAAGAACAGTTTTTATTTAATATTTAATACCATTATAGTACCTTTTTTAAAAATAATTTTAACAACATTTTTAAATCTGGGCTTGCGCGTGATCGCAATTCACCTGATGGTAAGTGATATTGCAATCTAAGGTGGAGCGAGCTTGCCCAGAAGAAACCAGTTCAAGCTTGCCTTGAAAATCTTTTTTTTTCTTTGGCCACTAATGTAATAATGGTGTATGTTTGTTGCTCAAAGTGTATGTTTCATGCTCAAACAGCTGAAACAATAATAGGAGATAGCTCAGAATCTAGATTAACACAATTTAACATATTACTTGGGTGCGGCTAGCTTAAACTAGTTTAAGAAAAACACCTTATATTCTATGAAAATATTTTGCTTTCAATTTTAAATATTGATGTAAAAAAATTAAAAGTAAAGCAATATGTAATATGAAAACGAAGTTTATTTAAAATGCAAAAGGAATGCTTATATGTACTAATTTTATTGCCTAATGTTATGTGAAAGTATTAGTGAAACTATTATATAATAATCATGTGTATTGTTCTCATAGTCTTAGAAGTAATGCTTATTGATTGTTCTATAACATACAATTGATGATTTTCATTTCAGAGCTAGCGGTTGTGAAGCATATCTCATTATCATTAAATGTGGATTTTGATAAGAAAGTCTTGAGTGGTGTTGCTTCCCTAGATGTTGATGTACTTGACAATATTACTGAAGTGGTATGTATCTCTTTGTTATGTTTTTATCTTCTTCATATGAGCTAAGTGGCTGAGCTGTTTTGTCAAGAGTTTTCAAGCTGCCCGAAGGCCTCTGAGTTGGCTTGCTACTGCTTGTACTAAGACTAACAACTGTAACCTACAATTTATCATGTCATCCGACTTACGGTAGCACCCTGATGAAAATGCCACTTTTTAAAAGAGTCTTGTGCATGGTCACCTATCCAAAGATTATCTGCAGCGACCATATATTAACCTCGATGATCGCGTCAGATCACCTTAGAGGCAGTCAATTGCTATTAAACTATTCAAAAATATAACAAATATAATTAAAAATCTTTTTCTCTTTTTGTCATGGTTATATTTCTTGTTCTAGGTTTAATAATATATTGTTTCTATAGTCTTCTTTTTCTTCTTCTTTACCTAATCCCACTTAGGTGGGGTCGGCACAACAAATCTTCTTCCACTCTCTTCTATCAGACGTCATCTCCACACTTAATCCTTCTTTCTCATGTCCTCATTCACACACTCCATATTGTTACTATAGTATAAGTCCTAAAATATGTAAGTGGTGTTCTTACTAGTAATAGTTATATTTTATTTCAGATATTAGATTCCAGCAAATTAAACATAGAGTCAGTTGAAACAGAAGATGGAAAGTCTCTGAAGTTTAATATAGGCGAGGAGGTACCTAACTATGGATCCAAGTTGACTGTGACTTTGAAAGAAACTGCGCTGTTTGGCCAGAAGTAAGTATAATATTAACTCAATTGTAATGAATTGTTTGTTGAAATCTTTTAACACAGCTCTGCATCTTGACTTGCATAAAACGTAAAGAAAAGATTCTCTTAGGCATGATGAATAAATTATTAATCAAATAATAGGTCAGTGTTTAGAAATCAGTTAGTTGCCTTGTAGTGTGGTATGATAAATAAATATTAGGACACATTTCACACACGGCTGGTTAACCCCATATACTGAACCATTCCTAGTTCGCGTTATGGTTGCTAACACAGCTGATATACTACATATACATATTTTAAATAGATACATATTTAACACCCAGACCGACAGCCAACAAATTTGGTTCAGCACAAAGATGTTGGCCGTGCCAGGAATCGAAGCCGGAACCTTCTGACTGGCAGTCCAAAATATCTGTAAATGTATAGAGTAGTATTTCAGCTCTATTTCTTCCCTAACTTAACACCCAAAGATTAAAACTACTAATCTAACTCCATTGGATTTAGTTTAGAAAATTGAGGTCAGTGATAGTATCAAATCTTCCTTGTTTAGTATCAGCTTAGCTCCCTTAATATTTTCTTCAAAAAGGTGGCTCAGAGGCGAGTGCCATAACTGCATAAAACAACAACAACCAATGCCAGTAGCCAAGGATGACATGACACTGGAATATACAGGATTTCTATACGTGCCAGAAATGAAGATCAGCGAAGAGAAACGACGGCTTCGAGAGCGGAAAAAAGAATTTTATGACATTAAATGCCAATGTTTTTATGTGAAAGAAGTTAGTGAAGTCGGTGGATGGGAATTTGGGAATAGGTTAGCCATGGATTTTGTCTAAGTATCTTTGTTCATTTTTAGAGTTCCGTAGCCAAAGAGTACCTATGAGACCCTGACGCCGAATATTACTGAGACGTACGGCTGTCTGTCACCAGTCTTTATTTTATGAACTTTGATAGCTAGAGAGCAAAAATTTTTATAGATGATGTATTTATGTTGCCGCTATAACAACAAAAAAAGAATAAAATAAATATTTCAAGAGAGTTCCCATAAAACATGCTATATTTTATGCCAATTTTTATTGATAATGGTCCGACTCGCACTTGACCTATTATTTTATCATACCTACTTATATGTTTGTACTGTGGAATTAATGGGCTATCTTTCGTTTTGTAGTTTGTAGCTTCATAATATAAAGATAATTGTTATTTGTGTATATTAAATTTGAAATGAACCCCATCAACATTAAAATTCAAGTAGTTTAAATTATTTTAGAATTTGTCATTAATGTTTCTTTAATTCTAAATTCCAATTTATTACAAAACTAGCTGACCCGGCAAACGTTGTTTTGCCTTAAAAATATATAGTAGCTGATTCTCAGACCTACTAAATACGCATATGAAATTTGGTAAAAATCGGTCAAGCCGTTTCGGAGGAGTACGGTAACTAACATTGTGTCATGGAAATTTTATAATTCTTTATTGGACACATAAATAAAAAAGGCACAGTAAAAAACAATTAACTTAAAAAAAACCGCCAATTGTGCCACAATTGGCGCCCTTAGTGCTTAAAGCGATCTCATCCAGGCAACCTTTGGATGGAAAGGAATTTATAAACGACTAAAGAAGGACGTAGTGTACAATAAAGAATAATAAAAAACATACATATAATATTAATAATCTTATCTTAATTTATATAAATCTCGTGCCACATTGTTTGTCTTCAATGGACTCCTAAAACACTTAACCGATTATAATAAAATTCGCATACCATGTGCAGTTCGATCCAACTTGAGAGATAGGACAGTTTAAATCTCAAATTATAGTCGCAATTTTAATTTATTGCTAATTATTTTCTGTTATTATTTGACAGTCACAATTATCTGTTAACTCCAAATGATTCTAACAGATGTCGATACCTTTCGACTGGGTTGAGTAAGTAATCAATAGATGGCACTGCTATGGTAAATCTACGAACGTGTCATATAAGCTACACTATCTATTTTTCATACCCTTAAGTGAGGCAAAACCTAGTTTTCCGGGTCAGCTAGTATTATATATTAGACAACAGTTTAGCTCTGAGAAGAACTTTTGCGTATGTGTAGTTAAAAGAACAAAAAAAAAAAAAAAAACCGAAAATTATTAGACTTCGCGCACGACCGCTGCGATGGGAGCCAACCTCGCGACTGAGCGGCGCGGGTACCTTACTCATAGATCTAAACACCCCTCCCCCGCACACGCCCTCTTCGCAACGGGCCGTGCAGCAGAAATCGTAATATTTTAATTTCACCATAACTTCAAAACCAAACGTCCAATTTTAATCATTCAAAGACCAAATATTATCAACACAAACTGTTCTTATTGTTGAAATAATTTATTTTGATAAGGATTAATAGTGTATTGCTTAAAATCGCTTCGTAAATAAGCCATTATTTCTCGTACAAAGTAAAGGATAAAAAATGGTTATTGTGGGTTATTCCTAAGAGATAAACATATACCATCAGGGACTTTTTTGTAGACCTTTTTAAGTTGTACAATACTGTAGTAAATTGTTTTGATCTATCTTGTAGGATTCAGTCAGCGTTTGCAATGTAAGCGCAAAAAATGTGTTTTTTTTACGACCTCACATTAAAAACCTCAAAAATTGTAGCCTATGTGTTATTCTGATGTATAAGCTATAGCCTATGTGTTATTCTGATGTATAAGCTATATTGTGGTAAAATTTCATTCAAATCCATTCAGTAGTTTTTACGTGAAAGAGTAATAAACATCCATCCATACATCCATACATACAAACTTTCGCCTTTATAAAAGTAGTAGGATACACCAAGTTGCAGAACGTATAAGTAAAATTCAAGTAGAAAGCTTTCAGAGCACTCTCTAGAAGAGCTTCCTTCTAAAGAAGAGATTTTCGTAGCTGCTCGGATGCTTCATGGCAAAGATAAAGTGAAAGCCAAATATGGAGATATCTATGTCTTAGGCCCTAGAGGAAGTCGCCATAAAATAACTACATATGAAGAGTTAAGGTATAATTATGTCTGCTAATAATTAACTAGTAATGTTAGACCACAAATCAATAGTTGTTCTCATTACTCAATCAGTTTATTGGATTTGTAAGAAGGTAGCAATTGTTTTAGGTTGGTCACTTAAGAGTACAAAAAGTTGATGAGTAGAATTGGCTCATGATCGAATTCGTCACGTATGTTTGGGCGGGAATCCATATAGCACATGACTCATTTAGTTATTTAATTCAACAAGTATAACTAGAAAATGTCGAAAACCCCCGTCGTCGTCAAATGGATGTATTCTACCAATCATACCCTATTTAATACCCATATTGAGATAGGCATCCGCCACTTCATGGCCATCTTGGATCTAATTTCATCAAACATAGCTAAAGAATACTCGTTTAGCTTCGTCGTTTTTGAGTCGGTTAATAATTTAATTTTTGTCCAGTTAGATTTAGTAGTTTATACTTCATCATCATCCACAGTAGGTTCTTTTCTACTGCTAAGAATAGGCCTCTCTTCTCGTCTCGTGTCGTTCACGTCAATCCTGTGCCAATCGTGTCCAGATTCGACCTGGGACTGATGCTAAATCCTCGACCCATCTTGCCGGCTAGTAGTAGTACTATATAGGAAATCACCAGGTTTGTACGTCGTAAACAATTAATTAGAATTAGGATAAGTTACTAGAAATTGCGTTTGCCTCAGGGAAGTTCCAATGACTTGCAAGAACAAATCGTCGGGCGTGCCAGTAGAGATTTATGGCAAGATTCAGCCGACCAGTGACATGCCGTTTGTTGTTCAACCGATGAGTCTAATGGCGGACATGTATAGCGCGCCGAAATTACCCAAAGAAGTACTCGCAAATACGACTGGGAAAAGATTTCATGAGTATTTTTTTTTATCGATTTTTGTTTGAGTATTTCTCTATTTTTTAGCAAAAACAGATTTTGTTGGTTGTTTATTTGATGTATTTTTTTAATTGCGTTCGTTCGATTAATTTGTTTTTAATTGTGTTCTATTTAGTAATATTTGCGCATTTCAGTTATATTGTGTTGTTTGTACTTATATTATGGTATCTTCTTATCTTAACATTGTTATGTGCTATCAGTACAGTACGTCTCTTCCATACATGTAATTAGTTATTACTCATATGTACAGTTATATAGTATATTTATGCATAGTCTATTCAGCGAGTCAAAACCTAATACAGTAATTAATTTCTGGCGTGCCTAAGTGCAGTTTCAAAAACGTTGTGACGACAACTCGACGCCGACGTAATGCGAGAATCTTCTAATTGCTTGATACGATTAGCTGCCGAAGTCACGTGGGTGCTTGCGCCAGCCAATCATCGCGATACGGCGCCGTTGAGTTCAATCGAGTTTTAGAAGCTCCGCACTCGGGACTCTGATTCATCTGAGCCTGAGTCGAGATAAACGGTTTACAGAAATGCGTAGTAGATGAAATTATCATGTTTATTTATTGTATAAATTATATGTCTACAGGGTAACTCTGAAGATAAAGTACACCACGTCTCCGGAAGCTTCAGCGCTACAATGGCTGGAACCCAACCAGACTTCGGGGAAGACACTTCCTTATATGTTCAGTCAGTGCCAGGTAAGATATTTCCCTATTTTACATAAAAAGAAAAAAAAATTGGTCGTTAGATAATATTCGTGTTTGTTATAAAGTTGTTTATAAACTCCTCTCCATCCAAAGGTTGCCTGGAACAGATCGCTATAAGCGATAAGGCTGCCAATTGTGGCACACTAATTTGTAAGCTCTTTCTTTTTCTTATATGTAATTAATAATGTGTCCAAAAAAATTTTATCCTAACCATGATCATTTGTTCTTATTGTAGAACAATATGTCTACAAATAATGTCATATTGTTCCACAATCTAAATTAGACTTTTCAGAGTAGGTAGTAGGACAAAATAAGTTTATCTGGGATAAAAGAAGCCTATGTGTTTAAAAATGACTAAACCAATCTTCATAATAATCGTTGGAGCGTGAAGGAGTAACATGGATTTTTAAATTATTTGCGTATCCCAAGGGAACCACAATTGTTTTCGGGATAAAAAGTAGCCTATTAATCCAAGGTCTAACCTATCTTCACACCAATTTCATCAAAATCGATTCTGCCGTTTGAACGTGAAGTAGTAACAAACATACACACTTACACATAAACTGGTTAACCCCATACTGAACCATTTCTAGTTCGTATTATGGTTGCTAATACAACTGATATACAACATAATAAGATACATATTTAACACCCAGACCGACAGCCAACAAATTTAGTTCAGCACAAAGATGTTGGCCGTGCCGGGAGCCGAACCCGGAGCCTTCTGATTGGCAATCCGGAATGGTAACCATCACGCCAACGAGGTCGTCAAATATATAATATCGTTCTATTCTTCTATTACCAGCCTATCCACGCTCGCTCCATCATTCCTTGCCAAGACACGCCAGCTGTGAAGTTCTCTTACGATGCTCAAGTGACAGCACCGCCAGAGTTCACAGTTCTCATGAGCGCGCTGCGTGGTGACGTGACCGGCAACACCACCTCCTTCCGTCAACCCATGCCATTACCGTCATATCTAGTGGCCATTGCTGTGGGACCGCTGGAGTCCAAGTACCTTGGTCCTCGGTAAGTAAAAAACTCATGTATTTTATTTGTCATGACGAACAAACAGCTATGATAAATGAAGTTAAGTAGATGCGATTAAAAATACTCAGCCTTAGTTTCATCACTTTAGGTTACACATACTTCGTTAATATACATAAAAAGCCTACTTAACACTCAATTAAAACTAACAAACACAGTCAAAGCAATATAATTATTATCATTTAAGAAAAACTATATTAAATATGGTTCTTAGGAATGTGGAGGCGATTGGACGAAAATACCAAATATTTAAGCTACCATTGTATTTAGAAGGTGTTAGATATACAGGCCAGTCGGAATCCAAATACCTTTGGCCTAGGTTAACTTTAAAGATTAAAAAAGCAAAAGTACGATATTTTTGTAATATTCACCAAACCAATTAGTGTTAAATTAAATTAGATTATATCTATTCAATACGAAACCCATGCGATATGTACAATTTTTTTTTTGTATACATATTTATTTGTTTTTAGCTTCTCCTTAGATATACAGAATGGAACAACATCTGAAGGAAAGTAAATGCTCACCACAATGTCTAGCACTAGTTAAAGTAAAAAAACACATATATGTTTAATCCATTTATTACTATTTTTACTTTCAGATCAAGAGTATGGTCAGAGAAGGAGACCCTCGACCGAAGCGCGTGGGAGTTCGCCGAGACAGAACACTACCTTACGGCCGCTGAGAAGCTATGCGGGAAATACGAGTGGACCGAGTATGATCTCCTTGTGCTACCCCCGTCCTTCCCTTATGGAGGCATGGAGAACCCCTGCCTCACGTTTGTTACCCCTACATTGTTGGTAAGAATCGAAAAACATTTGATGTATGCGCTTGTATCTTATTAAAATAAAAAAGCTTAATTTTCTGCTCAGTTTCATTAGGCTTCTAAAGTTATGTATGTAATTCCCATTTGGATATTCTGCGTTTTACTTCAAATATTTTGCTGTCATTATCGTAAAACAAAATCAATTTACTTTCATTATATCGGCCAAATTTTGATTTGACTATTAATAACACAATTTTACAGTGTGTGAAATGTGTAATAAATATATTACTCGCTTGAATGTATACTGTATTCTATATCCAAATCTTACCTTGATACCAAACGCTTTATTCGCCTAATTTTAAACCAAAGTTGGCTACTTGAGCCACACAAGAACCTATAAACTCACTCAACCAATTAACACCTATGCAAAAACCAAGTTTCCATAGCCAAAAACGGCAATGATAAAAAAACATATATGAATAATCTTTCCAGGCTGGCGACAGAAGCCTAGCCGATGTGATAGTGCACGAGATCATGCACAGCTGGACCGGGAACCTGGTCACCAACAGAAACTTCGAACATTTCTGGCTCAATGAGGGCTTCACAGTGTTCCTGGAGAGGAAAGTCACAGCCAGCCTGATAAAAGACCCCGAGGAAGCCAGAAAGAATAGGGACTTTTCCAGTATACTGGGCCTGCAGGAGTTGACCGAAACTGTAAGTTTATCTCTATTGCTTTATCTGTATTTATTTCATGCTTTATTTTTTATACTTAGGAATAAATCGAGCAAGCGACTGGTCATCACATCACTACACCAAGCTTAAGTAAAACTCAGTACAGAAACTCAGGGTTCACTTACGGAAGTGACACCCAGCATACTGTGTTTTTGTATAGCAAAATGTGGTGTGATATGCCATTCTGTATATGCCAATGCCATCTATATCTAAATATCCATATATCCATTATAGGCTTAGTATAGAGTACAATATTATTTCTACAACTGTTGTAACACCTCAAGAGGTGTACAGAAGAGTATAGGTCAAGACCTATAGCATGCTATATAATGTGTACATATCAATATATCTCACCTTTATGTGTGTTTTATGAAGACCTTGGATGGGTGTGACTGAAAATGCTAGCAGTTAGATGTTTTTAAGACGCGCATAAATGTCAAGAAAGTGTCAAGAAAGGTTTTGGCTGTGTATAGTTAATTTAATATATAACCACATAATAAATACCTCAATCATCTGCACATCTTCGAATGACAGCATACCATGTATAAATACACATTATGCCATGTACATACCATATCACATAGCATGTAAAATATCCTTCCAGATTTACACAATTGGCGTTGACAGCCCTTTGACGCTCTTAGTTCCTGATCTACAGAACGTACATCCTGATGACGCTTTCTCGCGCGTACCTTACGAAAAAGGCTCCCTATTCTTACGCTATCTCGAGGACTTGCTCGGAGGACCCGGTAAGAAATTATTACTTATTCAGCCTTATTTTGTTTGTAGATAGATACGGAGAGTAGTATAATATTGGGCATTCTGCCCCACCTTGTTGCTCGGCAAAACTCCGTTTTGCCATCGCAACATCGGTGTTGCAGAATGCCCAATATTATACGTTTGACATGTTGAATTGATTTCAAAAATATTTTTTCATTGTATTTGTCAACGAAATAAATCTTAGAACGCCGTCGTGATAACGCGCTCCAATTCAATGATCGAATTAACGCGTGTGCGTCTCAAAGTGGTGGTCATAAATGTTTGTGTTCATATTTAATTTACTCATTATAAATCAAACCTACGCGCATTAAACATGAGATTCGTTAAACAGCCACAATCATTAATGATAAACACTATATGTGACAATGTTTCTAAGAACGTCATACGACATGGAGAATTATTACCTAACTCAATTCGATGCATTATTTGTGGACCGTCAAGTTGCGGAAAAACAAATTTATTAATTGGACTTCTTATACACGAAAATGGCTTAAAGTTTCAAAATATTTACGTTTATTCAAAAACTCTACACCAACCTAAATACATGTTTTTGGAAAAGGTTTTACAGCATGTGCCTGGCGCATCATTTCACAAATATCAAGGAAGTGATGAAGTTTTAAAAGTTCAGGATGCTAAACCTAACTCGGTGATTATATTCGATGATGTTGCTTGTGAAAATCAAAATAATATGCGTGATTACTTTGCCATGGGTAGACACAAGTATATCGATTGTTTTTATCTAAACCAAACCTACAGTAAGGTACCAAAACAGCTAGTGAGAGATAATGCTAACTTAATCATACTATTCAAGCAAGATGATATTAATTTGAAACATGTTTATGAAGAACACGTTAACACTGACATGAGATGGCTTGATTTTCGTGAAATGTGTTCTAAAATATGGAGTGATGAACCTTTCAGCTACGTTGTGATTAATAAAGATTGTCCTAAAAATAATGGGTGTTATAGAAACAAATTGGACACTTTCGTCGTTTTCGATTAATAATTCTATATAAATACTATTGCAATATCTGAATCATATTTAAAGACCATTAACTTCTCTAAGTATTTATTCTATATACAACTCTTACTCGAATACAACCTTTTTAATATAATGGAAACACAATTAAAAAGACAAATTGTTGATGCGGCAGAAGCTGTCAAAAGAAAAGTGCGAAAAATGAGAGATTTTGAAAATGATAAAAATCAAGCATTGGATTCAGTTTTTAAGCCCGTAACAGAACCTCTTAACCTTATAGCTAAGAATAGTAAGCAAGCCAAAAGTATTTTACCTGACACCAACGATTATATAAATATTCCTTCTTTTGACAAACGAATATTGGAGGATGACATTAGTATAAAAAATCATAATGCTAGTAATGCAGATGAAAATGAACCTGATAACGTTAGTAACACTTCGTATGAATCATTTGATAACAATGAAGACAGCTATATATCTTCCTGGTCAGTTTCTACAGAAGCGCCGTTAGATGTACCATTTGGTGTACGTATTGTAAACAAGAAATTAATGCTGGGTTCTGCTTGTGTAACTATTAACAACGATAAAATCACAGTGATGGGTCATGCATACCGGAAAACTCCCGGGTTGAAAGAGTTATTGTTCAATAAAGAAGTAGATTTAGACTTGGTAACTGAAAGTGATTTGTTGAATTACAAATCGATGCTGATCGATACAAATGCTCATCGTCGAGACTTCGACAGCTCGAAGCCAATCAAAAGTAATAAAGGTCAAAAATATATGCAAATTATAAAGCCACTTTTTACTCTCCAAAACACATACCAAGGTGGCAAATATAAAGGAAGAGGTTTACCTATGACAAAAATGTGGAGGAAAAATGTAGATTTCATATACTGGGATGACCCTAATGAACTAGTAGAGAGGTTGAAATTATTGATTGCTTCCAGAGATGCCGGTAACACAGGATTAGATAATGAAATTATATCTATTATTGAAGAGTTACGTGAAAATAAAATTATTAATAAATAATTGATATAAAGTGTGTTTCATTCATTTTACTATAAACCTTTATACACGAAAGACATCAAGCATGAATGTAGATAAATTTGGACACACCATTCATAAAAGATTACGTTTATCCGAAATACTTGAGTATAATAGTAATGCTTTAATACAATCTGAAAATGGAGATTATAATTTGAAAAACTCTAGACTCAGGGGGGTCAGATTACCTTTAGAAGCAGACGATGCAGTTAACAAAGAATATGTCGATCGATTTAAAGACAACCTAATACATGAACTTAGACAATTGTTTGAGGCACAACGTACAAGAATCATAGGAGATACTCAAAGTTCCACTGAAAAGACTTTAAAAGCCGGGTTATTAGAAATCTTGACTCATTTAGAAGACAAGTTTTATACGAAAGCAGAAGTCGATAACTTTTTTAAACTAAAAAAAACAAAACATTATTCAAATATGCCTTACGAAAGTTTTAATACAGTGATCAGCATAATGACCAAACAAGAGATTGTAAATGAAATACATAGAATGGCAAGGAAAAATTATCCACGTCGATCTGTTATACTAAAAGGTATTGATGATTTATGGCAAGCTGACTTAATAGATATGCAACACGTGAAAAGTTACAACAAAAAATATAGCTATATTTTAATAGTTATTGACTGTTTTTCAAAGTACGCCTGGACAGAACCACTAAAATCGAAAAATAAGGATTGTGTTACTCACGCTTTTAATCGAATACTCGCCAAAAGCCAACGCAAGCCTATCCACTTACAAACTGATTTAGGAACAGAATTTTATAACGCTGAATTCCAAACGTTAATGAAAAAATATCATATTAATCACTACTCGTCTTTTTCTACTAAAAAAGCGTCAATTGTAGAGAGGTTGATTAAAACTATTAAACATAAATTATTTAAACGGTTTAGTTTTAATGGAAATTATAAATGGCTTGGTTCAGAATTGGAAGATATAATTTACATGTATAACAATACAAAGCATCGTACTATAAAATGTAAGCCTTGTGATGTTAATAAACGTAACGAGTATACAATAAGAAACAATATAAAAAAAACAATAAAACAGGTATCCCGCTCGAGAAAACCGAGGTTTAAAATTGGCGATAAAGTTCGTATCAGCAAATACAAACATATTTTTGAGAAAGGGTACACACCCAATTGGTCAACTGAGTTATTCACTATCAAAAAGATTAACAAGACTATACCTGTGACTTATCATATAGAAGATCAACGTAAGCAACTAATACTAGGAACTTTTTACGAACAAGAACTTCAAAAGTCTAACTGTCCAAACACTTATTTGATAGAAAAGGTTTTAAAAAGAAAATCTAAGAAACTGTATGTGAAATGGTTGGGTTTAAGCAAGGAAGAAAATAGTTGGATTAACAAAACTGACATTGTAGGTTAAATTAAAAAGTATATTTAATATAAATTTAGTTATTATCATTTCATTATGATTTAAACAATGCAAGGCGGTGGACTTGTTAATAATATAATTAATAATCTGCCTTTTGAATTACATTTGCCCGGTTACAATTATTGTGGTCCAGGCACTAAACTTCAAAAACGATTACAACGTGGTGACGTAGGCGTGAACAAGCTAGACGAAGCTTGTATGCAACACGATATTGCTTACGAAAATCATTCAGATTTATTAAATCGCCATAAAGCAGATTTACAATTACTTAACATGGCTAAACAGCGGCTAAAATCTAAAACGGCAGGAAAAGGAGAAAAACTAAGTTCGTGGTTAGTAAGTAAAGTTATGAAAGCTAAATTAAAATCAGGTGCCGGTATTAAGAGTTTCAACCATCTCTTGTCAAAAATAAGATCTAAAATTAAAAAACTCAAACCAAAAGATGATAAATCTTTAATTACCACAGCTCATTTGGTTGCAAAAAAAATTGCCAAGAAAATCCCAAATATTCGCATACCTCGTGTTATACCCGTACCAAAGACTGGAGGTATTCTACCCTTAATCCCTATATTTGCTGGTTTATCCGCCTTAGGAACTTTGGCTGGTGGTGCAGCAGGTATTGCTAAGACAGTTAACGATTATAAAGCAGCTCAACAAAATTTGAAAGAAACTGAAAGACATAACAAGAGTATGGAAGCTTTAGCTTTAGGCAAAGGTTTATATATTAAATCATATAAACAGGGTAAAGGTTTGTTTATAAAATCTATAAAAAACTAAATACTAAGCTACCTAAGCGTGCCCTTACTAACATAGATATTCGAAAGTATGCTAGAGACATCCCATACTTTCGAGGAGTATATATGAAAGATCAGCTACCGAGGAAGCCAAGAGACATAGAATGTGGTGTCGTTAACTTAGACAAATCCATAAATGAAGGTACGCATTGGGTAGCTTATATAAAAATAAATAATTATTGTGAATATTTTGATAGCTTTGGAGATTTAAAACCTCCAACAGAACTAATGAGGTATTTTAAAAACAATAAGGTGTATTATAACTACAAAAGGTTACAAAAGTTTAATACTGTAAATTGCGGACACTTGTGTTTGAAATACTTAAGAAATTTTTGGAATAAAAACTATAAATCATATGATCGTCTTTCATTTCAACCATTTGCAAAATGTCTCTCACCTTGTCGATTACAGGTAATTCCTCAGATTTATCTACCTACTATCCTAACTCTCTGCAGTTATATGGTCAATATGAATGTGCGTTGTTACATTTTTCAACATTTAATTCTATTCCAAATATTGATACAAGAAATAACAAGCTATATTATGGATCCAATCAAGTTATTGAGATACCTGAGGGCAGTTACGAATTGCAAGATATTAGCGATTATATAAAATCTGAAGTAAAAGATGCCACAATTAAATTAAAGTGCAACAACAATACTTTGAAAACTACTTTATATTGCACTAAAAATATAAATTTTGATAAAGAAGATACGTTTGCTAGTATATTGGGATTTAAAAAGCAGATTTTGAAAGCAAATAAATGGCATGTGTCCGAATTTCCAGTTAACATTTTGCCTACAACCGTGATCAGGATCGAATGTGATATTGTGAGTGGTTCGTACATAAACGGAGAACCCAGTCACATAGTGCATGAATTTGCACTCAACGTACCTCCAGGATATCGGATTATAGAAATACCAAAAAACGCAATATATTTTCCAATCAATCAGAATAATATAAGCTGCATACATATCAGACTGTTAGATATAAATAATAGTTTAATAAATTTGCGAGGTGAAGAAGTGCAACTTTATCTACATCTTAGAAGAAAAAATGATTGACTACAATAAATATGAATCGCAACAAATTAAAAACAACAGTACTTCTCAAGCTATCAAGCAAATAAGAGCTCGCTCTAATAAAAGAATAAAATTAACGGAAGACAATAAACTATTTCTTAAAACAATTGGCTTACTAAAATGAATATTTTAGATGTTTTGTCCACTCCTACTTATGACAACACAGTCGAAGGAATAGAATTTCATTCATACAAACCTTATGTAACAAGTTTTAATAGAAATGATGAAATTAGAATTCCTATAAATCAGCAAGATCTATACATACTACCATCAGCCAGTACCCTGTATTTAGAAGGAACCGTCATCGTCAAGAAACATGATCAAAAAGACACGGCTAGTAGTGTGCAATTTACAAACAACGCTTTGCTCTATTTATTCCAAGATATAAGGTATGAACTAAACGGAGTGGAAATTGATAAAATAAAAAATGTCGGTATTACTACTACAATGAAATCGTTACTATCGATGAATGAAAACGAATCAAAAATATCCCACGCTTGGGGTTGGAATATCGATGGTATAAAAAATGTAAATAATGGTAATTTTTCTGCTTCCATCCCACTTTGTAATATTCTAGGTTATGCCGAAGATTTTAAGAAGGTTGTTATAAATAGTAGACATGAACTGATATTGTTACGAAGTAATACTAACTTAAATTCTGTAATGCTTAACACAGGTGACGTAATAGAAGACGTTCAGATTAAAAAAATCATATGGAGAGTACCACATGTTAAAGTTTCAGACAAAGAAAAGATTAGTTTACTTAAAGTCTTAGAGAGAGATCGTTCACTACAAATGATTTTTAGAAATTGGGATTTGTATGAATATCCTGCTTTGCCTAAAACTACAAAACATACTTGGTCTATAAAAACTTCATCGCAAATAGAAAAACCAAGATATGTAATCATTGGTTTACAAACGGATAGAAAAAATAGCCCGTCCGCAGATATGTCGCGGTTTGACCATTGCAATATTCGTGACGTTAGAGTGTATCTAAATTCAAACTATTTTCCATATGAGAATCTAAATATAAATTTTGCTAATAATAATTTTGCTTTATTATACGAACAATACACAAGATTCCAACAGTCGTATTATGGACGTCGCTCGGAACCTTTATTAAGTGAAAAACAATTTAAAGAGTTAGCACCATTGTTTGTAATAGATTGCTCAAGGCAAACCGATAATTTGAAAGGAGGTCCGGTTGTAGATGTGAGAGTGGAAATTGAAAGCAATACGGATATACCAGATCGGACTTCAGCATACTGTCTTATTTTGAATGACTGTATAATTGAGTATAAACCCTTGAGCAATACTGTGAAAAAAATATCATGAATCCTGATACTATTATATTGGATGTTCAAGGTTTTAAAGACCTGAATAATAATTTTATTATTAAAGAACTAGCGGTGGCCACTCAAGAGCACACACAAACGTTTTTAATCAAACCTCCGTACATGTTTAAATACTTAACAACTGATGAAAAAAAGCAGGTCAAATGGTTGGAAAGAAATAGAGGTATTTATTGGAGCGAAGGATATATTGACTACAGAGAATTCCAACGTATAATCGTACCTTATCTGGAAAATAAGAAGATTGTTGTCAAAGGTCTAGAGAAAGTAACGTGGATAAAGAACTTGGGTGTAAAGAATTGTAGTATATTAGAATTGAATGAAAGCCAATGTCCTAAATTATCTATACTACATAAAGAATATAGTAATATTAAAAATAAATTAAATTGTTTTAAACATGTTAATCAATGTGCGCTAAAAAATGTCCTGTGTTTAAAAATGTATCTTGAGAAAAAGGATTGTGTGCCTAATGTGTAATGTAATAAGTGTACCTATACCTGTAGTTTTTATTAAAAAATAAAGAACTTGACATACGAATACTACTTTTGTTTTATTTATCATAAGCACACAGTAAATAAGCAAATTTAAAATAGTCTTACAACTAGGTAGGTGAAACAACACTTTTAAAATATAAAATCACTATCACTTTATTAAAATCTTAAATCACTATCTATTAAAGTTTTAGAAATTTTCTTAATTAAACTTTCAGTCTCATCCATGATATTGTCTATATTGTCTTTCACAACATATTGTGCGTTAAGTATAACCTCACTGTCACTGTCACTATTTACATGATTAAGGTCTATTATAGCTATTTTTATTAATTTTAGTCCTCTTTGCTCCACTCGTGTGGAGACGAAAGATTTCTTTGAATTTGTTTTTTTCTGTTGTTCTCGGCGGCGCTTCGCTAATTTTTTTTTCTCCTTGGATTTTAAATCAGCGTCACGCCGCCTCATCTCCTCAAACTCCTCCTCCATCATTCGTGGATCCTGAGCACATTGAAAAATGTCTTCGGGCTCTTCAAGAAACTGTAAAATAAAAATAAATCTTTAGTATATCGTACGAAAAAAGTTATTTGTTTTATAGAATTTTAAATAATATTTAACTTACCGACGACATGATTATTTTAGGTCTATTCAAGACAAAATATACTTATGATACCTATACCAATTTTGCTCGAAATGCAATATGACACTACATTACGTACTTACCATAGACCAAGAAAGTTAGATATGCCAATCAATAACATTGCACAATTAAATTAAGTATGTAATATGAATTTATTACAGTAAAATAAGCAAGTATGCATGTATAACGTGTTAGGTATTTTAGCGTATGGCATATCTACTAATTATTAATCAACGGCTTTAACAAGAAAAGCGAACTAAGCATTTTACCTCGTTTCTTGAAACTGAGTACAATGAACTGACCTACATAATTATAAAAATACTTTTATAGTTTTTAAATAAAGAAAATAATAAAATCTTAGTTAAACTATTTTATAAGAAAAAAAAACAATAATAAATCAATATGAATTCGTTTTTATAAACTCTATTAAATTTGAATTTATCTAGTACTTATCTAAGGACAAATAAAAGACGATTGTAAAGTTATACCAACATTTTTTATTTATCTAACTTTTAAAATAAAAACTAAATTAAAATCTTACACAATTAACTATAGGTACCCATACTTATATTTAATGTTACCTGCTTACTTTATTCTAGAATAAAAAGTAGGCAATAATCCTGCTGCTACCTCCATACTAAAATTTCATGAAATCGGTACATGGATAATTTGATAGACATACCTACACACAAACTTCCATTATTCAATTAATAAGTATTTAATTCATTTTAAAGAATAGATGAATGGCCCCAAGCCAATGTGGAAACCTTATCTACACATATTGCTCGTTTGTCATCGTTGTTTGAAAGGGCTACTTTATTGATAGTTTGAGTGAATATTTCATGTTTTATTGATTTAAATATTACATTTTTCTTTTGGATAATACCACCATTAAATAAGATATTTTTGTAATCCATAATTTTCAAATCTTTCATGACACATGATTTCACACCTTTTGCTTTTTTAATAATTTTATCAGATGTTTTTATAGAGTAAAGTTTAGCCCTTAGCCCTACAAAATGTGTGATGGTCTGACCTCCCATTTCATCTTTAAATAAACCTGGAATTTTTTTGTTTTTTAATGGAATATTATATTCATTTTCTGGGGTAAAATTACTTGTATCAAAATATTGCAAAAAGTTTAATTTCAAATCGTCGTAAAAATTATTAGTGTATATTTTATAAACAAATGAATCCGTATCTGTATAACACAACTTCACTCGATCTTTATAAAAAGGTTTGATAATATTGTAATGAAAGTCATACATGTGTGACTTAGAAAGCTCTAAAACAGTAAAACCTATATAAATAGGCTTATCTAAAATAATCTGATCTGGTTTCATTTGTATTGCGACTAAATTTTCGGAGAGAACACAAGCACTATGGAAAAAAGGATTAGCTATGAGCCTCTCAGCGGATATAGATTTTTTGGTTTTATTATCTTGATCCGACCACTTATTGATTAAATGTACGCATACTCTATTTTCAGTGTTTTCTAATGTTTTTCCGAATACGCTATTATTCAACAATTTAAAAAAGTCTTGTTCAAAAGCATTGTTTGCGTTTTGTCTTAATCGAGTATTTAACTCTATGTATTTCTTTAAATAGGGACTCTGTCTAAAAGTAATGACCCTGTGAACTCTGCGTAAAATTAAACCATGCTCGAGACATTTTTTCAAATGTACGTAGTGTATTACATATTTATATTTATTACACAAATTTGCAATTAACTTTTCGGATTTACCTCCAGGCGGTATACATTTCTCGGCACAAAAAGGTAAATCGTTGTGAAGCTCATGTAAATAATCAGGATATAATAGATCAACTTCTAAAATGAAGCCCCATTCGGCATTGTTGTCTATTTCGCTTATACACAGATTATCTATTTCCTTTTGATCAAGGAATTTAAAACTAGAATAAGGTAAATAAGAACACAAAGAAAATCCATATAAGTTACAACAATCCGCGTAAAAAATATAGCAATCTGGTTTCGTAGCGTCATAACCTGGCGTGTGTTTATTATTTGCTTCTGCATATCGATGAGAGCACATGCACAACCCTCCTCGAATACCGCTTTGAATCATCCTCACAATCGCCAAATCAGACACAAGTTCCAACTCTACACCTGTTTTAAGTAACATTGCATCGAAGGATAAGCTAGGCGCGGTTACGTAAAACGCAGGGTCTAGTTTATAATGTTGCTTGCATGTTTTACGGAATTTTTCAAAAATATCAGTCAGTAAAAGTACGTCTGTTTTTAAGTATAAATCAGTATAATCTCCCATATTCGTAATGTCAAATTCTTTCCAGACAAGCATAGCATGTTTATAATCATCATCAGTAATATCTTCATTGGTCAGAGAATTATGAAAATGATGCCGAGGTGGTAATGATGATACTTCGTACCGAGACCAATGTGACATGAACTCATAAGGATAAACACCTTTTCGTGTCAATAAATTAAATTGTTTTTTGTTAGGGAAATGAGCCCTAAGAATGGCAAAGTCATCGGGATGCATAGTTTTAGCGAGCTTATCTAAACTCGATGCTAAAAAGTTGAAGGAATCTAAAAATCTTATTTGTATAAACTCATTGTTACTGATAGGTATATATTTAGTCAGTGTTGTATATTTTTCTTTCGTCTTAGGTATAATTTTTACGTGACCAGGAATTTCGGCTAACTTTTTTATAAATAAATGACAATCATATCCGCTTAAATTGTGAAAAAATATCGGAACAAACGTAGGTATTTTATATTGCAGATTACAATGACGATGCGCTGCGCCTCGGTATTGGCCTGTGATATGACAATGATCCCTAACCTTATCGTTCAACAGTAAATTTTCGCATATGTGACATGTGACATCATGTTTAAAATTATTAGCATCTCTTTCTGTAAATATCATAGGCTCGTTTTTAGACAGAGATATGTGAATAGCTTTAACATCTTTGATCAAATATTCCATAAATTTAGTAACACAGTCATCGCCTCTATAAGTTCTAAAACCTTCAACAGACATATTAAATGACGATACAATATTATAAGCGAACGCTGCCGGCACGTGCCGTTGCAAGTAAGATGTACTGGAGGTGTCTAATGACAGATTGACGTCATCGACGGGCTCGAGCAGTGTTTCGAAATCAGCATAAATGACGAATGGAATATTTTGTTTACGTTCATAATGACTAAATTTTAAAATTGATCCTTGGTCGGGTAAAACTGTGACAACTCCCCCACATACATGCGTATCGAATTGATTTACAGTCGAAAAAAATAATAAACAGTTTTCACAAAAGTATAATTTACCATGATGTTTACTAATCTGCCTTCTGACAAGGCGAGATAAATTGGTAATTAAACAAAAATGTGAACCTGTATTATTTTCTAAATATAATAAATGTATAGTTTTAGACTTATTGTTCGATGATCTATACAAGGGCCCGACTATTATCTTATCATTTTTTAAACCATAAACAAATATATTTAAATTTGAATTGTTTTTCTCAAACACTGCTATATCTTGAAAGGAAATAGGAAATGACAAATTATTGATATTCAGTACATCACGGAAATGAGGATAAGATGATACTCTCTCTGGATGATGTTTTGTCGGGTACAAAGCTGCCACGATACACCATAAAAAGCAATACTGGTCGTTATTCTGAACATTCAAACAAGCTTTTTTATTTTTAATATATTTAGGCAAAGGAATAAAATATGATCCGCTAAGAGGCTGATATTTATTGATGTTTAATTCTAAATATGAATTGCACAAAAATGACCAACCACTATCTCTCTCCTGAAATTCTTCAATTTTTTTCAAGAGAGTCTCTACCATTGACTTAAAAATTAAATTGAAGTCATAATGTAAATGAATGGTTAAGTTTTTAGTATAAAAAGACTTTAATTCTTTTTTATCATTTTTTAATAAGAGAAAATACGAAAAAAGTTCGAAATTAATTTTAATCGAAGTATGTTTTTGTAGTGAGTTATCAATAAGACTTTTTACATCATTTCTAATATTTTTGAGAAATATTTCCGGAAGATTATTATCAATTTGATTATTCTTCGCCATTATTCTATAGCTTATGATTCTTCCTTTAAAAGAAGAATTAATTATCTCTACATTGTCACCCAGATGCGTTTTACTATTGTTTTTATGAGTGTTACTTCGTAGATGACCAGACCATCGACGATTGTCAATAAATACTTTGCACACCGAGCAGCTAGGCATTTTGACGTTATTTAATGAAAGGTACTAATGTAATATAAAGAAATAAATCACAATCACTTACATACGTCTTAAAACAACGCCAAAATAAAAGTTTATGTGTATAGTCTATTACTTCTTCACAGTCATATAGCCTGAGCAGATTTTAATTAATTTTAGTATGGAAGTAGCCAAGAATCAGGATTATCACATATTCTACTTTTTATCTAGGTTAATGCAAGCAGGTACATACCACACAAATTTCATACAGAAGTAATGTGTTATATTAAAGTCGTCGTCTTCAGTCAGGCCTTCGAATTTGCATTCTGCGTTCCGTAAATCCTGAAATTATTGAGAAAATATGATTATTTTATATCAAATATGAAAATGTTTATAGTTAATAGACAATTAAATGAGTACACACATAAATAGAAAAGACACATATTAAATTATTTTAAACTATTATAATTTATAACTGTTAACTATTATAAAAAATACCTGATTATTCATTAGAGACCCAAAATCAAATTCGGTCTGTAAGTCAACTTGGAATGTTTCTCCTCATTACATATTACCGCCAACAATCTAAAACAAAACAAAATTATATTAGTCATGTATTTAACAGGAACCCGTCGTTGCGAAATGCATAAAATTTTCAATAATAATATTTTTTATCAATTATGAAAATTGAAACAGTTTACTATTAACTGAATATAAAGTTCAATGAAATATAACAGCTCAAAAAGATAAATCAAATTGGTTAAAATATAAATATCCGATTAATTGTTGTAAAATTAGTTAGTAATAAAAATAAATACCTGATTTTTCATTCGAAATCTTAGAAATTGGAATGTAGTACCTAGGTATACCAATGTTCTCCTTATAAGATATCACCACCAAAAATCTAAAACAAAAAATATATATCAATTAATTATCGATGAATAAAAACAAAATAAAATGAAAATAAAATATGTATTAATACTTACCAAATATTAATTATTATAATATTATAAAGAAACTTCGCGTCGGTCTTTGTAATACGATAGTGATTGGTAAATCAACACCGGATACCGAAACTGTGTCGAAATTTCTTGAAATTGTGTATAAATTAGTGTCAGCATAAAGTACCTACCGCGAGGCTAAGCTGTTTCGATCAGGGGTGGCTATCGCATACACATTAACTTATTGATCTACTCTTTTAAATTAAAATTAATACTTGATTATAAATGATATTATTTTAATAAAATTGATTCAGTAAGTAGTGATAGGACAATGAAGCCATTAAAAAATATAATTGTTGGAGGTAATAGTCTTAATGACAAAAAAAAATTGCTGTTAATTTGACTAAATATTGACTTCGCAATAGAAACAGGTTTATATAATATTACCACAGTTTGCATATTGAATACTACACGTGTCATTAATTACATATCTAGTGTGACAGCCCTATCATTTTTGATTAGTTCGTTACTTATTTTTTGCAATTCTTTAGTTTTTGAATGAGGATAATACGACAAAGAATAGAAGTCGTATTTACAGTAAATCTGATTATATGACGAGTGATATTTAATATTGCGAGTAGTTTTAGGATTTTTGCTTTATAATCGTCCTCAATTCGAAGTGTGTATTCATCAACGAATCGTCGTCATCGTCTGCAAGTGATCCAGCAATCAAGAAGTGATCAAAGAAGAACTCCGCTGCCATCTTCATCAACGAGTCACTGCCACCGGCTTCAAGTGATCCAGCAATCAAGAAGTAATCAGTTTCCAAGAAGCTGTCTCCCGTGCTTTCCTGTGCTGCACACTCCGACCTCGTAAAATGTAAGTACTGTAGTGAAAATAAGGTATTTTTTTTAATATAACACTGACGTATTTTAAAAAATAAGTCTGTACTAATTTTAAAAGTCTTTTAATTTTGTTAACATTTTGAAAACTATTTTAATGCATTGATCATTATTTTGTATTTTCATTTTATATTGGATGCATAAAATTGTTGTTTGTCTGACTTCTAAGTAAATGTAGGTATTTTGTGATTGATTATAGTCGTATGGATGTCTACTGAAATAAAAATTTGTATTCTAAATGATATATTTATTTTTCAGGTCTGACTCTGAGAGCGATTACTATAAATCAACTTCAAGTATTGAGAAGAACAAGGCGACTCCAAAATCCGCAGGCGACAATAAGAAACGCAAGCCGAGGTCATCGAATTCAGCTCCACCGAGGTAAATAGCACTTTTACTTATATTCTTATAATCATTTCCCTGTCCAATGACCAACTTCTCAGCTTGCGGCAATTGCTTTTGTTAGTATTGATTAAATGTACTTATTTATTTCATATTTACCTTTGAGCATCTCCAACTGTAAGCAAAATCATATTCTAGCTATACTAATTTACATTTAAATAAGCAGTCAGGTTCTCACCTTACAAAAACCAGATATTTACCTACTTGTGTTCATGTTACGGTGTGGTAAGATAATAACATAAATACAATTTAACATTTAATTTTATTTTTTGTTTCAGTAAAAAGCCAACTACGATTTATGATATCTTCGGAGTCAGAAACCAAGACGCGGACACAATGGCGGGTGAAGACGGACAGCACCAGCTGACATCGTACTTCGTAAATCGAGTGGGCAACGGATGCGAGCGGCGAGTAGCGGTAACTGAAGGTGAATATTACATCGATGTCAAGGTGTACAAGACGGAGGACGCGCGTTCCTCCGATTCCCTGGAGCTGTGGAAGAAGGCGCTCGTCCGCATCAAATTCCAAGCCGACACCGACGCTCCGCAGTGGAAAACTCTACAAAAATTTGTCAAGACCGCTGACTCGTTGTTCAAGAACCCACCTCGATTTTATGATAAGTAAAATGATAATGTATATACTTAATAATTATAAATAAATTTGTTTTCAGCAACCGATTGTTTTTGTACATTTGCAATGATTTAAGCGTAGGGAGTAGGTAGGTTTTTAAAGTTGCATTAGCAATCAATTTAATACTCATTTGAATATAAATCATAATTAAATATTTTTGAAATCAATTCAACATGTCCAAAGTATAATATTGGGCAATCTGCAACAACGATGTTGCGATGGCAAAACGGAGTTTTGCCGAGCTCCAATTCAATGATCGATCATTGAATTGGAGCGCGTTATCACGACGGCGTTCTAAGATTTATTTCGTTGACAAATACAATGAAAAAATATTTTTGAAATCAATTCAACATGTCAAACGTATAATATTGGGCATTCTGCAACACCGATGTTGCGATGGCAAAACGGAGTTTTGCCGAGCAACAAGGTGGGGCAGAATGCCCAATATTATACTACTACGGAGTTAGGAGCAGATAATCCGTTGACGCAGTTAGTGGTCGATTTGAAGAAAACACACCCCGATGATGCGTTTTCGACTGTACCGTATGAAAAGGGGTCACTGTTTCTGAGGTATTTGGAAGATCTACTCGGTGGGCCCGGTGAGTTTGTTCGTTTGTGCGTACGTTTGATGTATGTTCATGTTGCTATTGTTCCGAATTGAAACATAAAACATGGTCAGTTATTTTTTTCCAATCGCACTTATATGATCTCATCTATTATTATTTCTTTATGATCTTATCTTATTTGTAAACTTGTAAGAAAATCAAGAAAAAAAATCACTTACCACAGATATAAAACTTGTATCTTCCTAATAACTTAGACGCTTCCTTAGTTTTAGAAGATGTGCAATGCACGATATATCGTGCTACACTGAAATCAAAACCCACTGGAATACATTGATAAATAATTTGTTAAGATAAAACTTAATCTATCGTCACAAAAATATTTGAAAAGCACTTGAAAAGTAAAGTATTCACATCTGGTATATAAGCCTGTCTTATTCTCGGGATGATTTGATTTGTTTGATAGTTTACTATTACTATATTAAATTTTTTTTTTTCCACTTGCAGCGGTGTTCGACGACTTTCTCCGCTCGTACCTGAGCCTGTTCGGCAAGAAGTCGCTCGAGACGAATGATTTCAAGACCTACCTGTACACCTATTTTAAGAACGACGAGCGACTGCAGCAGGTCGACTGGGAGACGTGGCTCTACAAACCCGGCATGCCGCCTGTCATTCCTAAGTAAGGATACTCAAAATTTTAATTACCTCAAAATCTTATAAATATTAATAGTATTAGCAAGCTCGCTGTGAGGAAACCATAGCATAGTGGTAGAGAGAGCATTTTTTAGTACTCACCTGGCTGGCAACTCACCCTCAAGTAGAAAGTTCTTATAAACCAAGCACATGGTAGGTTCTTGGCGCGATTGCAGAATAGCAGGCAGAAAATATCTATGAAATTTGCTACTTTGTAAAAAAATATCCGTATCTGTTCCAAAAACTAGCCAATAAACCGCACAAACTCGTACTAAGACATAAATACAATTTGCAAGTACCAAGGTGTAGATTAGAAATGCAGAGCTCGGGTCCACATCCAATGGCTATTAAAATATTTAACAAATTACCAGACGACCTAAAGCGTATCGATAATATTAAAACTTTCCTGACAACTTAAAAAACTAAAAGTACTCATACTCATAACAAAAAGTTATAACAAAATTGAAAACTTTTTAAATGAAGGAACATTAAAAAAATCAAAACAATTAACAGGTTTGCTCATCTTCAGTAAATAATTGCTATGCCTTATGGGTAACTATGTAACTGTAAAGTGACATAATATAGCAATAAATTCTTTGACTTTGACAGAGATGGCGTGATGTCGTGAGGCATATTAACTTCTTATTGTCCCGGATTAAGCTAGTATATAATAAAACATCTTTATTCCAGCTACGACACGTCAATGACGAAATCCGTGGACAGTCTCGCCGAGCGTCTATCCCGCGACTTCAACTTCTCGTCGGTGGATGTGGTCACCTTCAATCCGCACCAGATGATCTACCTACTCCAGAAGCTGGTGGACGGTCCGCCGATACCGCAGGACGCTTTGCCGACACTCTACTCCGTGTACAAACTTGGGGAGAGCACTAATGCCGAGATACAGTTCAGGTGAGTTAACAATAACTACACTGGTCTATAAGCGAGTGTAGCTCGGTGGTAAAAACGTCTGCTTTTCAATCAGACGGCATCTGGTTCGATTCCGGCCCTACAGCAATGACTTGTTTTTCAAGTTATGTGTGGATTTACACTTGTGAGGAAACCGACACGTTTGAGGACCACAATATCCGAAAAACGTGTGTCATCCGCCACCATGTACAACCCGATTCAAATGGTAAACGATCTGGCTTGTGAAGTCATTACCTAATCTTTACGTTATTATCCTGGCGTTTGGTACAATTTGCACAAAAATACAATGAAATACGATATACATATTTCCAATTAAACTGTATCATTTATATAACAAAAATAAAATTTTGCCGTATATTCTTGCAAATTGTACCAAATGCCAGTAACGTCACGGCCTAGTCGCTTAGCATTTGAATCGGGTTGTAAACATCTTGTTTCAAACGGGGTCAAGCCACGATGAAGACTACTGAGAAGTCACTGTATGCTATTTAAATTAGGAGCTTCTCTGATATTCTCGTCCCTATTATTTGAAAGTTTATTTTTATCATGCTTTAAACTGATTCCGCCTCTTTCTAGATGGACCCGTATATGCATCAGAAGCCAGGACAAAACCAAACTGGAGGATGTGTTCAACTTCGTCAACTCTCAAGGCAGGATGAAGTATGTGCGACCGATCTACCGCGACCTCTACGCCTGGGTCTATGCTCGGCCTTTAGCTATCGACAACTTCCTCAAAAACGAAAAGTATATGATGCATGTCTCAGCTTACACTTTGAGAAAAGATTTACACTTGAATGATTCGTGAAAATAGATGACAAAATTAAATATTTAGTGATTCGTGAAATACATTGAACTGATATTAGACAAGGAACCAGTGCTAGAAGTAAGGTATTATCATGAGGATATGCAATGTTTTATTATTGTAATAAATTGTATTTACAACATTGTGTGCTTTTATTTGAATTATCAATAAATATTATAAATAAATAAATTTTAATAAATATTAGGACACATTCACACACGGTTGGTTAGCCCCATACTGAACCATTTCTAGCTCGTATTATGGTTGCTAACACAACTGATATACTACATATACATACAAACATATTATATATAAATACATATTTAACACCCAGACCCACAGCCAACAAATTTAGTTAAGCACAAAAATGTAGACCGGGCCGGAAATCGAACCCAGAACCTTCTGATTAGCAGCCCGGCATGATAACCTTTACGCCAACGAGGTCGTCATATTTATCAAGGAACATGGATAGTTTAGTGTTGATTAACGCTTTTGTAATGTTGGTATTAAGGTTGTAAAACTCTAGTATCAAGAAAGTAAATGCTCACATTAGATTGCTGTATGAAAAATATATTAATTTTACTCATTGTATCATTAGATGTCACCACAATTGAGACAAAGTTTAATTATCTATCTGACTGCTGCAGGGCAGAAGAAATAATAAGAATGGACTTTTTTAACTGCCGTCTTTTGATTCTATAACATAGTGAACGTTAATAGCTTTTTACTATCCTTGCAGTACACGGGTAAAAATCTTTTTTCATCTCCCACCTCTGAAATTATATTTATTATATCATTATTGTCCTTGTAAATATACAAGGAATGTAAAAAAATAGTAAAGAAATTTATTTTCATTCTTTCTCAGCGCGCCATTTCATAAAATCGTCATAAGATTTTAGGTATCTTTGTTTTGATTTGGGTGGTAAAAGGTTTTCCACTACCGCTTTAACCTCTTCTCTTATAAAATCATTCGTTAAATTCATATCAGAACATTCAGAATGAGATGAACTCATTTTATAGACACAAAGCTCTGCTATACGTATAAACAAAATACTACAAATAAATTTTTTTTAAGAAGAATGAAGATCGAATTGCCGCTTTCCCGCCAATTTGTTTGTAATATTGACTATGACCGGCCAACTATTCAGCCATTATTTTTAGGGTTCCGTACCTAAAATGTAAAAACGGGACCCTATTACAAAGACTCCGCTGTCTGTCTCCAGCTTAGAGGATCTATTATACTAGAGAATAGATTCTCTTAAAGGATCTATTATACTAGTATAGGGACCCTATTACAAAGACTCCGCTGTCTGTCTCCAGCTTAGAGGATCTATTATACTAGAGAATAGATTCTCTTAGAGGATCTATTATACTAGTATAATAGATCCTTAGAGGATCTATTATACTAGTATAATAGATCCTCTAAGAGAATCTATTATACTAGTATAATAGTATAGTATAGTATATAGTATAGTGTATAGTATAGTAGTATAATAGATCCTCTAAGAGAATCTATTCTCTAGTATAATAGATCCTCTAAGCTGGAGACAGACAGCGGAGTCTTTGTAATAGGGTCCCGTTTTTACATTTTAGGTACGGAACCCTAAAAATAATGGCTGAATAGTTGGCCGGTCATCAACGACATTTATAATACCTATGGACCGGCCATCTCAGTACTTTACCATCCAAAAATATAAGTCGACATCTGTTAGATTTAAATGTTCCGAAGTTTAAAGTAAACATTTTAGCATGATGTTAAAACGAGATAGGCAATACAAAAAGTCGCAAGAGAAAACGAGACAATACAAATGTTTATCAGTTGACGTTTGGCACCGCCCATTGGCATCGAAGAATAGGGATAAACGTCCGGCAAAAATTTGCCGAAACAGTTATCTTTTTGCCGGATGCAGGGAAAATACAGAAACTGATTAAAACCACCTTTTTTAAGTATTATAATATTGCTATATCAACTGTTTTAATGACACAGAAATATAAACCTATCAAAATCATCATTTATAACACACACAACTTTATTTATTTGCGGTCCAATCTGCATCTTGTCTAGATGCCCGCACATTTTTGACCCATTCCTCATGTTCATTCAGAAAGGTGAATAAATAAATAAATATATCTGAACTAGCCATTTTAATAGCTTTCATTTGATACCCATGTTGTTATGGTAATAAAAACAAATCAACACCCCGCTCTTTATCATACAACTCAGATTTACAATGAATATATATATTTACACCTGCGCCCATAATTACACAATACAATCCGGCCAATTTTATGGCCGGATTGCCGCATACAAACGAACTCTAACGTACCAATGTTCCATTCTATGCTAAAAATTACAATTCATGCTTTCCTTGTCGCACTAACAGCAATCGTATAAATCTATCTCATTTTGTACTATTTTTCTCAAATGGTGGAATTACAAATGTTTTATTGTAAAAAAAAAAACTTATTATCAAAATAAATGATGATAAATTGTGCTTATATCAGTATTTGTGCGTGAAATGTGATGCCTGAAGCTTTATGATGTATTTTTCTACTACTTTTACAGTTAAGGAAAGCACAAGAAGGCTTTCTTCTTAATTTTTTTTTATATATTTATACATATTTTTATATATACTAGTATAATAGATCCTCTAAGGTCTCCAGGCTTTATGTATCTCAGAAACCTTAATAGCTAGAAAGCTGAAACATTCACAAGATATGTATTTCTCGTGCCGCTATAACAACAAATACTAAACATTAGAAAAAGTTAAATATTAAGGGATGTCCCCATACAATAAACTGTTTTTTTTCGTATTTTTTTAGCTATATATCATTAAAACTACGTAACTTTTCATCCTCCTCGGCGAGGAAACGTTGCACTCGAATGCAAAGATTTTTACCTTGTGATCTTTTGATTCCCTCGCTTAGCTTGAATCCTTAAATTTTAAAAACCTTCGCTGTTTCGTCATCAAAGTTGAGCAAGCAGTTAAAAAGCAACTTTGCTCTCTTGTAATAACAAATAAGTAATACAATTAGAATATTATACAAAGTTGGAAGTCCAAAGATATCGCTATCAGTCTTAAAAAATGTTCATATTAAAATGTCAATATCATAACTTCAGTCAGTTTCAAATGTCAAAGCAGTGAAATTCTCATTGTCCTCCAATGAAATTCTGAAGAATTGCGGAATTTATGCTTAATGTCATGTTTGTAAAATAAAATACAAATAAAGGCTATATCTACGAAACAATAACAATTTATCATTCATATTGTGCTAAATGAACATATAATCATGCTCACTACTAGATTTCATAGCTATCATGGAACAAACATTGTGTTATTCGAAGAAAACACAGTCGCGTATCGAAAAGCCAGTTTTGCCCATGGATTGACATTCAGCGAGAAGCCCTTGCAGCCCGGCGAGATATTCCTGGTGGAAATAGAGAAGACAGAGCGTGGATGGAGTGGTCATATGAGATTGGGGCTCACCTTACTTGACCCCCAGACCGCCGCACTCGGCGATAAAGGACTGCCTCAATATGCACTTCCAGACTTGGCGAACACTGGCTTGTCATGGATATTTCCTATTTCTAAGTCTCAAAACAACGTTCTAGTGGAGCTAGTGAATCAGGTGACCAGTGGGCGGCGGGAATCTGAACCGCGGGCGTCTGTGCTCGGCGAAGGACACGTCGTGCGAACTCCTCGCGGTAACTTCTCTAAAACGGTGCTCAAACCACAAACCCTGTCTCAGAACGGCACACCACAGGGCATACTACCTATGGACGCTGGCAGCCGCATTGGTGTTATGTATGTTCCATGTGTGAAAAGGAATAGAAATGACCCTGATATGGCCGAAATGCATTTTATCATTAATGGAGAAGATCAAGGTCCATGCTCAAAAGTTATACCATATACTCGAGGGCCATTGCATGCTGTTGTTGATGTTTACGGAACTACTAAACAGGTCAAGATTGTACAACTCTATGGAGGTATGTTATTTGCATAAATAGACATTATCTGTGCTCTAAATATTAGATTTTTGGAGATTTGACCAAATTTTCTTCTCTTTCAGTAAAAACACTTCAAAATGTATGCAGAGATGCAATTCTCCAGTACATTAATAATGGATCTGTGAAAGCTTTGCCGCTGCCAAAGAGTTTGAAGGACTTTTTACTGTCATAAGTAGTTACTGTGTAGTTACATAAATGACAATAAGACTGGTTTAAAACTACTATCAGTGAGGAATGGGAGCCAAAAGGATAAAAAACTGAGTTCTAAATATGGATTTTGTGCTGTCAAGGATAGTTGTTATTCTCATCTATACTATAAGACTCTTTGTCCTGACTCATTCATTCATTCATTTATAGGCAATGCAGAGCCCAAATGGCTGGTCCTAGGATTGTGGAAGTTGGAGGGTGTTTTTTTAGTAGATGCGTACTAAGAAAAAATCCGTTTTTGGAAATTCCTTTGTTTTTTAATTTCCAGCAATGAAATTATGAAATTTGGAATATGTATAGTTTATGTAAAATTTAAAATAATGGTATCAAGTTTTTTTGCCAGGGGTGAACTAAGGGTTGGTAATGGGGGGTGAAAGTTTGTATGGAAAAATCTTTATATATCAAGTTAAAGTCTTGAAAGTTGTTATGGTTGTAGTTTATATGATGGTAAAAATAAATTTGTAATAATATTTGCCAGGAGTGCATTAAGGTATGCCATTGGGGTTGAAAGTTCAAAAGGAAAGTTTTGTGTTTTTGAAATTAAATACTTCTGAATTGGAATTTAAGTATGTGGTTCACTTAGTGGATTGATTCACATATTCTAATTATTAAAATTAAAATAATGGCTTGGAGAAAACAATCTAATCTGTCGCATCATCACCAAAGTAGCTAAAAACAGAGGTTAACTAGATCTCAGGAATAGAATGCGGAAAGACAGATGCGAGTCATTTTGATATTGTAGCAATGTAATGTTTGTATAAAATTGGCATGGGAATAGGATATACTAATAGAATTTTTCCACAGGTTAAGGGAGAAGCGACATACACGCGGGCGGAGCCGCGGGCAACCTCTAGTATTATATAAAGTTTATATTTATACTTAATTTGTGAACTTGCATAAATAGACTACCTGTGAACTGAGTTCATATCAATTGAAGAAAAAAACTTATTATTTTTTTCTTTAATGATGCAGATGAGCCTCGTGGTGAACTTAATTGAAAGATAAAAGACTTCTTTAATTTAATATCTACAATTTACATTTAAATTCACTTTTTGTATATTTCTATTAGTTGAGATTGCATGAGAGGTGTATGAAATGTTGACAGCTGTGATGCTTTGACCAAACTAATTCAGTTGCTGGCAAATTCAATAAGAAAATATTATCTTCCCATAAAATAAACCTAGATGATTTGTCAAATAGAAAAAGCACACATTTGAGCACAAACACAGCATTTTCTCGGCATATTAGGCAACAAACAATCTAACAAACAAAATTAGCTCTAAAGTTGTTTATCTATAATTACTTTAAGACACAAATCTGTCATTTTACTTCTTCCCATTGCCACTAAAAAGCAATTTTGGCTTGGTTAGAAAATGTCTGCTTTTCAATCTAATAGATCCTGTTTTTTTTTCCTGGCCCTATGATTTTTTTTTTATTTGTATGTGGACTCGCTTTATGGTGGAGGGACCCAGGTCTTGATTGCCAGCCACATACATAAGGGTACTTGCCCAAGAGAACTCCCAGTAATAATTTCTACTAGCCTCAGTCATTACTGTGGCTTGGAGGAATATGATTAACAAGAAGAATTGCCACTTAGCATTGTTACGAGTAGTTTGCCATGTGGAGAGATATGAATAAGTTTCTGTCCTTGTCAAAAACAAGTTTGCACTCAAAGATGAACATGAAATTCTGGTACCAGTTTTATTAACTTTTTTTCAACAAGCAAGCTGTAAGAGGCTCAGTTTGATCAAATGTATGATATTTTTCGATTGTAAATATGTAATTATAAACGAGAGAGGATGTAATTTTATCCTAAGATATGAGAGATAAAAGTATCTCAAATTTTAATGATTTGTCTTTTCAGCTTTTTTATTTTTAAATGTAGGCTGCTAGACATCTCCAAGGGACTAAATATTAGCTTCCTGATCTGAAACTTATTTATCTTATACTCATAATCAACTTACACATTTTACTGAGAAGTGCTGATTATGATGTAGTATTTTTATTACCAGATATTGTGTATAATAGATATTACAGAATATTTTGAGTCTTTTTATAAAATCTCAATTCCAGTGTAAATTTTAACATAAAAAAATAGAATCAGTATATGAAATCTGTTTGTTTCAAATACTATGTATACTCTCTATTGCATTATTCATATTTTCAGTGCCTTTAAAACATTATATTAATTTGTGATATTTTCAATTAATTTCATTCCATGTTATTATGTATTGTTGGTGTCAATCTGTTTTATGGATTGTTTGATTTTATTAATTGCAATAAATGGCTTTTATTATAGGTGTACATTGAATATATTATTTTAAACATAACATTTTCCATACATAGATACCTCTTTATAACAATTAGTACATTGACATATTGTTAAGGTTTGAAACACAATTTAAACTTGGTTAGTTTGTAATTGTAAAAATAAATCGTAAAATGTCTCCATATTTATAAATGTTATATGTATTTATCAGTCAAGAAATTAACTAACAACTATATATATTCTAAAAACTAACTATATATTAAACTTAAATTGAGTAATGTTTGTATAACCGGCTATCACTTACGTTTATTTTGTCGGAAATTAGCCCGACATGTTTCAGCACAATCAGTGTGCCATTCTCAAGGGCAGGAACACAGCCAATGTATGCACGCGTATATTTTAATACAGTGATTAAATTGAGTAGATCACATAAAGAAATAAATAAAACATAGCTACTTCTTAAATTAATAAACGAGGGACAAAACTTAAACCTCTCTACATAATTTTGCTAACTGATTGGTACCTACTCATTAATAAATATTTCATTAACTTTACTAAAGTTAGTAAAGTTAATGAAAAGCAATCACTATCAATAATCAAACAAAACGAAGCTATTTACAACACCCAATTCAAAAAGTTGCCAAGTCTTTAGGTAAAGGCAAGGTGTAAGGGACAACTATTTTCTTGACTGGATCGAAATCTCTGTAATCCACCAATTTGTCTGGTTCTGTGTGCTCCACCCAATAGTTCAGGTATTTCAGATTCAGTGTCCCCTTCCAATGCTGTAAAACAAGCCCTTTTATTAAAACCAATGTCAATTACCCTTTTCAGTCTTTACAAATTACTTTGACCCATCTTTGACCTCGCTAAATTCGTAATCATATAAAGAAACACGTCGTTGACGCCATCTACCAAGATGACACCAATTGCTTAGTTAATGTGGACTAAACTAGGCTAATTTGATACGCCTTGAAAAGTACCACTATCTGGTTACTGACTAGAAGAAAAGGTATCTATGGTCTTTAATAGTAACAAACATACGTTTTAGGAGATAGGTTTTTACTGGCAAAAGCAAAAATGAAAGCCGCACCTACGTGTTCAATATCAATACCAGGATTAAGTCGCTAATACTTCAAAAACGAAAATACTTCGTACTCCTTTCATCATTATTAAACTCTACTAATAAAACGGGAAGAGGAACCATAGTGTGGCAGAAGAAAGGAACTTTTCATGCTAAAAAGACAAACACGGTCTCTCAAATTCAAGACAAATTGCGTCAGCAAGAAAAAATATTTCCTCCGTCTACATATACCTACCTAAACACTGACACAGGCTAATTTAGTAAATTTTTCTACATTAGAAAATATCTTATCAATCGAAGTTGCTTTTCCTAGGGTTCGAAAATAAAACAAGTCTCACATTTCTAGTATGTTCACACCAGATTATGAGAACCTCGTGGTTCAACTGTTTGGCAGATTCTAGAGCTTTGTTCAGGTAGCTGAATGCGTTCATCCTCTTGCCTTTGATGTAGTTATGATAAGCCGTGAGGAGGTACCGTCTGAAAATAAATTTATTAGTTTTATCTTTTCTTTCGTGAGGTAACTCACATGCTCCGAGAACCAACGACATTAGGTATTATAAATGTCGTTGCCGAGAACCTCAAAATCTTATGACACTTGGATTTTTAGGGTTCCATACCTAAAAGGTAAAAACGGGACCCTATTACTGAGACTCCGCTGTCTGTCTGTCTATCCAGGCTGTATGTCAGAAACCGTAATAGCTAGAAAGCTGAAACTTTCACAAGTTACATATTTATTTCTCGTGCCGCTATAACAACAAATACTAAAAATATAAATATAAAGAGGGTCCCCTAAATACAATAAACGTGTTTTTTCGCATTTTTTTTTGCTATATATCAATAATGGTTGCTGCTAGAAACTTAAAGTTTTCACAAAATATATAAATGTATATTAGCTATCAAATAAAATTATAAAAATTAGTAAAAATAAATATTTAAGGGGGGCTCCCATTCAACAATGGTAAGGAACCCTTCATGCGCGATCCCAACTCGCACTTGGCCAATTATTAATAAACGTACCGTCCGTCAGACCAGAAATCAGCTTATGACTTATAAATGACTCTCATTCCGAGAGGTCTTTCAACAGTTCGTTCGATGCCTAATAATGATGGTGAATAAGAAAGTGCATTGGCCTGTTCGTGCTCGTAACTATACCATATTTACAAATCTCGTATTGCATTATATTAATGCCACGTTCTTATTTGTTTCAAGTTCGATACCTACAAATGTAGCCTTGTCCTTTCAAGTAAGTTTACTTTTGACATTTAAGTTTATTCCAAGATAAACTTGTTTGAATAATTGTAAACTTTAGTATTATTACGTTTTAGGTATACATTTACGAACACGAACCTCGGCTGATATAAAGGCGCTTCTTTACATGCATTCTCCATGTCTTTTAGCATGATCTTAATTGATTTCTCCAGTATTATAATCTTCTTTATGTTCCAGTTGTTCATCTGAAAAATACGTTATACTTGTACATCTGGTCGATTTTCATGTCAAAACGGATAAACGCAAGGACAACGTTGGAATTACAATTTGTTTTTGTATAGCTATTTAATGCGAGAAAGTAGAATCAATTTAAACTTCTGAAAATTAAGCCAATCCTTCAATTCAACAGGTGAATAAATAGGTAACTTCTTAATAAGTACTTACTCATATTTCCTTATAATATAAAAAAGGCCTGTGCACACCGCGTTTGTAGCAATACACACGCGTTTGCATCGCGTCTGTATCGATTCAAAAGTGTATTTGAATCTGTTTGTGTGTGCAAAATTCTACAGGCTTCATCTGTTTTTTTTATATTTAATGGGCGTGGCCACTTGCGTGCGTGTTGCGTCTCTATCGTTACAAACGCGCGTCAACGATGCGTTTAAAAACGTGTTTTGCAAAGGCCCGTAAGTATATTATTATTATTATTTTTGTCGGTTCTCTCCCACTGCTGGGCAAAGGCCTCTCTGTCCACTTTCCACTCATCCTGGTTTTGAGTTTTTTGAGTCTAGTTCCGCTCGCCATCTTCGTAAGTATAACTTTGTAGTAAACATTTACAATTGGTGAAACTTACAAATATGTAGAGTTACCTCTTTGACTAACGTAATCAGCAGTCCCTCGACCAGTCTCACCAGGATCATGATATTGAACTCGTGTTTCTCTAGCTTTACGGACATTATCACTTTTATTTTCTCCTCCCATAGTATGGATTTCTCCCAAGCTCCTATACGAGTAGTACTGTAATAATAATTGTTCATGAAAACTACACTTGTGTAGATATTAATTTCTGACATACAGAAACACAGAACTTCACTGGCCATAAATAACATTCGCACACTACAATCATTACTTAAATACTTAAAAAGACTAGGTAGTTCAACGTATACATTTCATTAAATATTTTTCACCATTGAATACTACAACAACTTTTTTTTTTTTTCATATCCATAAAATTTAAAATATCTATTACCATGAATAACGATTCTTTATTTTCTGTTTAGATATATGTATGTGCTATTAAGATTTGTTTATATTCTCTCGCAAATTGTTGAATATTAATATTTTCATATGAACAGTTATCGTATTTACGAATAATAATAATAAAATTTCGTGAGCTAAGTGATCAAGCTCTGAAAAAGTCGGCTTCTGACTTGGCTTAACGATTGCTTGTACTAAGACTATCAGTTGGGACCCACAATTTTAACAAGTCTTGTTGTCTTTTGTTTAAGACCGTTGGACGATCGTAACATCTCTCCGGAGGGATATTCCTTCACCATAGGAGTTTCATCAAATTTTAAAACCACGTTGAAGGCAACTTACAATAGCCACATGCTAACGAAGAAGTTCCAAGCGGCCTCTGGCGTCTTGGACCTGAGTATAATATCTCCCTTCTTGATGTAAAACTTCTCGCAAGTTGCGTAGCTCTCCACCGTGTACCCAGTATCCAGTAATATCCACATCGCGTAGAAGTAGTACCAGCTTTCAGCTTTGCAGCCAAAAACACACACATTTATTTTTATATATTACTAGCTAACCCGGCAAACGTTTTGCCTCACTTAGGAGTATAAAAATAGATAGTAGCCGATTCTCAGACCTACTGAATATGCGTATAAAATTTGCTAAAAATCGGTCAAGCCGTTTCAGAGGAGTACGGTAACTAACATGCAAGCTCTGATGTTGAGAGTTTTCAAGCCGCCCGGAGGCCTCTGACTTGGCTTAACGACTGCTTGTACTAAGACTTACAGCCGGAATCTATAATTTAACATGTCATCCGAACCACAGTAGCGCCCAGAAGAAAATGCCACTTGTGAAAATTCCAGAGTAAATAGGTTCCTTCTAGGCAAGCGTGATACATCTTAGACCACAGTCAAGCTTAACATCAGGCAAGCTGCGGTCAAACGTAAGCCTATTTATCATAAAAAAAAACTTGTAAAACATCAGTTTTATACATGGTCACCCGTCACACTCAACACCGTCCGCATCGACCGTGGCTTAGCTTTGATGATCGTGTTAGATCACATTTGCTAGCCGAGCTACAGGCGCTTCTAATTTTAATAGCTCATCATCATCATTTTCAGCCCTCTGTCGCCCACTGCTGAGCATAGGTCTCCTTTGTGTACGTAATTTTAATAGCTAGTAATTTTAATTATTTTTAACCGACTTCAAAAAGGAGGAGGTTATATATTCGACGTGTATGTATTTTTTTTTTTTTATGTATGTTCACCGATTTCTCAGCCATTTGTGGATCGATTCTCAAAATTCTTTTTTTAATTGAAAGAGTATGGTTCTGAATTGGTCCCATTGTCACCAAAATAGGATCTGATGATGGATTCCTAGGGAAATCGAAGGAAAACCTAAAAAGTTAGGTTAGTTTTACGCCCGAAGAGAGATTTACGCTCGTTCGGCTGTACTGATATTCATGAAATTTGAGGTGAAAATAGGCAAGACTATATGTTAACACATAGGCTACTTTTTATCCCGAATATAATTACTGTTCCCGTGGGATGCACCAAATAACACATAAATCTTTATAACTTCTTCACGCCCAAACGGCTGTACTGATATTGATGAAATTTGAGATGAAGATAGGTTAGACTATGTGTTAACACATTGGCTACTTTTTATCCCGAAAATAATTACTGTTCCCGTGGGATGCACCAAATAACACATGACACACACACTGATTTCGCTTAAATTTGATATGGGGGTAGACTAGACCTTGTATAACACGAAGTTTACTTTTTATCTTAAAAGTCATTGCTGTTCCCGTGGGATACCCAAATAACTCAAAAACCTATTCTACATCTTCGGGCTCATAATATGGCAATACAGATTTAACTTTGTAAAATTAACAGCCTAATAGTCTGGCTAACAAAGGTAATCTGACGCGAGCATCGAGGCTAAGCAACGGTCCATGCAGCCAGTCTTTGGATGGGGGACCATGCACAAGACTTTCATAAAAAATTGTAAACAGTGGTATTTTCATCTGGGCGTTACTGTGCATCGGATAACACGTTAATTTGTTGGTCCTGGATGCTACTCTTAGTACAAAGCAGTGGTCAAACTAAATCAGGGCCTTGAAAAACACTCGATACCAGAGCTTGGCCACTAAGATCATACTAAGTGGAAGAAGGAGCTATAAAATTTGATATATCATAAGACAAGACCCTCGAACGGATAAGGAAAATATTTACGCGCTCGCTTCGCTAGCAGTTATCCCGCTTCTTTCGTAATTTCCCCCAGGATGTTTTGGGCTTATGACACTCCAAATATCATATATTTTGTGCTGCTTTGGACTTCCTTGTGCTCAAACGGCTCGAATAAATATGGTGAAAAGTTTCGCGCTCGCTTCACTCGCGCATAGCTCGCTTCGCTCACATCTGGCTCGCTCCGCTCGCGATTGGTTCTAGTACGTTTTGGGTCATAGCTTATGACACAACAAACATTATGTAATTTGTGCTAATTTGGACTTCTGTATGCTTAAACGGCTCGAATAAGTATGGTAAAAATTTTCGCGCTCGCTTCGCTCGCGCATAGCTTGCTTCGCTCGCGCATAGCTTGCTTCGCTCGCATCTGGCTCGCTCCGCTCGCGATTAGTTCTAGTACGTTTTGGGTCATAGCTTATGACACAACAAACATTATGTAATTTTTGCTACTTTGGACTTCTTTATGCTCAAACGGCTCGAATAAATATGGTAAAAATTTTCGCGCTCGCTTCGCTCGAATCTGGCTCGCTCCGCTCGCGATTGGTTCTAGTACGTTTTGGGTCATAGCTTATGACACAACAAACATTATGTAATTTGTGCTACTTTGGACTTCTGTATGCTTAAACGGCTCGAATAAGTATGGTAAAAATTTTCGCGCTCGCTTCGCTCGCGCATAGCTCGCTTCGCTCGCGATTGGTTCTATTACATTTTGGGTCATAGCTGATGACACAACAAACATTATGCAATTTGTGCTGCTTTGGACTTCTTTATGCTCAAACGGCTCGAATAAATATGGTGAAAATTTACGCGCTCGCTTCGCTCGCGATTGGTTCTAGTGCGTTTTGGGTCATAGCTTATGACACTGCAAATATTATGTGATTTGGGATGTGATGTCAACTTCTTGTGAAGTTTATTTGGCTCTCTATAGCTAAAACTAAAATAATATCATTAGTAACCACTAAAATTTTTAAAATAAAATTGTTTTAAAAAACAAACAACCGACTTCAAAACCATAACTAAAAAGGGAAAAATAATTTTAAGCCTAAATCAAATCAAGAATACATAAATAGAATAGAAGAGTTTATTTCGTGTACTTATAAAAAACTATTTTAAATTTTTATTAATCCTGCATTCTTGAAGTCGGTGCCATCTAATAAGAACAAATTAATGTTTGTTAAAAAAAAAACTATTATTAATTGTCTTTCTTTGCTGGCACCGACTCCAAGAATACAGGATTAATAAAAATTAAAAATAGTTTTTTATAAGTACACGAAATAAACTCTTCTATTCTATTTATGTATTCTTGATTTGATTTAGGCTTAAAATTATTTTTCCCTTTTTAGTTATGGTTTTGAAGTCGGTTGTTTGTTTTTTAAAACAATTTTATTTAATTTAATATACTCACAGCTTAGGTCATAATAATCTGTCATGTAAAAGAACTCCCTCATAATAGCTACCATGTCGTTTATTCTCAAATCAGTGAGCAGTAGTTTTAGCATCCAAATGACTAAAGTCTGTCGCGTGTTCAGATCTATCAGGTTGGTCATCAGTTGCATCACAGCCAGCCCGAATTCCAGACTCTCCATCTTCTTCCCATACTCTACACTATAAAAAAATATAATCCAGTCTTTTGTGCACGAATTTAGACACGATACATCCATTACCACGACAAATAAACATTTTCATAATCGGAAGAAAAGACAGTTCAAATTGTGTTCTTCTTACGAAATATATAAATGTCAAGTTTCAAGGACAACAACGTTCTGCGATGCGTTTTCGAGATGTCAAACGAAATTTGGAAATATATTATGCTTTACATAACATATCGTCAGGTAAAGCAATGTCCGGCGTTGCACCTCTTCACCCGACAAAGTTATACGGGCCTACATGAGTCATGAGCATTTCAAAGTTCGACTTCGATGGAAATATTCAGCACATTCCATCTGCGCAACAGGGGTGGAAAAAGTATGCCAGAAACCTAAGACCGTAATCCGTTATTTCAACCTTGGTTGGCTGGGGTAGGCTGGTAAGGGGGGAAAGCACAATACGCCCCTAGCGGGATGTCAGCGCAGGTATCATCACTCCCACTTCAAATTAGAAATTGTTGAGTCAAGTGACATTTTCATTTTTCTTTTAGTGTGTCACTAGCTTAGTATGTCCAAGACAATCTGACACGGCCAATGAAAGAATAAGCTAAGACAAACTCACTAGAACAAGAAAATATTTGTGTAGAGATAACAGACTGCTTGAACTTCCGTCACGTCCAAAATACCGCGTTTTCGGTGACAAAGCTCCATGGCTCTCTTTTCAAGTTTAAGGCACATAGAAAACTGTAAAAGATATAAAATATACCTACTTTCAAATGTTCACTACTTAACTTCTTTTCGAGAAACAATTTGGTTCCATAGCATCCAATGTTCACTACTTAACTTCTTTTCGAGAAACAATTTTGGTTCCACAGGATTCCGTAAAAGATTCCGTAAAAATATCCGTAAAAGTGGCCTAAATCGTTTTCCCATAAAGCTTCTAAACTTTAGTAAAGGGTAATTACTAGTACCTACTTATGTCCATGAAGCACGTTTTACTAACATGTTCTTGATGTTGCGACATAAGCTGAACTTTGCGACGGATCTTAAGTTTACCTACTCGTATTCAAATATCGAAACAGCAGCAATGTGAGCTAAAATGTTTTCTTATAAGACTTAATTTGTGAAATGTGCTCGAAAAGTTGTTTGGTGCGACAACTTTGGTGGTCTGCCGCCATTTAGCAAAGGGATGATGTGTCCGGAGACGGGTGTCCAACGGTCATGCATTGTAGTTAGCACCGGTCGTAAGCGAGTTGAAAACTTTCTTTGCGCGTTTAGAAACTAGCAGCTCTGAATGATAGCGGGCGGTGATGCGCGACATTGGCACCACAATTTCTTACCCTTTGTTTCTGTCGATAAATTGATATCAGGTTACCATAAGATGAACAGAGAATCGGAAAGTTTGCGTTCGATCTCAAGGCATAATTCAGCGAAAGTTTAGCTGCTAAGGTCGCACTTTTCATTTCTTTTGATTCCTGCAAAAAATAATAAATGACGACAATTAGTAGCTTTTTGCCATGGAGAAGATTTTCAGATTTTACTCATAGAAAGAAACCCTGTTTCCAAGGAATTAGGTACACATACCTTCAAGGTGATTGTGAACCGGATGGTCTTCTAAGTAAGCGCGCTTCATCATAGACTGCAATATCACTTAAGAGTAATGGCAGGTGAGATGTGGCACAAGTGCAAGCCAATAATTTATGAAAAGTTTGAAGCCTACGAGTATGTAAAAGATACGAAAATTCGCTGTGGCAATAGTTGGTATATGGAAAGTATAAAGAAAATATTGTATTCACACTAGACTTACGTCGAACATTATGAACAGAAAGTTGTAGGCCTCCGCTACATCATCTAAGAAGTACGCATTGATCCCTTTGTCTGTGGCTATGAAGTAATTTGGCACAACACTCAGAGCCAGTAGTTGACGTACTGATGCTTTCATGTTTGCTATTCGCACAGCGTGCCTAAAAAGTAATTCCACGCTAAAACTGACGGCAAATAAAGAATTAATACTTGTACTAGCTATATCTGAATCTCTGTTTTTTTGTTTCTTATATTATAGATTACATTAAAGATTAATTTTAGATCACCTAATAAGCAAAATGCGTAATCATATGTAACAAAATTCATAAATGTAAAGATTTTCAAATTTCTTATGAGATATAATAGGATCTAGATTGGCTAATTGCTTTAACAGAGCTAAACCATTCAGATTAAATACATTAAATCCTTGTAGAAAATTACCAAATTTAGTCATCATCGTTGTCACCCACAGTCGCCTTTACCCTACTACTGTAACGACTTCCCTCAACTTATGGCATCCACTACGGTCCTGTATCCAGTTCGACCTACACCTGATCAAACTATACTTACGTCTAACGTAAGGTCATAATTCTGTCACATGTGTAGAGAGATAAGAGATAAGAGTCCTAACAGAGCGAGGTCGACCACTTCTTGATCTGTCATCTACACTAGAGTCTTCATTGTATCCTTTTATGGTACGATAAACGAATCTTTTGGTTATATTCAATTTTTTCAGTAAGTCGGAAATCTGAATTGGCGCGTAACCGCAACGATGCAATGCAATAACCGCGACACGGTCTTCTTTAAGTGTCCACTCCATATTTAAAAATGAGGAAAATTCTAAAAAGTAAATATTTTTATTTTCATGAAAAATTCGAATTCAATAAACTTTTTTGTGGCCAGCATTCTAAATTCAAAAGTTTTTATTGTGTGACAGAACTTATGACCTGACTAAGTATATCTTTCATTCATTAAATATATCAGTGATTATATTACTCACTTCCCAGTGGGGAACGGTATTTCGTAAAGTTTCATCGCCACCAGCAGCTGCGTCCTGGCTTCGCTCAGGTCTCCGGATTGGAGCATGCAGATACCTCGCATGGAGCAAATCCGGGCTAACTCGAACTTCCTCACCCATTCTCGACGTATGTTCATTTTGTAGAATTCATTGCTCTGTTGAATTAGAAAACAGTTATTGTGGCCCACTCACAATCACACTTATGTATACAGGTATATTATTATAAAATCTTGTTTATTATTTCAATTAGCTACACAGCTAGGGCGTGTAATCCGGGATAAAAAAAGTCTATGTGTAAATCTTATCTTCATAGTAAATCTCATCAAAAGCCGTTGGCGTGTATATAAAGAAACCTTTTTTTACTCTAAATAGGTCAGCGCTGGACCACAATTCACCTGATGGTAAGTGACATTGAGGTCGGTGAAGCTCGCTTACCTAGAAGGAACCGGTTCACTCTCGCCTTGAAAATCGCTAGATTATAGAAATTGGAGAACAGGGAATTCGGCAAGGAGTTCCAAAGTTTGGCGGTTCGGACAATAAATGTGGAGGCCGATACGCTTAGTGCGTGCCTTAGGCACCTCAACTGTAAACAGATGCCGCCTTGGCGTTTCCCTGTGCGTTCGATAGTGAAAGTTTGGAAGCCTATGGGTTATTAAAAAGTCTAACCTATCTACGCACCAAATTTCATCAAAATCGGTTCAGCCCTTTGAGCGTGAAGAAGTAACAAACATACGCACTTATGCACTAACTTTCGCATTTATAATACGAGTATTAGTAGGATTATACTATGTATACTATGCCTTTAATACAAAGGTCAAATCTAATAAAATAAATAAGTCAAGAATAAGCGAAGCGTAAGTGTTGTTAAAAATATGATGAGCCTCAAGTTGAAAAAATCTGTCGCCAAGCATCTAGCTGTGTGTTCCGACAGCCTCCTTGAGGGCTAGATATTTCAGACCAGGCATACTCCACCTTCGGTAGTGAAGGCCCCTCTGGCCCTCGAGCCAGATATACCCCGCCCGCCTCCCCCAGACATGTGGCGGGAGATGCGTAAATGCATTTCCTCACGAAAAAAATGCATACTCCACCATAGGCACCAGAGTGTCGTGTATAACTCGTCTGATTACGTGTTCTGCTGGTGAAATGCCTAGGTAAAACGAGTATTTTTTTAAATACCTGTATAAAGGTCTCCGCTTCATACAGCAAACGTATTGCCTGCGGTATGTTCATTGACATGATACTTAGATTGGCATACTCCAAATACGCTTCGTAAAGTTTGTCATCTTCTCCTGGAATTTAAACAGAACAACTTTATCATTCCATATATGCTATTTGCTAAATTTTATTTTGCCACAAACGTTTACTTTAGATAAGTAGGTACATGAAGTGCAAAAAAGATTAGAAATTTATCATAATGTTTATTTCTGGAGACATTTTATTTGATACCCATATTAGAGAAGTTGTGAAAAAAAAACATATAATACTCAATTTTGTGGCAATGGTCAATTTGGTCCTACATATATCTTTCTCATAGCCAAGAACACGCCTGACTAATTTAATTGACATACATATTAAACAAAAAATAAAACTAAAATTTGTCCTTCTGTTCTAGAGCTACGATACGATATATACTACGTTTGAGTCCAGGGTTACAAAATCAAATGTTAACTGAAGAATTGGACTTTAAAGTCAATTTATTGCATTCTCAGAGTGAAACAATTTAATAAAGACTCCATTTAAAACAACCACTTTGTTTTCCGCAAGATTTTGTGTGAGTTACAACATTATTTAGTATTTTATATAGGTATGGAATATTTTGTTAAAACGTACCGGCTCCTCGGCAGTGGTCAATAACCTGACAGTAGACGAAAAGCAAAATGGCCAAACACTCGCAAGATTCTAGCTCGAGGGATGAAAAGGATCGTACTCTCTTCTCTTTGCAATATTTGTCGAACGAAAGCATCGTTGGCACTCTTAGACTTCTCGTCTCTGAAAAACGTATTGAACAAAAATGATGGACAACAAGCTTAGATAGCTCAAAAAAAAAATAAAGGAAAGAAGTTATGCAGCATATAACATTCAGTCACAGTAAGTATATTCATCAAATACCCGCAAATCTATTCAGCATATTTCCTTCAGTTTCCAAAAGCTCATAACTTGCTAATTCTGCACCCATTGTCATCTGAAAAGTATATATATATACATACTAGCTGACCCGGCAAACGTTGTTTTGCCTTATCACTTAGGGGTATGGAAAATAGATAGTAGCCGATTCTCAGACCTACCGAATACGCATATAAAATGTGGTAAAAATCGTTTCAAGCCGTTTCGGAGGAGTACGGTAACTAACATTGTGACATGGAAATTTTATATATTAGAAGAAGATTCACAGAGTACAGCTAGGCATTTGATTAGTAAGGCGCGTTACTACACGAGTTAGCGACACTCTGGCATATAAGGTGTATATATTGTATACCTGAGTCCATAGTCCTATCCTGTAATCAAAATCAACCGTCCTTGGAAAAAAGTTAATCTCAATTTTGATCCGAGGCAGAATTAAACTGGCGTCGCGGAATAACAGCAAGCAATATGAGTAGTATTCTCTGAGTAACCTTTAGTTCCGTAGCATTGTCCTGTGCCAACGACGAGGTCCGCGCCACCTCTCCGGGTACTTTAATCTCCTCGCTCAGAGCGCAAATCTGCTCGCGAGTGCGTTTTAATTCTGCACTCTCTTCTATTAACCCCTGAAAAACGATAATTTAAATGTCAACGGCCACAACGGAAGACCAGCGTTGGTGCTCTTCAGCAACCATCATTATGCTGAGTTGAGGTTGTGTTGTGACAAATTAAAGTTATGTGTACTATTTTAAATATTATATCTTGTCTTGTGTAGTCATATTAATTTGTCATAATAAATAATTTTCTTTCTTTCTATCTTTCAAATGCAAAAATGTTAGTATTGGCCGTTTTGCTAAAATATATAACCGTAACTTTTTCCAACATCTATCATCTTAGAAAAGGAAGGACTAAAATGTTCAAGGTACAACAGTATTGCAGAATTACCGCTTTATCGTATTAGCTTTGCAAATACAAAGAAACTCACATCATCGCACCTCAGGCCAAGCAGTTTCATAAAGCATCCAGACCCACAATGGAAACACCTTCTGGTGTATCGTTCCAGAAATATCAAAGCCCTTGCGTGCAATTCCACCTGTATAACAAACTCTTAAAATGTTTTATGTTATAGTTAACACTCGCAGTCGTGTGTAATAACTGCAAGACAAAAAGGTCTGATCTTTATCAGAATCTCTCCTTTTACACTTCACTACATTTGAGTATGTTACAACATGCACCTGTACTACATCGCAACCATGCGTCATATCAGTGCTATCTCCCTTTCACCAATCCATAATTCAATATGTACAACTATGTATACTTTTTAGACCATCCCCTTTTTATCTGAAAAACAAGAACATTACTAAACTTTTCCTCTCCAAAATATTTACATTTGATTAGTTAGTTATACCTTGTGGTTCTCGGGCAACAGTTCATAAGTGGTCGTTCTGAATAGGGAATGACGGAACCTCATGTATCCGCAAAACGCATACATTGGCAAATCGCGGCAGTTGGCTGTAATCAAATATAACATCATTAAAATTTTAAATCTGATTTAAATGTAAATAATTTTACTGCGCAACGGCAAGTATAAAGAACAGCATAGGCTATAAGACGTAATATCTCAAGGTGACAAACGCATCTTTCGTCGGGCTATCGACTGTCTCGTAGCAAAAAATATAGAGACAGACTCTAAAAAAATAACAACTTTAATAGATTACTAGGAATCTCTTCGTTGCTTTTATGCTAAACAATTTGTACTGCAGACACTAATCTACTATACTAGGTAAGACTCTTTGTCCTGACTCATTCATTCATCTATAGGTAACGCAGACTGACAGAGCCCAAACGGCTGGACCTAAGGGTATAAAATTGAAGGGTTAAAATTGGAGAGTCTTTGTTTTAGTATGTAGACGTGTACTAAGAACGGATTTTTGGAAATTCCACCCCTAAGAGGGTGAGAGGGGGTAAAATAGATTGTATGAAACTTCTTTGTTTTAGAACTTCTAGCGATATAATTTATATATATGGTTTATGAAAACTTCCATGCGCGGATCAAGAATCGCTGAGGGAGAGGGAGAAGGAGGGGGAAAGGTAGAGGGAGAGGTTACAAAAAACGACTTACACGCGGGCGGAAGCGCGGGCAACAGATTGTGTACCTTTATAATGTAACCGCCCTTGTACTTACTAATGATAAATAAACGAATTGAATTGATACTTACGAGGCTGCCTCGTCCCAAGACACGCGCAGTACGGAGGTTTAGCAGAGGGCATCGCGGGTGCTGGGTGAACTAGCACCAGTGATGTGTCACGAGTAAAATCTCCACCTTCGCACTCCAGTACTCGTATTGTGAACAGCTTAGCCACAGCTGAAGAAAATAAGTCAGTCAATCTATTGTCAATATCTGATATGCCCAACGAAGTCCGAATATATTTTAAATACATGTAGCCAAAACACGTTTAGGGCCTTTTCATATGGATATGCTCTTATCGAGATGGCAGAGACCGGTAGCAGAATGGCGACCACATTCAGTGTGAAACTATTTTGAACTGTATCTACTTACTGAGTTAAAAGACCAGTATTTCTTGAACACCTCATAAATGTTGCGCTGTACATAGTGTTAGTACAAACCTTGAGCAACGATTCTCGAAGAATCACTCTGCATAAGGTGCATTAGCATTCTTCTAGAAAACACATCCCCAAGCACCGAAGCACATTTCAGCAACATTTTCTCGAACGGTGTCAGAGAATCGTATGTTTTGAGGATTATCACTACAAAAGAAAGAAGAACATTAGTAAACACAATAGTATTATGAATAATTGCCAGAAACTTGCTCCAACTCTAAATAACGCTGGTTGCGAATAACCATTGTTCTTACATTGGGACTAGCGGCGTTATCAAGTTACTCGTAGAGTACGTAGTGTAGAAGTTTGGCATGTTTCCTACATTACAAACTAGACTAGTTCTTTTGTATAGTAGAAATTACATTGAAACACAACATAAGCAACTAAACAATAACACACGTTAGTTCCTGTTTAATTAACTAATCAACTAGAATATGTTGTTTTTTTCTCTTCCGTGTTGTTTAGATACTTACCATCCATAGCCATGTCGACATTCAAGTCATCAAAGGTATAGTTTTCAGCCAGAACAGCCATCTGCACATTATCAATATCCAGAGACGTATAAGCGCTATCCGTTTTGCTTGCTAGACTAATACTCATGGCGCTGTAAATACTCTGTTAGTGAAACAATTGAAAAGAAAAAATGTAGCTTTAGATACACGTAAAATATAATAAAAAAAACACACGCACGCTCCTACGGATATGTTATACCGCAGTTCAGCAGTCGGGAACTCTTTACATCAAAGCTTAGCTATTATTACGCTTACAGAAAAGGAGGCTTACTTGGTAACTGGGTCTTCTTGCACTGTTATCGATATTGTCGAATTCAGTTTTTTGTAGAAGTAGATTCGAGGGCATTATCGCCCCGGAAGCTTGAGCCTCGCTCTTCGGAACAGTTACAACTGTGAGAGCACTACGTTGAACTAGAGATATCACGAAGTTCTGAATCCAACCTGGCATCCCGTTGCTTGCACTTTCTATTATCCTGAAAGACACCTTGTATTTCTTTGTATTTTTTTTACTCATAACAACTAGGCATTTGACCAGCAAGCGCGTAACCAAACGAATAAGTGACACTCTGGCTGACGGTGAAACATGCCTAGTCAGGATTTACTGGCTCTCTTATGAGGCTGCCGAAACACACTGGTAGGTGCTTGGCGACAGATTCAAAGATTTACTCTCTTATCACCCATTGCCAACTTAAAATGCCTCTTAGTTACCACGCAAACACAAGAATATAGTACGTTACCACTTGCCGTTATGGTCGGTAAGTGCTAGTATAGAACATCAGCTAGTTTGCTAAATATGATATTAAAAGCAACCTACTTCTCCAAATCAGCAGGAATGGCTTGGACATCCAATAGCTGGCACGCTAAAGCCGCATGGTACATTTTATCTATTCCTTTTAGATTCATCTTCACTATCATGTTGTTTGCCAGACATTGGGTCGCAGTTGCTGCAAGAATATGATAAATAAGATCTTGATTATTTGCTTACCAACTGAGCGAGTATAGCATCTTTGCTCTGCGTGTACTGACACTCACATACAGGACAAAATTCTGGTCCAACTTTGAAGGAACTTCCTTGATTACTATCTACAACTATAGCTCAAAACAAGTCTAATACACGCTGTGGCAACTTACGTGACAGCTTAATGCTACTAGTCATCGTCATCACCACAAATAAGACCTTGGCATCGAGTAAGAATAGCAAAATGCGCCAGGATTCATCGTCAGTATATTGTGCCTCTTCAATCGCCAGTACCCATAAGTCCATGTAATTCTGTAATAACCAGAGGAATAAAATTAAAAACTGTGGTAGGTATATAGTGAGAGAGGCATGCAAGCGAGAACTTGTATGTAAATATATAGGTCACCCCCATGCAAAGTGGAGATAGGAAGAAAAAATATGTTTGTGGCGTAATTGCCAAACGTCACCGGCCGCTATCAACCAGAGCGCTCGTTTCTGTATCGCGCACACGATGTTTTAAACGCGTTTACGACCGTCCTAACTTAAAAGCATGACCATTGGATGGCTGTCTACGGACATAACATCTAACTAATGTTCTATGTTCGGTGGGATATCCCTTTGCTATATGGAGACAGACCATCGTCGCTCAATAAGTACTTGCCTCTAATATTAGTTTTGATAAGAGCCTCAAACCCATGACTTGATGGTGTTAGAAAGGACATGAAATTTAAGTGTCAGTAAATTGGCTAGAGTAGCATTCTAGGACTTTCGGCTTACACTTTCAATGTCATTCAACGTTTCTTTTTAAGCGACAACTGAGATAATTTGTGTTGTAACCTATTGAATGTCTGGAGCACAAACAAACTAAACGGCTATGTTCTTTAACTACAGATTTAAGGCATATTTACTAACAGTTTTGCAGATATCCAGTACAATTCGTTTGACGGCGTATTCTGCAAGTAAATCTCCAGTATATTTGAAGCTTTCAGGAAGGGGGAACCTCGTGCCAAATAACGTGTTGATAGCGTAGATTTGGATCGGCGTTGCGCTGGATAGATCGACACTGAAGGTAACATTAGTATTAAGAGTAAGCAAAAATATGATTTCGATAGTAGCTAACTTGCGCTGCTTTTTTGCATGGCGGTAGGCCATTTTCTGATGCTCACCTGGCTAGCAACCACCCTCAAGTTGAGAAATCTGTTGCTAAGCACCTATCGGTGTGTTTGGGCGCCTCCTTGAGAACCAGTTATTCCAGGCTAGGCAAGCTCCATCTTAGGCAAGAGTATCGCTTACACTCTTGCATAAGACTCAAATTCAAATTCAAAATGTCTTTATTAGCAACACAAATATACAGAAAACGTGCACCCTGTGCTTCGTTATTAGGGCATTAGCTAAGACTACTTAAAATTACTTAACACTATACTTAAATCCAGTTATTAACATTGATTATTAATTTATCTTTAAATTACTGACATGAGTATTACTTTCATGTCGTTACACACTGGTCAAACACCTATCTCATACTGAGTAAAAAAAAATAACTCCAAACCACTTCTTAAACTAAACTATTTAACTTTTTAATATAATGATTACCTGAATCTTATCCTATTTTCACAGTTTTCCCACGTCGTTCTTGCTTTGCCTGCAGCTAGAGTTCGGCAAACGATCAATCGGAACAATCCGTAGGGCACCTGCAAAAGAAACCAAGTTATAAAATCGAATGGATTGAAATGAAATCTTATTGACGACATTTAGGTACATGTCTCTAAAGTCATGTAAAATAATAAATTCTCACCTTAGTTTCGTCAGTCAGAATTACTTTCTCGATTCGAATATAATTTGGCGTGATTATCAGACATTCTTCGAGTAGACGTGACTTTCCAACGTGCCTTGGTCCCTGTCAATAGTATTAAATGATTAACGCAGCAATGATACTAATTCCAGACCCTTAAACAAATTCAGGTTCGATGCAAAACTATTGTGTGGCATAACATAAAGCTGGCATGACTGCTTTTTATAATGTGCCAAAGTTCTTAAACCTTTAAATTTCAACGTATTAAGGTACTCTTTCTATGCCGTTAGTCTTGAATACTCCTGGTACTATGAATGTTACAATGTCCTCGGCAATCCCAATGTAAGAAATTTTAGTATATCGCCTGCAGCTCGGCTAACTGAGGTGATCTGACGCTATTATCGAGGGCAACAGTCGATGCGGATGTTCTTAGGATGAGTGGCCACAAGACTGGCAAAAAAGTAGCATTTTCATCTGGGCAAAACCGCGGGTCAGATGACATGCTGCTCGATACCAGATTTAAGTCACTTAGCTCATACGGAGAAGAAGAAGAACAAAGGAGGAAAATCAGAAGGAGACCTGAGTATTAAAATAAATACCCGATAAGCAACTGCGAACATGTGGTCTCGATATCGCGTGAAGCTCAAATGCTGTTGCTGTAAAGCGCCGTAGAGAGTCGTCTTGTACAGCCGTAACTCCTCGTTCCGGCCTAGCAGAGGATGGCGGTACATGTTCTGATGGTCGTGCCAGCTGAGAACAAAATATTTCGTGTAATGCTTTAAAAAGTTGACCTTGGATCATAGACGAGAGGAAAGAACAACCTAGTGGTACTCAATACTTTTCTGTCGAAACCAATGTAACTAACCGCACGTCAAAGTTACAATCTAAGTTTTGCACTCGGCAAAGTTTTAAGTATAAATTTGTGTAGTATTCATTTAAAATTGGCGTAATACAACGCTGCATGTAGTTGTTATATTTCAATTTGTCAATTTTGCAAAACCATACACCATGTTTTTTCCTGACGTACCATATCCTTTTTTTCTGTTATCCGCGTGAAAGAACATAGAAGTTCATTTATTTTGTCTGGCATAAGAATTTCTTTCTCATAGATTACTTTACTAATAAAGCGCTTTCAAGTGTGAAACACCTAAAACTATAAATTGACAGACTATGATTTGCTGGTCCTAATTCTTTGCGTGTGGACTGGATGAGCTACCTCTGAATATAAAATATTGTATACTTTGCGAATATCTAAAACAGTTCAGAGATCATCAGCCAACTTGTAATCTTTTGACACAATGGCTAAGCCTTTCCACATGACAAGATAGACCTACCCCATAATCTTATTGAATTCATAAACTGGGCCAGGTTTGGCGATGCCTTTCAGCGCTTTCTGCTCCAGTAGTTTGAAATATTCGTGATCCAGTTTACTTCTTAGAAAAGTTTCCTTGTCACATGTCACTCGGTCTGGGTATGCCATCATCAGTCTTGCTGCCTGAAAATTGTAGCGGAGAGCGCAAGTTAAAGAACCATGAGCTTGGCTGGAAGTTGGAACGTAGGTCGTTCGCCGGCAAAATGTACCTACGTCTACGACGACATAACATCAGTCGCAGGTCTAACCTGGACACGATGGACGTAGAAACAAGCTGAATTGCATGGGAGAGAAGCCTGCTAGCAAACAAGCTGAATTGCTACTTTAATGTTAGAGAACTGGCTATGGATGATTATGCTGATGATGAATAGGCTTATCATAGCTTAATTTGTAGTATTTGTCTATTGAGTGGCTGTGTACTCCTTGTATTGTACTTTGTATATAGATAACTAGCTGACCCGGCAAACGTAGTTTTGCCTTAAAAAAAAAAAAACTAAATATGCAGTAGCCGATTCTCAGACCTACTGAATACGCATATAAAATTTGGAAAAAATCGGTCAAGCCGTTCCGGAGGAGTACGGTAACAAACACTGTGACACGGAAATTTTATATATAAGATTAGGGAAGCACGATATTTCCCGAAGTTCTTTACAGTAATTTTCAACTTGCTAGTGATGTATAGGGCAAGATGTAATGTAAAGATATCTAGGGATTACACAGGGCCTCTTACTGATGACTTGACTGACTATAGAGATGAACATTCAGTAAATTGTCTTCTTCCCAAGTGACGTCTTTAACAATATCTCGGCAATGTACCTTATTCACAGCTGGTCCAATAACAGTATATTCTCTACGTAGAACATGTCCAACAACACCGCAATATGTCGTACCTGAAAAATTTTAAGCTATTACTTAAATGGTGATAGAATGCTAGATACTTCGATTTTGATCGAAGACTAGATGGTAATAAGGTTTGGGAAATGGCAACGGTCGACGCGGGCAGTCTTGGGATGGCTGACCATGCACAAGACTGGCTCTTAAAAAGTGGTAGTTTCATCTGAGCGCTACCGACTGGGCGGCTCGAATAACACGTTAAATGATTATGTATTTTATATTTTATTCACGATAAATGTATTCTATATTTTGTCTATGAATATTCACAATGTGTACTTTAATATGCAAAAATATATAAAAAATAAATTAATGATTGTTTTCAAAGTAATAGAGCTGTGATAATAAATAAATAATAAATATAATATGTTATACTGTGTAGTAATAATATTTTAGTCATAAGTAGTTTTGTATATAATTATAGTATTGTATATTAATAGTCACTAATATTGTAAAGACACTGTCTAGTTTGCCTTGGAGGAAAGCTAGCCAGTGCCTCTTGCTACGCCCTATTACAACAGGGTACATGTAACATAGCCTTATGTCATACATGTGTTGCAAGTTAATAAATAAATTATAAACTATAAACTATAATGTAGGTCCCGGATGTTAAGTCTTAGTATAAATAGTCTTTAAGACAAGTCAGACTTGGCTTACAAAGCAAGTTGAAAAACTCTCGACACCGAAGAAGCAGTTGTCCAGTGGTAGAATTATATCACTTCTTTATTTATTTTTTTTCTTTTAATTTCCTTATCTCTTTTTCTTTAGTCTTAACTACATCTAAACAAAGCTCACCAGAAGTGACTCCAACCGATACCCCCTTAATATGGTCTCCATCCAGCGAAGTTTTGAGCTGCGATGCACACTGTAGGGCTTTCTGCGCCTCGTCCTCGTGTTTCAGCCCGCGAAGACCGAACACGACCAAGAACATCATGTCTTTATCGAACATCGATACTTTGTTGACGAGGCCCCCGGAATTTGCGGTCACACTGGGAATAGTGAAATGAAACTTGTGATAAAAATGTATTAATTTCTTGAATCTGATGCCGCACCCATAATGCCATGTGTAGAATTTACTCTCGCTCTTAGGGTCTTCCTTTAAAATATTTGGAAAAGTTTCATGTTTCACGAAGTCGAAAATCCGTCAACACGCATTTTAATAATGGTTTACTGTTTGATAGAGAAGACCCACCCACAGTCCACAGTTACAGTGGGGAACACATACATATTAAGTAAAAAGTAACCAATAAGAAAATAAAATTACCTAGAAACACATCTGAACGCCCCATCAACAACATTGATCAGGACATCTTCCGAAACAGTCTTGGTCACAATGTTGACAAACACAACGACAACTCTGCGTACTTCGGTAAGGAAATCCATCGGCTCGTCGTTTTCTACCGCCCTCAGCACCGGAGCCAGCATAAAGCGGCGGAGACCAGGCCACCACGTGCTACGCATCGCGGCAATCACCGCCGGACGCACTGAATGAAAAATGTACAAGGAGGTTATGCATTTAAAATTGTAAAAACTCTTTGTAGTGGCGGCCATCTTGAATTTCAAAAGTATAATAATAGTGTATGTGCATATACACATTATATCTGAATATGCTGGAGTACTGCTCGCACCTTTGGGATGGATCGGCTAAATACCAGCTTGAGGCGTTGGAGGCAATAGAGCGGCGAGCGAAGAGGCTAGTTGGCAATAATGCTCTTTGCACGGCGAAGCTGCAGAGCCTTGAGCATCGCCGCATGGTAGCCAGCCTTTCGGTTTTTTAACCGACTTCAAAAAAGGAGGAGGTTATATATTCGACTGTATGTATTTTTGTTTTTTTTTTTATAGGTTGCATTTCGGAGAGTGTGCAACGGGATTGCATGATTTGATCCCTTTCATTCCCTGTTCCCCGATAACTATAATCTAGCGGTTTTCAAGGCAAGAGTGAACCGGTTTCTTCTGGGCAAGCGCGCTCCACCTTAGATTGCAATATCGCTTACTATCAGGTGAATTGATCAAGAGAAAGCCAAGAAAAAAAAACATATATATTTATGATGAGGTTTTCTACTAGTCAAACCTTTTTATTTCATACCCAATAAGGTGTTGTATAAAAATATGTATTGTTCCATTTTGTGTAAGCCATCTTGAACCGATTTTCATCAAAAATAACTAAGAACACCTCTTAGAATATATAATATAGAATCTGTATTACTGTCGCGTCGTTAAGCAGCAGTTTTATTTATTGCCATTGTAGCGGTCGAGGTCATAAGCAATGAGAGTGGCAAAAGTTGCCATTGGCTAAAAGAAGTATCTTGGGGTCAGCGAACTAGAATAAACGGAAGAGTAACTCCATACAATTGCCGCTTAGAATTTAGATCCATCTACGCACACAATAATACTGCTGTCCCAACAAAACAAACACACACAAAGATCGCACGCGATTGGTCGGTCGACGTCACGCGGGCGCGTTGGTAGCTGTTTGGCCCACCGCGGTATTTTACACGTGGACGGTGGGACTATTTTATTGGCCAAGTTACTATTCTATTTATTCTAGTTCGCTGCTTGGGGTATAAAGAACAACCGCTATAATTGTGGAACAGTGACGCAACACCCATCCAATGAAACATAAACCTCCTTCAGCTGTTACATATTGCGCGGATAACACTAACACGCAAGATAAATCTATTCTTATGTGCCTATACTTACAGGAAAATTCTCTCAAATATATATCGAAATTTTTCATCTCATCATGTGGAGATGGATGCGTATGATCTGAAATAAAAAACTTTGTATTATTTAATAAATTGAGTTAGCACGTAAAAATAAAATATTTACTATAAAATCTCGACAGAACATTTTTGATGGCGGTCGTGTTGGATTTGATACCTATGTCCAATAATGTTCATAATTTACTGGTCAAGTACCTTTCATTTGATTTCATTTAGTGGCGGCGACGCATCTTGCAATAGGTGCAAGATTCATCATATATAGCTAAGAGCACTCGCGATTAACATACCTTTCAAACAAAACAAACTAAATTTAAAATTAGTTCATCCGTTCGGTGACGATACCACAGACACAAAAAAAGATACGTCAAACTTACAACTTCCCATCATTTTTGCTTCGGGGGTTAAGTATAAGAGCGTTTTTACACCGTTTGCCTCCGAAAACCATATTACCAGCCGATTATCGTTTAAAATTATAATTATTATTACTATATATTTATGTAGGTACCACAAATGGACAGAACACACCATGATAGTACAAAACCAATGCGTTGTTCCTGTTTACGAAAAAATATTTTAAACGGACGAACCTTCATTGTGCGAACTGCTAAGCGGTGAAACTTTTAGACAAATGCCTTGTTCCCTGTAATCTAGAGGGTTTCAAGGCACGAGTGAACCGGTTTGTTCTGGGCAAGCGCGCTCCACTTTAGATCGCTATAACACTTACCATGAGGTGAATTGTGACCCAGGGTTTGCGCTTGCGTATAAAAAATGTTTCCATTTCAACGTTCGATTAAAAATACTTGCACGGGTTGGTACGAATAGCCTCAATACCTCCAAGTTCAGGCGGCGGAGTGAGGACAGTGCTCAGCAGCTTGACCCTCTTCCACGTGGCTCCGACGCCGAGCACCTTGGTCTGCCCCTCCCCAGCCGGCTGCGTCAGGTACCACGACTCGCTGATGTACTGCCACACACTCGCTGAAGTCAGCACGTCACCAGCCCTGGCGAGAGTAGCACATTATTAAAAAAATTATGTAATTAAATAAATAAATGAATAAATATTAGGACACAATTCACACACGGCTGGTGAACCCCATACTGAACCATTTCTAGTTCGTATTATGGTTGCTTACACAACTGATATACTACATATACATACTTATTTAATATACATACATATTTAACACCCAGACCGACAGCCAACAAATTTAGTTCAGGACAAAGATGTTGGTCGTGCCGGAAATCGAACCCAGAACCTTCTGATTAGCAGTCCGGCATGGTAACCATTACGTCAACGAGGCTGCTAATTGAATATATCAAAAAAAAAATGGTTGCCTGTAAAGTCGGTTTTACGGGCGAAGATTTTACGTGACAGACCGATCATAGTTGAGTGGGAGAGAGACGCAAGGCATTCGGCGGGCCTCTCTCTCGTTCGGTGACTCATCGTAACGTTACTCCTGTCCTGCGACTGTCCGGGATGCACCTTCCACCGCCAGCTTTAAGACTAGACTCAGGGTTTGGCTATTAGATAAAACTTTGTATAATATAAATGATTATCTAAATTTGAAAATTGACATTTAAATTGACAATTTGACATTTGATTCATATCATATACTTTTGTATTGATATTATATTAGATACTAGAATTAGTAGTGAAAATTGACATTATGATTAATATCATATACTATTGTAATGATATTATAGTACTAGAATATAATTGAAAATTGACATGGATACATATCATATACTTTTGTAATGATATCATATTATTTGACTTGTAACTTTGGTGTTATCAATAAATGATTTGTATTTGTATTTGTATTTGTATTTGTTACCGGGCGTTACACTTTTTCATAAGTGACTCCCAGCCGCAACCTAATTTAAGACGTTGTCACTTCAAAAATATGTTTCATATGGGTTGTCTGACGAATTTTTAGTCCAGGATAATAATATATTTTTTATTATATAAATATTTTTTTTTAATATTTCATCAGTTTGGTTCATGGATAAATTCTACACCAATTGAAAGCATACAGTCCATATTATATGCAAAAGTTAGGTTGCCTATAATTTTCCTGTCACAACCCTTGGGTTGCCAGGTATGAAAAGGTAACTCGATACTGATAATTTGCACCAGTAATTGGTGTAGAGTTTATCCATTAACCAAACTTGATTTTTTTAATTACTTTTTTTATTTTTTTTATTTACAATATCCTGCACTGAAATTCGCTAGGCAATCCATATGCAATTATTTTTTTATATCTATAATTACAATAAATTTGTTTGATCCATTAACTAGCTCAGAACCATACTAACCTATTGTTTCTGATCCGTGATACTAACCTACAGATAAACTCTGCTTTCTTGACATCCCACACCGGTTTCCCGACAAGCACGAAGCTCGCCTTGGACGAATCGCCGCCGCCGATGATGCTGAATACGGATACCCCTGCTGATATGGCGATCTTCACTGAGGGACAAAATTGATGAGACGTTCGATCAGAAAGGAGATCGGTTTGTTTAGGGGAGCATTTTGTGAGAATTGGTCTAGTAATGTATATCTGTATTTTTTTGTGCCAATATTTTTTTTTAATATATATTCGTAGTGCCAAAGTACTGCGGGCCTACTTACGCATGTTTGCACTTTCATAGGGTGCCGGTGCAATTAATCCAACTAACAGAAGAAACAAGACATGTGACTACTATCGCGCCACTAAGTACAGTATTTACTTTAGCGATTGACAGTGATAGCAGTCGCTATAATCATTTGGAGTAACGCCATTTCGAGACTTGGGGGCCAGTTACGTATGTAGTATCTATACTGAAGTTATTAGAAAATCTACATAAGGTAGGCTCGTACCTAATAAAAGCCGGAATAATCGGCCTGGAAGAGATCGCTTTCAGTGATAAGGCCGCCACTTGTAACACTACTTATAATATAAGTTGATTATTTATTTCTCTCTCTGTTTTGAATTCCCTTTTGTGTTGCAATAACGAGAATAATATCTATCTAATATAGTTGCGAAAATATTTGAAATAACGAACCTTTCAGAGTGACTCCCACATCCGTCTCATAGCTGCCGTAGTTCTTCTGTATCACAAGTCCGCAGTCTATCGCCGTATGGACACAGTCGTTAATGGATAATCTGGCAGATTTCTTCCACATGGACAAGAAAGCGTCACCGGAGAATTTAAGAACATCTCCGTTGTAAGTGAGGATCTCTTGAACCATAGCTCCTATGTAGGTATTGAGCACTTGGGACAGCCGGGATGGACCGCCGCCTTTAGTGTATTTTTCGCAAAGGTCCGTGAATCCTATGCAGGAAATGTGAATCCTACTAATATTACAAATGCCAAAGTTTGTGTGTATGTTTGTTAAGTTCGTGAAGAAGTCACGCTCAAACGGCTGAACCGATTTTGATGAAATTTGATGTTTAGACAGGTTAGACTTTGGATTAACACATACACTACTTTTATCAAGAAAAACAATTGTGGATACCGTGCGATATGCAAATAACTTCAAAATCTATGTTTTTCCTATACGCTCCAACGGCTATGTATGTTATAATTTAAAAACCACGAGGCAGATTTTTTTTTGACTTGTCTCGTGTCTTGGCGTCTAACCAGACACCCTTCTGCCTAGTTATAGACTAAAACAAATAGTTGGACTAATACAAAAAGTGTGAGTCGGGCTCGCGCAGTAAAGGTTCCGTACCAATCTATAACAATATAGCAAAAAAATGTAGCTTCTAGTATCGGAGCCTCTCTTACATATTTATTGTGTTCTGTTTTAGCAATATTTCTATTTGTTAGCATTTACCGGGAATACATCGTCTGCAAAAATCTCTTTAGCTATAACCTACAGCTTATTAGTGACAGGCAGATAGCAAAGACTAAGTAATAGGGTCCCGTTGGATACGAAACCCTAAAGACCACCGGGAATAGGTAACTAAGCTTCCCCATAGATACCAAGAAATTAAAGTGAAATAAAAAAATGTATCAGCAAAATACAAACCGCAAACATCAATAATCATGAGCGCAGTCTCGTAAGTCCTCGCGGAATGGTCGTAGTGTTTGTAGATAATTTCATCAGGCACCATGGATGCTATGGTGCTGACACGTTCCGCTTCCTGGACTGAAGTCCTCGCTCCATTAACACCTTCTAACCTAATGATAATGAGTAACGAAATGTAGAAGAAATAATTGTCCAAGTGAGAGTTGGACTCGCGCATGAAGGGTTCTCCGTACCATTGTTGTATGGGAGCCCCCATTAAATATGTATTTATAGTAAACTTTATAATTAAATTTGATATCTAATATAAATCTATATATTTTGTGAAATCTTTAAGAGTCTAGCAGCTACCGTTAATGAGATATGGCAAAAAATACGAAAATAAACACGTTTATTGTATGGGGCTTATTACCACCATGTTTTTTTTTTATTATTTTTAGTATTTGTTGTTATAGCGGCACAGAAAATACATACCTTGTGAATGTTTCAGCTTTCTAGCTATTACGGTTTCTAAGACAGACAGACAGCGGAGTCTTAGTAATAGGGTCCCGTTTTTACCTTTTAGGTACGAAACCCTAAAAAACCTTGTATATACGTATTTAGGTAAGTATAGTAAACGGTGAAACAGTAAGCTGCGCCACTAGTGGCTAAATATAGAACTTTGTGTATGGAGCCTTTTCCATATTTTTAGATGACTACCTAACAAAAGATTTCGATTGAGAACAGAAATATTGGTAGATTTTTCTAAATATCCCCTCGTAAAATAGTGTCTATTAGAATTTTATATACTTTGGAATTCCTCGAATTCCGTTTCCCAACGACTACAATCTAGCGATTTTCAAGGCGAGAGTGAACCGGTTCCTTCTGTAAGCGCGATCCACCGTGTACCTCAATATCACTTACCATCAGGTGAATTGTGGTCAGAGCCCTATTCAGTGTAAAAAAAAGTCATACGCATTTTTGTAATGCAATATTTTTTTTAATAGGGATCGACTATGAATAGCTGCGTTCTTCCATAGACAATAGTATATTCTGTCTATGGTTCTTCTTAACCAAGTTCAAATAAAGGAGGTTATTTCGACTGTACTGTACGGTGACAGATTGGATTAATCCAAATTACGGATATTAGCGAGTGAACTGTGAACCTACTCTTTGATCTTAACATATTCGTTAATCAGTCGATGGCGCTCCCGCGGTGGCCGCATCTCTGCCTCGACGGAAGACCTCATCGAATGTCGTCGGTTGACCCTCTTCATTGCCATTAAATATTCATGGTAATTCGCATTTTTGCTCATTGGTCCTAGGTAACATAGAAGTAGGTATAAAAGCTATATTATTGCGTCAATACGATTCGAGATGTAAAATGAATTTATTAGAACAACATAAGTCTTAACTCTTAGATGTACAAAGTATCTAATATAGACAGGTAAGGTTGTAGCGCCTGTAGTTCGGCTAGCTATAAGGTGATCTGACGCGATCATCGAAGCTAAGCAACGGCCAGTGTTTGGATGGGTGACCACGCACAAGACTGTCGTTTTTCAAGTGGCATTTTCACCTGGGCGCTACCGTGGGTCGGATGAAACGTCAAATCGTAGGTTCCGGCTGTTAGTCTTAGTATAAGCAGTCGTAAAGCCAAATCAGAGACCTTCGGGAGGTTAGAAAACTCTCAACACCAGAGCATGGCGACTTAGCTCATACGAAGAAGAATAGACAGGTAATAGAGATACTAGTAGTCCTAATATAAATTCATGTTGCGAATGAATATCAGAGACCTTTTGGCGGCTTTATATCGTTCAATAAGTACTTGGTCAATGCACATTAAATCTCAAGCGGGATGTCAACGTCAGTGCAGGGTTCATCGCCCTCGCTTCGAATTAGAAACCTTATGACCACAGCTTATGACATAGTCCAATGAAAGGAAATAATCATGAACATTGTTCTCAAGCCCCTAATTAGGTCCAGCTAAATCTTTCTGGGACATGATTCTTCAGTGATGATCGCCAGCATCATCACTGAAGAAGAAAAGAGCCACTAATAGCATTAATCTAACGCTAAGAATTTATCCATAAGTTTATAAGTTATATTTTAATCCACCCCCAAGCCTGGTTTTATAGACGATGTCGCCACTGCCAAAAAAAGGCCCACTACTAACAGTGGTAATAGATACAATTACTATGCGACAGATCTTATTTATTATTGCATCTATAGCAGTGGCTTATCTCATTGACAGTGGCGAAGTGTCAGTATCTAAATACCATGGGGCAGCGGGGTCTAAGACACTATCAACCGAGTTACAAACATTTAACCCCTTTATAATTCATAATATTAGTAGGAGTCAGTTTACTGCATAGGTATATACCATGAGAAATATGTTACTTACCTTCAAAAGACAAAATATGAGACAAGTTTTCCTGATCAGGTGTTGGAGTGACGGAATTATTATCTGCAGACTGTTTTTGAGCTGTTTCTTTTCCTTCCATTATGATTATTTATATAAGAAATTAATTATGATAGATATTTTTTATATTTAAACCTTTAGCTAGCTATTATCTAGTAGGTACACAAATCAGTTAGCAATATATAAATTACAATTTTAGTTTGAAATTATAAAGCAGCTGATATTCCATGTATTCGTAGACGGAGAAACCAACTCCGTCTACGCAAGAATTTTTTGAAATGTAAAGCTTTCTGTGACATTTTAAAATGTCTTTTTTTGTCTATGGTCTTTACTTTCATATCAAGTCAAACTACAGATTAAATATTGACTTTATTATATTGCAAACTCTTTGATAGAAACTCTTTTTTTCTGTGATTTGTGTAACCAACAGATCAAAAAGAGATTTTATGCAATGATTTATATATATATCCTTCACAGAACCCTAGATGAAAGAATCAGACAAAAGAACATTATAGACCATAGACAAAAGAAAAAAAAGACGGAGGTACTGTGTGACCGCACATGAGATAGCGATATTTTCGGACAATGTTGCCACTTTAGTAGAACTTTAGCCACTTTAGGAAATTAGGGTTAGGGTATACACATAATAAAGAAAAAGACTTCAGATTATATTTCTACGTTTTATTAATTTTGAAACAAAATCAGTTTATTGTACACATTCCTTACTCTTTATTTCCACGCTTCACAAAAACGTCACCCATAAAATGGTTGGAACAAATCCTGGAATTTTGCGTTGATTTCCAATCATAAAATATTATCTACCATATGCTTCTATCCAAATCTCTACAAGTTCAGCATTCGATGGAAATCTGTAAAAAAAATATTAAGAAATATAAAATACTAGAGGTTGCCCGCGGCCCGCGTGAAGGTCGCTTTTCGGGTAACCTGTGGAAAAACTCTATGGTATCCTATTCCCGTGCCAATTTTATGTACACTTTCCTCATTCGATTCCTGAGATCTAGTTAACCTCTGTTTTTAGCTACTTTGGTGATGATGCGAGCGATTTCTCCAAGCCATTATTTAAATATGTAACTAGAATACGTGAACCATACCACTAAGTGAACCATTTACTTAAATTCTAATTCAGAAGTATTTAATTTAAAAAACACAAAACTTTCCCTTTGAACTTTAAACCCCATTAGCATACCTAAATGCACTCCTGGCAAATATTTTTACGAATTTATTTTAACCATCAAAGAAACTACAAACATAACAACTTACAAGACTAACTAACTTAACTTGATAAATAAAGAATTTTCCATACAAACTTTCACCCCCCATTACAAACCCTTAGTTCACCCCTGGCAAAAAAACTTGATACCATTATTTTTAATTTTACATAAACAATAAATATTCCAAATAAATAAAAAAAACTTCACAACCCTAAGACCAGCCGATTGGGCTCTGCGTTGTCTATAGATGAATGAATAAGTCAGGACAAAGAGTCTTATAGTACAGATAATTATATAATATGGTAACTTCATGTCAAATAACTGGGCTTAACTTCACTGGGCGAGCGCGGTCCACCTTAGATCACAATATCGCTTACCACGAGGAATATTGAGACTAAGCGCTAACCCATTTAGTGTAAAAAAAAGCCCGACTAGCGAGCGAATATTTCGATGGAAGTAGATTAAATTAGTAAAAGGACTGTTTAAGCAATTCTCAAGTACAGTGCAAACGGTTTTTGTAAAACTAGGGTTAAAATTGAAAGTCAGATTATGACAACCCTTATTCAATTTCTTGTAGGTTATGTTTTTATTTTGCATTTGCATGTTTTACCACTTTGAAGCAGAACTTTACATCCAAATCAATAGTACTTGAATTAATCCTATTTAATTAATATTTGGATTGATTTTAGAAGATATATTGTATATAAAAAAGGCCAGTACCAACCTGTGAAATGTAACATCACATAAACCAGGTTCTGTTCTATTCTAATAACTCAAAATACAACACTGCACCATTCTGTCGATGTCCAAAACTATTCACCGCGCGAGAATAACACTTACATTTGAATTTAAACGATATTTTTTCGAAAAAACACAAAATTCTCAGAATCGCAGTAATGTTTGACACCGAAACTGCCAAATATGCTGGTGTCAAACAGTTACAGCGACAGAGAGAAAAACAGTATAAGCCTTTCTCTTTCACGCATGTTATTTTTACATGTGGCTGTTTCGCTGTTGAGTAAAAGAGATGGAAATGTGACTCCGTCTATTGCCTTCTCTGTCTACGTTATAGACCAACATTACCACATTAAAATGATTAACTGTATAGTATAAGCAGCACACTATACATTCCCACTGCTGGGATTCGGGGCCTTCTCTCACGAGGAGAGAGGTGTAGGCCATAATCCACCACACTGGCCAAGTGTGGGTTGACAGATTAACTGTATACATACCTATAATAAACACAGTTATGGTTGTGCTTCAAATGACATAAAATCTAAAACTTTCTACTCATCCTAGTAGCAGAAGATTGTTCTACTTGTAAAGGTATCTTCTTAGACTTAAAAGCATACAAAATATAGTATGATAAAAGAATTCATATTTATTAGAGGCAAATTCCACTTCACAACACTATTTCACTTACAGCTGCATCTCCAACCGCCATTCCTGTAAAGAAACAGACTACAATTCATGGGCCTAAGATTTTTTTTAAAAGTATGAATGCCACTGCCTAGTTATGTTCAACTAATTAAAAATAAAAATTTTATAAAATATTAAACAATTTTAATTTAAAAATTTAAAAAGGCTAAAAGAATCAAACTATTGTACAATATTAACTAAGCAATTAGTGATTTATTTGGTGGTTCATATCTAAAATAATTTCTCATCCTGAAAAAATAGTATGTGATGGCATAATAATTTCAAGATCAATTTGATTCAATGTGAAGCTAAAATTTTCTTTTAACACTCACCTATATAACTTTGTTCCTTTTAATACTTTACCATCTTTGTAATACTGGATCTATAGTTTGCAACTTATACCTATAAAAAGAGTAAAGCCCTACTAAAGGCATCAATAAAAAAACTTTGCTCATTTTAAAATGGGGATATAAAAAACTGGCCATCAGGACAAAAATCTTTCAAAGTTTCTTTGTTTCAATCAGCAAAATAGATTTAAAAATCCTGGCAGTTACATTGCTATGTAAACTGTGGAATTTATTTACATTGTTTTTTTTTGTATAAAAGTTACTTTTGTATTAATCCCTTTACATATAATTATTTTTCATGGATTCTTTAATTGTTATTTTGATTTTAGGGCATTGAACCGAACCAGAAATAAAAAAAAAATATTATCAACATAAATACCTAAGAACACTTGATTTGTCAGGAATAAAAGGTATATCTAATTCTATCCAGTAGGGGGATATAAGGAAATAAAGAAACATTCAAACATAGGTACTGAGGAAAACCGATACCCTCTGTTACATCAGGTAATCATTAGATTATTAACTAGTAAAAAAAATTTGATTAGTTCAGTGCAACTTTTTGGAAATAATTAATATTAGTTAGGCAAGTTAATGCTGGGGCAAAGAATACATTTTATTTTTAATTATTGATGAAAGCCTTGTCATATTATATTAAGGCAGCACTGTTTTCTCGATTTAAATTCAAACACTGACTCACTTTTTCACAATAGATTAGTTCCAATCACTTCAACATTGTTCTTTAGGAATTGACACAAACACAATTACACCAAATGGCTTTCTATTGAAATTTGCGACTTGGCACAGAATTGCACTATCAGGTGTTTGTATTTTTTTTATCACTACAGCAACTTTTCCCACAAATTCTAAGTTGTACACTAAAAGTCTGCATGATTGGGGAGATTTGCACAAAATGACTGGCTAACTTTATCACTGGAATTGCCCACTTTAATTCTCACTAACAAGACCCACCAACTTCATTCACAGGACACTTAACTGCACTAGCACCACTAATCACAAGGTTTAGAAAAACTACAACAAATGATTAAATATGTCTATTTTACAAGTCACACATACACTACACATCCCCTATCACCACTGATAGAGATACACTATTATAATATTAATTTAAGTATTCTTCCTAATTTCTGTAAAGACAAGAATACTATAAACACTATACTGATAATGCTAGCGAGAAAAAACTTTTAACTCTGACACAATAATTAAAACTATTGCTTGGTCATATAAAACACTTTCACAATGTCTAAGTTTAGTGAACATTCAAAGGATTGTGACAAACACCTCACACTCACTACAATGGTAGTCTAGTGAACAATTCACAGAAACATGAGTACTATCACCACACAGCCACTACACAATCACAAGAATACAATCTGAAATATTTAGAAGAACCTTACTCTAATTACAGTATACATAAATAATATTGAAAAAATTAGTGAAAAATCAGGCTGATCCACCTCGCACCACAACTATGACCAAATGATCCTCTTTTAGGCTCTCCTCTGTCAAATTATGGCAAGTTCTCTTTAGCAGTTCTGTAGAAAAGTCACATGGAGGGAATGAGTACAAAACTCCAGTTGCTTCGGTCTCTTTATTTAATAGAGATATCACCCCGGCAGCCTCTTTCTGCTTTAAATATGATACCAAGTTTCTCATGGGCCTGGTTTGAATGTTTGCATCCTCATTAGTAATAGCAGTCGTGGAGCCAGCTACTCCAAGGAAGATAGCATGAGAACTGGATGTGGCAATTCTTTTCTGTACATCATCTAACTTAGGTTGATCTAGACGCAGTCTCTGTGTTATTCTTAGCTGATTTTTACCATCTTCGTCTTTCATAAGGCTATCAATGATTTCGGAGTCACCATCAGTCAAGTGGAACTTGGTAGGGAAAAGGGAATTTTTAAGGATTAAGGCACCATTCCAAATGTTTGTGGCTTTACGAACTACTTCAGGGAGGGTTCTAGCAGAGGCGAGCATTCCACCGCCGCGGCGCGGGGAGCCGTCTGAGTCGCTATCAGGGGAGCGGCGTCGTGGCGAGCGCGAACGGGAGCGATCCACGCCCGGCTCCCGCGACCCAGAGCGTCGGATGCGCGACTCGTATTCACCATCCGCAGTGCTCTTCCTCCACTCATCATCGCGGTAGTCAGCGCCACCGTGGTACGCGCCCCGGTACATGCCGCGACCGCGCCCCCTGCCTCTACCTCTGTAACCACCAGAGTAACCATACCCATCTTCCCAATTAGATCCCTCATAGCCCTCGATCGGCCTTCCATCCTCTCCCACAGGAGGAGCGTACGGAGGCTTCGGGCGGTACGGGCCGCCGTTGCCGACGTCAGCAAAATCGATTCGAAGACGACGATCGGGCCCGCCCAACGGAAAACCACGCATTTCTTTCACAGCAGCTTGAGCTGCATCTATAGAGTCGTACAAGATGTACGCGTGAGCCTCCCCTTTAGCATATTCAATTTTCTTAATAGCCCCAAATCGGTCAAATTCTCTCTCTAGTTGAGCTACAGAAGTCCAAGGACCTAGACCGCCCACCCACACGCGTGTAGTTGGGTTTGCCTTACCATAACCTATCTTACACTGGAATTTGCCAATGTACTGCCCAGACAGTTCTACTTTAGCTCTGTGAGCCATATCTAATGTTTGATAGCGAACAAAAGCAAACGCATTTCCTGTGCCTGGAGGTGGGCGTTTAATATCAATATCTTCCACAATACCATACCGTCCAAAGATGCAACGAAGCTCTTCATCAGATATGTTAATTTCCAAATTACCCGCAAAAAGAGTTCTAGTAGCTAGAGGATCATCCTCAGGCTGAACATGGTGTAAGTAGTTGGGGAATTTATCTTTTTTATTTTCCATTTTCTCAAATGGTGGGTGGTGAGGTCGAGGCATGTATGGGCGCGGCATATAGTGTGGGTGGGGAGGGTGGTGCATTGGAGGCCTGTGATGCATAGGGGGTCCATGAGGACCTGCCATGGGGTAGCCATCATGCATCGGAGGACGGAAGTCTCTGTGATGTGGGGGTACAGATGGTGGAATGCCATACCCTCTATCATCAGGAGGAGGTCTACGCCTCTCTGGTACTGGGGACCAAGCATAAGAATAGGGACGGTCATAGTCGGGTGGAGTGATGCTTCTTGGCCTACTCCTATACTCGGACCGCACAGGTTCATAAACAGGATCTACAATTGCAACTTTCTCATATAAGATAACTCTAGGTTTGGCGTGTTTCGCGTCTCTGGCGTCTTCGGCGCTACGGAAGCAAATGTAAGCCACTCTCTCATCGAGTTCATGGGATATTTTAATACTGAAATCACCAAACTTCTTATACTCGCGGTAAAGAGTATCTTTAATAACTTCGTCAGATGCTTTTGGATGGAGGGCGCTGACACAGAGCACTTTGTAGAATGGACGAGTGGATTCATCCCTCCCTTCCCTCACGTCCCGAGGGCGCGCGTATTCGTCGCGATGCGGCGACACGTAGCGGCCTCGGGGGCTCGGCGAGCGTACCCGGCGTCGTACACGCTCGGGCGTTGCCCTCTCGTCGGAGCTGTCATCGTACCGACCGATGCTACTGCGCGTCCTCTTCGATCGCGGGACACTGTCCCTTGACGAACTCCGCTTCATGTTACGTATTTTCACCGTTATACGATCTCTATCTCTATCGCTACGCGGTAATCCAATCATGTAAGCTCAGTACGACGAACCACTATCTGAAATGCACAACATTACACGTCACTTCAATTAGTCGCTTTGTTCCAGAAGACCCAGAAGTGTTTCACTGGCACAAGTGTTTTATGGTCTTACCACGCGAAAAGTACTGGGAAACAGACACTATAGAGTACACAGAATTATTACACTTTACACTCTTAAATGCCACAAATACACAAACGTAGGAAATGAAGTTACACAGCTTCAGCCTCAGTGAACTTCGATTTAATCCACCACAAAATGGCGTAGCGAGCAAATGCGGAACGGAACTAAAATTATGATATTGTCTATGGAGCTGGGCTAGTGATGTAGTATTTCCTTTAGACAAGTATATTTCATCCTACTGATTGCTATTGAGCATTATTTGTGTCGTGCATTATCGAGCCTATAATGTAATGAGTAATCACAAAGTAGTCAGTAGATTATTTCTATGGTAATCACTCAGTTGTCATTTCTATTTCATGTGTTTACTCTTGAATTTTGGATTTAATGGTATTGGGATTGGGAGAAAGTTTATTAAATCATTCATATAATTTGCATCTAAACCTAATGTAAGCGAGTGACCTTTAAACTGTTATTACTGTTTGTGATAAGTGCTTTCTTCAAATTGAAATAGGTACTACAAATACCAACTAAGTTTGTACTAACTTGGTACCAAAAACCTGACCTTTATACCATTGTTGACCTAAATAATTATCAATTCCGAAATAAGCTAATGTAATCAGTATTATTGTATGTCTGTTCAAGGGAAGTGATTACAACTTTTTAGGCCAATTGGCTTGGCTTGGTCAATGGGTAATAAGTCTGAATTACAATGGACATCATAGTAAAAGTAAACAACCAATCTAATGGAAGAGATAAATTAGCTCGGTAAGTTTATCTTCATTATATACATGCTCAAAATATATCTTGTATTAGAATCCAATTTTTATCAAGCAAAGTTCAAAAAGTTCATAAAATAAATTTATGCTGAGTAGTTTGCATGCTCCAAGACATGTGTTTTAGTAAAAGGCTAGCCTTAGACCTTTTGTTTCCTTCCTTAAGATTCTAAACCTTTGTTATGTTTTTTTATAGGTTAGTACAGTACACTAGTCGTTTAGTTTGGCATCAATTGGAAAGAAGAAATGCTAACAAATATTCAGTGGACAGGATAAAAAATTTGGAACTTGCATTTAGCTCATTTCGTAAAAGTAAGTAACTATCTCTTAAACATTGTTCTCCGCAATACTAAGATGCCTTTATATATATTTGTATAGTGAATTCATAAACAAGTAAATATTTGATCAACATAAACAATTAATAATATTTACTATAAAAAAGTTGTATAATGGATTCATTTGTTACAGTATTGCGTTTTGGAAGATGTGTTGACATATTCTACACTGCACTGAACACAATAAATATTGAAGATCCATTCCTTAAATCAACTCTTACTGTGAGCAAATTGGCTCATGCTGTATACTTATATGCTGATCATGTAGTTTGGCTCACAAGAAGTGGTTTCTTGAAGACTGATTCCGACAGCTGGAACCGCACTGCTAATAAATTCTGGTTACTGTCCATCATAGCAAACCTACTGAGAGACTTCTATGAAATTCTGCACTTACTAGAATTACATTCCACAAAATTCTTAAAACCTTCAGACCTATTAGGCTCTGCCATTAAAAACTACAACTTTTCTAGTCATATGAAACATGCTTATACTATTGTGAATTGTCACAAGGATGTTTTCATAGATACTTTGAAAAATTCATGTGATTTGTTTATTCCATTAACTGCTCTGGGTTTTACTAAACTTAGTCCGAGTATGGTTGGTACTCTGGGTGCTGTGTCATCTTTAGCTGCTTTGGTAACAATTATTAAACCTATAACTAAACTAGTGCCTGCTTAAGAATGCTAATCTATGCTAGATTAGCTTTTATGTAAGAAAAAAGGAATATATTTGGGATTGTGATAGGATAACTTCCATTTTTTTTTAGAAAGAAAAGTAATTTACTTTTAATTTAAATTTGGGTGAGTTTGATTATAAGGGATATTGTTATGTAAGAAATAATTGTTACTTTTTCATAAATATATGTTTTTACAGAAAGTGTGGTTGTTTTTGTTGACAAATAGTCTAGAATTTAAAAGAAATAAAATATATTTTCTGTGGCATATAGTGGCCGGCAAATAACTTGAGCAAAAGTCGACGTAGAGGGGGTAAGTCCGCGCATGTACACTTCCGGACATATTTTATTGGTCATTGTTGATACCAATAGAAACATAAAAAAAAAAATTGTGAAACATTATTCGTAAAAACAAAATTTATATGCAAAAAATATTAATTTTACAACATGAAATTATTAAACAATTACAATTTAATCTTGAGGAAGAAACGATTCTCCTTCTACTAGGTCGAAACTAGCAGAAGCACTAGTACTGGGGGTCAATAAATCATTAGCATCGTCGCTGCCATCATCTTCATCATCATCTGAGGTATCATCTACTTCCGTGTCATCACTATCTTCATCATTCACGATTATAAATTGGTCAGTGACCAAATCTACGATATGGTCACTCTTGATGTATTCTGCTTCGATATCTTTGACTTTTTGGCTTAATTTATTCCATTCTTGTGCACCCATTAAGGAAACCTTTTCTTTGACTAACTCCATGACTTTTTGAACATTCCAATTCACATTTTTGCTTCTTAACTCGAAATAGGCTATTCAAACTGCACGCAAGTGTAATCGATGCCAGTACAGATGCTAGCGGGACGTATGTTCGGCGCGGGGGACAGCGGCAAACTGATCGGCCAATCGCGGGGCCGCGTGCCGACAGAATGCCCCCGCGCACCTCTCCTACCACCAATGATACCTTAAAATCGTCTACTGCGCACTCAAGGTCATTGCTCAAGATGTTTGCCGAATATTATACCTACTTTAACTTAACAATCTATTAACAGTGGTCAGAACAGTGACGACCTCGTTGGCGTAAAGGTTACCATGCCGGACTGCTAGCCAGAAGGTTCCGGGTTCGATTCCCGGCCCGGCCAACATCTTTGTGCTTAACTAAATTTGTTGGTTGTGGGTCTGGGTGTGAAATATGTATCTATATAAAATATATATGTATGTAAGTATATGTAGTATATCAGTTGTGTTAGCTACCATAACACGAACTAGAAATGGTTCAGTATGGGGTTAACAAGCCGTTTGTGAAATGAGTTCTAATAAGTCATTCATAAATATTGATAAATATGACCTATAACAAGTATTTACAAAATGCATGATACTAAATTCTTTACTATGCAAACTAGGCTTAAATTTCTTCTGCACAATATTGCAATTACTAAACAGTTTTCTTTATTGAGTAAACATGAATGACAATATAACTGGTTTAAATAAAAATTGCTATCAGCCTTTAATGGAGGTAGCATGGTTGATGTACCAAATAAAGTTGCAAATTTTTTCAAAATTGAAAATAGTTTAACTTGAAGCTAGCAAAGTTAGAAACTGTGTCATATTCAAGAGCTCAATTCCTTCCCAAACGCACAGTCACAACAACAATGAAACTGAAACGAACATGAAACTCTCTTTCCACGTATTTTCCATTTAGTACACATGATATTTTAGACTACAACTAAAGACATTTTTATTGCATTTCCACTACAGTACCTACATAATATAATATTTTAGACTAAGTACAACTAAAGACTAACATAGACGAACTTCGTGTAATAGAAGCATTAGCGACTTTTTTATAGTATGCTGAAATGTACAGCCAAATTTAAGATTACATATTAACCAAAAATCTAAGAATCAAATCTGATTAAACCAGTCAAAGGAAAAAAAAACAATTTCTTTATGGTTATTTATTGAATAGGTATGCTCAATGATTCTTGTTGTGAGAAATGAAATTTTCGTTTTAAACAATTTGCTTACGATATTGTTGTTTAGAAATGGCTAAAAACGTAGCTGACGCTGCCCGAAAATTCTTGTTATTGGGACAATGTGTCCCTACTGTAAAACAAAATGCCGCTAAGATTCGTGTGAAAAGGTTAGAATTGGACGAAAATCTTCTTATGGTTAGTATTTCTATAATTTTTTAATTCCATGTACTATGTTGCGAGTACAACATAATTATTTTTTTCTTTTATTTATTACAGTACTTCAGAAAAGACGAATTCTACTATTGTCACGATCCTGTTAAAATGTGCAAAACTGGCGACATAGTTCTCATACAGGCCCTACCTCACAAATTGACAAAGCTGATAACTCACGAAGTAAAAGAAGTGGTTTATCCTTTTGGTGATATCACTGATCCTATCACAGGGAAGAAAGTTGCCAAAGAAAAGTACAGAGAAGATATGGACAGACAAGCAGAGTTGTTTGGGAAACTGGAGTCTAGTTTTGACCATAGCAAAGCACCACCAAGAGGTTGGCAGCAAGGAAAGAAAGATTTTACGGAAAAGCCAACTTATACCAGATTTCACGTATTTGATGAAACTGACCCCTACTCAATTTAGATAATGAAGTGTAAAAAAAGTTATTTATAGCATAGGTATTTAATAAATTGTTGTAGTTCAACAATGCTGTTTTTATTTATTATTTCTCTATCTGCAGTCAGCTTCCATATCACTATAAGCAGATGTGATCTGTGCAATTGTTGTCGCACAGTGTGCATCCCATCGAGTACATCTCCTTGTTCACTTAGTTCATCCATCAGTCAATGGCTACCAATTCTCTCTTTAGTCATGGCTTTTATGGTGCTATTTGATTGCCAGGCACGTCAAATGCATCCTTATTTTTAGGGTTCTGAACCTAAAAGGTAAAAATAGGACCCTATTACTAAGCCTCTGTTGTTTGGTATCCAGGCTGTATCTCAGAAACCGTAATAGCTAGAAAGCTGAAACTGTCTTTACTGTGCCACTATAAAACAATAATATTAAGGGGGGTCCTCATACAATAAACATGTTTTTTTCTGCTATATATCAATAACAGTAGCTGCTAGACACTTAAAATTTTCACAAAATACATAAAGTATATTGGCTATTACATTAGATTGAAATAAAATAAATATTTAAAGGGGGCTCCCATATAAGAATGGTACGGAAATCTTCATACGCGAGCCCAACTTGCATTTATTTATTTCTTGGCCTACACCACATATATTTCTACTTATAGGTGTTTGTGCATTTTGCGTTTAGTACCATATAAAAATATATTGATTCTTCCACTCGTCAGGAACACCACATACCGTAAACAATCAACTTGGAAATGGGATTTAAATTTTATCTGCTGGAAGCCACAGGTTATTTATAAATATATATTAGTAAAAGATATATTAGAGTATAAAAAATATCCTTTGTAGGCTCTACTGCACATAGTGTGCAAAAACATCATAAGTTATAGTCAGTCTGTGTCATTTCACAGGCTGTTTATTTTTTCTTGGTTTAGTTTTTGATTCAGTTGCAAAAAACCATGACAATTAATATATAACTAAAATAAAACAGTCCTTTATTATATAAACTATTTTATTAACTGATCCATAAAACTGTGATTCGGCAGGCATCAATCCTGCGCTTCAAGTTCCCTTTCTAAGGCTGCTCCCATAAGGTTCCAAGAGCTGTCATCATCATCTGGAGGCTCGTCATCAGAAGGGGGCGTCAATGGCCGCGGCCTCTTGCGAGGTCTGCCACCATCTGAGAAAATGCAAAACAATAACATTTATGAAAGGTCTTTTGTTTTTTTTTATTCTCAATTGGCTTAGTTTTCTAGGTACAGTGTACTCGATTTAACAACAAACTCTCTAAAGCGTCGAAATCAATCTACAATGCCATAAAATGCAGTCCCTTCGGTGTGGTTATATAGAGTTTACACTGTATTTATATTTTTTATGAAAGGGTATAAATGATATTCAGTTCATGTTTACGCTGGTAAAATGAAATAGTTTCCTACCTTCTGAGTCACTGGAGTTAGGGGTCTCGAGAGTGTCTTGTAATCTGCAACATAAGTTTACATTGTAAAATTAAGAACAAATTAGGTTTGTATCTAAAAAAATGTGCGGGGCTTTGGATAAGATCAAAGAAAGATATCTTATAGTAATAATAAGTTTCTCTTTTGAATCTATCAACTTGATGATCTAGCTAGGATGACCAAAATTTCACAATAGAGCTAGTATAACTGAAGTTAATAAAGAAAACATTTAAAAGTTGATGGCCTCACACTTGCATTACCTAATGAGTGTGAGCAGGAGGAAGCAAAATTTTAAAGGTTTTTTTTATTGAATCAAGTTATGACAATTTTAAATATGTAAAGGATTGTCCGTTTACCTGTCCTGTGAGATTGTATCTTCAGCTTCTACAGATAGCAACCTATCTTCTGGTGGGTTTTCTTCATCATCAAGGTCATCTCCTCTGTTCTTTGTTTCTTCATCAGACGAATCTTCGTCTGATTCATTGAATATATCTTCCACCTGAAATCATTGTAAGTAATCAACATGTTAATTGTTATGAAAACTGTAAAAAACCTATATGATTATCTCCGAAATACCTATATGAGAATATATTTTCCACCTGAAATCATTGTACGTAATCAACATTTTAATTGTTATGAAAACTGTAAAATACCTATATGATTATCTCCGAGTCATAATGTGGTTATGGATATATTATATACCTAGTCATTTCTTCTGACACCATGCATTATATTATGTCGAATATATGCCTATTTAATGTAGTAATAGTTATGGCTATTATATAGCTTTAGAAAGCATTTTAGACATGCTAAGAATGTTAATTTGATTTGCAAGGTTGTTCGTTTTCTCTAATATTTATTTAGGGTATTTTCCTTACAAAACCCCTTCTCAAGATCTCATTTTAATCCTATGTTGTATAAAACACCCTTAATCTTATTTTATATGGCATATTATGTACTATATGCATACCTCTCTGTCCATATCAGCGATGTCGTCGCTTGAGAAGGACAGTAGCGGGTTGAGCGTGTCCATGAACCGTCCGGAGGGCGTGCGCTTGCGCATCGCGGGCAGAGGGGGCGGGGGCGCGGGAGGCGGGCTGCTGCAGTGCGCGGGGGGGCGCCGCGAGCTGCTCTGTGGATGCAATAGGTACCACACAATTTGTAAACAGTTACAGACTAATTCAGTGCTTTCGTTAATAGTGTTATAGGTGGCTTAGACCTAATGTGGTATTAGGTAAAAAAGAAGAAGAGGGGTGGTTTGAACCTAAATTTATCCTATAATTATTTCATGAAAAACAATATATAATTAAGTGTTAAAGGTGGCTTGGACCTAATGTGGTATTAGGTAAAGAAGAAGAGGGGTGGTTTGAACCTAAATTTACCCTATAGTTTATTAATGAAAAACTTTATGTGATTATAATATTCAATAATGATTGCTGGAAATTGCACAGTGGTTCCACATTAGTGGTGAACAGCTTTTTTTTTTTTAATTTTAAAAAGACAAATTAAAACAGACTACGAATTTAAATATTTCCAAAACTGTAGTTAGCCAGCGAACTGGAAAATCACTGGTTATAGCTATTCTTTGAAACATTTTACATGAGTATAAAACATACAGCTGCAGTTAAAACTTACTTATATCGGCAAAAAAAGTACAAGGCTTGCTACATATCACTTGTAGAGAAAATAAAATAAAAAACACTTTGACAGTTGTACATTACCTGTCCAGTCCTCTGTAGTGGATAAAGCCTCTCGTCTACTCTCTCCCAACGTTCAGCGCACGTCCAGAGCCACTCGGGTGTCACAACTTGCAGTTTATTTGCCTTGCCCTCACCTATCCGACGACTTGCGTTCACTTTCGCTGTACCTGTAACAAAATTATTGTTATAATTTTTACTAGGAGAGAATGGCAGGTTTTGATAGTATTGTGGGGTAATGATGATGTTCTCATTACATCTGACACTATAGGTAAGTACTAGAAGAAAGCTAAAACGGATAACACCGAGAGCCGCAAGTAGTCATAAGTAGTATTTCATAAACGATGCTTTGCACCATGACCAGGAGATACCTACGGTACACTGCCCAAAAATACCTAAAACTAATCAAACTTACATCTTCAATTCATTCTTACATCATCCAAGTGAAGAGATCAGAAGCAGGCCTCCGCAGAGATTAAAAAAGGAAGATGCCATACGACTTAACCGAAACGTAAGAAGGATGCGTCGCAGGGCGCATACCTCAACAGTCGAATGAAGTCTAAACTGAATCCTATTGTCAAGGATAACAAAAAAAGAAAAAAGAAGACGAAGATACCTGCTCTAACAGCAACTAGGTGCGTAGAACTATCAGTGTAGTCCTGCGTCACCTCGGCTCCCAAACTCCGGGCCACTTGATAAGCTCGCGACGTCTCCAGTCTCTGATGTGTCGGCACCAAGCCACTGAAGACCAAGCTTGTACCGGCCAATACTTGGCATTTCACTTCGGGTATGACCGCTTTTAGATCGGGAATCTGTTTCTTGCCCATATTGTCGTATAAGTCGTAGAAATGTCTGGAAAATTTTATTTAATAATGATTAGTAAAAAGTTTATTTAGGGTTCTGTACCAATGGGTACAGTTGTTAAAGAGTAGCTCATAAGAAGAAGAATTTGTGAATTAAGCAATACTCACTTATGTATCCTTTTTAGGATATCTTCTAAATAAATTAAATAATCATCGGGATCTTCCACTTCAATTTGCCCATCAGAAGTTTCCACCCATTTCGGCTCTGCCTCAGTAACTTCTTCATTCTCCTTTGCTTCACCATCTTTGTTTAACACTTTGATTCCACTATCTTTCTCTCCCGCTTTAACTTCACATTCAATATTCTTTTTATCTTCACTTGATGCAATTTCGTTACTCTTTTCTTTAGAAATAACTTTTCCATTAGTACCATCTTCTGATTTTTCACTAAGTTTCTCTTCTTTGACAATTTGTTCTGGCTCTGCGTCTAAGGTAGGCATTTGGTTCATTGGTTGGGCTCCGTTTTTACCACTCGTCAATTTAGGTTTTTCTTCCACTGTAACAATAACAATGATATTGTATTTTGTTATAAAAAATTGATTATAAACATGGTAGCAAGTGCATATATTTCTTAAAGGTCCCTGGAAGGTTAGTTTGGTCCAGAGATCTGAGCCCTAGACTGCCTAAGCGAAATTTAACTGGTTCGATTCCAGTGAACACTGACTTTCTAATTTTGAATTTGAATGTCTGTTTCGAGTCTATTTAGGGGTGTATGCTGGTGTGTATGTATAAAAATAAGCCAGGACTGTTCAGTGGACAACCTGCGGTTGCCTTACGTCCTATCTGTCGCGGGTTCGATACCCATCAACGAGCCCGTCAAGCAAAGTCAATGGTACAACATTTTCTAGTGCTCATCTGGCTTTCAACCTTAAAGTTGAAAAATCTGTCGTCGAGCATCTAACAGTATGTTCCGGCAGCCTCTTTATGCCAGAGAAATGCTTAGCAACACTGTGTAAAAGAAAGGAATTTAAGCAATCTTAACTTGGGAGTTATGATTTTGAAGGTGCTTGTTTGTTCCAGAAGTAAATCCCAGTGTTGAAGTTAAGTCAGAGTCTTTATTGTAAGATTATGTGTATATAAAAATGTAGTCCTCGTATCTGTCTTTCTTTTAAAGCTAAACAAAAGAAAGTCTTCAGAAGGACTGTTGCTGTCTGGATTCATAGTGAAGCTACATCTAAACTTGATAATGTAGCTTGTATCAAAATCCAATAGGATAAAAATTGTTCGTTAAAATATCTATTATATATCTAATTACTATTAAATATATTATTAATACCTATTCATGAAAAAATTGGCATTAGCCAAAAACAGACTGGCACATATATGCTATCTCACTCACACAGTATCTCAAACATTGCAGATTGTTCTGGGGAATAGTATGGAGGTACCTAGAATTTTCTAGAGTTTTCCGTATATAAGGGAGCGGACAGGACTAGCAAGGACAGATAATTGCGAGTTGTCGCCGAGCGGTACCCCGAGCAAAATGTGCGATTAGTGTCTACGAGTGTACGACTCTGGCGTGGAATAAGGATTGCGACTGCTCACTATTTGGACGTTTCGACGAGTTAGAAGACCAGACACGTATCAGCGTGGGGATTCCATAGTTGAATAAAATCCTAGTTATCCACAAAACCGATGTTTTAGTCATATACCCAAACCTTTATCCCGAGCGCCCCGTCCAGCACGTAAGAGTATTTTAGTAGTACTTACAAGGAGGTGGCGCGTTGATATCTCCGGTGGACTGGAAGAAGGAGTAAGGCCGCACGTGTATGAGGTTGGAGGCGTGTCGCCACACATCCTCGCGGTCGTCTATAATGCACACCATGTTGTCTCCGCACGGGAACAGCGCTCTGAGGATTCACGAAATGAACATCAGAATAGGCGTGATTATTCAGTTTAGGCGATGACAAGGACAAAAGGTTGAATTTACAGTTACAACAATCATAACCGCTTGAAATTATCGAAAAAAAATGGTTGCCTGTAAAGTCGGTTTTACGGGCGAAGATTTTACGTGACAACGTCTGCCGCGTGCTGCGCGCGCGGCAGACCGATCATAGTTGAGTGGGAGAGAGACGCAAGGCATTCGGCGGGCCTCTCTCTCGTTCGGTGACTCATCGTAACGTTACCGGGCGTTACACTTTTTCATAAGTGACTCCCAGCCGCAACCTAATTTAAGACGTTGTCACGTCAAAATAGCTTAAAGACCAACCTAAAGAACAACCCTAAGAATATTTATACCAATTTTGGTAACGATCAGATTTGTCGATTCGATAAAAAAAACTAGTTCAAAAAATGGTTATTTTTTAATTTGTTATTTTTTTTATCCTAACCTATACTGTCCTAATTTTGCTGGACAAAGGTCTCCCCTATGTAATGATTTTATAAAAGGTAGTTTTATTTCTCTTAAATGGCCACTGTAATGATATTTTTTTTGGCCAAGCGTAGATCTAAATTAAATTAAAAATAATTAGTTTTATTTTTTTTAAATGCCATTTTAGTCATTGATCGAGGATCGGACTTCATACAGTTACAAATACTTCACTCTTCTATAACTTACTCACTTAGCTGACAAAGTTAAAGAGGAAAAAACATTTGACTATATTTGAAACTTACTTCAAATTAGCAGATTTAGTCCGAGCATCAAAGCACTCGTCTCTCGACAAGATTCGATGAGAAAAGTACTTCTTCTCCGGATCCAGTAAGTCTGCCACAGCATGAGCATATTGTCTCGCTCCGAACGTACAGACGTGAAGCTCGTAGTTCTTGGAAGCTGATTCAAGGAACTCCTGCGTGCGGGGGCGGAGGCGCGTGTGGCACCAGCGCCCGGGGCTGCCGGGGCCGCGGAGGAAGAAGTGGAGTACTCCCTGAAATATACAAATGTGTATTTTTTAACAAGAAAGAATAATTTATTTTGTGACACGAACAACAAAGAAAAACAATAAATAAATAACATAAAAAAATGTATATAGCACTAAACAGGCCTCAGTTCAGCGTGTCAATCAAGCAATGGTCTTGGACTCCAATCTAATCCAGCCATCCACTGGTACTGGTCGGCTCCAGTCCTCAAATTAAGCTATGTTTAATATAATATATTATATTATGATGTGTCATTTTATGTAAACTTTAGATTAGATAAATGTTATCCTAAAGTTTTGTGTTGTCTATAATTATACAATGTTTAAGCAAAAATGTATTCTGGCTTTAATAAATCAGATTCACATCAGTGATTTTTAATTCAACAAATATATTTAAATCCTATAATAATAAAATTAATGTGATGCGTTTTGTTCTTCAAGCTCAAACGGCTAAAACGATTTTGATGAAATTTGATGTGGAGACAAGTTAGATCTTGGATTAATGCAAAGGTTACTTTTTATCCCGAAAACATGACTGGTTCCCGTTGTTTTTTTTTGTGGTATACGCAAATAACTTCATAATCTATGTTACTGCTTCACGCTCAAACGCCTCGACCGGTTATGATAAACTATACTAATGAAATTTGGTGTGGATATAGCTTAGACCTTGGATTAACACATAATTAGGCTATTTATCATAACAGATAAAAGCTTGAGCTTATTGGTGGGGATCAAACCACGACTTGCGGAACGCAAGGGGCGCACATTTTACTGAGGTACCGTGGGTTAAATTTATCATTATAGACAACCTAAGATGATAAGCTAAAATAAAGACAATATTCATGTTAGGTGGTATGTTATCAGGGGAGTACGGGTCTACACAGGAAAGCAGGGGTTAGTACCACCTTAACTCCCCCACTGTTGAAGCAACATGCTATTTGTGGAATAAATATGCAATTGTGGATAATATGTTAGACATTCATGAGTAGTCATACCTTCATGTTAGGTGGTATGTTAACAGGGGAGTACAGGTCTACACAGGAAAGCAGGGGTTAGTACCACCTTAACTCCCCCACTGTTGAAGCAACATGCTATTTGTGGAATAAATATGCAATTGTGGATAATATGTTAGACATTCATGAGTAGTCATACCTTCATGTTAGGTGGTATGTTAACAGGGGAGTACAGGTCTACACAGGAAAGCAGGGGTTAGTACCACCTTAACTCCCCCACTGTTGAAGCAACATGCTATTTGTGGAATAAAATATGCAATTGTGGATAATATGTTAGACATTCATGAGTAGTCATACCTTCATGTTAGGTGGTATGTTAACAGGGGAGTACAGGTCTACACAGGAAAGCAGGGGTTAGTACCACCTTAACTCCCCCACTGTTGAAGCAACATGCTATTTGTGGAATAAATATGCAATTGTGGATAATATGTTAAAGACATTCATGTGTAGTCATACCTTCATGTTAGGTGGTATGTTATCATTAGTAGTGTGCACAAGAGTTTGATCGAGGTCCACCAACAGCACCAACTTGCGACTCTTCAGGAGACGCTCAGCATCTTCTCGACCCAGCTTACGGGCTAGCTCCTCTGTCACCTGCAACACATGTATGATGTTACAGATCAGGTATACTTGCTAAGGTGATCTGACGCGATCGTCGAAGTTAAGAAATCATAGAACTTTATAACATTGCCTTATACTAGGCACATCAAATTGACATATTATACATATCAACAATTAATTAATTAGTTAGTTGATCCTACAATGTCATAATAATATAAAAGAAAATAACAACACATGTACACATAATTCATGTCACTTTACAGTCCAAAAAACTCCAAACCAACACATAATTAATATTTTTTATATAAATACCTTACCAATGTTTTCTGCAACATCCTCTGGTTATTGTTTGTTATTGTAAACAAACGCTAAGTGTAGTGTTTGTTTTTGTAGCTAATGTATATAATATATCATGCAGAGGATAAAATATGTATAACTATAGTTAAGTATTCTTTTCAGATTTCAAATATTTGTGTATAAGGAATATTTATGTTGTAATAGACTACCTTTAATTCAGGAACTGAGTGTACCATGGGAACTACAGCAGCGTCCCGATTTTTCAGTTCATCCTCCTGGAGGTCTGCTCCACATTCTGCACACATCTGCTTCATCACAGTTGGATGCTTGCATGACTCCAACTCTGCTACAGGTGCACTAAACAGATATGGTGAGCCATTTTTAAACACTTACGTCTCTCTGAGCCTATTTATTATTAATAATAAATAGTTATTTACATAAAAATAAAACAATTTGTCATATCTCAACACACACTAGAAAATTGAATTTTGGCGGGAAATTTAGTACCAACTTTGCGACACAAATTGAAGACATTCGATGAAATCAATACAATGCCTAATTATATTTTTTAAATCTTTGATGAAAATGAATTTTAGTACAAGGAAATTATGTAACCTTATTAATAAAGAAAGGCACGATATAAGAATAACGTGACGTCACTCACCCGGGCTCCGCAATGTCCCCTTCCTTCACCTTGATGGAGGAAATAGTACCAGCGCGTGCAGACTTGTATTTCTTTAAATCATTGTGGTTCCCCGAAGAATCATTAAACAAAAATAATATCTGCCCTTGTGACACAAATGCACCTTCTTTCACTTTCCACTTTGTTAGTTTTACAGGCTTTTTAGATGGAACAAAAATAGGCATAGTTTTGTCCGCCATTTTGGAAGGAAATTGCGCGTTGTTCACTGAACAACATCCTCCTATTGGCCAAATGCTGCTCGTTTTGGCGGCTAGCACTTATTCACCAATGAATGCGATGACTGTAAAATAATCAATAGAAGGAAGACCACAACATCCGGATTGCCGTGGAGCCTGTTCAAAAACACTAAGTACAAAACTAGTAACTGCAATACTATCGTAACTAAATCTTTTACTCAATTCGTTCTAATATGAATAATTAACAATTTTAAGTTTGATTAGTGATGCAGTAATCAAGAATAGTATGTAAGGCGATTCGATATTTTTTTGCGTGTGGAAGATTTTATCAATCAACTCTCTCTACTTGTCTACGGTTCGAACTTTTAATAAAAAAAAATAATTAATATCAAACAAATGTCATAAACGTCAAAATATAGCAACAACTCTCAAGTGATAACGAGTTTTTGATAAAATTATTTTTATTTCATTTCCTTTAGTTTGCGTAGATTATTCATGTGAATTTCTTTTGCCGTTCGAATTATGACGGAAGAAAATATAACTTTGAGCGACAGCTCGGACATAGAAGACGGAGGAACTCCGGAACTTCGCGGACATCTAAGTAAATGGACAAACTACATTCACGGTTGGCAGGACAGGTTTATTGTTTTGAAGGATTCAACTTTATCATACTACAAGAGCGAATTGGAGAGCAATCTTGGATGCCGCGGTGCCTTATGTTTAAAAAAAGCCAAAGTCAAGGTGATTATGCATTACAAATTGTTAGTCCTATTGAAAACATCTAAGCCGCAATGAGTTTGTCCTTGCGGCAGTTTTTGTCGCGTTCTTTTGATACTGACGTAATAAAGAAACTAGCTGAACAATCGTAATAAATCTCGAGTGGATGCTAATATGTTCTAATGTATGTTATTGTTTCAGCCTCATGAGTTTGATGATTGTAGATTTGATGTCTCAGTTAATGACTGTGTATGGTACTTGAGAGCTACTAGCCCAGAGGAGAAACAGCAGTGGATTGACGTACTGGAGTCTTTCAAAGTGAGTTAAGTTCTAATATTTTGTAAAGTATATTAGAAACAACAGAAAATTATAGAATTCAATCTACTTTTTGAAACCTACCTATGATTGTTATTATTTTGGTACCTACATATGATTGTAATTATTTTACTCCTATTTTAAAGCATTACTTCTTTACATTCCAACATTTTACAAAGATGCAATTCATTATATTAAAGGTCATTATTTTATTTCATCATACTAATTAGTAGATAAAATATCTTTTTGTTTTATAAAAATTGTATTCATTAACATAATTATAACCAGTATTATGAATCAATAGAAATGTTGCTTGTATGGAAATGAATCATACTGTAAACATTTGACTTTATATCAATGTGCCAAGCAGGCTTATGATTACTTTTTATCAGTATTATGTTGAATGCTATTTGAATCATGGACTGATAAAGTATTACTGTGCAGAACTTATATCTGTTTACTGATTATTTAGCTTATAGTAAGACACATTATTTTGATTTGATTTTTTGTTTATTAAAATAAATTGTTTATTCATTGTGAAAAATAATAGTGATTAATACACATATATTTAATTTGGCATGTTATTTTCCAGCCAATATATTTATTAGCATCTTTTCCCAAATGCTATAAAGTAGATTGCTTATGATGATAATATTGAATCTATCTCTGTCAAGTTAAAATGTTATTTAATTGAGGAAAATGAATAATGACCTTAGTCTTGTTTCTTAGTACTTGTAGATTTCAAGTTTATTTTTTCCCAAGATAAATACCTAGTAATCTAAAAACAGAATAAACCAATTAAGTGTAAACTTGAGTAAGGTTACTGTGTTAAATACAACTTTATCAAAATTAGGCATAAGACATTGTTCATATGTTTCATCATCGCCTATGCTTGTCCACTGGTGGACATGTGCCTCTCCCAAGCCACGCCACTTCACATGTTTATAAGATAAATACTATATGTCAACCCAAAGCTAAAATGCAAATTACACATTTTTATGTAACATAAACACAGTTCATCATCATCAGCCCGTCTGCGTCCACTGCTGGACATAGGCCTCTCCCAAGGCACGCCACGCGACCTTATCCTGAGCAAATCGTCTTCATCCACTGCCCGCTTTTTTGTGTACATCATCGCTTCACCTCGTTGTAGGATGTCCTACTCTATGTGTGCCAACACAGTTAATTCAACTAATTCCAAGATCTTTTCTTTACCTAATTGAGATACATTTATAGTTAGTCATTTGGCCCAAAACCCTGAAACCATAGTCACCCATCACCCGTCACCCAGTGTTTCATTTTCAAGCGCAAAATATTTGTCCCATAGAGGGATTTGAACCTGCTACCTCTGCACTCATCACATGCCACCACAACACCCTTGTCGCTGTCAGCATATAACATAGAAAGACAGAGACTCCGTGATTCAAAATATTTTGTAAGTTTCTTTAAACAATGTCTTGTACTTGTCTATTAGAGGAATGAAAACTATGTATAGGGAAAGTTTTATATCAATACCTTTAACAATCTTCACATTTTCTATCTCACATTATATCAGGTTGCATAAGTTTGCAAACATAGAAATCAATTAATACATAAAAAAAAATTAAAGAATTAGCTTTATATTACAAAAACATGGTTTTTTATTAAGTATAAAACACTGCACCAAAATGTTACTTGAATTATATTTTTTAGTATTTGCTGAGATATAAAGAAATATGTTTTTCACTTATATCCAAACTACTTAAGCAAGTGCTGTTTCCAATGTCTGTATCAATAAGTCTTATTGCAGTATTTACTATATTATACAATATTACATATAAAATACATGCTGAGTGCCCAGTGAGCACTGATATTTGTCATAATATAATAAACATTGATTGTTTTTCTATTTTTGGGTTACATATTTATGTAAGAAGCAAGTAGTGTCTGCAGGATGTTTTACCCCTCATAAGAATTAGGATGGGAACAGTTTGCATCACAATGTGTAGCTATCACATTTTTTTATTTATAAATGTGACTAACCAAAACAAGTTATATTTATGTGACAACTCTTTCACACTCAAAGGTCCTGCTTAAGATTTTTTAGCTTGTATCAGGAATGCTTTGGACATACACATAACAAGTTAAATACACACATCTCTCTCTCTTTCATACACACACACACACTCCCCGGACTCATCAACTATGAGTGAATGAATGAATGAATTATTTATTGTCTATGAAACCAGGTACAATATTGGATGTCATAAAAACTTATAACTAAACTAATAAACGAATGAATGAATTATTTATTGTCTATGAAACCAGGTACAATATTGGATGTCATAAAAACTTATAACTAAACTAAATATTATTCCGCTAGTTTCTACCCAAAGGGTTTATGTGAGAAGCAAGAAGTAACAAAAAAACTAAACTCAATACAAGATCATAATACAAACCTATAGGATCTCATATTTCAGATAACCCATAGGCAGACTACAGAAAATGTAGATGCAAGACACTTAAAATCAAAAAGAGAAAATATCAATACAAACAAATGAATCTCATTATGGATAAATGTCTCAATGATAGGCCAATTCAAACTTCAATAGAAGTACATATTTTTTTTTGCTATTTGTATTAGCTCTATTCACATTGACACTATTACAATCTAAGTCAAAGACAATACAAAACAATATATAGAAATTACATGCAAATCAGCTGACGGTCAGTCTGACCGTCAGCTGATTTGCATGTAATTTCTATTTTCCGTCCGTCATTAACCCTATCAATTTGTGACATAACAATATTTTATTTTATCTTTCCAGGTTGAGTCAGGGTATGGGACCAGTTCAGATAGCAGTTCCAATGGAGGTGGGCTTCGGAGACATGGTTCTGTTACTTCGCTGCAGTCAACGGGATCTCATGGTGATTATGATAACAACAGTAAGATATTTGTGTTGGTAGTGGGCTTTCAAGACTTATTGGTTGTTCGTTATGATTCATCTCATGTAACATCGCATTAACATTGAGATAAACATGTCACAGTAATTTCATAATATCGACCATTTAAAACTGTTTCATTAAATCAATTAATGATTTAGTTAAATGAATAACGCTTATGGTAATTAACACTAACCTGAGGGATCTGTCACATTTATTATTATTTTTGAACCATAATTAGATTTTTTTATTTGTAACTTGAAATCTACCAAGGTTTAGCAATGTGACTCATACGAAAATATCTTATTTTTCTATGACTTATAAGCTTTGTTTCAAATAGAAGTCTATCCCTATGGATATTGAAATTTGATATATATTAATTCCCGCAATTTTAATTATCTTTTTATTCTGGAAGAATTTCCCATAATACAATCAGTCATATATACATACATATACCTACCATTAGCAAGTTTATTGTTATGTTAAATATATTACTATCATACATTATTAAAGTATGCACAGAATTCAATTTCTCTTTGTTTATGCTGCATGCTATTCTGTCCAGTACAGCTTACACTATTGTCACAATGCCAATAATACACAGACATATTTGAACATTGAGTTTTTTTCGCTTACACATTGCAAGTCTTGTCTGATGCCTATGTGGAGGTTTACAAACTCTTGTCACCTGCGGGTTGACCCCCCAACTATAAACGATTACATTTGTTGTAAAAGGTTAACCTTAATAATATCCACGATAACCTTATATTGTCGTACTTAAAAAAACTGGCATATTACAAAAGTTTAAAAACTCTTTAAGATAACGATGATTGATAACTTCGTTGGCGTAATAGTTACCATGCCGGACTGCCAGCTAAAGGTTCCCGGCATCGATAACTGGTACGGCCAACATCTTTGTGATGAACTAAATTTGCTGATTGTTGGTCTGGGTGTTATATGTAACGATATAAAGTGTTCATGTATGTATGGGTAGTATATCTGTTGCTTTAGCAACTTTAATACAAACTAGAAAGGATTTAGTATGGGGCTGAGAATTTTTCCCAACCCTGTAAATTCACCTAGTCAACATTAATTGATTATAATTATAACATGTTACTAGGAGATGTATGGAAATGGTAGTGCAAGGAAGAAGGGCAAGAGGCCGACCGAAGAAGGCATGAATGGAGTGTGTGAATGAGGACACGAGAGAGAAAGGGGTGCGTGTAGAGACGACGTCTGATAGAGGAGAGTGGAAGAAGAAAATTTGCTGTGCCGACCCCACCTAGTGGCAAGCCAAGGAGCCAAGAATTTAAAAAGAAGAATTATAATATCTGTTTTACTTCAGGACGCACCGCCCGCCGTCTCACTGAGAAGATCGCCGAGTTGGAGACGTACAACCAGCTGCTTTCAAAGCAGGCGACACAACTGCACAAGTTCTTCGACAAGTGTGTGGAAGCTTACCCTCAGATACATGATGACACTACTGAGGCTATTGACGCTGTTAGCGTGGCTGATGGTGAGGGAAACATTTAATCCGTTATAATCTTTTACCCGTAATGAAACAGAGACGGTATATGCGCTTGGGTGAGAGGTTGTTGTGTGTATTATATATTATAATTAAAAATAATAAAAATTATAATTAAAAGTAATTAAAAAATATAACTGTATCGCGGATTCTTAAATTTTTACTTTAGTACTACATTCTCATCTTTATCTATATAATTATATAAATTAATTCCTATATCTCTTAGTCACGCCATCACGCGTGAATGTATTTTTTGTTGTTGTGTTTGTTATTGTCACGAGAAGGTCCTTTTGACAGAAAAAAAAATATAGTGAAATCGGTCGAGCCGTTCAGGCGTGATGGCGTGATCAAGGAATACAGGGATTCATTTTTATGTGTTATATAGATACCAATTTGAATTAAATAATCATCGTTCAGACAGAACTACGTCTGTCGGGTCAGCTGATACCTAAATACAAAGCAAGTCACTTGTCATCTTTTCTCATAAAACTTTAAGATTGTTTTCAACTTTCAGCAAATTTGAACGGCGCGCCCACCGCAGTATAATGTTCGTTAAATATTCGCAGTCCACGATAAAGTTATTGTAATTGAGATATGTACGTCAATGTTATTCATAGATAACGTAGGATAGTCACGTGTAGGCCTCATACGTTTTTATTTATCATATTAATTTATTGGTTTATTTTGTATATTATGTATGATAACAGAAAAGGAATTTACGAATATCTTTTTGGGTTCCGTACTGTAGTAGAAGAACTAAAGAAGATTATGAACATTTATTGAATAACAGATCCCGTAGTCTTCTTGTAATACCAATAATATTGTGTAATTTTTAGCTTTACTACATGTCATAAAATATTATCATAATAATCTCGTTGCTAGACCCTATTACTAAGATTTCGCTGTCCGTCTGTCGGTCTGTTATCAGTCTGTATCTCATATACCGTGATTGCTAGTGTTTATTTTTAACGGTTTCCGTTATAACAACTAATAAAATAAATATTAAAAGTGGGCTATAACAAACTCCATTTTTGCCATTTTTTATGGATTACACGAGCCCGACTCGCTTTTGGCCAATTATTTGGTATTATGTCTAATGGCTTTATTATATAGTTTATCTAGATAATATATTCTGTCACACTTAATTTAGATGAATAGATTTTTTGACATGTAGTTAGCAATAATTACACAATACTATTTATTGGTATTACAAGAAGACTACTGAATCTGTTACTCAATAAATGTTCATACTCTTCTTTTTCTAGCAATTAGTTCTTCTACTAACGGCTATAAGGTCTCGGCCTAGGTACGGTATCTAGGATATTAGAAGCATAGTTATAGATAAGTAATATTACGTCCATACCACTTCTGTGTGTAATATTTGGGCCATATTTACTTGGAACCTTTATACCTATTTAGAACCTTTATTATCATCGTCTACAACGCTAACAATGCTAAACGATTAACTCTCAAACAGATCAAATCTGTTAGCTTTCTAATTACCAAATATTACCTCACAAGTTACCACTACTAATGTTACTAATTGAGAAGAATGCGTAATGGTTCCCTGTTCAATGTTTAGTGCCAATGACCTGGTCTTGTACCATCATCTCTACAACTACAGTAACATTGGCAGTGTTTCAATATCCCTTAAATGGGCGATTTTTGTTTCACGTTTTAAAAAAAAATATTTGTGTAATAGACATGTATTACTGTCTAGGAAAAAATAGTAAAAAAATGTAAACATTAATTTACTATCCTTTTTTGCAATAATGTGAGTGTTGTTTATAAACTACATTGCGCAAAATAAAATAAAAAAAATAAATGAAGGACAATTTTATGTGTGATTTTTAGTACGTTGTTTAAAAACAACATTGTCCATTTAAGGGATATAATTAAGGCGTGTTTTACGGAGTTACCGCGCCATAGGTACACGTTTGTACGGCGCGGTAGTAAGTATTTCATGAAATAAATTCATATTATATAATTTACAATATTGTAATTACAAACTCTGACGATTCTAGATAAAATGATTACTTCTTATAAAAAGAAGGAATTAATTTAATTTATTAGCTATCAGAAGTGCACCCACCATTTTTAAATCGTCAATTTTTCTAGATTAAAATTTTATCACGCTAATTTTTCGCCGTGTTTTGGTACTGTAACGTTTCTAACACTGATAAAGATCAGAGTACGCGTCTACATACTAAAACAAATACACCCTCTTAAGACCCAGCCGTTTGGGCTCTGCGTTGCCTATAGATGAATTAATGAGTCAGGACAAAGAGTCTTATAGTATAGATTATATTATCTTTATAATAAAACAAAAAAATCGTGGCTCTATATTTCACGTAGGATTTGAAAGTTTTTGTCAATAAGTCCAGAGAAGCCCTTGCCTATTATTCTGCAGTCAAGCAGTAGTGTGTAAAGACTACTGTTTACAGAATCAATGCCCTTCAAACCTATCATTAGCATTATGACAAGTATCACGCTCTCTCAATACACCACCAGTCAGTGTTCCTACAGCTACTTGGAAGCTCTACACATCAGAGCTTATACACTAATCTTCCCGAGAAGTACAATTTGGGGGTATCCAAATTTAGAGTAAACTAGCGCCATCTATTGATTACTTACTCAACCCATTCGAAAGGTATCGACATCTGTAAGAATCATTTGGAGTTAACAGATAATTGTGTCTGTCAAATAAAAACAGACAATATTTAGCATTAAATTAAAATTGCGACTATAATTTGAGATTTAAACTATCCTATCTCTCAAGTTGGGTCGAACTGCACATGGTGTGTGAATTTTATTATAATCGGTTCAGTGGTTTAGGAGTCCATTGAGGACAAACATTGTGACACGGGATTTATATATATTAAGAAAGATAGGCAAGCGTAGCATCTTAGACCACAGTTAAGCTTAACATCAGGCAAGCTGCGGTCAAACGTAAGCCTAATCATAAAAAAAACTCATACGAAATTATTATTACTTACCTATTCTACTTCCACCAATCTATTTGAGACATACAATGAACATACTTTGTGTCAAACATTCACGTTTGTATCATTGTGTATTTGCTCGTGTGGCCGGTATTTTGGTAATAAACTATTTTATAGCAATAGTACTATATTTAGTTACGCAGCACGCACGGTGAGCTTGGCTAAAAGTTTGTAATGTTTTTATGAGTAAATGGAGCTTTGATGTTGTAGAGTTATGATGGTAATAAAGCTTTACCCTAGATTGCCTATTTCATTAATGTGCGTAACATCTTTACGTTACACAACTCCCTCAATATGGGTATTAAATGGTGATTAGTAAGTAGAGTAAAACTACGGGTTTATAGTTTTATTAACTTTGATTCAGTGTTAAGAACCGTTAGAATTCCAAAACGTGATTTTCTGAATAGTCGTTTAAAAAGCTAAAAATGTTTTGGTTGTTATAACTATCAGAATTGTATAACTATATGTATAGGTATAAATTAAAATTTGATTTGATATTATCTAGAATCGTTAAACCCTGTAATTTCAATCTTGTTAATTGATGATTTTATATGAATTAATTCTGTTAATTTTCTACTGCCTCGCGTCAGGCGCTCCACTCAAATATGTATGGCGCTGCTGAACTCGGCACAATAGCGCCTTATGAAGTTTCCTCTAGAAAGGTATATGAACAAATACAGGCATTACCGGCAAAAATACTGTCAAGAAAAATCATATATACTCACAAACAATATATGTATGTACATAACCGTTAGTAGTTATTAATTAGTATTTGGTTCACGTACTGCTTAATGAACTGTACTATAAATAATTAGACAAGTGCGAATTGGACTCGCGCATGTAGGGTTCCGTACGATTATTGTATGGAAGCCCCCTTAAATATTATATTTTAATTAAATAATTTAAAAACGCTGCACTTTGTGCACCGTTTTAGCCACCAACCTTTCTTGTGGAAACCGACGATGTAACCGAAGATGAAGCACGCTGACCTAGAAGATACCGATTCAATCTACTTTTGAAATAAATGTTTCTTTCCTCATTCTTGAAGAAACCTTGGTTATTTTCCGAGGGAAACAAGTCAGCTGGTAGAGAATTCCGCACGAATCAGAAATGTTGATTCAAAGCGCTTTGTGCTGATTGGTGGAAATGGTGATTGCACTAAGGATGATTATTCTTCTTTTTCGTATGAGCTTAGTGGCCAAGCTCTGGTGTCAAAAGTTTCCTAGCCGCCCGAAGGTTTCCGACTTGGCAGTACAAGCAGTTAACTGCTTGTACAGAAGAATAACAGCCGGGGCCTACAAATTACGTGTCATCTGACCCATGGTAGTGCCCAGATAAAAAAGGGGCCACTTTGAAAAACGACAGTCTTGTGCAAATACCGTCCGCATCGACCGTTGCTTAGCTTTGATGTTATGTATATTTATGATAGTTATGTATGATTATAATAGTTATGTATATTTCTCAGGGAGTGACCTGAGCCTTCACGCTGGTGAAGTGCGAGCGACGAGCGCCTCGTTCCGTGCCACATCCAGCGCTACCCTCACCACTCTGCAGCATTGCGTCGATTTGCTTAAACGCAGGGAAAAACAGGCGAGACAGGCGGAGGAGCTTTATATGTGAGAAAACTATTTAAACTTTAAAATATGTTTAGGCTATGCGCAATAATATTACTTGTTTATGGTCGCTTTTTTTTAAGTCGAAAGCATGTATGTTTTTTGAGTATTTAATAAAAGAAAGTTGAACCCTTCTAATTGTAAGAAACAGTGCAACCGTGTCTCAGGATCGTATTATATATACATATGTGTATACTATCTACTGCCGAAGAGAGCCGTGTACGATATATTTGTACAAATAGTTAGCTCATTAATTGGTCTGTGTAAGGTGCAACTTGATTTAAGGTAACATAACTTTAAGAATTTTATCTCCTAAAATTCAGGGACCAGTAGACCAGCAAAGGAGATTTTTTATTTAAAAGATGGTGTAACATATTAAAATATATAAATATTATGAGCAAAGTCATAGTTATTGAATGGTTAATCCAACCAAGCTTCAGTACTAGTGCAGTACAGTATTATTTTCCTGTGCTTTGTATTACTTTTTCTGCCTTCTTGTTTTCTTACACGGTACGGCTAGGCATTTTTCCAGTAGGGCGCGTAATTGTACGTGTTAGCGACATTCTGACCTCAGGTGGAGTATGCATAGTATGGAATCACTGGCTATCAAGTAAACCAAATCCACTTATGTGTAAATCCAAATTGACATAGTGTTGTTTACAGGGCATTGAAAAACCAGCTCACTGAAGCGAGGTTGGCGTCAAAACCTGGTCCGGACCACGAGGTAAGTCAGATTCACGTTATAAAAAAGTTCAGAAATAATAAATTATGAAATAATAAACTATTCATTTCCATTTTTTCAATGATAAAATTATCGAAAATCTCGCCTTTAAGAGTGTTTGGCTAATAGCGCGATTAAACTTTAATGGCGCTAACATTTTATGTATCGCCAAATTACGTAAATATATTCAGCTGCTGACACTTAAACTAGGGTAATATAATAAACCAGTCAGTTAAAGTTTATTTATTGGTTTATTTTTTGCTGCCACAAAAATTACGAGTCTTTATCTAGTAAAATAGTCTAAAAAGCGAGTGAGGCTCTTCGGGAAAGTTTTGGACCGCAAGCCGGGACATCTCGTTTCAAATTCGGCCCTGCACTATTGACTTGTGTTCAAGTTGTCTGCTGGAATTGCACTGGCTCGTACTCGTACGGTGAAGGAAACTATCGTGAGGAATCACGCATATATTTCGCGAATAATCCGAAGACATGTGTCGTCCACCAACCTGCACTTGGCTAGAGTAGTGAATTATGACTTACACCTAGCAAACCAGCAATGGGAACAAATAAAACGGGTCGCTTATGCTTATTACGATTTGGAAATGTTCTTTTTATATTTTCGAAGTTTATTAGATCCGAATCTCTTGAATAATACGGTCAATACACCACTATTTACGTTTCCTTTTTTGATTTATCAATGTTTGATTGTCTAGTTTTAAAGTATGATGTTAAATAATATTGTTCTGATCTCAATCACCTCACTGTGATAATACAACTTTATTTAAAAATCTATATCTATCCCTATATTATAAAGAGGAAACGTTTGATTGTTTGTTTCTTTGTTTGACGCGAATACGCTCCGAAACTGCTGGACCGATATGAAAAATTCTTTCACCGCTGGGAAACTTTCGCTTTTTTACATTATCCCCGAGTAACATAGGCTTTATTTTGTTTCTCTTTACAACTCGGATTATTTTATAGCCCGTGCGAAGCCGGGAGTGTGTTCTTTTCTTATATTCATTAAGATTCAGTGACCTTTTATATTTTCGACAAATAGAAAACGGGAATATTACAGTCCCTTATCTGAATAAACGTCGGTGTTAATTAAAACATCAACTTATTCAAACTCAAAATAAACATTCATGGTAAATTTCAAAATATTCCAGTTAAGAAAATATTATTTCAAACCAAAGCTGTGTTCGAAAAAGATGAAATAGCTGTTAAATTACCACTCTTGATTCGAGTGTATTTTACGGCAGACTTACAAGAGAGTCAATGAAAAGGTAGTTACTCTTATTCTTCATCACCTTATGCAAATTAGATTATGTCAAATTAAGAGGGACATTAAAATATTTTTTTGATATAGTAATCCGTTCTATTCTTTAAATGAGTACATGCCGCACTTGGCCGAATCTTCGTTTGCATAATTTAAAATTTTAATTAAATATATATTATGCAGTCGCAGCAGGCTAGCACTGTGAAGTGTATTTTATCCGTGCCGTTATGTGCTATAATAAATTATTATTATTATTATATATTTACCAATAAGGACAATTATAGTCCTAGCATTAAGATAGTTACTAGGATAGACACTGTATTTTGACTTTCCCTTTATGACGCGCTGCCATAAGGTGAATAAGTATCTATTATTCTTTTATATTATCCCACTAGGTGGGATCAGCACAATTTTTTGTCTTCCACTTCCCTCTATCAGCCGTTATCTCCACACTCACTCCTTTCTCTCTCATGTCTTCCATTCACACACTCCATCCATGTCTTTTTGTTTGATCTCTTGCCCTTCTGCTACCATTTCCATACATCTCTTAATAACAGTTACTGTGACCTGATTTTGCCTTTATGACAGGTCGTTTTTTTTCGGCTTAAATATCTCACCCGAGTGAAAATCGAATCGCTCGGTTTTCGAACAATCTTACTCCATTTTCATAATGAAATGACTCAACCAACCCTCCAGTGCCGCTACACGATGCGATATGATAATGCTCATAGTCGCGCCGACAACGGCCGCGTGCGGACGTTCGCTCCACGCATTTTAATTTATTATTATTTACTTTCTCTCAGTTTACGATAATATAGTACAGTTAGCCACCATAATAATCACTCAGTAGTCAATTTCAGTACAAAATTAGTTAAGTGATGAGTGTTTAGTTTTCACTTAAAAATAAGTTGTGAAAATGAAATTCAAGATTTTAAAGAAGATTCTGCACCAGCATCAGGTTAGTTGAATGGTTGAGTCAGCTGTTACTTGTGATATAGTTTTTATGCGTCAGATGTTTACTGCATTATTTTTCTGAGAAATAATCGGTAACAGTGATTCAGAAATAATACTCTAGTCACTTTGTTCGGATTAATATGTGGTGCGGACGAACCTATGAATATTATTTGAATAATAATCGTATGTGCCTAAGTTATTATATTTAAGCCCAGACATAGACGAAGGACAAATCTGAGGCTGTTTGTTTGCATGATATGATAACGCATTATCACTACGCTATAATAAGATCATAATTATTTTTTTATTTGCATCATAAATTTCATTATTATACATTAAAATTTCAAAGTGAAAAACATAAAATTAATAAGAGTAAAAGTTAAAAAATATTATGAACACGTTTCTTTTGCCAAAATGTTGTTAGTGAATTTTATTCGCAAATAAAATTGTTTACGTTTACCAGAAATCATTTAACTGTTTCATGTACGAGAGTTTATTTATTTTTAGATTAGACACAGGTGTCGCTTATCGGAATATTCTTTAGATAAAACAACATTTCTATTGACTGAAAATGCATACTTACTTGTTGAGAATTCAATGATTGAAAGTTGATGAAAAAATACCTATGAGTTTCTTCATTTATATTTCTACAAAAATGTTCTTAATTTTCCGGTTTCAAATCCACTTTTTATGAAACGGGCGATGGATGAAGATAAACAAAAATGGTTAGATGATGATGATGAACACCGATGTGACTGATGGTAAACATCGCGCTTACAATCAGGCTATTCTAATCCTGAGATTTACTTCTATTGAAAACATCTTAGATCCGACGTTAGTTTACAAAGTTAAACCACATGCGAGGCTCTGATTGATTGCATCTAATATTAGCAATGTATACAGAAAGTCTAAACAAACCGACCTTGCGTAATCGCGGTACATATCAGAGCTGTGTCGATTTAGTGCAAGGTTTTATGGGTTGGTCCCCGTGGCACTGTTTTGGTCGCCCATCAAGGGAAGTTAAAGTTTTTAAGATTCCGATCTATACGTTTGTGTTTCGTTTCGATCTTCTTTTGGGTGTCGTCATTAGAGATTACAATATTCCTAGTGGCTAGTGTTTCTTACAAATATGTTTCCTCTCTAGATATTTAACAATTTAGCCAAAATCGGATCGTTAAAATTGCGCAATCGAATAATTTCACAAAATTTAAAAAAGAATAGACATCTTAATGATGCTGTTTTCTTTAATTTTCACTTCTTTCTAGACCATGCATGTTTTTTCTCAGTTCTTCTGAGATATTTTATTTGTTATGTGGGTTTTATTACAACGCGTTCTCATTATAATTGAGAACCCAAAGAAGTGGAGTCATCAGGAGTAGCCCAGTCGAACACGTTATAACCACGTAACCATCTCAAGGCCCCTGATGTGGTCATGTTTTACTTCGCGCCACGGAATGGAGGTGAACAAATGAACTTGACTTCGTTTGATTCCGAAAATTGATTGGGCACACGTGACTGGCGGAAGTGCATGTAAATTGTAGCGTGTTTATTAGTATATGTTTATATTAATTTTATCGCTTTTCACTAACTAGCCTTTTTGTTGTATATTTTTCTCTAATGTTTTTTGTTTCTTTCTTTGCGGATAGGCTGTTAGTTTTTGATAAACAAAGTACTTTTTAAAGAAACGTCTAAAGGAAAATGCTCCGTACATTTTTTATGGGATTTGACTTTGACGTCAAAGTATAAAGTTATAACTTTATCACAACAAACGCTGAATTGTATGAGAATCTGATGGATTCTCATGGAAGTAATTAATATTTTTTTTCTAAAATATTTAATCAATAATTTTATCATTTATTTTTCAGTTATTTTTTTATTTTTACGCGACGTCTTAAGGAACTAAAATAAAGATACCATCTACATGGCACATGTCACATGTAAAGTGTATTGTTTTGTCTCCATATCGAAATTGAATTAGCACATGGCTACGGCAATTTGTATAGATAACTTCACGACTTTCGGCTACAAACTTGTTTTATAAACAAAACATATTAGCTTAATTTTGGAATATTCAGAACTAAAGTAATTGCGCTGAAACTTTAAAATAAAATAGCAATTAAAACTGTAAATATAAGACAATTAAATTTTAGTAAATTTGTTGAACTCCTTGTTGGATACTGCACTACAACCTTCCGTCTTAAGCGGTGATTTCTTCTAAATAACAGCGCTCTATCTTTTACCGCAATATCAGGTGTGTCGTGGTCAAGGCAACAAAAATTATGCATAGAAAATAATTGACCATAGCATGTTTAGAAAGCGGGATCTCAGACTTTGAAGGAAATAGAAATCAATTTATAAACGAGTGTTGAAGGGGGCTTAGAATATAATATTTTAATAAAATTCTATCAAATGTATTATTTATTTCAATCTATAATAGCATAACACATCTGAAAAGGCCTTAGCTCCAACCAGTACCATCCAGTATGCACTTGCATTTAGTAGGTCACCAGTAACTCTCCTTATACCGGTTAGTCCAATATAGAGGCATAAAGCAGACCGACCAGACCGTAACTATATCTTACTTGTCTTACTCAACGTACTATAAACAGGGTTTGGTCGAAAGAACGTGCGTAAAGTAAAAAAGAATCAAAAGTTAAATGGTGGCATTTCATATTGTATTTTATGTATTTAACATAAAACACAGTATTTGCGTTATTAGCATATTTAGCGAACTATACGATATGTGGGTGATATATTTCGTATATGTATATCTTATTCGCCTATTTTAACCAATATGGCGAACATCACATGTTGGTATCATGATGATGTAATGGATTGTTTGTATGGATTGCAATCGAATAAATGAATGAAAAAATAGCAATTACGAATACTATATATAAAGTCAAATCAAATCAATCAAATATATTTTTTTTAAACTATGTATGTTCCTGTAAAACTTGAAATGGTAGCCACATAACACGACTTTCGATATAGCATAAAATATAACTTTAGAACGAGCAGGACAACGGGTAAGAGACACCGCTACACAGTGGAAATTACGATGATTCGTACAAAGCGCTTCGCCTCAACATTCATAGTGAGGATTGCGAAGCTTTGGAATTCTCTGCCTGAGGCTCTGTTTACAATCCTGAGATCAAATCGAGAGTGAATATGTTCCTTCTAGGTGAGCGTGCTCCAACGTAGGCCGCAGTGTTGCTTAACACCAGGCAAGCTGTGGTCAAACGCAAACCTATTTCAAGTAAAAAAAAAATAACAAAACAAAGTGCTGTGCAAGCTGCGTCCATGGTTTTAGTATGAAATAGGTGCTATTTTTTATAATTAGTAAATTGACTGCCATTTGGCGGCTTTCCCTTCAGATATCTCTGTACAATGTATTTACTTGTAATGCTGCCCTGTCGATGAGTCATTGGCAGACTTTCCCAGATGTTCCGCTGATGAGTCATACGAGTAAATTGGTTTATGAATGGGATAATACGGGAGTTTATACTCTCAGTAACTACATTAATACTTTGATTTATGGACCCTGGAGGCGAATGGAGGAGGGCTACATCTTTTTTGTTGGGTGTCCCAACAAAATTCGTTTCATGATTACTTAAGATATCTATATCTATACCAATATTATAAAGAGGAAAAGTTGAGATTTTTTTGTGTTTGTTTGAAGCAAATAGTCTCCGAAGCTACTGGACCGAATTGAAAAATTCTTTCACCGTTGGGAAGCTACATTATTCCTGAGTAACATAGGCTATAATATTTTGTTTCTCTTTACAACGTAGATTATTTTATAGTCTGTGCGAAGCTGGGACGATCAGTTAGTCAAAAATAATTACTAATAATTTATTATATGATAATATTAAATATAACTGTGTTACAAAACTATTAAGGTAAATATTACCTTACAAAATAAATTATAAAATTAAAAAGGTCCAAAAAGGGAATGGTAGCGCGTAGGTTATCTATAGCGATGGATAATCTTTGCGTCACTTGCAGTCCAGATACCAAAAATCAGTTTAGTAATATTTTATTCTTACATTTTTTATTATTCTACCATAAGGGCTTTTTAAGGCAATATACAGCTATTTTATTGTTTTGTTTTGATTTGTGTCGGTGATATATTAATAAAAGGATTTTTTGTGTCATTGGATTTAATTGTCCTCGCTCAATAGCAATAACAAAAAGAAAAGTTCATAAAAGAATATCTAATATATTATTGATTGTTTTTTTTGATGTGATAGAAAGAAAAGCGATATGACTAGAATATGTGTTTCACTCTGTAACTAAGATAAAGTAGCTATTAACTAAAATTGTACACTTTTCCACAGTATAACGTAAGTCAACAAAGAAAACAAATGAAAGTTATTATCCTCTTGATTTTTCTTTCATCTTATTCTTATATTTATGACTTCCTTTTGTGTCAATAATATGTGGTCAGAAATCCGTTACCGGCTCGTGGTCACGAAATTAAAATAGAATCGACGAATGACATAATATTTAATGAGTCTTGAATGCCAACGTATATATCGGAGTAATTTATCTCGGTCAGTTAAAGTGGTGTGGACATGAAGTGACGTTGATGGTGATTGCTTGCTATTGATGAAATTAGATTATTTATGCATGCTTCATACTTTGTAACTCATTTGGAAGCATACATATACTTAATGAAGAATGCCTTTGAATGGTTAAAGTTATCCTTTCTCTTTAGTCGCTATTGAGGCACTTAATTAGTCAGATGTAATACATATTTCATCCCTTATCTTACCAGACGCTAAAATTATCCTTAGTAGATTAATTGGTCAATAATCAATTAATAAAGAGTTATTAATCGGAAACGGCTAAGGAGAGATGATAACGATACGACTAAAGAGAGAGGATAACGATATCCCTCTCTCTTTCCGATTAATAACTCTTGATTAATTCATTATTAACCAATTAACATCTACTAAGGATTAATGTAGCGTCTGGTAAGATGAGTGATGAAATATTATATCTGGATAAATAAGTAAGTGCCGCAAATAGTATAAAAATATAGATAATATAAATAACAACTCTAAGATTAGTTCAAAAAGTAATGAATACTTTGGTTATCTTGTAATCATAGTACAAATACGGCAATTTGTTTTCCCCCGACACCGTCCTTCGAGGCGTCAAATGAATCCTAACAACACACTCACATGATTGTTTATTATGCAGTTGTTGATAGCGGCACTATATTATTTGTGCAAAGTACGACACAAACAACTTCACTACCTATTCTCAGAAACTTGGTAAACATATATAAATGTATCTAGGTAATTAGTGATATTAAAAATAGGTCTTAATTATCCAATAACTTCAAAATTATTATCCCTACTATTTTTGTATACTTGATATATGTTGAGCAAAGAAACCGTGTACGTAGATTGTACGAGTTTGTGTGGTAAGCAAGCAAAGAAAAGAATGGATTAGTTCAATTCCTAAATTCACATTTGAATCATTTAATATGCGGGTAGAAAACAGATCATTTCATTTAAACTTCATCTCCTAATTTCATCCTTTAAGGTTGGGATGGTTACATTTCTAAAAATAATTTCTTAGTTCTCACAACAGTACTAAATGTACCTACGTATGTAATACATTTTGTAATAATGAAAGAAAACCCCTCCCTGCCAAATTACAAGTTTCTAGTTACAGTAGTTTAGTCAGTCAGTTTTGCCTTTCTATACCAATATTATATAGAGGAAAATTCTATACCAATATTATAATAAAGAGGAAAAGTTTGATTTTTTGTTTGTTTGTTTGACGCAAATAGGCTCTAAAACTACTTGACCGATTTGAAAAATTCTTTCACCGTTGGTTATTTTATTAGCTACATTATCCCTGAGTAACATAGGCTATATTTTATTTCTCTTTGCAACTTAGATTCTTTTATAGCCCGTGCGAAGCCGGGACGATCTGCTAGTAATATATATGGAAGATAAAAAGCTAATGTAGGTATACCGTCGTATAGTGTTAGTTACGTTTCTATATTGCCCGAGTAGCCAGTCTAGCCTTACGTAAATCATGATTTGGATCAGATTTATGTAGATCGCCGCTGTCGGCGTAATGTTACGCTGATCATGCTATTGTGACTAATCCACGTGCAAGCATTGTTACAGTGTTGAAATGGAGACATAGTTTTTGCGTTTACTCGATTTAAAATTATATTTTTTGACGTGACAACGTCTTAAATTAGGTTGCGGCTGGGAGTCACTTATGAAAAAGTGTAACGCCCGGTAACGTTACGATGAGTCACCGAACGAGAGAGAGGCCCGCCGAATGCCTTGCGTCTCTCTCCCACTCAACTATGATCGGTCTGCCGCGCGCGCAGCACGCGGCAGACGTTGTCACGTAAAATCTTCGCCCGTAAAACCGACTTTACAGGCAACCATTTTTTTTACTATCATCACCATCATTGTCAGCCTATAATTGCCCACTGCTGAGCATAGGCCTCTCTTTTAGTACGCCAGTCATTACGGTTACAATATTATTATACCTATCTATAACTCGGTTCAATACAAAAAGCATTTAAAACTTGGTTCTCTCTCACTCGCACTCATATACGAATAGTCACGCAAGCGAAAGGACATGCACTTTTCAATATATATTTTTTTATTGACGCAAGTTATACTTACTTATATTATAAAGCCAAATGTTGGTGTTTGAGTATGTTTCATACTCCTTTATGCTCTAAGGGCCGTACCGATTTCGATGAAATTGGGCTTGGAGATAGCTTTTACCCTGGATTAACACTTATGATACTTGTGTCCGCTATTAACACGAGTAACACCGCGGAGCGCAGCTAGTAAAATAATATACAGTGTAAACCATGCAACGTCACTCGATTTAACGACAAACTCTCTAAGCGTCGAAATCAATTGGCTTTCATTGGTTTAGCTTGTATTCCATACAATGATACATTCTCATCATTTAACGACCATTCTCTATAACGCCATAAAATGCACAGTCCCTTCTGTGTCCTTATATAGAGTTTACACTGTAGTCCCTAATGGTAAAAATGTTACTTATTACTAATTTAGCATTTGTACACATCATAGTCATAATAAAATCATTATACCTTGGTAAGTACCTAAAACGAACTAGAAATAAAAAATTAGAGGTTTCTTTACTTGGCATAGGTCATTGAACTCATTTTCTTTATCTCAGGCTTTAGTTGGTTTAGCTTGTATCCCATACAATACATTATCTCCATTTGACGAACATTCTATATAACGCCATAAAATGCACAGTCCCTTCAGTGTCGTTATATAGAGTTTACACAGTATTCAGTTTGAAATACACATTTTCGAATTTATTCAATTTCTTTGCATTGTTTTTTCTACAGGTCGTATCATTGTGTTGATTGTGTTAATTAAACAATTGCTTTGAGTCTTGGAACGTGGGTGTGAGAATTTATTTAAGATACACACGTAAGAAGAATTAACCTATCAAGGATAATCACGTCGGTATTCAAAACTTTACCAAGGTTAAATGTGTTGGTACACAGAAGTTGACGTGTGATACCTTTCATAGGAAAATTGGTGTATTCTCTTTGTCCCTGTACGACTTTCCTCTCTGTCCCCTTTTCGTAGATATGCTATTACCCAAACTTCTAATTCTAATCAACTTTATGCCACTTACTCGTAAATTTAATTGTATGATGACCGCAATCCGTACGATGTGGTATCAAGTTGATTACGAGTCATTGCATTCATATCATGGCCCCAATAAATTCAGCTGACGCGATGACGTTTGCGGATTACGAAATGGTCACAAAGTACAAAGGTTGCTTTAAGCTCTACCGAAATTTGCATTTTCGCATCATTTATTTATTTCTATTGCTAGTTGCCCCTACCTACAAAATGATTCCATTTTTCGTACTTCCTATGACTAATACGGCAGACTAGGTGATTCATTGTAAACATATCCAAATTTTCCCATTGATATTAGAAAGGGTAATTTTTATATGTATAAGTGTGCACGTTTGTTACTTCGTCACACTCAAACGGCTGTAACTATAATATGACCTATAATCGAGGGTCAAAGCTATGTGCTATGACTACACGTACTCGAGTATTAGGCTTATTATTATCCCAGACTGAAACTGGCAAAACGTGGAGCGCGCCTAATTAAAAAAAAACTCTGTTTAAACCCGCATGATCCAATTATCCGGCGACCCCGTCTACTCGTATCTAATGCATCGAATGCGCGGGGTCATACAGTTACTTACCACGACAATAACTTGACACGCCGTGAATCGATGATTTTTAGGGCTTTGAACTTGTAGTTCAATAGCTGGGTAGTAGGGTAATAGATCGATGCTATTAGAAGTTTACATTAGGCTCTGTTTGTGTCTGACTGAGTATTAGAATGTTTTTAGGCACTCAACAAACTTGAAAACACTTAGTAGCTCGTTTGGGGTTGAGTTTGTTTATCGCTCATTATTAAATCAAAAACTACCGCGTCGGCGAAATAAATATACATTGGTAAAGAAGTATTCACTGAAAAGGAACTAGTTGATAAGTAACACAATTGTTTTAATTATTTCTTTTTTTATTGATGGCCAAGTGAAATGATGAAAAGTTGAGTATAAAACTCATAGAACTGTTAGGTTTTTAGGAATGTGTATTGATAACATTCTCGTGCCAATAAGTAATTGCTTCCACCGCTGGTCCGTTCTGCTCGGCTCGGCACGATTGTAAATCTAACATTACTATAACTACATAACTAAAATGGATGAAAGTTACTCGCATATTTGTTACATTTACAATTATCCATAATTTTATTAAACTCTGATTTTTCAGTTTCAGTTTTTTTATTCCAGACTAAGTATGCTGAAGTTTCGCTTACACTTGTCGTTACGCGCCCTGCTACTGAAATGCTTAAGCTGTAAAGAGTAAAAAAACGATCTACTTTTACCTATGTAAAAAAATTACGTAGGTAAAATTAGACCCGTCAATCATAAATAGTCACAAAAGTCGAAAACCTCTGGTTTCCGAAACGTTCAATCACACAATACAATGACAATTAGGTCATGACGCAGCTTTACTTACGTGTCTCTGAGTTTTGCATTAATTTGCTTGATAATTTGACGAGAAGCCAATATTGTTGGAACTAAAGGTCTACCCATAAAAGAATACGTGCATAGAGGTACTTGGACTTTATAGTATACTAGCTGACCCGGCAAACGTTGTTTTGCCTGAAAAATAGATATGCAGTAGCCGATTCTCAGACCTACTGAATACGCATATAAAATTTGGTAAAAATCGGTCAAGCCGTTTCGGAGGAGTACGGTAACAAACACTGTGACACGGAAATTTTATATATATGATTGTTAGTTGAGGTAGTGAGATTATTACCAAAAATAATCACTATAACTCGTGGTTGTAGAACATTTTCAAGTGGTCGCCTGGCTCAACCAACCTCAAGCTGAAAAATCTTTCGCCAAACATCTAGATGAAGATGTGTTCCGGCTACCTCCGCCTTGAGACCCAGAAATTCCAGACTAGGCGTCCACCTTACCGGCTAGAGTGTCACTACCTCGTGTGGTTTAGGCGTTTCAAAAGGGAAATAGAACCGGAGTCATATTGTATGTGTTAACCTGATATTATTACTCGATGATAAAGTTCAAACATACTGGCAAATTGAATCTTTATCATGATTTACAGATCGATAAAACGATTGCGCGCTCTCATTGGTATTGAATTTCATATGCGCTGACTTAAGGCTGTTCGTTAGCATGCCACAAGTGCTCAGATGCCGCTAGATGGCGTTAAATTTTCATAAGTATGTTTTCTTTATCCTAGCGGCTCAAATTATCCCTTTCAGAACTTCTGAATCGTTACGCGAAATCTATTGTTAATGTATTATTTTTAGGGCTCATCACAAAACACCATCTACTAAGGCGTCGGTAGCAAAAGTCAAATAAACCCATATCTACTATCATCTATTCTGTGACGATGCGGCTACACTCACACTAGCATTGACAATTTTTTTGTCACTTGAACTTCAGCATTTTTGAATATGCATGCCAATTTCGAACGCTCAATTGTCGATTATATAGCTCGTTCGTAGAGGAAGCATTTTTGGAACATGAAATATTTTTATGATTTGAATTGACCATGGTTCGAATCTCATGAATTGTTCTTGCTATTTTATTTTGTTTGAAACTTTTTTTTTGAAGGAAAATTATGAGAAAGAATATATTTTCAATAGGTTTCGTTTTCGTGTATATAATATTCATAGCGCATACCTTCAAATCTCAAACGAAATTAGAAAAGTAAAAATCTATAGGGTACATGATATAAGTAACAAGAAAAAACTTTTCTCACGAATCATCTAACATATTGCATGAAACAGTTGTATTTTTCGCATGATTCCAAAATGTAAGCCCTTTCATTTGGGAAAGTTGCGAATAATATCATATCCAATATTTTGTATTCGCGGACATGCGAATACCATCATACATAGCTAAGAACATCAAAACCGGAGCTAGACACATATGTACCTTCTACATACAGTGCGTACGTGGGGTGCCAAAATCTGATAAAGCTACGTATCCAGAGACCTTTTATTGATGAAACCTAATTTTTACTCTATCTTATCAGCTTCAAGTCTAATGATCAGAAAAGTAAATAATTACATATTATCAGGGAATTTATATTTATTAGACTATAGATACAATTTTAGCTACATTTGAAATAAAAAAAAACTGTTATTATTATTCTAAGGTAAGAGGCCTGTCGAAATCTTAGTTATAATAAATGTACATCTGGCAGTTTACATGTATCGTTGATATAATTATACACTAGTGGCCCGTCCCGGCTTAGCACGGGCATAAAAAAAATTGAATTCTAGGAGATATGTTTCAAAGTCGTTCAGATGTGTAATATGTTATTCGTTACAAACAAACATTTAAATTTTATCGCATTATAATTTTGACATAGATTAAAGTTTTTTTTTGTATTTATGGGTTCCGCTGCTCTCAAGACATACTAAACGACACCCGCCACAACTAACTTTTCTTAGCGCATGCGATGAAACAAATTTTTTACTCTTTTTTATACCTTGTGTTACATTACTGGAGTCTTAATAAGAAGTTCTTACCCTTTGCAACAAAATATAATGCCTATGTCATTTGGGGATAATGTAACTTCCCAACGGTGTAAGAATTTTTAATTTTAGTCCAATAGTTTCGGAGCCTATTCGCGTCAAAAAAACATAAAAACATCCAAACAAACAAACAAACAAGCCTTTTGTAATTATGAGATTGTTAAAGATATTGATAGGTAAACAAAAGACGTAGGTATAAAAATTTGATATAATTGGCCAAGTACGAACCGGGCTCGCGCGTGAAGGGTTCCGTACCATTATTAAAATATGGCGAAAAAACATGCTTTTTGTATGGGAACCCCATATCAAACATTCATTTTATTTTGAAAGAAAGAAAGAGAGAAATCATGAAAGAATCTACCAAGTGTCATTGTAAAGATAGAGTAAAAAGAGGTAATACGTAGCTTAATATTCTGTAGAATTCTTTAGTGTCCTGTTATCGTTTTTGATATTGAGCAAAAATACAAAATATAACACGTCTTTTAAGGTACACTTTAAAAACGTGTCATCCACTCTTTATATTTGTATATTTTGTGTTTTTAGTATTTGTTGTTATAGCGTATCTAGTACTTGTATACTCTTGGGTTATAGCATTGGATTATAGGCAACGGAAACAAATAATTTGTGAAAGTTTCAGCTATCAAGGTGTATTAGAAACAGCCTGGTGACATAAAGACAGACAACGAATATTTTGTAAAAGGCATTCGTTTTTATCTTTTAAGTACAGAAAAGATCGCAGTAGTATATTAATTTCATTCTTAGGGTACCTAACCCTAAAAATTATTGCTGCAATATAAATACGTTTTTTTAAGTATGTCAAATATGACAAACTGACATTGACATAACTAAATTTCATTCAAATAATCAAACAAAATTATACATATTTTAAATTTTTAATTCTATTACGATACTTAATATAAAAATAGCAATAATTTATTTAAAAATAATAAATAAATTTCATCAAACTCTTTAACAATACTTTTTTTTGATCCTGCCATCTAACGGAATTTTGTTGATTTATTACTACGGATGGTAAGCTTGGGTTCATGTTTGGCAGAGAGAATGACACTAACGGCAACGGAAACTAACAATGTATACGTATACATGTCACCAACTTAGCTGTTCAGGTGGCCAAAATTGGAATTACAAGTTCGACAGCACTCTTAGGTGGCAACAAATCTCCACTAGCGACACTGTCAACTGAACAGCTAAGTTGTTGCACTGCACTCATACATGTGTATTTTGCTGGAAAAAATCACGCTGATATATCTGTTTTGCGATAAAAAATGTATAATATTACCTATTTCGCGCCCCAATTAGACCATTTTAAGTTTATGTTAAGTGATTACTATTTAAAAATCTTAGAGGAAATGGTTGCCAGTCTGAGAAGCATTTAGTATGGGGCTCGGAAAGCCTTAATAAGATAGGTTCCTCCTAATGTTTGCAGATAGCACCAAAGCTAAGTTTCTCTAAAGCTAAGTTCACACGTAGGTACTTTCAAGGCTGAAATCGAGTTCAGATTTCCAGCAAGACAAAAGCCAAAGCATGTACAACTCATCAGCTTAACGACGTTGCTTTTTGAAGTGCTAATTCCTCCCAGCGCATACTCCAACAACAATTACTTCTATATACCCGAGGCATGTCAGTGCGCTGATGTAATCCAACCTTGAACGTTAAACAAACCCGATTTTAATCGAATTTAGACCTGTCTGAAATTTTAAACAGGTCAAGTTTAAATTAAGTCGTAGTGTGTGAATATTTGCAAAATATTAATTAAACTTGTTTAATTCTTTAGTAAAGTTATTCAAATGTTGTACCTGGGAACAAAAATATTTCGGCACTCTGATGTAATTTCGTCATATATTTTTGTGCACCTTTGTCACTCTTTGAATACTCCAAACCGTGTTTAGTTGATTATTCATGCGTTTTTATTCTATATTTAAATATCCTAATGTCAAAAGTTAAACTAGTTTCACTTTAGAGTATTCGTGATATAAAAAAGGAATATAAATTATGTAATTTGACTGCTCTTACACTTCTTAAAATGCCAATTGCCTAGTGTGTTTTTGCACGCGAAGATAAGTAGAGCCGAAGTTTTTTTTGCTACTGCATTACATAAGCAAAGTGTTACATCCTATCTTGCATCAAATATCAACCTTTCATACGGTTCTTATATAATGACGTAGTAATATATTATTAGAGTAAAACATGGTAATTACTAAATGCCAGATATTCATTTGCCAAAAGCAAAACTTCGATGCGGCACTAAAAATAATTTTAACACGTTGTCATGGGGAAGATGTCTACATAGGTATAGATAGTTATATCTTTATCAACGCTGTTGTTTAGGCTATGAGAGGGGAGTGGTGATGACGTCACTCGGCCAAATGGTCCGTCAGGCTGTCAGGCGATTACTGGGTGTGTCGGTCGCCCGTCTACCCTTCCAAGATTATCGCGTTCCCTGGGAATTTGGCTGGTATTTTAATGAGCCACGCTATTTGGGAAATGTTACCTGCTGTTTTACTGGGTTAGCACTCGTGGTAACACTACCTAATCAAAATCTAGCAATATTGGTATAAGTCTAACAATAACTAATTAGTTATACAATTTGGAGGTCTTCAAATCTAGAGTAAATAGGTTCCTTCTAGGCAAGCGCGTTACATCTTAGACCACAGTCAAGCTTAACATCAGGCAAGCTGCGGTCAAACGTAAGCCTATTTATCATTAAAAAAAAAAGATTAGTTTATGCAAAATTTTGTATGGCACTAGAGCATTTTTTGTTCGCCAGGCTAGCTCTCAAACAGAAAATCTGCCGCCAAACACCGAATGTTGTGTTCCGGCAGCTTCCTTCCCAAGTAGCACACAAGTTCTGTATATCAGCTGTTAACGAGGCCACATGGAAACTGTTAGCATTTCTCATGTGCTGCATATCAGAGTTATATCCTACTATAGTGCTATTATAATGCTGATTTGGGCACAAATTAAGCAGCAAAAAGCTGTATATTGTCTGTTTAATAGCAATGTAATAGCAGTATATTAGCATTATGTTTGGTAACCGTGACCTTTTTGCTGCATAATGGCTGAATAAGTGGACACATGTTACCCATTAAGCAGCCAACAAGCTGTATATTGGTACTTGTTGGACCCAATATGCAGCTACAAGTGTACAATGAGTGATGTTGTGACTATTTATACTGCTTATACTCTTAGCTCATTTCGCGCGTGTCATATAATAAATATAATTCAAAATATTGTGAAGTTAAATAACTTTGTGTAGACTTTAATGGTGCCATCAACTATTTTGGATCCTGTTTAATTTAGGGGAGTACAAATGTCATATATATTTTTCATACTATGTGGAAATGATAGAACGCCTGCATATTTATTGTGTAATGATATATGTTTAGCAACGTAAATTTTCATGCGCCCTTCGAATAACATTGATTTACAATATTTTCTTATTAAATTGATATATGTTTAATATAATTAAATGATTTGAATATGTTCAAAAATAACGTTTTGTCGTCAAAATAACAAGATTTTGATACACTTTCTAGGCCGCTGGAAAACGAATGTTTACAACTATTGTTAAATTAATATATTGTACTAAACGTATTGGGTAATTATTAATATGAAATTATTTTAAAATCATAAAATGGCGTCTTTTACTGTGAACCGTGTAAATCACAAAAAGATGCAGTTTGCATTACAAATGCTCACATGTGAACCGTAATAGAACAATTGGCAATATAAACGTGCTTGTGTTCCCTTCCCTGAAGCTTTAACTCTGATATAAGACACAAAGTGGCTCTTAGTAAAACCATTTTTATACTATATAATATTATGTAACTTTAGGGATCCGTAATTTTAATATTTTATATATCTACACGTACGCATATTAAATTACCTACATCACATTAAGTATATGGTAGAATTTTTAAAACTTAAAATAAAATATGGTTATGTATACCTAATGAAAGAAAAGAATATGTTGATAATGGTGGTTTTTTATACAAATTGACATCAAATGTTAATTTAATCAATAATTATAATTTATTAGGGATCACATTGTTTCGAGATAAACCGATAGAAATATTTAATTCATAAAAGGAATATTTAATTATGCCAATATTCGCCTCCCTCAATCTTTTTTATGTCAATTATTCTGGGTGTTTTCAATATTGTTCTGGGGTCTATAGGTAATGAATCAGATACATATTCGTTTATTATAAGTGCTAGGTCTTTCAGAGCTACTTGTGTTATTGATTTGTCAATAGCCCATTTTTTTTAATTTTGTCGGAAAAGATCAACTTTTTCATATAAATTATCCGAATCAGTTAAACTACTACTTTCGCAAATGGAGTCTTCATCTTCTGAGGTTGTGCAGTCTGCATTGTTGCTTTGTTCGCCATTGTCGTTATTTGTAGTGTTCGTGAATACAGAACCCTCATGTGACACATTCTGACTCACGCTTGATTTATTGGGAATGTTCGAGAAAGTGGCTAGTATTTGTTAATTTGTAGTTTTTTTACCGTAATTTATAATTTGGATATACTCCTTAGCTATTTTTCTTCGTATCCCTCCAGTTCTTTTTTTTGCTTTCCACATGATTTCAACAAACACTGATAATAGCTATGGTTGCAACGATATATCTTCCATAACACACTTTAGATAGTATTCCTATAGGCCACTATGCAGCTTATAGCAGAATTAAGGGTAACATGTGAACTATTAATAAACAATTAGCTGCTATCTGTTTGCATAGATTATCACATAATGTTTTCATGTGAACTAAATTAATGCCATTAGGGGAGTATGGAATATTAGCTGACTAACTTCGTTATATAAGTTCACATAAATGTTGCTTGCTTTATTGTAGTTCGCGTGTTCCTTGTTTTAATGCAATCTTATAATGGTTCACAATTGACCTTTCCTGCAGCCATATGCAGGATATAAGGCCACATAAATTCTGTCTTAGTGCCAATAGTATTCAATTGATTACAGTAATGCTAAGGGCTCTATAAAGGCATTTGTGTGAAATATAATACAGCTAAGTTACAGCAAAAAGGATTAAATGAGTTCCGACGTTCTATAAAGCAGGTGTTAGCGTTTTAGTGAACCTTTATAAGTAACTTATAATGCTGGAATAACCGATGTGAACCGATATAATTCAGTTTTGTGCTACTTGGGTTGAGAGCCAGTTAGTCCAGACTAGGCATGTACATATGCCTTCGATCAGAGTATCTCTGACTCATATGGTTACGCGCCCTGCTTGTCAAATGATTAGGCTGTCTATAGTGTATAAAAAGTGTAATTGTATACGGCGTATAAAAAGTGTAATTCTTTTTTTATACTGCCGCCTTCCTAGTTTCATTCTTATAATATCGCTTAGATAATGCGGTTTGGTTAAAAGTGATGACCGCATTTTGAAACGGCGAATGTCATGATTCAAACTAATGTTAGATGGTAGGCTCATATATAATAGGAGATAAATAGAACGATTTAAATATGCAAGCATAAAGAAGAGACTTGTTGTTTATCACAAATAACAAGTAAAGTAGATATAGTTTTCTAGGGAAAAAAATATCTATAGTTTTGCTAAGATTGGCGTAACTAAATTACACCAACCGTAACAACATTTCGACTTCTAGAGCTCAGGCATAAAGATCTGTTAGAATGCATGCCTTCTCACACCACATCCAGTTTTGAATTTAGAAGAAATAGTTCGTTTGATAAATGAGTGCTTTGCAAATTTTGTCAAATTTTTCTTAGTTAAAGATTTCAGAGTTCTAAACATTCATATTATTATGTACATACATAATGGCTGTAGCCAATCGTACGTCAATGTTACAATCTAAATCTATCTGCTTTCACAGAAAAGAACTGAGTACCACCTGGTTGTGGTTTACCGTCCCATTTCCAAATAGCTCTGTAAATATATACAAACTCGTTGCCCAGTTGATGTTCGAGACGCTAGGTTATATAGTGTGAATGTTATTACGTCTGTGAACCGTGGCGGAAAACGACTGGAACTTATTACGTCATTGGAAGCGAAGGTTGACGGGAATGGGTAGGGTTGGTTTGCCATGGTAACTACCTATACATATACATCTATCTAGCGAAGCCAAAGTAAAGGTTACGGAAATATAAGACTGTCAATATAGTCTACAAAGTTAATAATTGAAAGCATACATTGTTTTAGTATGTTGACTGTCATCAAAGTACTCAGAGCTAGCAATATACATACGAGTAATTGCATGTTACCCGTCTTCCATATATTTTATGTATGTGTACAATGTAATGGATATTGTACATATTAGTTATTTAGATTTTGTATAACTCTGTTTATGATATCTATATGATATTTCAATAATTTTAATGAAAACTAAAATCTATCTTGCACTCAGTTGGAACTAGTAGTAATTTAGTAAAACGCCAAAAAAAATATGTAGATAGTTCTAAAAATATTGATTTAAACTTACTCACAGAAAAATACATTAAGAAATCACTTGACTCAAATACTATTCATGAAATGATATCTGCAATCATCAAGTTCTCTGCTTTAGCGTGTTATCTAGACATACGTTACAAGGCGACACTCGTTTGCCTACAGATTAGATTTAAAATATAAATATAGTAATTACAATTACACAGGTGCATATGTACTGAGTGAGTGCCAGACATCAAAGGCACAGTATAATTAGTGTCAATATAGAAAACGTTTAAAAGGTAATGTCCTCTCGCCCCTAATGAGTTCAAGCAAGTAGAAGTGAACTTACAAATGCGTTCTTTATTGAATCGAGTTATTCTCAAGTACGTAATTTTTGTACAGACCGGAGGCTACATTTCTTCCAGACATATTTTATTTTTTGCGCAGAGAACGCGTGAGTTACAAATGTTTAGAAATGAACCCATAACACGTAATTTTTTTGGACTCATTTCACATACAACTGTTTAGCCCCATACTAAATCATTTCTAGTTTGTATTAAGGTTGCTAACTCAGCTGATATACTACTTATACATACATAAATAGTTTATATCGATACATTTTTAACACCCAAATTGGATGTCGGCATCCAACAAATTTAGTTCATCAAAAAGATGTTGGTCGTGCCGGGAAGCGAATCCGGGATCCTCTGGTTAGCTGTCCGGTATGGTACCCATTACGCCAACGAAGTCGTCTATTCATTATAAGACGAAATCTATGCCACTAAAACTCGCGCCAATTAAGATTACGTTTGAAATTTGGCTCACACTCTCTCGTCTTTTCACTTTCATAGCCATTTGGCTATGAAAGTGAAAAGACATGAACTTTCAAAAGTTTTCTCTCTTGACTCTAGTATATATCAATTCATCTGTCCCAGCCTATCGGTTTTAAAATCGTTTCCAAAAAGTTCATGCTATCTAAATTCATAGCCTTATTATTTCATGCAATGGTTTTATGGCAATTTTATGGTTACGTGATCACTGAGTATTGTATTCGTTCATTGTACGCTCTGTTGCCAGTTTGTATTGTTTAAATATAGTTAGAGATCAGACCATCGTAAATTATTTGCATAATACCTACAATAATATTAAACAGACAAAGCTGTAAATGCATTTGTTCAGTAACGTATGTTTGTGCCATATTCTTTGGTCAACTGCGAAATTGCTAGTAAAATAACATGCAGTTACGAATTTAATTTAATTTGTTTTTCTTATGATCTCAGGGGTTCTTATACTTTGCGACTGTTTTTTATTAAGGAAAAATAATTTCGCGTACTTCTTTACTCGAAATAACATATTTTTTTTCTTTTACGAGATGTTCTTTTCTCAAATCGGCTTCTTATTGTTACCAAAATTAGTATATCTATTCTTATAGTTACCTTTTTGATGATCTGTATTTAGTTTTTTCTCAATAAAGTTAATCGTTTAAATTTTATTTACTTGAAAACTGAACTAAAACTCAACTTTACTTTTATTTCAAGACTGTTGCCTCTGTATTCGTATCGAGAGCAGTCGTATTTAATAATAGTACACAAACTATCAAATGTTCTCTTACTTTGTACAACAACGTTCTAGGTTCTAGGTAACCTATTTTCTGTGCCGAAATGCATTTGGGTTCGTAACACCGTATCGAGGTCGCTAAAGGTTTACCTTTGTTACTGAGAAATGGGTCAGATTGAACTAAAGCAGTTAACCCTCAGTGTACGTTCGAGACCTAATTCGAAAACGATAATAATTATGGTGTTCGAACTTTGGAGCGACATTTACTAAATTTAAGTGGTTAAAGATAGCATTTCATTTGTTGTAAAATAGGATTGATTTAGTATTTTATTCATCACTGGAAAACAATATATTTTCAAATATTTAGATTACTCATTTAATTTTAAAATTTCAACTTTTAGATTACATATTAAATTTAATTATCCGCCAACCCGCACTTGGCCAGCGTAGTGGGTTATGGCCTATTTGTCTGTCCTAGTGAGAGAAGGCCCCGAGTCCCAGCAGTGGGAACGTACAGTGGGCTGCTTATGCTTAGATTACATAGAAAATGTGATCTAAATACATAGACATTAAAAATAATGTACCGGATTGACCACGACTTACCTACCTATGTTAGTAGTTTTTATTTCTGGTCTATCATGTGTTAATTTGTAAAGGTATTTTTGTGGTCTATTTTTGTGAAATAACTGACCAGATCAACCAGGTGAAATTGGCTCGTTTACGAACTGATCTTTGGTAGGTTGTTATGTATTGTTAAGCTTGCTTCCGTCATACAAGTTATTATTCTGTGCTTCCGTCTTTGTTTGGGTGTCAATCGTGATGTCGTGGTCAAGTTCTACTAACATTTAGGTCGTTTTCTCTAGACGTTGTTGATTTCTAAAGGGCTTATAGAATAGGCTTTTGTGCGTAAGCTCATAAAAGATCAGACTACTAAAGGCTACTCAACTACTTACATAAGCGTTGGAATAGTTCTGAATACAATGTACTTATTGTTTTTAATGAATAAAAAATTCCGGGATTTTAAGGTCTGTTTTACTATATATTTACTTGTACATCATAAACGATTCTGTTGCGCCTGCAGATCGGCTAGCTAAGATGATCTGACGCGATCGTTAAGGTTAAGCAACGTTCGATGCAGACACTCCTCGGATGAATGACCATGCACAAGACTTAAAAAAATGTAGCATTTTTAACTGGGCGCTACTGTGGGTCGGATGGCACGTTAAATTGTAGGTCCCGGCTGTTAGTCTTAGTACTAGTCGTCGTAAAACCAAGTCAGAGGCGAGAGGCGCCTTTGGGCGGCTTGAAAACCTCTCGACACCAGAGCTTGGCCATTTAGCTACTACGAAGAAGAAGAAGACAAATTATTCTCGAACGTATCCCTATCATCAAGATAAGAAAGTACTACTAACAAACTAATTAACCCATGACCACTAGTCTCATCTATTATTCCTTACTATTCCGGTCGAATTTGACCCACTAAGTAACATGTAAGGTAAGGATGCGTGTTGGGAAACTAATTCGGTCGATTGCGTTCGCATTTTGTCAGCGAGCGACGTAGCGCATGCATAATTGCTGACTCTAGCTGATAAGAATACCTATTTCGAGCGAATGTTTCTTATGTGTACTCGTAGATACATAATAATAGGTAAAGACGACCTCGTTAGCGTAAAGGTTACCATGCCGGTCTGCTAATCAGAAGGTTCCGGGTTCGATTCCCGGCCCGGTCACCATCTTTGTGCTTAACTAAATTTGTTGGCTGTGGGTCTGGGTGTTAAATATGTATTTATATATAATATGTTTGTATGTATATGTAGTATATCAGTTGTGTTAGCAACCATAATACGAGCTAGAAATGGTTCAGTATGGGGCTAACCAGCCGTGTGTGAATGTGTCCTAATATTTATTTATTTAATTAGTACTCGTATGTTGTGGTCATTTGTTTTCTTTAACATATTGTACTTCTTGGATTAGAATGAAGAATTAAGACGTTTTCTTGAATTAAATACGGACTGACAGTTTTTTTTACAATGAATGAGCTTGCCTTTGATAATTTTAATTCATCTGATGGTAAGCGATATTATGATCTAAAGTAAAGCACGCTTCCCCAGAAAAAAACAGGTCACTCTTGCTTTGAAAACCGCTAGATTATATTTTTTGGGAAACAGGGAGCTTGGTAAAGAATACCACACCTTCGGATTCGAAATTATCGTAATTTAATACATTTAACGTTGTTAAAATCTATGAGCAAAGTATTCTCTATAGTTAACTAAATGATCTCAAAATAATCATACTGGAATAACATTTTCAGTTTAAGTCAATGACTCAATGACCTTGCTGCGTTTCAATACACGCCAGACAACAATTTCAATAACAAACAGTATGTGATGTTTTCAGATAATACATAAATAACAATGAGATTTTGTTTCCATTATTGGACAAAGTAAGAGTAATGGAGCAGAGACAAGTTTCATTTAACATATGTTAGAAAGAAGGTCAGAAGAATATAGACAGTGAAGTAGTGAATAGATTCGAATACATGGAGTATATTTATTTTTCTTTTGTAAGGTCTACCTCACATTTTGCAACCGGTCTCTACTGATGCCTGTTATAGTTATGCTTTTCCTTAGACAGAAACAAAATAATGAACTACTGCTGTTCGTTTATATTTTTCTTCTTCATCTTCGTATAATCTAAGTGGCAATGCTCTGGTATCGAATGTTTTCAAACCGCCCGCACACCTGACTTGTCTTAACGACTCATTGTACTAAGACTTACAGTCATGACCTACAATTTAACGTGTTATCCGATCTACGGTAGCGCAAAGATGAAAGTAACACTTTTCTTAAAAGATAGTCTTGTGCATGGACACGCAACGAAAAACTGTCCGCATCGACCGTTGCTTAACCACGATGATCGCTCTAGATCAACTTAGTTAGCCGAGCTATAGGCGTTGCTAGTACGACTATAATTTAAGCTTTATATTTTACTAAAATATTATATCTCTATTTGTTTGTAGGAGGGTCCCCACTCCACTCTGCCAGATGACGAGTTCTATGATGCAGTGGAGACAGGCTTCGACAAGATGGAGGAGGAGCGGTGCGCGCGAGTGGCGCCACCTAGCGTGCACACCCGGGACCAGGTGGACCTTCCACCGCCGAACATTGACAACCGTCTCACTCACCATTCGCTTTGGACTGAGGTGAGAGACAGAGATAGATTGTACTATACGATGGGGATGTAAATATGAGAGAGAAAGGATTGAGTGTGGATATGACGGCTGATAGAGGAGAGGGGAAGAAGAAGATTTGCTGTGCCGACCCCACCTAAGTGGGATAAGGTAAAGAAGAAGAAGAAGAATATGGTGTCTATAAAGGTAGAGAAAAGCTACAAGTATAAAAGCAGAGCTGAGAAAATTAATTTCAATCAATCAATTTGTTTCATATAAAGACATGTAGTTTAGTACTATGTTGTATTGGAGGTTGGGTTGCTTCGTAGCTCTGAAATACACCGGCCCCTAACTAGACTCATTACGTTTTTCTAAATCAATTGTTTAGTCTTCGTCCTTTATTATTTCACCAATAATACGTTTTGAAAGTCCGCCGTCCACGTAAGCATACTCGAAATATTCAGATAAGACATCGGTGCGCTGTGGATCACTATCAGCCCCGTGTCAAGAGGATCGATGTCAAGAGCCTCAGCCGCTCACAAAGAAGCTGACCGGACTTACGTTCGGGAACTGAGTACTAACGTAGTACTAGTTATTATTCTGTGGTACTACTCGTATACTTTTGATATTTTATCGTATGATGCGTTAGGTATTAGTAAAGTTAGTTAGTCATAGTTTAAAGTAGGTCGACGTTTAACTATCTTTTTTCGTGGTGGCTAGTAAAAAGGGAGTGTATTTTTGTAAGGTAAAACTACTAGTGAAAAAATTACCTCGACAATCTTATCACTGAATAAGCGCTTATTTGATTTTATTACGATGAGTAAACTAAAGCATGTCACCAATATTTGAAATTGTAGTCCATTAACAGATTCATGAACAGACAGACGACATTCTAATTTAGCCACTGAAAGGAACTAACCTCCGTGACACGGGCTTGCAGTCCAGTTTGAGGGTTAGGGATATTAAATTATGTACATACATTCCATGAATAAAAACTAGTACTATTATTAGTTTGGACTTTTGTTTCAATATTAAATCTAATCTTTCAAATTAAACTAAGCTAACATATTGTTACTTTGCCAGTCTTACACAAGCAAGGTTTATTTTTTGCTCCTTACAGCTAGGCACTTGACCTAGGCGCGTAACCACAAGAGTTAGCGTCACTCTGACCTATGGTAGAGCAAGTCTAGTCTGGTATAACTAGTAATCGAGGAGGCTGCTGAAACACACTCTTAGGTGCTTGGCGACAGATTTATCAACTTGAGGGTGGTTGCTAGCCAGGCGAGCACTAGAAAATGCCCTACCACCGCGCTATGGTTTCCTCACGATGTTTTTCTTCACCGAAAACTCGACACACATGACATATCTGAACATGGTTCCACTTCTGTCTTCCAGATCGACAGGATATCAACGGAACAGATACAAGCCGCGTTCGAGGGTGTCGGCGGAGAGATCGGCTGGCAACTGTTCGCTGAGGAGGGAGATATGAGGATGTACAGGAGGTATGCTGGAAACCTTAAAATTTTTCAATTTAATTACTAATTAATATATTAACGGTTTTTATCTATATTTATATAGAAGTAATCGTAGGTACATATGAGGCCATGAGAACCATACTGGCCTAATTCGATGGACAAGCTTTTTGAGTATCATTGAAAATGAAAAACAGCATTTTTTAAATCAAGTTTCACTTTTCAGAATACATGCTTTTTATTACTTTTATGTTTTATTTGACCTATTAATGACCAATTTAGGCCACTCTGGTTCTATGAAAATTATGAATTTGAACTGAAAAAAATCATAAAATCAATATTGTAAAAAATTTGTTAGGCCAATATGGTTCTCATGGCCTCATATATAAGTAAAGTTACTGAATTGAAATTCAATATAAGGTGTTTTATTTGAAGCTATATTCACTTTTTAATACTTTCTCGTATAAGTAGTATTTTTAAGGCGAAGCGAGGGCACTATTTTCAATCCCGAGCGCAGGGAAGGATCTAGAGCTATGGAGATATGGCCAAAATCTATTGCAGCTATTCTTCTTCTTCGTATGAGCCAAGTGGCCAAGCTCTGGTGTCGAGAGTTTTCAAGCCGCCCGAAGGTCTCTGACTTGGCTTAACGACTGTTTTTACTAAGACTAACAACCGGAACCTACAATTTAACGTGTCATCCGACCCACGGTAGCGCCCAGATGGTAATACCACTTGAAAAACGACAGTCTTGTTCATGGTCACCCACCCAAACACTGCACGAAGCGACCGTTACTTAGCTTCAATGATCGCGTCAGATCGCCTTAGCTATTCTTATTCTATGATGGGGGCGATCAGACCTGCTCTGACAACCTGCAAGAGGCGTATTGTGCATTTCCCCCTACCAGCCTACCCAAACCATCCAAGCTCCTCACAATAGCGGAGCACGGTCTAGGTACGCTGGCATACCTGTTCCACTGTCATTGCGTCAGACGTTGTGGTACTTCTATTAAAACAGGAGGCGTCCGAGTATTAGCCCAGTGAAATTAGGTAAAAAAAGGGGTCAACCTCGGAATGAAAGATAATAAGCTGGAAATTGGTAAAAACCTTTGTTTTGTTACCCTAAATATTGTCTCAAAAGTCACAAATTCTATCGTGTCCGCGTCTTAAGATATTGAAGGTCAAAGGTCACAAAAAACTATTTTTCGCGAATATCTCGGTTCCCATTGCTTAAATTATATTTTCATCTATTAGAAAGTTGTAGAGTATAAAATTCTCTACAACTTTTGTGCGCGAAGAGTGCGCAGCGTACAGTCATATATGAGCTAATGCAGGGTCAAGCGTGAGCTTGACCCTGCATTAGCTCATCCGCCGCACTAGCCGCACTCTTCGCGCTCTACCTCAAAAACGGTTGATCGTATAAAAAAAAAGTTTAGACAAAAGTTGTAGAGAATTTTATATTCTACAACTTTCATAGTAGGTGAAAATATCATTTAAGTAATAGGAACTGAGATATTCGCGAAAAATCGTTTTTTGTGACCTTTGACCTTCAATATCTTAAGACGCGGACACGATAGCATTTGTGACTTTTGAGACAATATTTAGGGTAACAAAACAAAGGTTTTTACCAATTTCCAGCTTATTATCTTTCATTCCGAGGTGAAACCCCTAATATGACTGGGCTAAGTGTTTATTCTAAAATAAAATTATTATTAAGCTGTTGCAGTGGTTGAAGTAAATTTCTTTTAATCCTTAACCGATTTTGACAACGCTTCTAATAAGGTATATGTGCAGCGTACAGTCATATATGAGCTAATGCAGGGTCAAGCTCACGCTTGACCCTCCGCGTGCAATCCGCTGCACTAGCCGCACTCTTCGAGCTCTACCTCAAAAACGGTTGATCGTATAAAAAAAAAGTTTAGACAAAAGTTGTAGAGAATTTTATACTCTACAACTTTCTAATAGGTGAAAATATCATTTAAGCAATGGGAACCGAGATATTCGCGAAAAATCGTTTTTTGTGACCTTTGACCTTCAATATCTTAAGACGCGGACACGATAGCATTTGTGACTTTTAAGACAATATTTAGGGTAACAAAACAAAGGTTTTTACCAATTTCCAGCTTATTATCTTTCATTCCGAGGTGAAACCCCTAATATGACTGGGCTATATAGCGTCGTGTTTTGTTGAGATTCCCTTGCTAGTCCGGTTTTCTTGGATCACCTTAGCTAGCCGAGCTACAGGCGCTACTGCAGCTATTGAAAATGTTCACAAAATGTAGCCCGTCCGTTTGACCGTTCCAGAGAGATGGAAGTGGATGGCATGGTGATGGACCCGCTGAAGGCGATGCACAAGGTGCGCGGCGTGTCGGCGCGCGAGATGTGCCATTACTTCTTCAACCCGCGCTACAGATACGAGTGGGAGAGTGAGTATGCACGATCATGGTTCATTTGGCCGAGAATAGGAATATGGACATAAATAAAATAAATAATAATAAAATAAAAAGCCTTTATTTGCCATATTAAAACATTATATCTTAACAATTTAATGATACATAATGACTGTTGTCAGGCCACCCATATGCGGGTGAAGGCCTCCTCCTCGAGGAATATGGACATATTATGACGAAATATAGAATATAATATGACAAAGTAAAAGAAAAATACAAAAGAACTTAAAAGCACAAGAAAAAAAAAACACTAGCTTTTAGCCTAAACTGGCGACCATATCGCTTCGAGCGATATTTTCCACACAACCAATTTATTGACGGTACACGAAAACACGAGATAGACTAGATGGATAAACTCTTTATTTTGCAACACAGATAAAAGAGAGTACGATAATAGAACAGCAATAATTTTTATAACTAGTGCTACAAAAGGCGACCTTATCACTAAAAGCGTCTTCCAGGCTTCCAATTCCAGGCAACCAATGTACAAAAATGAGTTATTCTAATATATAAAATTTCCATGTCACAATGTTAGTTACCGTACTCCTCCGAAACGGCTTGACCGAAAGTTCTCCGTAATCAATGACTATTCAGTAATTAATTATTAACTCCGTAATCAATCAATGACAGTTTATTTATTCGTATCTATAACTGCTAATGATATGTGAGCTAAATACAGGTTATTTAGCTCACATATCATTGAATAATTTTATATCTCTGAATGTACGTGCGAGTGTGTCCTCGTCCAAAGGGTGTTGAACTGATAATATACCTCAGTTCAAATGTTATCCTACAGCAAAACATTTTTATAAGTTATTTGCACACTACATCATTATAAATAATTATTTATATACTTAGATATAAAGTAATTACAAATGTGCTCAATTAAGAGTAAAGATAAGTAATAAATGAACATGAGGCTAATTGTATTATAATAGTTTAATAATACTTGAATTTTTTGTTTAATAATTAATACATAATATATCGCCTCATATATGCTATCGTTATAAGATATCGTAAAACTTTTTTAGGGTTCCATATCTAAAAGGTAAAAACGGCACCCTATTACTAAGTCTCCGCTGTCTGTCTGTCTGTCTGTCTGTCACCAGGCTATATCTCAGAAACCATGAAGGCTAGAAAACTGAAACTTTCACAAAATGCATGTATTTCCGATGCCGCTATAATAACAAATATTAGAAATAAAAAAATATCAAAATATTGAGGGGGATCTCCATACAATAAACGTCTTTTTTTCCTATTTTTTTGTTATATATTAAATTTGAACAGAATTTCCTTTCAAATTAAATTTCAATAACAAACATATTTAAGGGGGCTCTCATACTACAAACGTAATTTTTAAGCATTTTACTCCATCTTTGTAATGACATTAGTCGACCCCTATACACACACATATTATTTAATTATGTATTTACTTTCAAAATATATTATGAAATTAATATTTAATGTGGGCTCCCATTCAACAATGATGCGGAACCCTTTATGCGCGAAACCGACTCGCACTTGGCCAATTATTTATGAAACTTACAGCCAAAGTTAGATATGGGTTAAACTTTGATTAACTTTAATATGGTTTCTTCTATTCATAGCGACCCTGGAAACAATGACCATAGTGGAAGAGATCTCGTCGGACGCCGTGGTGTTCCACCAGACGTTCAAGCGCATCTGGCCGGCCTCGCAGCGCGACGCGCTCTTCTGGTCGCATGTCCGCGCTGACGGGAACAACTATGCCGTCACCAACCATTCCACTACCAACTCGGATTATCCTGTGAGTATTTTACAAGATTTCTCAAGGTGCAGGGATACGTCAACATCTTATTTTTTCAGCGTTTTTTGTTGTTATAAATATAAAACGACTAGCTGTTGCGCGCGTGTAGTCGTTTTTTTGCGAATCGTATTTTCTCTGATTTTTTTGACTACGAACCTCACGGAGCCCGAGCCCTTTCCAACGAATGCAAAACCGTGGGAATCGGTTTGTAAGTTCTGGAGTTATAGCGTCAGGACGGAAATTCTGACTTATTTTTACAATATAGATTAAAGTTATCAAAAAAACTTAGAGTGCAGACTCGATCTAAGTTTTTCGAATTCACAAAACAAAATAAATTATTCAAGCTCATCGTTTTTTCTACCATAAAGTCAGAGTTGATTTGTCTTTGGATAGAACTGAAACGAATCGAGAATTATAACCTAATAAGTATTACGCACACACATACCAAAGAACCTGTACTGTAGAGCTAGTATTAATTGTTTCGAATGCACAAAAAACATTATAGTTTCCGTTTCAGTCAGGTAATATTCAAAGAACCTACCAAACGTTGTCGTTGGTTCTGCCAAACATTTTAACCAATGAGATGACGATACAAATGTATAAATATATCTAACTAAATATGTAGTTTTGCGCAATTGTATAAAATTATGTTAGCTCTACAGATCCACATTAAAAAGTTTGTAGTTATGGTATATAGAAGACCATATAAATATGTTATCTAATTTGGTCCACGTATGATGTGCAGTCGAACACCGGCGCGTGCATCCGTTTGTTCGTGACGGTGTGCCTCGCGTGCCGGAGCACCTTCCCGGCCGGGGAGAGGCCCACCAGAGAGAACATTACTACCAGCATCGCCTACTGCAGCACTGGTACGTATATCAATAGCTACGTAGCGCGGTGTTACCCGTTTAAGAGTAACAGAGACTGTAAGCCGAGGTGGAACGAAACAGAGCGGAGTGGAAAAAAAAATGTTCAATAGAATTGCATAATGCAAAAAATGTCATTCGTCGAAGTTCGACGTTAAATGGGAAATTTTATGCGATTCTACGTATGAGCCGATTTTGATTTTGTGTTTTGAAAGAAGAATTAATCAAGAGTATACTTATCTGTTCGATAAAATTCGGTCAAAGATGGCCACTGCCACAAAATGGCAGATTAAATATTTTTTCACAACTTTTTTTATATTGGTATCGAATATGGTTCACAAGTAAAATACACTATGATCATTTCAAATATAAGGTTCCTGTCACCAGTTTTTTTTTAAGATGTATCCTAAATTATTTATTAACACTCGTACTTATTGTTTTAATAGTCACAGTGGCAAATTTCAAGACTTTTTCATAAAGCTTTTTTTCAATCTCTCGTAGCTTCAGTTTCTCACTTGTGCCGATATCGCTGTGAAAATAGACAAATTACACGTGCAAACACCCATACTTAGATTATGGTGAGACGACAGGAGTTGAAGTGTTATGTGTTGTATATGTTAGTGTTATATATCTTTAATAACTATAATATTTTCCCCCTTGCAGTAAATCCCGGAGGGTGGGCTCCGGCCGGCGTTCTACGAGCGGTGTACAAACGCGAGTACCCCAAATTCCTCAAGCGGTTCACGAGCTACGTAGTCGATCAATGCAAGGGCAAACCTCTCGCCATCTAGCGGCCAAACTAACGCAACTCTGAGCCGAGTATACAGGTAGCGAACTGTCTTATTTTAAAACCTTATTTTCCTGATATCTAAGTACAATATCAGGAACATGAAAAAGCAAAGATGCTATTGGCCAATTGGCCACGATTGGAATAACAGAACTCCATCTATAAACAAAATCAAATTTACATACTTTTATTAAAATAACTAGGATTGACGAGGAACTGTGTCCACGGTATAATATTCTCTTTTGAGAGTGTATTGAATTAATATTAGATTAACAACATTATATTGTATTGGCTAGAATTTTGATTTATGGATACATCGGATGTAACTATTTCTGTAAAACGAGGGCAGTTTTATGAACTTTGTTCCCTGCACTGCATAAGCAGACATGTATAACTGATGTTCCAAATAGAATACAGTAACCAGTGTAGACTAAGGCACGTCGTTTATTAGGAGTTAGACGTGTTTTATGTCATAGTAAAACTTGCGTCAGTTTATAAAGCCAAATTGCGTATTTAATAATTATACATCTCCATATTTTTCCCACTTCATAGTAACTTTTGAATATTCTTCGTCTATGAAACTAAATTACAAAAATGGGAAATGCAGTTTTATAATTAAATAGATTTCATATATTACTCGGTAAAGGATCAGAACATATATTACTCGGTTAAATAAAGTGATCTGACGCGGTCATTAAAGTTTTGTAAACTACGGTCAGTGTATTGTCCATTCGGAAAAAAATAAGTGATATACTATCTGGGCAGAATCGTATCGTGGATCGTACGACACGTGAATGTTACCTGAAAATGTAGTCTAAGTACGGGCTTAACATTCTCTTGGCCATTTAGCTCGGACAAAAAAAAGGAGTAAATGTGCGCCAGACATAATGATGAAAATATAAAAACAAAGTGTATGAAACCAGTATGTCGATAGCTAGTCAATCTAATGCTTTCGATCGTGAAAGTAATCCCAGTTTAAGGGGTCATGATAATATCTTATATGAATATCTATGTTGTTAATGGATTTGTACTCGTAAATACATTTACATACACTATCGGAGTGGATTTCACTCGTGTGATCGTAGGTTCATTTTGATGGCTTACGACTAATCTGAAAGGGTTTTGTCCTTTTCTAACACGTTATATTTGATTAATAAAGCTATGGACTTATTATATGGCAAGTCTCTTAAAATGACCTATGTCACGATCATATTTCCCGTAAATTCTTGTTTTCTCCGTGCCTTATTTTCCACGTGTTATTGTAAATATAGATGTTGTACTTTAAAGAATTTACGAACAACAATAACAATTTTGTTTTTGTTACTTTCCTACTTAAAATTGTTTGTTGGTATAAAATTAGTTGTTTAAATATGTACTCTATCTTTATGTGTCTTAAGGTGTATTGTTGATTGAACAACAGTTTTTATTCATAGTTACGAAATATCGAAAGTTTATAGAATTTAAGGTGGTTTATTTTTATTCTTGCTGCACACACTTTATATTGATAGAATTAGTTTTATATTGCTATATTATATATTAGGTAGATTTGAAATATTATACCTAAAATTTATTTGTATCAGAAATATCTTCAATAGATCTCAGATTATTTAGTATTTCCGGAAATTGTCACTGAGCATCTCGGTTGTCATCTTTTGTAGTTATAAAAGCTACGAAAGAAAATACTAAAATGTGTGAGGAAACGTTTGATCGAAAACGATACATTTACATACACGCAGAGCATTCCTTTTAGGAGCTGAGTGAAAGCAATGATGATACTCCAGTTAATTGTGCATAGTTTTATACCTCTGTCCAAACAAATAAGTGACTAATGGAAACAAGTATGTTACTTACTCTTTTAACTCTTTTCACGCAGTGCGTTACGTATTTCGTTTATGTCTGTTTGTTTATTAACTGGAATATTATCATTGAGTGAAAGACATTTGTTTATGTAAAGTTCTCTTCATTGTCATGGCTAATATATCTGACTAACTTTTAAGAATGTTGATTAATGAAGTGGTAAAAAATTTCATCCGCCGGGCTTAACATGGCTTATATAAATAATCCCGCGCGAAAACTAGACATTACGAATATCCTCTGGTTGTTTGCTGCCATATTAGGAGCTTTATGTCCGCAAGTGTATTTACTAGTTTCACAAACTAAAGTAAGTGTTCTTGTAAGACAAAGATATGGCCAAATTATGTTTGCGATGAATGCAATAATTAATTATTATAGCGTAATATTTTTTGATTGAGTACTATCCAATTAACAAATGTATAGTATGCAAGGCCGATGAAGAATATATTCAAACAACTGTGTTTTACGAAAAGAAATGAGCTTATTTCAGTTGTAATACTCGCAAACGTAATTTTGTTAAGAGAAGTTGTGGTCGAAAGATCGAGAGATGATGTGTTCAGTTAGTTAGTTCAGTACATCTTATAAAGTTAGATACAGGTTGGGGTTAGACATTTGTAAAATATTTACGTTCAAATACTTAATTTTCAATTTGCATAAAGTGCACATCATATAAATGCGAACTTATGGTAGAGTACATCTGTCGGCGAAAAATTTACACATCGTCATTTGGAAAGAGACAATCGCATAATTTCGTCTTCGTAGAGCGTTATCTCTGTCGCACGAAATATAAACAGTCCGGTATTTTGAACAACGACTGACAAAACGTCACAAAGGTAGTGTGTGACAGAGACAAAGCTCTACATATTGGCGTACGAAACTAGCCGATTAATCTCTTTCCAAAGTTCGATGTGCAATATTTATCACCTGGTCCTGTACTTCAGTTTCATGTTTTACCAATAAAGTAATAGTTCAAGGCATTTTCATTCCAATTTTAATGAAATATTTATCTGAATTGACCATTTATGAGTAATTTAGTCGGTTACATTAGAACCTGATTTTAATAATCCATGTAAAAATCGTAAGTGATTTAGACAATTTCACGTACTCACGTGCTTAGCTGTTTCTTTATTCGATCAGTGCTTTTAAGATATTATTTATTTTGTTCACTCATCTTAACCAATTGAACGATTATTTTTTCCGTTTCTACAAGCTTGCTTAGCGGCTAAGTGCATGTATATGAAATTTTCTGAACCGATTACGATATTTCAAATCAGGGGCTGAATTTTGCTCCGTCTATTCTAAACTATGCTTAGGACAGTCACGTAAATATACAAATATTTATAATCAGTACTAATTTTTTAGACGATTTCAATTAATACTGCAACTAAGACTAAATGTACGGCGTTGTTGATTTTATAATAGGGCTTTTAAGACATAAAAATCTGTGTACGTGATATATTTTATATCCATTTCCTATATTCCTCCTGCTGTTTTACTGTAAGATTTATTGTATTTCGCATTTGTATTTTTAAAGAAAGCAAGTACTGATGTTAAATATTTGTTAAACTGCCTTAATTGATGTACGATTAGAAAACGTATTTGAACACAGAATTCAAATATGTATACAGTACCTTTAAATCTACTAAATATATTTAATGTAGATTGTCTATTCTATAATTTTATATTAGGGATATGTCCGGGATATAACACAATTGCATTTATACCACAGCAGTGTTGGAATTGTAAGTTATACTATAATGTGAAATATGTTTTTGAAATAATTATTGTTTATAATAAAATGTTTTATGATAATAATTATGTTGTTTGTATTGAGAACAAGGTAGGTAAGGGCAGTAGCAGCTTCCCCATAACGAATTTTCCGATCCATCCTTCTCTGTGTCCCCGGGGTGATAGATCGGATAATAGTACATTGTTACCCTAGGGGTGAAAGTAACTTGATTAGTCCCGAGTTGGAGTTTGGCGCCCGGAACGAAGTGAGGGCGCCAATAGTTCGAGGGACTAAATAAGTCCCTAACCCGAGATAAAACGCTATACTAAAATTTTTCAAGCTAGGGATCTTATTCGATTTTCCAGATGGTAGTTGCCATCTGGAATATACCGATAGATGGTATTCCAGACACGTTCTATCGATATATTCCAGATTGCAACTACCATCTGGAATATACCGATAGATCGTGTCACTCGCTTTTTTACGCACAAACTTACATGGGCTAGAGAAAGACCAAATTTGCCAAATTAACTAAACATTTCATGAATACAGATTATAATATTTTACTCTATGGTCAAATTATAATGGATGCCTATGCTTTATTCCTTTATGGACAAAAATAGTTTTTTTTTCGCAAAATATGTGATATGAGCACTTATTAGTAAAAAGACATTCAATTGTGAAACATACTTATTTAACTAATTATCATACTAATTTAAATAATTTGATCTCGTTGACGTAACGGTTACCAAGCCGGACTGCCAATCAGAAGGTTCCGGGTTCGATTCCCGGCACGGCCAACATCTTTGTGCTTAACTATATTTGTTGGGTTTGGATCTGAATGTATGTATATAAATATGTATCTTCATAAAAAATGTATGTATATGTAGTATATTAGTTGTGTTTACCTGCCATAACAGATAACTAGAAATGGTTCAGTAAGGCGTTAAACAGCCGTGTGTGAAATATGTCCTAATATTTATTTATTTAATTATGTAGGTTCACTTGAAGGGTTATAGGTGTAAAATGAAATGACCAATCTTCGAACCGCTTCTTTTGCGAAGCGTTGAATATTTATTTAACATTAATTACTTGGTATTTAATTATACAAGAAGACAAAACGCACGCGTCTACTCCTCATATTAAACACAACAAATTCTATCTCCATAGTATTTAAGGGACCAGCCCTTTCTTAGTTTATACTTAAACATGACATTATAGGCGAGAATATCCACACAAAGATAAAGAAAGTCACGCGAAAACAAACGTTTGACATGGGAACGTTTTATTTTTGCGTGGAAACTGCGTCGTCTAATGTTAGCAGTGCAAGTGGAAAGTTTATCTACCTTAGCGATTTATTTTCTACTTTACGGTTACTGGTAATTAAGACAAATGATGCGATTGTTTATTGCACAATCCTAAAACTTGTGAAAAAAAATGTAAGACTAGATTGTAGCTTACTGTATGTAATTTTTTTTGCGGTCAATTAAATATCGCTAAGGGTAGATAAACCGAACTTGAACCGTCCCCCTGCAAGGTAAAGGAGGACTAATGCTGGCTCAAAATGTTATAATAGTTAGTTTTCTTATCCGGTAACATTAAAAGAGGATTAATTTCACCAAATATTAAAACAGTTTTACGATTCCATCAAAATTCATACCAACATCGATTATACTTTAGTTATACATCTAAATAAATTGAGCTAATTAACAAATTTAAATAATATTTGATCGTTATATGGTTAGTAGGCGTATTCGTTATAAGAAAAGTACATTTGGTTTTTTTATTATTTTACGAATATGAGATTGAACACTTGATCTAAACATGTATATTTAAAATCAATCAATATTATCGGAATCCATTTTGCTACATTATATTGTATGCGTATTGTAAAATGTAATTTAGACCGATTTGAGCACGAGAAGCGTATTCCTATGTTCATATTATGTATATTACTAGGTTATACAAGTACTTATATAATATACCAGCGTCATATAGACGAATATTACGTTAATGTTTATGTTAGAACCTTATTCGATAACAATAAATTATTTCTACGAAATATTCAAGTGATATTATAACTATTCATTATAAAGTATAACGTTCAATAAAAATATAAATTGTTTATAAAATATTCACCAGGAATGAACATAAATTACTAGTTGTAAACTGGAGCTTAAGTGTTGCTGAAAATGTTTAGTGAGAAATATTTGAAATTTTGATATGATTTTAGATCCCAAGAGGTTAACTAGAAAAAGTTTATAAAAATAGGAATTTTGAAGCTCGTGTGTATAAAATGGACCTTTTGTATATAACAATATAAATTCACAGTAAGAAAGTGTAGAGTCATACGAAATATAAATATGTAGATGTAAGTATAATATATACTGTACGGTTGTGTCATGGGACGCAGTGAGAAGTGGTTTATCATATACATATATATCATAATAGGTAATGTGTATTCATATAACAACACCAATTTAACTACAACATGAACGATATATTGGCCAATATTTATATGGCACTTTTATCACGGACTCTTTTTTTTTTACACATACGATACAAGGTTTACCCGTGTAAATGGCAAATATAATAAGAACAACATCACAATATAAATTGATAACACCAATTAATATTTAGAAAATGTCAAGTTCCGATACACCAATAGTAAAGTATTCTATATAATACGGCTACTTATAAAAATGGATATCAACAATAATAGCATGTGATATCCACACTACTTGGATACAGTATAAATAAGCGTATATTCGGACATACTCCGTTTGGCAACGCAAGGCCATGATCCTTGTCAGACTTACGTTGAATACAACGCTACTATCAAAGTTGAACATTTCCATCATTCCCTGTTCGAAGATTCAGAATTCACTCCTTACAAATTAGTTCCAATCAAGCTAAATTCACGCCTGTTTTATAATTGCATTTATTCCAGAACACATGTTGTTTTATTTGTTCTATTATTGACGTGACAACGTCTTAAATTAGGTTGCGGCTGGGAGTCACTTATGAAAAAGTGTAACGCCCGGTAACGTTACGATGAGTCACCAAACGAGAGAGAGGCCCGCCGAATGCCTTGCGTCTCTCTCCCACTCAACTATGATCGGTCTGCCGCGCGCGCAGCACGCGGCAGACGTTGTCACGTAAAATCTTCGCCCGTAAAACCGACTTTACAGGCAACCATTTTTTTTATTAATTTGTTTGTTTCAATATTATCTTATTCTATGATGTCAATACCTTTCTTCGTCCGTTTATTTTTGGTTTGGTTTTATTTTGTATTAGTTGATTTAGCCTTCACAAATAGCAGCCATATGTTCATTCATCGTTTACGGCTCTTCTTTATCCTTCCTAAACATACACGTAACATTCATTTTTAACAAATTTTACTTTGTTCACTTTGTTTCAACTTCATCCTATTCGTTTGCGTTACCACATGATTCTGTCCTTGGTTCCACCCACCCTAGTGCATCTGTGTCACCATCCTACCCCACTTTACGGCCCCACACTCCTTAACCCAACGAAGTTAAATTTAACCTTTATGCCGTAGCCATTCTTCTTCCTTCTCTTTACTCTTCAGCAGTAGGTTGTGATGTGCTAGAAGGTAAAGGCTGTATGGAGCTCTGGCGTTGCGCTCGCTTTACGTCAGCTAATGTAGTTACTCCAGCTTCATCCAACTCTTTCCAGCGTTGGTGGTTGTTACGCGCGTGGTTCACCAGCTCTGGCATGTCTATGAATGCTGAAAAGTTAATTTGCAATTCAAATAACACGGCAAGTCAATTTAAGTATAACTTTATTTTATCGTTGAAACTTTGTTTATTAAATTGAGCATTGAGAGAGAGAGAGAGAGAGAGAATTTATATTGAGGGAGGTTTTAGCTTTTGCATACAATTTAGAACTTAGATTCTTTTAGGTCGATTTCAATTATTTTATCAATAAGCATGAGATTTTATGTGTGCATGACTAATTAATAAATAAGAAATACGAGTAATAATAGTATTCCTAAGCTTACCAGCCCAAGCCTCCATCATATCAATAATGATGAAGTCAATGAACCCGATCTGCGAGCGCGGGATAGAGCACGTGGCTCGGTCAAACATCGGCATTACCACCGGCAGGTCCTTGGCTTTCTCCTCATCTGTCTGCAAGAAGTATTCTTCCGCGATCCTGGATATGACAAATAATTTTAATTAAGCAATATTATCATCATAATATGTAGTAGGTATCTTTCTTCTTTTTCGTATGAGCTAAATGGTCAACCTATGGTGTCGAGTTTTCAAACAGCTCGAAGGCTTCTGAATTAGCTTAAAAATTGCTTGTACTAAGACAACCGTGACTTAAAATTTACTAGTAGTTCAGACGGATTTCGGATTACTGAAATCTGGAAGCTAGCAATGAAAGTAAGTAATTAGACGTAACAAGTATGTAAACTTAAACTTTGGGAGAGGAATCTGGTCTCGTAACACAGTCTAACGACTAGCACGAGACCAGAAACTTCGTTCTTATTATTGTGTATATACCTTACGACCTTACGTCAATAAATATTTTAGTATTTGTATAATTCAGGTGCAAGAAAAATGGTTAGTCTCTCAAATTTGTAAGTTTAATTACCTTCTAGCCCATTCAAAGGCAAACTTCTGAGGTCTGGAAGCGTTGGAGACATCTGCGCATTTGATCATCATCCTCTTGACGAGCACTCCGTTTTCTGGCGACTGTAGCTGCGTGAGAGCCGAGCTGTCCAGTGACAATGGTTCCTGAAAATATCGTATCACAATACTAAGCACGATAATAAACCTTTAACTTGACTTATGTTCATAGGTGGTAAGATCTCGTTGAAGTCTGATAAGGATAGATTTCAGGGCAGCCAATGCCCTCTGTTATGGCCTAACAAGATATAGTTATAGTAAGACAAATATTTTTTTACAGATTGCACTTCAGTGAGTGTGCACAGGAGTTGCACGATCTCATCCCTCTTTCACCCTTCCACTACAGGACCAATAGGAGGTCAGCTTTATATCATCCTTTCCTTGTGGAGATTCCTAAAATCCGTACCACATTAATGATGCGTACTGCTAAGGAATGAAATGGATTGCCTCCTACTGTTTCCTGATATATATTACTTAGATATTTTCAAGGCGAGGGTGAACAGATTTTTTCTAGGTCAACGTGCTTCATCTTCAGCTGCAGCTTCGCTTACTATCAGGCGAGTTGGAGGCCAAGCGTAGATTATTTTAGTAAAAAAAATGGTTTGTGCTCATTTAACCTAAGACAGACTGCAATGAATATTACTTTGATGATTGTTTTGCATTACACCAAGCAAAAAGATCTATCACCAAAACGAACTGAAGCGTTATACCGCAGACCTACTATTGTACCGCTGGCGGCTGGCTAGGTCTAAACGCAGCTGTCGCAAACAAAGAGACCTACAGAGCTACTACTCCAGAGGGACAGAGAAGGCTGTGGCTGATGGTGATGGTATTGCCAGTTACGATAGCAGGAATAGAACCGCTGAATCAGCTTATTAATATTTATGACAACAGTTCCTTACATCAGTATGCATATTATCCTCCTTGCTGCCGCTGCCCTTGGCGTAGAACACGTTGACGAACTTGGCAAGATGCTCGAAGTGCTTCGTCATCTCCGTAGCAAGGATCATGTCGATCACGTTGTGTCTCACTGTCTTATAAGTGTCCGAGTCGAGATTCTTGAATATGTTCACGCGATCGTCATCTGTGGGAGAAAATGGAGATATTTAATTAACGAGTTAAATTATTAATTAAAAATAATATTATTCAGAACCAACTTTAACTGATTTCTTACTACATCTTACTCTTTCAGTTTTTTTTTTGTTGTTTGCTGGTGTTTTTTTTTACTGTTATCCGCTTAGACGAAGAAGATTTTTATAGAATTATCTATCAATCCAAAGAATTTTTAACTATAAGTAGATATATATTAAGTTAGATGTAACAACACCCTACAGGGTACAATAATTAATTTGCTAATAAGTTAATGTAATTATCTGTTATGCTATATGAATAAATAAATAAATACTACTCAAGATTAAGAGACTTAACATCAACTAAACATTCTTATCAGTAAATTTAGCAATGGCATCAACGTTTTAGTTCAGACTTGCGATGAGATTTATTGCAGATAATATAATAGCTGTAACTTCTAGCAGCACGTTCCTATTACCGGGACTTAGGGCTCTCTCACGAGGAGAGAGATATATGCCATAATCCACCACGCTGGCCAAGTACGGGTTGGTGTATAATTTCTAGCATAAACCTAAGAAAAAAAAAATTACGTAAAAAAGGAGATCGTTGAGACAAAAAGCTAACTGCAACCACTTACTGAGTGTGAGTTTGAAAGTGAGAGCAGCATGATGCGATTCCAGTACGCAGGTGTCGTTATAAAGCACAGCGAGCGGGTGCCGCGAGTTACAGAGGAAAGCGGACGAGGTTCCCGGGTGGTCTATGTCATGGGCTGCAGCGGATATGAGGGCGGCTACTGCTTCGATCGGCTCCAGCAGAGTCTTCAGGCGGTCCTTCTCCAGGAAGTATGCTACAGCCTGAAAACGTTAAGCGGAGAACGGTCAGTCTCGTTATAAATGATTCGTAATTTTGGTCTTTGTTTAATTTCGTCTTGCAAAGTTTTTGAAGCACCTCTAGCTTGGAATTTCTACTCTCAAGGAGGCTGCTGAATTTCAACTTGACGGTGGTAGCTAGCCAGGTGTGAGCTGGAAAATGCTCTACCAACAAGCTATCTATGGTTTCCTCACGATGTTTCCTTCACCGAAAGCTTAAACTCGTTGGTGAGGATGGAACTCTCGGGATGTAAGGTGACGTCTGACTAAGCTGTCATTGCTTCTAATTCAATTTTTCATCTAATTTCTAAGATAATTTTACGATAACACATGTAAATCAAGCAAAAACTTACCTGAAGCACATCAGCAGCGTGCGTAGAATTGTGATACGTGTTGACAGAATGGTAGTTAGTCTCTATGACCGTCAGCCAATTCAGCAGGGTTCGCTCATCGCACTCTAGCGCTGCGCAGACGTCGAACCTTCCTCCCATGATGGCCAGGCCGAGGTGGGCGAGAGGACGGCCCCGAGTCAGGTCTTCAAGGCGGAAGATCTCGAAGTCCCAGCTTAGGGCAGTGTCTAGGAGGTCGCGAAGCTGGCCTGGGGTCTGGGAAGAAAGGTAATAAGTAAACGATTTATCCCACTACCCATTCCATCCCACTAATAAAGACAAAAGTTTGTATGTGCGCGTTTGTTACTAAACCGATTTCAATAACATTGATGAGGAAATGGATTAATGAGGCGAAAATAATAATTGTTGTTTCCGTGGGATACGCAAATAATTACAAAACCTATATTATTATTTCACGCAAGCTTAAATTTCCTCCACATTATTTGTAAGATATTGGGTGATTTGGTAGTTGTGTTGAACTAGAAAACGTTTCCAATAATTTCATATATCTGTTATATTTGGGTATGCCTCAACTGATTGTCTGATATTCCGCCGCTAGCACTTCAAGGCACAGCCAGTAATATATAAAAATAGAATAAATACATTATTTTGACGTTGCTTTATGAAACAGTGGTTATATGTTATGTTTACTAGGGACCTAGCAAGCTAGCTCTACAATAGGCACTTAATCTCAAATACGAACATCAAAACAGACCTTGACGTTCACCTGTGCCTCTGTTGACTTAAACCAAATTAATTCCACTGTTGTTATAGGGCCGAAAACGTTCCTTACCTTGTGTTTGATATTCGTCCTATTCGTCTGCGACCTGACAACGGTTGAGTCGTTGCTGCTTCTCCTTGACGACAAAACATTCGTTGGCCCTTGCTGTAAAAAACAAGATAAATTCATGTATTTCTGTCTAGAGTATTAGTGATAGAAAATACGGATCTAAAAACTATGATAATGTTGTTCGTTTTATGAGAATTTTTCAACAAAAATGAAAAGGAAGAAAAAATAATGTTCTCTATACTAACGAAAATGAGTACTAAATTTTAGCTTGTGAAAAACGTAGTGAAACCTAACTTAGGTCGTGCCGGGGTGATAAAGTATTTCTAGAGCGATAGGTTTTTGTTAGTTTTATTTGTTATTCTGAAGCAAAATCTAATACGGCGGGTGATTTTTAAGACTTTCTAAAGGTAGGTTCACACCTACCAATAAATAATCCTGAAAAATCACCCGTATATCTAGATGAATGTAAAAATAAAATAGAAAAATGACCATCTAGTGTTTTTTTTATAAACTACTAAGTGATTTATATTCTTATTTTAGAAAATAGATGATTTTATCACCTTTTACATACATACACACACAATTAACTTAAGAACGTCACAATTCAACAAACTCATTGTTAGGCACAACATAAAACTCTAAAACAAGAAGGTACTGAGTCGATAGAAAAACACATCATGATTAAAATTTTTAACATATTTGGTACTCCTTAAATTTTTGAAGTGCGCGTTATAGAATAATTTAATCCGAGGGACAATTTTACTTCACTTGTTTTTACCTGTAGAACTCTAAAGCCTAAGCCTTTTTAGGGTTCCATACCTAAAAGGTAAAAATGGGACCCTATTACTAAGCCTCCGCTGTTTGTCTGTCACCAGGCTATATCTCAGAAACTGTGATAGCTAGAAAGCTGAAATTTTTAGAAGTCATGTACTCGTATTTCCCGTGCCGCTATAAAAAAAAAATATATTAAAGCTCCCCATACATAAAACGCGTTTTTTACCATTTTCAAGATATTGGTACGGGATCCTTAAACCGCGAGCCTGACTTGCATTTGGCCTATTACTTGGTGTTTTTTTTAGGGTAGAAAAGTTTAAAAAATATGTTATTTATCGAATAGAAACATGTAGCTATTTCTTTTATTCTCACGAAAACTTTTTTCAAAAGAAATACAGAATAATTCTTAGATATTAATATTTTGTCACAGGGTTGAGTATTGCAATTTCTAAACATAAAAATAAAAATCACGACGCATACGTAAACTATCTAACAGTACCCATCACTATAGTTAATTTAAAGCGTTTCTAATGGGTTAGTATCAAAATGCTAGAAGAGTAGAGAGCGATAGAGGTAAACCAAACCTCCTACCATGAACATAAAGTTCGTTTGCTGGTCCCGCTGCCGCCCATACAGGATACAGGACAAAATAAATACATATTAGTACTTATATACAAACCAACATGCACAGCTTAGTATATAGAGAGATAAGAACACAAAAACTCAGATATACATTTTCATTTTTATACCTAGGACTAGGAGAGTCAAAAACTGGTCAGGTTGAAAAAAAAAACAAGTTTTTTATCTTTGAATAACGGTTGATACTATTATTTATGATATGGATCCAAGAGCTAGGAATAATAGAAGTTATGAAGCGCTGATGGATCCAAGAGCTAGGAATTATAGTAGTTATGAAAAAAAGGTTTGCTCCCGATGTCTCTGAGATTCTATCATCAGATCCTGACTTGGTGCCAATGGAGCTAACAGATATTTTATACTCTTACAAACAAAATAATAGTTTCTCAACGAAACCAGAAGTCTACGTGTCGACCATACATAAAAAAGCAACAAAGTTTCATGAACACAAAAGTTAGATATTTCTTCAGATTTCAGGATTAACTAACAACGTTTATTGAATGCAGTTCCAATGTAATAGTATTTTTATGTAATCTAACATAATTAAATGTAAAAACATGCAATCGGAAAAAAACACCGCCGATAAGCTCACAAAATAATTAGAGGAAAATAACCGAGCAAATTAGATAATAATAATAGCTCAATGTCAACGTGTTTAATTACGTTCAAAACATTAAGTATACTTACTAAATTAGTGGCAGAATGTATTATCCTATAAATACATCAACAAATTATAATTTCTAAATGTTTAGACAATATTTAATTATGTAATAACTTTAGAAATAAATTGTATAGTAAACATAATATTTAAGGGGGGCCTCATGCAACAAACGTGTATTCTCGCGTAGAAAACGGTCACACTTACTTATTATAAGTAAGTGTGACCGTTTTCTACGCGAAAATATTAGTACAGAACCCTTCACGTGCGAGCCTTACTCGCACTTGGCCAATTACTAATTTATTATGTTTTATTTAATATTGAGTTTCAATTTGCGTTGAATGCGAACTCTTCACATCTTGCCACGAATTTAGCAATCCGAAACCAAACAGCTCATCAAATAGTAAAATAATAATCATACAAAATCCAGCCATGCACATTAATTAAAAACACACAATTATAGAAGTGAACTCACCGACAGCAGAGCCCCGATCAGGTCGGTGGCGATAGGATCCTCAACACGCAGGTTAGGCTCGTTCCTCATCTGAGGAGAGTAGAGTTCCGAGGTTCGGAGCATGTCCACGGCTCGCTCTATGCACGCCACTGTGGGAGGCGGTGCGCCCTCCGTAGCCGCTGACAACAGCGATATCACCTGTAACATATAACGTAAACCTTTGTGAAAAAGTACCTACGTTTTTTTTTTTACATTAAATGGGCTTGCGCTTGGTCACAATTCACCTGATGGCAAGCGACATTATGATTTAAGGTGGAGCGCGCTTACCCAGAAAAAACCGGTACACTCTTGCTTTGAAAACCGCCAGATTGTAGCTCTCAGGGAACAGGGAACTAGGCAAAGAGTTCCACACCTTCGCAGTTCGCACTATGAAGGTTTTTACTACGTAAAAAATAAAACAAAACACAACTCTGATTTCCGCTAACATCTTTGCGGACCCTACATAAAACTGTTATACCCTATCTCCTTCAAAGATTACATGCTTTCATAGGACATCTTAACGTCAAATTCCATCCAGATGTTTTGGCTGTAGAGTGACACAAAATCCCACATGTACATACGAGTCGAAACACATAATTTTTATTCGGAGTCAAGTTAAAATCACATCAGCTAAAAGCTATCCAATCGAGTATATGTATATGGTTGGGTATAAATTTCCTTTTAAATCTATGGGTTAGATTTGTGTCGAGTTTTCTATGTGATTTTTATAATTATATAACCTGAATAAGTAACTAACCTGCACTTCAAGTCCGCTGCTATTACATGCAAACGAACTCATGTGTTCTTGTATGTGTTTTGGATAAATAGTTTTACGAGTAACTCTTCCTTTTGAATATTTGTTTAGAATTTTAACATTTTCTTCTTTTCACTGTCGCCCTTGTACAGTAAGTATTTAACTATAGCACGTTTAATACACAATTGATTTTTTTGAAAAATAACCAGAGTCTTTAAAATATCCATAAGAAAATAGATACTTATTTTAAATCTTATAATTACTCGTAGTATATAAATTATACTCGTATTGTGTATTGAATTTACAAATATTTTCACACGCTAGCTTATAAAATCAGTGTCTGAATGCAAATGGCCAAGAATTATATTATTATTCATATTTATTATAGAGTTATCGGTCATTGTTTCCTGTTACGAAACCCTTGTGAGTAGATAATATTAGCAACAAAAGCGTGTTTTGTTTATACTATTCGTATCAGCTATCTTATAATGAGTTTGGTATTGGCAACTTTGATTAAAACTGATTTGTTGCTAAATGCATTTATATCTAATGCTACTCTCGTTCTGCTTACGCAAGCAGTTTAATATTTGAAATAAACAGCAATAAATTAGAATAATATAGTATTTTAAAACTTTCTCGTATTTTTGATTTGTGGTTAAATGTTTTCAACGGATATAGGTACTCGTACCTAGATAATTACGTGTGATTCACATCCGTTTGTCATGTACTGTGCCCATTGGATGGAGTCATATTTGTGATCATGATATTAGCTGTACTTCAATTATGCATCAAAATAATCAGCTAGGTAAGCCTCTTCATCTTTCTAATGGACGGATAGAATAGTCTGTCAATACATAATAATACGAAGGCAGACCTTACTAGGAGAAGATGTTTGTTCTTATTTTATTCTTTCCCATAATTTCTAAATATAGATACTTATTAAATATTTAGTGCGTTCCTTATTAAAGTCATTTAAAGTCATTTATAATTGTTTATTGGAAATGTACGACGAAAACGACTCTTTTTAACGATTCGAAATCGAAATATAATTTAAGGAAATAGGTTCATTTGAAAAGGTTTATACGAGTACATTAAAATAAGCATGTCGCTATCAATAGTAGAACTGCCGGAATAATAGAATGAAATAGTAGAAGAAAATCAAAGTATTTACATAAACATTTTTGATAAGAATCCATTCTATTCTCTGAATGGCTACATGGCAACGCACCTGACGGAATCTTCATTTGAATAATTTTATTAAATTTATATATTTACCAACAAGGACAATAGCTATAAGATAGTAAGACTTGCCCTATATGACGCGATATCATAAGGTGAATAATAATATAATTTAAGGAAATAGGTTAATTTGAAAAGGTTTATACAGTAAAATAAGCACCCGCTATCGATAGCAGAGCTGCAGGCTATCAAATATAGAAGGAAATCAAAATATTTACATAAACATTTTTGATAAGAATCCATTCTATTCTCTGAATGGCTACATCGCAACGCACCTGACGGAATCTTCATTTGCATAATTTTATTTCATTTATATTTACCAACAAGGACAATAGCTCTAGGATAGTTATTAAGACTTGCCCTTTATGACGCAATGTCATAAGGTGAATAAATATCTATTATTCTATGATAGTTTCATACCTTAGTGATAGGAGCTTCTAATGGCAGTCCCTGTAGTTTAGCGAGGGAGGTGCGGCGTAGCCCATCTAGTTTCATACCTTAGTGATAGGAGCTTCTAATGGCAGTCCCTGTAGTTTAGCGAGGGAGGTGCGGCGTAGCCCATCTAGTTTCATACCTTAGTGATAGGAGCTTCTAATGGCAGTCCCTGTAGTTTAGCGAGGGAGGTGCGGCGTAGCCCATCTAGTTTCATACCTTAGTGATAGGAGCTTCTAATGGCAGTCCCTGTAGTTTAGCGAGGGAGGTGCGGCGTAGCCCATCAGACGCCACGGAGCGCACGTCCAGCGACCCGCGCCGGATGGAGTGGAGCGAGCCACGGCCACGCTCGTTTTCTACCGCGCTGGTGGGCTCACAGACAAACACGATGTGCGATGTTGCCCTGTAACCAACAAAATTATTAGAAAAATTTAGCTAGCTATTCAACGTTTAAAATTTAGCTATTCGAGGCAATTCTGCCAGCGTCTTGGGAACTCTGCCTCGCAGTGAAAGCCTGGATGGAGCCTACTTTAAATTGTAGGGTGTTTGGATTTTTTTTGTTCTTTTCTTTGAGTATCTTTGGGTTTGTACATAGTGTTTCAATCTTTTTTCTGTAATTTCTTTAATTATATTGTGTCTGTTGTGTAAATATGTTTTCCTGTGAATAAAATTTATAATATGCATAAATATTGAATGAATTTATAAAACTTAGAAATAAATTAGAATGAATTTATAAATGAATATTTATGCTTTTATTTCATGCTTTTAAAATGTTGTTTCGATCATTACTTTACTTACAGGGACTATTTTCAATTATATTATGTGGCCACACATTTCGTTTACGTCATAATTACTACACTATTTTTGATGAATTAAGTATTTGACGGGTCACATATTTTGACCAGATATTCTATTAACGCGCAAAAATATATTGTTTTTGTGGTGAGTTTGAAATAAGTATTTATTACATATATTAAATGACTAAAATCATCACTATAATTTTTTTAGCTTTATTATTTACTAGAAAGTAAGTCTACTAATAAAGGACTAGCTGCGCCCCTTGGTGTTTCTCGCGTTAATTCGGGATGAAAGTAGCCTATGTGGTAATCCAGGGTTCAAGCTATCTTCATGGCAGGCATTTGAGCGCGAAAAAGTAAAAACAAACACACACACATTTACGTAAAAACGTTCGCCTTTATAATATTATACATTATATATTATGGTGGGATTTTTGTTCAGGTTTCCTATTATCCTATGAACTATCTACTCTTTGTTAGTAACTTGTTAACATTACGTCCTTTTAGTGGATGGACAGAAACAATAGTGGCAATTTTGACGCACCGACGACTAAACTTAGTATTAAGTAGCCCTGCCTCTTTCATCATTAGTGGCTAGAAAGAGACGGTACGATCTGAACCACAGACCGAACAACTAAATTCATTCTAAATATGGAAAATGTGGGGAATTTAAGAACTCGCCCGTTTTTATCAGCTTTACAACTACCTATATTTTTCATACTTGATGTGATTTTTAGTAGTTTAGTCTATGTTTCAGGTGGTATCGTCTCCTCGTCACTAATAATGAAAAGGGAAGAAGGACTGTATTAAATTTAGTTTGGTCGTGTGTACGCCAGAATGGCCACCAATATTGAGTTAGCTTCATATTACGCAGGCAAATTGCTATGAACACGTTAGGCTTTGTTCGCATGCCTTTGTAGTTGAAATGTTGTTGTTGAAATAGTATTCTATTTCAATATATTAATACATACTCTTCTTAGTAAAAATGTGGAACTATCACTCAAGTACAAGCCAAATACGAATTCAATAGAAATGTAGTTATTATTGATGTTCAACAAAGGAAATAAAACCTTTTTTTTAGATTAATCTTATTTCCAAAAACTGGATGTTTTTTATACTTCGATATTCTTGTAAAGGTCAAAGTCCATTGCCTATTGTAAACATAAAATAGAGCGTTGCTCGTAAAATCGTCTTTCAATCGACCGTCGGCATTCTATAGACAACCTAATGACTAAGAATGGTTTCATCTTGTGAATAGAGATAATTTGAAACAGAACTCAATTGTATTTTGTATTTACTGTTATCAATACCTTCCATTTTATCAGTCTCTGTGATTACTTTAATGGAAGAGAATTTAATATCTTGTATGTATATATATTTTAGTTGCTTTTTATCTATCAATTTTATTATAAGTTGGTACACATTATTATATATTATTGTGTTTTGCATTTTGAGGTTTTCATTATGTATGCGGTTTTCATATATTTATGTGTTATTTGCGGTTGCCTATAAATACATTTGGTTGACAATGTTGTTAATATATTATTGTGTTAAAACATACCTAGTGATAAAAGAAAACACCACAATTTTGATATTTTAATAAAGTATTGAAAAATTAAAAAAGCGAGTGTGCCACGGTGGTAATAACGTCTGTATTTTTATCAGACGGCCCCTGGTTCTATCCCAGACCTACAGCATTGTTTTTCAAGTTATGTGTGGATTTGCACTCACTTTACCGTGAATGAAATCATCGTGAGGAAACTGATATGTTTGAGGACCACGATATTCGAAGACGTGTGTCATCCGCCAACCTATACTTGGCCAGCGTGGTGTATTATGGCCTATATCTCTCTCCTCGTGAGAGAAGGCCACGAGTCTCAGCAGTGGGAACGATGGGCTGCTTTTGCCATGCTTAATAAAGTATTGGATTTAAAAGCTCTATATACGTAACTCGAGTCAAAGAAGAAAATATTTCAAAGTTCATGTCTTCTCACTTGTATAACCTAATTAGTATGAGCCAGAGGTAGCGAAACTTTAATTAATGTTTTCTTCATTATCGAAAGTTAGAGTGTTGTTGAATAGAAATGATTTTCATAACTGACCACCTTTCATATTGTGACTAAGCAGTGGTTCAACAAGTGAATTATTAAATATTGGAAAACTGAGACTTAAATAAAAAAAAAACTGAACCGATTTCGATGCAATTTATTACCATTATTAAATTATAACATTTGGGGAGGAGATTCGTGTAAAAATATGTACAGTCTATTTTAAAACCTCCTCTGTTTTGTGAAATCGTTTAAAAACTTTTTTTTGAACGTTTTCTCGATTCAGATGAATCGAGAAAACGTTCGGTCAAGATTGTATTACAAATAATGGTAGCACTGAGAAGGTACCTAATGTGCCTACTCGTTTTCTCTTTCCTGCCTCGATATAAAGAACCACCCTTCAACCAATTGGTTTTCCGGAAAATTGTGAGTCAATGGGACACTGTTTTCCCTCTGTAATATTCAGTTAGCTAATATCTTCGTTCTTTGAGTTGTTTAATCCTAGCGTGAGGAAATTATCACGTCAGATAATGCTGGCCATAATAAACAATCCATTGGGTTGGATTGGTTGGAACCTTAAAATTAAGAATTATTTTGTGAATTTTGAAATTTTAATCTATTTTTAAATTTATTGTTTGTCAGTGTATCTCCATAAAACATTTAATTATATCCTAGTGTTTCTAACAGAGTGACCATCTGTCTACCTCGTCAAACCAATAGAAGCGCCCCGGCACGGTAGCAATACGGGGTCCGGCGCAGTCCTACGTCGCAGAGTGACCGGCGCCTCCCAGTCTCTAGCGCCACTCCCCGCCAGCCGCAGGGCTTCGCCCCCAGCAGCGTCAGATATCGGTCGTGGGCCTTCCTCCGTGCGCCATCCTAGCACTCGGCACCAGGATTTGTTGGTGAACTGTTAAAAAAAAAGTTGCGTAAACTCTATGTAACGTCACTCGATTTAACGACAAACTCCCTAAAGCGTCGTAAATCAATTGACTTTAGTTGGTTTAGCTTGAATTCCATATAATGATACATTCTCTTCATTTAACGACCACGCCATAAAATGCACAGTCCCTTCAGTGACATTATATAGAGCTAAAATTGTGATCAATCTTCTAATATATAACATTTCCATGTCACAATGTTAGTTACCGTACTCCTCCGAAACGGCTTGACCGATTTTTACCAAATTTTATATGCTTATTCAGTAGGTATGAAAATCAGCTACTATCTATTTTTCATACCCCTAAGTGTTAAGGATTGGTCACTCTTAAATTCAACGTTTGCCGGGTCAGCTAGTAAAACTATAAATAAATGTCGTATCATATGTTTTTTTGCGGTTGCTATATAGAGTTGCATAATACGCTCTAGTAAATCCAAGGATATTTTAAATTATATTTTTAATATTTTCCCCTGCTTGGTTTAATGGTGCATACGAATGCCTATTAACTAAACAAATAATATTAAAACCTGATTTACTTATATCTAAGGTTGCGATTAATTCCAGCAATGAGGCAACCTCGTGCGGCCCATAGTGTTTGTCTTTTATTATTATTACTAGCTGCCTCCCGCGGTGTTACCCGTGCTAATCCGGGACAAAAGAAGTTAATTTGGGATAAAAAGTAACCTATGTGTTAATCCAAGGTCTAACATATCTTCATAGTAAATCTCATCAAAATAAGTTCAGCTCTTTAAGCGTGAAGAAGTAAGAAACTTACATACACACTTACGAGCTTTCGCATTTATAATTAGTCGATATTTAAGTTATACATGAGGCAAAATGTACAAGGTAGCATTAGTAGATATAATATTTTCACGATACCTAAGTTGATTATGAAATAAACGTTATTCGTAACTGATGAGTACATTGGTCCAGATGTGGCTTAGTGCAGGCGATCGGTATAAGCCTTTACTTGTGTATAAATAATAATAATAATAAAAATCTTTCATTTGTGTATGTTCGCTAGTTCTAGACATGTTCTGGGCGTGCACAAGGTACCGGTATTGATTATATAATAAACGTTATTCGTAACTGATGAGTACATTGGTCCAGATGCGGCTTAGTGCAGGCGATCTGTATAAGCCTTTACTTGTGTATAAATAATAATACTAATAATAAAAATCTTTCATTTGGGTATGTTGGCTTATATTCTAGACATGTTCTGGGCGTGCACAAGGTACCGGTATAGATTATATAATAAACGTTATTCGTAACTGATGAGTACATTGGTCCAGATGCGGCTTAGTGCAGGCGATCGGTATAAGCCTTTACTTGTGTATAAATAATAATAATAAAAATCTTTTATTTGGGTATATTGGCTTATATGCTAGACCTGTTCTGGCCGTGCACAAGGTACCCCATAGGTCCTGACTGGCACGGCTACAGAGAATATTTGTATGAGTTAAACACGTAGATAATTGACATTTGATTCATATCATATACTTTTGTATTGATATTATATTAGATACTAGAATTAGTAGTGAAAATTGACATTATGATTAATATCATATACTATTGTAATGATATTATAGTACTAGAATATAATTGAAAATAGATTATAGAAATATTCATAGCCATACAACGCGGCAATGCCACGAGCGTTATGGGTACCTTTCCGTCAGGTTCTATCCGGAGTGGCCTATTAAATTAATTTTATGAGTGTTTTTTATTTTTATTTTTATTAGTTTTTAATCTTTTAAACTGTTTGGTAAATAATAAATTGAAAATTGACATGGATACATATCATATACTTTTGTAATGATATCATATTATTTGACTTGTAACTTTGGTGTTATCAATAAATGATTTGTATTTGTATTTGATAACTCACGAGTATCTTCTGCTGGTCGTCGGTGACTGCCACCAGGTCTCGGCAGCGCTCGGTGGCGGCGGCCAGTGCAGCCACGGCCGCGATGTGCGCACGCGCCGCCGCGGCCGCCGCACGCGCCTGCACCACCTCGGCGCACCACGCCGTCGCACCCAGCGTCTCTACCATCACCTGGAAATTAGGAAAATAACCTCATGATTCAGGCGCTACTTAGCGGCAATCTATTGTCTTCTTAACTTATTGACTCAGGCGTTACTTTGCGGAAATCCATTGTAAATAGAAGACAAAATTAAATATTTAGTGTACTTCCGCTGTGATCCGAAATCCAAATTAAGACAAGTAAAGGAAAAATTAACTAAGATTAATTAACTTAGATTAATTAAGGTTAACGTTACCTATCACAATTCGGAAATTCTTAACTCTACACGTGTTTCGCCTAACCACAAGGCATCATCAGGAGATGCTGACTCTTCGAACGACTAGTTAACTTTTCGATCCGAAATCCAAATTAAGACAAGTAAAGGAAAAATTAACTAAGATTAATTAAGGTTAACGTTACCTATCACAATTCAGAAATTCTTAACTCTACACGTGTTTCGCCTAACCACAAGGCATCATCAGGAGATGCTGACTCTTCGAACGACTAGTGAATTTTTCGATCCGAAATCCAAATTAAGACAAGTAAAGGAAAAATTAACTAAGATTAATTAACTAAGATTAATTAAGATTAACGTTACCTATCACAATATTCGGAAATTCTTAACTCTACACGTGTTTCGCCTAACCACAAGGCATCATCAGGAGATGCTGACTCTTCGAACGACTAGTTAATTTTTCCTTTACTTGTCTTAATTTGGATTTCGGATCACGGCGGAAGTACACTAAATATTTAATTTTGTCTTCTTTTTATTGTCTTCTTCTTCTTCTTCTTTGCCTTATCCCACTAATGTGGTTATGCACTACTGTATGGTACTCCGCGGTAAGGTTGACAATCCAACTGTTTTGAGCTCTTTCTTTTTGTACGTCCCTGATTATTACACTCGCACGTGTGGCCGGCGATGGCACAAGTTCTTCAGTGTCCCTCATTCTCGCGCGGAATATGCTAAATCGGTCCCTACGCGACGTGCTATATCTTACCTCAACGCTTTATCCGAAATCCAAGAAATCGATGTCTTCTGTAGTGCCGTCACTTGCATTGTTTGTGCATTCAGGAGTGTAGTTTTTAAGTATAAAATAATTAGCGCTTTGGTGTAAAAACTGTTGTAGCTATTTTTTGCTAGCTAGTTGAATAAATGAATAAATGGGGTCGGCACAGCAAATATTCCTCTTCCATTCTCCTCTATCAGCCGTCGTCTCTACACTCACTCCTTTCACTCTCATGTCCTCTTCACACACTCCATCCATGTCTTCTTCGGTCGGCCTCTTGCCCTTCTTCCTTGCACTTTCATTTCCATACATCTCCTACTAACATGCATCTCCTCTCTACGCATCACATGTCCATACCACGCTAACCTCCCACTCTTTAGTTTCTCATTCACTGGTGCTACTTTCAAACTTCCTCTATTATACTCATTCTCTGTCACTCCACACATCCATCTCAACATTCGCTGTTCTCTGCCGCATGCACTCCTCTTACATGCACATGTACAATCTATTGTAGATTGAACAATATTTCTTTAAATTATTACAGCTAGGTATTTAATCAGCAGGGCGCTCAAACACTCGAGTCAGCACTACAGACCAAGGTGGAGCATGCCTATTCTGGAATAACTGCCTCTCAAGGAGGCTGCCGGAACCTTACCTTAACCTTAACCTTACTATTTCATCTGTTTGTTTGTAACCAAGCTGTATCTGGTTGCCTGGATGAAATCGCTTTTAGCGCCGCCATTTTTGGCACTTGTTTTAAGTTTTTTTGTAATTATTAACAAAAATATTATGTTATAATAAGTGTGTAAAATAAAGACTTTACCTATCTATTTGTATCTTAAGATAGATAGGTTAAGTCTTATAAGACGAATGAAACAAAATATTTATGTAAATATGTTCTCATGTAAGTGATAATTTAATAACTTTTGTGAGAATAAATGTATTTAAACCTAAACCTAGATGCGTTATAGGTAGAGAGTTGAAATGGTTACACGTGATGTACCTATTTCTGTTGCCGCTGTAACAACAAACACTAAAGTTTTTTGGCAGTTTCGTATGTCCTAAAATATGAGTCACAAAATCTAAATTTTGTCAGATGCCAATTGCTCAGACCACTTTCAGGTTACACAGACAGGTCCACTTTTTTCGCGTTTCATACAGATGAAATGTCTTCGTTTGGTATTCCATATACCATGCTTGGTTTTCAAATAAATACTGAGCTGTGCTTACTTTTAAAAGTTTATTAGCTTAGATTTTCAGAAAATCAGCCAAAGATTATTTAAAAGTTTTTTTGTCAAAAAAGATTAGTGGACACAAAAAAGCTTGCTTGTTACCTACATGCAAAATTCCGAACAATAGTTCGGAATAACTTCGTATAACTTGTACGGAATATCTTTTTATTATGTATAAACAATGCGTTATGTATAAACTTCATTCTAATCCATAAGGTTAATCGTGTGTAACTTTGCGTACAAAGTTATTCCGAACTATTATCTTTTTATTATGTATAAACAATGCGGGTAACAAGCAAGCTTTTTTGTGTGCACTAACGTTTTTTTGACAAAAAAACTTTTAAATAATCTTTGGCTGATTATCTAAAAGTCTAAGCTAATAAACTTTTAAAAGTAAGCACAGCGCATATCTTTCAAGTCCAATATTAAATAATTCAGTTATCGTAAATGAGACTCTCAAATATTTATTTTGGGGGTGAAGGATCGTTTCAGAGGAATCCTTTTGTAAGTAGGTATATCGAGTTGATTGGAGAGTCAAGTTACTAAATTGTAAAGACACAGATATTGCAGAAGGATACATTCAAACATATTTACCTTTTGGTTCTTTTTTTAAATCAGGTCGTACCTAAATCTGAATATTAGACTAAAATGTAAACAATACTGTTACTCGAAACGAAAAAATATGAGGTCAGCTTCTTAGATATATGTAGTATAATGCAAGGTCAATCTTCTTAGACAAAAATATATATGTTTTATTATTTGGACACATTATTACGGGACATGTATCGTTCCCAAACTGGAGCAAGACGGACGAAGTAATATGAGAAACAGAAGTGGCTACTAATCTTCTAATATATTATTATAAAATTATCATGTCACAATGTTAGCTACCGAACTCCTCCGAAACGGCTTGACAGATTTTTACCTAATTTTATATGCGTATTCAGTAGGTCTGAGAATCGGCTACTCTAAATTTTTTGGAAAAACAACGTTTGCCGGGTCAGCTAGTTAATATACATTTTTCGGCCTTAGGGTGAAATCAGAAGGAAGAGGCCTATACCCAGCAATGGGTAGATATAGGCTGATGATGATGATGAGGGTGAAATTAGAGTTTCTAGTGTAAATAGCACTTTCTATGTACATAAAACTTAAAATATTTCTCGTAGCTGTACAGTTAGACTTGGTTATCTGTTTTATTCATGACCTCTGATCGCTCGTATTTCAAGAGCACTTTTGTATTCAGCGAAATTAGAATGATAGCCTCTTTAGTTTTATTTCGTTTTATTAGTCTCAGTTATTTAGATTAAGGGTAAATATTGCAAAAATCCTATGTTTTTTTTTTGCTGTCGGTGATTTTTGATATGTATAGACATGCTTTTTTATGATGAATGCCTGATGTTAAGCTTGACTGTGGTCTAAGATGTAACACGCTTGCCTAGAAGGAACCTATTTACTCTAGATTTGAAGACCTCCAATTTGACTTACTTCTCGGGAAAAAGAGACCCAGGAAGAGTCAGTGCTTAAGGATGTTTGGTAAGTCGATAATTAATAAGACAGCACAGGCGGAGATTACGCTTTGAATTGATCGTAGTCAAAAAGCAGCGGCGGCCTTTTGTGGACCGATTCTAAAATTTATTTTCAGTAACAAAATAATGCCGACAAAGATCATAATGTAATTCAAATATAATTAATTAATAATATAACAGAAAATCATATCTAAGTATCAACAGCCTTGAAAATTCTGCGAAGTTTTCCCGAAACCTACCGGTACCTTTAGAAACAGGACAGGGACGGGTCAAGGCCAAGGCTTGGGTTGGATTAGTGAATATACAAAGGCTGACGTATTTTCTTTTGTTTGTTCCATTCATTGTCTTTTGTTTTTGCCTTGCTGCTAGCTGTGTACGTCCTTTACTTCATAAATCAATATTGAGAGAATATATTGTTTTGCATGTTTTACGATTTTACTGAAACCGATGGTAAAAAAAATAGTATTGGTGTAGATAGAAGAAAAAATTAAATATTTAGTGTACTTCCTCTGTGATAACAATCATATCATATCAGAGCGGAAGTATACTAAATATTTCTTCTATCTACAATGGATTTCCGCCTGAGTCAATAGGTAGTATTGGTATTTATTTCATTCAGAGTGATCAAAGAGCTTCTTCAGGGCACGAAGTCCTCGAATTGTCCATGATAAATAATAATATGACCGCTACGAGTATGTATACAAACATACAGCTTCCCACAATCCTTCTAAGTGCTGAGTAGAAATTATTTTCTTAAAAATATATTTTTTTACACATTACAGTTAGGCATTCTGACCATCAAGACACGTTGCACCATACAAGTCAAAACGCTCTGGCCGCAGCCTAAGTTGAAAAAACTCTTAAAGAGTAGGACTTGCTGGAACATATCGTAAGGTGCTGGATAGATTTTCATCTTTTTAGCTAGCTAGGCGATTCCTAGAAAATGCTCTCCCGCCATGCTATGATTTTTTCACGATATTTTCCTTCACCGAAAACTCAAGTTCATTAGCGGGTATCGAACGCCTGCACTGCGGTACGTAAGGAGTCCGCACACCCGACTGAGATGTCATTGCTGCAATGTGTTTAATATGCTAGCAAGCGAATACGTGTTCGTAATTTATTCCCAGTTCCGCTAATGTCTGTCTGGACAGCTATACTAACGCTTGTGAGTGGCCTATTTACATAAACGCATCCATTCTTATGCAAACGCCGGTAATTCTCCGCTTGCCTGTTATTGAAGCTTGTTCAACATGGAGGGAACTTGTTTCACTTGCTTTTAATATAATATACACTTGCTTATGTATAGTAATAACAGTCAATAGCAGTCTAGTCTAGTCTAATAAATTAGCACTACTTGAACATATTTTTTTTACCAAACATGTTTAAATAGTGTCTTCTTTGTCTTAAAAATAATCAAATTCAGCAGGCAAAGCTTGTTATCTCCAATAACTTATGTATTCAACTTGTGCATTGATAGTGGCGTGTTTCCTAAAGCCTTCAAGAAGGCCCTTGTACATCCAATCTTCAAGAGTGGGAATAGAAGCATTGTTGACAATTATAGGCCAATATCAGTCTTGACAACTCTGTCTAAGCTGCTAGAAAAAATTATGAACTCTAGGTTGACAGCATATTTGATTAAAAACAATGTCCTTGCTGACAACCAATATGGGTTTAGAAGAGGTAAGTCGACTGAAGATGCAGTCTTGGAGCTTGTCAATAATGTTGTACGTCTTATAGATCGTAAGAAGAAGGCTTTATGCCTATTTTTAGACCTCTCAAAGGCATTTGACAGTGTTTCTATTCCCCTCCTGTTGCGCAAGATAGAGGGCGCTGGAATACGTGGTTTTGCTTTGCGACTTTTTGAGGACTACCTCACAGACAGAAAACAGTGTGTCAAAATTGATGATTACATAAGTACAGATCAACATATTGCATACGGTGTACCACAAGGGAGTGTTTTGGGCCCAACCCTGTTCATCTTGTATATTGACGCTTTATGTAAGCTTTCCATTTTGAATTGCAAGATCTTTTCTTATGCAGACGATACGGCGCTCCTATTATATGGATCCAATTGGAATGAGACACGTTATTATGCTGAAAATGCTCTTAGCTTGGTTATGAAGTGGCTTAATAGTAATGTACTCACCTTAAATATCAATAAAACTAAATATATAGCTTTCACGGGTAATACCCGAGCGCAACCGCCGGAATCTTTTAGTGTTAGAGCACACACCTGTGTTTTTCCGTCAGAATTCTCAAGTTCATGCTCGTGTCCAGCAATTACCCGTTGTTGTGAGTACAAATATTTAGGAGTATTGGTTGACTGTACCTTAAGCTGGGATGGCCAATTGCGTGCACTGATACCTAGAGTAAGAAAGCTATTGTATGTTTTTAAGAAGTTGAGAGCAGTTGCCTCCATAGACATCATCAAACAAGTATATTTTGCACTGGGACAATCGATTATATCATATTGCATTTCGGTCTGGGGTGGAACTTTTACCACACATATGATGCGGCTTGAAGTCGCTCAGAGAGCAGTTCTTAAGTTCATGTGTGGAAAGCCCATGCGGTACTCTACAGAGATCCTCTACAACGAATGCGATATTCTCAGCGTTAGGAAATTGTTCATCATTCAAACTGTCCTACGTAAGCATAAGCTTTTAGTTATTAATGAGCAAGAGCAAGAAGCAAAACGTAGATGTGATGTGGTGTGCTGCACGGGCCGACACAGAACTGCTCTCGCTAGCCGACATTTTGAATACATAAGTCCTCGCTTATATAACTCTATATGTGCCTCAACCGCAATATTCTCATTAACGCATGCAAAATGTAAAATGGCTCTTGTTAACTGGCTGAAACCACTTACCTATGAAGAAACTGAAAAATTGCTAACTGTCACTCGCTAGACCTTCCATGCTATATAATATTTTCAATATCCCATCCCACCACACACACCCACTTATGCACACACACACACACTCACACACTCACACACTCACACACACACACACACACACACACATAGGCACTTTTTTCACTCACACAGCTTGCACTCGTAATATATACAACACTCACAAAACACATATGCAACTTTGTCTGATTTAATTTAAATAATTGTATTTTCCTTAATCTGCAACAACCATGACCCTCAAATGATGTTCCACATATTTTTATAAAAATCAAATCTTAGGTTCAATCATTATAATCGTAATATAAGTAATATTAATAACATTGTAACAGTCTTCTTTTGCATTAATCACATTTATTCTACTATATTATATATCTTTGCACCTTTATACAATCAATTAAATTTTATAATAAGTTTACATTTTAAGCAACCAACTGACTGACTTACGCTTTTAAATAATTATTTCCACGAACGTCTGAAATATGTCACTTTCTATTAATCTTAAAACTTTTATAAATATGTACTTATCTTAGTCACTGGAAGGACTAGCCTCCATGGCACGGGCGCGAATGCGTCCAGTTTGAGGGTTAGAGAATAAGTTTGTATTGTACATATGAATAAATTAAAAAAAAAAAAAAAAAAAAAAACAAAAACCAATCACGGCTATGCCAAAAATGTGCACTAAAAACTGATTAACGTTTATTTTGAACTGGTATTAATGTTGTGGTATAAGGTCCGAGTAATATTACTGGCGGTATTAGCATACATGTTCGCTCCTTATTGTTTTATCATGTCTGAACATCAGCCAAGTGAACCTAATCTGCGTGAAAAAAATATTATATAGACAAACGTGTAGAAAATGTAAAATTTGTACATCATATAGAACATCTAGACGACCTCGTTAGCGTAAAGGTTACCATGCCGGTCTGCTAATCAGAAGGTTCCGGGTTCGATTCCCGGCCCGGTCAACATCTTTGTGCTTAACTAAATTTGTTGGCTGTGGGTCTGGGTGTTAAATATATATTTATATATAATATATGTATATGTAATATATATGTATGTATGTATATGTAGTATATCAGTTGTGTTAGCAACCATAATACGAGGTAGAAATGGTTCAGTATGGGGCTAACCAGCCGTGTGTGAATGTGTCCTAATATTTAATTTATTTATTTAATTTATTTAATCTAGAGCAATTTCAAAAACTCTCGTAACCAGAATTTGGCCGTGAAGCTCAGCTCATATTCTTAAATGTTTGTTAAATTTTGGTAAATTATGTTATCCATCCTGTTTAACGACCTTTGTTTCACCTTAGCCACTTAACTATTTTACAGTTTACTCGTGTTTCAACAGCACTGTCCCAATTAACTTAATTAGTTTATATTTAGAACGTATACAACGTCGGTGCATGACTTCGGTCTGCCGTCGCCATGGCTTGATACGCAAATTTCCCGAATACGAAGATCGCATTAGTTATTTCAAGTTAAGCCTGCTCTCCACTAGGAGACAGATTGGTGAGCTGCTATATCTTCATAAGGTTATTCACTCGAACGTGGACTGCCCGAGTCTGCTTAGTTCTATAAGCTTTAATTTCAGCCCTCGGCTTAGAAGCAAGAAGCAAAAATCTAAACTGTTTCACACTAATAAACTGTATAAAAATAACGTTTCCAGTAATAGTCCTATACAGCGCATGTGTCGCTCATATAACGAGCTGGTACTCAAATGTTGTGACGCTTCAGATAACAACCAATGTAAGACTCACATTACTGAACTGGATGTATTTAGTAACAGTCTCAGTCAATTTAGAAATAATATAAGTTATAGGTTAAATTGTTAAATTGTTTAGTACTTAAGATTTCCCCTTTTTTTATGTATATCTGAACCTTCATTATCATTAAGTTAACACTAGCATGCTGTGTACTCTTCTTTGGATTGCAGACTTGTTTTTGTTCCTTTAGTTTAGTTATGTTTAAAATGAATGTTTTTAATCTGTCTGAGTGCCTAATAAATAAATAAATAAATAAATAAATAAATTTGATAAAGTTCGTAGAACGGAGCTAATTTTCTTCGAGTGGTTCAAGTCTGTAATACGAGTAATTCAGTTACACGTAATTTCTTCACAGAGTAAACATTCAATTCCAATATTAACAAGTCGATATTAAAATTTATTGTTCAATAAGAAAAACGTGAAAATTGTTTGTTGGACGTAAAATGCGATATTTTATGGTGGTGTAAAACGCAAGCCTTGGGAGCTATTTATCACAACTTGGACTGAAAATGAGAAACAATTCGCTGTAGGATTACTATGAAATATTGTACCTTTATATTCGTGATTGGATTAATGAAACACTGAACGCTATTTATTGAAATTTTTAAATTGGCAAGCGCGCGCACTCTTAGACCGCAAAGTCACTTAGCATCAGGTGAGTTGTGGTCAAGCGCAAGCCTATTGAATAAGATGATGGGCCTGCTTATTATAATAACGTATGTTATATAACTTTTTCTATTTCAATAAGTTTTAAGTTTTGAGAACGTCGTAAATATTTTAAGGTATACCTACAACGTAAAATCTCTCTGAATAAGGTGTTAAGACAGGGCTCTAAAACCCACAATATCATCTAAGTCACAAACACATTTACGACGCTGAGCACCTACTCAGGTGTGAAGTCGAGATGGCGCCGCACGTCATTCATAGCTCAAATGACGTCATATTTTCTTAGGGAATAATCTTTAACGAAGGCGAAGTTATGGCTGATATTCCGCTTCAAAGACTATGAAGTATGAGGATTTAATAATCAAGTTAAATATACACATGAAAAATTCTAAGAACACTGATATTATGGAGGTAAAACTTTATGCCTGTATTTTATATACGTTCCTTTCTAACTATAGTGTAGGATATAACCAAATCAATTTTACTTACTCTGTTAAATCCAGCTTCTAAATATGGCAGCACTGCGAAGTCATCTTTGAGATATGCACTGAAACAGAAGAAAAATATATTAAATTTTGCTAGCAGGTAATATTATACTCGTATAATACCTGTATGTACCTCTTGTAATACGGTACAAATTGGTTGGTTAATGCTTATAAAATACTAGCTGACCCGGCAAACGTTGTTTTTCCTCACTGAGGGGGTATGAAAAATAGATAGTGTAGCTTATATGACACGTTCGTAGATTTACCATAGCAGCGCCATCTATTGATTACTTACTCAACCCAGTCGAAAAGTATCGACATCTGCTAGAATCATTTGGAGTTAACAGATAATTGTGACTGTCAAATAATAACAGACAATAATTAGCAATAAATTAAAATTGCGACTATAATTTGAGATTTAAACTATCCTATCTCTCAAGTTGGATCGAACTGCACATGGTGTGCAAATTTTATTATAATCGGTTAAGTGGTTTAGGAGTCCATTGAGGACAAACATTGTGACACGAGATTTATATATATTAAGATATGAGTAGAAATAAACCAACTAAGAAATTTAATACGCAAAAAATATGAAAACATCCTACGGCATGTTGTACATAAAAACATATGAAAGACGCTTTCTAAAAGATTGTTTCGCAGAATATTAACTTTCACTCATATTTTCTCCGACACCGTTTAAATATAATTTAATACTAGCAACAGGCATTTCTATATCAGTAATATGACACGAGATTTTCTTCCTACGGCTACGCCCACGTGTCAACTACTGCCAATTACGAGCTTTTGAGAAAAGCTCCGCTTAGGGAAAGCTTACACGAGTTCCGAGAAAAATTCCTGTTATAAACATACACGTGGCTCGTACTGGGTACAAAAGTAATTGGTGTGTTGAATATTAAATATATTGGAAACATTTAAATTATTTATTTACTGTATTTTCTTTTCTTTTTGTTTTGTACAATGTTTGTCTGTTTTGCACCACCGCCTCTCACTCTTGCCATGGTCCGTTTCATTCACGGTTGCCTGGCAGAGATCGCCATAGGCGATAAGGCCGCCATTGTGCTCTTGTGTATTTTTTTATCTATTTTTTGGCGTGCAATAAAGTTATATTATTATTAAAAAATTTATGAAATAAGACGGTTGCTAATTTTTGTTTGTTATTTCGTTTTAACTTAGTGGCGCTGCTCTGATGTCGAGAGTTTTTAAGACACCCTAGTGCCGAGGATCAAGTATGTATGGTTGAGTATTGACCAGTATAATATATAAATTGGCTAATTTATTCACAGGTCAAAATTTTAAATACTGCTTTCGGCTGACCGTACTAACAGAAACAATATGAACGTATTATTTGTTTTTTTTTTATCGCTGATATGAACTGCATTCTCCGGCTAGGGTGAAACCCCGCTGATAAAGTTGAGACGTGCCGTATCTATCGTGTACACTACGCTAGACAGTACATGTCACTGTCGATACATGCATTAATGCGGGAATAATGAGAGTGAAGACACGAGTCCAAGACATTTTCAAAGGTTCAGAGGATGACAAATTAAAAACTTAATTTTCCTGCATTGCTTGACATTTGTACACTCTTATTTAAAGCTATTGCTAGACACTTTATGATGTAATATTGATTCATTTATTTAGTTTAAGATTAAGTTATTTAGTACCAACCAGTGAACAATTATATAATAAGGTAAAAAAAATGTTTCAATGTAACAACTTTTGACGCTGGAAATAAAAACTTAACAATTTGAATTAAAACAAATTAGAATGGATCCATTAAAAAAAGAACAAGATATTTTATGAAATGATATAATTACGAGGTTACAATCACAATTGTAATATTGAATTCGTCGTTGGTTTTTTTAAATCCGACGTGACTGTTAGATACAATTTTATTTCAGTTTAAACAAGTTCCATTTCAAAATCCTCTTTATTTTCCCTTACATTTTCTCCATGAACCAGCCAGTATAGTGTAAAATACTTAATAATCGTTTTCCAATAACCCTTGGCATTTTGCATATACACATAACAATAGTTATGTGTATATGCAAAATGCCTATAGCTTACAAAACATGAATCAAAATGCATTCTATATCTCATTGCCCATTCCCAATGCCTATATTTTACAAAACTTGAATCACAAAGCATTGTGTATCCTATTACCAACCTATATTCAATTTCACAGGTATAAAATAAACATACATTTCTCGTTAGCTGAAAATACGCCGTGTCACTAAATATTATCACAAACAAGCTTGCAATTAAGGAAGGAAAAATCGCTACTTATTGATAATTTATTAGAGAAGAGATAATATACATATAAAATAACTCGGACTGTCACGAGACGATGGCAAGAGGCCCGACGGAGCCACTCTAGTTCCGTGGTGTCTCGGCCGTACCCTGGTTTGGGATGCCACGTGCGTGGATACATTGGCACCGTCTCACGTCACCGCCACCGCTCGCAGCGCGGGGGCCGCTGCTCAGCAGGCTCAAATTGTCAAACATCGTAAGTATTCACGGATTAGCGCAAAATATGAGTTTGTGGCGCTGTCCGTGGAGACTTTAGGCCCGTGGTCGTCCGACACAAAAACTTTTTGTAAAGACATCGGGAAGCGGTTGGTCCTCGCTTCTGGAGATCCAAGAGCTGGCAGCTATTTCTTACAAAGACTAAGTTTAGCTGTTCAACGGGGTAATGCTGCCAGCATCTTGGGAACTCTGCCCCGCAGCGACAGCCTGGATGGTGAGCTTACTCTAATTTAAATTGTATTGTTTAAGTTTGTATATAATATTTTAATTGATAATTTCTGTAATAGTTATTTGTAAACAAATATGTTGAATAAACATAATATTTCTTATTTATGTGAATAATAATAAATCTTAATAATAAATCTTTATTTATAAAATATTTAATTTTAAATGTAATTTATCACACTTCTGTTGAAAATTACTGTACTCTTTCTATAGAGTAGGATGTACGGAATTGCCTCAATTGTCCTCACAAAGACAAAATTACATATAAAATATACGAAAAAGATCGTGAGTCATTTTTTGCCTCGTTATGAAGAGCTTTATTAAACAACAAACGATTGATTGAATTTCTTAGAGAATATTCATAGAGCAATGTTTTGAATCAAAACAAATCCTGAAAGATAAAGGCATAAGATAATACGAGTAGATTATTATAATATGTATGTATAATACATACTAATATAGCAAAAATTTGATGAAGAGACGTCATTCTGTAGAAAGTGTTCACAATTTTAGGCTTCCGTAGTCATACAAGAAACAGCTTTCCCGTTAAATAATGAATTCGTATGTGCCAAGTGGCAAATTCTGGTGTAGGGAGATTCAATCAGCCCAAAGGTCTAACTCGTCTTAAAGACTGTTTGTAGTAAGGCAAACAGCCTAAAATTTATCGTGTAAATAATTGTATATCGTATGAACACCTATCCAAACTCTGTCTGCATCGACAGTTGCCTAACTTTGATAATCTGCTTAAGTTAGCCAAACTGTCACCAAGGAAATGTTCTGATGATGAAGAAAAGATACAGAATAGACCAGAATAGATACATTAATCCTTTACTTTTACTCACTTATTAAAGTAAGCTAATAACATGAGATGCTCAAAATGGCGGCCTTATCGCTAAAAACTTCCAGGCATTGATAGGAGGGACGGTACAGTGACTATAAAACTACTGTACTACTAACACTGTCACAAGAATATATAAACGAAACATGATAAACCCTTCAAGTTTGAGCTCATCTAAAAAAGTTTGATGGATCAATAACAGCGGTCACAAAAGCTGAATACATGTTTTTTTTTTTAAATATAACAAGTATGTTGTTATTATATGTTGTATTGCAGTGTATAGTGAAATGAGATTAGGTGGTATCGATGGCATACTTTTTCCCTTCAATCCGCTTGTCTTGATTCTAAGATTCCACTGAGTTCCATTGAACTTTATGTGAATGAGGCTTTAGAACTGTGATTTTTTAAATCCCAAGAGTGTTTTTACTAAAGTTGTGGCAACCAAAGAGACGAAAATTTCGCTCTTATAAAAAGCCCATAATAGAAACTAAGGTTTCTTATAATGGCTAGCAAAAAAAGAAACAGAAAAAATAGAAAATATGATTCGAACGAGTGGTGAAGTTCGAGAGAACATTTTCCGGATCAGTGGCGTGAGTATGCTTGGTCAAAAATCCAGCGAAAGGTTGTTCACGGTGTCTGATTTTACGAAGTACAAAATAAATCGTATCGACGGTAAGTTTTTTTATATTATGATCAGCTCTTTTCAGTAATTAATGATCAATTTATTTTTGAAGAGGCGTTAATCTTTTGTCTAATATCGCCACCAAAACTCATTGCTCTTACAAAACCTAGTAAGTTAATCAAATCGTATTTCTTGCTAAACTTCTTCACGTAAGACCAGATAATAGTAAGACTACATACCAAGGTATCGTTTATGTAAGCGCATAATGTCTTAAAAACCTTAACTTTATTCTACTACTAGCTGTAGTCAAACACAAACCAATTATTTTTAAGCAAACACCATATAACTCAAAAAAATAATCAGTAAATCTATGTATTTTCGGTTGACAATTCTCATTCATATTTTACTGATAATAAAAACAAGCTTCTCCAGTTAAGTAATGACAAAGTCAGTAAACATACAGAAGCGTTTAAATATTTTTTCAGTTTGCACACATAAATTCACAGCGCATGTGTCTTAAATTGCAGCGACCTGTATTTTTTTGCGTTTATTTATTTTATGCCCCATGTTTGGTTGTTCAATTTAATTTGTGGAAGCGAAAAACAATTACTGTAAAAAATGAACGGGTTTTATTGGCGTTAGTCGACAGAGAAAAATAAAGTGAGAATTGCGATAAAAACTACAGGAGCAGTATTTTTTTATCCGTTGGCCTTTCCCCCAACACATTTACGTCGGAGACATTTTACAACAAACACTTTTCACTCACAGCAGTCATTGCGAAAAAGTGCTTTAAATAAAAATAGACTAAACCATACCATACATTATTAGACCCTTAGTACACCTACATTAGTGATTTTGACTCTATTTTACTATAAGTAAGAGTAATAAGAGTTTTTTTAAATAATAATAGTAATCATCCCTGTTGTCATCCTTTTAATATTATAAATTCCAGTTGTAAACCATAAATGTTTCAAGCTCTCAGGTTCAAACTGCTAAACTGATTAAGATGCTATTCTGTGTAGTTATAATTTAAACCATGGCCTTTTCCCTACTTTCTCATCTCACGGATATACGAGGGTAATGCGACGGGGCATAACAAGTATTTGAGATATGGCAAAAGGTCCAAAAGTATATAATAATTAGAAGGGTTGATGAGCATCACTAAAATGCAACGCCTTTAGCACGAGCCTGATTATAAGAAAAACAAGAATTTACGAACATTGGCCATCATATTAAAATAATTCTATTCTTTTCCTTCAGTTCCTAAAATTCTATTATTTTTTCCATATAAATGGAAATGTAATTATATGCTACCACTCCATATTGTTTTTAGTTAATCATTGCTTATGTAATTTTTTAAATATATAAAGCCATTTTTTCTTCCAATTTCAACAACAGACAGACAGACAACTGACTGTAGACGGCTGAGACAAGTTTTTTATATTTCATATCAAGCAGAAATATATCTCTATATGCTCAAAGCGGTAATCCGATTGAGGTAAAAAAGTACAAAGAGCTTTGAACTGTAGCTGTTTTGATATGCTTTGATCCCGTGACGCTAGCAAAATGGCGGCGGTGGTACTTGTCGTGGTTTTAACACGCACACCACGTTTCGTATTTATGTTTTTTAGTGTTTGCAGGGTTTTTCATATAATTTGCATATTTTATTCAAAAGGGAGCAGGAAAATTGCATTATATTAGTTTATACATATGTATTTTATATTGGTAGGGTATGTTTATATAATGGTAGGGTATAAAACATTTAGTTTTTACTACACGTATGTTAGAAATTTAATTACTAATAGCAACGCTATCCTATCGATCATCATGATCAATGATCGGTGGGACTGTCCTATCCAGCACAAATGGATGAGAGTGGTAACTGGAGAAAAACTTTAGTAATGTAGCTTTCTTGACATTTTTAATTAAATATTGTTTTTTAATTATTGATTTGTATTTAATTTTAAGGTATTTTAATATTTTTTTATGTATAAGGTCATGTAATTTAAGATTGTGATGGTATGGCAATAATTTCTAAAATAAACTATTATTAATATTGTAATTTTTCAAGATTTAAATAGTACCACGGGATGGAAAATACTAAATTTATACGCCACACAGATTTTCTTCTATTCTTAAATCACTATGATATTTTAAATAGAGTTATCTTACAGATTAATCTATATCTGTCTAGTACAATCATTACTAATTACTTATTTTATTTAAACAGGTTGAATCTTATCGAGCTACTCCTCAACATCGTCTGTCTCCCCACAGCTGGGTATAGGACTCCTCTGCAACAAGCTGAATACTACGGTCTCTGGCCAGTCTCCACCAGTTGTTTCCTTCTTTCCTACTTCAACATAAAACACAATTTCTCCGTAAGCTCTTAACCCCTATCTAAACGTTTTAAAAGCGGTAAACAAACCGCAAAGCCCGGACGATCTGGACGGATGGCCCCTGAGACTCACACGTCCGGCGATTTAATTTCAAGCCAAGATAAATTGAATCTGCAGCCGCCGCCGGCTAAATAGGTTGTTGACTGCCAGGAAAAACCGGGATCAGCCGCCATGTTGATGTAGAGATAGCTTTTAAGGGTTAATAAACTCAGGATCGTAGTAATTAGGACGTACTTTGTAAGCGAAGTATAAGGTGAAATTTGTATTCTGTTTATACTCGAAATATGTTTAGATTATTTTCAACGTATGAACATTTTAGCTGATAAGGGATTGAGTTGAATTAGTATAAATAGAAAAGAGTGAGTATGGCTTGTCGGGAGAACGTCGGACTGCAGTTTACGGCACCTCGGTTCAAATACAGTCTTAAAGTAATGAGCTCTTTTCAAGTTATGTGTGGAATTTGCGTTCGATAACTCGGTTAAGAAAAACATCTTGAGGCAACCCATACGCTACAAAGACCAAAAAATTCGTAGACAATAGCTAATTAATCAGCTAACCCGTACTTGGACAGCGTAGATATGACCTTTATTTCTTTTCTAGTAAGAGAAGACCCCGAGTCCCAGCAGAACTTATAAGTCAGTTGTTTTTCTTTGTATATGAAATTTACGGCGCACATGTTGTTTTTTTGCTTTTATTTGAAGAATAAGCTTTACAGTAAAAATAAGCCTGTGTGTGTTAGTTACTTCAGGCAACATGCTACGTGTTTACCAATTTAATTCAAAGATTAAGCCGTTTGTAGAAGTAACAATATACTACTTTGTAAATTTAAAAACAAAATATTTTCATTTCTACATGAATAACTAGGAGCTCCAATGTTACAGACAGATAATAAACGTAGACACAAAAGATCCTTTTGCATTTTCTACTTGATGCTTTTCTACGTCATTCATCTGTTTTCTGAAAAAAAACCCACGCTAATAATATAAAGGAAAAACTTTGTGTGTATCTTCGAGCTCAAACAATTGAACCGCTTGGAATGAAATATGGTCAGGAGATAGCTTAGGCCCTAAATACTCATGGGCATCTATAATCCCGGATCAATACAAGTAAAGTGGTCAGTTAGTAACAATTAAAATAGAAACAGGAGTACTTTTAAAATAAACGTCATACTTGCATTGCAAACAAAGGCTAAGCAAATATAAAAATGCTCTCAAACACGAGTGGACCCATTTCGAGAGTTACGTAAGTGTTTTACGCTAAAACCATTTACTGTCGTACTTCACATGACCTGTCTGAAAGGGTGCAATCAAACATACATTGACACCCAACTGTTGACAATATAAACAGTATGACAATGCTCGCAGTAACAATATACTTTTAATTTTTTTTTTTTATAATTCTCTCGCATAATTTTACTCGTAGATTTGAAATGATGACACCTCAGTCAAAGTGGGTTCAATCCCTGCCCATGAGCTTGAATTTCAGTACAGGAAAACATCGTGCAAAATTTGTAACATGGTGGTAGGGCATTTTTAGTAGTCGCCGGGCGAGCTACCACCTTCAAGTTGAAAAACCTATCACCAAACACTTAAAGGTGTGTTTTGGTAGCATTCTCGAGAGCCAGTAATTTCAGACTAGGTTAGCTCCACCTTCATCCAGAGCGTAAATTACGCAAAAAAATCTGCAATTACACGCCCTGCTAGTCAAAGGCATAGCTGTATTAGAATGAAGGCAATGATAGAGTACATACGTATTTATCTGAAACAATATAATATGACTTAGATTGCAAAATTCCTAAAACATGCTAACTATTTATGTAATTTATGACACATAAGACGTCTTCAAAATTCTTAGAACATACCTACTATATACATGGCATGTTCTAAGAATTTGTTTGCCGATTAATAAATGTTTTGTTGAGCTCCGTAGAACGTCTACGTCGTAGGCGTATGTCGTAGACGCTTTTGACAACTTACACGAAACTATGTGATTTGAAGATAATAATATGTCAAGATAAGACTATTTAATATCGTTATCTGGTTGGGCTTATCTTAAGAAATACAGACTTTGATACACTGCTCATGTTTAGCTCTATATGTTGTATATATTATTATATATATTAAATTTAACTATAAAAGCTAAGAAAAACGAGTATGACTCGGTGGTAATAACGTCTGTTTTTCCATCAAACGGCTCCTGGTTCAATCCCAGCCCTACACCAATGACTTGTTTTTGTTACAAGTTATGTGTGGATTTGCACTCGCTTTACGGTGAAGGTAAACATCGTGAGGTAACCGGCATGTTTGAGTACCAATATCTGAAGACATGTGTCATCCGCCAACCCGCACTTGGCCAGCGTGGTGGATTATGGCCTATATCTCTCTCCTAGTGGGGGAAGCCCCGAGTCTCAGTAGTGGGAACGTATAGTGGGCTGCTTATCTTAATATATATAAATTTCGTGTCACAATGTTTGTCCTCAATGGACTCCTAAACCACTTAACCGATTATAATAAAACTCGCACACCATGTGCAGTTCAATCCAACTTGAGAGATAGGATAGTTTAAATCTCAAATTATAGTCGTAATTTTAATTTATTGCTAATATTGTCTGTTATTATTTGACAGTCACAATTATCTGTTAACTCCAAATGATTCTAACTGATGTCGATACCTTTCGGCTGGGTTGAGCAAGTAATCAATAGATGGCGCTGCTATGGTAACTCTACGAACGTGTCATATAAGCTACACTACCTATTTTTCATACCCCTAAGTGAGGCAAAACTACGTTTGCCGGGTCAGCTAGTGCTATATATTAACTTTCGAAACGCAGCAATTATGGCACATCGTAGCATACACTTTGAGACATCTTATATCTATAAACATAGCCCATACTCGTATTCCTGTCAGGTCGTACATCGCGTCCTTGTTGTCCTTTTTATCACATAAAAACGCGTTCGTTTTATGTCTCCGTGTAAAAGCCGGTTACTTGTTTTGCGTCAGGGAATTTATGTGAAAAATAATAACGTTTGATGTGTACGGCCGGATCAGTTTATATGTCATTAAGAGTCGATCATAAACCACTGATGTAAGAGTTTTTTGTTGTCCGGAGACGCATAGATGTGGCATGAAAAATTTAAGTTTTATGGATATTGCATAAGCAGCCTATACGTTCCCACTGGGACTCGAGCACTTCTCTCACTAGGAGAGAGATAAAGGCCATTATTTGCCACGTGCGCCGAGTGCGGTTTGGCGGATGACACAGGTCTTCTCATATTAGAGTCCTCAAATGTATCGGTTTCCTCACGATGTTTTCCTTCCCTGTTAAGCGAGTGCAAATCCACACATAACTAGAAAAACAAGTCATTGGTGTAAGGCCGAGATCAAACCAGGGGCAGTCTGATTGAAAAGCAGACGTTATTTCCATCGAGCCACACTCGTTTTTTATATATGGATATTGAAAGAAATACAATTCGATTAATTTTACTTGTAAAACTAATTTTATTTTCATAATAAAGGTAAAGAGCGATTGTTACACACCATTATTTGATATTTAAAAATTATCATTATAAATAAAATATTATCCCACTCATTATCATCGCGGTGTGGAGACGACGGCTGATAGAGGAGAGTGGAAGAGGAAAATTTGCTGTGCCGACCCCACCTAGTGGGATAAGGCAAGGAAGAAGAAGAATAAGATAATCATCGAGGTGTAATTATTGACTTACACTATTGAATCCGATGACTTACAATACGTAAATATTTCTACTTGTATCTCAACTGTAATGGCGACAGTATCCGGTTCTTCTAGGGACATATTTACTACAATGTAACCGTTATAACGATAAATAGATTGGAAAATGATTGGAAGCCATTGTTTATGCTTTGAGTCAACCGGGAAAGCGGATGACGTCATTGATTAGTATTCATAAATTATTATATCTCACGACGGTACTCGTATAAATAAATATAGATCGCATAAGAGGAAATATCTGGTGATGCGTTTGGATATATTTAACGTATATTTAACGTTCACAAAGACGTCAGTCACTTCAAAAATCTTGCGATCTTAAGTTTGCACTACAGTTGATTCCACAGTTTTTTAGATCTAGGCTAGGAAAGCTCCTGGAACAGATAAGAGAGGTGCTAGAACATTGTTTCTATATCCAGGAAACCACTATAATATGATCGTTGCGCATCTCGGCACAAGGCCTTAGCTTGTCATCAGACTTACTCTATCTATATCAACGTAGATTGGTTAATAAAAAAACGTTTATAATAAAAGTTGAAATTTCAGCACAGTGTGATAAAAGCACATCAGCATAATGCTGTTCGCTTATAAATCAAATACATAAATAAAACATTATTTTTTGTAAAAAAAACCGTCAAAGAACAAAATTAAATTCAAATGTTTTAACATTAATTTAATAAACGTGTAATCGAAATATAAATCTTGTCACAACAGCCACAAACTTATGACGATTGTTGGCCCACGGAAGTTGTGGAAACTCCCAAACTCGATGAAATTTGTTCTTTTCTGCTAACTTTATAATTTTTATGAACGACGAGAATTTTGGACGAGAAGTTTTCGACATTGTTGTAGTCGAAACAATTTTTGCTGAGATTCCCTAATAAAACATTGTAAAACTCTTATAAGAAAATGTATTTATCGTGGGCCCGACGGTATCTTTCTTTATTTCATTCTAGATTTTATTTGAACATAGTTTAGTAAAATGATAGTGTATGTATATACAAAATGATAGTGTATATACATACAATACGTACAATATAATATTATACAATTACGTACAATATAATATTTCAATTAAAAAAAAATGATAATATGGTAGTTTTTGATAGCCTGAATGCTGCCAATATTATTTAATGTCATTCTACTCGTATCTAACCTTAGTTTCGTCGAGGCGCTTCATCATTTAGAGCACTTGCAAATTGTAGACATGAAATGAATCGCACAATCGCTTAATCTGTTCATAACTGAAGATGACCAAACAAATTTATTTTTCCTTATCTTGTAATTATTTGGGCTATTATTCAATACTAGCGTCGACCCGCGGCTACTCGCGGACAGGCTATCTAAGAGAATCATTACAAAAAAAAAATAGGTATTTTTAATAAACAATAAACGTGAATATTTATATTTATTAGTTGACACTGATTCATCGACATGCTTGCACACACAGATTATGAAAGACAGAAGGAAATCTATGCAATTATTTTGGGACTACTTTTCATAGTGATCTTTATCTATACTATGTCTATCTTCTTACGAAACTTCAATGAAATCAATACAGCTTGAAGAGCAAAGAGCAAGAGATTATTAAATTTAAAAATTAACGCCTTGATAACGGTCTACTCGTAAGCTCGTGTAAGTACCTACTTATTTTGTTACAAAATAAATAAAAATCTCCGCGTTATTTTCGTTTCGTTCTAGAACTTTTTAATTATGTTGATGTTACTAACAGGATAAAATAATATTTCCACGATAAATTAGCGTTCACAAGATTATCCTCTTTAATTCAGTCGCTATTTTATTCTTACTTTGTTTTACTAAAAAAAATATAATTTGTTTTACTTTATTATAGCTCCAGTTTTACGGACAAAAAGATATTAAATAGTAATGACAAGTAGAAGATTGAGAAATATATATAAAGTATGTTATATTTATTTATATTTAACATGGCTATGAAAAAACAATATTTATACAAAAAAGCGATACTTATAAAATACTAAACCAAACAAGCATTTAAATAAAAGTGAAAAACGAAACATGACAAGATCGCTGTACCATAATGTATTATTATAAACTTTTTGTACTTCATTAAATTATGTACATTTACAGGTTGATCAGACGCGACTTATAGCGAGTTATTTGTTGGTCCAAAAACGTATGTTGATCCGCCGCCTTTTGTTGATCCAATATGCATTTCTAGTAACAAATGTGGCTCCACCCGGATCAACATCTACAATCACGTGACTTTTTACTAGCGCTTGCATATGTTGATCCGATATACAAATCCACCTTGCGATAGTTACTGAATAACGTAAATGTTAAATTAAGAGTTAAATAAAAATAAAAGATTATTTAAGGTTTCAAGGACCCATTTTAATTCAAATTCAATTTATGAAGTGACTACGATCCAATACCTGAGAGAAGATTAAAGCACCGCTACCTCCCGTTACCCAACTTGGCTCAGTATTCTATGTTACGGCGATATTAACAAACTTCCGCGGCATAGTAATGTTTCTCCACACAACAACGACCTCAACTGTGTTCAAGTACTTGCCACAGAGTGAGTTTGTAGGGGATAGACAGGAAATAATTAAAAACATAAAGGTGCAAAGAAAGGATTAGAAATGTAAAGTGTAAGAAAATAATTTGTATGTACATTTTTCGCTCATAACTTATAAACTAACAGTAATTTGACAAATGTGTCGTTAGAAGTTTCTTGTGTTAAAAACGCTATAATTTTGTTGTTTGTAATTTTATATTGTGTATCCAAATGCTGGACCTTTTGATATGTATTCTAAATTATTATTATATAATTAATCAGCCGATTATATACCAGTCCATCAATAATCAATTTTGTCGTTTTTGGAAAAAAAGAAACAAGAAAAATATAATTAATGTGACACATTTGTACACATTTCACACATGAATACTCGATATTAGTAGTAACTGCCATATATTCTGTGGACCATTTACCTTCATCTAATTTCTCAATCATCGTCCTGTTCCGCCGTGATCCGCAAATAACAATAAAGGTGTGTGCACATTACTTTTATATCCGGGAAGCGATAGTTCGGATCTGATTTACAATTAACGACATGTGAAACAACAAGGGATAGTTATGACGTCATAAACAAAACAAAGCAACAAAAGGTGAGTGGGAAACTTTAAGGGTAGCTTGGTACACCAATACGAATATCTGAAACCATATACCTGTACCTGAGTGACTATAATAGAAATGATGTTTCGAAAGCCGAATTTAAAAAGTTCCGATTCCATTTTAATTATTTCCAAAACTGATTTTATACATCAATAGTAGTTGAGTATTGATTGTAATATTTCATATTGTATTATTACTTGTCTTTTTATTGCACGGAAAAATATTAATAGGTATCAAACTGAATAATCTTTTGGTTAAGGTGCCTGGAAGTGACTACGCAGCCTTGGTCTGACACGATAAATGGTTGGACGAAAGAAAGACAATTATATGTTTAATTCATAGATACAAGAATAAAAGAGTTACTTATAAAGCAAGGAAGCGTCAGGCGTGAGATCGCCTTATGTTTTGCAGCACGTGGCTTTGACTATCGTCAAAAAGCTAAAGCTTACGGTGAAGAAAAAATATCGAAAGGAATATAGCATGGTGTTAGAGCATTAACTACGATAATGCTGTCCTGGTAAGCTTTAAATTGTTAATTTATCGCTACGAACCAAACGGTGTATTTATCCGGCAGCTTGCAAGATACCCGGTAATTCCCCGATTAGGTAGGTATTAGATCAAAATCACAAAATAAAATGAAATCATTTTATTTCCGTTGCCCACAGATAATATTTAAATATGGAAAATATTAAGAAGTGTCCCTTGTAAGCTACCGCATATGCGGTGTGCAAAAACACAAAAAAATTATAGATCTTATTTTTTTAAAACTAAAAGCTAGTTTCGTTCGGTGGTAATAACGTCTACTTTTCAATCAGATGGCTCCTGGTTCGATCCTGGCCCTACACCAATGACTTGTTTTTCAAGTTACGAGTATGTGTGGATTTGCACTCGCTTTACGGGGAAGGAAAACATCGTGAGGAAACCGCTATGTTTGAAGACCAAAATATCCGAAGACGTGTGTCATCCACCAACCCGCACTTGGCCAGTGTGGTGGATTATGGCCTATATCTCTCTCCTAGTGAGAGAAGGCCCCGAGTCCCAGCAGTGGGATCGTATGGTGGGCTGCTTAATTATGCTTATGCTTTTTTTTTAAACATGACATGAAACATTAGTGTGGTTACCTTGGTCAAATGCCTGGATGTACTATACTATAAAAATGGGTTGATCATGAGTCGCGTCGTCGATCTTCAAGAAGGGCGAGTCGTGTCGGCTCTCTGTCATTGGGCGGTTTAATCGTCGGCCGGTTTGTTTGTGCTGTCTACATCGGAACCGGGTTACGGTGATGGAAGAACCCGACCTACTTTACAAGTGCAAATACCAATTACGAGGCTTCGATAGAACGGTGTATTAAGTATTAAGAAGCTGATATGGTACTATCAAATATTATGTTATGAATTTATATAACATAAGCTAGAACTGAAACAAATAATATTTGTAGGGAATATTTATTAATTCCATTGACGGAGTTGTCAAACATTCTCAGTACTGGATCTTAGTTCATACAAATGTTTTAAAATGTTATTGTAATGATGTTCTCACGTAGGTAAGTGACCATTTTAAACTTTGTAGGAAATAAATGTTTTTAACTTTTCGATTAAAACGAAGATAAAGAGAAAGTTTTATCAATTTTTTTTGAAATCCTTAAAAAAATAAAGAAGTTATTCCCTAAAGAAGTTATTTGCGTATGCCACGGGAACTACAATTGTTTTCGGGATAAAAAATTAGCGTATGTGTTAATCCAAAGTCTAACCTATCTTCACACCAAATTTTATCAAAATAGGTTCAGCCTTTTGAGCGTGGAGAAGTAACTAACATACTCACTGACACACAAACTTTCGCATTTATAATATAAGTAGGATTTATATCGTCAATTTGTTTCAATTTAAATATGTACCTACTCGTATATAGTAGCTGAAAACCGTTAAACCAATCAGAGGCAGTTCCCCGCAATTAGCCGAAGTTATAATCGCATTCGAACAGTTCAGAGTAAACAAGTTAGTTCAACAACCCGACCGCGGCCGCTAAGTGCTTTGAAAGCGAAAATACAGCAAATTAACTTTATTTCCTTTTTGTTTTGGTGAAATCCTTAATTTAAGCAAATTCAGGTGATATTAACGGTCTTCGAAAAAAGATGAGGTCATATCATATTCTATTGTTGCGTTTCGTATTACAATTCTACTAATTATTTTGATATACATAATTATGAGATTCCGAGACCCGGAATAGGCTAAATTAAAAAAAAATACGTTTAAGTAATGTATATAGCAACAAAAATGATTTAATAAATTCTGTTGACTATTCAGAAATAAGGTCCATTGTTTATTTATGTGTGTTTTGGTGAAATAGGGCATTTTTACCTAATCTTCGAAACCTAGTTTCTCTAAACCTACTCCAAATGAAAACGATATCACAAACCAAAGGAAAGAGTAAGTAAGTTAAGAACTTAGATGAATCTAGCAAGTAGTTTCTCCTTTGCCTCAAAGAAGAGTTTCTTGACAAGCAGTTTGTAGCAAAGCTCTACTTGAACTCATTTAGATGCGATCTAAAGTTAAGTTTAAGTATAGAAGTTATCATACACAGTTTATTTAACCAGAATGTAAATACTACTTGAATCCGACTGAGTTATTTTTATTTCAGGAGAAGGTACTATTATTTCAAGTTTTATTTATTTTGTTCAACATTTTTCTTTTCAACTTCAGTTTTGGTCAACTAGCAAACCTTTACCTGATCCAAAAAGAAACTAACTGAGCGCTAAATTATATTTACCTAGCTTTTAAATTGATATTTGTTTTAGTTGATTGTGTTTGCTGCATATTTTTTTCAGAATTGAAGAAATTAATTTTCCAAAAATGAAATAGTATTTACAGTTGATATCAGGGTTTGATTAAAAGCTACTCAAGGAAAATATGGTACCTGTTGATTTTAAACTCAAAACCAATATACGCAATACGTGCTTCACTTTTCTATAAAGGTCTCTCTCTACTCATATCATAAACTATGAGGACGTGGTAAGAGTATAAAGTTCAGCTTGATCTTTCCATGTGAGCTAGTCGCGTTTAGATCAGCTGAAAGAATAATATCACGTCGGTTAATACTAGTCTAGAACTTGAGATGGTGATAAGGCACGGTCCTGTACCTTTGAGATTGCCCCTGTTTAAATAAAATTTCCGCAGCGAACAAATAAGACACATAATTTATTACTATCATACCCTGTTTTACGCGGAAAATTTGAAAAGGTGGCTTTTCTATTAGACAATATTGACATTTAAATCTAGACGCTACCGTGGGTCGAATGACACGTCATATTGAAAGTTCCTTCTGTTCTACATAGGATCAGTCAGAGACCCTTGGATGGCTTGAAAACTCTCGACAACAGAGCATAGCCACTTAGCCCTATCGCGAAGAAGAAAAAGCTTTATCATTAGACATTACATTTTTCCAATAAGTAGTTTCCTAAAGTGAGAAGTTCGATACTTACTCTTATAAAGTTAAAAATGTCTGAAGTACTAAGCTCACACACTCCGCTTAATGTTAGTCTCAAACTCTACGGTAAAAAGTTTTGGGTATTACATACTTTGGGTTAGAGATAACATTTCCTGATAGTAAAAATATCGATACAGCTGAAGTTTATTTTACAAAAATACATTAGGATGCAAAAGTCTGTAAAAGTTGCAGCTTAAAAAATCTGCTATAAAAGGATCGTAATTATATCATAAAGTTATTTAATGAAATTAATTAACTCACAGAGCAATTAATAAAGATGACTAAAGGATTAATGTATTTATTCACAAATATAAACACATATAATTTTAAGATGCTGATGACCTAGAGTTGAGAAAATATCGTACTACGAGTAGTATTCTAAAATGTATCTGCGCGAACTGCTAGTTGCTCTTGACTCTTTTTATGACTAAAAGAATAAATAAAAAATATCCTTTATTTCCCAAATTACAACCACCTGGTAGTCATTGGAAATACTAAAATATATTGCCAAATAATATGCTTGTTTACAAATTAAAAGTTGTGATATTTCATATTATCTAGACTATACGTAGGTATTATGGTAAATGAACCTAGGTTAATTTAGACATTATTGAGACAACTTTTATTATGATACAAATAATATACCTAAAAATTTTAAAGTTATTTTAGGAGTCTTCTCTTTTTGATAAAACTATGGTAAAGATAACAAAAATGTTTCAATAAAAAAAGCCTTAAAGTCTTCGCTTCCTCATCTCTATATTCCCTGAATTTCCAATACCGAAAAGTTTGTCCAACCGCCTAACTTCATATAAAAGGTATGAAGAATGTGTTTCAGCTTTTTTGAAGGCAAATCAGGAACTGTTTGCAAACCGCTAACAAGATCCATAATATTTCTTTTTCGGAGTCGGAATGCTGTGTATTTTTTATGGAAATTACTTTTCTGCGAGGTCGTATCATATGCTGAATTCCATGTTACTTGCTTCATCATGTTTTTATAGTCGTATCATTAAAAATACTTAGGTAGGCAAGGTATAAACTTTTACTCGTACCAGAGTGTGTATTGTTGAGAACGCGAAAAAACACAAAATCTATTCTGCTTTATTACTCTTATTTCGGGGTCTAGTTACAAATTTAGCAAGTAAAGAAAAGTCAACGATATATTTTTTTCTTCACCCAACTAATATAAAATATGTTTTGCTGTTAGTACGAAATTATACTGGAGCTACTTATTTTTGTATGATTTGACAATCGCGACAAATAACAACTACGTTGAGTAACTTTTGTCTCAAAAACAGTTATTGATTATTACTTGACCTTTAGTTACTGTTTTAAGTATATAAATATAAATTGTAATATAGTGTTTAATTATCGTTGAATTAAGTTATGTTTTAAATTTTAATAGTTAGTGAGTATAGCTTTTATTTCAAATAACTTTTGTAAATGTAATGTAGATATATCTAGGTATATTTTGTTTATTTTATTTAGAAATAGTAAACAAAATAATAATAAAACTATAATATCTTATATATAAAATTTCCATGTCACAATGTTAGTTGCCGTACTCTTCCGAAACGGCTTGACCGATTTTTAACAATTTTTATTTTTATATGCTCAGTAGGTCTGAGAATCGGCTACTATCTATTTTTCATAACCCTAAGTGAGGCAAAACAACGTTTACCGGTTTTTCAGTTAGTATTAGTATCTATTTGATTATCTTATTTCAGGTTATCTTTTAGTCGTTATAAATACGAAAGAAAAATTTACTCACATAAATATTATATAATGGCGTGGGGTTGATACAATACACAATGTTCAATAGAGTTTTCGCTTTCATGAAATATTTCTATATAACGTTTGGCGTCACGTAAAACTTTGCCCACGAGTAATTTGCATAAGCTATTTTATATTCTGTGGCAGCCATTGTATGTCTACTATTTAAAATAAACAGTTCATAGGATCCAGGCACAAGCAGATACACAGAATTGGATGACAAGTGGACTAAATAAAAAAACTTTTGAGAATTAAGGAATTTTAAAACTTTTTGGAAAAGAAATTGAGAGGTAAAGAAATTCTTTCTGGAAGCTTTTTTCAGATATTTGAAAAATATTGTTAGAAAGATAAAGAACATTCAAGGTTTATTTCTGAACCTTAAATATTAAAGTTGTATTCATTCGTACACAATTTATGTGACGAAATATTAAAATAAAGTCAAATTAGTTTAAAATACCTTTTTTTGACGACAGCTATGAGAATGATGTGCTGGGTGTTCTTTGTGCCTCTTATAGCTCTGAAACAGAATAGAATAAAAAAGGTTAGTTCGTTTGATATACGCATATATATTTAAAATAACACATAATAAGTATGGGATAGTATACATAGCAGTACATGCGGCAGCAAATTTCTCTCGCCGTGCAGCGGGGGAATGCTGCAAGTTTGATAGACATGTTTGGGAAAGATGCTTAGACGTGGTCTTTTTGGATTAATTTTATATTTGACTATATCAATTCGGATACTTGGTATTTATTGTTGTACCAATAATTGTAAATCTAAAACAATAATTGAAAAAAAAAACTTTATTTAGCAAGGTAATTTTGGTTCTAAGAATCGAAGGATAATCCGTAATTGATAGACACAAAAATACCATTTTCAGAATTCAAGATCATCATTTTCATTACACATTTCTTAGAAATATAACTTAACTAATATCATACAAAAACAAGATAACGAAAAAAAATAAAACAATATGACAGAATGATTCGAATTTCCGACCCTTATAAGTTTTTCCTTATTTCCTACAGTGAAAATGTTGCCAGAAGACTCCGAGTACATTTTTCTCTGTAACTTGGTACGATCAAACGGAAACCTTGGTATAAATGGGATAATATTGTATTAAAGATGTCCTTTTTGATTCGTTCCTAACGTTCCAGTGAGGTATTATTTTTTGAACGCATTGTTTTTTGTATGCTTTTTTAGAAACCGTTGAACTAAGATTCTCAAGGCTTTTATTCTCTAAAAGTCAATGCGTATCTTATTTATTGATTATCTTACTTAAGGAGAAAAATACCTCTTAAAAATAAATTATATTATGTTAATTATGTCTTTACCTTCGTAAATAAGTAGATCGGTAGCCACATTTTCACATTTAATAATTAATATTATTTTTTAAGAACGTTAATTATTAACTTTACTAGATTTTTTATTTGTTTGAAATTTTATGATTGTATGACTAGCTTAAGTTAAAATCTAATATATACTTCTACTCGTATAATAAAGATACTAGACAGTGCAAAGCTCTGCAATTTAACTCCGTTAGGTTTAAAGCTTTGTCTTAGTTTTTAGACTTATGAGATATTTTTAAAACCTCTATTTACATGAAGCGTATATTTAATTATAAATTATACGAATTATTTTAAATTGTAAAAAAAAAACTGGAAAAATCTGTATTGTTATATTTGTAAGTACTTATTTGTAGGTAACATTACGGTGCCGCTGAGTTTTTGATACAATGTATATAAAAAAGCTCAGCACTTGGCACTTTGCAAGGGACTTCTATTGTAAATAAAATATTAGGCATGAAAGAGAAATCATATTATTATACAGATCTCCATGGTAAAGCGAGCGTATTTCTATTTGATAACTTATCTTAAGGGCAAGCATTAGGGGTTCTTCTTCTTCTTCTTCGTATGAGCTAAGTGGCCAAGCTCTGGCGTCGAGAGTTTTTTAAGCCGCCCAAAGACCTCTGACTTGGCTTAAGTTATAATTGATGTTTTATTTTGAGACAGTCGAGTGGTGTCAATAAGGAAAGTGGACCGTTGTGTCTTTCCAGTAGCTGTCGTTACATAAAGCATCTTTATTCGTCCTTGAACACAATACGGAACGCCTTACATTTAAGGCAATAAAGTATAATTACCTACCTTATTGGATTCAGAAAGCTCTCAAATATTTGGTATTAGTAATGTAACTTTGGTAGGTCAACTATGAGAACCAATTCATTAAGTAAACTATGTATAGTTAAATTATGCAATTTCATTTTAATTATATACATTGAAATGAAGCCTACGTATTGTTAATTGCGGGCGTTTTGCCAGTATAATAATGTTACCGTACTTTGCTATTAATACTTAGAAATGTAAATATTTGTGACATTTTTGGTGAAAATAAAAAGCATTTTCTAGCGGTGGTATTTTAATATATTTTTTGTAATAAAAGGAAGCTTATTGTGACGTAACTATAAAAGATAGAGACATGCTGTCACAAAATTTCTTGTAGATAGTGTTGTCTCTTGAAAAATTGTAATACAACATTTTGTTTTATCATTCATAGTTTTCAAGTTTTTTGTTTATTTTTTTACACCTTCGGTTAGATTATTCAAGTTTAGTAAGCATCCCTAATTTTTATGAACATGAAACATAGCCTATGACACTCGGGAATTTTGTAGCTACCCCAGGGTTAAAGAATTTTTCAAATCAGTCCAGCAGATTTTGAGCCTATTTGCGTCAAACAAACAAAAAATTAAACTTTTCTTCTTTATATATTGGTATAGATTTAAAAAAGAAACTTGACTTAAGGGAATTTGATCTCTAGGAATCATGTTATGAATATGTAGTTTGATATTTAAATTCAAAATGCGATTCTACGTAAGGAAGAATCTATGGATAGAATCTTTTTACTACAAACGCGCCACGTTTTGGCTTACTTTCCTGCGAAATTTGACAGTGTCTTAATGAAAAATATACCAAATTTCGGTACAGTTTACTTTGGCGAAAACGTAGCTAATGGCATCCTGTTATATTTTCTTACTCTATGAAGCTTTGTTATTAGTTTTTAAGTCACCACTAAATCTGTCTGTAGTCAATCATGACTAACCTCAGATCTGAAGCTGAGAGCTTTATATAGTATACGCCTGTAATATTCTTCAGATTTGTTTACTTAAATCTCTATTGTTCATATTGTTAATGCTTATGACCAAACTTGCCAAATAAAATAAATAATATACATATAAAAATATACATTGTTCGTAAAACAATACATAACGGTTAATATAATATTTTATTGAAGGATTAATTACTAATTAACGTTGATTAATATTAATATAAACATAATGAACGTAATTTATAAGATATTAATGGCTTATTCTCTGAGGAGAGTATTGAATAGTTTAGATTCAGAGTATTAAATTTCAATTTTAAAGAAGCACCTATATTGTTGATAATTAAATCATTATTAGAACCGTTGATAAGGATAGCATGTTATTACATTAAACATATGTTTGTTTGTTTGACAGCTAGTTAGTATGGCTAATCCGATTGATGATCTTTTTATAACTACATTTATTAACATAAAATCCACAAAACGTTCGGAAACTATGGAGGTATCTTTATAAAATCATTTTAACACCAACTATGACACAGACTTAACGCAAAGAAAGTGTACGACTTCTTTTCACGAAATGTTCCAAGAAGTTTAAAGTTAATTAATAATAACGTCATTCCTTTGCAAGTATAGCTGAGATGCCTCGCCGCCCGCGTCGTGAATAACCACAGAATGCTAACTAAGGATGACAAAAATATCGATAATATGGAGACATATATAAATCTTTTTGCCTTACGTCCTATAACGTACGGGCATCGGGCCCCGTTAATGAGCCTCCGGTGAAGTAAAACATCGTAAGAATACCATAGCTGGTAGCAAAGCATTTTTCAGTGTTTCCTGGTTAGCTACTACCCTAAATCTTTGAGCAATTTCAGATTATGCTTAAGTTTGGCTAGCTCTCTAGCCGTGGCTCTAACGTTTGCTGGCGCTGACTCGTATTTGCATATATGTTGGTAACGTAACCAATTTCAGTATAGGTACAATTAGAAAACAAAACAGAAAAAATGTACGTAAGTATATAGATTTGGCAGCAAACGTTTATTTTCAAGAATTATCTTAATCTTTAAATACATCATAATATGTATATGGATAGATTAATTTTTTTGGGAGAAGACATTGGCTTCCAAAATACAGTTCTTACAACTAGTTTGGAAGCCTTTGGATTCCATAAAATTTTATTGATTTATATTTATTAACCATGTCAAATAAAGATTTTGTTTGTTTGTTGTTTATCTACCAGAACTGTCAACATGAAATCTAAATGAAACAACAAATGGAAATCAAAACATTTCATCGACAAGGTGTTTGCAATCCCTAAATCCTATTGTCCCGGCACTACGCCGCTAATTATGAAATTGTATATACCAACACCGTTATGTTTATGTTTTAACGTTGGAAGCACGCATGTGGCCTTGATTGTTTCATGGGAGGTGTTACAATATAAAACGAGGTAAACAACGTTTTGTTTGTTTAATTTATGCGTAACATGTTGGTTGTTTGTTGGGTAATATTCACCTGTATACAATAAGATATACATACAGTTTTACAGGTAAGAGAAGATATATACAAGTGTGAATAAAAACCCCTGACTCATTTTGAGTCAGTGGTCATCTTGATTTTTAAATTGATTGCTTTGTAAGTATTCTACTAATCAACCCATATTTACCTAATTGTGAAAGAATATGGCTTCCGCTATATTGTGTCCTTGGTATATCGCATATATGTATGTACATATTTATCGTATCTTGGTCCGATTTTCATCATACATATTTAAGAACACTCTCGACTACTACACGTATTAAACGAAAGAAGCTAAATCAAAATCGTCCATCCGTTCGGTAGCTATTTATTTCTTTATTCAGCAACTATATAATTGACAGATAACATCCAACGCACTATATAGGTAGAAACAGCCATAAAGGCACAGCCACAGACACGTCAAACATATAAGACCCAGTCGTTTTAGCGTTGGGGGTTAAAATGAGAGAGGAATTAATAAAATATTAAAGTAATTGAGTGAAAATGTGAAAGGAAAAGACGCTATGCCAACCTCACTTAGTAGGAAAAGGTGAAAAGTTAAGCCTTTTAAGAAGACTTGTAGTAGCCAGAGGAACCACTTTTTAGGGTTTCGTACCTAAAAGGTAAAAACGCGTCCGTTTTAATAAGACTCCGTTGTCTGTCTGTCTCCAGGCTGTATCTCAGAAACCGTAATAGCTAGAAAGCTGAAACTTTTACAAGATATGTATTTCTTGTGTCGCTATAACAACAAATACTAAAAAGAATTAAAAAAAAAATATTAAGGGGGGTCCCCAAACAATAAACGGTTTTTTTTCGTATTTTTGCTATACAAATATCAATAACGGTAGCTGCTAGACACTTAAAATTTGTTCAAATGAGTTGTTTATCCTTGTCTTTATCTGTCTATTTGCATAATGATGCTTTTTAAATGTATCACCACTTTTATTACCGAATAACGTATTTTTACAGGCGCACAGACTTCATCAAACGCATACATTAAAGCCAAGTAACAAAAGCTCTTGCAGACAGCTAGGTTAATACCCTCTATAAAGTTAATCAAAAACTTTATTAGTTTCTGTAAGATTTCTCACTCAAATAAAGCTGAATGAACATTTCTCAAGTAATTCAGTCCGGCTAGATTATACAATCTTAGATATTCCTGAAAATAGCAACTAAAGTTTAATATTCGTATCTGAAATGCTTTGAACTCTTAGGTATAAAGCTACTTAAATATCTTAAAGTTATTGAGTCCAAAAGTGCAGAAGAATTCTGACTAATGAAATTGTGAATTAATTAAGTTCTTCAGCATCTAATGATGAAAATTCATGCAGTACTGGCGAATTAAAAATAATTAAGTCTGGTTGCGTGGAAGTAGAAATCATATGCTCTAGTTGATACTACAGTATTTAATAAAAAATATATATATAAATTTTCATAGCAAGAAATGTAGTATTTTTCACGGTATATTAGCGTGCTGTCGTGTTTTGTACAGCTGGTTTGATCATATTTCGGTGTAGGAAAACATTGTGAGGACACAAAATGGTAGTAGAGCATTTTAGAATGCTCGTATGAACTTGATCTTGAACTGAATTCAAGCACCTTTCGGTATGTTAGGGCAGCTTCTTTGAAAGCCAGTAATTGCAGACTAGGCATGCTCCATCTTCAGTCAGTGTCACAGATTCTTTATGATACATAAAAGTAACAGAAAAATACCTGACAGTAAACAGTAAAAAAAATACCATGTGTGTATAGCCTGTATACTTATGTGTGTATGCGTGTGTGTATTTTGGTAGAAATTGAAAACAAAATGTTTATCTATTTCTCTTAGAGACTTTATCGTCATGCGCAAGTTGCATAGTAAACAAAACTCATAAATTTTGAACTGCATCAGATGCTGCAGAGTTTGGATAGTTATATGTACTGATATCGGATCCTTAAATCAAATGAAACGACTCTACGTCTAGACGAGAAAGAACCAATGTAGATATAAGTTGTAAAATAAAATTATTATGACCATATAACGCTGCAAACTCCAGAGAAGAATTCCAATTTCAAAAAGTTCAGGATTAAGTATACCATAACTTTTGGTATGAAAACTCAGACGACGAAAAGCCGATCACTTATAAGATATCCAGTTGGGTTCGAAGTTTTTAAATGAGCTCCTAGATGTTGCTGTTAATACGAGTATATATCATATCAAATTTCTAATGCCTTGAATCTACCAAACATGTTTATCGAATATTTAATACGTAAGTTGCGATAATTTTAGAAGTAATAGTACATTATGGTACAAGTGTGTTTGGTTAGTGATTTACGTTGAGGCTCCATTGAGACCTTAGTTCTTAAGTGAGGTTTTTGAGAACCGATGGTAAACATCAATACACACGTGTATTAAACGTTTTAAAGAAAATAATGCAACAACATTTTTTATTCCGCTTTGAATTATATAAAACCGGTACCTCGTGCCTTAGAAACAGCAAAATTATACAATAAATTATATTTTTACAAGTTTTGTTTCAATAATGGATCAAAACATTGAATCAAAATCTGCCGGATGTCTCCGAATCGCGCAACCAGCCCTATTTATCAGATTACGTCCCATCCATATAAAAGGGATGAGGGCGTTATTCAAACAAAATTCTCGAGAAACACTCTCTAGTGAGAGGAATTCAATATAAATAGTAAAAGCGGTATGGGAAAGGATCTGTCGTGATGATGTACGGAAAGAAGACGCTTCGGTCAAATGGAAAGACTTATTTATTAGCTACTTTAACTAAGAAGGGTTCGTTTTTATGATCACCCTTTTTACATATGTCGCCAAGCACTTAATAGCGTGTTCAAGCAGCGTCCTTGCGAGCCAGCTAGTTCCAGACTAGGCATGCTCTACCTTAGGACAGAGCGTCTCTATAACATGTGTGTTAACTGCTGGTCAAATACCTAGATACAGCTTCCTTTTTTTACTTCTCGTTAGTAATATGAGGAAACCAAACCGTTTGAAAAAACATACAGACGAATTGAGAACCACATTCTCTGATTAAAAAATAAATTATTACCATCGTTTCTGCTTTTGTAGCTCACTATTGTACTCTTATCAACAACACAAATAAATTACGTAAATACTTAATTTTTTACTTAGATTTTTAATTATCTGCAACGATACTACTTAACCAAATTTAACCGTTTATATCATATAGAGGGAAATATGTGTCTTGTAAGACCAACACACCCGAACTATTTACCCTAGCTCCGCTAGCTGGTCACGTCTAACAGTATGTCCAATTTAACGACGAAACCATGCCAAATTGGAATTCATTACTTGTAGCCACGTCATAATGCGGAATCCTCAAATCTAAGGTAATACATACTACAGGTATCAATACTAATCGAGAACTTACTGGAATCTTTTTTTTACTGTTTTAGTCATTGCTTGATCACAAATTAATATATGGTAAGTTATATTGTGGTCTATCATGGTGGTGCTATCATCTATCATTAACTATCGCCCTTTCCCAATAATTTAATGCTCTTCTCCTAAAGCTTATAATATCATTCTAACTACATGTAGCTTTTAAGTAAATTTAATATATATCTTATAAAAAAAAAATATATATATGCAATAAGTTTATATGAGGTTATTTATACTTCTTAAACAATTCAAGTCTTAATATTATTGTAAAGCTAGGAACTGAATTGTACATATGTTAATCACCTGTGCTACCTACCCTACCTGCTTGCAAATGGATGGATATTTATATTTGTATTTTATGTTTAATTATTATAGTACATATTGTAAATTAATTAGTTATTAGAGGCTAAGGGAAGGCACTGAATCCCACAACACAGGATTTGCCTCGTGTGGGATTCAGGGATCAACCAAGTGTAAATTAATACATATTTTATACTTTTAAGCCTAGTACTTATTTATGTTAATTATTTTTAGTCTTATTTAGTAATTAAAGTCATAGTTTGTATTAATTTACAAAAATGTACAACTTTTTAGTAAATAAAGATGTTTTATGTTATGTTATGTTAAGATTTTTGCAAAAATAAAGACTCTTTGAAATTGAAATTGTTGTTTGTCATGTATGAATAGTTGAGTCAGCCAGAATATTTTCACTCTATCGGATAAAATTCTCTATCCAATAAAATCTAGACACGTAGGTAAATACGATTTATAGTTCGTACATTTTATAAAAGTGATTTTCATTCCACATAGAATCTCGTACCTATTGAATACCTACATATTGAGGTAGCCAAATAATGTAAGATTGTAAAAAAATATTTCTTAGGAGTGGCGAAAAAATCAAGTAAGTATTGAAACTTTTTTGGTAATGGTATCTATTAGTTATTACGAAATTCACGTAGAACTAATAATTAACATTTAATTGTAATTAAAAAGTTTTAGTAAAAATATTTTAACTTTAGTAAACAATTATCTAATATCATTCAAGATGGATATCGCGTTAGGCTAACTCACTAAAGTACTTATTTATTTATATTCGTATTCTACTTCTTCTTCGTATGAGCTAAGTGACCAAGCTCTAGCGTCGAGAGTTTTCAAGCTACCCGAAGGCCTCTGATTTGGCTTAACGATTGCTTGTACTAAGACTAACAACCGGAACCTACAATTTAACGTATCATCCGAATCACAGTAGCGCCCAGGTGAAAATGTCATTTGAAAAACGACAGTTTTGAGGATGGTCCAATCCAAATACGATGATCGCGTCAGATCACCTTCGCTAGCCGAGCTACAGGCGCTATTTATCTAATATATAAAATTTCCATGCCACAATGTTAGTTACCGTACTCCTCCGTAACGGCTCGGCCGATTTTTACCAAATTTTATATGCGTATTCGGTATGTTTAAAAATCGGCAACTATCTATTTTTCATACCCCTAAGTTTTAAGGGTTGTTCACCCTTATATTTTTACTTAAGGCAAAACAACGTTTGCCGGGTCAGCTAGTATTCTTATAAGTCGATGACATGAGATATTTGTAAGGCGTACCTCGATTACATTTTAGGGCAACGTTGCGTAGATTCGTGATAGTTTATCAGGGATATGAAACTTTTTAATTAGCGGTAGTGGAGGGCGGCCACGTCTGACTCGCTCCAATTATCCACGTTGCTCGTGTGCTACGCAAATTGGTCCCGTAGGTCCGTGCGGCTGATGAAATCGAGACTTTTCATCGCGAGAACTGACGCAAAAGCTGGTAAGAGGTTACAGCTGGGTAGAGAAATGCTCTTCGACTTTGTAGTCGCTATTTCGGAGTCACTATTTTATGAATTCGTAGATTTTTCATAAATATTCGTCATTTGTGAATTTTAGTTTTTTTTTCTAGTCAACAAACTGCGTTTGTCGTAAGACATTTCAGCGCGAGAACTGACACAAAAGTTGGTAACAGGTTATAACTGGGTAGAGAAATGCTCTTCATACTTGTAGTCGCTATTTTGAAGTCACAATTTTACGTTTTCGCGTTTTTTGAGGTCTAACGATTCTTAACTCAAAATCAACGCTAGTAAAATTGAAAAAATCGTAGCCCTGTCATTTCCGCAGGATTATTCAAGATATGCCGTTTTGCTCCCTAGCCTGCTTTAAAGTAGTTTATTGAAAATCAGCCGATCGTCGGCTTCGTACGGGTTATAAAATAATCTTAGTAGCAAAGAGAAACAAAATATAGCCTATGTTACTCAGGGATAATGTAGCCTCCCAACAGTGAAAGATTTTTTTCAAATCGGTCTCGTAGATTCGTAGTCCAGTCACCATAGTTAGACTTACAGCTGGGTATCTCGAATTCCGAGATTCTTACCTAATTAAAGCTTAAATGACTGGACCATCGGTCCCTTTTTACGTCAAACAAAAAATCAAACTTTTCCTGTTTATAAATAAATAATAAATAAATATTAGGACTCATTTCACACACGGCTGGTTAACTCCATACTGAACCATTTTAAGTTCGTGTTATGGTAGCTAACACAACTGATATACTACGTATACATACATATATATTTTATATAGATACATATTTAACACCCAGACCCACAACCGACAAATTAAGTTAAGCACAAAGATGTCGGCCGGGCCGGGAATCGAACCCGGAACCTTCTGGTTAGCAGTCCGGCATGGTAACCGTTGCGCCAACGTTAAAACAAAATTACGTTGTAACTGTTGTTTTATTGGTTTAGAAGTCTTACCTAGCCAGCAAGCCAGCATCGATGAGCTGCGGCTGTCGTGCGTCGACGACGATGACGTGCGGCTGGCGAGCGTCGTTGTCTCGGCGCAGCGCGTCGAGCGTCTCCCTCGGGCCGCGCACCGAGCGAGCCTCGCCGCCCGCGCGCGTCGCGGCTGCGCACGCGGCGGCACACACGCGGGACGTGCGCTCCGGGAACACGCATAGCAGCTGGAAGGGAAATCAATACATCTTAAAAGACAGTATTTTTGAAAATAAATTAAAACTTTTATTGTTACATAAATGCTATTACTCTATTGACGAATTTCTAGACGATAAGGTTTTATTTTTTGCATGCAAATAAACTGGCTCACTCCTCTTGTGTTGCGATACCCGAACAGGGTCCGTTATGAGATACCTACCTTTTAAATGTATAACATCTTAATTATGCCATAACGAAGCAATAAATGTATTTGACTTTGACTTTAATATATATAAATCTCGTGTCACAATGTTTGTCCTCAGAGGACTCCTAAACCACTAAACCGATTATAATAAAATTCGCACACCATGTGCAGTTCAATCCAACTTGAGAGATATGATAGTTTAAATCTAAAATTATAGTCGCAATTTTAATTTATTGCTAATTATTGTCTGTTATTATTTGACAGTCACAATTATCTGTTAACTCTAAATGATTCTAACAGATGTCGATACCTTTCGACTGGGTTGAGTAAGTAATCAATAGATGGCGCTGCTTTGGTAAATCTACGAACGTGTCATATAAGCTACACTATCTATTTTTCATACCCCTAAGTGAGGCAAAACAACGTTTGCCGGGTCAGCTAGTTTAACTATGAATCAGGCCAATATCGTTATTAAGACTTAACAGTCTCTCTGAAATACGAGTACATACATTCTTTACACTTCTCCTTTCCCATTTCCCACTAGGTGGGGTCGGCACAGCCTGTTTTTCGTTTCCACACCACTCTATCAGCCGTTATCTCTGCATTCACTTCCTTCCCATTCATATCCTCCTTCACACAATTCATCCACGTCTTCTTTGGTCTACCTCTACTTCCGCTACTTCTTACAATCATATCCACACTTCTCCTAGTCTAGATATACTTACGTATATAGATAAACAATATAAATAATTTCTATTTACTTTATTTTGATTTTCTAATATCCATATGTGACTTTTATTACTTGTTTGTGATTTTTTTGTGTAAAATTTAATCGAATCATTAAATGTAAAATACAATCCAATTTAGATTAATATGTGTCCTGGAAACTTGAATTAAATAAATTTCTTAAAACACTCACAGTTTGTGAGCTGAATTTAAAATTGACACAATTAAGCTTAAAAAAAACAATATAACAATGCAATTTCACAAACATATTGAACGTTTTTTAGTAAAACCTACCTATCGATAGATAAACATACATATATGCAAATATTATTAGGTGTCAGTTTGAAACTTCCATGATCACATTAAAGAATTGCATACACATGATTATTATAACGGTACATATTTAGACTTTTTATTGACAAAACTAGAAGTAGGTAATGATAAAAATAAAATAACTTTTAGAGAAATTATCAATTAAAATACTATATACAAACTTAAACACTACAATTTAAATTAGAGTAAGCTCAATCCAGGCTGTTGCAGCGGGGCAGAGTTCCCAAGATGCTGGCAGCATTACCCCGTTGAACAGCTAAACTTAGTCTTTGTAAGAAATAGCTGCCAGCTCTTGAATCTCCAGAAGCGAGGACCAACCGCTTCCCAATGTCTTTACAAAAAGTTTTTGTGTCGGACGACCACGGGCCTAAAGTCTCCACGGACAGCGCCACAAACTCATAGTTTGCGCTAATCCGTGAATACTTACGATGTTTGACAATTTGAGCCTGCTGAGCAGCGGCCCCCGCGCTGCGAGCGGTGGCGGTGACGTGACATATTTTGATGATAATTTTTTTTTTGACACATTCACACACGGCTGCTTAGCCCCATACTGAACCATTTCTAGCTCGTATTATGGTTGCTAACACAACTGATATACTACATATACATACATACATATTATATATAAACACATATTTAACACCCAGACCCACAGCCACCAAATTTAGTTAAGCACAAAGATGTTGACCGGGCCGGGAGTCGAACCCGGAACCTTCTGATGAGCAGACCGGCATGGTAACCTTTACGCCAACGAGGTCGTCATATACTAGTAGAATATGAACCCTTACCTCGATAGGCTCTTGCGGCGAGTAGAGAAGCGAGGAGGGGATGTTTGCGGGCGGCGGCGACCTGTTCTGCAGAGAGAGAGGGGTGTGTAATACACGATAACAATACCAAGCCTACTTACTAATAAACCATTATATATACTAGCATTCCGTCCCGGCTTCGTAAGAGCTCTAAAATAATCTGAATAGCAAAGAGAAACAAAATATAAACTCGTGGATAATGTAGCTTCCCAACGGTGAAAATTTTTTACAAATCTGTCCAGTAGTTTCGGATAATAATTTAGTTATAACTTGAATACAGATATCAAACAGAGGCGCATGTTTCATCTGATTACTAGGTGAAGCATGATCAACGAAGTTAAGTAAAGGACTGACCTGTTTTTGCGCAAAAAAAAAAAAACTCAGTCACATTTATAAAACTCGGATGCATCAGATACTACCTTGCAACCGACTTTAATAAAACTTGAATTGAATGGCATAGTGAAGACAGTATTGGTAGGTACAAGGGTTTGAGCTCTGGTGTTTGGAATTTTTAAACGGTCCCATAAGGCTACATCAAGATAATAAAAAAAATATATATTCTGAGTTGAAGTATAGAACATATAGAACGTGCTGCCGTAGGGTTGCCTATCTTTTACCTGGACGAACTACTGATCGCAATGAAAACAGCGCTTATGTTGATATATATTTTTTTCTATTATCGAACCGGTTGAATGTAGCTGATTTCGACATACCTATTTACACCTGGTAACCCAGTAGTTATTTTTAAAATTTTCAATAGTTTATAATAAATCAGTAAAAAAAAAAAAAAAAAATTCTGGCCAGAATTTTTTTAGGCAACCCATTTTTAATATATTTTCTTAGATGCATTATTTATTATTTATTAGAAATTAATTTTATTCAATTATCACGTCGGTGAAGGTCGATATAGGCTCGGATCTTCTACTATGAACTGTACTGTCTGGTATGACGTACACAGGCCATAATTACATCATTTGCTCCCGATATGATCGGAGACTCAAATTTCCCCCGAGAGACTGTACTCCCGTTCTTCGAAAGCTACGATGTCACGCCAATAACTTTATTTTTGTCAGAAGATAAATTCTTAAAATGTATAAGAGCTACAAAACATATATGTATAAGAGCTTCAGTCTTTTAATGGATTCGTAAGCTACTGGGCTACTTATTTACGCTCGCATTGGTGTAAAGATTTTAATTATTTTTCGTGCGGGTTCATTATCATATTGGATACCTACTAGACAAAAGCTGTCAGTAAATAACACAGTTAATAATATCTTACGTATGTTTGACTTACTGTAACTATTGAACTCATCTTGAACAAAATCACAGGCGTTTCTCATACATATCCTTGGTATATCTGTAAAATATTTTTAGGTTTTCCTTAACTATGTTTACTTCCACAGTTTAAACCTATAAAAAACTTAAGCTATCTCAGATTATTCAAGTATGTCAACTTTACGATATTTCGGAGAAAATTGATAGGTATTATTATTTTATAATTTAATTTTAGCAATACCCATCTAGTTTACAGATTCCACAAGCGAAAAGAAATCTAGAAAATTGATAAGAACTCATAAAACATCGTTACGGCTCATTACTTCTTGTTTGGGCGGTCATTAAACCGCGTGGAGTATTTTTATGGCTATCTCTGAAGACACAATAAAGAAATCTTTTGCTACCAACAAGACAAAGGAGCTTTTTGTACAAATATTTAAACATTTTAAAAGGGTGAAGCATGGCCTAATTACTCATGCAGCTGATTCATTGCATTCATTGATTGTTTGTAGATATTATATTATTTATCTACTCTGAAAGTATCCGACAAACAACTTGTATTCTACGACTATGAAAATTCACGAAAAAGTTATTTCTACATACATTTTGCCGTGCTTCAAGCAACTTATTGTATAATAATATTAAAGTAAAGGAAAAGCAGTCATTTTCATGTATTTGCAGAAGTTGTGAAACAAAATTTGTATATCATATTTCTGTACGGAAATATAAACTTTTCATTAGATTTTTATATCCAAAGTTGTATTGAAAACAAGTTTTCTATGAGGATGAAAAAGAACTTTAAGAAACTGGTTTCCTTAACGAAATGGATTCGTTACGAGTCAATCATAATTCGTATTTCCTCATTACGTGAAATCACGACCAAAACATCGACCAATTTCCAGCTCGTGTTGGCCACAACGAACTGGTGTCAGGATTCTAATTGGGAAAATAGAAGCCAGTAGATTGGACGAAGCGGTGACGACTGCCCAACCTTGTACTAATTATGCGCTGGATAATGGCAACTCATTTGGCCGGTGTTGCCCGGTGATTAGACCATCAGGCCGTAATGATCTCGGACGCTCGAATTGTTTACCCCGCGGTAAACTCTACTAGTACTCTTCGAATGATTGACGTCGCTAAACTATTATTAGCCATTGGTATCGTAGGCCTTGTCTACGCTAAGATACTATAAGTCGATTAAAAAAAAGGTTAGGTTAGGTTAAAAAAAGGTTAGGTAAGGTTAGGTTAGGTTAAAAAAGGTTAGGTTAGGTTACTACTAAAGGTACCTTAGTAAATAGATACTATTCCAAACCGCGTTTGATAAAATAATATTATAATGACACGAAATATGTGTTTTGTCCTGATATAAGTCAGTACTACCTATATTTCATAGAAATTAAGACGAAAGAGTTTTATCTACAATATATAGAAGCAAATCAAAAGGTTGTATCTGATTTTTTTTACCAAATTTACACGAACTTGAGCAAATTTCCAATTCATTGAATTCCGTTTTTGTGCTTCAAAGGTAAGAATGAAGTCGTAAAAAGTCTAATCGTCTTAGTTATGGTCCATCGCAACGGTTACATGAAAAATTGAAAATTCCAAAACGTCACGGATTCACCCTCGCCTAATTTAACTCCCTTCTCCCGATTTCACCCTCGAATGGATGCATTCACTTGGCGCCGTTTGAAATTGTCAGTTATTCATTACAATTTATTGACATTATGAGATGGCAATCTCTCTAAGCTGGAAAATATTTTTGCGTGGATATTTTACAGAACACAGGTACCGAATTATTATTTGTTAAATCTCCGACACAATTAACAAAACAAATGATGATTAGTTTTTACAGATGTTAAACAATTCAATGTTAATTGCAGCGTTCCCTGATAAGTTGTGTGCAACACCTATGTAAGAACATGCACCATAAGCATACATAAGCAGCCCGCTATACGTTCCCACTACTGGGACTCTGGGCCTTCTCTCACGAGGAGAGAGATACAGGCCTTAATCAACCACGCTGGCCAAGTGCGGGTTGGCGGATGACACACGTCTTCGGATATTGTGGTCCTCACACATGTCGGTTTCCTCACGATGTTTTCCTTCACCGTAAAACGAGTGCAAATCCACACATAACTTGAAAAACAAGTCATTGGTGTAGGGCCCGGATTCGAACCGTCTGATTGAAAGCAGACGTTTATACCACCGAGCCACACTCGCTTTTAAGAACATGCACCAATTAAACCCAAACTTATCACTGATAACCACAATAGTATTACACTACTCGTGTTGGAGTTAAATGGCAAACTATGTTTCGGACACTCATCTACACATGTACCTATACGCAGTCGAAACGCATACGTACTCGGACATAGGTATGTCAGTCTCCGTTGCATCGCGTGTGAAAATAATGCAGTTGATAAGACTTTCAGTCTTATGACTTTGTAAGACATCTCAATATATTTGCGTAGAAACGGTCACATTTACATTAGTGTCAAAAGCTGGAAAGAGTCCAACAGTCGGTGCTTTCCGAGCACCTTCTTCAGGGACGAGTTTCACACGGACCGTCGCCAACGAGATCCAAACCGCCAATGTATATAATAATAATAATATAATTAGAAAATATTTATCTTGGATCTATTAGAATATTACCTTATCATGTGTCTTCTAAGGACTTATCCTCAATAGAAAAATATTCTTCTATATTTACCAAACATATGACACAAACTTCGGTGAATGCTTTTTGTATGTCTTTGCTTTTAGAGATCGTGAACGTACGCATAATTATCAAGAACTAAATTAATTTTGTCAAAAAAAAAGTTTATACAACAAACTAAAGAATCCCTATCTTATTTCACAAGTGATAAAATTATAACGGAGCCATATATCAGAGAAAGCTTCGTGGTTAAATGCAGCTTTGCGAAAAGCTAGCACGGGAGCTTTAAAGCTTAAAAGCTTGATGAAAGTGGATTTGTTAGTGGCTCAATTTGATTTCAATCAGGCGATTGAAATCTTTTTAGAATTATCAAATCGTATTCAGCTAGCTACTAATCGATAAACCGAAGCGTTTTTTTTTAAACAATTAAATAATCTATTTAAAATTTTATTTATTTCTTTTATATGAGAAAGAATTTTATAAGGCTTTAAATTATCAAACTAACAAGTTCATAATATGCTACAAATTTCATGTTTTGAGTACATATATAATCTTCTTCTTCGTAGGAGCCAAGGTAAGCTCTGGTGTCAAAAGTTTTCAAGCCACTTATGGGCCTTTGACATTATCAACTGCTTGTACTAAGAATAACCTACAAATTACATGGAACCTAAAAATTAAAGCTTTTGCTCCGCATAACGCCAGTGTCCTATAGATGTATTAAATACCACTTACTCTTTTTAATCTGTGACAGACGGAGACCGGTAAATGCGTTTAGGGTAAGAGGATGTTTATGTGCAATGCAATGTTGTCATTTATCTCCAAAACTAGCCCACTTTTGATACGGTTTTCAGTGACGTGTTTAGATTTTATTGGTGCATGTTTTTGATAAATGTTAGAGAGACAACTTGTAAGGGAGTGCCTCAGCAATTGTCGTTTTAATTCATGCCTAAACTACTGGTGTGATTTTAATGCAGTTATCAGTGGAGAGTTTGTGTTTTATTGGTACATGATTTAGATATGTTTTAGCGTGTCAACTCACCAGGAGGTGCTGCTGTTAACATTTGTAACGAGTAATATAATTAATTAATAATCATTAAATATTATGTGCCGTGAGTTTTTTCTATTATTTAATTTAGAACTTGTTTGCATTATTAAAAAGTAAGTGTGACTAAAAAGCGAGTGTGGCTCGGTGGCAAAATCGTCTACTTTTCAATCAGACAGCCTCTGGTTCGATCCCGGTCCTACACCAATGACTTGTTTATCAATTGGGCGAAGGTTAAAAGAAAAATCAGGCGAATACCGCTCCGGATCGTACCTAGCGGAAAGGCTATCCATAGCCATTCATCGCGGCAATGCCACGAGCGTTATGGGTACCTTTCCGTCAGGTTCTATCCGGAGTGGCCTATTAAATTAATTTTATGAGTATTTTTTTTTAATAGTTTTTAATCCTTTATCAAATTATGTGTGGATTTGCACTAGCTTTACGGTGAGGGAAAACATCGTGAGGAAACCGACACGTTTGATGAATCCTAGTGAGAGAAGACCCCGAGTCCCAGCAGTGGGAACGTATAGTGGGCTGCTTATGCTTATGTGTATCATTACCCCCTCAAAGATTCTCCATATTATTACCTGTATACTCGTAGATACAAGTTTATGTGTACTGACACCTGCAGCTTCTTTGGTATGCAATACCACACCATATACGTGACACTTGTTCTGATGCTTATAAGGTCAAAACTGGTGAGAGGTCACCACGCGACGGTAATGTATGGAATCAATAAACACTTAGTTCGGGAATCCTTCACTTGGACTGAATACAAATTTAACTTTAATTAGTTTTTTACCTTGTATAAATTGTGAGGGGAATTTAGGTGAATTCGTAACATCTTACTAATATAATAGCAGTGAAATTACAAATACAAACAACTTTTATTTATCTTTCACAAGTGTACGTACTAAACTTAGCACTATGCTCACTAGGAACACCAATATTGAGCATACGTTGGTAAACCGCCGAGCCCTGCACTAAATACCTGTTGAAGTCCTGTACAGCGGGGCTGCAGCAAAAGATTATGTGTGTAGGTATGTTTGTATCTCCTTCGCGGTCAAACGGCCGAACTAATTTCGATTAAATTTTGTGTGAAGTTAGGGTCTACCTTGGATCATTATATAGGCTACTTTTATGCCAAATTAGCGCAGATAGCACTGCGGGGCGCAAGCTAGTTTTAATAAAAAGTAATATTAAAATAATCCTCATAATTATGAGGATTAATATAATTATATTTATAATCCTACTAATAATAAAAATGCGAAAGTTTGTGCATAAGTGTGTATGTTTGATACTTCCTCACGCTCAAACCGCTGAACTGATTTTAATTAAATTTTGTGAGAAGATAGGTTACACCTTGGATTATCACATATATTACTTTTTATCCCGAAAACAACACCGTGGACGCAGCTAATACATAATAATAAATAAGGTAAAAAAATGACTAGTGAGTGAATAAGAAACTAGAAGTTAATAATAAATAACGTAAAATACCCAAAATTAGCGACATACTAGTCACTTGTTTTGTGTCTTACTTAAATAAGTGACTTTTCACTCCGGTTCTTGCGGTTCAAGAGTCAAAGAAACTTTTAAACGATTTGATGTTGATCCTTATTTTACGCCTCCTGAGTTTGGTGAAGTCCATTGATGTGTCAGAAGGTTGCGAATAACTTAGTAGGCATAGAACGGTTGTGGGTCGTGGAAAAACATGACTATATGTACTCGTATGTATACTTTTTTTTACCAGATGTATATTTTTTTTACTGAATCTGCATCATTTTACCGAATAAATTTCCATTCAGGGTAATTAATTTCAAGTCAATATGACCTCTATCATTAGACATCTCTGTATTCACACTTCACCTAATCGTAAATAGTCAATGGTCTTTTTTTCGTGAACTAAATTAACTGAAACTAAAAAAGAATAAAACAAACGGAGTGCAATTTTATGCGAATCAAAATATTTATAGTTATTGTCTTTCGTCTAAGAACGGAATCGAAACGAATCCTACAAAAGGTTATTTTATTTCAGGTGCATATTTCGATATATGTTTCATATCTACCTATTTAATTACAGCTTTTCCATTGAAAGGGTGAGTTGAGGTTGTTGACATTTAGAAAGATTGCGCTGTAACTTTTTTGCAAGTCCCTCAGGCGTCGATTATCGCTGGCGTGTAAAGGTGTCTTTTCTATTTGCTCCCATACTAAAATCAACTTTATGTTTTGAGTAATATGGGCTAGAATACCTTGGTATAGAATGGTATTAGAATTCATCATAAACTTACCTGAAGGCAGGTAAATGGAGCGAAGAATATTCGAGCGATTATTTGTCATTCAACTGAAAGAATTGAGTCAAATGAGTCTTATCTGTTTTGCGTTCGTGTATATAATATATGTTAAAAACCAACTAGTTCCAATGAACCAGTTGGTTTTTAACATATAGTAAATTAACATAAAATATTTTTAAAACCAACCAAAAAGTATATACTTAACATTATTTTTGAATAACACTAAATAAAAATTAGCTTCATCAACTTTTTGCCGCGCGTGGATGAACTTTTTTATGGTGAAGTAATTTTTTTGTGAGTTTCCAAATGAAGAATAACAAACGTTGTTTATGTAGGTAGACATACTAAAGCCGCCCTTAAGAATTAAGGTTCTGCGTTATTTATCAGTAACTATGTATAGTAAGAAATTGAGATGGCTTTTTTAATTATGTATGAAGAGCTTATAATAGACAATCAGATATGGCTACTGCTCCCGATGGTCCAAGGTTTAACGAGCCTCATATAACTCGCTCTTTATTTGATAGGCGCTATAAAATCTTATTGCGTTCTGTGCTTCAATCCTGAAATTTCGTACAACAATTTTCACCACAGTTTTATGTTTCCGGTTTTAAATGAGTGAAGTTTACTTGAAACAATGGGTTTGTCTATTATTTTGCTGTTTATTTATCAGCGAGTTTTACGATTGCGGTCGCCGGCGCCGGCTCGGCCATTTGTCGGCGTTTTCACTTAATTTATCGCGAAATAAATCACTGGGTTTGGTCGGCCGTATGTAACATTAGGTGAAGCAGTCCACTGAGTTTATTGGTCATTGTAATTTAGGCAAAAAAGTGAAGTTCCCGCTTTCTATGGGTTCCAAAATATGATAATACCATATTCAATTTAAATTTTGAATTGAATATGGTTAGCTTAATTCAGCTTTGAATGTAGAATGATGTGAATCTAATAAAAATGTTACTCTTATATTATTTAGTACATAATAGTATCATCTATCCAATTCAATACAATGTCTATTATTTTAATTAATAGTAAATAAGTTTAGTGTATCCTTATCATAAACCAAGCTTATTTAATATTGTCTGATACTAGCCTTTAACGTGCTAGGCTAACAAACTTGTTGAATGCAAGTATAAATGTGCCATGTGTTTTATTAAGTACCAATAGCTAAACAACAATTTAGTATGTCATTACCGATATCACTGTAGCAAGACATACATATAATATGTGTACATACATCGGCCCAGCAGGGTACATATTAGATACACCCATATATTTGTCTGCAGATAAATTTCAATTTAGAATACGGACAAACAAACCACGGATTTGTTTAGACGGACCGATTCGGTACACGTACAAGACGTCTAAGATTAACGTCACATTGTCATATAGAAACAAAACCAGTGACAAAGGTATTATATTGTGTTCCCAGATTGCTTGATTGTAATTTTTCCTTTCTATTCCTTCACTATTATGGTTAATAATATTAATTTCGTCAGCTAAGTGATCAAAGTTCCAAGTTTTCAAGCCGCCTACAGATGCTTGTACTTAGGCTATCTACAATTTCACGTGGCATGTTACTTTTTGCTAACTTTGGTAATCGTTGCAGATTAGCTTAGCTAGCCGAGGTACAAGCGCTGAAAGTAAGAATAAGGCAAGTGGTCATTATCATCGTTAGCCATTCTCATCTACGACAGAAATAATTATGTATGTAGCGTTAGAATTGCATCTCATGGCTGAACAGCCCGATGCGCGAGCCACATTTACGGTCACATTTAAAGCAAAAAAATGCCTTAGTATGAAAACAAGTAGTATATTCAGCATTCAAAATATTAGCCAGAATAGTAACAGCTATGAATGTTGGTACATTCTATTTTTGCCAGGTATTTTAAATTGAAATTCACAGAGGTTAAGGATGAGATTTAATATCCGCTCCTAACTAAATTAAATGCTTCAGCCACATTACTGTTTTCTCAGTATACTGTGCATCGGACGTAAATCTTAGCAGACAAATATTAAACACTAATAACGTGTTATTCAGAAACGTGTCTTATTTACAAACGCGGTGAATGTTGGAACGGTGTTTTCTTGCAGACTGAAATTACTATTTGTGATTGATAACAGCACCAACTCATATGAGTAAATATTAAATGTATTTGGAAATGCATAAATACACGATTTAATACTTTCAGAAAGAAAGAAGTTTAAGAAAATAGGTTTTGTTAGCTAGGTCGAGAAAAAGTTGTACTATGAAAAAGTAATTTAGTTTATCTAGTATTTACTTCTAATTGTTCTCTATTTCTAGTATCCATTGTATACCTACTAAAAATAGAAGCTAAGTATGAGCTGATTATACCACCTACATAAGAGGTTTGCTATTTTGAGAAAAGTGCAATTAAATTGAAGTACTATTGATAAAGCATTCCAAGATTGATAACAGCTACTAGCAACAAAGTGAATATCTCTTGTGTATTTTGTGAATATAAATAATAAAATACAAATTTTAAGAAAGAATGCTAGAGACTCAGTCTAGCTGCCAGCTGTATAGGGACACTACATTTATGTAAATATCTAACTGAGAGACTGAAACAAGCGAAGCATCTCTGCATCGAGTAGATTGCTTTCGTCTGTCCATTAATGTCCTCCCGTCCTGGCCATAGCTTTGAAGTCATTGTGACGAAACTTGGTTTAGGGTATATGTACTTATTATATTCTACTATACTTAGGTATATGCAATGCAATGTTTTCTGACGTCGGCGATTTTCGATCGAGAGATGGTTTGATATAGAGAAATTTACATACTTATCGATTTTGTTGATTTTCATAGATTTTTTTAAAGTTATGTAAAAATATATTTATATATAGCCAAGTAGCTGTTAAGGTATGTGGTCAGAAAATTTGGTTTTTGGTTTCAAATGAAGTTGAAATACACTGTGTTCGGGAAGTCTACTATTCATAGAACTGCGAGTATAGTACTAAGTAATGACAAGGAGTTCTATAACCTTTACTCAGGCTATAAATTGCGACGCCAACGTGAATAATATCAATTTTTATCCCGTTACTTTCACCCCTGTATATTTTATGATAGCAATTTCTTCGGTTGGCAGATCACAGGTAGGTGCCAGTCACGCGTGTCATATTCAGGTAAGAAACTCCTTGTTTCAAGTGACTGAAATCGAGATACCAAACTTCTGTATTCTAATATACTCTTTGACTATATTATTTATCTTGGCATTTTTATTTGATCTTTAGCACCACAATAGCACCCACATATAACTTAAAGATAAAAACAAATATTATTGACGACACTTTTAGTTACTACTAACTTCGATTTAAAATCATGATAGTATGTGTATTCTCTTAGTGTTTAGTAGTTAGTGTAGTTATTATACTCATACTTCTTACCTTTCATTTGATACCCATATTGAAAGAGTTAAAATTTAATTTTACCGGTAAATTTACTTTATGGGCACCACCAACCATCTTGGACCAATTTTCATCAAATATAGGTAATATTATTTAAAATACTTACTTATATATAAAATTTCCGTGTCACAGTGTTTGTTACCGTACTCCTCCGAAACGGCTTGACCGATTTTTACCAAATTTTATATGCGTATTCAGTAGGTCTGAGAATCGGCTACTACATAAGTGTCTATTTTTAAGCCAAACCAACGTTTGCCGGGTCAGCTAGTAATTTTATAATATTTATTCGCAACAGAAGTGACAGCACGAGAAGAGTTGTGATTACTAGTGAATAGCGCAATTTATTTTTATCTCTGCAAGCACTCGAAGATAATGCAAGAATAGCAACTGCGCACATTCCTGCTTACTCATATAATGCATACAGAATGTCGATAAAATTTGTTTTATCAGCCATGATTCTACATAAGTAAACGAGTAGTATTGGATGAATGATGTAAGAATCACCTAAATTAAGTTTTATGCATTTTGATAATAAGATAAGATTTTTTTTGACACATTTCACACACGGCTGGTTAGCCCCATACTGAACCATTTCTAGTTCGTATTATGGTTGCTAACACAACTGATATACTACATATACATACATACATATTTTATATAGATACATATTTTACAACCAGGCCGACAGCCAACAAATTTAGTTCAGCACAAAGATGTTGGCCGTGCCAGGAATCGAACCCGGGGCCTTCTGATTGGCAGTTCAGCATGGTAACCTTTACGCCAATGAGGTTGTCAGTCATAATCGAGATATAATTTTTGTTTACTCTGATATTGAGGTCTACGGAGGTGCGCGCTTACCTAGAAGGAACCGGTTCTCTTTTGCCTTAATAGTCGCTATAGTATGGTCATTGGGAAGCAGGGAATTCAAAAGTAATAATGCAAGTAATCTAAAGTGTAACTAGATACTTTTATCGGGCATTATTGTTGAAACCAAACATTATAGAAATTGGAATTGTGTACCTATATTTTTAAACCGTGACGTGAAAACGACGGAGTTATAAGTTCGGCGAGTCTGTATGTTTGTATGTCTGTGTCTGTTTTCGAATGGGTGAACTAATTTAGATTTTATTATTTATTTTTAAATCAAAAGTTTTTTTAGCTTTGTTTAAAAGATACCTAAGATCGCCGCCAACACAAAAAGGTTTTAAGAGATACCTATTTTTTTTCGCTAATAACAATAAAAACATTATCTCTTGGCGGCGATCTTGGGTCATTTTTTTTAAACACAAAATAAGATATGAAAGGTACAAGTATAATACTATGATACTTATTAAATCCAAAATGGCTGCCACCATGAAACCTCGTCAGGGGTTATCTAATTTTCAATACATACGAGTGATCTAAGAGAAAATATGGACTCTGTAAAATGGTCGTTTCAGGTCAATATAAGTCAGATTTTCAGTTATGCAGCGAACCTAGGTTTATTTTTTTTCAGGAATCATACTTATTTCATGTTATCTACGTGAGTTAATGTTTAAGGTATTTATAATGTGGGCAATTGCACCTCGAATACAGACACTAAAATATATGCCTATGTAATTGCCCTATAATAATTACATGTCAGAAAATAGCGGCAGACTAAGAAAGTGCTCAGATAATTGTTTTAAAACATCACTGTATCATATATTAAATTACAAAGCGCGATACCGTGTAAGTATGCGATTACTTTTAAAAGCGGCAAATACACTAAAGACTACACTGTTTTGCATGCATTTTGGTGTAAACGGATTAACACATTGCCAAATTTTTATCCAGGATTAAAGTAACTGTAAAACTCAGCTAGTGTAATATAAAGTGACTCATCAGCCAAGATTTTGTTCCAAGTTGAAGCTCATATTAGATCAAATGGACCTCCATCATATTCGCTGACAGTTATTGACAAATTGAATTATAAAGGGTGAATGGAGCCTCCGCCTAGCATCGTAGGTGATATATCTAGATATGGCATGCGGTGTTAAAAATATTTTGTTCACCGACTAGAGTGCTCCTACCTACATATATGGCCTTAAAAACATTGCTTTATTAGTCTAACTAAAAACTAGAATAGTAGGCAAAGTGAGTGAAGTTAGTATTACTCTGATCATTTCCTGTTTGGCCTCTCGCTGATAAAATTTAATACAGACGCCAAAATTTCTTATACCAATGTCTGCCTAGGCAACCAAGCAATTCAATCAATATTTTAGGGCTGAGTTCTTCTTCGTGTCCTTGGAGTTTTTTTCCAGATAGTTCTATCCTCAGCCAAATCCTTGACCTCCTTATACGACATGACTATTGCCTTAATTTGTCTAAAAATTACCTTTTAGGTCATTCCTTTCTTCTTCTATCTTTGTCATGTCGTATAAGGTGGCATGACATCTTTCCTATCCTATTCTCTATTGCAGTTTATTTGAATGTAGTATGTGTAGAACAACGTACATTATACGAACTAGGCAACAAGTTGACGTAAAAACCGTAACGGCGTAGACGTGTGACTATTCCATGCATAGGTATATCCATATTGTAGGCGTCACGAACCCCTTCATATGTGTTCTACAGTCAGGGTCGATGAAAATGGGGTTTTTGAAGGAAAATCAGGATGTTACACAAGGGCGTGTTAACGAGCTATTATTATTTATGGCTCTTTGTTTTTTTAATGAATTTGCGATGCAGGCGAATCGTAATGAGTTATTTTTCGCAAAAAAATATATGAATATATTTTATTTAAGCTTTGAATTGATAATATGCATAAAACACGTAAACTTGTATTATAAATAATGCATTAGCACGAAAAGTAGAGTAGAAGTCACGAAGAAATTTGATCTTTGGATTTCCAAACGTACCTTACGGCATTGTATTTTTTGTACCATTAAGGATAGGCAAACCTTTGTTTCAAATGCTTATTTTTCTCCTTTTCAATTTAGCTATTTGTTAAGTTGAACTTAAGTAAACAGTTTAACGATATTTTATCAAAGATATGAGAACAATTTCTCCAATGAAACAGCATCAATGATTTTATGGCGTTACTGGACAAATTGAGCGCACTGAAGAATTCAATCAGGCGTCTACTTTGAGTTATTGAACTTATTTTGTTTTAGTAGCAACTTCTCTATTTGTAGACTCTTTTATATTACATTCTTAGAATAATCTTACAAGTACGTTATTTAAAGAATTCCGTCATATAATAATGTTATGATGAATGTGAGTGAAATGAACCGTACATCAACGATAGTTTTTACAGCAGGTCGCTTAACCAACTCTCTGACCTGAGGTGAAGCAAGCCTAAGCCTAGTCTGGATAACTTATTGACTCAGGCGTTACTTTGCGGAAATCCATTGTAAATAGAAGACAAAATTAAATATTTAGTGTACTTCCGCTGTGATACGAAATCCAAATTCGAATCCAAATTCGAACGACAAGTCGAGACTCTCAACTTGTCGTTCGAAGAGTCAGCATCTCCTGATGATGCCTTGTGGTTAGGCGAAACACGTGTAGAGTTAAGAATTTCCGAATTGATCTTAATTAATCTTAGTTAATTTTTCCTTTACTTGTCTTAATTTGGATTTCGTATCACAGCGGAAGTACACTAAATATTTAATTTTGTCTTCCAAGCCTAGTCTGGATTAACTAGCTCTTAAAGAGGCTGCCTATAGTTGCAATAGGTGCAATGGTGGTAGCCCCTTCCGGCCTATGCTGCACTAATGGCACCCGTTTTAGTATAACCTAACTAACGGCCGCTGCCATCCACTATCGGCCACTCTGTCCGTTCAATACTAGAGCGCGAATTTTAAAAGCCTGAAGCGAATCGAAGCTTTTGAATAAGCTTTTATTTGAAACTCCATAGCTAGCTGTTTCCGCTTTGTGTAGAGACGTAGATGGACGAAATTATTTGAAACATATAGAAGTATAAATTACAAATTTAGAAAACCCGGTAATTAACATATTGATTAATGTATTCTTCTGATAAAGCCTTTTCATTTGATACCCATATTGAGTCACTTTTTAAAATTGGCCATGGACCAACCCGCTCTTTCATCAAAATTGATCAAAGAGTAGGTTGGTCAATTACGGTCATAGATAATTTGATTCTCCTGTCAAGTATATAAATGTACACGACAGCAGAGACGGCATCTCATGCGTCTGGCAAGATAATAGAACCGTCGAAACTGTCCGGCTTTTATGTAAACTTAGATTAATAGGCCCATAAAAGACTATATATAAAATTTAGGTTTTATAATATAATGTAAGTATACTCATAAATTATAATAGTTTAAGGGTGTCTGGCAGAGGGTTGCCACCATAATAACCGTCTGGCAATGAGCAACGCGACTTTTGATATTATTATAAATCAAATGTAAAAAAAAACATGTTTTATACTATGACGAATTTGAGATCGAACTTTTTACACCTTTGTTACCAGTTATCTGCCAAAGCCACCGCTGCCTCAGCTTCATGGTTGGGGATCATTCTTACCTCTACTAGGGACACACATAGAACAATTTTCAGGTTTTATTAAATAAGGAAGGTCAGAAACTTATGGGCTCTTGCTCTATTATTATTGATTGTCGTAAAAGTACCAAAAAATTATGAACCTATTCGTATTTGTTTAACAGTGACATGACAAACTGAAAGAAGACACGAGTTGGTTATTTTTAGGAAAAAGCATTCTGTTGAATGTAAAATAAGTATCAAGTTCTAATACCGCTCTGGATGAATATAGCGGTGAAATTGGCCGGGACCATTGTCCGAACCAACCACTATCTGTGGCAGGTCGATGGATTCATATGCAAATGGAACACGGTTTTATATTCGCTTGAATTTGTAGAAGCTTAGATTTTAGTACTCGTATATTTAAATATTGTTTTAAGTGTATGAATGTATGTTTTTGCTGATAGTACCTACCGCTATTTAACAATGGTATTCTTATACGATGTGAACAGATGAAAAGATTAAGTGCATAATAAAAATACTTAATTTAATTTTCTTTTCTTCAGAGGCGGGATTTTCTTATTTGGGATTTGTGGAGGGAGTTGGGGGAGTCCTTTGCCCAGCTGTGGTACAGTATAGTCTAGAAAAAATACTTCTTTTTCCTTCGTATGAGCTAAGTGGCCCAGCTCTGATGTCGAGAGTTTTCAAGCCGTCCTTCCGAGCTGACTGCTTGTACTAGGACTAACAGCCCGGACCTACAATTTAACGTGTCTTCCAATCCACGGAAGCACCCAGATGAAATGCCACTTTTTAAAAACGATACTAAGTCTGTACATGGTCACCCATCCAAAACCGTCCATATTGACCGTTGCTTAGATTCGATGATTGCGTCAGATCATCTTAGCTAGCCGAGCTAGCTAAGATGATGGCGCTACATAACTAACTTAATTATCTACTAAATAACTTAATTGTAGGCTTATAAAATATTTTAGTTAGTTTGATTCAAACTAAAAAAGGATAAAAAGAATTTATTGTTTGTTGCAAAGCGAGTATTAAACTATAAAACCCACGGATCAGATAAAAACAATGTAAAACCAATGTAACTACATTTTGTTATGATTTCAAACTTTTTAAAAGTATTTATTTATATGCTGACGTATTTTTAACCGACTTCAAAAAAGTGAGGGTAACACGTTACAAAGTATTATAAGCATTATTTATTTTATTATCGTTCACGTTTATCTCTTAATTACTTACTCGTATCTCAAAGTTTTAAACTGTCATAATAATAATTTATGGTTTATTTTCCTTTCAAAGAGATTTTATGAGCACAGTGTGCCTTCTTTTTGTACCCAGTGCCATTTGATCTTAATTTTACTAATAAAATGTAGCATAAAAGTAGCGCCTGTAGCTCGACTAGCCAAGGTGATCTGACGCAATCATCGAAGCTAAGCAACGGTCGATGTGGACGGTGTTTCGATGGGTGCACATGACTATCGTTTTTAAAGTGGCATTTTCATGTGGGCGCTCCCGTGGGTCGTATGATACGTTAAACTGTAGGTCCCGGCTGTTAGACTTAGTACAAGTAGTCGTTAAGCCAAGTCAGAGGCCTACGGGGGGCTTGGAAACTCGCGACACCAGAGCTTGGCCATTTAGTTCATACGAAGAAGAAGAAGAAGAAAGTCACCTAACTAGATCTTCTAACTTAACTTTAAAGACAAACCTAGACTTATTAGAGTAAATAAGTCTAGGTTTAGGTAACAATTTAAAAATGGTCGTTCGTGTTAGTCCATATAAATTGTTAGTCTGTATAATGCTGCTTTCCCATTAGATCTAATTAAAAGGTTTGCATTATATGCAAGTAAAAGTTTAGGAAAAAGAGGATTTTTATTTAAGTTTTCGCGTTTATTTTGTCAGTATTAGCCCGACATGTTACCTGCCCGCGCTAATACCGACAAAATAAACGTAAGTGATAGCCGGTTAAACAAACACTAGTATCACGTCCCGGTTTCGCTCGAGCTCTAAAATAATCTAAGTTATAAAGAGAAACAAAATATAGCCTACTCGTATGTTACTCGGGAATAATGTAGCTTCTCAACGGTAAAAGAATTATTCAAACTGGTCCACTAGTTTCAGCTCCTATTCACGTCAAACAAACAAACATTATATTTTGTCTTGTGTACACAATTTGTCACAATAAATAATTATCTTTCTTTCTTTCTTTCAAATAATCAAACTTTTCCTCATTAAAAATCAAAAGTGAATTATTTAAATAATCTATACCAACATTAGTTGGTATAGATTATTTAAATAATCCTCACAAAAGTTTTAATACAGTGAAAATACAGTGATTATTATATACGGCAGTGTTTATGGGGGCAATAAAAAACAAATATACCTGGCAAATATACCTGGTAAGAAGCATATTATTGTCGTTGTAAAAATGGCGTAAAGCTTCGGTCAAGAGCCTTATCTCGGCGGGATTAACGAGTGACGTTATTACTACCATAAAATAGTCTTTAACCTCATTGAGATGAGAGTGTTAACTGACATTTTGAACACTAGCGCTGAGGTTTTGCCTAAATTAGTTTTTCTTCTTCTTCGTATGAGCTACTCCAACGAAGAAGACCATGGCTCGGTTGTTGAGACTTTTCAAGCCACCCGAAGGCCTGTCGATTAGCTTAACAATTTAAGTCTAACAACCGGGACCTACCATACGTACGTACTACGTACCATCCAACCCACGATAGCACTCAGATGAAAATGCCAATTTTTAGACGAAAGTCTTGTGACCTATGCAAACTCTGTTCGTATCGATCGTTGTATCACCTCGATGATCGCATCAGATCATTTTAATTAGCCGAACTACAGGCGCTACTCTAAAACTCACAATGGTCTTTTAGCTAGAAAACCTCTGGATGAATTCAATTAGTTTTTGTTTTGGAAAAAGTAGACCTTTTCTTTATGTCATTATTTACCGAGAATATGTTTTTATTTTGTTTATTTCATATTTCATATGAAAGAGGCCGTCACTTTCTTTTTAACGTGCTTAAATAAATAAATGAGCAAAAAAGAACCTTTCAAATATCAAGTTAGTTTAAACAAGACTGACAAAACGTAACAGCTCAGACAGTAAGACCGGGAGAGATCAGTTTTGAAAATAATATGCAGAAATTGAACTTCCAAGAATCGTTGGATTCATCCAAGTTATTGCCAAAAGCTTTTGCACTAAAAGCTGCAAGCTAACGAGCTTACGAGACGACGTACAAAAGTTGTACTTAACTTTATCTTATTCTCAAACGTAGCTAGCTGGAGTTTGATGAATTATTCAAACTCAAGAAACATTTTTAATTAAATTAAATTTTGCTAAAAGCAACTAATTTTATAAGATTTAGTTACCTATTGTGATAAAAATAAATGAATACATTTTCCATATTTCACACCAATGTACAATTTACAATACTTAACATGAGTAAACATGGACAATAGGAAACATCTTGTAGTTTCTAGATTTAGAAATCCTATTCGTACCGCAAGAATAAAACGTAACTTCAACATTTTTGAACATTTCATGATAATCATTCAAATCTATCTTGTATTTTTTTTAAATTTTCTAGAATTTTCTTTTTTCCTTTTGAAATATAAAGCATAAACACACAGGATGCCACCTCAGGAAGTGTTAGCGATCTGAGACGGGATTTTAAGCATTGATCTAGCCAGACAGTCGACGCGCGGGATCTCGACAGATTTTAATATGTCTGGTTGCATACTAATTCTAGCAATACAAAAAACATTTGTGTTATATTATATTCTTAATATATATAAATCTCGTGTCACAATGTTTGTCCTCAATGGACTCCTAAATCACTTAACCGATTATAATAAAATTCGCATACCATGTGCAGTTCGGTCCAACTTGAGAGATAGTATATTTTAAATCTCAAATTATAGTCGCAATTTTAATTTATTGCTAATTATTGTTTGTTATTATTTGACAGTCACAATTATCTGTTAACTCCAAATGATTCTAACAGATGTCGATACCTTTCGACTAGGTTGAGTAAGTAATCAATAGATGGCGCTGCTATGGTTAATCTACGAACGTGTCATATAAGCTACACTATCTATTTTTCATACCCCTAAGTGAGGCAAAACAACGTTTGCCGGGTTAGCTAGTATAATATATATATTGCTTCTATATTGTTTCATTTATGTATTGTTTCTTTCAAGGAGAGCCTACGTCGGTGTTTCGCTGTTAGCAAACCTTTTCCTTATGCCCACAAATCTCTTGAGAGGACTTCTAAGACACACTGTTGATAATATCAAAGTAATTGGCCTGCAGTATTAACTAAAGGCCAATGTGTGCTGTCACTTCGGAAATCACCAAAGGCTTTTGTGGAAGTTCTCGCAGAAATTACTAAATGGGTGCTTCTACTGCTTCACAATAGCAAAAGCTTCGTATCTTTAATCACTTTTACCATCGAATTAATTGAATGACATAAGTTATTTATTATTAATTCATTATTACGGTTAACATCAATTATACTAATTAATAAACTTAAAACAAATATGCAAGTCAAACATTTTTAAGAAACATCACAATATCACAATAAAAATAAAATCACAATAAATAAATACATTTCACGGCCAATAAATACAAGTTAATACGTGTATTACGAATTATTTTAATACACATTCTGTTATCAAACTTTTAAATGCTGCGTAATAAAAAAATACTACTAATAGTTTACCGTATTAATTAAGAGTTATGAAAATGTAGGTAATGTGCTATATCGAGTAGATGTACGAGTCTAAGTATAAGCGTATACAGCGAAAGTCTGAGGGCCTTGGACTCTTTTTCTACGAAATTAACAACAAAACTATAGTTTTGTTGTTAATTTCGTATGAAAACAGAAATATCTACAGACTTATCTAAATGCTTAACAAATTTGAAGAGAAAAAAGAACGGAAGTGTTTGTCTAGACGAAAGGCAGCGGCAACATACGAGTACATATGTTTCATCATAGATAAAGAAATAATATACACACGTGTTTCAAGCTCTGTGGTTACAAAAACCAATCACGAGATTATTTTGTTCTACCATACTAATACTCTAGTAGAGTATTGATAGATTAAACTGTCAACGTGAAGGTTAATTAGAACCAGTCTGAAGCAAGTTTGACATGTTCATGCCCACAATTTAGAAATTGGCTTGATGTAAATATAGTCTCGATTTCATTTTATTATTTTTAGGGTTCCGTACCTAAAAGGACAAAATTAAAACGATCCTATCACTAAGCATCCGCTGTCTATCACCAGGCTGTATCCCACTTACCGTGAAAACTAGAAAGCTTTTGCCGCTTTAAAAATAAATACTAAAAAATAAAAAAATATTGAGGCAGGTAAAACAATAAAATAAACGTTATATACACGTTTATTTTATTGTTTTACCTTATTAATCAAATTATATATAAGCCAAATATCAATAACGGTAACAGGTAGACACTTAAAATGTCCACAGAATGTGTAAATGTTTATTATACTATTTCGATAAAAATATTAAATAAAAATAAAATGTATATTCAACGGGGGTTCCTAACTAACGTAATTTTGATCTTAATAACGACATTTGGTAGACGCTCTAAGCATTCGCATTAAATTTGTTTATGTATTAAAAATAAAAATTAAATCTAATGGCACATAAAAAAACATGTTTATTGTACGGAACCCTTCACGCACGAGCGACTCGCTCTTGGCTAGTTATCTTTATTGCATTAATAAACATTGAAGTGATCTAATTTCAATTGACAGGTAATTTGGTAGGTTATATGTATATTAATTTACTTTTATTGATGTAAGTACCAACGTTAATTTATCGCCTTATGAATATTTTATTTTTAAAGAACGTACTGTAATTGATTTTCTATAGTAAAATTCGTTATATCGAACTAGACTGTACTCTGTTTAAACTTACCACTTCAATTTCATCACCATCCGTTTCCTCCTCTAAAATATTTGTCAGTACCATACTCGGTCTCATGGAAACCCTGTTTCTAACCACTGAGGATCTCGGCCACAAGTCACTTTCTTCCTTAGTCTCATCGCCTAAGGTCGCAAATTGCTCGTAGAAGTTTATCACGCCCGAAAGCTCGCCATCTACGGTGATATTTGAATTATTCGATTTGTTAGAAGGCCGTTTATCAGAGGTATTTCTTTCATCGATTCTCTTATAGCCGTCTGGTTCATCTCGATTTTCTCCCAGAATGGGCACTGTTCGACTTTGGTGCGAACTATATTCGAATTCTAAATCGAATCCTCTGTCTTCGAATAGGCTTTTGAATCGAGCCCAGCACCCTTTTTTCTTGTCAAGATTTTGTGTCTGTGTTTCCTCAATATTTGGCGCCGGCTTATCCATCATTCATCGATCTGTTCGTGTTTTTCAGTTGTAGGTTCAGTCGGGGAGGGGAGTCTGATTAAGATCTGTCTATCTTAATTACTCGATTACATTCGACGTCTATGGCGCCAGTTTGATAAAAGACGACACTTTGAATGCAATAAATTTTTAACAAATTACTTTTCATTAGTTTTACTTGGCGTTAATGATTTTTTCGATAACAATTTAGTGTTTGTTTTTGATAGGCTATCTGTAACGTCAATAATTAGATTCTACGACATAATTTTATTGCACTAATAATATAATAATGTGTTAATTTGAAAAACACTTAAGGCTTGGCTTCGAAAACTACATTTTCAAATTATGTCAAGGAAGAAATCAGCTCTCGTTTTACAAAAAACATACGTATTAATTAAATGCAACGACATTGATAACAAACACTTCAAAACTCACTTCTCACACCACAGTAAATATTAAACTGTTAATTTTAATTTAAAGCTGTTAATTTGAAATTTTATAAACACTAAAGTTCACCCTCTAAATATGTGAAAAGAAACTATTTTTTAATTATTTGTAACGGTTTAAACAGAACACATGTTTCTTGCCACGTTTAATGAGACCGCGACGCTTGCCCGGTCCACTCGGCTAATTCAGACTAGGTGAAAATATCAAGTAGTGTTGATAACAATGATAAGAAACTTTATCATTTACCTTCTACTGATTACGGTACAATTAATTCACATTATAGTGAAGTAATAGCTGAACACTGATTTACCTACTTGTGTTCCGTGATAACAGAGACACCACAATATTAATTTTTCACCAATAATAATAAGGATATCGGATTAAAGCAACTTAAGATAAATAAATTACGGCGATGGTAACAGTTTGTTTGGATGTTTCATACACTATTATTCATTTCACAAAGTTATCACTTTGTGACACTAGTATCGCTTAGCAATGGACAAATTAAAGTATGCAGAGCTGATTGCCAACCTTCATTAGTTGGAGAGGCACCATAAGAAGAAGAAGACACTAGTATATTTGTATCGCATTCACATACTTTTTCTTTTCTGGTAAATACAAAAAAGTCTGAAAAATTAATTCTAATTATTTAAAGTGCTACTCTTACTCCAAGTTTAATATACATATCTCCAAGACTTTCTTCCAATCGCATCGTTCTGTTCTGAAGTTGTATTACACGTTTGTGTCTCAGCTCGCTATATTATGTATACGAAATATAGACTCTAAGGAACAGTGGTATGCACGTGCAAAAGTACATATATTTTTAATGACAGAGAGTGATAAAACAGTCGCTACCGATGGTAATTACACCGAACCATTTCAATATCAGTGACACCCTGAGTTTTGGATGCAAACCATCCACAGGGCTACCACACTACTGCTTCACGACAGAATGCCTTTCCCAGGACAGCCCCCGAAATAGAGCACTAAAATTACAAGTTTTAATTTACTTCTAAATCAAATTGGAAGTCTGCATTGATTGATATGTATTTCTAATCTGGTAGAAGGTGTAGATTAGAAATGTAGGGCTCGGGCCCACATTCAATGGCTATTAAAATATTTAACAAATTACCAGACGACGTATAAGCGTATCGATAATATAAAATCTATCGTGACAAACTTAAAAAAAAATACTCATAACAATAAGTTATTATAAATGAGAAGATTTTTTTAAATGACGGAACATTGAAATAATCAAATCAATTAACAGGGTAGCTCATCTCCAGTAAATAACTGCAATGCCTTATGGGTAATTATGTAACTGTAAAGTGACATAATATTGCATTAAATTCTTTGACTGTGGTAATGGATATATAGATAATAAATGTATCGAACGTGAGTGAGGCTCACGCCCGCCTAATTACTTCCTTATCAATCAGAACAAACATTCAGGACGGTTTAAACGCACAATCGTATCAGAATTGTCATTCATCGTGTCAATGCTGCCAGCATGTGGTGCACGCTGCCCTCTGCGCGCGTTTATGAAATGGCCCTAACCCACTACGGTTAGGGCCATTTCATGAACGCGCAGAAAATCGCACCGCACGTTTATGAAATGGTCCTTAGAGCTTTTTGATTACTTTTAGTTATTTATCTAAAGCTAATCCAAATTGCTAGCTGTCGTGGTTTTAATGTAGAAGAAAATAAACTTATTCAACTGCATTTTATAATATACTGATTGTCGCTTAATAAAATATGTGTTGTATCGCCATTAGCGTATCGCCATTGTATCGCCATTATATTAAAACTAGCTGACCCGGCAAACGTTGTTTTGCCTTAAGTAAAAATTTAAGGCTGAACAACCCTTAACACTTAGGAGTATGAAATGAAAAATAGATAGTATCCGATTCTCAGACCTACTGAATACGCATATAAAATTTTGTAAAAACCTATCTCTCTAATAAAATCGCAAATAAAGTAAAAAGTGATCCATTGATTGATGAATAATATATAATAACTTGTTGATGGAACTACTAAGATATAATGTTTGATATTTCTTCGAATATTTCCTCGTGCACTGTTGCAGAGATATAAATCATTCTATTTCCTACGTCACATGCGTCACGGCTGATAAAAGATAAGGAGAGGCTTTTCTCCAAAAACATTGATGGATCGACATGTTTGTTTTAAACTACGCTATTTCCTTATTTTTTGTATCGGTTCGAACTTATTGATATATGTATCTTTTAGAAAAAAATAATCAAATGATTCCCTTATCTATGAAATTTCTAGACCTTTTATTACATTTGTTTGTAGGCTGTACACAACTTTTCCTGTTAGTATATATAATTGCACTGAGTTATCAAAAGACTTAAATACTAACTCTTTTAATCCTAACTGGCTTATCAATGTTCCTCGGATTTACAAATTCATTTTCCGAAATAAATGATTAGTTTTTAATTTAATAAGCTCACGCTTGATCACATTTCCCTGATTGTGAAATTATTATGTATGTTTTGATTTAAGGAGCAGTGCACCTGCGTGGCATTGTACTATGACACGAAAATTAATAAATTATAGCACGCTGGTAGGCAGAACATAGTGCATTTTTTCTTTGACCAAATACCTGTCTGTATACCATTACTATATTCACAATAAATTGATTTAAAATTGAATTAAATTTAACAAGCATTATAAAGCTAACACTACTATTACAAGTCTACTAAGAAGTCAGCCTGGCGTAGAAAACTATCTATTAACTATAGGTAATTTTTAAGTTTAACGATCCATTGATCTAACAGATCGAAGCAGTCATGTACGCTGTCAATCACAAACAGTTCATTTACGTGTCAATTTGAGCACTTACACACATATATAAGATAACGATGTTTAATTATCATCAATAAAAACATTTAATGTTTTTATCCTCTCTTTTGAAAATACTGTGGACCTTTTTTAACCGGAATATAAATGTGTTTGTGGCTTGTGCAACAGGAAATTAACTTCAAAATGATTTCTTTATTCCGGCAAGTACATATCTGCCATGCAATTTTGTTTGTGACTGACCAAGGCATAGTCAACTACAGAAAGCTAGTTATTATACAGCGTTATATCTTAGTTTAGAGCGAGTGTGGCTCATTGGGAGAACATTGACATTGACACGCCGGGTCAAATCTAGCCCTACACCAATACATTGTTTTACATGCTATGTGCGCAATTGAAATAAATCTACATGCTCTAAGGACCATAAAAACCCAAGACGTGTGCTATCCCCCAACCCGCATTTGGCCTACAAACATGGCGTGGTGGACTATGACCTATATCATGCTTCACGTTCAAGAAATTACCCCGAGGAACAATATACCTTAATAGAATAAAAGCAAATATGTAGAAATATCAGTTCTATCTGCTCCATTCATGTGGCAACTCGGCTGAGATCTGATTAATATTGATGAATATTCAGGGTAAGGACCCTATGAATAAAGGGCCTTTGTTTGAATGTTATGTGAAGTACAGATCAAAGGTGAGAGAGTTTTTTCCGGGTCATTACGACTTTTATTTTTTTGACCCACACTCTTTGTTATTTCGTCGGGTAGGAATTTGTATTTGTAAAAAAAAACATGATTTTAGCTGTTTCCTGTATTCAAGAAAGTTAACACAAAATCGTTACTAATCGCATTTTTACAAACAAGAGCTACTCGTACAAGTAACTCGAGATAAAAAATAAGAAATAATCTTAATAGTAAACTCCTATTTTTTATAGTTACGTAACAAAAGGGTACCTCTCCTGTCATCTATCTACATATCTGTTCGACACAAGGTTGTATCTCATGAAATAAATAAATATTAGGATACATTTCACACACGGCTGGTTAACCCCATACTGAACCATTTCTAGTTTGTGTTATGATGGTATCTAACGCAACTGATATACTACATATAATTACATACATATTTTTATATAGGTATATATTAAACACCCAGACCCACAGCCAACAAATTTAGCTAAGCACAAAGATGTTGGCCGGGCCGGATATCGAGCCCGGAACCTTCTGATTGGCAGTCCGGCATGGTAATCTTTACGCCAACGAGGTCGTCAATATTGTAGCCTTATGAGTATTGAAGTGCAAGGTAGATGAAATTATAAAAAAGTACTCTGCCACATCGTGAGAAACCAAAGCATCGAGCTTGGTTTGTCACGAGGTTTTCTCTCGCCGGAAGCTCAAGCTCATTGGCGTTTGGACCCACTGCAAGCTGTACGAGTATAATGTCGTGGTGAAGAGGTACTTACGGCGACGTCTACCAGGGGCTCGTCCTCCGGTGTGAGGGCAAGGGAGGAGCGCCGGCCTGCGCGCGCGCCGGGTGACCCACTCGAACTGCCTGCGGACAAACATACAAGTTCTCTTAGAGAAATGATTATAATAATAATAATAATAAGCCCCCCAATTACAACCACACGTCCAAATCGACCATCTGATTACGTGGGGGGCGGGCAACGCAACCGATAACTACTGGGCAGCCAACGTGGCTCTGGAACGTAGGGGTTAGGGTAGGAAAATAAGTTGGTATGTAGCATATACATAAATAGTAATTAAGTAGGATAAAGACATAAAAAAAAAAAAAAAAAAAAACTTTAGCTGTAAGTAGGTATAGGGTTGTAAATAGATAAGTAATAAAGATGACTAGTTTAGTAAAACGCTGCCATAAGGCTCATAAAAACTATATTTTAGAGAGGCTATGGTAGGACAACTGATATCAGCACAGGATATCAGTTTCGGGTGGTAGCGGAAGAGTTCTGGTATACAGCACCAACGGTAGCACCCACAGGCTCAGTCAGGCAGCCTACTGTGCACTCCCTCGCCCGGGCGAACGAGAAGAGTTAATTCAGTCCAAAGCTTATTCGTATGATAATGAAGCCACACAGATATAATTTGCGGTCGCTGCCCGGGGGCCGCCGGGGCGCATCTGGAGCCGATGCTGGATGCCACAGCATGCGAACCATCGGTGGCGGAGAGCTGAGCAGGCGGGCCTCCGTCAACTCAAATGCTACAGCCGAAGACAAAATACAAGATCCACTTCAAAATTCACCATCTTCAACACAAAGGCTGTTTGAATCCCCTATAAGCTCACCGTTATCTTTCTTAAATAATTCCAGACCTCTTTCTACATCAACAGAAGCAGAGATTGCAGAAATTGCATCTCCTCCGGTAAATCGATCGATTAGTCCGACGACCAACGCAAGAATAACGGATTCTGATTTAGTAAATAGTAACCTATACTTGACGGCTGAGGATGTTGTACAGGAGGCAAGCGCCATTATTCCTGTACCCGCCAAAGCACAAACACGTAAGCGCATGCGATGGACAGAAGATATGAACGCCTATATTTTGCGCGAATACTTTATCCTAACTTCACTCGAAAAAGACACACGAACTTATTTAGCTGAACTACACAAACGTTTTTCGGAGCGATTTCCGGATGTCCAAGCTAGCAGACAACGAATTGGAGACCAACGGAGAGCAATCGTGAATAAACAACTTCTTACACACGAAAGAATTGAAGAAATACGAAAAGATGCTGAAAACAGTTTAGGACACTCTACACACGTTATCACACAAGACACTAACACACCAAGCACTAGTAACAGTCAAAGAATGAGATGGACGAATGACATGAATGAGACAATTATAAGAGCATACTATAGAGTTACATTTTTAAACACAAACAAAACAGCATACAGGCCACTTTTACATCGTGCTTTCATCGATCAATACCCACATTTTGCACACATTTCCGAACAACGAGTGGCAGACCAACGTCGCGTCATAGAGAATAACAAACTTATATCTGATGAAAGACTGCAGGAAATCCGAGATGAAGTTTCTGTTAATATGGATGAAAATAACATGCACACGCTAATCTCTCAGAACACGCATCCTATATTCAGAAGCACTTCAGGAACTCAAAATTCTTTGACTGACAATATCAATGGTACACCACCAATGAGTGAAAATGTACTATTAACACCATCACCAGAATTAAACTCCACACGTGATGGTAACTATTTATGTACGTTAACACAAAGTGAACAAAACTCAATTGAAGATACTTTTACTACCGCATTTGAGAGGTTTAATGCTACAATACCATCTTTGAGACCTGTTGTACCACGCCAGAAACCTTCACGTAAATTTGCTATAATCGTCAACTTTATTAACACCAATATATTACCCAAACATGTAAATGTAGAGTCAAACTTTGAATATACACAAGCCGCCATATACTCTGCCGCTTACACGGCTGTCATTCATAATGGTGGTAAGCTTAAAGGTACTGATGGCAAAGATAACACAGATAGGAATTATAATCAGAACCCAAAAGACAGAACTCCTGCTTGGCAAAGGCGTCTAGAGAAAAGAATAGAAGATATTAGAGCAAACATCGCGAGATTATCAGAGTACATACGAGGTAACAGAAGTAATAGACTGAAACAGAAAGTAGAAGAAATAAAAACACGTTACAAAATTCACTCACAACACGAGGGAGAAAACACCAACCTCACACATTATTTAGATACTTTAAAACAAAAGCTTAGTGCTCTTGCAAGTCGCATTCGCCGATATAAGCTCACTACAAAGAGAAAGTCTCAAAACACTATGTTCAACACCAATGAAAAACTCTTTTATAGGTCACTTAACGAAGGACAAGATAACACCAACAACTTAGAAATACCTGAACCTAATGCCTTCAAAGATTTTTGGTCTAATATTTGGTCACGCCCAGTAGAACACGTACTATCTAAATGGATAGATGATGATAAGAAATTGCTTGAAGGCGTACCTGACATGGAATTCAATGACATTAATTTAGAAACTCTTCAGTTTGTAATAGGTAAACTCCACAACTGGAAATCCACAGGCTCTGACAAAATTCACAATTTCTGGTATAAAAAACTCACATACTTACACCCAATCATTCTACATCACATCAATCATTTTATCAAAAATCCTGATACCATGCCAGAATATGTAAGTCAAGGTACTACATACATGCTACCTAAAGACAAGAACGACACTAAAAATCCTGCAAAATACAGACCTATAACATGCTTACAAAATATTTATAAAATTATTACATCATGCATAAATGAACTTATTTACAGCCATACAAACACACACAACATACTAGCAGAACAACAAAAAGGATGTAGAAGATACAGTCAAGGTTGCAAAGAACAGCTCACAATAGATGCAATAGCTAGCAAACAAGCACTGGTTAAAAGAAAAAACATTTACACTATGTACATTGATTATAAAAAGGCTTTCGACTCGGTACCCCACACTTGGCTCTTGTACATCCTTGAACATTATAAAATCCACCAGACAATTATACAATTCTTAAAAACTACAATGACAAAATGGAAAACAGTTCTAAAATTAAGGTTAGGAGAGACCTCCTTGGAAACAGAAACTATCCCAATTAGAAGAGGCATTTTCCAAGGAGACTCATTAAGCCCCCTCTGGTTTTGTCTAGCCTTGAATCCTCTTTCAAGTACTTTGAACAACACTGTGGGTTATAAGATCAGACACGAAGACACCAGTTTTACACTCACACACTTAATGTTTATGGATGATATAAAACTGTTTGGCGGTAGCTTACAAGAAATAAATCACCTTGCTGACATTACAAAAGCATTCTCTACAGACATACATATGCAATTCGGAGTAGATAAATGTAAAATCTTGTCAGTCAGAAACGGAAAAGTAGAAGACAATTCTTATCAACTTAACGAAGACGAAGATATAGAACCAGTAGACATGAATACTGGATATAAGTATTTAGGGTACCAGCAAAGTAGGCAAATACATCAGAAACAGACTAGGACAACAATACAACTTAAATTTAAAGACCGATTACACAAAATTTTTAACTCACACCTTAACGCTAAAAACACAGTTAAAGCCATAAACACATACGCCATTCCTATACTTACCTACTCATTCGGAGTAATACACTGGTCTAAAACTAATCTTACGAAACTGCAACGTATGATCAACACACACTTAACAAGGTACAGGAAACATCATCCACGGGCATGCACTGAGAGATTAACACTGCCCAATATAGAAGGAGGAAGAGGCATTATTGATATACACAATTTACACAACAAGCAAATAACAAATCTCCGTAACTACTTCTTTAATAAATCACAAACATCACAATTGCATGAAGCAATAGCAAAGGTAGATAAAAGATATACACCATTAAATTTACAGAGGCACAACATTCAAACAAATGAAACTATAACACAAGATACACAAAAGTTAACCTCATGGCTCCAAAAGTCCCTTCATGGCAGGCACCGCCGCGACTTGCTAGACCCAAATGTCGACAAAATAGCGTCGAACATGTGGCTTAAAACCGGTGAACTGTTTCCGGAAACGGAGGGCTTTATGCTGGCCATACAAGATCAGGTAATAGATACACGAAACTACAGGAAATACATAATACGCGATCTTAATTTAACAACAGATTTATGCCGGCACTGCCATAGCAGCTCCGAAACAATCCAGCACATAACCGGAGCTTGCAGGACCATCACACAAACTGATTATAAACACCGTCATGATCAAGTTGCAGCCATCATCCATCAGTACCTAGCTATTAAATACAAATTCATCCAAGAAAAAATACCCTACTATAAATACGCACCTGAAATAATACACGACTCTTCGGATTACAAACTTTACTGGGACAGAACTATAATCACCGACAAAACCATTCACTATAACCGACCAGATATTACTCTACATGACAAAAGAAACAAAACTGTTCATCTTATAGATATAGCCATTCCGAACACACATAACATCTCATCAACGTATACCGACAAAATCACAAAATACACTGACCTTGCAATAGAACTTAAAACACAGTGGAAAGTTGACACTGTCAAGACGGTCCCGATTGTAATATCCTCTACTGGCGTCATACCCTACACTCTGCATAAAAGTCTAGAAACACTAGATATAAATAAAAACGTCTATAAGTCTCTCCAAAAGGCTGTTATATTGAACACCTGCCGGATCGTTCGGAAATTTCTTTCAATGAATCAATAAATATTTTTATTCAAGTTTCATTTTAGCCTTTTCGCTTGGCCAAAAGCCCGTGAAAGGGCTACATTCCTCGTCTTTACGGGAGATACAATAAATGTAAAAAAAATATAATAATAATAATAATAATGATTTATTTTCAGGCAATAGACCCATAATAAAAAAAAAAACAAGAGAAATAAAATACAATAATAAAATGCTAAATCTAAATATACAAATCATTTCCTATTACTATTCTGGTGTACAGATATCCAAAACCTATACATATGGCTATATAGATCCCCGGACAGGCACTGCAGTATAGCATTATTCGATCTCCGTATTGTATGCCAGAAGGAAGCAATACGGGATCGAATAACCGCAAAGAAGTCAGGAACCCGTGCATCAGCAAACATACCCGACGCGCTGCAACATCTTGGCATGCCCATAAGGGTGCGAAATGCGTCATTATATTGCACCCTTATGGTATGGTACGATCTCCTGGTGTACTTTATCCAGAGCTGACATGTGTATAGACTCATGCAGTACGCTTTGAACAAAGTAACCTTCACTTCGTAAGAACATTTTGCAAATCTGCGCGCGAGCATGTTGACAGGCATCTGATGGACAGGTTCCTTCTTTCACGTTCCATGTCCGGATCATCTTTCATGTTTTCAGTCATGATGTGCCCAAGATACCTGAACTGCTCCACAACCTTTACTGGTGAACCCAACAAGAATACATTGGGTATCACCTCCGGACCTTTGCCTGAGCGGAAGACTAACATTTCTGTTTTGGCTGCGTTGTACTTTAGACCGTGTTTTGCAGCATAGCGTTCACAAACAGTCAGTAGCTTCCGTAACCCACTGATTGAGGGACTGAGAAGCACCATATCATCAGCATAATTAATATTATTCACACAAACGTTTCCAATATGGCATCCGACTCTGGTGCTTCTCAGTTCCTCTATCAGGTCATTGACATAGAAGTTAAATAGGTTCGGAGAGGTCAACCCTCCTTGACGTACCCCGCAGTCCAGCCTATAGGTGCTGGACGTCGTGTCGCCCCATCTCACGACATTTGTTTGGTTTCCGTACCAGAATCTGAATATCTTTATGACCTCCGTCGGGACCTCAGTCGCAGACAATTTGCTCCAGAGAATTTCATAATTCACTAGGTCAAATGCGCGACTGAGGTCTAAAAAGCATGCATATACAGATGTGTCGCGAGAGGTATAATAATGGACTGTGTGTTTTAAGCTAAAAATTGCCAGATCAGTAGATAGACCTGGACTGAAACCAAACTGTGCATCATCAACAGTCAGATTATTCACCAGTAAAGGCTGCAACAGCCGTTCAAATATCTTACCCATAACAGTCGCCAGAGATATTGGTCGGTAATTTAAGGAACTATTAGCTTTGCCCGTTTTGTTTTTAATTATAGGTATAACAACGGTTTTCATGAGGCTGTCTGGTAAAAACGAATACCTTATGCAGAGGTTGTAAAAATCTGATAGTTTGGAATAAATCATTTCCCCGGCACAAAGAATATGTTCCAGGCTTAAACCGTCATGGCCCGGTGACTTGCCACGTTTCATATTTCGGACGGCTTTAGCCACATCTTTGGCACTAAATTGCACACAATTTGTACCACAGATGCCGCCGGTCGGTGGCGCCGTAATAGTTTGCTCCTGCAGCTCGGGCTGGACCTTAAATCTATTGGCAAATAAGTCCGCAATATCTCTGGTGTCCTGTAAACCGTCAACAATCACTGGCAGACTCTTCTTTTGGTTTTTTGATTTAGTAGAATTCCAAAATTTTACGAAATTTTTATCACGCCTATGTTTAGTTATTATGTCCATGCGAATTTTCTCTTCATTATTTTGGCACCATTTTAATTTATTTTTAAATTCTTTTCGTGAGTTAACCATATTTAAGTAAATTTCTCCGGATGACGGTCTGCCAGCGAGAGTCCAATAGTTAAAATAAATCCTAGCATTTTTATGAAGTGTTTTAACATGAAAGTTCCAACCTGTTATCTGTCTTTTTCTATGTACACCAGATGCCTGAACTGCACTTCTCTTAGCTGCGTCTTGCAATGCTTTAACAATGCTCAAATAACTATTATTAATTAATTGTAAATGATTGTCAATTTGTAAACAATAATTATTATTATCACAGTCAATACATTTAATACAAATGTCAATATTACTGAAAAAAATATTACATTCTAGAAAATAACTATCTATTTGACTAGACGTACGTGACCCCCACAGAATACCCTGTAGAGGTTTTGTGTCCGAGCATACACTAGTTTTATTACAAAGCTCGCCGATATCACAGTATATTACAAGCGGAAAGTGATCCGACCATAGGACATCCTGCATAATGCTCATTGAGCGAATCGAATCAAACGCGGCCTGAGTGGACACACAGTGATCAAGCCACCTGCAAGAACCATGAGATTCACTGACATAAGTATAGCTATCAGGGCCGAGCTTGATCAGATCCGCCCAAATCCATGACTCTTCATCACAAAATGTTTTTAATTCAACACCAAAGAGGGAAGTCGGGTGAGAATTAAAATCGCCTACTATATAGGCTACCTCTATTTCATACTCCTCAATTATTGAGCTCATGCTAGCAAGTATATCGGTAAATTCCACAATATTTTCTACATTATCCTGTGGCATGTACACAGAAAATACAAGAAAAGATTTCATATCTACGGTAACATGTATAGCAGCGAGCCTATCGCTAACACATTCAACCGCGGTCACCTGACTGAACTTAGACTTGTTCCACAGCACCGTTAGGCCGCCGTAGGGCCGCCCGCGCAGAACCCCCGCGGAAGTATCCACCGATGATTTCGCAAAACAGTCAAAGTTGTCGTCAATCTTATTAAATAAATCGAGATCGTGAGGCAGAGCCCACGTCTCTTGTAAACAGATTATGTCATGTCTTTTACAAAGTGTCTGTATATGTTGAATACTTCTTTTAAAATGCTTGCAATTAAAAGAAACTATAGAAAAAAGAGATGATTAAACATTATCCTTAACTTTTCGGCAACGGAGGGTATAGTCCGCCTGAAAATATAACCTGGACCTCACTTTCTTTGACCTCCAAACTGCACCATGCACTACTACACACACACACACACAAACACACACACACATAAGAACACTCACTCTCTCTCATACAATCACACATACATACACTCACTGATGTGGTCTTGACACCCCACTCAGTGTCCACTGCGTAGCGGTTTACTAATATATCTATATACATTTTTATATACTTTATAATATTTTATCCTTGTTTACTATACACACACTCACTCATATTTAACTAGCACTCAACAACACAACATAATTATCCCAACTTCATTTTTAGCACCTCTGAAGAGAGCTAGCTCCTGCAAACACAGGGTATCCTACTGCAGGAGCTAGGCACCAAACTTACATTAAGACTTAGTATTAATTAGTTAAGGTACCTATACTTAATGTTTGTTTTGTTTAGAATGTAAGTTGGTCCAGTAAAATTATTTTGTATTAGTATTATTTTAGTCCGTCTTCTAGTTTTTTAAACAAAAGTCTCATCTCAAAATCTCATTTAAACCGGAGCCATATATGTTTGGGGTTGACACACAGTTGTTAACTCAATAATTTATTTATCTACTAGCTGCGCCATGCGGTGTTACCGGCGCTAATCCGGTACAAAAGTTTAATCCGGGATAAAAAAACTATGTGTTAATCAAAGATCTAAATTGGTCCGGCCGTTGGAGCGTGAAGGAGTACCATAGGTTTTGTAATTATTTGCGTATCCCCAGGGAACCACAACTGTTTCCGGGATAAAAGTAGCTTCTGTGTTAATCCAAAGTCTAATCTATCTGTACACCAAATTTCATGAAAATCAGTTCAGCCGTTTGAGCGTGAAGGAGTAACATAGATTTTATAGTTGTTTGCGTATCCCACGAGAACCACAACAGTTTTCGGGATAAAAACTAGCCTCTGTGTTAATCCATGGTCTAACCTATCTTCACACTAAATTTCATCAAAGTCGGCTCAGCCGTTTGAGCGTGAAGAAGTAACAAACATACACACACACACACACACACAAACTTTCGCATTTGTTCTATTAGTAGGAAGTAGGATTTCATGGTCACCCAATAGCTATTTATAAAATAATGTGAACCATTACTAACAATGGAAAGCCACTTAAAGGGCAACACTCTCAAACGTCAATACATTATGTATTTAATAAGTGATTTGTATTGTTTCATCATAAGAAACACAGGTTCAAAGTAGTCAAACTACTAAGAATCGCTAAGTTTTAATAACTGTGTCATCCTGCCAATAGGCCTGATTTATCATTAGTATCTCTACATACTAAATGGGATTACACAAGATCATAATTTACCTCATAATTAAAATGTAAAATAAAATAAAATAAATAATTATAAATATTAGGACACATTTCACACACGGCTGGTTTACCCCATGCTGAACCATTTCTAGTTCGTATTATGGTTGCTAACACAACTGATAAACTACATTTACAAACATACATATTTTATATAGATAAATATTTAACACCCAGACCGACAGCCAACAAATTTAGTTCAGCACAAAGATGTTGGCCGTGCCGGGAATCGAACCCGGAACTTTCTGATTGGCAGTCCGGCATGGTAACCATTACGCCAACGAGGTCGTCAATTAGCTTGTAATGTTAATGTTAAAACTTATTCTGGAATTGGGTTTCAAAACTGTACACACCGCTTCGTGCTTGGCGACAGATTTTTCAACACGTGAGTGGTTGTCGAGCATTAGATATTCTTAATATATATAAATCTCGTGTCACAATGTTTGTGCTCAATGGACTCCTAAACCACTTAACCGATTATAATAAAATTCGCACACCATGTGCAGTTCGATCCAACTTGAGAGATAGGATAGTTTAAATCTCAAATTATAGTCGCAATTTTAATTTATTGCTAATTATTGTCTGTTATTATTTGACAGTCACCAATTATCTGTTAAATCCAAATGATTCTAACAGATGTCGGTACCTTTCGACTGGGTTGAGTAAGTAATCAATAGATGGCGCTGCTATGGTAAATCTACGAACGTGTCATATAAGCTACACTATCTACTTTTCATACCCCTAAGTGAGACAAAATAACGTTTGCCGGGTCAGCTAGTGCTTTATATATTACCACCATGCTATGGTACCTTCACAAGCTTTTTACTCACTAGAAGTGCAAATGAATAAAAACATTTTTAGGCTGCCTGATTGCTTCTTAGCCGAGATATAAATAAGTCAAATATAACTGCAGTTGTATATATAAAAAAATGGAAATAAAACACTCACCAACGGATATTCGAATGAAAAAATCAATCACGATATTGACTCTTTTTTATTCTTAAAGCGTCTTTTATAGCTCAGGCTTTTATCGTAAAGGCAGTATTCAAATCGCTTGGAAATATTATGAATGGCCAGTGATTGGAGCATTCAAAGCGGAGCAAAGAAGGTTATGTTAAAAATTAAAAAGTCTATAGACTGCTATTAGGGCTTACGTATACAATTTTTTTTCTTGCTGGTTTTAAACATTAGGGGATCGTCGTTTTTAGTTTCATAATTCAAATGACTTAAGCTAAATGAATCCAAAAAATAAAAACAAGAAATGAAATTTCGTATGCCTATCGTGTTAGTTTGAAATTGTTTTAATTGTGTCACAGAAGTAAAAGTTTTGCAACTTTTACTTCAAACAAAAGTATCCCATATTAAAAAAGATAATATAATTTCCTAAAAAGTTATAAAAATATATAGAAACAGTAATATATATACAAAAAGTGAAATATAAACAGTAATAAATACATTTGTCAAAATAAACCGGCATATGACAAAAATATAAAAACTTTACTTATTATGGAGGGCCAGAAGATTTAAAAATACGTTATAACGAGTCCATTGATACGCAAAATGGAAAAAAAGCTGTGAAATAAGTATGATTTTCTGAGGAGCCGGATAAACAAACTTATTTTTATTATTAGAAGATTAATGAAGGTTACTACTAACTTCAACAAATTATCTTTCATCATTTCATTACTAGTGTTAAAGATTTATTTTCCATTTATTATTTTTTATGCGTATGAATATATTATACTATTTCAATTGACCTTAAGGTAAAAATATTTCACTAAATGATTTCGATTATCTTTTCTCTAAAATGTATTTGAAGTATCATATAATAACCTATTTAAGTATTAATGAGTATACATATATTGGTTTTTACTATAGGAAACACGCAAGCATGTGGTTATAGGCATTTATTAATTTAATAAACATAACTTTATATTTAGAAATATATTATTTTTATACCATATATTATAAAAATAAAATAAGACTATAACAATATTTTGAATTAATATACAGCATAACAATATTGTTATCCCAGTTTTTTGGAATTCCCCATAACTACAAACACAGGGAAAACCCATAGATATTGAGTAAATTAGGTAGAATTAATTAATAATGTTTGTATTTGAGCTAATTGTGAGTAAATTCAGAATACAATGATGTGTCCAATATTGTGAGGCGGAAGTTTTGAGTTAATTAATCTGTTTATGCCTTTTACTAAGATTTAAAAGCCACTCAACATGTAGAAGTATTATAGATAATATATTCATTTAGTATTTATGCGAATATGTAACTTATTTTTCTGAGAAAATTGCAAGCGTCTACCAGTTGTCGGTGTTAAGATAAAGAAAAAAAAATAAAATAAAAAATGTTTGTTATATAGGAGCCACCCTTAAATTTTTGTTGTATTCTGCACTAGTTCTTGCTACTATAAAAGCAGCAAAAAAATACATTATTTATAAAATTTCAACAGTCTACCTATCACAGACGCGTAGTAAAGTCTTTGTAATTAGGGTTCCTTTAGTAAGTACCCTATGACTTCCATGCAATCCAGTACAATCCAATTTTACTCTACCTATTTCACTTGAACAAACAGTTTTTTAATGATATTATAGAGTACAAACATAGATCAAATTGTTTACCTGTGTCAGCATCGTCACTGTTCCGTCTCTGTAACCATTTTTGCACAATTTCAATGCTGGCTTCCTGCCCAGCCAACATTTTCCATTCACATATTTGTTAAAACATCACAAACTAACGTAATCGAAACACAAGACACCATGCCCACCGACAACTCATTTCGATTAGACCACTTTCACTAATGTAAATATGACTAACGATAAAAAATAAACAGTTTTGATTCGATTAAAGTCCGAAGCGCACGAAGCGACGCCACAATACACTTTCGATATTAAAAAAAAAAAACAAAACTCTATCGAACCGGTACGACAGCTCCTTGCAGCGGCAATGTTCAAATATCGAAATAATTAAGTGACGATCGCGGACAGGCGCATGTAAACAGCATAGTAGATGAAACAAGAATAACTTTACGGTCGCTATTATGTTTTCCTCTTCAAATTAAACTTTACACTGTGGTAATAAAGTTCACGTTATTTATGACGAACTGTGGTCGTGTAACGAGTCATGTGTAGAGCGGTTTGTTAGGCAATGGCCATCAAGTCAAGACAGAGTGATCGAAGGGGGGTGAATGTAGGACGACCGGTCAAAGCGCACGGCGACATCGACTGGTCTAGATCATATAGGAGTTTTGAAACGCGAATTTTACGATACTGGAACAAGAAATACAGAAATACAGAACTTTATTAGCCCTAAATAACATACGTTAAAGGCAAGTCATACTACAAAAATTACTTAATACTTAAAAACATTAGTTAGATAAAATTAAATAAACTTACAAATTTCATTAAATAAATATTCTACCCCATTAAATACTACACACATTAGCACTTGTTTTCAATGTTTATTTAATTTAAAATACTACTGTTTACACATGAATAACAATTCTGCAAGCTCCATATTCATATATTCGCAATAATTATAAAAGGAATTACTTTCACAAAAACTCATTATTTTCTGTTTAAACATACTACTATTAAGATTTGTTATTTTCTCTGGCAACTTTACATTAATATTTTTGTATAACATCCCTGTTTCTGTACTTTAGCTAGTCTATTTGCTGGTAAAACTAGTAGAATAGCACTCTGAAGTTAACAATACAAAAATAGTTAGGAATTTCCTTATACTATTTTAAACAGTTCCTACGTGACCACACTCAAGAACGCAAATACGCAATAAATAGTTTTGATACATGATTCATGTCGGCAAAAAAGTTAAATGCGTAACTTTTTTTACTTAACTTTTTAGTTGCTAGTTACACGCCCAATACTGATTCGATTACATCATCGGCTATTATACTGTATTAGATAATCGAACAGAATGACTGCCATTAACTATTTCGATGTCAAATATCAAGCAACGGCAATTGAAGATGTTCAATTAAATCAATTATGACAATAAACATAGGATATGATTTCATCCAGTCTCAAAGCAAGTGTTAAAAGTTTTATTTAGGGTTAAGAAAATATTATACTGTTGAAATACATATAAATGTATTACATATTTTTTTTAGGTTACGATATCTTATGTATATGAAAACTGTTTACGGAAGGCGCTCAGAACAGAGGAACAAAATAACGGGTAATAATTATATAAGGTCAGATAACATTATTTAAAAATTTATGTAGAGAAATATCCAATCAATCAAAATTATTATCTTAAATAAAAAAATAATTACCTCACTTTAATCTAGAACTAGTAGAAAGCGTTCCCAAAATGCCAGCCGAGTTGCCTCTTGTTAATTAAAATAAATTAATTATTTAATTTTTAAAACATAGGCATAATAATCATTAGCAGCCCGCTATACATTCCCACTGCTGACTAGGGGCCTTCTCTCACTAGGAGTGAGATATAGGCCAAAATCCACCACCCTGGCCAAGTGCGGTCTGGCGGATGACACACGTCTTCGGATACCGTAGTTCTCAAACGTACCGGTTTCCTCACGATGAAGTGTACGGCGAAGAAAAACCTTCACCGTAAAGCGAGTGCAAATCCACTCATAATTTCAAAGACAAGTGATTGATTTGGGCCAGGATCGAACCAATGCTGTCTGATTGAATTAAAATATTAATTGAAATTTATAACTTTCTATTTTATATTTTATTAATCAACATGCATAATAGCAATACTGGAATATGTTCCGTAATATTGTAGAGAAAATGAGTACATAAAACCTTATTAGCGTACATACTTGGTAAGCACATGTAAAGTGATTTAAAGGCGATAAGCTAAAAGTGCCAAACGAAATTCGCCACAAAGAGCGCTTTGGACCCGCATCCCGCAAAGGAGTTTTGCAAGTTAATGCTCTGGGTACAGTAGAATTTCATTACATGCAGGCTTTTAAACATTTTATACAGGTGGTACTCATTAGACGACGACAGTTTTAAAGCTGTTCTAAACCTGAGGTAAATAAGTTAAATTACAAGCAGTCACGTTAGTGCTGCTTAGATTCATTTATCATATAAGTTTAGAAACTTTCCAAACACGTTTACAGATTTCAAGATATAATGAACTAGATACAGACGAGTATATTCTGAAAAGATTGATTTAGATTTATTAAATCAGGGACAATGTTACTTTCGACAATTACTCTCAGTGGCTAAGATTAGTTATTTATCCGAACCTGGCATTTAAATTTCTTAAAACATCGTTTTTAGCGATACTTTTCATGATCTTATACCTCAAGATTTTATCTAACTAATTTGATTCATATTAAAAAAATACTTTCATATATAGTATTTAATAGCTTTATTAAATAATATTACTATTGACTATATCATCGCTCATAAAGGGCCATATGACGAAACATGCTATTTTTACAGGAGAAGCTTATCAATTTTTAACATTTCACATATGAATTTTCGTATTTTTTATATGTAAGTTATTTAAAAAGCATTTTTGCAATAAAAGGGTTTTTTTGTTTGTGGCCCTTTTGCACTATCTCTACTAGAACCCACATAGGTACATACAGACGAAAGCCAAACCGCAGTGCAATGTAGAAATTCCGCTTGTATTGCTTGGTCAGTTATATGATATTTAAATGCATTCCAAAGGAAATCACAGTAAATACCTACGAAAAGCCAGTAAAGGTGAAAGTGTGACTCAAAATTATTATGATTAATACTTATCATTACTGATCGTATAAGCTTATGATTGAAAGGTCGAGATCACAGTATCACATCGATTAAGGTCCGAGGTCAAAATCAACAAATTACACCTTTAGGAGGTTAAGCTCTTAAAATCCCAGCTGAATATATTTGTTATTTTTATTTACATACCTGTATGTATTTTATAAGAGTTTAATATTAGTTGCGGGCGTGGGATGGATGTTATGATTTATTATCTAGATATTATGGTCACTAATATACATAATAAATCTTCGTTTAGAATGTTTGTTGGTTAATTTCGGTTTTATTTTAAGCACTTGTTGGTGTATGTGGCTTTGCATATGTGTTTCTGCTTTTTTTATTTATTTTAGCATAATATATTTTGATTGTTGAGTGTTCTCATACTTACATTAACTTGTGATACACGTTTTTTTCTTTTTGTTATTCTAATCTTGAATGTTTAATTTTGAACCTTGAAAAGTGTTCCCGTGGCTGGATGTACATGCAAAATTTATACTTGTATATTTGAATATTTTAATATATCACTAAGCTTCACTGCAGTCACTACATTGCACTGTACTTTCATTATTTATGCTAGGATATTTCCGTGGGTAGGAGCTACCTTCTCTCTTGATTATCTGCCACAAGCTGACTACCCTCGATCGGCTACCTGTTCTTCGAGTTCCTATATATTTTCTCTATGGTCAAGTTACAACACGCCCACAGCGTCCCTGTCAGTCCGCTAGTGACACTGACATACCGATAATTATGTCACAGACTATAATACACTACAAACATATTTGCTCTGTATGGAATTAGAAATGAATAATTAATTTCTGTTTCCGTACATTATTACTTTACTAAGAATATAGTATTTTTTATTCTTTTTTGTTTTTCAAATGAAAATATTTTCACCCATGGAAGCTTGTAAGAACCGCGTAAAGGTTATACGGTCAAAAATGCACTATCACTTGGCAGAGTTTAAAAACATGGGTTAATTTAACAGTACTGTGCAACAAAAATGTGTAATTAAATATTGGTACATATAGAAAAGTTATAACTAATAATAATTAATACATACGCCACTACAAAATGATTAATATTCCACTTGATTAATTTTCCGAGTAATTAATATGAAGTTATTTCGGTCGTTTACTTAGAACTAACGTAACCTTCCGTTGTTCAATAAGGTCTTACTAGCGTAGCAAATAATCTTGTTATTGGTCCAACTCGTATGTCATCATCCTTCAAAACAAGACGTAATTGGTGAAATCCTCTAAGACGAGTTTGATTAGGGATAGCCCTAACTCATAAGAGTTATAGCTTCGTCCATACTACATACCTACTACGTGCATACATTTTTGGCTGAATTCATACAAAAATAAATGACTGAGCAAATATTGGGAGGTGTGATTTGCTCTTATTATTATCGGTTCCTGGGAGCACTAAGTATGTCTAGTATGCTATACAGTGTAAACTCCTTGTAACGTCACTCGATTTAACGGCACACTCTCTATAGCGTCGAAAGCAATTGGCTTTAGTTGGCTTAGGTTGTATTCCATACAATGATACATTGCTCCATTTAACGAGCACTCACTATAACGCCATAAAATGCACAGTCCCTTCAGTGTCGTTATATAGAGTTAACACTGTATAAATACTGATTAGTAATGACCTAAATTGCATAATAAGCTGATAGAGCAATATTTTGGAGTATTTTAGCTTATGAATTTTACATTATTATCAGTTATATTTTTTTATTAGAGTGGTAACATGTTTTTTTTTTTTTAATTAATCGTCAAAATAGTATTTATTAGTTATAGTATTATATACATATTTAGTATACTTTAGTCTATACACTTATATACTTTACTGTTAGTCGTATTTTTTAAATCTGTGAGGTACTATATAAAATTTAAATAGTGCAAATCCTGGCAGAACTATGTATGGTATCTAGAAAGATTTTCTTTTGCGAGGCATAAAAAAGTGGCCATGACTTCATTTATTAAATTCGCACCTACAAAGTAAATAAATTACACTTCCTTTAAATATAATAGACAACCAATAACTCTAATTGTCGTCAGTACAAATTACTAAACTTTCAAGCCAGCTGTTCCCAATTTTGAACCCAGCCAAGCCTAAAGGCTTATTTGTACTAAACTTGAATTTCACAAGGCTTTGTAAACCAAGTTGAGGCAAAGTTGATTATTGGTTCGCTAAATTAGTTAATTGACTGCAACGAGTAAACATGCTGGCATGGAATTTCAACATTGTCAAGAGTAAATTCAAACTTTCAGCTTTTATAAAATTACGAATGTCGGGGGTTCGTTGTCTCTTAGAACATTGTAATTTAGGTTGTTTTATTTTAAATAAAATTCTGTCAAGACCAAGTAATAGCAAAATAATACGAGATTCTTCAAAGGACGAAATCTTTTAAGGCAACCTTAATATATTTAGATTTAAATGTAAAAAATATTTGTAAAAAAATAGTTGCACCATTATTTGGGGGTCAACGAACTTTTGGTATGAATCTTCTCAGATAATTTTCATCTCCGTACTTGCGGGTTAACGAGATAGGGTAAAAGGTAATGATCCGAAGGTACTTAGTTACTTAAGTTTTACTCGTATATTACACATATTACGTAGGTATCTTTGTAACGTACGCCAAGCAATGTCGCCTAGAATCATAGATCGTGAATGTAATAGGCAATAGTATGTAAAATTAGCACAAGGCTGAGACTTATCACACTGAGATGTCACTTGAACATTGCGCGTAAGAATTCGAATTGTGAATGAATAATTCTTAGCTGGAGACAAAACAAATACAATGGCAACAAGTATAAATTAAAAAATATAAAGAACCCATCACTGAACTTTTTTACTGAATTTAAAATGTATCATTATGTTATGTTATTCATCTAGTCCAAAACCTTTAATTTGATACCCATATTGGGAGAGTTGTGAAAAATATGTAAAACCTCATTTTGTGGCGGCAGCCATCTTGCATCAATTTTTAGTCTTTACCAAACACATCATTTTAAACTAACTCACCATTCAAACAAAAAAATAGGAAATCGGTCTATTCGTTCGGAAGCTACGACCACAGACAGACAGATGCACGCATACACGCACAATACATAGACACATCTAACGAATAGGTACTAACCCTTAGTCACTTAAAAAAAAAAAAAAAAAACTTTTAGTCACAACAAAATGAGTACCTAGATATAAAGCCCAGTTGCACTAAGTATCGGCTACCACATACTGCACAGTAGTTCTTAATTCGCCCGCCTCCAAGGGTCACCGGAGTTCACATCAAGTCGGCTCCCGCGTTACGCGGATGCAAGTCGGCTAGATGACTGAAATGCTTAAATCTTTGAAACAATATGGGCTTAACCAATCATATACATTATTTACCTTATTGTGTTGTTGGTATCGGGAGTCACGACTGTCCTCGTGTTCTAGATAGGTAGGTATTGATATGAGATGGCGTCACCAACTGATAATGCAGGCGGAGACTAGCAGACGAGTGAAATGCTATCAGTCCACGTCATTTGGAATAGTACGGTGTAGTAGAAGTTCGTGATTTAGCGTCACAACCGGATGTCATTTATAGTAACTATGCGAAAAGAAAAATAAGATATCGTAGTGACTAATGAAAAGTACTGTAAGATCGCATTTGCTTTTAAAATGTTACTTTTTTATACAGGATGACTGATTTAACTCTAGCAATATTATTGTATATAGCGTGTACAGAGTTCAATTCTCATTAAAAGTAATATATAATAAATATAAATAATAATATAAAATCTAAATAAGACATATTTACATACACTTTACCCCACGCGCCGTTAGACGCGAGATAAATAGACATTAAAAGTACAACGACCGCCGCACTGGAGCATGCAAGTTGTGTGCTTATGGCTTCGCGATATTCATAAAAAATATATGGAAATATTTAGAAAAACTTTGTTCATGATTTTCATTTATTTTTTAGCATTTGTATAAATTGAATTTATTTATATACATTATTTTACGCACAATTTATATAAATAATTAAAGACAACACTAGAAGTAATGATAAAAAAAAACATAACTTAAGAATAATACGAGTATTTACAAAGCATAGTAAAAACAAAATTTTCTAAACTAAAAAAAAAATGCAAAATTTAAATTGTTTATACGATTGATATTCACATGCCTTTAAATAACTCTAGTGTTCAATCAATCACCTTGTAAAAGTTTTCTCAGTATGGATATAGTTGACTATGTACTCTTCTAAGTTTGCACCATAGATCGGTTTTCATGTATTCATGTCATAAGAAAGTATAAAACCACGCCGGAGATTTCTGTCTCTTCATTTACCACGAGCTTTCAGGAATTCCTTTAACATGGGAATCATTGAGGGGGTTTTTAAACAAGTACAGCGTGGTGAACGCCCATGTCTTTTCATGGGAGTCATATTATGTCCTTGGATGTTGTTGTCCTCAAATACATATACACTACAATACAATACAAGATCAGAATCCTTTATTGTACACCAAAAACAAACAAAAACAATAAGAGAGAAAAAAAACACAGTTCCAGCAATTTTGTTGCACAATAGGCGGCCTTATCACTTGTAGCAATTTGTTCCAGGCAACCTATGTATGAAAAATACAATTAGCATATGTCGGTGTTCTAGCGATATTTTCTTTCACCGTAAACCAAGAGCAAATCTACAATTAACATGAAGAAAAAGTTATTTTTGTAGGAGGTTTATACAAAGGCAAAGCAATACTAATCACGGTTACAAATTTACTAAAATACTTAAGGCTACATTGGTAACTGGATAACAAACTTGCTGCTTGGGGCCATTTCACCCTTTTCAAAATGTAATTTTCTGTTGAAGCTAAAAGGAAGGGTCCTATTTATTTGTAATTGCAAAATGTAATTAAAAGTCCTTTGCCAAAATTTGTTTCTTGGTTCGTTTTTTGTAAGTTTGAATATTTAATTTACTAGAAATCTTATATGTTTTTTTGCTACCTTTTATTTTTACATTAATTATATATCTAACCAAAATTTTCTTTCTGTTTAAATAAATGACACCGTTGAATTATTTGTTAATTGATTTTTTATCATTACATATTTTTTCTGACGTATGAAATGTACTACTGTACATGTTTTTATGTAATTAAATAAATAGGTTTCTCTCTTTGTTTCTCTAGTGTGCCAATATGGCATATTTAGATTCTAATCAAGCCAGTCATTAAACTTCATTGACCGGCGATAAAATCAATCGTCCACAAAGTTACTAGCTCGGCGGCGGACAATATTAATCATTTCGCAAGTGGAGATAACGCTTTAGTGATTAATAGAACCCGCCAGGACAGGTTTAATGGCAGCACTGGTTGCTATTAAAACCTAACCTCGTTTGAGCAATGGATCGGAGCACTCTTAGATTAGAGAAATTGAAGAGAGAGCATATCTAATGGATTGGTCCGCTCGAACAAATAGAGTATAGTAGAGGTGAATAATCCGATTAGGATTTGATCTGATTTGATTTGATTTGAACGAAATGCCTCGTGTTTTTTTAATTATTTCTGGCAATAAAATAAGGTCCTCATAATTAAGCTATAAAACCACATCAACTTTTGAAAATAAATACATGATGCATTGTATTTGTTATTGACAAGCTTTATTCAATAAAATAAAATAAATATCATCGCACTTGAGATATACGAGTAAGTAAGTCAGGAAATATAAAAATCACTTTCATACATTCAATTTCAGTGAAAACTTTTTATAAGACTTTCCTAATTATTAAATGCCCATCGGCAATTTTTACTAATATACACATACTAGTTACATATTTGGTTTTCCTATTTAAAAGTCTTTATTTGGTCTGATTTTTATTTGATTACATTTTGCAATGAACGAGAGATATATGGATGTCTAGAGGCGGTAATTAAATGCTATAAATCCAAAAAGCTATTGCAATTTCAAGGTTCGAGGATTCAAAAGTAGTTTTACGAACTTTAATTTTGATTGCGTAATTAAGATGTGAAGTTAGTGTAAATACAGATTACATGTATGTATATCACCAAACGAGTAGACGGTTAGATGTTATTAATACATACATATGTACACTGTATACGTATTATTTTCATTTAATGTCTATTTATGCTCTTAAAAATACAATAACATGTCATTCACACTTGGTGTGAATAATTTTGACGTACACGTTTTTGATGTACACACTTGGTGAAAACGAATAGCACCTAAAGTAAAAACTCATGAATAACTACAAAACACAACAACAACTTTTAGAGACAACTAATAATACAAAATTTGTTTTATATATTTAACCGAAAATAAAGAATCAATTCTGGTTTTAATAATAAGTTTAGATTCCCAAGTGCAAAGTTTAATACTTAAATATGTTGTAATTAAATAATTAAATTAAAAATACATATTTTAATCTTAATTTGACAATAATTGCTCAAGGTAATAAGGCCGCCTTATGCATTTTTCCTCTGTTTATTTTTTCTTTTATAGTGTATTTTTTTTTAATTGGTGTACAATAAAGTTATATTGTATAATTTTGTCTTTTCCATAATTGAAAACAATCTCAATTGTAATCAATATATATTATGTCTCTTCGAGGTTATAAAATATGTTTCTTTTTTTTTGTTATTACATTGCTAAGAAGCTCATCATGTTCTAGAGAGTTCTTACTTAGTTCGTTGCACAAACTCAAACCACGAACTTACAAGCTCCTGTATAGATCTGTCCCGATCTACGAAGTCATTGTCACGTATCCGCACACTAACAACTTTTACTTAGAAAGATGTAACGCAGGGTTATTCTTGATGTCTCTAGACTTAGAACCATAAGTGCGTCACAAAAAGTTAGTTTGCAACCATAACAATAAGACGCATAAGAAATGCAGGCTCTGAAAAGCTTAGAAAAAACTGAAAATTCTCATGGATTTTGCTTAGTATTAATTGTTTCATACGTTACATAATGATTTTTTTCAAAAAATAAGCTTTCATGCAGAAAAGACGCCGAGAAACTAGGTGGAGAATAGAAACGAGAAACTACTATATCTAGAATGGTTAATCTTTTTGTATAGTATATATAATACATAGTTAAAGGGTATAACGAGAATGTCGTCAAATCCATTGCCTTAAAAGAGGCGATTTAGAACTTCGTGGTTCACTCATCGGTGAAGTTTTCATTGCACTTTGTTTCTTTATTTTCTTATGCTTTTAGTAAGATGGCCACATGACGTCACACTAAAAGCTTTAAGTGTGTGTATGATTTTATTTGAAAAACATTTTTGAATGCGGTTTTAGTGCGTTCTTGAAATAGAAAAATCAATTCGACAGAAATACGCTTATACTTAGTACTTAAGTCTATTTAAGTTTTTAATCAACTTCAAAAACAATGAGTTTTTAATTCGACTGTATTTTTTGTAAATTATCTTCTAGCTAGCTGCATATAATTTACAAACACACGTGACAAAAATCTTTACAATCGGACGGTATAGTTAAGGCTCCACCTTTTATGTAGAGGCTGTTTTTTTGTTACTAGTGCAATAAATGCATTAAATTAAGGAACTCTAAATAACTTCTCCGACCAAACGGAAAGTTACAAAAAAACTTACCGAGATGCCTTTTTAAATTAACTGTAAAAAAATAACAAAAATGCGACTCAAGTTAGCTGCCCCTCATATTTCCACTGCAAATGGCAGTCTCATATCATTACGTCGTAAAAGCAACATTAACGTTCCATAGTGGAATTACGCCTCTTACCATACGAGAAGCTATAATATGACCCCGTAAAATAACAAGTCACTTGGAAAGAAAATGTGAATCACTTAACCATGTACGGAATATAGTATTTTAATAGTTTTTTCTCTAATTAGTAATTTTTTCATTAAATATGAAATGTAATTTCAGAAATAAACAGTTTACGGAATCCTACAATGTTTTTGTGTATTTTTCTCGTACGATTTGAGTTTACATTTTTCTTGTAAAATATGCATTATTTACATCATTCATAATTTTCTAAACTAACAATTAAAAATCTAAACAATGTTGCCTTTGCATTCTGTTTTACTGCAATTAATAAAACCTTTTTTAAAACAACTACCATAGTGGTACGCTATAAAAACGTATGAACACGGTATTTGAGACCAAGGTTTAAAATTTGAAGTGTGCTTGATAACTACGTTGTATTTTTTGGTAATGTGATTTACGATTGGTAGAAAAAATTGTAAATTCATATGGGTCCGCTAAATGGAAAGTTGATGCACGGACAATTTCTGAAAAACCTAGATAGGCTTTCTTGTACTCGTGTGCATTATGTATGTACGTATGTAAGATACTTAAACGTAAATATGGGTCGATCGTTTCAGAGTCACAAGTCCTAACGTGGAAGAGGTCTGCACAAAATCGGCGCTGATGGTCCATGAAGAAACCTAGCAGTGCAAAGTGATCCAAAATACAAAAAAAAACCGATGCTGTTGCGAACAATGAGGTTATAAAGTATATTAAACCAACGAAAGACTCGTGCGCAGTTTTTTTCTTTTGAAATCTGCACAGGGTTAACGATTTAAGATAAAATCAACATCACACGTTGTATACATATTTACATTTTGTTATAAATTGAAAACGTTTAACAGCAACACGAATCTTAATATTTATAATAGCTTTCATTTATCAAAAGGACAGTCGTGGTACATTTTATTCTCGCGAAAGTTTTAATTATTTAACAAACAACATTGATTTTTTTGTTTATCTGTCTGGGTAGTTCTAGTTGTTTTGTCAAAACTGGTTCCGAGAAAAAAAAATGGTCTGATGAAAATTTACTTTCAGCGCTGCTTCAAAACTTTTCTACATAGTTGAATGCGGTGAACAGAAACGTATTTAGGAATCAAAAATATTATAAACAATAAGTAATATTATAAAAGCGAAAGTTTTTGTGTGTATGTTTTTACGTTTTCGCGTCCAAACGGCTGAACTTATTTCGATGAAATTTTGCACGGACATGGTTTAAACTTAACTACAAGTTAACGCATAGGCTACTTTTGACTCATAGTAACGCAGGTGACACCACGGTGCGCAGCTAGTTTAAAATATCACAGTTTAAAAATCATGACTTCGATGCCATAAGAATAACAAAATATTAGGTAACATACTTTAACTACACAGTTAAAGCCAGAACATTTATATTATGGAGTTTGGTTACACATATTTACATATAAGTTAGACAGTTTTGACTAATATGTGCGTACACGACTAAACGTGATGGGAGACAATGCAGTTGGGAATTAGTGTCTTTTTCACTATTTTGTATGGAGTAGGAAATAAACGTCAAAATAAATAAAAACACACATCATCTCGCGTGGAAACCATAAAGACGAGGCTCTACAGTTAGCGGAGCAGAGAAACATGATTTTTCAATGTATTTGAAATTTTCTTGTTGTTTTGCCGCAGTCAAATAATGTAAACAGATGACAAGCAAATTAAATATACATTTGTTGTTATAAACTCTTCTTTCTTTTCTTCTTTTTTATTTTAAACTAGATGTATATGAGGATAATAATGAAATAAGCACTCATATTTCTATTTTTTTTACCTTTTCCTTGTTGATGGAACACGTTTAAGGTTAGTTTTCAAAAGAAAAAGTTAAATAAAAATTATAGTATCTCTTTTCAAAAACACTAATCATATAGGTTTCTACATAGTAAACACATGCTTATTTTATTGTATTCTGTTAACTTAAAGGAAGGAATGAGTTTTTAACTGGTGGGTTTGTTCTTTCATCAACATTTATTACTAATAAATTTTGTATGAAATAAATATCAATATAATAAAAGTAAAAAATAAATTTTATATCCGTGCTTTTCAATGTAAACAAAAAGTATGATGTATAGCAAGATATATTGCCGGGAGCTATCATATCAGTATGAATCTGCAGTACGTTCGATCACTCCTTGACTTTTACCGTAATCAAAATTTCATCGAAGTCACTACCAATTAAACCGAAAAGGCATCTCGACTCATTAATCACCAATTACACAATCAGTTCATTTATGTCCCTGATTAATTATAGTTCACTTGATGTCACATTTTATTTAATAACACTGTTGAAATACACTTTAAATACCTCACACACCGAAATTTACACGCTGCATATATTTACTTTGACAATCTTAAATATTTAACTTATGTTGCGATATTCGAATTTTATACGTGTCCCGTTGGAATAAGGTATGTTTTTGCTCTGAGGGCTGTGATACGTGTAAACAGCGTAAGGATTAAGTGTTGACTGAAAGGAAAAGAGAGATATCAAGTAGCACGTTCGCAATTAGAGTTAGCATGCTAATACCCTGTCCTAGACTTTATTGAATTTGTAGGAGAAGTTGCCGTGATAAAAATGAAGCACAAGAAATGTGCATATGAAGTAAAGTGAAAAAACAAAAAAAAAACTTTAAGGGCCATAATTTTATACCACGACATAGTTCTTAATGAAAGACGCTTCTCTATAAATCATTTTTTAAACAATATCAAAGATTTCAGACGATATTTTAAAAGATTTAGCAAAAAAACTATACGGATTCCCCGCTGAGCGATAAATGACGTCCAAATACGGATAGCATCCCAAAACAAGAACGAAATGATTCTTGTTTAACTCAACAGTTTGCATTTACACTCGCGAGATTCAGGCAGTCAAACCGTAACAACCTTCAATGTTAAAGATTTGATCAAAATTGTAGGGCTTGAAAATGAAAAATGATTTTTATTGTACAGGAAATTTAGGTTTACAGCTTCTTGTACATTTGTATAAGACATGACGTATGGTTTGAACTTGAACTAATGTAACGCTTTCTGTGATTTTATTTAAATCACAGAAAGCTTTACATTAGTTCAGTATATTTGAATTAACGTATATTTGCATTTGTATACATACTTTGGTGTATACTTTTTTTAATATGCATCAAACATTGAGAGAAACGTGAGTGATATTTTAAATCGGTAACAAATGGAAATATTTACCTTTTATCCGCGATTTTACACAGAAGAAAATATATATTAACCCTAAAATCGTTGGTGGAAGAAAAAACTTAAGTCAAATCAGATTATAATACTCTTTCGCGAATCTCATGTTAATAAAACAACTCCACAGAGCGCGAGTATTTAGGACAAGCAACAGTTGACAAGCAAAGTTGCTATAGTCTGTTTCAAACTATGTATCATCATCATCATTGTCAGTCAAAAAGGTACTCTATTCTCGTTTTTTACTTGTGCCTGAAAAAAACTAATAATTAGAAATTTGCTATAGTCTGTTTCAAACTTAATATCTCCTACAACATCATCGTCATTGTCAGTTAATCAAGGTACTCTATTCTTTTTTTTTACTTGTGCCTATCATTAGATATTGTGACTTGATCGCTTAGAAATCAAACACAATTTAAGCGATATTTATTATTAATCGAAAATTCGATTGTAAAGTAATGGTTAAATAAGAAAGAGTATTAAACATAACGACTATACATACTCTTGTTAGCCCACATAAGCTGTCTTCTGAGACACTAAACTTGCGATAAGACTTAAAGGGACATAAAATGTTATATTGTTGTATAGATGTCCATTAAAAAGCTGACCAATTTTATCCAGACCCTTAGATTATATTACCGATAAGACTGAGAGAGACATTGACTAAGTTAATTGCTTAGATTTACACTTTATACATAAGAATAAAAAAATATCATATAGAAGTAAGTAAGTATCCGTAAGTCCATCATTAATGCTATATTTTTTATTTTGACATTAAGTTCGGTACAAGGTTTTAGACGTTTAGTTTCTACAAGTATAGAGAGACAGTATTTCTTAGATCAAGCTCACGAGATGCCTTGATGTGAAATAACTTGTCAATCTACAGTACTGTATAAGCATGAGATGAATCATATCCATGTTTGGATAGTGAAGTGGGCAACTCTCGCGCACTGAACTGCGTTTCCAAATGACTTTTAAATTGATACGTCCATAAAGTAAGCAATCAACACTCGTAAAAAGTAAATGCTTTTTTGCAAATGTTCATATACATTGGCCCTTAAAATATTTCGAAAATTATCTGAACGTTAATTCATTACCGTGTTTTATAAGATCACGGATCTTTCACTTTTTGTTGTTATAATAACCAAATGAACAATTTTAGTACTGAATAAGTAACTATGTTATAGGTTTTAAATATGAATTTAGCAGGTTTAATAGCTAGTCTATAATAGCATTAGCATAAGCAGCCCACTATACGTTCCCACTGCTGGGACTCGGAGCCTTCTCTCACTAGAAGCGAGATATAGGCCATAATCCACCACGCTGGCCAAGTGCGGGTTGGCGGATGACACACGTCTTCAGATAGTGTGGTCCTCAAACATGCCGGTTTCCTCACGATGTTTTCCTTCACCGTAAAGCGAGTGCAAATCCACACATAACTTGAAAAACGAGTCATTGGCGTAGGGCCGGGATCGAACCAGGGGCCGTCTGATTGAAAAGCAGACGTTATTACCACCGAGCCACACTCGCTTTTCTATAAGCCTATAATAGGATAGGTAGAAAGCAAGACTACTGAAATAATCAAAATGAGGTGTTTTTACAGTCCTTATCAACTACAACGAAACAAACTATCGGGTTAACGAGTATAAAGTTGCTGTTTAGTATAAATTTCAAAGGTGTTAATGAAAAGAAAGTACTTAGGTCATCCCCGCTAATTGAAATTAAAACTAATTAAACTTATGTTATTAATTTAACAAAACTAACTATGGTGACATATTTTCTAATACACATTACATTAGGATAATTAATGAAATATGGCGTCCGAAGCCATAATTATATCTATGTTTGTGTAAACATAATGTTATAATACGATCATTTCAATTTAATTACTGTAAGTTGATTAAAAGTGATGTGAGTAATATGTACCTTAATTTTACACTACATATGTGTACCTACGCACTGCGTAGCTTGAGTGTGCCTGTTTTTTTTATAAGCACTCCACCTTTGATCATAATATTGCTTACCATCAGCTTAATAGTGATCAAGCTCAAGCCCATGTAATGTAAAAAAGTATACCTACTATTTGATTATTTTCACACTTGCTATCACATTCTTTGCTTTACCTTTCGGTCATATAAAGTAGATTAACTGCTATGATTTTCTTTATAAAAGATATCATAGATTACTAGCAGTTGCCCGCGGCTCCGCCCGCATGTAAGTCGATTATTTGCGAATCGAATTTGCCCTCAATTGTGTTTGCTACAAACCTCACGGACCCCGAGACCTTTCCAACGAACGCAAAACGGTGAAAATCGGTACGTGCATTCTGGAGGTATAGCGTCAGGAAGGAAACCCCGACTTATTTTTATATTATAGATTATGTCAAAGATAATCACTGATTTTCTCGTGGCAGCGCCAGCGGCCATAGTTAGTATGTGTAAAAAACTAGCATTATTTTTTAATAGGCAACCACATGATCTGACCCCATAGAGTTGAGTTATTCATCATAATTCTCATTGATCTTACTTACACAATTAATAATTATTATTTTTGTAAAACCATAGGTGATTCTAGTACTAATATCTACGGTGACAAATCATTTAATGATTTTATTCATAAGCATTTATAAAAAATGGTTACAGCAGCGCCTTATGGTGACTTGTTGCCGAAAAATATTGAAAACATTCACCAGTAAAATTAGAATCATACATTACTGAAAAGCGCATCAAAAACAAACTAGTAGTTTTAGACAAATGACAACTTTTGTTTACATAAACACAACATAAACATATTTTTACCTCGTTGTCGTAGTCTCCATTCCGACGCGAGAAAAATAATATGGCTCAAATATAAGCTTCATTTGAATTTCCAGTAAACCAGCACGGACCACGGATATTCTCGGGAATAAATAAAAACCCATTCAGTTTCGTTTCCTTAATTAATTCCTGGCTCGTTAATATAACTTGTATAATGAGGGAATAGAGATAGAATCATTAATTAGTTATGAAAATGTGTTATTTCAAACCGAATATTAAGATACTCGTACCATCAATTTATTCATTTACAGATAATTTACTAAGTACAAAATATCAAAGATCTTGGAGGCTTCAATCAGGAAAGTTTAAACGTAAGTTATGTGAATAATTATAATTTTTAATCTAACGATCTGTGTTATTTATCGTCGGCGATTTTAGTTTGGGGGGATCGTTCGCATAAAAATAGGATAACTTGTAACAACGCTATCTATTGCTCGATTCTTATAGAATACTAAATAATAATAATAATAATAATAATATAGCCATTTATTCAGATCTTAAGATACAAAAAATAATTACATAAAAACAAATAAAAGTTTAAACTATTCTACTATCTGCTGTTTGGTAATCTTTTGCAGATCTGTTTGCCAATCGGCAAAGGCCTCCTCCAACCTTTTCCACTCTGTCCTTACTATGGCTACTCTGTTCCACATCACTCCTGCCACCTCTTTGATGTCATCGTCCCACCGTTTCTTTGGTCTCCCTCTTTTCCTTTTACCTTCCCTGGGGTACCAACTAGTGACTCTCTTACTCCATTTGTCAGGACCTCTTATCATATGCCCCGCCCATCTCCATTTGAGTCTTTTGATTTTTACTGTAACATCTGTTGTTTTTGTTTTATTTCTAATGACTTTGTTTTTTACTCTGTCGGATCTCCTGATATTCAGCATACTCCTTTCCATAGCGTGCTGGCAAGATTCAAGTTTGTTTATTAATTCTTGAATTATAGTCCATGATTGGCAGCCATACGTAAGGACAGGTAGTATGCAAGTGTTGAACAGTCTCCTTTTCATGTTTATATGGATTGTTTTGTTTTTCATCACTTCTTTTAAGCTCCAATATCTTCTCCATCCGTTTGTAATTCTTCTTTTTACTTCCTCATGCATCGGTTCTTTATGAGTTATGAGCTGTCCTAGGTAGATGTATTCGTCACAGTATTCAATTACAGAGTTTCCTAGCATTATTGAAGTTCTGTTTCCATTTGTCATCAGTCTAGTTTTTTCAGGGTTCAGTTTTAGTCCTACCTTTTCACTTTCAGCCGCCAGATCTACAATCATTTTATTGATATCATCGGATGTTTTGGCAAATAGGACTATGTCATCCGCGAATCTCAAATGTGTCAGCATTGAACCGTCAATTTTGATCCCGAGGTTTTCCCAACTGAGGCGCCTAAAAATTGATTCTAGAACGGCGGAGAATAGTTTAGGAGATAAGGGATCTCCCTGTCTGACGCCTTTTCCTATTTTAAACGAGCAGCTTTTCTTCTCTAGTTGAATTCTGGCTGTACTGTGACTGTATACGTTCCGAATCAAACGAATGTATTTGTGTTCGACCCCTTGTTCTACTAAAGCTTCCCAAATATTACTGTGTAGCAAAGAATCGAAAGCTTTGCTATAATCGATGAATGCCATATAGTATGTAAGCTGGTGTTCGCTGTACTTCTCTATAACTTGTCGTACTACATGAATATGGTCAATCACCGAGTAGTCCTTGCGGAATCCAGCCTGTTCGATGGGTTGGTGTTCGTCCAGTGTTCTTTCAATTCGTTTCAGAATTATTTTAGCGAAGATCTTATATATGTTGGACATAAGGCTGATAGGACGATAATTTCCGATATCATACTTGTCTCCTTTCTTATACAACAGGATGATGTTCGACTCTGTCCACTGCTGGGGGATTATCTCGGTGGTTAAAATATTGTTAAACATATCTGTGAGAACAGGTATTAAAACATGTTTGCCTTGTTTTAGGATTTCATTGCTCATTCCATCTGGACCTGGTGCTTTTTCGACCTTTTGTGTGTCAATAGCTTTCTCGACTTCAGCCTTAAGAATGCTCGGAACGCTTAAAGTATCTAACAGATTAATTTCGTTTATTATTTTGGCTTCATATAATTCCTTGTAATACGATGTTGCTATTGACAGTATGTCTGTTCTGCGATGTTTCCATGTTCCACAATCATTTTTCATTTTTACTATCCAATCCTTTGAGTTCTTAATTTCTTTATATGCTTTCTTTACCCCACCCGTTTTAGTTATATATTTATCTATTATTTCCATTCTTTTTTGTTTTCTATCTTTCCTTATGCTATGTTTAATTTCTTTACTTATTGTTCTTAACTGTAGTCTTCGGTCTTGCGTGTCTTTAGCGCTAATTAAGTAACTTCTTTTCTCTAGCAGTTCTGTGGTGTTCTTTGTAAACCAATTTTTGTGTTCATTTTTGTTGCTTGCTCCAAGTATCATTTCGGTTTTTATGGTATTTTCTATCCAGTTGTATTTTTCTTGTGTTTCTAAAGTTTTTGTGGCAGGTAGGTAGTCTGAAAAATTGTTTTCTAAAGCAGTTATTACTTGTTCCAATTTGTGTTTCCCTAGTTGAATGGTTCCTGTGTCTTGTCTTGGTCTGGGTGTTTTCGGTTGAGTTGTTACCAGTTCTGCTCTGATAAGTTTATGATTAGTGTTAAAGTTTAGTTTATTTATTACAGTGAAGTTTGTAAAATATTTATTCTTATTTGTCATGATATAATCAATTTGGTTTTTAGTTTTACCATCCGGCGAGATCCAGGTCCACATGTTATTCTTTCTTTTCTTATATATAGTGTTTAAAATGGCTAGGTTGTTTTCAAGCGCAAAGTTCATGATATGTTCACCATTCCTACTTCTGGTTCTGTTACTGTATGTGTATGGTCCTAGTATCTTTATTTCCTCTGAACGTCTGGCTCCAATTTGTCCATTGAAGTCTCCCATTACTATAAGATTTTTATGACCATGTTCTTGAATCGCGTTATTTAAATTGAGGTAAAATGTGTTAATTGTTTCCTGGTTCGATTGTTCAGTAGGTGAGTAAATCTGTACAATGGACCAAGGATCCTTATAGCCTGGAAGTTTCAAATTCATTACCGCTATACGTTCAGAAATACCTACAAATTCTTCCACGTATCTTGCCATGTACCTTTTAACTATAAATCCAACCCCATGAAGGCCTGGGGTCTCACCTATGTGGTAAAATACGTAATCAGGCTGTGATGTGATATTCTCTCCCATTCTCCTCACTTCACTGAGGCCAATAATATCCCATTTAATCTGTTTTAATGCATCCATGAGTTCTGCAAGATTTTCTTCGTTTTTTAGGGTAAGTACATTGAGGGCTGCGATGTAGATTGTTGATTGTCGTTGGTTTTGATTTTTGTTGTTATTGTTCTCTCTTACTGTTGGAGGGTGGTGGTCTTCGTCCCCCACGAGGACCAGTCGGCTTGGGGGAGATTGTTTTTTGGTTCTGCTCTTGTCAGTTTCTTTGGTTGGGTTAGGTTTCCATTTGCCGATTCTTAGTTGTTATTGATTTTTGGTAGTAGGTATGTTAGGAATAGAGTTTGATCTGGACCGGATTATATCAAAAGCATTTGTTCTATTGGTTTTAATTGAAGCTGCAATATGTTGTTTTCTGGCCTGGTTATTATAAGATGATGGTGAAGAGGATGGTTCTCTTTTTCTTTTTTCTTGGCTATCTTTGTTTTCTTTAACTATGAGTCTGTCGTACTTCAAGTATGCAATATTTCCTTTTTTCCGCTCTTCTTCTAGTTCCGCTTTCAACATTTTCCTCTTTTCCAAAACTTCTTTGGAGTAATCTTCGCTAATATTAATTTTCTTGAGGAGTTTTCTGTTTTTAAGTATTTCTGTTTTCTTCCAGTTACTTACAAACGAGCAGAGTACCGGCCTTGGTTTGTTACTTTCTCTGTTTTTTATTCCTATGCGGTAAATTTTGTTGATTTCGTATGCTTCGACATTAATCTTTATATCATTTTTAAAATTTTCTCTAAGTTCATTAAGTAGTTCCGTGGTTGACGTTTCTTTTTCATCAAGGTCAAAGACGATTATATTGTTGTTCTTCTCACCTCTCTTGAGAAACTCTATTTCTTTTTCTAGTTTATCTGTTTTTATTTTGAGGTTCTTGTTTTCTTCCACTAATGGAATTAACTTATCTTCAATTTTGTCCATGATGCTTTTTGTGATCGAATCCTTTAGTTCAGCGGTTTGGTTTTGCATTTCAGTTTTCATTTTGTCAAATAATATCTGAAATTGACCTTCCATGGTTTTATTATCGGTTTTCTGCGTTTGTCGGAACGTATCTCAGTTTTTTCTCTTTTGTTGGCAGCACTGCACATATGTCAATGTCACTTACACAAACGTCAGCTTAAATGATGTATTGTCAGTGATCATTAAAAATAATGTAGGGTATCTAACCTCAAATTATTGTTGGTATTTGGCTTCTAATTTAACCATGTTCTTCAACAATCACACAAATCCGGTTATCAATAAACACTTTCCGAAGGGTTTTCTAGCGTTTTGTGGATAAGTTGCACTTCAAATATTCCTGTGAGTATATTTAATTATTTGATTTCTTCTGGAGCTTACACTATGATGTTGACAGTTCAAACACCGGAAACGGAAAAAATATAGAATACTAGCTGACCCGGAAAACGTTGTTTTGCCTTAATAATTATTTCTAAATATACAGTAGCCGATTCTCAGACCTACTGAATACGCATATAAAATTTGGAAAAAATCGGTCAAGCCGTTTCGGAGGAGTACGGTAACAAACACTGTGACACGGAAATTTTATATATAAGATAAAAAAAATATGTTTAAAAAGTATGGGTGAACATCCCTTATCACTTAGGGGTATGGCAAATAGTAGCTGATTCTCACACTTACTAAATACGCATATAAAATTTGGTAAAAATAAGTCAAGCCGTTTCGGGTGAGTACGGTAACTAACATTGTGACATGGAAATTTTATAAATTAGAGAAGAAGATGTTTTTTTAAGATGAATAGAATTGCTCAGGGAATCATTGATTAGATACCAATTGATAAAGTTTTGGTAATAATAATGGTTCTAATAAATTTAGTTCGTGAAATCTAACTATTTGGAGAATTACTATTAATATTTCACTCAGAATTTATGATATCAAAGAAACCATTTACATTACCAAACATTTTTGAAATTAAAAATAAAAGGATAAATTTAGTTGGTATTCGGATGATGATATATGACACTTAATTGCCGCGGACCTACGCGTCTAGATAAGATATAGTGTCTCTAATATATTATACCTACTTAATGGGATAAGATAAAAATAAACCTCATGGTTCACGTGTAGCTATTTACGAATAAAAATAGTATATTTAATTAAAGAGATTTCACAAAATCACTTTGGGTTGGATCAAAATCGAAACAGATAAATAAAATTACTCAGCTAAATGACAAATTTTCGACTAAGTTGTTAGACTAGAATTCTAAGAAATAGTAGTGTTTGTGTTTAATTTTATGGAATACATATCCATTTGTCATTTTGCAAAGTAATTTTATTTAACTGTTTTGTTTTTTATTTCACTACTAATGACAAAATGGTTAATAATTAAATAAACTCTTTGGTCATAAACTTTTTTACCCGTTAATGACGATCACCACGAATGAGGTTGCTATTTAGGTATAATATATTAGAGACACTACATCATTTATTTTAACCAGACTGTTCTAGATCTAGACGGTATAAAACATTAGTAGCTCTTTCATCTGTAGAAACTGTAAACAATTCTAGTTAATGAAATACCCCATGTTCCTCAACTTAAACATATGTGTACTGATATATACACTGATAAAATACAATTAACTAAGACACGCGAGAAGAAAATCAATCAACTCACTTCTTCTCAAAATACGTCGGCGATGCATTCTGCAGTCAGTGGCGTGACAGAGTCATTTTCCAAGAAAATAGAAACGCACTATTGTCTCGAGTCACAACAAAAACTGAAAGAAATCCGTAGGAAGTCGTCTCCTTGACTCTTTATCAGCACGCTATCTGACGTCGAAAAGATAACGATATTCTTTGGCCTTTCATTGATTGTTGACATCGTTTTTTGTGATCTCTTTCACATTAAAATATAAGACGAAACTTCGCGATTGTGTTTCTTAACTCCAGTTTGAGTTAAAACCAAATTTACCGATATGATTTTTAGTATAAAGGTAGCATATATAGATACTCGGTTTATGTTATTAATCTAAATCTACGACACTAAGTATACGTAGCGGTGGGTTTGGAATCAATTATAAATCGTATTTTACAGAACCTTGGCCTGATACTTGAACTGAAACTTGTGGATACGTTTCTCTTCTCACTCACAAAACGTTCCTGAAATTTTATTACAATAATATTTTCGTACGTTCAAGTTTGTAAATATTTTCTCGGTCAGCCGAGATCAATGCTAATGTGTTTATATTTTTAAACTGTGATTCACGGGAATTGTGATTCCTCGTATGCATACAGGGTCATTGTTTACATTGGTTATTGGGACGTAACCAATTAAGAGACATAATTATACTACGCTACGTGTTTTCTGATCATTTTAACATAAAATAATATTTTATTTCGTTTTAAATCATAAAAACGAATAAATATAAACTTATATACATTATTTAATAAATGTAATCTTATATAGTTCATATGTTTTTTGCTTCTAAATAAAGATAGCAATTGGAATTTTCAGAAGGTTCGTTTAATTTTTAAAGTCATGTAAATTATACTCGTACATATATGTCGATTATCATTAATATGAAGTAATTTAACAAAATTTTATCATATAAAACTAATGGAACATTTGATAATTAATAATTACCACAATAGTGGAGTAATTTTTTTTAACACATTTCACACATGGCTGGTTAGCCCCATACTGAACCATTTTTAGATTAAGTTGAGTATTCTTGGCTCAACATGTCAGCATTATCATGCCACAATGTGGACCATGCTGCCCTCTGGAGCTGGACTAGGGCATTTCTATTATTTTTAGTATTTATTACGTATCTTAGTATGTATAGTGTAATTAATATTGTTATCTAAGAAAGACCTCATAAAAAACTCAATCCGATCTTTGTTGCATCACTAATAGGTAAAGAATAACATGGTAAAACTAGTTTTATGTCAAGTAGCCCAGTATAGTGGTAGGTATAAGTATTTGTATAACACTGGTTGCACGTCTGCCGATCTCAGTCGTGGGATATTTTGAGATGCAGAGCATGCCGCGTCAAAACAAGATTAGAAGTTTTTACCAGCAAAAATATTTAGATATAAAACTTACTTTTATTGTTTTTGTTTTATAAATTGAATAAAGATTGGGGTTTGAAGGAGGTTCGTAAAAGTTCCATTTGTTGAATAATTTCATCAGCAAAGTGAATTATTTGTTTGCTCATAGTATTCTTAAGTTAGAAAATGTATTCGTTGCACGAATGTTTTATGTATAGTACAGTAACTGCAAGCAAAAACTGCTTCTAAAGCAATTCAATTACTAGATAAATTTGATTCGTGATGATAAATATTTATAAAATTGAAAGGTACAGTGTCTTTCAGAAACAGTGTCTCAAGATAAATAAGAAAGTTTCTAAGAGCTGATCAACTATTCTTGTGTGTCTACGTATTTAAATAAAATGTTAATCTATCTATCTTCATATCAGAATCAAAGTGAAAGCTGAACCAAAGACTATGGCAGGCAGCCAAAGATCCTATCCAGCATTATAAACAAACATGGCAGACGTAGTGCAACTGTCACATCTAATTCGTGATGGTATATTAGTAAACGGCGAAGTGACATCTCTTAATTGCATTGTTGGCGCTCATATTAGCTAAATACTTGACTCGTATTAATAATGACTTGGATAAGAGGTAATTAGTATCACTTATGTTGTTCGGCGTAACACATGACAAAGTGCGTTAGGCAGTTAGCGTAATAATTCAATCAACTTGTTGTAGATTCGTTAACTAAGCTTTCTTTTATTGCTGCTTTATATGCAATTATTGAAAGCTAAGCTTATTAATAAAGACGTCTTGCTTTGATTAATTGAAGCAATAATTTAATTTTATTGCCAGTCCTTGCAAGTTTAAATAATAAGTACTGTGCAAATTCAGGATAATAAAATACGAGTAGTAAAATGTAGGTAAACAGTGGCATCAGCATCGCTGGAAGTGAAGTGAAATTGAATATTGAATGCATAGCTCTGAAGATATAGTAAAATGTTCTAGTTTTCTATTAGTACCTACCATTGCAGTAAGAGCTTGGCATTCGAGTTTATAAATTTATAGCTGTAAGCTATGGATAAGCAACGTCAGCCATATTAAAAGGAATACATAATATGGAAATTAAGTATGAATATATGAAAAACTTTTAATTTTACCTAAAGGTTGGAAATTTATGTTGTATATAGACACTTTAAGCTGTTTTGTGTAAAACCAAGGTAATTAATATTACAAAAATAAGGTAATATGAGATAATCATCGAACTTAAGCAACGCTCGCCGCAAACATTTTTTGAAAGGGAGTAGTTTCCCAAGCAAAATTGTACTATAAAAAGTGGTATTTGGCCGCTATCCTGGGATAAATTCAAGTATCTCGTTCAACTGTAGGTTTAACTGTTAGTCTTCTTACAAAAAATCATTAAGCCACCAATTCCTTTATGGGGCTAGAAAATTTTAGACACCAACTCGAAACCAAAGATGAAGTAGAACCTCTTTACACAATGCAAAAATAGCAATTAAATAAAAAATAAAGTAAATTTGAAGATGTATAACTGATGAAGATTTATAGGATGTCGGAAGCCAATTTCTAAAGACGAATGTCTATTTGATTTTCTCTCGTATACCAAAAATCCTATACCAAACCATCTCGGGACTTGAATGGAAAGGAAGCGATACAATTTGAGTGAATATATTATGTTTAGAGATAGGGATAGGAAATAAAATAGCCCGTCAATGGATTCAAGGTTCGATCGAATCTTGGATATGTTAATTCTATCATTTTAGTTTACTCAAAATATATGTTGACATACTACAATGTATAGTAAGGAAGTGTATAGTTAAAATGTGGTAAGGTTATAGGGTAGGTATAAAGTAATTAAAAGTAATTTTATCCGTGCCGTTTTGAGCTATAATATATTGTTATTATTATCATTAATACTATTTTATTTTATTTCGACCCATTTTTTACCAGAGCATTCCTGAAGCTAGGTATGGTCTAGAATGCCTAGAAGGAAACTCTTTAATCTAGATTTGAAGACCCTTCATTGTATTTCTTAAGAAATAAAGAGTCAGGAAAAGAGTTCCAAGCTTCACAGAAAATCTTGGAACTAATGAAGAAAATAATTGTTGTTTTTAGTGTTAGTCAGGTAATTGACGAATTACACTAATATTATAAAGGCAAAAAGTATAAAAGGTTGTGTGATTGTGTATGTTTGTTTACTCTCTTCTACGCTTAAACGACTGAAATAATTTGCCAAAAATTTTGTAAGGAGCATACTTTGACTCTGTATTTAGACATAGGCTACTTTTTACAATTTTACAATTACTAGTACGAGTATATATTTTTTTCTTATTTTCTTTTTTTACACATTTCACACACGGCTCATTAGCTCCATACCAAACCATTTCTAATTAATTTTATGGTCGCTAACGCAACTGATATACTACATAAACATTAATAAATACTCGTACTTTATATCGATAAAGTTTGAACACCCAGACCGAACAAATTTAGTTCATCACAACGATGTTGACCGTGCCGGGAATGGAACCCAGGACCCTCTGATTGGCAGTCCGGCCAACAATGGCCATTATTACGCCAACGTGGTCCTCTTTTGGCAAACTTGGGATGAGCTTTCGCTAGGCGAATAGCGCCACCTGATCAAAAATTCAAAATAAAACATAATAAAATGAAGTTAGCACACATCATTCATGTAAATGACTGCTGATCTCATATCTCGCCTCAATCTCATCTCATTCAACTCGTAAATATCTGCCAAGAAGATAAATTGATCGAGGCGTAATTCGGAAGTTGTCAATTCCAATCATTCCCCCGTCTACAAAGTGACGAGACCAATAATTTAGTTTAACGAAACGTCACTATTTTTGTCGCAAGTTAATGAAGTTTAGATAGAATATTCAGTATCTACATATCGAAAACTACACAATGCTTCTCCTGAACTTAACTACTACAAAGCAATAGACCTCTTTACTTCCTATCTTAATATATATAAATCTCGTGTCATAATGTTTGTCCTCAATGGACTCCTAAACCACTTAACCGATTATAACAAAATTCGCACACCAAGTGCAGTTCAATCCAACTTGAGAGATAGGATCGCAATTTTAATTTATTGCTTATTATTGTCTGTTATTATTTGACAGTCACAATTATCTGTTAACTCCAAATGATTCTAACAGATGTCGATACCTATTTCGACTGGGTAGAGTAAGTAATCAATAGATGGCGCTGTACCCCTAAGTGAGGCAAAACAACGTTTGCCGGGTCAGCTAGTTAAATATAAAAATAAGCTTTACTATTCTGCTCAATGAAACGCAAATAAATGAAAGTATTCTTAACGATAAGGATTTATTCTTGTCGGCCTAATTACCTTTTCAACCAAAATTATGGTTTTTAGTTATCCTTCTGTAGTCTACCAATTTCTGCAGCAATATTTGGCACATGACTAGACACGAAGCGGTAAATCGTAGTGACGTAACATGTCGTCGAAAGGCGGTTGATATTGTTTCATGACAAACTATGTCACGTCGAATTTATCGTGACAAGTCACTCGTGCCGTGTAGCCGTCTCTATTATAGGTATAGATAGATATACGTATGTACAGTTGCTACGTCGTACGTGGGTATATATATACGTATACATATGTGTACGTAATATTTATGAGATCGTTGATAAGCTTAGGTCTATAGTTCTTCTGTCTGTCTTGTATTTGATATGGACTTAGTACATTATGTAAAATAAAAACAAAGTCGAGATCAGGTGTTTTTCTTAATAATAGAAGTGAGTAGGACTGTTATGCGGACCATACACAAGACTGTCATTTAAAAAGTGACATCTGGACGCTGCCGTGGTTCAGATGACACGTTAAATTGTAGGTCCCGGCTGTTCAACCTTGTACAAGCAGTCGTTAAAATAAGTCAGTGGCACTTTAAGCAGCTTGAAAAACTCTCGACACTGGAGTTTGGAAGAAGTGAGTATAACTATTATTTTAACAGCCATTCTTCCGATTAGTTTTCGCAAACCCGATTTATAAATTTTACATCAAGTATATATTATATATTAATAAGTTGTGGCGTCATTGTCCCTTCGATACAAACGCGGCTGTGGGTCGAGCGGACATTTTATATGCTACTTCTATACTTCTATCTATTATACTTATACTTCTATCTACTATACTGTATGTGTTTCGTAGTATCAGTTATCAAATTCATGTACAGAGAGCAAAAATCAATACTACCGGCCCACCTAGATAAACCTTATCAACTGCTCGAAATACAAGCTACTGATCTGATATCTTCTAACACAATGTCTTATCTCTCTTTCTATGGTAGGTGATAAAACGGTCTATATTTTGGAATATGTTTATATTTAATTTAAGGGACTAATATAAGGTATCTTTTTTCTAAGGTTGTATAGCGAAATGGTATATGAATAGTCATTTATTTGTATTATATTTATGTTCATTGTATCATAGTTTAGACAAAAAAAGATAGTAAAAATTCACCAGTCTTTCAGTCTTTTAAAAACATATTGATTTAATGATAAAAACTAAATATGCACAGTCTAAAATTACAAAAACACACAGAAAGACACAAAAGTAAGAAATAAGTAAGTAAGTACAGAAGATTTAATCGACAAGCTATTTAGGGTGCCAGTAGAACGAATTATTCCAAGCGCGTTTAGATTTAGATCCACGTTGCATTAAATCAAGCTTATTTCAACATTTTGACAAGCATACATCGTTATAGAAAAACACTACAAACTATCCTTACTTTCTAGAACAATCTTAACCAGAATGCAGAAAATCAGTTGAAAAATTCCAAGCTCAAAGCGTAATTCGATATCTGTTTATTCAAGCATTTCAGTACCGGTCGTCTGAAAGGGACCTAAATGCATAACTCCGGGAACATAGTTTAATAGTTTAAGTTAACAATGCAGCGAAACTTAGTCCCTGTTGGGTGATTCAAACTTTGTGGTAAAGGCATGCCACAAGTAAGTTTCAATATTGTTTTTCATTTGTTTTTATATGCGTCTTTATTGAATAGCGTGTCACATTACAGCGTTTCTCATATATTGTATTATTATTTTAAGATAGCTGTTTTATGTGGCATTTTTGTATATTAAATAAATTGGCTAGGGAAAGTTAAAGCGTAGTTAGAAAGTGCGTAAATCATCCAGAAGGGATTCGACGGATAATACAAAATTATTAATTTTGTATTTCCGTACTATTTATTACTTTTATAATATATGTTATGTGTTTCATGGCAAACCACGGGAAAAATATAACCTATAATAATTTAGGGATTTAACTGACGTTATAACTTTACCTATAGACTTTAGTTACATATACAGATTTAATGAAACCATTGGTGATTATTTTGTCATAGTCTGTGTTTCAACACCCCCCACTGAGATTAATAAGTCTTGGTGATAAATAGACCTATAAAAATAAATTAATTTAGTACTAATACATTTTAGCAAATAAACTACAAACGACTCTAAACTACAATTGACTTTAACATAAATGCACTTGATGAAACACAAAATGTCACACAATTTTAATAATTGCAGTAGAAAACTTTCCTATCATTTAATATTTAAAATGTGCCGTAATCTACACCCGTTTTCAAAGTAGGCACATTAAAGGATCAGTGTTAAGCTCCATTCCTGTAATGTTTAAATTGGATTGTTCATTCCACGTGAAAGCTTTCGGCGGCATAACGTACATTATAAAACAAAATTTAATTTATGAACCGGTAACAAAGAGCTAATTTAATTTAAGTGAAATTGGTTCGTGGAAATTGTTTTAGCGACGGGTTAATAAATTTCGCGGTTAATATTGGAATGTTAACTGAATATACCATTAATGTATGATGTGTGTATATTATATATCTGCCGTGCTTCAACTGTAATGAATTGACGACCTCGTTGGCGTAAAGGTTACCATGCCGGAATCCCAATCAGAAGGTTCCGGGTTCGATTCCCGGCCCGGCCAACATCTTTGTGTTTAACTAAATTTGTTAGCTATGGGTCTGGGTGTTAAATATGTATCTATATAAAATATGTATGAACTATATGCAGTATATCAGTTGTGTTAGCTAACACGAACTAGAAATGGTTCAGTATGGGGTTAACCAGCCGTGTGTGAAATGTGTCCTAATATTTATTTATTTAATTCCGTTAGGAACTGAACATTTTGACTAAGATATCAGCATTTTAGTTAATAGACAGCAGATATGTGGTCCTCTTATATCGTATTTATTTGAATTTGCTAATTTGCATACATTTTTCTGGTACGTTATTGGTTACCAATGTGACGAGTGATTGAGAACTGGAAGTGAATTATTTTTCTCATAAAACCATCATCATCATCAGCCTAAAAACGTACTGCGTACAAGGATATTGCTTACTGTTAAGGACTAAATGAGAATTATTGTTAGCATTTAATTGCATTGACACTTTGAGGATATAGTGGATATAGATATAGGAAATTATAGATTTTCTAATATAATCATCGTTTCCAACCAATTTTTCGTAGAGCTTAAAGTATTTGTCGTATTTAACTTAATTTAATATTATTTCTTTTAATATGGCAAAGCAACGTTTGCCGGATCAACTAATTCACTTATATTCAAGTGCCCCGTGACTCATTTTTTTCATCAAAGAATAGAGAACGGAAAATCTTCAGACACGGTTTTCAAACAAAATTTCTTCAGCGCTCGACGTGAAAACAATTATGTTAAAAACTTTGTGATGCAAAGCAGTATGTATGAACGTTCTATGATTATAATAATTTCTTTGGATATTATTTATCTTTTAGCAACAAGCTACAGCTTGTTATCTTTTTATTTAAATTACAAGGACGTGTCTAGTCCACCGTAACTTTGACTAAAATAATTGGCTTTTTGAAATGTAAAATAAATTTTCAAACGGCTCTATTTTCTTACAAAATATTAACTAAGTATTATTTTCTTTACAGCTAAATAATGTTTTTGTTATTTTTATTGCAAATCTTTGTCCCAGTATTTGAAGTGGGTACAGCCAGGTACCTTTCAGGCTAAGTTAGAATAAAATATATTTGGACCGAAAACAAATTGGAAACAGTTATTCAAATGTTTTATATGGTATTTGTGAATATGGTGAATGGTGATCCTTTTAAATATGAACGGCATATAGTCTAGAGCTTATTCTAAAACTTTAAAATATTCGGGTCACTGGTGTGATATTTTTGGAATGTTCACATTTTAATGAGTTTTTTGAAATCTTAAACAAATGAAATAACATTCATTCGCTCATTTCATTGTGAGAACTGCGAAGCTTTGAAACTGTCTTCTTGAGGCTCTTTTTCCTGAGATGTACAATTTAGGGGTCTGCAAATCTAGAGTTAACATCCTTCTAGGCAAGCGTGGGACACAGTAAAGCTTAACATCAGGCAAGCTGCGGTCAAACGTTGGCCTATTCATAATTTAAAAAAAGGGTGTTGCTTGTATCTTTTTAAGTAGACTATATTTTGTGGCTAGTTTTAAAATGATAAGAACAAGACGGTGGCTCGGTAAACCATTCTTGGTAACTGGTTCTTGGTCTCAATAGAGCAATTACCTTGATTTCGATACATAGAGCAAGTTTAGATTGCAAACATACGTACATTGTATTTCAGATGACTAAGCCTATATTGTAACATAATATATGTAGCAATTAAATAACTTTGTATATTAATTATATTTAATTATCAGAAAAGGTTATTCTTTGGTTAAAAAAATCACAAAATAAGACTTACCCATACAATCCTCAAACTCAAACTCCATTGTGATTCCAATTTAACAAGTTCATTACCAACACACACTAACTTTAAATTGCACATTGTCGACAAAAAATGCCATTGTCACTTAAAATAACTATTTGACTTCTGATAACACTAGTGGCAAATAATTTGCTTTAAATATCAGCAACTGTAAATTTCCAGTAAGCTTATCCATTAAAATCAATGTATCGGAAATAGTGTTGCGATAATCTCCCGGAATTTTATCGATATCGATCGACTTCTTGTGGTTTTCGATATTTTTGAATATAGCATAAAGATAACGGAAGCGCGGTCTATCAACGGCTGTATAGCATCACAAACTAAACTATGCTATGGTGTCGGCATAGTTAAAACGTTATCGCCTGTTAGAATATAAAGCAATAGTGGTTTGTGATCAAACGGCTGCGCGATAGAACAAGGACATTTTAGGTATATTTTTATTTCTTAATTAATTAATAAAGCACATTAAAAACACATTACAGTGATTTCTATTATTTGCTTACACTGTCTGGTGAAACGCGAGATAAGATTAAATTCTTATGTTAACATCATGGCCAAATGTTAAGTTCGCGGCATTCGAACGCCACCGCCGAGCCGTATCAATTACCATGTTTTATTACACCACAACAACAATTATCAGTTCTCACACATAAAAAAAAAACACCATACTGTTTTATAAACCTTAAATATAAATACGGGTTTCCGTTTGCAACGTTCTCTAGGATTGTGCTACGATTAAAACCTTCACTGTTACACATTATTCAAATTAAAATTGCACATTGCAACACGTTTTTATCGTGGGTTTTATTTAACACTGCTTAAGCGTAATTTTACACCTCACATCCATCCTGTGTATTGCGAAAGATATTTTACGCGTTTTTTAAAGCGCTTTAATGCAATAAGGTCGGCTGATAATAGATAAAGAGGGCGCCGCATGTCGCAGCCACGCGTGAACTGATCTTTTTACTGACTATATTCATTTCGCGAGAATGTTAGACTTGTTTTGATAAAACATTGTCCTCTTTGCGCTACGATTGTTGTGATTCCCAAGGCCGCTTCTTGATAATGATAATGTAATGTTTGAGAACGGAACAACAACTATAAATAGGTAATTAATACAATCACACTATTCTCACGTGATTACGATTGTACTCGTAATCATTAGTGTTTTTGTGTAGGTAACTGTAAGTCAAAATAAAAACTATCGTTTTGTTCAGCTTAAGCAACTCATTATTCGTTGCCACTGCTGGGAATCGGGGAACTTTCAATAGGACAGATATAAGTATAGGCCATAATGCACCACGCTGGCCAAGTTCGGGATGGCGGATGACAGACGCCTTCGGATTTATTGATAAGCTAAAATTACATTAGTATAAATAAGAAGCAACCTGCAAATGGTTGTTATAGTAACCACAAATTGCATAAACATAATTTTGATATTTTATGACATACATATAGTACGTGGGTAAAACCGCTAACCCGCACCAAAAGTAGCACTAATCCAGGCCCTGGATAGGGCCTTGGATTATGGATTTCTATATCAAATTTCATCTATATCGGTTCATCCGTTTGAGCGTGAGAAGTGAAGTGAAGAAAAAACCTACATACTCACACACTAACGCACATACACACACAGGGAGTAGCATAATATTTGTAGGATCTTTGGGTTTGTATGGTAATTTATACAATAAAATACTAAATATTAGATTGGTCCATGTGGGGGACCACACCTCTTCAAAAACACATTGCCAATTTCAACGCACTATCGAAGCTTAACTGAGCCTATCATAAGTACATAACTACTTTAATCAGGCTGACAAATATGATAAAATCGACTTTATTACCAAACAACACGGTTCAGTGTTTCGGAACATACCAAACCGACAACGTACCTGTAAATTACACCTCGAAAATGACAACCGTGCGTCATAAGCTGATAGTGATAATGGTTGTTATCAGCGAAGCGATGACGTGAACGACACCTGAGAGACAGGATTTTTACGTCTACCGCAAGGACATAAGAGCTACTGTTGCTTAAAACAATTTAGCGCCTGATTTCTGGCTACCATAAAGGTTGTATCTACGGGTAATCGTAGTATCTCTTTCGACAGTCATTTTGGTGAAGTCAGACAGCAAAAAATAGACCGTTCATTTATAGTATAGTAGATTATAGTATACTAGCTGTGCCCCGCGCCGATACTCGCGTTAATCCGGCATAAATAGTAGCCTATGCGTTAATCCAAGGTCTAAACTATATCTACACCAAGTTAAATAGTAATGGTTCAGTCGTTAAGAGCGTGAAGAAGTAACAAACATACCCACTAAAACAGTCACTCACACACACAGACTTTCGCATTCTAATAAGAATAGGATAAGTTAATATTTCCGCGTCACACTTACTTATTATTAAAAGTTGGAATGAGTCCAACAGTTTCGGTGCTTTCCGAGCACCATCTTCAGGGGCGAGTGTTACACGGACCGTCAACGACGAGATCCGCATGCCTAACGTGAACAGTTTGCAATGTTTAATAGGATAAGTCAATGTTCGTGATCATCGTTTAAAACATTTGTGTAAGTCGGGTGTGCAGTCGCCTTACCTATCGCATGGCATTGGTTCAATCCTTGCCTTCAAGCTTTCGGTTATGAGTTTTTTTTTTTATCCTTGATAGGTTAGCGTTTGACTACAGCTAGCCTGATATTAAGCTGCACTGCAGTCTACGGTGTGGCACGCTTACCTAGAAGATACCTATTAACTCTACTTTTGAAGCCCCCGGATGATACCTCTCAGGAAACAGAGACTCAGGTAGTGAGTTCTAAAGCTTCGCAGTCCTAACAATAAAGGTTGACGCAAAGCGTTTTGTACGAAAGTTTGGAACTTCAACTCTGTATCGGAATTATTATCTGTATTTAGAGCGCAGAAAAGAGTTGAAATGATAATTTGTAAGATGTTATTAGTGTTTTTCCTAATCAATTTCGCGAATTAACTTAAAATATACGAGTATGTCTACTGTGGGCATTACCCTAATGCTTATAAACCTTGGAAATAATTCACCGTGGAAAGATAAAAATTTTGTTCGATTTTGTAGCCAAAAATAGAAGTAAACACTTTAATTATTTTCATTATAACTTTATCCTTACTTATCTCTCTTATCTTAGTAGGTTATCTCAGATATCCGCCGCTGTTATAGTAAATATGAAATAGTTTACCATGTTGGTCACTGATTGAACTCCGTACGTTCCTAATAAATATTTCTTAGTACCTAGGCAATTATGTCGTTACGTTAGCACAAGAATAATGTCTGATTGGTATCAGTTACAAAAATACCACATTTCAATCTAATATTTAAGCCTTACTAAGGACATATTTTTTTGTTTTTAAATAGCTTTGGTAAATTATCATCTTATATGTATACCAACAGATTTCGGCACAATAGACTTTGTGCTCACAATTTATTGTAAAATTACTCGTATCGATTCTCAGAGTCATTATATTGTAATAGTTAATTGATCCAGCTTTTTCTGGGCAAGCGCGCTTAACATTAGATCATAATATCGCTTACCACCAGTTGAATTATAATCAAGCCCATTTATTATATAAAAAAAAAAACATTGTTTTGTTCATGTTAGAATAAAACAAAAGCGTTCCTTTTACTTTTACTTTACTTACCTTTAAAATGTACAATAGCAACTGACATAACAGAGTCAAATGGTTAGCCGCTATGTCCCAGGAGAATCAAGTCACAGAAAATGCTGGAGTTATAGCACTAAATTTTATATCAATTTTATAGCACTAAAACTATTAAATCAATGTATTACTTCTGTTTATGTCCTAAAGTAATTGATACATCTTTTCATAAAATGCTCATTGGTTACCTTAATGACCTGTACAGTAAAAACGTAGTTAATGAACCTGTTTTCAAATAATTTATTTGAAACAAAAAAAAACATATATGTAACTCGTTCTTATACAACACAGATCGCAATTAGCGTTAGCTATGGAATACTTATTGTTTTCATATTTCATAAATAGCACACCATATACATATTATACCTCATTAAATAAGACGACACAGTTTTATATCTAAAGCAATGACTGAATCAAAGTTCAAAGTTCTATCAAAATAATTAAATTACGAGATTCTTAGTAATCAAAATTCCTTTACGAATAAAACTGATATATACTAACCTTGAGTGTCCAGTCTTACTCTCATTTGCGACCGGACGTCAGACGTGTATGAAAATCTAATTATAACTTGAATTGGTTCGTTGAAAAATATTGTGATCATTTAGCACTGTACTCAATTATTTCTACAGGTATTGCCGGTATTCTATGGGGAAATAATAATGCAATACTTAATCGTACATAGTAGTGTTGATAAAGTCTTAAAAATATCTTAATAACCTTTGTAACAATAAAATACAACAAGGCAAAGCAAAATAGCTTCGCGCGCTATACAACTGTCCACTAATTAAGATTTAAAGAATTTTAATAGATCAGTTTTATCTAATTAATAGCAAATTTCGTTCAAGTAAATTCATTCAATCCTTTGAATGGTAATAAGGATTAACATTTTTCGTCTGTATTTTAATGTGGATTGGGATTCAGATTCAGAGTCTTGGTGGGTTACCAGCCTCGTTCCGAACGTGTATGGCCGGCCTACTTCGCTCACAGTGAAGTCATTGATGTACCTAAGTGCCAGATTCAAACTCAGGGAGTATTGCTTGCGAGGTATTATAATTATCTATTAGCAAAGATGAGTTATATAATTCGTCAATGCTATTCTATACCAATATATAAAGAGAAAAAGTTAGATTTTTTGTATATATGTTTGACGTGAATAGACTTCGAAAATACTAAAAAGAAAGAACTAATAATTTATTACTTCTTCATGGAAGTATTATATAGGAACTAGATATAAACTCATCATTATGCACTAAATCTAATAATTCTACTCGCAACATAATATTATGAGATACTAAAACCTTAACTATCCTTCCCCGAATAATTATGTAAATTAAGATCTTATGCAACATGTGAAGGAGAAAGATTTGAATACAACCTCAAAGATGTTCAATACGTTGAATAACTTTGGTGTTAGAGTTTCAGTGTCTGTGTAGTCTTTGAATTAGTTATACACAAACCCGAGCACTCATAAATTTAATAAAGATTCAAATAAACAGATACCTCAAATTCCGCCTCCGTACAAAGTAGCATGATTGCAAAAGATAATCCGTCGAGAATTTAAATGTAAATAAGTTTTACTGCTTACAGGAAAACAAGAATCATAGCGTAGCTACTGGAAATAGAATTAAATTGAACAAAACAAAAGAAATGGCAGAGCTCAAACGATCCCAAGGTAATGACTTAAAAAATAAAACAATTTTTACAATGTTCAAGATACGGCTCCATTAAAAGTAGGATAGGAGCTGGCGCTTATTTAATGAAAGGAGACTAATAAACAGTACAACGGAGAAAAATATAACAGGCATGACCACATTTTGAACCGAAATATTGGTGCAAATAGAGATAGCAAGCGACTTTAGATATTTGTAACATGTATCAGAGAACAACCCCAACAAGACTTTTAAATTTATTACACCAATGTAAAATAGACAAATTACATTTGTTATATTTATTTTTTCATGTACGCACAAGTGATTAAAACCTTAATTAATACATAGATTACTTTTTATCCCAGTATAACATGGCTAATAACGAGCAGCGTAGCTTGAATGGAGACTTTATTTACACCTTAGGTACAGCTAGGCATTTGGTCAGTTGGGCAAGTAACTTCACGGGTTTAAGGCCTAAAGTGATGCATGGCTAGTCTGGGAACACTGGTTTGTGGTACTTTGAAGTGTTCTTGAGTGTGTATCTTTATGATTGTTAAATAGTAAGTACATATTTGTTTCACACATTCATATTATTATTCAAAGATTTTCAAAAAGTATTGAAATAATTTATTTTATACAATAGCTCTTTACATCTAAAGGTAAACAAAGGTATAATGATCGGACATTTTGCGATAAAAGAGACAAGATTTTTTCATTTAAATTGTAAAGAGTTCCGAGATATCCGAGGAAAATTTAGCTAAAGGTTTTTCTTTTTAATTCATTATCCTATCTTGTTGGATTGATTTAGCGATTTTCTGATTTTACTTAAAAAGGTTCAAAGGTATTAAATAGAATGAGGCTGTTCACTTTCAGTGTCCAAAAATTGGTGTAAACGCCCATCGGCTAATAATAATGGTTGATAATATATGTATATTTATATTAACTTATTACTATTTTTCGATATTTATTTCTTTCCATCAAGTAGCAAATGGAGGGATATTTCTGCAGTCTTAATAATATTAAATAAAGAAAAAAAAAAGCGAGTATGTTACCTACTAATGTATACTTAATTGAATTTGTTATGTTTTTAATGTTTGTAATGTTCTTACAAATTATACAAAAATATTTTTTATTTATAATGAGGTATTTTGTTTGTTTTGAATCAATTCAGTGAAGTAGTGAATATTACGTATTCATGACTTTACGTGTTTGGATTTAATAACATTTTAAAAATGAAGAACTGTACATTGGTTTGTATATTTATTTTATATTCTTGTGTAAATTTTATATGAACAATTTTCAGGAGGGAATCGTCTTCAATTATGATTTTTCTCTTGAATTACTGGCCGTTTTTTTTTTCAATATTTTTACTGGGCAGCGCCAGAAGGTTATTTCTTTATTAGTGTGAAGCTTTGTTCAAGTCTGTTTAGATAATGCGTATAATCTCAAAAATTAAATTTTGTATTCTTTTATTCACAGGTAATTCTAACAGTTCTTTTCCTTACGTCATTAGCACAGAGAATATCAAAAAACACACCAATTGATACCAGCCCTTATCGCTTCATAACTAACTGGGATCCTTACCGAATTCCTAAACCAATTAAAGTGAATGTTTTGCAAAATATAATGGAAAAAGTGGCCATGTATAGGCAGAATCGTTACTGTCCGTTTGGTCCGGAGGAATGTGACCCTGCTAAAGTAGGCATAAATGAAATTATCCATAAAATAATTGCAGATGCAGTAGCTTTAGATACACCAGCTAATCCTATCGATTTGATTAAGAACGATGCTCCTCTAACTCATCTCGGTGATAATGATGCTTAAATGTAGATATATGCGAACACAGAAGTCAAATGAAGATCAACAAATACTTATAGACGAAACAAATGATGTTATGAAGCGAATCAATGAGATAGCAAGTTCAATTTGGTTATGAAAATATGGCTGCTGTAATAGAGAGCTTCTACAATTCATTAACAAATGTAGCAAACTCCCAGCTGTCTTCACACATATCTGAATAATGAGGAAATTCATGACAAATTTACGCTTTATATATTTTATTCAACTCTTTTACATACTCGCCCGCGGTCTCTTTCATTGAGAAAGTAAAAAATAAGTTATCAACTTTAAAAAGAAAAATGCCTTGGTTCTACTGGCGATACACAAAGTACACAATGATTGGATTTCACCTTACTACACGTATAATAAACCATATCCAATAACAACAAACCATGAAAGTAAGAGTATTTCTGCTACGTGCATACATCTCATCAGCATAATCTTCGGTCGTCAAAAAACCTTAGGCTTTTAATACCTAAGCATAATAGTACTTTCCTTGAAGGTTCTTTCTCTGTAAACGCCGTAAAGTTGTGGAATGCATTACCAGAGGATGTCAGAAAAGCTCCATCTTTGGCCATTTTTAATAATAAAGTCAAAAAATTATATTTATCTCTTTCAGCTTGATGGATTGACCTTTATTATATATTTTTAATGTTTTGATCGTACTGTGTGTGTGTATATATGTATTATATATTTTGTATTTATTATTATATATTTATTTTGTTAAAATATATCATTTATGTATTTGAATTCCCATATACACTTATGTTATTACACCTCGTCATTATGTTCTTTCTTTGTGTTCTTTCTTGCAATTGGTTGCCTGGAAGAGATCGCTATTAGCGATAAGGTCGCCAGTTAAGGCACTAGCTTTTATGTATTTTATGTGTTTTCTGTAATTTGTTCCAATTTTTTGTGAGTGTTTTAATAAAGTGTTTATCTATCTATCTATCTATTTCAGTACATATTCTATCTGATGAGACTGTGACGCTATCAAAAACATCTAAATATACTTTAACTAAATGCATGTTCACTAATTGTTTATCTAAATAAACTTTTTAGCTACGAATAAAAATATTTTTGGTTTTATTTCCGTCACAAGGTGTGTTGAAGAACATCGAGTACACACTCGATGTTCTTCAACACATTGTTGATGATTACTACCCTGGGCTCTGTTAAGACCCTCACGTAACGCCTCGGGTTTCAAAAGCACCTCCTCAGCAATCATCAAAATCACAAACTTCTTCTTCTTCTTTTTTATCTTTACCATTTCCCACTAGGTGGGGTCGGCACAGCCTGTTTTTCGCTTCCACGCCACTCTATCAGCCGTCATCTCCATATTCACTCCCTTCTCATTCATATCCTCCTTCACACAATTCATCCACGTCTTCTTTGGTCGACCTCAACTTCCGCTATTTCTTACAATCATATCCATACTTCTTCTAGTCACATGCATCTCTTTTCTACGCATTACATGTCCATACCACTCTAACCGTCCACTCTTCACTTTCTCTGACACAGATGACACTCTCAAACATCAAAATCACATACTTGTACTATAATATTCATACAAATTAACTGAGGTATACATATATAGGGTTTATTGCAAAATGAAGCAGAACGGCAACCAAGCAATTAAAATTAAGCGTAGGTAACGCACTACACTCAAGCCTTAATAACAACAAGGAAAGTGATGACACGCCAATAAAATGAAATGCGTTTTTATTTATCACGGAAATTTCAATTTATTTATAAACTACCGAATGGCATTACTAAATCTTACACAAAGCTATTAAAATTACAGAAGTACTTGACTGCATTGTACCTATTAATGTACGCGTGATGAAGGAATATTGAATCATAAACAGCGTAAAAATATAGGCAGGCCAAAACAAGTAAGTCAACGATTCGTAACCATTGGTTAGTTTGCCGATTAGTATCACTGAAAATAAAAATATGTTACGTGGGTATACCTACATTTATAACCTACAGAATCGATATTTTTATTCACAACTTATTAAAACTTGTAACACTTTGATTGATTGAATATTAATCAAATGTAATAAAGTGTAGAAGGCAACTGTAATTTACGATAATGTTTTATAATAATAAAACATATTTCTAGTTATAAATATGATCCGTACATACTATGGTTTTAGTAAGTTTGCGTAGAATTTTGCAACATGAAGTTATATTTTGAGTATATTTTGATGGTGCATTTTTTTTTTATTTTAATTATTTAGTGTTTTTTATAAAACTATTTCTTAACATAGTTGAAAAAAGATAACGATAAAAATAAATATGTATTGACATTTTATGCCGCTTTATTGTTTGTGTAATTGAAGAAAATAAAAAAAAATACATTTGTTTCGTAGCATTATTTGCATGGTTCTTTGTTCGTGCCACAATTGTATTCTTTTCTTCTTCTTTCTTTTATTCTTTCTTTACTTATTTTCTTCTTTCGTGCTTTCTTTACTTTTTATTTTCCTCTTTAATTTCTTAATATAGCATAATCAAATATACAAATTCAATATTTATTTTACAGATCTTCTTTACAGCATCTTCGACTAAGGCATTTTCAGTAGTACCACTAGAAAAACTAGGAGCAAATAATGAGATAAACAAACAAACTTTCGACACCTCTGGAAATTCATCCAACTTAGAGACATACAATTTAACTCAACCAAGGTACAGCGATATTCTACAAATAATTCTTGAAACAGCAGCAATATACAACAAGTACAAATATTGCGCTTTTGGAGAAAGAATGTGTGACCCAGCCGTGTCCTTCCATGATGTCTTTTCACAAATAAAAAAAAATTCGCTGAATCTGCAGTCCGCCTTGAATCCTCCCTTAGGATTTTTATTACTATTTGCACCCGCTTACAAAACTTTGAAAATAAACAGTAAGAAGAAAAGAGGGCCGTTAAAGAAACTTCCTTTTGACGCATTTCATGTACATAAGAAATAAGTTGAATATATTAATTTGACCAGTTTCTAAAAAGGTGTTTTTATGTTTTTGATCCAAAAAATGAAGTGAAATACTTAAGACGGAAGATAGTTATGTCTGATTATGTAGGATTACTGCAGCGGTATTTGATTTCACGTAAGTAATATATAAAAGTAAACCTCTTCGTAAATTACGCTACGCCAATCTTCGACACTAATGTTGTAGGATTCACTGTCGCTCTGCATAACAGGACCTTCTGGTACCTAGTGCTAAGCGCAGCGACTATTCAATACATCTATCTCCTCCTTACGGCATTAAACAGAACCTATTTGTATGTTTACCTACTTGTAGTTATATATATATATATATTATTACTCCTTGTTGTAAATATGTTATTTGCTGAAATATTTTATTTTTATAAATTTGTATTGTATTTGTTCCTCTGACCGTACACACGGCATCGTAAGTCTTCTGTTCTGTCAAAGACTTCTTTTGGCAGTGGTAGAAATATCAACCTAGCTGACTGATGACGGTAAATCAGACAAACCTTTATCCTAAGTTACGAAACTTACCAGATATCCGTTTGATGTGCAATTGAGTAGCAAAGTTGTTCCCCATTTGTGAGACATAACTATCCTTCTTGCTGGACAGTTGGATGCTGAAGCCGTCTGACTCTAGGGAAGCTCTAGGAGCCCTGGCGGCTTGGACAGCCTTGTTACAGACTGTGGTAGGAGTAACTTTGGCTAAGGCAGCTTCCTGAGAGCCCGCGCTGTCTCGCCGCCGGTTCTTGTGGTCGAGGAGCATGCTTGGTGTGCACCCCATGTTGTCACATCAACACTACACTACACACACACTGACACTCGGTGGCAACATTGTTGGCTACCTGCAAAGAGAGAAAAAGATTTGTAAGATTATATCAGAAGTCTGCTTCTTCTTCTTCAAATCTAGAGTTAATAGGTATTTTCTAGGTAAGCATGTAACCTCGTAGGCCATAGATCATATGTTTAACACCAAGCAAGCTGTGGTCAAACGTAAACCTATAGGTTATAAAAAAAGTTAAGAGGCCAAGGTCTGGCGAGAGTGTTCAAACCGCCGGAGGTGTCGAATTTGCCCAAGTTTCTCTACACGAGTCAGTGATATTAAGGTCGAAAGTGAAGCATGCGTAGTCTGGAATTAATAATGGCTTGCTAAGTTAATTATAACAATGACTCTCTCATTACACAAACACATTATAACAATATTTAAAAAGAAATACAAATTGTAAACTTATGAAACTAATCACTCTAGATAAAGTTAGATGGTTAAAAGTTTAAAGAACAAAGTGCTAACTTCGCCGGCCAAGCCTAAGATAAAGTTACCTAATACGTGATAATTAAAAACTACGAACAATATTCCGCTAATCGCCACAGGAGCTGAAGAACTTTCTGCTTTTAGCTTTATGGCTTTAAAACTCACCATCATAAAATTGTAGAAAAACAAAATAAAGAGTGCAAAATATGGTTTACTTTAAGACTTTTCCATGACCTTGCTATATAGGTATGTATGTATATTTTTGGACTAATTCTAGAAAAAAACACATAGATGTTGGCCATGCCGCTGTACTTATTAATCGGACATTTTGTGTAAAAAACGTCAAAAAATCAAAGCAAAACAGATTTTTAATTTGAAGGTGATAGCTAACTCGAATTTTTTTTACCATCGTGCAATGTTGCCAACAATGTAACAATGTGTCTGTAAGAAGGTATTGAGCAAGTAATCAGAGATGCATTGCAGTTAAGAGGTCACCCACAATCATAGTCATATGCTAAGTACCAAGCTCTTTCCGGATACAATTTGTAAAGTCTCTACAATGTTCTATTCCCAACGTACGAAAACATAATTTCTATGTGGTATTCTGGTTCAAAAGATGGAGATATTGTATTTAGATCTTCACTACTGGCAAAATACGGATGTGTTTTCTGAAACAGCATATTATTATTGCATCTTTGTGTAAATTCTGTTTGCTTGCCCGTTTGGGACGTTTGTGATTTCAGTTGTGGAAATTCGGAGTATGTATTCAGTACTTTGGTGCAGTGTACAGTGTTCAGTACTTTTGATTAGTGTACTAAAAGATAGATGTAGAAATTAGATATTTAAAATAAATACACAAATTCATTGTAAAAACAATTTGTCAAAGCTAATAGCGTTTTCACCGATATCCTAAGCAATAAGCGACAAAACACACAAAGATCAAAACTACACTGCCCACCCGAGCCTAAACCGCAGTAATAGACTTTTTACTAGTTTTAAGCTAATTAATATTCTGAAACCGCATTTTAAAAACCTACAAATGAAATTGATATTTTTTTTAAAATAGCAGTAGAAGTATTTTTTTTTAATATATTTAGTTTGCGGTAATTGCAAAATAAATACAATTCTGCTAAAAATACACAGTGTTTCCCAGCTAAATTGCAGTAAAAAACTTACTGCATAAGAATTATTTGATATCTCCAGCTAAATTGCAGTATTATCACTTATTTTGCAACAATTTAAGTGGTAGGTTTGTTTATCTAGGAGAATAAATAAAAAACTTATTAAAGTTCAGTATTGTTTGCCTCCATACAAGTTGATTTTACTGCAAATGTAGTTTTTATTTGTATCCCTAATTAAAGTGCAGTATTAGTTCAGTACATTAGCTATTACTGCATTTTATCTTGTGTAGATTTTTTTAAACCCGTGAAAAACCAACTAGAATGAAGTATAATAGAAGTAAAAAAAAGATTTGAAACATATAAGGGTATAGTTTTTATACTGTTCTATGTAAGATGTTTCCATAAACTATTTTAGTACTATAAGTAGTATTTAAGTTTAATGGTGCTTCTAATTAGTGGACAAACATAATTTTTATATTAAATTTAAAGGTAGTTTTCTTTTACTACAAATAAAGAACTTCAGAATCTTATTGTAAAAACCTATTAAACTGCAGTTTTTTTATGTTAATACTGCACTTTAATAAGTAAAATTAAAGATATATCTTAAAAAAGTGTAGTAATAGGAGAATTTAATGCATTTTAATTAGTTTTTTATACATTTTTTGTTTTTTACTACTTGTAGTATGAGAGGCCAAAAAAACTTAATGGCTGTAATTATTGTATTTTAAAACAAAAATAATGTAACAACACAAAACGCAAAAACCAATTATTTTTTTGCGTTTAGTTTCACTTCGTATTAAAGATTTCATGAATTTACTTCTCCAAATTTTTTTTTTTGTAGTTTTTACTCTTCCCGCACGGTTTTCTCAAAATCGTGTTTTTCCTATTACTGCACTTTAGGTTCGGGAGGGCAGTACATTCAAGTGAAATGAAATCATCTTTTTTTTACATTAAATGGGCTTGCGCTTGGTCACAATGCACCTGATGGCAAGCGACATTATGATCTAAGGTGGAGCGCGCTTACCCAAAAAAAACCGGTTCACTCTTGCTTTAAAAACCGCCAGATTGTAGCTCTCAGGGAACAGGGAACTTGGTAAAGAATTCCACACCTTCGCAGTGTGAAATGTGTATGAAGGTTGTCAAAGCACTTCGTACGCGCCTTTAGAACCTCCACGGTATAACGATGCCGCTTTGGTGTTACATCTGTGTCTATGTCTATCGCGGGTTTAATATAGTATTAACATTTCTTAACTTAAATTTCAATTATATAATCTAGGTGACGATATTAACGTTACTTAGGCCACTAAAGAACTATCCGAACAGAAAATCATTCTGTAAATGCTTAGTACAGGAACAACAATTTTACACGAAAAAAGCGTGATTTAAACTACTTCATTATTTGCGTTAATTCACTATGAAAATAATAAGCTACCTCATCAAATTTCATCTGAATCGAAACAGCCGTTTGAGCGGGACAGAGTAACAAACAATTACACACAAACTTTCGCCGTCATAATATTAGTGGTATTTTTTTTACTAGTGGGATTGTTATATTTTTTATTTTTATGCGAGATCCTTTAAAAGGTAACTACGGCATTAATATTATTATTCTCTTTCCACTTACCATCCAATAACGTATGCTAACATATTAAGTGCGATTTAAATTCATGAGTTCGACTTTAATTTTCAGTTTATGCCGTAACCTCATGCATAAATTGTTTCCTGTGATAAAAGCGATAGTAAAAATTCTACGTGTCTACGTGTCTTTTGCTAACTCTTTTAAAGTCAGAATAGCAAAGTATTATAATCTTAGCTTCAGATCGAGTTAACTTAAATATAAGCAGCCCACTTTATTCCCACTTCTGGGACTTGGGACCTACCAGCAAACTAAAATATTTTTTATACTAAATGTAAAAATTAGTCGCGAAGTGTGTTAAAAATATATTAATTCTGTAAAAAGTTTAGATAGGCTTAATTATCCTTGTAAACTTAATTCTAAATATTGCTACAAAATAGTAGGATCCAAAGGTTTGTATGTACACTACTGTTTTGTAATATTTTTGTTTTTCTGTATATAATAAAGATAATTTAAAACTGAACTGGAACTAGAATAAATAGAATTGTAACTTGGCCGATAAAATGATACCACCGTCCACGCGTAAAATACCGCGGTGGGCGGGGCAAACAGCTACCCGCGCGGCTAGTATCGGTGGCGTGACCTTGATGCGGCCAATCGCGTGCGAGCTTTGTGTGTGTGTTTCGTTGAGATAGCAATATAATTGTGTGCGTAGATGGATTCAAATTCTAAGCGGCAATTGTATGGAGTTTGTCTTCCGTTTATTCTAGTTCGCTGGGACCTACTCTCTCAAGGAAGAAATACATCATAATCCACCAAGTGCGGGTGGTGGATGAAACAAGTCTTCGGATTATGAGATCCTTGGAACATGTGGGTTTCCTTACGAGGTTTTTTCACCGTATACATAAGCATGCATAGCAAAAGCAGCCTACTATACGTTCCCAGTGCTGGTACTCGGGGCCTTCTCGTACTAGGAGAGAAATATGAACCATTATCCACCACGCTGGCCAAGTGCGGGTTGGCGGATGACAAACGTCTTGGGATATTGCAGTCATCAAATGTGTCGGTTTCCTTACGAAGTATTTCTTATAGAAAGACAAGACATTGGGGTAGGTAACCAGGGACTGTCTAATTAAAAATCAGACGTATTTACCACCGAGCTAGAATCAAGCGAGCATTTATACTTGCTCAAACCGAGTGTAAGTTCCATGTGTTTTGCAATTAAACACTCTGAAAGCTACACTTACTCTTCGGATCGAATACAATTAAAGTAAATCTACCTGAAAGTGAGATTTCAATTTGAGGAGTTTAAATAGAACCTACTCTTACTTAATAAATACATATAAATATGTCTACTGTCCATTTAGAGATTAGCGAGTAACCTTAGGTAAAGAATACAGTGTAAACTCCATGTAACGTCACTCGATTTAACGACAAACTCTCTAAAGCATCGAAATCAATTGGCTTTCGTTCGTTTAGCTTGTATTCCATTCTCTTCATTTAACGACCATTCTCTATAACACCATAAAATGCACAGTCCCTTCAGTGTCCTTATATAGAGTTTACACTGTAGTCCCTTATGATAACAATGTTACTTATAACTTGGTATTTATAAACATCATAGTCATAATAAATCATTATACATTGGTAAGTACCTAAAAGAACTGGAAATTAAAAGTTACAGGTCTCTTTACTTAGCATAGTTCATTGAACTCATTTTCGCATAAATAGTGGTCGGGTCTTTTATGCAGGTGTAGTGAATTCGAGGCTTAGGGTGAATATCATTAATTTTTAAACGTAATCGATTGGTGTCACAGATTAAGTAACAGCTATTACGTATGGGGTTATTACTCTTTGTGAAGGTGTGCTTTCGCGAACGTTGAACTTTTGACCGTGTTCTACCCTCTGCCTTTAATACTAACTACTACTTTTTTTTTTGGACACATTTCACACACGTAACGTTAGCCCCATAACCATTTCTAGTTTGAGGTTGACCATAGCTATTCAGCGCGGTAATGCAGCGAGCGTGATGGGCACTATTGCACCAGGGGCGAGCAGGGGCGGGTTATTTGATTAGTTCTTAATATGTGACATATTATTTTTAGTTTTGTTTTGTTTTTGTTTCTTTTTATTGAATAAATTATATTTAATATGTTTCTAGTTAGTATTGTGATTAGCCTACACAATTGATATAGTACATATGTACATAAATATTTTATATCGGTACATATTTAACTCCCAAACCACCAGCCAACAAATCTAGTTAATCACAAAGAGGTTGGCTGTTATTTATTCTGAACGAACTAACTTTGAATTATCAATTATGACTCTTAACTACTTGTATATGTTATCTTCTTCTTTTATTATATTATATATTTTTTCTTCGTGTAAGCTTAGAGCCCTAGCTCTGGTGTGGAGAGTTTCTAGCCGCCCGAAGACCTTTGATTTGTCTTAACAACTGCTAATACTGAGACTTATATCTGGGACCTACAATGTAACGTGTTATCCGACACATGGTAGCGCCCGGATGAAAACCCATCACCCATCCAGATACTGCTCGCATCGAACGCTACTTAACCTCGATGATTGCGTCAGATCACCTTAGTTTGCTGAGCTACAGGCGCTACCTAAGTATATGCTTTTAATAAAAGTACTAAGTGAACTCATAGCTACAAAGCGTTCGGCTCAGTTCGTGTAAAATATAAACCTCTTTGCTAAATATCGTCACGCAACTTTTTGACTTCCGAATTCCAATACTTGTTTAATGAGAAGCGTATTTTGTTTAATTATGTATTCACTAACTGCGCCCCACGGTGCGACTCGCGTAAATGGAGAATAACACGTACCTTTTGTGTTAAAACATGGTCTAAACTATCCAAACTCTATTCAATTTCATCGTAATCTGTTCAGTCGTAATTTTAGACTTTTTCTAGTAGATTCGTCAGAGAATTCATCAGATTTGGTACCTGGGGCCAACATCTAATATTATATTGGCAAAAGTTTGTGTGTGTGTTTTAGATGAAACTTGTTATGGAGGTAGCTATAGAGGAGGTAGTATGGAGTAGATGGTATTAAAGCTCTGGATTACAGGGAACGCAAACGGCACTTTTACAAAAAAACGACTGGCTACAAAGCGAGTGTGACTTGGTCATAAAAACTCGTTTTTCAAGTTATGTGTGGATTTCTACTTGCTGAAGGAAAATATCGTAAAACCGACACGTTTGAGGACTACAATATCCGTATATAGACGTGTGTCATCCACCAACACGCACGTGGCCAGCGTGGTGGATTATGGCCCATATCTCTCTCCAAGTGATAGAAGGCCCTGCTTATGATATGTATACTATATATGTATACTTATACTTTACTTTACTTATATGTATATGTATACTTTACTTTACTTTTTTTTTACTACTATTTTATCTCTTACTTCCTAACGCGAGTAGCACCGCGAGCGCAGCTAGTAGAATAAATACCCATACGTATAACATCTGAGCCAGTACTGAAACGTTCTCGGGAATGATCCTACAGAACTTCGAGAGGGATTAACCCTTAACTAGGCGCATGCGAAAAATCACGCAATTAGGCGCATGGGGTCTTGAGTGACCCCAAAAAAAAATTGGAATAGGAGTTTTAAAAGGGAACAAAAATAAATGTTTTTCATTTTATTTAATAAAGTTATTTAATAAACTTAAGCTGAAGAAACAAAAACATTACTAGAACATTACAATTAACAAAAAAAGGTTAGAAATATTAAACCACTCCTTAAACTAAATTTTTGGCAAGGCCGTGATCAACTCTAAAAATAATAATTAATTAGTCTCATCTCCGGATTTTTCAGTGCTGCATCCGACGCAATAAACCTTTGATTGTTGCTGACAAATAAATTTACAACACTTGAAGCATTTTGTTGGCAATTATTTGTCGTCCTTTCTAGAACATGCTGAACAGCGCCCACGCTTAGCTATCGATGGTTGGACAACGTCGTCCACGTCATGAATGGATGTTTTGGATATCTTCGGACTCTTCAATTTTGCTTTCTGAATTATGAGCACTATCAATTTCGATATTGTTTACAGTTTCGTCTTCCGAATCCGAACCAGCAACATCTTGCTCTTCATCAGACACTTCATCCAGCCATTGCAATATTTGTGTGTCGTTAGGCATTTCAAATGTGTAAAAGACTGAAATAAAAATATATATAAAATTCAAAAAACATAATACAATCATAAATACACATACAAATACAAGCATACAAAGAAAAATACTAAAACAAAACGCAAAAGTAAAAACTTACCTCCGCCAAATAGTGGAACGCAATTGGTCGCATGGGGTCAGCACTATAAACAACAGCAATACATGCGCATGCGTTGATGTTCTAAATACGACTAATTTGCGTACCCCGCGGGGAGCTAGGAAGCTAGAGAGAGCATGAGCGCGCTCTGCGCACTGTAAACCATTTTTTTTTCAATTTGAAATGTCACTGACCCCATGCGCCTAGTTAAGGGTTAATACAAGGTGAGGCGTAGTCTCAATACAATGGATCGATACTGAGTATGTTATTAGTAAGCTGCTTGTGATTAAGACTTCTTGTACATATGTAATAAAATGCGTACTAATTTGAGTTTTTAAACTCATATGTAACTTACGTGTGTTGTATTTAATCGTAAGTATTGCGCATAAACGCAATTATGGTTTTTATTAATTGTATAATTAAGGGTTAGTTAATTCATTGTTTTAATTAACTGGTTCGCAAGCTTACTAAGCTGATATTATGTGATTTAGGCAAATATGATTAAGCGAATGTTTATAAGTACGTAAGTACGTACGAGCTATACTCGTACATGAAGGTTATATGTTGGTTACTTTTACCTTTAAATTAAATTAAATTTGGTTTTTATTAAAAAAAAAAAACAAAATGAAATTTAGTTTTACCCTGTGGCTGCTTTTTATCCCGCTTTTACAAAGGTATTACCGACGGTGCTTTGTAAATATATAGTAAGACGTTTATATATAAATACGTATGCTTTGTTTTCATTCTCAGCGGTATAAGTTAACCAGTTAGCGTGCTATGAGCTTCACTCAGGTAAATTAGTTTGATCATTAATAAAAAGCTTAAAAACTATCGATACGTGAGTAAAAGATATCAAAACAAAACAAGTGATAATTTACACAATTTATCATAAAAAGTTTATGTTAAAAAAGATTACCAAACTAAAGCTAGACTTTAAAAACAAAACTAAACCTAATCTAGGCCATAAAACATCATACAAGAATATACCCTATATGTTGAGAGTAATGGCATGATAGCAATCAATGTTTCAACTAAATTATTTGAACAATTTGGAGAATTCGCAATTCTATATTCTGTAGCTTGGCAAATACAATAATGTACTTGTTTATAGGGTTGGCAATTATACGATAAAACCAAATTTTTTTGCGGCATAAATGACGTGATTAAATAGGGTGTCCACGGACCTGGAAGGTCAGGGAAAGTCAGGGAAAAGTCAGGGAAGCTATTAAGGGTCAGGGAAAGTCAGGGAAATGACTTCTCTACCTGGAAAAGTCAGGGAAAACCATGACTTTTTGATGATTGATCTTTAAAATTAATGTAAAAGTCTAAAAAAGTATAGAATAAATAAAAATAATATTATCTTATCAGTCATCAGTACTTCTTATATACTCACATATTTATATTCCAACAGCTAATTAGAGAGAGGGAAATGACAGTTCTTTTATCATAGATTAGGTAAAAAAAAATACAAAAAAAACTTTTTTTTACAAAATTCTATGATAAGTAATCGACTCTATGTATTGTAAGAAGGACAACAATATCCTATCGACCCGAATTTTGTCGTTATGAATGTCGAGAATGCATCGCTTAATTTGACTTAACCTAAACTTAACTATGGTGCAGGTTTGTTACTAACGTGAACTATATTATAAGTGTTGCTATGAGTGCCAAAAAGAGTACAGTGTTTAATGTTCAATGGTTGGACCCTATTATGCATTCTGATTTTACGGACTGACTAGAAGAAGTAAAAAATGACCCGCTTAGCGCTTTTTGTAAAGTACGCCATAAAACGTTCAAACTTAGTAACATGGGAAAACAGGCCATCACTTCTCACAGCAAAGGACCTACACATCGTCAAAATATGGAATTACGCAAGAAACAGCCCTCTATTTCATACTTTACAAAATCAGCTCCTGCTGTAGACAAAGATGTAGTTGTGGTGGAAAAACAATCGCCAGCGGCTAATGTAGGTGACAATGAAACAACAGCCACACGTGCCCCAACTGTTGAAGCTCATGACAATAAAACACATAAACAAGTTGTGATTCAAACCTACAATGAAAATGATGTAACATCGTCAGAAATCTTGTGGGCACTGCAAGTAATTTACAATAAACTATCGTTGAATTCATGTGACCGAATTTCTACCTCATTTAATAGAATGTTTCCTGATAGCAAAATCGCCCAGAACTTTACCATGGGTATAACAAAAGCGTCATATGTGATTAACCATGGCATTGTGCCATTCATTCAGATGACACTGAATAGCCTGCTGAGAGAATGCTTATTACGTCATCTCATTTGACGAATCCCTGAATAAAGTGGCCCAAAAATCTCAGATGGACGTGTGTGAGATATTGGTGCGTTAATACTAACACAGTAGCCACTAGATATTTGACCTCTGTTTTTCTAGGACGGCAAACAGCCGATAATCTTGTAGACTCATTTCTGGAAAGATTGGCTGATTAAGATAGAAAAAGACTGCTACAAGTTTCTATGGATGGCCCCAATGTGAACATCAGTTTTCTGAAAAAATTGAAAAATGTTCTTTCTTCCGAGGAAACAAAAAGTCCCTTATTGGACATAACATTACAGCTATAAAGGTCAGGGAAAATTTTAGAAGTGGTCAGGGAAAGTCAGGGAAATGTTTTGACGATTTAGAGTGGACACCCTGTATAAATAACCGATGAGAATGACATTAAAGATATAGCTACATAGGTGTGTTATTAGCGTGTAACAACTATAGAATAATATTTTTTTATTACAATTACATTTAAAAATAATCTATTTATTTCATTAATCACTTGTTGAGCCCATGATAGTATCTGATGTGTTAATATAAGATAAATTGTGTAGTTGGTATAAAGTTAAATTACCTTTATACCGAGCCCCTCAAACTATGTAATCATATGCACCTACATATGTAGTAAACTGTAGAACGTAAAGAAAATTTAAGAATCCCACTCTACAAAGTTTTTGCGGCCTTCTTATTTGAAATGTAGCTAACCTCTATCAATTATATATATAATCCATAAATTGTGGTCGTGGCCATCTTGAACTACATCAAAATAGCTAAGAACAACCCCGACTAAATTTATTTTCAGCATCTTCTTCTTCGTTGTATGAGCTATAATAAGTAGCGAAGCTCTGATGTCGAGACTTTTTCTCAGAAGGCCTCTGACAACTGTATGACTTAGATTAACAATCAGAACCAGAGGAAAATTACTTTTTAAACGACAGTTGTGCATGGTCCAACCAATCCAAAACCTGTCCGCATCAGCCGTTGCTTTATTTCGACAATAGCGTCACATCACCTTAATTGGCCAAGCTACAGGCGCTATTACAACACGAAGATCAAAATCCGTTAATCTATTCAGAAGTTTTGATGCCACACACAGACACATATCAAACTTATAACAACACCACACTGTTTTCGCGTGAAAAACGAACACGATACTGCTAACCCTATTGGTCTATTACACAAAGGAAATTGAATAGGGAATTGGACACAAATTCGTCAGATTGTCACGCGTTCACCATTCTATGAATATTTTGGCAATATAAAATATTAACTTTTTCATAAAAAAAAAAACAAAACAATAACACTGAAATACTTGTCAGGAAAGTCGAGAACTTTCAAGCGGCCCAAACATGACCTAAGGTTTAAAGACTTCTATATAAATTTAATTTAAAAATATATTGCTCGGTATATATTTTTAAATTCTATTTAATTAGAAAATATAATGCCACTTTAATATTTTGTTTAGGTCAGCCATCTAACGGCAGGCCGTATCGACCATATCGATAATAGATAAATTTGTCGGATCATCTTAGTTGTCTCAGCAACTGATTAAATGTTCAAGACTAACTACTTGAATACATTAGAAAATAATGACAATGAAACTAAATTTAGAGGTTAAACCGTAGCTCTTGCTACGTTGCTACGATAACGTAGCGGTCCCTACATCCGCTTCGTAGACTTTTGCGACGTAGCTACGCATCAAGGTTCATCAAATTAGGTCAATATATTTTCAGCAGGTGTGTTTGTGTTGACTTACTTTGAAGACAAAAAGAAGGCCAATTACACATCGCTGCCACGTGTAGCGTAGGAAGAATAAAAATATTCTATAATGAATATTAAACTGTTTATAAGACTTAATGTTCTTAACAGTATTTCGGTCGAGAATAAATTATGGCGATTAAATTTGCAATTTAGATACTGACTCAGAACGTAAACAATAATTTGTAAGAGTTCGGGGAAGACGCTCAATATATCCACACTAAAACGCTAAATTTCAAACTACATATTTCTCTGGTCTACTTTGAGCTGCATTAAGTGATTTGCTACACGTGTAAGTGAAAAAATAACCCGCTTTGCTGGTTTTACGAAAACTGTCGTAAGTGCAAAAAAGAAGCGATGACGACCTAGTCGGGCGTGTGGTCACCTTACGTTTAGTAGGGTGTGGGTTCCATCCGCATTCGTGAAATTGAGCTTTTGGAATGGAAAAACATCGTCGGGGAATAAAATGGATAGTGGTAGAGCAGTTTCTAGTGATATCCTATCTACAATCTTTAAGTAGATAATCCTGCGCAACCACCGATCTATTCTGGAAGACTTGATAGCCAGTAACTCTAGACTAGGCACGTTCAACCTTCGATAAGTGACCCAGCCTGCTGAACATGAGTAAATTTTCATGAATATTCCTCCATTGTTTTAACTTTTCAAACAAATAAAAATAACTTTAAAACATATTGTAGTTTTTTTTTACCATGTATTGTAAAATAAAACTTAGACAAATAAATGCTTCGCTTCATGTTAATAAATGACAGAGTTTGTTTATAATTAAAACGTATAATTAACGTAATAACCTATCGTTATTATTTTTGGTTAATGGTAGGTGTAATTAATGCAAGCATTATTAATATGTAGCTGAGTTTTAATTAGCTGATGTACCCTTTCCGTTGATCAATGTAGGTCTGAAATATGACATAGACAATACAGTTACGTAACTCGCTTACTAAGCTTTTCTTAAGAAATAAGTAGACATATTTATCTTTCTCATTTTACAAAGGCACTTAACTATACTAGGTATTACGACATAATTACATTAAAAAGTGATATAAAACTTCAAGATGTCTTTAGTTTTTAGCTCGACTAATTTAAGTAAGTTAACAAAGTTGACTGTGTAAAGTTAGATTAGGTTTTTGAAGGTTGCATATATTCCTTATATTGTACATTTCTTTAATATCTTCATATATGTTTTAGTAAAAATAAGAGATAAAATTGGAATTTAGCTTAGTGAAATTTTACGTTTGTTAAATGGTGAAGAATAAAATTTTAAAAAGAGGTGTAGTTAAATAATACTTTACCCGGCCTTGTAACGTTTTTTTTTTCTGTAAAAAAAATATTAGGTGAAGGTGTAAGAAAAATAACACAGACAGAAAACATCGGTATCGATTTCAAACCCATTTTGTATCAAAGGAGATGTATTGTGCGGAGTTAATTGAAACCCGAGGTAACATGTGTCAACGTAACAAAGGCTATTGTTTTATGACGTCACTGGACTAGTAGACCCCTACATAAACAATACATTAACTATACGATATGTTAAGTATACCATATTATTATAGTAACAAAGAGAGTATTAAGAAGAGATGTTTTTATCACATTCGCTTTATAATTCGTTAAACGATTATTGTTTTTATAAATTTTGTTTGAGGTTACGCCACTTAATTGCTACTGATTTTAAGTACAGTTTTTCCAAGGGATTCCTTATACGAATATCAAACTATCAAAACATTAAATTAAGTATTTCTTTGCCTCTTAACTCATACACGATTCGTGATTCTATGTAAGACTTTAGGGGAAATATAAAGAGTCAGAAATTGGCTTTAAGGTCAATATGGTGTCTATCACCGAACTACTTAACCAGTTGAGTGACGATAGATACCTACACAGTTTGCTTGTAAACAATGCTGAAATAACAATATAAAACTACAAAAAACTACAAAAAACACGAACATAAATTAAAGACAAATTTAAAACTTAATTTCTTTATCTTCAATTCATCGCATTCAATGAGTTTAACTACGCTACGTTTAATTAAACGCAGAACAATTCTGTCTAAAGTACATTTCAGTTCAATGATCATAAATTCTAGAAGAAACATTATGGTTACTTTCCATCGTAATAGTTTGGCTTAGAATGTTGTTTAATAAATTATGTACCCGCCGGGCTACTACGATCTCTAAACAGTTCCTAATCAAGTATTCTATCCTTATTACGCACTCGCCAGTACTTGTTCACGTTATAAGGATAGTAAACGCTTGAAGAACGTACGTATATAATATACGAGTATATAACATTTCATAGTAGATAGGCTGAAGGGAAAACTGAGGAGAAAAGCCGACTTGTTGAGTATTGGCAAGCGTCCAAATTCCTACAAAAGCGGGTATTTGATCAGGCCTACTTTTATTTGGCCCACGCCGCAGCTTATTCGAATTTATTAGACAGCCGGCCAAGTTATGGATGTACCGTCGCCAGTCCCACATGAAATACGCTCTAGGCATATAGTGGCATGGAATGATGTGGAAGAAACAACAACTTAATCATATTGACTGGTCGTACAAAGTTTCCCAGTGAAGTTATCTAAATTTATTGTAAAAAGTATAACGTGTAACTTGTCTCTAGTATTCACATATTAGTATTTACAGCCTTGTCTTTGAGGAAGTTGTCACTGGATGCTAGCGATTTATTGGTTTCAAGCTGTAGTCTTGCGTCCAGCACTAGTATGAGTAATTGTCGTTTGAAACAGAAACAATTTTACTATTGGAATAAGCATATCGTAGGAGACACCGTTCTTCTCTCATTCCGACCGAAGACATAAGAGAAAAAAGCGTGAGAGACGACGGCTGATAGAGAAGAGTGAAAGAGGAAAAATTGCTGTGCCGACCCCACCTAGAGGGATAAGGCAAAGAAGAAGAAGATTGTTAGTCATTAGAGTATAAACAGTTACACGATCTGTCTCGGAAGATGCGTATTGTTTCAATAAGAGCGTCTGCCATGAGCTATCAACGGGCTAGTTAATCTGTGAAACAGAAACGCCACGTGTTGCTTTTCTTGCCTATTGTGTAGCACGAGGTAGGTATATATATTATCGTGAGGTTTGCGTGACATTTGTTATTTTATACGCTCCGTTGCCGTTACGAATAATGTGCGAGCGTGGTTTGACCAAACATTGGGCAAAAGATAACGCAAAACCTTAATGAGACTGGTTTTTAAAATATAACAAAATGATTAAAAGGAAGCTTTGCTGAAGATGAAGATAATAAGTGACTGATTTAAGTAGTTGAAGTTACTTACTCGTATAACAAATAACTATTTGCCAATTTAATCAATATATGAAAAAAATAGGTTTTATTTAGAAGTTACTTGATTGTATACCTATACTAGCTGACCCGGCAATCGTTGTTTGCCTTAAGTACAGCTAAAAACACCATAATTGATCAGCTATCGAGCGGGATGAAAAATGATTAAATTAGTAAAATGGCATTTTAGGTTATATTTTTTTAATGCCGCACCATAAACAAATAAAAACTAAAATAACTGTCATAAAATCAAAAAAATAAATAAGTGTGAACAACCCTATGACTTAGGGGTATGAAAAATAGATAGTATCCGATTCTCAGACTTACTGAATACGCATATAAAATTTGGTAAAAATTAGTCAAGTCGTTTCGGAGGAGTACGGTTACTAACATTGTGACATGGAAATTTTATATATAAGATATAATATTACATCCTCCACAATCATAAGGTTCCGGGTTCGGATCCCGGCACGGCCAACGTCTTTGTGCTTAACTAAATTTTTTGGCTGTTGGTCTGGATGTTAAATATGTATATATATATAAAAATATTTATGTATTTAGTATATCAGTTGTTAGCTACCATAACACAAACTAGAAATGGTTCAGTATGGGGTTAACCAGCATTGTGTGAAATGTGTCCTGATATCTATCTATACATATCTATAGATAAGAGTGGTGGTGGTTACTCGTATGTTTATATTTAACACAGTATAGCTAGGCTAACCAGCAGGGCACGTAACCACACGAGTCAATAACATTCTGGCCAAAGGTGAAACACAATCTGTCTGGAATTACTACATCTCAAGTATAATATAATATATTAGGACACATTTCACACACGGCTGGTTAACCCCTCGGACGAGCAAGGAAACGCCAAGGCGGCATCGGTTTACAGTTGAGGTGCCTAAGGCACGCACTAAGCATTTAGCCTCCACCTTTATTGTCCGAACCGCCAAACTTTGTAATTCCTTGCTGAATTCCCTGTTCCCCAATGGTTATAATCTAGCAATTTTCAAGACAAGAGTGAACCGGTTCCTTCAAGGTAAGCGCGCTTCACCGTAGACCTCAATGTCACTTACCATCAGGTGAATTTGTGGTCAAGCGCTGACCTATTTAGAGTAAAAAATACCCATACTGAACCATTTCTAGTTCGTATTATGGTTGCTAACACAACTGATATAATACATATGTTATTTAGATACATATTTAACACCCAGACCCACAGCCAACCAATTTAGTAGCACAAAGTAGCACAATGTAGTAACACAAAATGTTGGCCGTGCCAGGAATCTAACCTGGAACATTCTGATTGGCAGTCCAGCATGGTAACCTTTACGCCAACGAGCTCGTCAAAGCAGGCGGCTAGAATAAATAGTTCGGTGATATTTTCAATATGGTAGTAGTCGAGCACTAGAAAATGCTTTAATAGCTATGATATAGTTTTACCATGTTTCTTTTTCTTTACAGGATGTTTAAGCTTTTTTACGGAAATCGAACCATCCCGTACGTTAGGCGACGAATTTTTTTTTTCAATAAATATACTTGCTCTTATATATTTATTAATAACTAACCTGATGGAAAGCGATACTATGATCTAAGGCAGGCGCGCTTGCCCAGAAAAAAACCTGTTCACTCATACGGTACGTTCGACTCAGCTATTATAGCATTAAAAAAAATGCTTTAAAACTCTACTTAATCAAGCAAATTGGTTACCAAGGTGCATGTAGGTTATATGTACATTTAAACTGACCTATGATATTATATCAGTAGAATAGGTACTGAGCAACGTTTAGTAATACAGAACGATTATTTTGTAACAACTATTCCTAGCTCTTCTTAGAACGGCGGCTTCTCGTTTATGAGGCGTGCATCCAGCGACCGTGGAATTCAGTACCTTAGACCTCACTGTTAGAAAAAAATGTGAGCCGCTACGGGGAACCTGGCAGATGTGAATCATCGACATTATTTTGTAAAAGTAATATGCAGAAAGGAACATATTGTGATAGGAACTAAATATATCAAACTGATAAAATAATAGATATATTACGATTTTTTTCCAGATAACGATGACTATTTATTGAATAAACAATTATTTTAATGAAATACAAAAATTTACGAATTTATTCCAAATCGTGACTACTCAATTCGTCACAGTTGATAGCGCATGGCGACGCGTCGCCACACCGTACACACTACTGCATATAGACTGTATATGTACCATCATATAGCGTGACTACGCGTCTCCACAGCATGCGTCGCCACGCCAGAAATCGGTTTTACGTGCGGCTATAGATGTTTCACATCAATATAGTTGAAATATGTACTAAATGCCTCCAGCGAGGTAAAGTTAATGCCATATCTTAAAACAACAATGAATGTGGAATGACTGAATCATCCCAACACTTATATAATCGTAGACAAAATAGTTAAAATGGGGTAAAAATGCTTCCAGCGAGTTAAATTAAATGACACTTTTCAGGATAAAAAAGAATGAGTAATGTTTATGTATGATTATTAAATACCCATGTAACAACATAAATAACATTTTGGATGTATTTATTGGACATTTTTTATGTTATTATACATTTATTAAGCTCACACTTAAAATCTTTGTTTTATATTATTTTATAATTCAAAAAAGTTTTAGCAGCTTTAAAAAATAAACATAATATTATGTGCCTAAGCTTTGAAATTTTTCTAGTAAATGCTTTGTTTAATGGTTTATATAGCGTAAGTACTCGTACTTTGTGTATACAAATATAAATATAGCGGAGTAAAATTGATTGCTTCCTTGCCACACAGGTTCTCAAACCTACAGCGAGGCGCAATGATCCAACGCACGACTCAAAAGCTTAAGTATACTTTTATTTTGTTTTGTGTTATCCGTGCTCATACCCAAGAAGCAATAAATATTTTTATCTCTTGCCTCTTCTACAAAAAATCAGTAAGTGCCACCCAGTCGGTTCTAACATAGGTACTGGTTCTTCAGCTATGATTGTAGTATGCGGTTGTTTTTACAACACAATACTGAAATGACCGACTTTGTAGTCTAATGTTAGTAAAGTACGTCAGACTAAACAACCCAACGGTAAATTACACGAGAATTATTTGTTGCATATTCATTGGTTTCATTTGTATGGTTTGTCATTGAAAACGAGATAAAAGGTAGTGTTAGCATAAGCATAAGAAGACCACTATACGATCCCACTGCTGGGACTCGGGGCCTTCTCTCACGAGAAAAGAGATATAGGCCACAATCCACCACGCTGCCAAGTACGGGTTGGCGGATGACACACATTGTGGTTCTCAAACATGCCGGTTTCCTCACGATGTTTTTCTTCACTGTAAAGCGAGTGCAAATCTATACATAACTTGAAAAACAAGTCATTGGTGTAGGGCCGGGATCGAACCAGGGGCCGTCTGATTGAAAAGCAGGCGTTATTACCCGGTGGTAATAACGTCTGCTGGCTCGGTAGCCACACGCGCTTTTTGAAGCGTAATTTTAAGAATATAACTTCATTATTCTGTTCCCTTGCAAAATTACTTGATTATAGTTGTATCCACAAAAATGCATGAAGTGGTATCCAGCCATGGACCTAAAACTAGTATGTTTATAACGTTCCGCATTTGCGAAACACTTATCCAAGAGTTGAAGATGTAGCTCGAAGATTGCGTCCAATCATCTTAGTAAGAATAGCTACGGTGATTGTGAATTCAGTATTCATTATTTATTCGTATTTCACTTGTTATATAATTATAGACCTATTTTCAATTAAACACATGATCCCTCAAAACAAGAACTACTTTTATTCTTTCTCTCAAAAGAATGACGAAAAAGTCAAAATTTCTTTATCTTCTAAGGGATAAGTAGAGGCACTTAAACAAAAAGAGAAGCAAGAAATCTTAAATACTGTTTTATAAAAATGTGGAGAGGGAAAATCATATATTTTTACTTAACGAAGCAGCTTTTTCCTCCGTTTATCTTTATGATTAAAGTCTTTACACAAAAGGGAAGCTCCGAATATACTCTACAACGTAATTAACGTTTGTACTTGAGAAGTAGATTCGTCGTGAATAGCAGGACCAGTGTTTTATACCAAAACATAAGTGTCAGTTACTAGTAAAAAGAGTTGGAACCGAATTTTTCAAGAGCTAAATAAAATAATTGTAAAAGTTTGCAGAATTGTTCAATCAAGAGAAAAACACACGCGAATCGATCGATCATCTTGCTCATAGGAAATGAAAAGTCTAACAAAATTTGCAGAAATTGTTATGATCTTATATATAGGGTCTTGATTTCGCACGTGAATAATTTAAATCGCTAGTGAGCTTGCTCTAATTTAAATTGTAGTGTTTAAGTTTGTATATAGTATTTTAATTGATTTTTCTCTAATAGTTATTTGTCTTCAATAAAATGCAATCGCTGTCACGTTATGGCTATTGGTGAATATAATTATCCTGTCTACTAATTGAAAACTAAATGAGTTTAGCACAAGTTAATGTTTCTAAGTAATTAGTAATTACGAAGGGAGTGATGGTGGTATTTTATCTAAATTCTACTATTTACATTTTATATTCCTCGTTCTCGTCAGATTATCCTTGAATCCGACCCTGTTTCCAGTTTCCCATTCGTTTACTCTGCTGACGTTGATGGACGTCAGATTTCACATTTTTATTTAAAATAACTTTTCGTTGCGTTACTTTGGTGACGTAAGTGGTGAGTAAGAATTATTGCTCTACAGGTCACGCCTTAGTTAGAAATATTATTACAGCATTAGCTGGTCTGGCAAACGCTGTTATGTTAAGATATTATAAAACTACTAGCTGACCCGGCCAACGTTGTTTTGCCTCACTTGGGGGTACAGCGCCATCTATTGATTACTTACTCAACCAAGTCGAAAGATATCGACATCTGTTAGAATCATTTGGAGTTAACAGATAAATGTGACTGTCAAATAATAACAGACAATAATTAGCAATAAATTAAAATTGCGACTATAATTTGAGATTTAAACTATCCTATCTCTCAAGTTGGATCGAATTGTGCGAATTTTATTTTAATCGGTTAAGTGGTTTAGGAGTCCATTGAGGACAAACATTGTGACACGAGATTTATATATATTAAAAGAAAGATAAGATTTCAACGTTGACAGATAGTTATGCATAACCCCATAAGGTTACATTGTAAGTAAAAATTCTATAATATCACCAGCCATTATTTATTATTTTATATTTTGGACAATTCACATACTATCTATAAAAAATGTATATGCATTATTCTGATACATGAGCTATATTTTTTAGGGAATTTTAATATCCATTCGGTAGTTTTTGCGTGAAAGAAGAACAAACATTCAGACATACATACATACAATCTTTCGTTTATATAATTTCGTATATACGTTCGTAATATTAGTAGGATTAAATGTCATAGTAAAAGTATTACGGAACTACAGAAGGGATTTTTATATAACATTTTTAAATGCTATAATTGAAAATTAATCAAATTATCAATTAATTTTGGCACGAGTATTGAGAATTGACACCAATAATTTATCGGTCTATCAATATTAATTGACAAGGACAAGTCTATAAGCTAAACAAATATTTGATATTCAATTTCGTAGGAAAAATCTCACATAATGCATAATAATTTTATACGCAGCCCAATTACTCATGACATGTATGGAGACGTTGATGAAAAATAAACCTTGTTATGTATTGATAGGACGCATATTCGTTCGAACATACTACGATTGTGATGTTTGTATATTGGTGTAGGGATGTCAATTTACCAAAATGAGCGCATGAAAAAGATATAAATCGTAAATCCTGAAAATTTTAACCGCACAATTTTGCATAAATTTGTTTCCATAGAGAGTGGTGATTGTCGGTTTTTAAAAATTGGTTAGGTTGATAAATAAAGGTAGATAGGGTCAAAATTATTCCTTCTAGCAGGTATTTAATTTCTCAAAACATAATATTCACATAACATAAAGTATACTTTGATTTCAATAACTGAACGGTATTATTTTCGGTAATTTTAAAGTAATTATTTAAAAATATGACTAAGTAAAATAAAAAAAAACAAAATGGACCGACTCGCCTGTGTTGCGGCAAACTACTCGTATGTTCATTTGATTTTATTTATATTTATATGTATTTAAGGTTTGTATTTGTCCCAATTAAAAGTTTTTTTCTTGCTTTCTTTTCTTTAACCAACACAAAAAAAATTTAGACCTTGTCTTCAACGTGATCTGCCAGCAAAATTAAAGATATAATTTATGGTAAATGTATATGGAATATTAATATTGAGATTGGGCAACCCTCACCAGGTGGCGTATTGACGTCACGAGTGAAATGTATCAGTTATTGTGAGTAATGATCGCGATACGGGCTTTAGGGATTATACCTCCAATACACATGTTCGGTTATCGAGGAGAAAGCACTCCAGTTACGGCTTGTTGTGAAGATATATTGGGCACTGGACGTGGGTATTGTTTACTGTTCTCTTCTTTTTCCTTGTTTTTCCATGTGGGTGTAAAGCGTAATGAATAGAGGGAGACAAATGAGATACAAAAGTGAATACAATACGATTAGAATAGCCGACTAAGTGTGAAACAGGCTCACACACAAAGGATTCCGAAAGTTAGTAGAAAACGGCATAAAATCACTATTATCAATATTCACAAGAATATATCTTAAATTTTTTATACCGCCATCTTGTGACATGGCTTAGAACAACAACAATTTGAGTTTTAAACATTTGTTGTATGGGTGCCACTAAATATTTGTATTATTCTATTTTTAGTATTTGTTGTTGTAGCGGCAACAGAAATACATGTGTGACAATTTTAACTGTTCGTGAGATACAGCCTAGCGATAAACGAAATCACAGACAGATAGACGGACGGACATCACATTATTAGTAAAAGAGTCCTGTAAGCATAGAACACTTAAATTCTAAATCTCGTACATATCTACATCCACACTTCTACATCAAAGCTTTGTATTTTTTAACTAATAAACTTAAAAACTTCTGTGCCGCTTTCAATTTTTTTTTCGATTTTCGACTCGCTCTTTACCAGTTATTATCGTTCTTTATAATATTTTACCTAATATAATATTATCCCTGTCTCCTACCTGAAAAAGTTGGTACATTTTCATACGTTGGAAAACATTCAAAACATTTTCTCCGTGCAAATTCTTGTAACCTTGACATGAAAATTCGGTTTACAACGTTGAATACGCGATACGTCTCCAAACATTAGAATTATGCTTTGATAATTCGAGAGAGCTTGACGAAGGTCTTTCTAATGTATTTGTTAGTCAAGGGAGCCATTTAGAGTAACAAATAACTGAGATAAACATGGTTATTAACTATATATAACTTTAACATTCCCCAGGGAATGAATGTGTGTAGGCAAAAATATCTATAGTAGTATTTAGCTAAAAGTTTGCTACAATTAAAATAAATATTTATGTTTCATCTTAATTTCATCATTTTATTATTATTATTATTAAAAGCCTATTTGATCCCACTGTTGGGCAAAGGCCTCCCTACCCTCTTTCCATAATTTCATCATTAGTGTATTTTAAATAAACAGCTTATATTGGCTAGGTAAGCTATTTTATTCATCGAAGGATACAAGAGTTTTTTGGCAGATTTGACCATCTAGCCACCAGCTTAAATCTCTGAACTATTTCTTATATATTTTTACATGTAAAATTTTAAGGCTATTTTTCTCTGAATTTCCATGTTGGGTAAGGGAGAGACGACCAGCGTTTACCCGGCAGTGAAAAAGAGACTGCCGGTGGTAATGATGATGTACAAAAATATTAAATATTCACGCCAAGTAAGCGACCGTGGAAATGTATGAAAAAACCTGTGAAATACCAAATCATCGCCGCTTCACAGCTAAACTCGTCTCGACGTCGAAAACATAGGAAATGTTACATTCATTATCGCTAAAACTTGTCTGTTTAACATTTTTTGTCACCGGTCCGTATGACAAATTGATTTGGGTCGTCGTTTCGGCGGTGAAGTAAATAAGTTGTGATAAATTGTCTCTGGAGATATTTACAACCGTACACTACACTTTAAATATTCCAAAACTGATTGCAATAGAATTGTATGGTAATTTGCGTGATGTAAAATAACTTATGATATATCATTATTATGGATCGGCGAGTGTCTGTATAATTATGTATATTCATAGACCGATATAATTATGTATATTAATCAAAGTGAGAAATTAATTTATAAATCTATTAATTAATTTGACATTTTGCACACCGCATTTGCGGTAGCCCACAAGGGACATTTTATATTATTTTTTTATATAAATTACCTGTGGCTACGCAAATAAATAATTTCATTTCATTTTTCACTTATAGGTTTAAAACGTATAGATACCTTAATCTATCTTGTTAAGCGACGACGATATAACGATATGTATATACGCAGAGCAGTAACTGTAGCATAAGCTATTATGGGGACTGTTGTAGTATTGCCACTGTTGGGACTCGAGGCCTTCTCTCACGAGCAGAGAGAGAGAGAGAGAGAGAGAGAGAGAGAGAGAAAGAGAGAGAGAGATATAGGCCGTAATTCGTCGGTTTCCTCACAATATTTTCCTTCACCGTAAAGCGAGTGCAAATCCGCACATAACTTAAAAAACAGGTCATTGGGGCAGGCCCGGGATCGACGCAAGGGCCGTCAGATAGAAAAGAAGACGTTTTCCCACCGAGCCACACTAGGCTCGATTACGCAGTAAATTGCGGAAATAAAAGAAGTATAATTTATCAAACTATAGATTTCACGTCGAAAAAAACTTGATCGCAAGATTGGTTGGCTAACTCAAAGATATTTTGTTAGTACGTTGCTTCACAAAAGCTTGGCATTGAAAGGGCAAAAGCGGTGCATTAGTTGGGTGGGTCGTTTTCAAATAGTTACGGCAGCTAAGTGTATTAGGTATTTGATATGAATGTTTATTTAACTTGTTGAGTGTACTTGTGGTTAGCTAAAATATGGCAAACGTTCTGACTAAGCTTTGTGGAAAATCTTATGCAAGAAATTTCCATGTCACAATGTTAGTTACCGTACTCCGCCAAAACGGCTTGACCGATTTTTACAAAATTTTATATGCGATTTCAGTAGGTCTGTGAATCGGCAACCATCTATTTTTCATACTCCTAATTGTTCACCCTTAAGTATTTTTTTTTCGACGAATTTTTTTATAATGTGGTGATAATGCAAGACAACGTGTGTGGGGTCAGCTAGTATAATATAAAAATTATGATGACTTAACAATAACTATAATTAATCTCTGTATTAACTGGCCAATTTTGCTTTCTTCTGTCTGTATCTATATATGCCTAGCTGCTAGAATTAGTAAAAACTGAAGATGTTACCGCCTTTTATTTTTAAAAATTCTACAGCTCCTGAACTAAAACATTGAACAGAACTAAGGCGTCGTCGGTAGCTCCTAAACTAAAATCAACATTCAAGAAGTCTCGAGTTACACAATTTGTTTATTCATTCTTGAATCGTCCTCGAGTAACAGACTCAGCGCTGCTATCGTGGAATATTGATAGACTGGTTTCAGGTACGACCTTATTTGCATAACCGATACAAATGAGTACCTACGAAGTGTTAATTCTGTTTGGAAGCGATTTGTTTACAATTTTTTGGACTAAAATTAAGGCAAATGGTGATTTTTGAGAGCTCAAATATGGTAATGTGATTTTCGTGAATTCTGATTTTTTATGGCTCTATATGTAAAGTAGCAAGTAATGAAGCTAAGATTTTGTAGTTTTAAAATTAAAAATACACGATATAATTATCTGTTTCTCTCAAAAAATACCAATTACGCGTGATTTAAACATTTTAATTATGACTGGTATGTATTTATACAAAGTCTTTGCCTTATTTATCATCCTCACGTACCACATGAATCCCCAAATAATCCCAAAATTAGGTAATAATACATTTTTCGGATTCACAAACCGCAGTAAAGAGGATGTGTATAATACGTATATGTATAATATAATACTTATATATATGTATGGGAATCTAAACATCCGATACTGTTCTCGGCTTTCCACGGACCTTACCTTGATAACGCCGTATTACATTCCTTAATGATGTATTGGCTCACCTTAATATGATATAGGAACTGTGATAAGTATCCATTTAATATAGATCTGTTTCTGCCTTTAAGAGAGAGTGAAGAAATAACAAACATTTACTCTCTCTCTCTCTCACACACACATACACACACAAATACACGTATACACACGCACACACACATGAACTTAACCTTAACAGTTATAATATTAGTTCAGTACGCGAAGTAAATGTTCAGGTGAGCATAACATTTTTTAGTCCTAAAAATTCCGAAAATCGTTATTTTGTTTCTATTACTCTTCTTAAATTTTATGTAACTTGTGTTAATTAGATACAGAAAATATTCTTAATAGTTATAATATATTAATTACCATTGATTAAATTTGTATTGCTCGTATCTTTTTTGTTGTTTAAAATATCTGCTGGTTTATTTTATTTTATTTTTTTATTATTTTCTGTTTTTTAATTACTGTAACTTTCTAATAAATTATTTTAGTTTGTGTTATATAATTTTGGTATAAGTGTAAACTTACCATAGAATAAACTTGAGAGATGCCATTGGCTTCCATAACACAGTTTTTATAACTACTTTGGGGTTTCTTGTTACTTTGTACATTCATGTAACCTTTGCCAAATACCCTTTTTATGCCTTAAATGAATATATGAGGTAGCCTCTTTCAGAGTCTTTATTCAAGTATGACGGACTGTAAAGGGACATGAATTATGTGTGAATGTGTTGTTATTTTCTATTACATTATTATGACATTGTATGACAATTATACTCGTATTATTATGACATTGTACGATTGACTAATTAGTTAATTAATTGTTGATGAATATATTATGATAATATTTAAATTTGACGTGCCTAGTATAACGCAATGTTATAAGGATAATAAAGTTCTTTGATTTCTATAAACATTTTTTGATTTGATTTAAACGCCTTTTGTCAGTTTTTTGGAAAATCATTTTATGTACAGGCACTCGATTTTTACTATATGTCTCATTACATGTTTTGATGTAATCTGAATCAATAAATAAGGCACCACACCGCAATCACTTGGCGACCACGAAGTTTGCTTGAACTCGTCAAAGGAAAACGGAACATTCAAGTAGACATGACCCTAATTTAGTTTGTAGTTAGTATGCGAGAGGTGCGCCACTTGGCGGAGGCTTGTCGGAAACCTAATTGAGTTCCAATTAGCTTTCTATCGGGTGACGAACTGTGATGTCACAATGTATGGCTACTTTCGCTATGTACACTTAATAATAATTTATTTGATTACACTTAATATATTTTTTTAGAAAATGGATTGTGTCGTAGCGTATAAAATGTATCTTTATTATCATGTAATAATGAACAATTATTACCTACGAATAAATTAGGTTAAAAAAGAAGTAGATTTTTTTTTCAAATGAAATCAAGTTGTTTATTGGCACATAAGTAAATTTGGTACAAAGAAAAAAAATTAGTTTTATTTTTTCATGGAATTATATAATTTACTTGTTTTAGTAAATAGGTACGTACAAATAAATTTACTTGTTTTAGTAATATAAAAAGAGTACATTTGTATTTTTAATAGTTGATTTACAGCTGTCTATGCTACTTGGGCTGTAGAGCCTGTAATATAGTAGTAGAAAATCATATTATCCGTAGTAGAGTATTTAGAAGATATTTATTGAAAAATATTTTCTATCAAGTTCCTACTTGTATAATAATAAATCTAAACTAGACAATCTCAAAGAAACTCATCAAGCAGTTTCTACTAGAAGAAGCTAATAAAGATAAAGCGCTGTCAGCGAGAACATCTTGTTTGGATAAAGTAGATAAAAGCGCTGCAAAAATGCTTAGGTCGGAGAAAAGATATTTGATTATGTTACGAACTTTAGAAATCGACTGAAGACAATGAATCGGCGATCACATATTAAACATATCCAAAACCAATTAATATAGCAATGCCTTTTTAAATCAAATAAAATCCAGGCATTTGATATTTCAATACATAGTTTAGCAGGGCGCGTAACCACACACGGTAACGATTCCCTGGCTTTAGGTGGAGTATGCCTAGTCTGGAATAACTGGCTGTCAAGGAGGCTGCCGGAACACACTGTTAGAAGCTTGGCTACAGATTAAACTACTTGAGGATGGTTGATATAGTATGGTATATTATCAAATAAAAATGCTTTTTTATACTATAATATGTTATATCCATCATCATCAAAATCAGCCTACGTTCGTCCATTGCTAGATATAGGCCACTCATAAGGCATCTCACTTATTTTTTCAAATTTTAACTTTATCTTGTACTTCTCTGCGCCATCCATTACCCTCAACCTTTCTCAGATCATCGCTCCACCTGGTTATAGGGCGTCCTACAAATGCCAATACCCCACCACACCACTCCCCAAACATATTAAATTTTGGGCATAAATACTTCAATTATTCTAACTGTATTTTGCTCTACGAGAAATTCACTCGGTTAATAATGAAACATGAGTCTCAAAGGTTCAGGGCGCCTAAAGGCTATACCTATGTATGTACCTATACAGACTACGTCTGGTACTTGTGGCTTAGCTGATATGTGTATTGAGATATACAGATTATAGTCAATAATTACCACGGATAATAGAAAAAAAGGATATTGTATGTCGGGAAAATACATTATTTTTGGTTTCTCCTTATGGGTTCAACTAAAAAACAACAGCCTTATGCTGTATTTCGACAATTTTGCCTTTTACCTATATCTTAGGTTAAAGATCTGTCAATGTGAATGACTTCTCAAACGACGTCTAGTTTTGAACATTAGAACTAACTCGTTCAATTTATGAATGCCATGCAAATTTAACTTTAACGTTTCGAATTAAACTGTTCTGGTTTCAAAACATTGATGTTACATTGTCGTGTGGGAAAATCGACTTGTACAGAAAAGTTGTGAGTCATATTTGTTTAGCAATTACAAATAACTAATTTCTTTAATTACAACAATAAAAACCTTTCGTAAAAAAACCTTATTTACTTAACCTTGTAGATTAGCCAAATCACACTGTCAAACGATTTTCAGGGATCTGTGAGGTGGGATAAATTTATCTACTCATATGCTATCCGTTATACTCTGTGCCTTGGCCAAGTAGGCAAGGCAACAAACACGTGACAATGAAACAAATGAACGATAACATCAGTTACATGGTCCTCTGCGTGACGAAAAGGCTGTGAAGTGACATTACTTCTTTCCACAACGACCCCACGGTTCTTGATATGCTATTCCGTAGTGAAAATTTGTGAATAATAATATCCTATATCCTTTATAATGCTCAAAAGTAAAAATAAAAGTGAACCAAATATCATATATGTAGAAGCTAGCTGTACGGCGAATGGGACATGTGACAATGGAACAAATGAATGATAACATCAGTTACGAGGTCCTCTGGGTGACTGGCTTTAAATTATCATTACCTCTTGCCATAACGACCCCATGGTTCGTGACGCGCTATTTCTGGTGTGTCAACTGCATATGGTATTCATTAAGGACCGTATGATGGTATCATTATTTTAAAATGCCAATAATAGTATCGCCATACGTAAACAAACTTATTTTCAAAAAATACAATAGACTTTTACTCTATTCTATTCTAATATACTTATTTTCATGTTTGTCATAAAAAAGCGGGAGAATCTGGGGCTCTTAGTAGTACTACGGAACCCCAAAATCACAATAATGTAAACTACTGAACAAGTTGAAAACTAAATATTAGGAACAATTTAAAATTTTGTCATCCGCCACTTTGTAGTGGCAGCCATTTTGAATCTATTTTATATAAAAAAAAAAAAAAAAAACAAGTTTAAAATAATAAAATCAAAATCAGTTCATACGTTCTACTGCGATGGCACAGGACACAGACACGTCCAACTAATAAAATCCCGTCCTTTTGCGTGGGGTGTTAAAAAATTAAGCCACAAAAGTGTTCAAAACGATTTCACAGTAGATTATAAAAAAAGATGGAGATTCAATCAAGTCGTCTTCCAAAATCATGCATTTTTGATGTAAGAGTGACGGGAAGAAACGAATGTGCGACACCGTCTGAATATTTTATGACTACATGAGAACGCGTTTTCCAGATTGGCTCTGCGTAAGTGAAAGAAAAAAATCACTAAGTGGATGCGAGGGAGGAAAAGGTGGGACGTTTCTATATATAATGAAGGCTTATAACATATATTTTAAGACGCATTTTTATACTCCTTACAGCTCGGCATTTGGCCAGCAAGGGAAGTAAGGACACGAGTTAGCGACACTCTGGTCTAAGATGGAGCATGCCTAGTTTAGAATAATAGGCTGTTATAGAGACTTAGAGTGACTGTTGCTCGCTAAGTGCAAGTGTGGCTCGGTAAGAGCGACTGTAGCTCGATGGGAAAACCTCTGCTTTTCAATCAGACGGCCCCTAGTTTGATCCTAGCCCAACACCAATGACTTGTTTTTCAAGTACCTATGTGTGGATTTGCACTCACTTGGTGTAGGAACATCGTGAAAAAACTGACATGTTTGAGGACCACAATATCCAAAGACGTGTGTCTTTCGTCAACCCGCACTAGGCCAGCGTCCTGGATGATGGCCAATATCTCTCTCATAATGAGAGAAGGCCTGGAGTGGGAACGTAAAGTGGGCTGCTTATGCTTATGCTAGAGGCTTTCGAAAAGTTTCTTCATCTTGGGAGCGTTTTAGTCTTTTGACAAATTTATTCCTAATATCAAGTAATTGACTGAAACTAATTTACTTTTCCATGAATTGTTATTTTTATTATTTAATAATTTTGTTATTATATAAATGATAAAAGTGTTTGAGATACCATATTTAGTAAAGGATGTGCACTATGATGTATAATGCTGACATATTATTATATAATTCTTTATTATAAAATAAATGAACTATGAACTATATAATGAAATATAACTATCATCATTCATCTGAGATGAGTGAACTTAACCTATCAAATGTTTTACTGAAAGTTTAAAAGGAACTAAATGATTCTTTCAACAGAGATTTCACGTTAATTGTTTTACTTGTAACATATTTTACTGTTTACGTCTTCTGAGAGTATTTTTGCTACTTTATTAACATAAAACTGGGAATATAAAAATTATATTTTTAACATTATTATGCTATTACGTCTGTACCGCCTACACGGTCCCATGTATACGCGAGAGAATTGCGTGCCATTCTCCCGACGTTTATACACTTTCAGCAGTCATTTAAAGTGACAGACTTTGTAGAGTCTTTAGCTTGGCTAACTAAGCTGATCTGACGCGATCATCGAGGTTAAGCAAAGATTGATGCGGCCAGTCTTTGGATGGGTGGCCAAGCAACCATGGTGACTGACATTTAAATAATAAATAACAGTAGTTTAAAAAATCTTTAAAACACGCTTATCTGGCCGTTTTAAGTGGGTCAAAATCGCGCCCAAAGAAGTCGGTTACAAACAAACATACAAACAAAATACAAAAAAATGTAATAATTTTATCAAATTAGTGTATTGTTATCGGTCCTCAATAAATCTACAAAGTTTCAGCGAAATCTGGCCGTTTAAAGTGGGTCAAAATCGTGCCTAAAGAAGTCGGTTACAAACAAACATACAGGTGAAGCTAATATAAAGCGTGGAAAAAAGTGGCATGTCAACTGGGTGAGCCAGATGATATATTAATTCGTAGGTGCCGGCAGATAGTCTCAGTACAAACAGCCATTAAGTCAAGCCTTCAAGCGTCTTGAAAATATTCGACACCAGAGTTAATCCTCTTAGCTCATACAAAAAAGAAGAACTGACAAGAAATTTAAGGTTATGTGGTACTAAGTACTTTCCTGTAGAGCCAATCGTCAAAGTTACAACCTATGTTTTGCCCTCAAAAAAGTCATAACTAAAACGGCTTTAATTTGTATAGGATTTATTTATTGAGCGTCTTAGTTCTAATGTTTGAAACTAGATGCCGTGTGCGAAGACATACACATAATTCCTGAGATATAAGAATCAAAAATGGCGTAACACAGTGTTATGTTTTTGTGTATTTCAGTTGTGCCAATTTGGCATAGCTATAGAACATTTTTTCTTTACGAACCATATTCAGTTACCTAACACCTAACGTATTTTCTCCCGAATTATTCATAATATACATTACTTAACGCAAATCCTTTAGAATGTATAGCGTTTAGACAATACATATAGCAACCTATCCTTTTAACTTAGAAGAGATCCTCTTTTAACAAGCTTTGCTTACAAACATAATAGCAGCCTTTTGAGCTAATTTCGTCTAAAATAATTATCATAATTATGAAATAGCTAAATGTACGTTTAATATTGTTTCGTATGTATCTACAAAATATTCAAAATGAAAACTCTACAATTCCTCTTTTTCCTATCAGTTCGATTGTTTTTTTTTTTTGTTTACTTTTTCTTCATTTTTAATATCGATTACAGTCAATTTATACTAATTGAACTATTAAAAAAATGGCTAAGAACAACTAGGTTAATTAGTGCAATTTAGCTTCTTCAAATAAAGTAATGCTATGTTTTATATCGAACTTACTTTCCCGGTAGCCATAATTATCTTAATTCTTAGTAATATAGTTTTATTGTGAATTCGACATTGAGAATCGTGAAGCCACTCTATTTACATAAGTGTCAGACAATCAGTGCACGATGGTAAAGCGACGTACACACAATAGCGGTGGCTGTGCGACACCTATTGTTGTGTAACACGCTTTATGTTTAGTCTGGAGAGTATACAGTCGTCGGACAGCTTGTCATCGAGGCACAAAGGATTTATCATAATTATTGAGGCTTTTCTCGAAGTTTCATATTAATTTTCTTACTTGTTTTCTGTTACCCGGGGTTTATCCCAACATTTTCAGAGATATAAAAGTTTGTGATAAATGCAGGCATCGTCAAATCAATTTTGTCTCGTTTTTTCATTTGTTCCAATTTTTCTGCAAATAAAGTATATATCAAGTGTTTGGAAATTTAACCTACAACGCTGTTTAAATTCTATGTGAAATCTATATGCGGTGACATCGTATACTATTTTAAACGGATAGTACAACTTAAGTAGTAGCTACTTTTGGTAATGCTTCATTTACTGCTATTTGCAGAAATTACTGGATTTCAGATAAATCATAATATATGTTTCATTTTCCTACCTTAAGTTACATATTGGTTGGCACCGAACTTAATTCTCAAAGACAGAATAAGTAGTAAGTGATTAAGTTCTAAACTAATAGATAGGTACTTTTGATAATGCTCCATATACTACGATTTGCAGAAATCACTGAATTTCAGATAAGTCATAATTTATGTTCCATTTTCCTACCTGAAGTTACATATTGGTTGGCACCGAACTTCTCAAAGACAGAATAAGTAGTAAGTGATAATGTGTTTAAGAGTAATAATGACTTTGGAAGTAGCGATGAAGATTTCTGTGATAAAGATAATATCGCAATTGTAGCTCTAACATTTTCTAACAAGGCAAAATTTACCAATAAATAATCAAATAGGCTTCGTGAAACTGAGTTGTTGACATTCTCAAATCGGGCCACTAAAATTAGGTTTAGATGACGTACCTACCTTTACCTAAAAAGCGAGCTCTGTCAATCTGATAAAGGCCCAAGTGAATTATTAATTGTTTTTAATGGACTTTGGTTTACTCGGAAATGGACGGCTATCCTTTTAGGGGCGTTTTATTACGGTGTAGGGTTACCCTCCTTTTAGGTAAGTACCAAGCACTTGGGGTTTAGTCAAATGAATAAATTTATTTATTGTCAGATATATTTGTACCGAATTATTTTACGGGCAATTTTAAACTCATAGTAACTGACATCAACACGACATCGTTCTTACAACAACAAACTTTAATATTAATTTTGAGATATTTACTCAAACTTCTAATTCTAATTTGAAGTAGAGTGATAGGACCTGCACCGACATCCCGCTAAGGGCGTATTGTGCATAAGATGCCACATGGGGGAACCTTACCGGCCTAATTAAGACAATCAAGTGCCTTAAAATAAACGGACTATTAATAACGAAATAATAATAATTTAAGATAATTTGTATTTTTTTCATATGATTATATTGTTGAAAACTTAAAAGTTAGAGGAATAAATAAATACGTATAAAATCACTTAGAAGTTAATATAATGATTCTTCTTCATCAAATACTACTGGCGGTTGGGTCTGCTTATTGAAATGAATTTCTATCTAATCTAATTATTTCTTTACAATTATTATATAATGTACAATCTAATATTTGCTCGCTAGATCTAGACATACAGCAAACAAGCTGATACACGATCAATAAATATATGTTCATTAACCTGAACACTGTAAAACAAACGATAGAAAACAGTAATTCTTAGCACTTACATAAGAATTACAAATTTCTTTCTTATAGCATCAATCTCAAACCAAGTATGAGTCATCCGTGGTGAACTTTGCTGAGCAACTGACGAATCTCTACGTATGTGCGTCTGTTTAAGATATGGAAGTGTGTTGAGCCTTTCAGCGTTATTGTTCCAATAAGATTAAACACAGATAACTAAAATGAATGAAATACAGAACTAGATGTGTCGTATACTCTATTATATATCGTATACACTCTACTCCTTCTAAAATCTCAATAAGACTAAGTAGTTACACTAAACTTGTTTAACTTAAACTTGTTTTTTATCAAGTCGCTACATGATTCATGGTTAAAATGCTAAACCAAGCAACCGAAATAAGAATCTTCCAGTTTTCACGTCCAGTGGGATTCGAACCCGTGTCTCCGGCAAACCAGGCCAATCACTCAGGCAAATAACTAAATTAAGTTTTTTAATATACTATTATTCGAGCCGAATTCAGCACTCAGGTACTCTTCCAAGCTTCCATCCTGCGTACGACGTTTTTTTATTTATTAATATTTATTTAAATTTAATTAATAAATATCTAACACAGTAATATAACGACAGTTCGGCTTAAATTAAAATCTAGTATAAATAAGATCAATATACAAATATTAAAAACCGTCAAACCAACAGAGTACAAGTTGTTGGGTTACCGAGATTCCTGCATTGTTAAATAAAAGGTGAATCTCAACAAACGTCCGAATGTGAGCACGGGCAAAGAAATCCACGTATGTTTGGGAAAAGTAGTTAGTTTTACCGAATAAAAGTTTTGTCACCTACTTTCATAACATCACACACGTGTCAACCCCTTGGGAGGCTTACAGAACTTCCTACGCGGTTCAAACAAAAATCAAAAGAATCGCAATGTTTTTTCCTCTTAGTGTTTGGAAGAGAGTTATAATTTTGACTGTGTCCCGCGGTGTAATCCGTGGCTATCGAAATAAAATAAAAAGTGTTAACATTTTAGGCCATCATAGGCTTTTTAGCCCATCCCCATACAAAATTTCGATTTAGCCGTTTGAGCGTGAATAATTGACGACCTCGTTGGCGTAAAGGTTACCATGCCGGTCTGCTAATCAGAAGGTTCCGGGTTCGATTCCTGGCCCGGTCAACATCTTTGGGCTTAACTAAATTTGTTGGCTGTGGGTCTGGGTGTTAAATATGTATTTATATATAATATGTATGTATGTATATGTAGTATATCAGTTATGTTAGCAACCATAATACGAGCTAGAAATGGTTCAGTATGGGGCTAACCAGCCGTGTGTGAATGTGTCCTTATATTTATTTATTATTATTATTTTATTTATTAATAAGTAACAAACATACACCCTAACGATCGTACACACACTATAATATTAGTAGGATTATCTTTTGGGATGGAAGAGATTAAGGCGCTGTACTGACCCCATTTCGTGGGACAAGGTGGAGACAACGAAGTAAAGGTTTTTGCGAGGCCAGATCCAGTTATTATTTTTCATTGGTACATCTAAACACAGAGCTCTGATCGCGTCAGTGCTATCGTCATGCTGACCGACGCGTTCGAAAGTTATTTATAACGTGACACGAATAGGAAGAAAGAGATCATTGCGAGTAATCGGCCATGAATCAAATGTGTCTACAATAGCTCAATGTAAGGTATGCTTTAATTCGCATCGTTAAACATAATTGAAATACAGAAATACAGAACTTTATTAGCCCTAAATAACATACGTTAAAGGCAAGTCATACTACAATAATTACTTACCTAATACTTAAAAACATTACTTAGATAACATTAAATAAACTTACAAATTTCATTAAATAAATGAAATTTGTAAGTTTACACACATTAGCACTTGTTTTCCATGTTTATTAAATTTAAAATACTGCTGTTTACACATGAATAACGATTCTGCAAGCTCCATATTCATATATTCGCTTAAATTATAAAAGGAATTACTTTCACAAAAACTCTTTATTTTCTGTTTAAACATACTACTATTCAATCCATACCAATACACACTAATACGAGTATACTACATTTCGCGTGTGTAAAATGTCCTATTATAATAAAAAAAGTCCAAGTGCAGGTCGGGCTCGCGCATGAAGGAAGTACCACCGTTATTGTATAAGAGCCCCCATTAAATATTAATTTTATAGTTATTTTTTAAAGTTAATACATATTTAAATATTCTGTGCCTGTAAAGATGCTCTACCAAATGTAATATATAAAAATACCATGTCACAGTGTTAGTTACCGTACTCCTCCGAAACGGATTGACCGATTTCTACCAAATTTTATATGCGTATTCAGTAGGTCTGAGAATCGGCTACTATCTATTTTTCATATCGCTAAGTGAGGTAAAACAACGTTTGCCGGGTGAGCTAGTATCGTTATAAAAATGGAGTAGTAAAAATGCTTAAAAATTACATTTGTTGTATAGAAGCAACTTAACTATAACTAATACTTATTCTGTGTATATTTAAATCGCCTACCTGTTGCCGTTATTCACAAATAGCCATGTTTATTGACCCCTCCGAATATTTTAATTTTTAGTATTTGTTGTTACAACGGCACGGAAATTGCATAATTTGTGAATATTTTAGCTTGCTAGCTACGGTTTCCGAGATACAATATTTCCAGTCTAGGCACTCTCCACCCGCTCGAAAAAGACATGAATGAAGTTTGTGAATGAGGACATGAGAGAGAAAGGAGTGAGTGTGAAGATGACGTCTGATAGAGGAGAGTGGAAGAAGAAGATTTGCTGTGCCGAGCCCACCGAAGTGGGATAAGATAAAGAAGAAGAAGAAGAACAAGGCACTCTCCACCTTTTGCCATAGAGTCGCTGACTCGTATAGTACGCTCGTAGAGTCGCTGACTCGTATAGTACTCGTGTAATACTATCCAGTTATCTTGGCACCATTTGCTTAAAACATTACGGTCGGTCGATACGAACTAAATGATAAGGATAGCAAAAAGTGTCGATGTCAATTTGTAAGCGTATAAAAAGCAGTTAAATTAGCGCTAAATACTTAATTTAAAGTTCTCATTAACAATAAAGAGTACGGATAAGCGTGATTTTCGTGCAAAAGCAACTGCTAAAAACATGAAATATAATAATAATAACTGAGGGAGGTACTCATATTAACATAATAGCATAAGCCCACTATACGTTCCCACTGCTGGGACTCGGGACCTTCTCCCACGAGGAGAGAGATATTGGCCATAATTCACCACGCTGGCCAAGTGCGGGTTGGCGGATGACACACGTCTTCGGATATTGTGGTCCTCATACATGCCGGTTTCCTCACGATGTTTTCCTTCACCGTGAAGCGAGTGCAAATCCTCACATAACTTGAAAAACAAGTCATTAGTGTAAGGCCGGGATTAAACCAGGGGCCGTCTGATTGAAAAACAGACGTTATTACCACCAAGCCACACTCACTCTTCATATTCTTCAATTTCAATCTTCATATTAAGATAATTATAAATGTAAAGGTACTAATTACATCTATAGTGTTTTGGTCATCTACGCATTTGTATGAGCTACTCGTACCAAATAACGTGTGAGATTATGTAATAAAATAAGTACACACATGCCGTCGCCTAATTATTTCTCATACAAAACTAGAATCTTATCACCAAAGCGGCCTCAGCGGGTCATTAGTTCAGAAATCCAGTCCCCTATCACCTGCGTCACAATTGCCCAACTATTTTAAGAGTGTGACCCAAGATAAAGTGGCTAAGTGCCTAGTGGCCTCTTATCACTGTTTATCTCTTTGATAACGGCTGATGAGACGGCTTATCTGGTACATTTAGACCTCCCTAATGCATGCGCTGATTAGTGTTTTTGGTGAGTGAGCTAGATTTTACCAATAAATCTCTGATAAATTGTGGTATAGGGAGGTTGTGTCCATAATCGCCACGCTGTGAAGAGAAGCACAGGATAGGGCCAAGTGGCGTGCCTTGGGAGAGGCCTATGTCCAGCAGTGGACGAACATAGGCTGATGATGATGATGAAATTGTGGCCGTATTAGAGACTGTTCCATTTGCCTTATTTACTGTCTTTCTAATGTTATGTAGTCAGAACTTAAAGTGATTCAATGAAAAATTATTGAGAACACAGTTTTCTGTCTTTTTTTATTATCCTACTAGCTGCGGCCCGCGGTGCGACCCACGTTGGACGAAAGTAACCTAATGTGGTTATTCAGTGTTTACGCTATTTCTGCACCAATATTCATTGAAATAAATGTAGCCGTTTAAGCGATAAGAGTTATTTTTTTTTACTCGTAATGGGCTTGCTTATGATCGCATTTCACCGGGTGGTAAGCGACATTGCGATCTAAGGTGGAGCGCGCTAGAGAGTTGATTATTATCACATGCATACACAAATACACACAAACATATACCAACTTCGCATTTATAATATTAGTTACTTAAGACAGAGAGGATTGAGTGGAGATAAAATAAGTGGAAAAAGAAAGGAAATTACTCGAGCCTATCACACCTACAAAGGTAAATATAAAATAGAAACTGATAATAAGAATACATAAAACGAAATAATATACAATGGATACGATTTATTTACAGGCATAAAGATGCCAATAGTAGTTTCCGAAATAACCTTCGAACCAATTACTTGAGTACTAAAAGTAGCGTAACGTTTTCTAATAGAACAGATCCATGCGTAATCCAAATGCTGTTAAAATCACGATACTGTTAATCCGTTGTAATGAAACTAACAAGTTAGCAAACAACACTACTAACTACAATTTTTCCATCTTAGCGTGGTAGAATTTGATCGATAAAGTAAATTAGGAATTTGCTCTAACTTTGGATATACTTTGACATGTTTTCTAGGGTTCTGTGCCTAAAAGATAGAAACGGGACCCTATAACTAAGCCGCCGCTGTCTGTCAATAAGTCTGTTTGTCTGTCTATACGTCTGTTTGTCTGTCTGTTACCTGGCTGTATCTCATAAGTCGTGAACCAGCTAGAAAGTTGAAATTTTCACTTATTATGTACGAGTATATTCACATATTTGTTATTGTATTATTCTGGTGATACAATTAAAATTGGTGAAAACAAAGCTTGTAAAGGATGCTATGTAATTGAATTATATATTCATTCATATACTGTTACATCAAAATTGGAGGATATGAAATAAACAAAAAATAGCAACGAAGCAGCAAAGAATTTTTAGTAAAAAATCCTAAGGTGATGAAAATTCAGTCGTAATTTTATTTCGATTTATGCAAATAGTATGTATAATCTTTACGAGGAAGAGAGACAAGAGGTCGACCGAGGAGGGTGACCACATGAATGGGATGTGTGATAAATGTCATGACAGAGAAAAAAGAGAATGTAGAGATGACGGCCGTTGCTTTACCGATCCCACCTAGGTATGGGATAAGGCGAGGAAGAACAAGGTTATCTATTATATAAAAATAAGTCGGGTTTTCTTTCCTGGCGCTATAACTCCAGAACGCACGAACCGATTTCTACGGTTTTGCATTCGTTGGAAAGTTCTCGGGCTCCGTGAGGTTAGTTGCAAATAAAATTCAGGAAAAATGGCAACTTATTGGCAAAACGGTGCTCGCCGGGTTTACTAGTAATCTGTATAAAATCAAATCTGCATGACGACAAATCATCTTGTTTACGTCTGAAACTATCAATCAAGGCATGCTACATAGTTCGATAGGTAGGTCCATTGAGGAAGTATGTCGTCATACTGTCAACAAATAGCTAACGACATGACGAAATGGTTAGCGCCCGGCCTCAGAATGTTTGCTTCAAATAATAAAGATACATAATATTGTAACATACTGTTGCAAGAATACGATTTGGAAGTTATAGAGTTCGCGGCGAATATTACAGAGATTTCTACGAGTTTCCTATTTTAAAAGAAATATGGAAATCACCGTACGAGCTATTAAATCGATAGTAATGATAGAGCAAGACGATGGGTGGTTTACTGTATCATACCATAACTAAAAAGAGGTTGAATGCATAATTAATTATACCTAGCCATCATTCTAATTACTTGTTTTTATATAACTAACTACAATTCAACCTTCCATTTTAAAGGACTTCAAATTTATTCGTATTAGCTGTAACTCTCCAATAAAACTAGAAAATTACACTAGTCAGTAATTGTATTTCAGTACAAAAGTATTATTGTGACAAAAGAACATAATGTTTAACGCGATCAGAAGAGGTATTTTATCAATGTTGTGTACAGATGTAATTTTCAGTTAAAGAAGATAATAATAAAACAGAAAGCTAATTAAGAACTTGAACCATCGACTCGAGCGCGCATTCACCTGTTGCCTGTCTAAAATAACCTAAGGCCATCCAATGTTTTAAACAGAAATTGTTCATTGAACAAAAACGATAATAGCTCTACTAAAATAACGTTTACAGCTATATTAAATAGTGACAATTCAAGATCATTTGAGACTTGATGTCTCTTGAAATCAGCTGATCCGTGATGCACAAGCTACGACGATTCAGTGTTTAATTAGGCAATTACTTACCAATTGTTTTACACAAGATACTCGTATTTCAGTACTTCAATGTTTCACACACTAATTTGCAAGTCAGTTTTTGAGATATTTTCGGCCAGTTTTTTCTGAGCTTACTAGTCTATTGATGGACCCCTCTGCAGCCTTACGGCGGAGGGTAAGAGAGGGGCGTAGAGGATCTACATTCACTGGTCGACCTCGACGCCGTACGACTGAACAGTCGGTGTTTCGGAGCGGTTTCGAACGCGCGACCACCTCTCACGATGGATGCATGGCGACTGGCAGAGACTGACTGAAAGAAAGGTCCCCACCGCGCCGCCCGCCCTAGCGCCACCGCCGCCCAGCTCTGCTACTGTCTGTACTGAGCGGACTCAGAGAATTACTAAAACGTCGTCGTATTTCGACATAAATTGACTATTACTCCTAATTTGCGATGTATTGAAAAAGGTGCTTGCCATCAAATAACTTGAGTCTTTTTAGATCATTTGTTATTTAGTCTAATCTTTATCTGTTATTTTTGTTATATCTCTTTAATAATTTGTCATATAAATTACTCTTATACGTACTTCTTATTCCTAGAGTAGTTTTTCTGTACACACTCACTTTTTATCAGCATGACATATATTATGTAATAACAATACATGGATAACAAACAATAAAAAAAAATATCTCATATTTAAAATATGCCTTGTTCCGTATGCCTATAGAGCCGAGCCTAAAAACAGAAAGTTAATATAGGTAGTCTAGTGTAGTATGTGTTGTTGGTTCATACACAAAAATAGGAGTTGATTCTATTAGCTCCCGCCGCAGTTTACTTCCAAGTGACAAGATTTAATCTATAGACATGTACAAAATTATCCGAGTCTCTGAACATTATTTGACATACGTATTCATTGTAATAACACAACCTACGCAACGTATTAGAGAAAAAACCTTTTGCCGTTTCAGTCTTCTTATTCTTATTCTATGATGGGGCGATCAGACCTGCACTGACAACCCGCAGGAGGCGTATTGTGTATTTCCCCCTACCAGCCTACCCAAGCCATCCAAGCTTCTTAAAGTAGCGGAGCACGGCCGTTTCAGTCTTTCTCATGTAGTGGATATTAACGAAGTATACTATAGGGGCTCTCAAATATAGATACCTACGAGCTAATTTCTAATAGTATGGAGCTAAGCAAAGTCAGAGGCCTTCGGGTGGCCTGAAAAATCTTGACACCAGAGCGTGCCCAACTTAGCTTAAACGAAGAAGAAGAAGAATAGTATGGACGTATATTATGCTCTTCTACGTTTATTAACAGTGTATACGTATCTAATTATAGGTAAATCTTTGGGTACCACTTATTTATCAAGCCACAATATTTTCCTAATTACAAAGAACTTGATATAAACTATACAGCCTCTGTCAGTGAAGTACGAGTACTATCTTAACATTAGATAAGACATTATAAGAGACGTTTCTATAATACATAAACATCGATAGTGCATAAAAAAAAACAATCAAGGATACAAAGAGCTAAAGGATCAAAATGAACGCTTCAGAGAATGTAACATGTCATTCAGGCCGTAAGGTTTGCATTGTTGATGAGCTCGCATGGCCTCGGGGCGGCTTTATAATACCTTAATTATAGTGGAAATGGAAATACTTGAACTCCTTTTAAATAAGATCTTCAAAGGTATGAGTCTGTGACTGTAAGCTAGTACCTACGAATTTCCAAGCTAGACAAGAAAGTTAGTAATAGATCCTATCGAACGGCGGTGGTAGTGCATTTTCTAGTGATAATACCTTAATTATAGTGGAAATGGAAATGCTTGAACTCCTTTTAAATAAGATCTTCAAAGGTATGAGTCTGTGACTGTAAGCTAGTACCTACGTATTTCCAAGCTAGACAAGAAAGTTAGTAATAGATCCTATCGAACGGCGGTGGTAGTGCATTTTCTAGTGATAATACCTTAATTATAGTGGAAATGGAAATGCTTGAACTCCTTTTAAATAAGATCTTCAAAGGTATGAGTCTGTGACTGTAAGCTAGTACCTACGTATTTCCAAGCTAGACAAGAAAGTTAGTAATAGATCCTTAACAAGTTAGTATCGACCGATCGAACGGTGGTAGAGCATTTTCATTCATTTAGAGTGATACATGATAATACCTGATTTACTCCTTTTAAATAATAATAAGTTCTACAAACTGATGAGTCTGTGACTGTAACTTAGTACGTATTTCTAAGCTAGACAAGAAAGTTTAATTATTAATAGATTCGTAATAAGTTAGAATCGACCTACCGAATGGTGGTAGAGCATTTTCTAGTTCTCGTCTGGTTAGCTACCTACTTGCAAGTACAAAATCTGTCACTTAACACCAAACAGCGTATTCAGGCTGCTTTCTTGAAAGCTAGTTATTCCAGACTAGTCATGCTCCATCTTCAGCCAGAGAACCGCTGACACGTGTAGTTACGTGCCCTGCTACGAGGGCGGGTCAATAAGTCCGTGACTTATGGAATAAAACACATTTTTTTTTGATAAAAAACCATTTGATTTTTCAACGTAGTCTCCCTTGAGCTCTATACACTTTGTCCAACGCTTCTCCAATTTTTTTATACCTTCAAAAAAAATGATTTGTCGAGGTCCTCAAAATAGGCCTTTGTTTGCGATATGACTTCATCATTGGAGTCAAATCTTTTTCCACCAAGCCATTTGTTCAGGTTTCTCGTAGACAAATGCCTGGCTGAATTATAGTACATAATTAAACATTTCATGTCGTGTATGTAGATTTATGTATCCCAAATTCTAAGCTAGTAAGAGAATAAGGTAGGAAGCTTTTTCTACCTACACTTTGTGCTAATTAGCTAATATCTGGCTGTACAAACTTAAGACACTGGACATAATTATACTGACAGTAGATTAAACTGTAAAAGAGATGCTAAAGAGATGTTTTCAAGATGATATTATATGTTTTATTATGGCAACCACTGGTTTGCATAACTCTAACAAGTATTGTATTGCCATATCTTCAAACCTGTGTACTTTTCTTTTGAAGCGACATCTACATTACGCTTGGTAAATTAGTTTCTGCCTAGAATCTAACAGTAAGTACCCATTGCGGGCAAAGCTAAGGCAAGCGCTACTAGTCGAGCAATCTCTCACGTAGTATGAAGGTAGATAGACAGATGGCGCTTTTTAATGCGGTTTTCAGTTTTATGAGTAAGGGTCGCTTGGTAGATGTTCTTCAATAAGTGTTATGGTGATAATTCACCAGGGAGCGCTGCAGTAAATATTTGTTTAAAGTTAAATTTACTTTTTTAACACGTAAAGACTAAAAAAACTAACTTTAATAATAAGGAACTCGCTGGTTTCATTTTTTTGATCTGTTATGCACGTAGATTGTACTGGTATTACCTATGTATAGGTTTATGTTTTCAAAAGTTTACTGGAATGAAAATGTATTTTATTTTTCCTGGATTAGCATCCTAAGTCTTTTCAGTTAGTTTTATTTACCTAAACACTAGTTACTAGTAGCAGGGATTTAGGTAGTACCTATATTTTGTCTATGCTAGTACTTAGACATTTTCGGGAAGTAACTAGTTTTGTTTTGTCATTTGAGGCGGATGGGTGCTTAACCACTAGAGTCTAGCAACACGCTAGACTCAAGTGGAGCATGGTCAATCAGGAATTACTGGTCCTCTGTCTCTGGTCGGCAGTAGGCTGCCGGAAAACACTGTTAGGTGCTTGTCGACAGATTTTACAAGTATTTATGATTATGTATATCAGTTGTGCTAGCAACCATAATAATACAAACTATAAATAGTTTAGTATGGGGCTAAATAGTTGTGTCTGAAAAGTGACCTAATATTTATTTTATTTTATTATTTGTTGGGTAATAAAATTTCCTGTAGCTTTATGATGCACTGACTGTATCTTCTCGGCAATAGAATGTTATCATTTTTGAATAGTTAGGATTTTCAATAAAATGCTTGACGTGATAGTTACCATGCCGGACTACAAAAGGGTCCCGGGTGCGAATCCTGACACGGCCAACGTCTTTGTAAATAACGAAATTAGCTGGCTGTCGGTCTGGGTGTTTTGTGTAACGATATAAAATATGTATGAATGTAAAAAACTCGTATGTAGTGTATTAGTTGTGTCAGCAACCATAATACAGACTAGAAATAGTTTGATATGGGGCTAATCAGCCGTGTGTGAAATGTGTCCTGATTTTTATTTATTATTTATATCTTGAATAAGGATAAAAGAAATAAAGACAAGCTGTACTGTAATACATTTTTATTTGTGTATAATTATTTGAATACATCAAAATTTTTTGGTGTAATACGAAATACGCAGACGCGCAAGTCTGGCCTCAACTACCCATTATAAGATAGGCCAGAAGTTTGTGATATCTTACATTATTGTACATCTTCAGGAATGTACTAAATCTACATCTACTTAATTAACTCAAATAATGTGGCTCCTACAACAGATGATACATTCACTAATATTAAATATTAAATAAACTAATTAATTTTAATTATCATAAAACGTTAATATCAGTCATTTACAAAATATTTCTCATATTATACAACACTAATTTAAGCCAGAAATTCGAGTTTCAGTTTTTGGATATTGCTCATTGCACTAATAATAATAATATGATAATAATTTAAAAACTTATTTTAGAGCGGCAAGTTTTTGTAAGAATTTTGTTGATGTTACTTCTTAAAGTTTTGATTTTAAACTGAACGCTTATTTTAATTATTAAGTAAAAAAATGGCATAAATATATACCTAAATATTAAAGTTTTTTACATATTACAGCTAGGCATATAACCAGGCTGGTGCGAAACTTTTTTTTTACTCTGAATAGGTTAGTGCTTGACCACAATTCACCTGATGGTAAGTGATATTGATTATCAACTTCACGGGTTAGCGACACTCTGGCCTAATGTTGGGGCATGCCTAGTCTGGAAAGTATTAAAAAACTGCCACATTTACATAATGTAATCTAGTTTAGCTTAGCTGCGTTTACATATACATACTAATTGTTCAGCTTGATATTCGAGATTGCTACTTATGTTTCTGTTTCAATTTTTGTATCAGATCGACTTTTTCATGATTTCAAATTTGTGGTACCTAAATTATAATTCAATATTAACCCTAATATAATTCGAGTAAAATATTTATCAAGCGAGAAGTTATAAATACCTACTCTCTAATACTGTTGTCTCAATAAACTTACAACGATCAAAAACAATCACAATCATACGACGCAAGTATAAAACTGAACTAAATATAAGTTTTTTCTTTATTTACAGTAATTTACATGACGAAAATAAAAAATCAGACTCAATGATGTCCATAAATTCACACAGCTGACACATCGAATTATTATAAATAAGTTCGCAACTTAAACTATATTTACATAAACTTGTCATACCCTTACGACAACAATTAAGATAATTATTTATTAATAATAATAATACAAAACTTCCCTTACAGAACAACTGTTAAATTATTTTTAACATGAAATAATTCACGGTTCTCTTCCTCAGGCAGTGACATAAAATATATTTTAATTTAAATATTTAATATAGTTTGAAAAAACTATCGGATAAAAGTTATAAAAGAAGTACAAAACTTAATCATTAGATATAAACTTTAAAAATAAGCTTAAGTACAGACATGTTACAGATATTTTCTGTGTTTTCCTTCGATATTTGTACTGAAATAAAAACATTTCTGTGTATTTTAAAGTTTTGATTATAAATAGGTGTGGTATGGTCAGAAAATCAGTTTATTGAGATCGTGAAGATACATGGAAAATTAGTACAATTATTCCTCTGCTGCTAAGTTTTTAGCGAATCACTTGTATCGCAGTTAGTTAACAAAAACGATCGATTTGAAAAATCTTCACCATTTTTTGCGATTATTTTGACAGTATTTTGCTAAAAACTTAACCCGATATGGCACAGCGCACTCACGGAAATCATTGTCTATATTTGAAAGAAATAGCTAAAGAAAGTTAACTGTATTTTCCTCAACTAGATGGCAGGTTTCAATATAAAATACAGGTATGTACCTACATCAAGGAAAAGATAATGGAAATTACATAATTATAGGAACCATTTAGTTATACTTTCTTCTACTTCATACATTCTAAAGCCAATTTACAAATAAGAAATTTCTGTATATCTTATGTATTCATACAATAAAATTGAAGCAACAACTAAATACGGTATATAACGTACGTATTGATATTTCTTCAAGTTCATTGTACAAAAGATCAAAACTTCTTCTTTATTAAATGAACTTTCATAGTCTCTCAAAGTTGGAGAAATTCGTGAGTAAGCTATACACTCGATCTTCCATCTTCTAACTGTTTCGAGACCAAAGCACGCCAAATTAACGGTCTTATTACATTCAAGTAACAAACCTATATGTCGAGTCAAATAAATCGAATACTACTTATTTCAAAAATAAGTTAAAATCTGAATTTCACAATTAAAAAACCTAATAACAAATTGTTGTAAATTTAAGACACCATCTGCCGATGGCCGTTTTGTCCGCTGCCGTTTTGTGAGGGGAATAGGACGCCTTCATACGTTACGCCATTTAGTTCTATTGATACTACGAGTTGCTGATCACCGGTGTTCGCATCACCTGGAAGGGAAAAAACAAAAGTTAAGTTAATGTTTTAGATTCCTTGTACAATGTTTGTCTTAAGTACTTCTTTAATTACTTCTAAGAAGAAAAGGGACCCTGGATCTCGCGACATAGGCTTGCCTAGAAGGAGGTTCAGCGGCACACCAACCTACCCCTTGTATTATTTTTTCATTTTTGTCTTTAGCCTAGAATGGTGTATATATTTAGCCTTAAAACATACAATACATTTGAATTTGAAAAATTTGAAATCGGCAACTAAAGTAGGTAATCTTACATAAAACCTGCCTCAATCTATATTAGACTATCATACTTATTTTCGAAAATAAAGCTATCGGGGGTCTCACAAGGATCTATTCTTGGTCCTGGTCTATACCAAACACCTACTTATACATTTCTTTTTATTTTTAATAAAATCGCTTTTTATTTCATCTCTACCTACTGGTCTTATCCAATTTAAATAGTACTTTAGTAAGCAAGTAAACAATGCTCGCTCATTGCTAAAAATAAGCGAGTGTGGCTCGGTGGGAAAATGTCTGCTTTTCAATCAGACGGCCCCTAATTCGATCCCAGCCCTACTCCAATGACTTGGTTTCAAGTCATGTGTGGATTAGCACTCGTTTTCATTATCGTCATCAGATATATCAGAAATACTTAGTACTCAAATTAGTTTATTCCAGGTTTTTCATATTAGTTTTAGGGTTACTATACTCAGATTTTTTAAATTTGCCGCTCTTTTCCAGTATCATGTTTCGTTTGCCAGACTATAATTACTTAATATTAGATATCAACATATTTTAAAAATATCTCTCTGAAGTTCTTAGTACTTACCTCTCGTAGTGATTTTGAAAGCAGCCCCATTGACTCCGTTGGTGGTGCCTCCGTTGAGCTGCGCTTGCGGCGGCGCACACGCCTGCCGCGGCGGCGAAGGGAGGCGCGGAGAGGGCGGACGCGGGGTGCGGCGCTTGGCGGGGGGAGGCGGGGAGCGGCACGCTTCGCGCTTGATACTGCCGCTGGAGTTAGGGCTCTCGCTCAGGTTCAACGCCTCTCTGGGGGAGAAACTGAGACACGTTAGGATAAAGTCGGAAAAGCAAGACAGTGTTCGGAGCAAGTAGCTCGTTTTATGCACTATCCTTTAGGACTTCGCTTAAACACCATGTAAGTATCTCGCTTGCTCTATCATGAAGTGTAGTAGATACCTCTCCCGGGCTAACAATAACACGCCCCTTGAAAGGGACTGGTCAGTGTATGAACTTAAGGCGCTAAATTTATAATTATCTAGAATCGTAAGGGCTTGTAATTTCAATATTAATACTGCCGTGCGTCAGGCATTTGGCTTAAATTTGTATGGCACGACTGAACTCTGTAATATAGCGCCTCATAAATATTCTTAGAGTGGTTCTTTAGACGGTCTTAGCAATTTTTTCGATTTTTTTCCGTTTACTGATATACATAGTGAAAAAACTCTAAATTCAAGATTTTTTTTTATCCCATAAAGAAATCATTTCTTTTTTCAACTCGTCCTATCAACTCCTTTCCATCTAAAGGTTGCGTGGAAGAGATCGCTGTTAGCGATAAGGCTGCCGTTTGTGGCACGATGTAAATAATCATGTGCTGTTACTTTTTATTTTGACTTGTACTAATCTGCCCAATAAAGAGTTCATCTATCAATCGTCAAAGAGAATACTCAAAACTTACCGTTGTGGTTCTAGATCCTGCGGCGCGGGGCTGTTGTTATTGTTGTTGTTGTAGAGCGACCACAGCGTGAGGCGCGACACGTCGATCGCGCTGAGCGCGGCCGCGTCACGAGGAGACATCATGGGAGTCGGCCCGTTCGTCGCACTGGGGGGAGATTCCGATCCTGGAAACAAATACATTATAATATGTAACATGAAATGTGTGTAAAAAATTTACTACATACATTTTCTGTAAGTACCATATCATCGTAATAAATCCAAGATTCCGCGAAACAAGATCCCTGTCAATGAGCGACTTGTTGTAAAAAACCATAGCGTGGTTGAGCATTTTCTGGATTGTTAACATTTTTGTAAATCAATCGCCAAAAACCAATCAAGTTATGCACAAGTGTTCAAGTAGCTTCCTTGAGGGCAAAAAATTCCACCCTCGCCCAGAGTATCACTGACTCATATGGTTACGCGCCCTGCTGTCAAATGCCTAGCGGTACAAATTTGTAATGGTGAAGAAACAACTAAAAGACAACCAAGTAATGAAAATAAATTAAAAACTCACCATTCCTCATCAACTCGCGTTGCGTCTGTATCATTTTCATATACTCGCGGACTCTGTACTCTATATCGTGCTGGCTGATGTGTGGCGCGTGCGGGGGCAGGGGAGGGAGGCGGGGGACCCCTCCTACTCCCCCGCCGAGAGACAACGAGAGGGGCTGCATGTGCTGAGAGAGCTGCGCCAGCGACGCCGGCACTCCGCGGTTCAGGGGCGGCTGGAATGGAGAATACTGAATGTGAGATGGCAGTAGGTTCTTTGGAAGAGTGGAGAATATGGCCTAAGAGTATACTAGTAGAATATTCCTGTTATGGAATAAAATCGGAGGCATTATAACTTGATTTTATTAATGTACTGTAAAATTTTCAAAACAACATACTGTTAGAAATAAATATTGCAAAAAGGTACATTTTAGGGTTGCATACTCAACGTGTATTTACGGGGCCGGAGAAGTATGTATTAACTTCAAAAATAAATAATCAAAAGAAATTAAATATTTAATAGACTTTGTTTGCTCCGTACACAAAACCAACTGTCATTTGGGTAAATACTATAGTTAAATGAGACTTGTATTGCTAATAAACTATTAATTTCTATTTTGTTGTTCTACTAACTGACTTTTCAAGAAGGACCTAAACCTATCAGAACCGAAGCAATAATCTATTAATGAGAAATAGTAAGTTGTGTATATTCTCCTGTTGTTTTAGGACTAATTTAGTTGCAATAAATTGTAATTAGTAATACTAAATGTAAGCTGACAAAAGCATGGTCAAAAAGCAACCCAAGAGTCTATGGTGCGCAGATGTAAAAAAATAATAATAATAAATAATAATAATCTAAGTATTTGGTTTTTCAGCAAAGTTTATCCCACTAACTATATTTGTGGTTCTTTGTCTAGAAAAAAGCTAATAAATACTAACCATAGCCAGCGCCGCCTGAGCATCGTACTGTCCCGAGGCGCGTCTCCCTTCACGCTTGTTGCCTTCTATCGCCGCGTCCAGCTCGCTGCGGGTGGACAGGTTCTTCTTCTCGCACTCATAGTCGTACAGGTACTTCATGTATCTGGAACGAGATGGAGATATCTGGTGTTGATTGGGAAAGAAAGAGGCAAAAGACTTTGAAATGCAAGCAGGCATCTTCTTTTTCTCCTTTACCATTTCCCACTAGGTGGGGTCGGCACAGCCTGTTTTTCGCTTCCACGCCACTCTATCAGCCGTCATCTCCACATTCACTCCCTTCTCATTCGTATCCTTCTTCACACAATTCATCCACATCTTCTACCTGTACTTCCGCTACTTCTTACAATCATACTCGTATCCATACATCTCCTAGTCACAAGCAAATGCAAGCAGGCATGCCTACTGGTATACTTTGATTAACTGCTTTACTCGTATGATTAGAATTCATTAATCTATTTCGATAGTGATAGAGATTCTATCACTATCAAATCATCGTTATAATGTTGAATACATTGCAATACATCAAAAAACGATACATATTAGGGCAACGTTTTTCTACTAAACTAATCTCAGGACCTGCTTCATAATACGTATAGGTACAAGTATAATATTACAGTACAAATCTATCACAGCGATCAATCCGAAGCCGAAGACCTCTAGCCATTGTCATTCAAAAATCCAAACCCATATTAATCAGCTCATCAATATAAATCAAAAGATTACTCGATGACACCATTCAATCTCATAGAAAATATCAGCCTAATAGCGTCACCGTGTCAAACGACACATGACAGACTTATAAATCATATTTCAAGCCCAATTATTATCAAAAGGCTATCTTTCATCTACCACAATAGGACATATTACATTCCTAATCCTATTCTTGAGGCTAGTCAATTTTATCCAAGCATATTGTCAACCGTTCTTCACCATATATCATATTAAGAGTCGTATTAATACGCAATACAATAAGAACATTTGAGCCGCCGACGCGTTTCTTAAAAACGGAGCTACCTTTTCATAAACTGTCAAATGGGAAAGCTAAATATACGACATTCGTCATTACCTCTCGTCTAATTTTATGTGAGTCGTTAGCTTCTACGATTATATACGCATCTGAAACTACCGGGGCTTGGAAACAATGGACTGCATACGACATGTACTAGAAGAGGTCAAAGATTTTTAAATGGTTGGAATTTCACGTCTTCGTTTATATCTATTTAACCGAACGAGTTGAATATATATTGGAAACTGATTTGTTAAAAACAAATGTAAAGAATTGAGTTTTATTTTTTAAACCAACTTTTATTATATATTTGTTTTTATACATGCCTGATTTAATTTTTAGTAAGTAAAATACCTGTATTTTTAAACTAGCAAGAAATTGTATTTTCTTCAATCTCGGAATAGCACGTACTAAAGTTTCCAACAAGGTATGTGAAATCGCCATCCATTATTCCAACTTTTCACCATCGCCACTAACTTCACAGATAATCGCAGTCTTTTCTTTCACGTTTTTCAATTGTTTGCATTAGCATTGCAGCCGGTTAGTTTAGCCCTTTATGGAGTTAGAACAATACCAACATTGAAAATCTGTACGGTGACGGAAGAGCTTCGAAAAGCGCTTTCCAAAATAATGTCGCAACTCGCATGCGTAATAGAACGAATGTAGCAAACCAGAGGTTCGTCACAAACGATCGCTTCGTGCGTAACGGTGCACACGTTGAATTATAAATGTGAGACACCTTTATGCGGCCGACAAAAGGCGACGAGGTGAAGGAACTCGGGAAGATAAATGGGAAATTATATCGGACGAGATGAGTTAGAGGTTATTAATTATGAAGTTGTCATATTGTCGCGTCGGCCGCTCACGTACCGCCATTGTTGGGGCACTTTTGTCTCTCACTCGTGAGAATTTGAATGAGGGTACACAAAGAACTGGTGTCGAATATGGCGACCGGCTTCTGCGTTGTGTCTTGGACCACACATCGTCTATTGAACTGATTGTTCTACTATTCAAACACTTAGATTAGGAGGAAAGTCTTTTTCTAATAAGCTCGGCTTTGTGGTGTAATCTTGACATATTAACGACGACGTAACTTTTCGATCTGGTTTTCCACTGGTCGAGTTATAGAAGTAACTGCTTGTTTCTTCGAATAGAAGATTTTCACTTTGTCGGCTAAACCATAACACTTCTCAATATATTTTGTACTGCATGCATTATTAAAGCCTTGAATCTTCGTAGTCGATAGACCTGTAGACGTTCGGGTTCATGACTTAGCTCAATCAAAAAGAACAAGAAGAATTCCTATTGTATCTTCTTTTACTCTTTTTATATGAAGTTCTTCTACATGTATTAATTTTTTACTGGCTTTAAAAAGGAGGAGGTTGTATATTCGACTGTATGTAAATTTTTTTATTCTTTTATACAAGTGATACTAACTGCGTGCGTAAAGTGAAGGCAGCAGACGTGATGGAAGACGGCAGCCGGAGCCCCTTGATGATCTCCTGCCACAGCTTCTTGTTGATGACCTCGACGAGGCCGCCGCGGGCGATCACCAGGTTGTACAGCTCGTACAGGTCCAGCACTGACTTGGCCATGATGGGCAGTCGGTTGATGGGGGTACCTGTAACAACGGAAGATATCATTTTAACTTTTTCTTAGACAACTCTTTGTAGACGTATCTCTTGGACCTTTTTTAATTTAAGAGGATTGCTTCTAGTAATTTGTGCGTATAACCTCGATTAATAAAGCCCAGCTGTAATTAGTTATAAATTTACTAAGTTCTTAAAGGTAGGTGATGAAATTATTTGCACTTATACAAAAGTTAAAAAGATAGCTATTACACATAGGTACTCGCCCTAAATTGGATATCATCCAGTGCGAAACTACAAAAGTATAAATAAAAATGAAGATTATCTAGCGAGATAATTCATAAAAAGAGAATTTAGAGAGCAAGATGTCGCAGGTAACTCTTAAACATAAAACGATAGTTATAAAATCTACGCTCTACAAAGTTGATGAACGCTTGAAATCAAAAACAAAACATTACGCGTAAATTTTCCACAGCTCCAAAGATGCGAATACAATCTCTATTCGTTGCAATAAATCTGTTCAACCATTCTCTACTTAGCTGTCTATTGCAACACATTCCCATTTCCTTATCGACTTCCCCAATAAAGCTCTGTACACACGCATGCATTCGGCACGTCATCGTTGGTTTAACACGGGGATTGTGGTAAATCAGCCGCGGCGGACGATCGACGGCCCCTTCCGGAGTGGCCACACAAACCGCGATAAATCTTACAAGTACTTGTAGTGTGCACTTGGGTTTACAATGTGAATGAATGTGTATTGCTGGGTTAAGATAGCAAAGGGTTGGGTTAATTGATTGGTGAGTTGTTTCTTAGTAGACAAAATAACATTTGATGCCTAATTAATTATGCTAATAAAATTTAATTTGATTATACATATGCACAGGAGTTCATGATCAGTTGAAAGTAATCTATTGCCGTAAAAATAGAACTGTAAACTAAATCGTGTTTTATATATACATACATAATCACTGTTACCCAATGCAAACTATTTCAAGGGAAACTTTGTTACGTATACCTATCAAGGCAAAAAAAGTTTTTGGACATTTCGAAATTCAGCATAAGACATTGTTCAATAAAAGGAGCTAATCCAACAGAAACAAAGAGTAGGAAAAAGCCTCTTATTTCTAAATTTTTTAGAGCATAAGAAGTTGTCTACTTGTACTCAACCCGCCCATAAAATGTGTTGCGTTTGTTTGGTAACAACTCTTAATGTACAAGCATAAACTGCCAGTAAGTAAAACACGAATCTCCGTATAGCGAACCTTCAGAGCCCTCTCGTTTATTGATGAGGAGTGGCATTAGCAAATGCCTAAACGACTATTTGTCAATCCGTCTTCCTGTCTACTGTTAATCATCCCCCTTACTCCCGGTGTACGGGAGGGGGGAGGGGTAAAAGCTAGAGATGAGATGGCTTTTATTGAAATTTCACTCCGTGTTTTTACTTCAGAAACGTTAAGGAAAATATTGAAGAAATGACATAAGACTAGTATTTGATGCCTATTTTAATGCAAAGTCTAAGCAAAAACATAACGTGTGTACCTATTAAATAACACAGCATACATAATTACTGTACGTATTTGGTTCAATAATGTAAAGATTTCTGATGACCCCCCTTCAAAACATTTTACTCGTGATTTCGCTACTAAAATTAATAAAATAATTAAAAAATATCAGTGTATATAACCTTTTGAAATGTAAGTTTTTCCTTGTAGTTTCTTATATAAAAAAATATAAAATCGGTGACACTGCTAGTGTATTTATTGAGAATCGTTAGGTAAGTAATAACCATTTATATTTAAAGTTCACTAAGAATTTATTTTATTATTTTATCACAGAATAACTTACATTTTCGAGTAGCTTTCTCATTACTTATAAATTGCCTGGATAATTACAGGCCCCAAGAACAATAAGATATCTACACTCATGGCCATGAAAACCCTATTACCTCCTATTGAATGGAAGGGGTAATGGGGTTGCAAAGGGGTGGCGTCACCCGTTCAGAATTAATTGCTACGCTTATACCCCGACGAAACGTGATGGCGGATTGGTAATACGAATAAGTACCTACATTGTACCTCATATTACGAAAGCCTCAAATATGGGTTTTGAAAATACCATACAAACTACGCAGACATTCATATACAAGTGTATCTAATAATGTAACGCTATATTCGCCGATTACAGAAAGAAGTTATTGGAAATTTTTGCTAATGTAGCGTTATAAATAACGTTTTTCATACAAATTCGAGTAAATACTCGTTGTTCTACTCGCATGTCTGCGTCGCATAAAAAAAAAAAATTAGCTGATAACCAATATTTTATTCATGATAACCGAAATAAAAGTTATAGTAAATTCGACTCATATCGTAAATAATCACCGAGAAAAACTATGATATTTCCATTAAAATCAGATTTGCATAATCCTTGCTTGGAAGCAAATACTGATTTGAATACTTAGATAATCACACACAGGTGCATGTAGTTAAACACACAAGAATATTAAACAACAAGATAAGGAAACATTACAGAAAAATTACCCATCATGTGACTGGAAAAATAATTTAAACTTGAAATGAATGATTCAATATTACAAAGTTATATTTCAACGCAGATATGAATCACCATGAAGCATTCAATTCAAAAGAAAACCTTCAGTGAATAGGTATTATTAAACTACGTCGAAGAATTATGTTAGGGGACGGATTTAGTCAGATTGTATGACTATTTATTTTCTAGTTCAAGTTGGCTATATAATTGTTTTATAATCACAGCGTAGCCTACTTTTAGTTCAATTAGACTTTTTAATTCTTTACAGTTAAAACATAAGTATAAAAAGAATCAAGAAACAATTTAGTCCAAAATATGCTGCTATTATTTCCGATTTCAAGTAATTTACTACGGTCAAACGTCTCATTGTCGCAAGTAGAGCACACTTGCGTATCAATACAAAGCAGCGCATACAAACCTCAATCATATCCCACACTGATAAGGCACGCTTTCCCTCGGCCGGCGTCCGCGCGAAACTTGTTATCAGCCACGGACTAGGCGGCTAGAGTGCCGTTATCCGGCTAAATAACAAGTCGGTTACAAGAAACCGTGGACAAAAGCTATTGTTTATGAAAGCAATCACCCCAATAACTATTTCCACAAAATGCGTCGGCGCGCCCGCGGCGGAAAACGCGCGATTCGATGCGCGTGCGCCGAGCTCGCCGGCCGCGCTATTTGCGCCCCTACCACGCAGCCCGCGTCCTGACGGCTCACTCAATACGTCCGCTCAAAGCGTTATTTACGACGTATGTCAAATCGCCGTCGGAGCCAATCTAATCGTGCCCAATTGTGACAAATTATTGCTTTTCCTACGAAACCTTCCGATAAATCGGCGTTATGAATTTCAGTTGCGTGCTTTATGGCACTTTGTATGGTATAAATTCCACGGCGATAGCTACAGTGTTGTGATTACCGGCCGCTCTCCGATATTTATTGACTCTACATGTCTCTTCGAACACTAATTCTTTTGTGCGAACAAATCTCGTTTGTCGTAAATCGTCCGGTAGGACGCCTGCGAGTGCTGATAAAGGACTGTAAATAACACACGATTAGCCGGCTAATCTCTTTTAAGTGTTGCACACTGCAACTTTGATTTGGGCTCTTGATTTTACGATCAGATTATGTAGGTTTAATTTGACGTTTTCTAATAAAGTAATAAAAGTTTTATAGCCAGCCTAATCGGCCAAATATGCTTTAAAAAGTTGATACAGAGATGATGAGTCAATGTTATTAAAAAACGGAGGTTCAGCGGCGATGGGTGCGCGCCGCCTATCCGCTCGTTGAAAAGCGACGGCACGAGCGATAATACGATCGATTCAATCGACATTCAACGCCTACCGCTTATCGAGAGCTATATCAAGGCCCTTTATGCCCCTCAACCCTCGGGCGACCAATGAGCGGCAGCGATCCGGCGTCGCGGCCCTCTCATTGGTCTGATACGCTTTTGATTGCCCGCCCCTCTCGATTCATGACTCGATCAATCTCAATTATTCGAGTCGGTGTTGGTAGCCCTCCAGCTGGTTGACTTGCGTTAGTTAATTGCGAAATAACGACGATGGAGACGGACCATAGAGTTTTTATTGAAGTTTGCAGTTACACATTTGCTGTTAATGATTACTAGCTAGAACGCAATTAAAACAGTTCATACATGTCATAAATTATTCAATTGCCTTCTGCGAAGTACTATTGTGGTTGAATCTGATACAATGAATTTGATATTCTAAATTGATTCTAGTTAATAATCGAACACATGTTTTACAAATAGTTTACACCCATCTAAAATATGGTAGTAAACTAATATATGATATTTACTTGAGATTTAGCCATAACAGATAAGTATACCTAGAGAAGATTATAAATAGTTTATATGACCATGTGTTGGAAACGCGCATTGCAAGGAAAATCCACCTATGAGGCAATAAAATGTTTACGATTGACGATATAAATAATGTTGATGTGACAAACAAACCAACATCAAACATAAATGTCCGGCAAAACATACGTAAAATATTATTTTGTTTTCAGGTGTTGACTAATATAGAGAATTGTATATTCAAGTAAGACAAGGGTGCCTATTTATTAATCATTCTTCAGCATCGGTTTCTTATCTCTGAATGCAGGAAGCTGGAATACCAATAAACCACTTGAAGTACCTTTAACCAATAATTATACGTGTCTAAGCTATTCAATTTTCTTAACACCATAAAGCGGTAAGTGATTAAAAAGGTGTGCAAAACGGATTAAAAGTATAATTGCATACGTAGATTTCATTTTGTTATTCGAGCATTAGGGTTATAAACGACAGCTAGCCCCTGTTTAGACAGTCGTTATAATTTTATGGACGGAACAATTTATAGCGGCTCCAAGCGGGGTTTTAATTTAGAAATACGATCATTCGAGTGTTAATTTCCACACTTCGAGGCCATACACACTCGCGCAGAGGTAAGTGGTTCCAATTCATCAATTTATTCAATTATAAATTAAGCAGAATTGTTCAATATAAGTCAGCGGGAGCGAGCGGGCACGGAACAGTAATTTCGTGGGGTTACCATTACTCAGTGAGATTATTGCGAGCAACACAAATTCCAGGAGATACGGTGCGAGAGTGACATAAGGCTGAGGATACAACGATCAATCATGGGGGAGCAGTAAACTTGAGAACAATCCAGCGTAATTCCGTCTGAGAGACATTAAAACGATGGCCGCCCTATCCGGTGCAACATTGTGCGCTCAAGCCGCGGACGCGCTCACCAATCACAGCCATATCTGGCTGTATTATCCTATAACAGACTCTAATTTTAAAACACATAAATACACAGCTTTGTTTATGGAGAAATTAATCAGAAACCCACGACGCAAAATGTTTATACAAATTTATAAAATATCACCGAACGTCATATCATTTTGAAGGCATTAACTTTAATAACACATAAATCATTGATTCGAATGCAAATCAAAATAAAAGGGATCTTAAAGCATTGTCCGGCTCCGTGGAATTCAGGGGCCATTCGATGTAATTGGCAATCATTCAGAAAGAATATTCTCTCGCTCCAACAATCAAGACAAAGGCGGCCGATAGTACCTACAGGCGAGCCATAACGGGTCAATACCCATTATTATGCTATATTTTCGCGAGCTCGGCCCTCAGATATCCCGTACGCTCACATGAGACGGCAAATATCTGTAATTAAAGGTTGTAAAGTTGATTTACAACTGGGGTCCGAGTATCGAACCCTGAGCGACGCCTCGGCCAATAGCGCGGCCGCGTTCCCGTGGCCTCGCGCCTCGTATCAATTTATTAGAAACGAATGAAAATCGCGGCTGCGGTGGCTGGCGGCCGCGATAATACGCGTTCTGCGGTCGCGGATCCCATCAGCCTGAGACGCCGGATCGCGCAGGATAGTATCGAAAGCCGTTGCGTACTTTACGATCATGGCTGGACGGTAACACCAGCAATAAAATTGCAACAATGGAAATGTCGGATGCGGCTGAAAGACGACGCAACTACGCCAGATCATTGCTATGAATGTAACAATGGGATCCTCAAAACGAAGGTGGCAACTATCCGCGACCGTAAACCTACACTATCGATTGTAACCTAGCCTTATGCAGAACAAGAATCGATACTATGCTTAGAATGGGAATGCTTGGAGAAAATTTATTCTAAATTACTGAAACATTGACCTGAAGACTACGGCACATTGTTAAGGTCTCCAGGCTAAAACAAAAGAAGTTGTAAGCTTGACAACTTACGCTATAATAAGGCGAACGAAGAAGTAATAAGAAACTAGATATCACAGCGAGAGTATTCAAATGACTGGCTTTGGCATTTCGCCTCATTTATTCACCAATAAGTTTATCAAAATATTGATAATTAGTAGCATTGTTCCATCCTCTAAGCATACGAGCAATTAAACTTTCGAGAGAGCGTAACATATTTGAAAGGTAATTACTAAAGTAATTATTAATAGTTAGGATGTAATGTGTATGACGTATTATAAACATAGTCATGTTTCCATTTACATATCTGAATAAAAAAATACCGCCAAAGGTGCGTTTTGCCAAAGTATTGCCAAAGTTTATATTTCTTAAGTTCATATGTTTTAAGTTTCTTAATTCATTATTCCAATGTTCCTAATTACAAACAAGACAGTTATGTGGAATATTATAAGATCATTGTGTTTAAGCGCTGCTAAAAACTCGATAATTTAATACTTAAGTGGCATGTATGGATTCTCTAGTTTGTATGCGTTGAATTCACAATCTCTACAACCTATATTACGTTTACGACCGCCGTTTGTCGCTTACGGGTATCGTAAAACATCATTGGCATGGAAACCTTTAATTTTCTTTATCATTTCTTTTGTTCGGGCTACAATGTTTGTAATCGTCGACCCACAATGTAAGACGTAGAAAATTGTTGCCTACCGTTTGTATTGAGCATTAAAGTTATCATATTTTGTTTGTCATATAAGTTTTCCTTATCATTTCTTCACGTCTTCCTTTTACAGTGTTTTCACTAGAAATTTCATGTTTTTTTCATTGTGCATGAGCATGAGTAGCTCAGCATATGTTTCCACTACTAGGACTCGGGGTCTTCTCTCGCGAGGATAGAGATATAGGCCATAATCGACCACGCTGGCCAGTTGGCGGATGATCGATTTTTTATCGTAATATGAGTAATTTGTTTTGTTTGAAATGTAGCGTTAAAATAATTAAATAACATTCTGAAAAATAATGTTTCAATAGAACGCAAATAATATTCCTTACCCGTATATTGAATAAAATGTTCAAATCAGAATTTGTATCGGTACCACTTAATATTTCATCACCTGCATACCTATATGAAACTCAAGCCTTAACCACTTAGCTGACACTAAAACAAAGAACGATCATATTTTTGACATTCTTATAAGTAGCTTGAGCTTTAGGTCATAGGACAGTTGTTGTAATAAGATGCACGAGTCAAATTTTTGGATGCGTCTAGCAGAGGTGTCGAGGCTGCGAGTGCCACTGCACACGGGTTCCTCTTGAACGTAATTTGAATGACAATTAGAATTATAATAGGGAACGGCGTCCCGGCAGTGACGAGGCAGTTCCTACTACGTCACCTCGGGTTTATGATGTTGGTTTATTGTCACTAATAGCGTTTGAAAAGTTAGACGCTACTTGCTTTGTGTGATTGTTCGATTTAGATTCGTCATTCTTGTCGATGTTGTGCATCTATCTCTATTTGAATTTGAACACAATTAATGTTGTCATAAGCTGATTGTACTTTAGGGCTGTGACATGAATCGATAAACTGAATTAATTGTTTTATCCTTAAAATTAAGCGGCGAGAAAACAAAGCACAAAACGTTATCAGTCTTCATACGAAGTCATGTTTAAAAAAATGCTACCTCAAAATGTCTCATAATAAAAAAAATATTGACTATATATTGAATTTAATAATGGGAAAGCCACAAAGCGTACACATAACGGAAATAAAATAATCCGTCTTAGTAGTGACAAAAAACACACAATGGAGTCAAAGGGCAGAGACGACAATGCTGAGCCCAGTGAGATAGAACAAATGAGGTGTCCTCAACAATAACGTATTAGCATAAACGGTCAGAATGGTGACAATGACGCTGATAAAAATTACGACTATTATTGATTCACTCATACATATTATCATAGATGTCAATTTTAATATAATAGTCATGTGGGGTTTGTTGTGTTTATTGTTCTTTGTCTTTTTGATTTATAATTCAATGGTATTTAATTTTAAATAAAAATTAAATGAGCAAATATATTAGTTTTTAAATGGTAATTATTTAGGTTTTTTATTTAAACTTTGATCCAGCGGCAGCATCATATAAAAACTTCAAACAAATTATTTGACGTTCCCTACATGGGTAATTTGGGGAATAATCATTTATAAGACCATATATCATTGAATTTTTTAGCATGTTTTAAAAATATGTGTAATTTAAGTAAACTAAAAATCTAGTACTTTTTTTAACACTCAATGGGTTTGCGCTTCATCACAACTCACTTGATGGTAATCCATATTGTGATCTAAGGTGGAGCGCGCTTGCCCAGAAGAAACCGGTTCACTCGTGCCTTAAATACCGCAAAATTTGCTTGATTTTTATCATGATAATATGCTATTATCTTCTGCAGCAAGGGATAAGTAGAACATCTCATATTAGCATGATAAAAGCAATGAACTTTGACATTAAAGATAATCGAATTGCAGTTCAATATGTTTGTAGAATAAATCTTAGATGGGTTGTATTGTGTAGTAATCTGATGACCCGAGAACTGATGTCGAATTATGCTTATCTATCGAGTTATATCGAGGCGCTTCCTGCCACACGCCGCGCCTGCATACCTACATAATCTATCTTTGTTATGTATTTATCAGGGTTTCGGTAAAGTTGTATTGGAACCTCAACAGACTACAGACTGTGTCAAAGTAAAAACTGTTAAAACAGTAAATTTTAGTCCTTTGCTCTTCTTCTTCTTCATCGTATGAGCTAACTGCCAAGCTTGCCAAGCTCTGGTGTCGAGAGTTTGCAAGCCGCCTGAAGGCCTCTGATTTGGCTTAACGAATGCTTGTACAAAGACTAAAGTGTCATCTGAACGACGGTAGCGCCCAGATGAAAATTCCACTTTTAAAACGATAGTCTTCTGGATCATTAATGCTCTAATAATTCATGCTTATTTTAAACATACGTTAAGAAATAAACGGTTTCCGCGTCTTTTAATAAATAAGATATTTATATGGGTAAATACTGTACATAAATATGTATAATTTTAGTTGCATAATAAAAATGACCCGCCCAGAGTGAGGGCGGGCAGTTTTAGTAGGGCGGCCATATTAGCTCCGCCTTCTAAGTTACACATATATTTCTACAATTATATTCTGACCCATGACTAGAGAAATTACATGCTTCAATCCTAATTCATAATTACGACCTAACCCAACGGCGTATTTCATATAAGCATAAGCAGCCCACTTTACGTTCCCGCTGCTGGGACTTCGGGCCTTCTCTCACGAGGAGAGAGATATAGGCCATAATCCACCGCGCTGGCCAAGTGCGGGTTGGCGGATGACACACGTCTTCGGATATCGTAGTCCTCAAACATGCCGGTTTCCTCACGATGTTTTCCTTCACCGTAATGCGAGTGCAAATCCACACATAACTTGAAAAACAAGTCATTGGTGTAGGGCTGGGATCGAACCAGGGTCCGTCTGATTGAAAAGCAGACGTTATTACCACCGAGCCACACTCGCTTTTTATATTATTTGTAAGGTATTTCTGATTGAAAATTTACTTTCTTCTAATTACCGCATCATTATATTTCTCCCGAGCGATAACTCTGATGACGTATTTCCTAAGTTGTTATCAGCCCGTTAATTCATAAATCTCTATTTGCGAGATAAGGTTGGGTAAAAACCTTCAATTCTCGCTGAACAAACCTCTTTATGTCCGTGAGAAATGTACACACCACACATAATAACATTGCTCGCGGAAATGAGATAATGTAAGGTTTGTTTAAGATCCCGTGTCGATATGAAAGGGTTACTTTGATATTTATGCTTTTGACAAAATCTTGAGGCAATTGAACTATATTTAGGGACCAATCTAAAATTAAATTATGATTAATACTAACCTATCATTGACAATCGCGAATTCGAAAACGAACAAATCATGCATAAGATATTATTATTGTCAAATAGGCTCCTTTGGCTACAGAAAATGCAACATGCATTGAATATTATTAAAATTCTTGAGCACAACTAAGGAGAATAAAGTACATACTCAATAAATAAAATTACAGTTATGTACAGGTACAAAAACACCTAAAAGATAAAGGCCAAGTATATCCGGTAGTAGTCGTTAACCCATTCCCGGATATTGAACGAATATTGACAAACACAATAAAATAGGCATATCAGTCAATCATAAACCAACTACGAGTAAAAAACTTAGATTAGTTATAGTTTTACATTAATTAATTTTGGATTAGATATACGAGTAGTTGTAAATTAATATGTTATGTTGTTTTTATTCAAAGAAAAACTTGTGAATTAAGTAAAATACTGAAAATAAATCATCTTTGAGACATCAGCTAAAGAGACTGCTAATAAATCAAATAATTTTATGATAAAGACAAAATAATAAGAAGACCAAATAATATCGATAATCAACAAATAATTTCATTTTTTTACCATTGACTTTATTATTATATTGAGTCATATGTAAATGTTAAACACAACTGAAATGGATGTAAGTTAGGAATAGGAATTTAAGTCTGAACTGTATATGCTTTTCAACATAAGATACAAAACATTATTTATAATCTAGACATCCAAAGATGACTCAAGCGCTTAGAAAACAACTACACCTGGCGAATATCAAAAACAAAAACGTTTTGAAATCTCAATTCAACTAAATCACAAACTATAAAGTCGGAAATGCTGTCATCGTCGTGTATAAATAATCACTTTGCCCAACGAGTCGTTAGTGGGTAGGTAGGGGGGTTGAGGTAGGGGGGAGGGGTAATGGTAATTTAGCTGCTCATCCATCAACCTCACCTTCGCTCCGACCTGGATTCGGCTTTCAATTAAGCGGGATTTAAAAACGTTACGAATTTGTTTGAATCAGTTTGTTTTGTAGTTCTAAATTGCTTTTGTTTTGACTTCTTATTTTGGATAGTTCAAAAACATAGACACGTTGACCATATATAAATGTTTAATTTATCTGTTGTTAATCTTGTTAATATGTATTTCTTTTGGAATACTTTAGCGATTATGAGAATACATTCATTTAAGTCTCAATTTGAGCTCATGCAAATGTAACATACTGAAGTACAGTAGTAGTGGTTACATTTTCATTTTTTAGCGATTTAAAAATGTGATTTACTATAAAAAAAACCTTAAAGCAAGCTTACATAGGAATAAATATGACTACTGTCATCGTTTCAGCAAACCCTTTCAGATGATCCCTGACTCGACGGGTTTATCTTATTTAGTTAAGTAGCGTCAAAAGCCACTTAATTCATGCTTCTCCATTAACAGCAGCTCGATGAGACCATAGGTATTTTTCACTATAGATTTATGAGTGTACCAAATTTGAATCAAATCGGCCCACGCGAAATGGATGTTAATTAGGTTACAAGATTCCACCCAAATATACAAATACTCGTAATGCGAGTTAAATTAAAGCTTGTAAAATAGTCTGGACTGCTCCAGTTCCTTTCAGTTACGCAATAATCACCTCAAAAAATAAATATAAACCTATTAAACAGTACACGAGGTCATCATTTTCCTATTGTCCGCCTCTGCGTAGGCTGCGATCTTTCCGTCAACCATCAAACGACTGTCACTCCGCCAGATGACAGATGCTATCGAAATTCGCGTACCGTTCTGACTCACACGCGTCTTTTCATTTTCATTTCTATAACAATGTGTCCAGCGATAATAATTACAGTAATGAAGATCTAATTAAATGGAGAAAAAAATACGGCTGAAGTGTTGTACATTTCTGTTCTATTTTGTTTTGTGACAGTTTTGTTTTTTAATGCGCCAATTGTGACTACAGTAGTAATTTTATAGAACGAGAGAGTAGTTTTCTTATAATATGTATTTAATAAGAACGCTCACTTCTGTTGTAGCTATTATTAATTCTTAAGTGAATTGGCGTTATGAATATACCCTACTTCATCGACAAACTTGACGTTCTTGCTTTGAAAAGTGACAATGAACGGGGTATTGTACGTCAACGTAGGCCAATCGTTTGACTTAAGATACTGTCTAATACACTATGTTGTGCTATTATTTAGTTTCCATTGTATAAATTATTTTTCACATCGAAATAGACAGCGCTGAGTGATCCGTGGGCTAATTACCTTCTAACGAGCGGCAATCAGTGGCATTTCGAGGTATATTTAACTATATTTCGATGGCATTGACTTGACGACTGATGTCCTTTATTTTATTCGGTTATTTTCGTCAAGGAAATGGATATGTCTTGGAAAAAAACTGGAGGAAAACAGAAGCTTCCGCGACTATCTTAAGACGGTATCACTTTCAATGTGCTTTGTTCTGTGGTTCCGGGGTGACCTTTGACCTCTCGATTTTAGTCCGACGCAGATGGATCTATTTCTGAAATGATTTCTCAATTTACAACTCAACAGATTTTATCTGGAAGTGAATATTACAGTTGAGGAATTAAATATATTTTTGTATTTTATAATTTTGCATTAATTATTTTTTCTTTAAATATTCTTCATCTTGATACTAATAAACCTAATGTAATAGAAGACAAAATTAAATATTTAGTTTACTTCCGCTGTTATAACAGAATCACAGCGAAAGTACACTAAATATTTAATTTTGTCTTCTATTTACAATGGATTTCCGTAAAGTAACGCCTGAGTCAATAGGTTAACCTAATGTAATACTAAGAAATGGATTAAACCCTTGATAATAAATTAAATAAATACAGAAATGCTAATAAGCGTATCTATATCAGTAAATGATAAAAAGCTTTTCTGTTGTACAGGTATATATATACATATATACTAATACATATTTTTACAGTTTTTTCAACTTTTTCTTACTACGTACTTACTACTGGAACAACCACTATCCAGATATAAAGGAACGTTCCAGTACCACCTTGTTAGCACCTCGAATACGATCGATTAGGCCCGCGGCTTCACATTCAATTATTTATTTATTCGTAATTAAGCACACGAGTTATGGCCTTTTTCCCGATTTACGAGCGTAAGATGACTTATCAGCTGTGATCAGAGATCGGACCGATTGTTTGTCGATGGAGGAACAAATTTAAATAAGAGTTTAAAATGCATAAACACAATTAGATTACTTAATGGGTTCGTGCTAATGGTTACTAAGTAGTAACTTAAATTGTTTTAAAAATTGATCAACGTCTGTGATCGTCTTAGATAATTTTTTTTGTAACTTATGTAATTTTTGCTAAGTAAAATGGGATAAGTGGAAGATAATATATGACAACACGAAATAACTAGAGTCATGTTATTTTCTTAATCTTTGTTTAGCATGTTATATCAAACAAATTTCATTTTTACATTGCAAAAGAAAGTCATTATTATTTTATGATTTACCCACAAACAGACCCAAATATTTATATGTAGTGGTTACACGATAATGCACGAGTCTCGGGACCAATTTGTGAGGGTCCATAAATAACTTTATTAAAATAAATCAACTGGTTTATTGTTCTCCTCTCGCCTTGTCATAACGCTCTTGTTGGTGCAGAGTAAAGTAAACTTGGTTAGCTAGCGGCGGAAAGAATTTATGTTTGGCTCACTTAGATTAAACTTATTATATTTATACAAAATTGGTAAAATTGAGATTTGAAAACATAAATATATGCATTTATATATTGGACTAGCTGACCCGGCAAACGTTGTTTTGCCTTAATAATTATTTCTAAATATACAGTAGCCGATTCTCAGACCTACTGAATACGCATATAAAATTTGGAAAAAATCGGTCAAGCCGTTTCGGAGGAGTACGGTAACAAACACTGTGACACGGAAATTTTATATATAAGATTGATCTGATAGTAAATATGTACATAAATAATGCGTCAGTTTTGAAAAGTTATTAATACTATTAAATTACACTTTCGTGTCGAAGTTTACTTTTGAAAAAATAAAACAAATTTTATTGACGTTTGATGTGTGTTTGTTTTTATAAAAAGGGTTAACTGTCATTCTTGCGATACAGTTAAAGAACGGTTACACTAAAGTGACGTGACATCCTATACGTACAAAATAGCGAAAATAAGTACAAAACATCTTCAACTCTTTTGAGAAACTAAAAGAAATAGTTGTTTCTAACTTTATTAGAAATTGTAGGGCGTTTCACTTTTTTGAGCGATTCTTTTTCTTGAATTTCACTTTTGTTGTCGTAGAAAATAAAAATTTGGTATACATCTATATTAGTAAATATTATATTGAACTAAACTAAACTGAACCCAGTGATTGTTTCTATTTATTGCCTTGTGCTAATTTTCAATTATGTACATTCTAATTTGAAATACGATTATTGGCGCGCTGACAAACTTGACTCAGTCCATTTACTTCAATTGTTTAACATAATAGTTTTACTTATAAACAAAACACTTTTCATCAGATTTTAAGAACTAGTATAATAACTGAACTGAAACAGAACTTGATATTATCAGATAAACCTTCAAATAAAATAAATTCTAAATGGTGTTAAAAAGTTTTGTATTCGTTTATAATGAGGGTAAAATTTTAATTCCTGAATAAATTTAAAACAAGTCACAAAAGCTATTTCTCCAATTACTTGCAGTCACCGAACGCAACCGAGGCGCGAAACCTGCCACTTTTAATAAACGATTTATTAAAAGTTATGTTTTTAATTACGACCTGATCGGAGCTTATTTATTCGAATAATTTTATAGGGCCCTGCGGCGGCAACGAGTTGTCGGACAACAATAAAATATGTGAGTCGAATAAATTCGATTCATAACGAGAATTATCGAGTGGAATTCCTTTCGGTCCTTTACGTCTCCAGCGGGCGAGGTGTGAACTTATGGTAATGTCTCAGTCCGGGGTAATCAATGCAAGGGTGTTATGGAAAACACCTTGCGAAATTAAAGTACATATTGTAACACGGATGAGTCGGAGATGAACATTGCTCAAGAGTAGGCAACTTGGTCATAACAATATATATTTTGGTTTCAAAAGAATATTGTACTTTGGAACAATATGTTTTAATACTCATAGTTTTATTTTTGGGCAAAGATAAATGAGAAGGAAAGCCCAAACGCCAAGCTTTTTAAACATAGTTTTCGCGTAATATTTTTTCCAGTCGTTACAAATAATTTATTTTGATTTCAAATAAATAAAAAACAGTAACGCCTTTCGTCTATTCATTGTCACGGACTAAATTCGATACTGCTCAAATCATGTGACGGATCCTGAAATGCGGACGGTGCCGCCGGCGCATCCGACAATGCCGGCATGTCAGACAAACATTCCATTTTCAAATTTCTAACAAATTTAAATGTGGAATAGTTACACAGATTGACTGGCGGCTACCTACCTACCTACACACTTAATGAGTTATTGTCACAGCAACACCTACGTCCATACAATTGCCGACGTTATGTAGAGCAGAGACGAATAATTTTCTAACCGAAGCTACTGAGGTGTGTCGCAATTTATTTGCGATATTTTTCTTCATAATAAATTATCCAAACAGTACCTAAGTATTTTTGACTGAAGTACAATAAAAAAGCATGTTTGATAACCCTGAAAGTACCATTTTAAACCATTCCTTTGCCAACCCTGAAACTAAAATTTTAAACCATTCCATTTTTAAAATCTCCTGTTGCAATGTTTCACCGAGGCCTTGATTAACGTGAGTCATATCGAATTCGGACCCCAAAAGTTCGTTTGTTTGGTCTGGGCACTCCCGCCAAAATATATATCGTACTCACTTCTTAAATAGGTCAACGCAACATTGTGCGACCTCCGTGGTATCCCGCCGAAAGTTATTAATCAAGTTTTACGAGAGCATAAAACCTCGACGGGATTAAGCCCACTCGAAATCATATTTTTATGGGATTTAGATCCAAGGTTATGATTTAAGATTTTATTTCAGATTTTTATACGTTTCGTTGTTTAGCGGCGCGTTTCTAATTTGTGGCATTTGATTTATGGACAACCGTAGACGCAGGACAGACGCGGCTGACAAAGAGCATACTGTATTATTCTGGTAGTATTATTATGAGCTTACTGTATTTCTATATCAACCGTTGATGGGATGTCGTAAAATAGGAGACCATTCGAGCATTGTTTGTCAAGGACTTGTGAACGGTTGTTACATAGGTTAGTAACTGATTCTGATATGATTAGATAGGTACGCTATACTAATGTATTGTACTCGTATGTGTGTCTCGCCACTCGTTAGTTTCAATGCTACTCGCCAATAAACTATCAGAAACTTGTACCTGTTATATCTTTAAATATGAAGTTTATTATGAATAAAACATTAATTATCATATCATACAGTTCTGAACTAGTTCGGAAGCCTTTGGATTTCTTTATATATTTGTAACATTTACTTTGTCAAATAAATAAATTTTGTATTTGTATTTATTTTGTATTTGAATTAGTATTGCCAAAATAAACATCAATCATGAACTAAACGCAACCAGATATCAGTCATAGCTATTGATATAGACTGCATTCTGATTTTCCAATTTTTAGTAGAAAATTTTCCATGTGATCTAGCAACCCTGCATCAAGTAGATCTAATGTAACACAATCTTTGGCCATCTACCAGGCATCGTGGTGCGACAGCTGATTTCCGCCTGCCAGTTCCTATTGCACTTACATCGGGTTTAATCACACATACACTTTTGAATTCACAGAAGTGAACGAGGGAAATAGTTTTCTACGGAATTAGGGAGAAAACAAATGCCGGTCGATTGATCCGGTCTGTGCTCTTAGATTAAAAAAATCCAAAATAATGTTGACTCACATTGTTTTAATTTAGGTGTCATTAAACGAAATTCACTCTATTATATAACATTTTTCATTTGTTTATGCTAACTACGTATCAGTTTACGCATCATCAAATTTGTCGCCCTAGTTTTAACAATATTTATAGATGTACCGAATAGGCCGCGCAATTTCGACAAAGGTTAATTATTTAATCAAACATTACCATTAATTATTTTGACAGATTGTATGACTGTGGCTAATATAAACGTGAAGCTAGAAACAGAATTAGCTGGAGATAATTCTACCTTACAGCTATAGACAATCTATTGAGATAATGAAATTATTATGAGATTAAATCAAGAAGAGATATGTGTGGGCTTTGATTTTTTTTTAAATACATATTTAAAATCACGTCTAGGAAAATTGGATTGGATGACATTTGAAAGTTTTTGATATAAAAATGAAAATGTCATTCTATTACTCTACGATAATAATAAAATGGCATGTTTTATTTACTTCTTATAGCTAGTCATTTGACCGTCAGAGCACGTACCTAATCACAGCCTTGGGTGAATTCGACACTCATGCCTAGGTACGAGTATCATTGGTTAAAATGTCATTGTGACTTTTTGTTTCAAGTATTTTTAAGGATCACTTGGTGAACAAAACTCCAAGCTTACTAATTAAGAGTTTTTCAGGTGCTTTGCAAGATAAACCGATAAAGATAATATATACTATTATTATTATGTAATATTAGAATCTTTTTTATTTGTTGTTGTGTGGAAATAAAGGCAGGTATCATCGAATGTACTAGGTGTAGTTGCAAGTCTGGCGCGGCAGAGATCGGGCGGTAGCGCGCTCCGCTACCCCTCGACAGCGCGCGTCTCTGAATCTTTGATACGTAGCACCGATGGAATCGAAACCCGATATTCGGCTCACAAGTTTATTTATCGCAAAATGCGACGATATTTTCGTCCGTCCGTCACTCGGACAGTTCACAGAACCGGCAAGATTAATTGTATTTCGGTTGAGTCATCAAAATAATTAGAATGACGCTATTTTCGTTTGTGATGCTAATTTGACAGACGTCGCGGGAGATTTCGTGTCTTTTTGCTCTTATACTTTGATAAGTTCTTTGTTATTTTATTTGAACGTCGCAGCCGCGGCGTGGAGAATCGGGCACAATGCGAAAGAGGAGTTTCTAAAATTTCCTTTATCGTAGCTAATATGAATTTACATTCGCGATATACGTCTTAATGGACAATAAACGTCAATAAAACATTGGACGGTGTCCAGAAACGTGCGACACATAGGCACGGCCAAAACCAGGGAAGTACAATAAAATGGCCGTAACGTGGTATATTATCCTGAATATTTGATAGCTGTCTGTTCTTAGAAGTAGCATTTAATATACAGCAGTTAATTTGCGAATGTGACCGCAGTAAATGTGTTTGATTAATACCATTCCCGCGAAACAAATGTAATGGTTGGTGCTCTCTTTGATCACGGCATGGTTGTTAATCATGTTGAAACAATGCTGGACATTAAACCCATTGATGAGCGTTCTCGATTCAATAAGAGCATTAGAAATAAAGCCGTTTATTTGCACTACGTAACAAACATTTGATCTATGATTCACTGACTTCAATAAAATTTCCATACGCGTGTTACTACAACCCGTCCAACATAATAACATAAGTTATTAAACGGGTCCAATCCAATAAAACCTTAAAACAAAACTCTTTAACGAAATTAATTCATTATTTTTTGCATAAAGAGGTATAATTATATTCATATACGTACTTTATTATTATGAGTAGTGTAATAAATCAAGGCTTACGAAAAATTGCACCAATCTTGTATGAGAAATGAAATCGTTTAATGAAAATGTGTGTATGAAATATCATAACAGAAAGAGTGCTTCAATCAATGTCAAAATATATATATGAAACTGACGTAATAAATCAAATTTTTGATAAAGATCGTTTGAAGCCGAAATAGTCAAGTTCTGGCACAGAGCCAAACACATTATTTGTATGTTTCTTTAATCCATTAATAAAGTATGGCAACTTAAATTTGAGAAAAAAGCTAAATATGATTTAAGAGCCACTAATATTATAAAGGCGAAAGTATGTATCTAAGTGTGTGTGGCAAAAGTTTGTTCATTTGTTACTTCTTCACGCTCAAACGGCTGGACTGATTTTGATGATATTTTGAAAATAAATTTGACCCTTGATAATAATACCATTTTATTCTACCTTTTATTTCCAATTAACGCGGGATACGTCACGGGGCGCAGCTACTAAGTAAGAACTTGAGAAATCATCCAAATTAAAACTGTATAACTAATTTTTTAGTAATTAATATTAGCAATAGGAAAACAAATAAGGAAACCTTTGTAGTTTAAACGCCTAATTGGTTGCTACTTTATATAAGAAACAAACAATCAAAAAGCTATTCCCCATCGCATTCACCTGTAACGACATCAAGCGCTTAGAATTTGAATATTTGAATAGGGCAACACAGTATAGCAATAAGTTACTTCACCGAGATCACAGAGACCGTAGACATGTTGTGACACTCTACGTAAAATGATAAATGATGTGTAATCGCGGAGGTTTTTATTTATAGCTGGCAACACAGGAGGTGCGATTGTTCAAATCGAAACAGGTCAGTGGGTAATCTGTGACAAACTCGGTATGGTGGCTAATTTTACATTTGACATAAACGTTGACACCCATGTAGAGATCTCTCTTCGGTTTGAATTTAGAACGTTTTGATTTCATATGACGTAACGCGTGATAGTTTTATTCGAATGATGGAATAAAATAATTAACAGATTAAATTTTGATACGAAAATTAGTTTACTAAGATCATACGATTGTAATATGATAACATGTTTTTCGTATCATCATTAAAAATAAGTAATAACAAATAGCTAGATTCTTGACTACACACTGTTGCGACTTCTAAGCAAGATAATAAATACCCACTTCTCATCTTCTCTGTTTAGCTCTTGGACTACAAATTATTATGCCACAAATAATATATTCTAATACTGCGTAGTTATAATAATACATTTCGTTTATTATGATTTAAAATTAGTGCAAAGCTGTGTCTCATTCTTCCACGTCCCAACTCCAGGAAATATTTATTCGACAAACACTAAAACAAAATTTTGTTTTAAAATGAAATCGACCTTATTATTTAAACAGACCGTGAATTTATAAACTGAACGAAAAACTCGAATTGGTAACACGTTGTATTATTATAGAACTGGCGTTGTCAAGGACGGAGCAAGGACTTTATTCTCGGGGGCAAGAATACACATTGTAGTTTTATAATAGTAAAAACTTGATAAATAATAGTTAGCAGTTTAGGGGTCAAATATATGCTTGAATAAAAATTAGTTGTCAAAAAAGTTCTTCAAAGTTAAGTAAAGGGCACCACAAACCTATTAAAGGCAATATTTAAAGGCACTATATCACGCACCTATTCTGATAATAATTGGAATAAATAAGTAAAGTAGCGCCCATATCATTTCCCTTGCAACATATCTGTTTCTGTTGTGTTGAAAATGTTGAAATCGTCTAATTCCAGGGAAATTGAATAATGGTGGTGGAGGTCACAGTTTTGGCTCCAATCCGCTTAATACGCCACATTTAGTGAAACTAAACACCGACGTTTGATTTAGTTTTAATGTAGATTTCATTATTTGATTGTTTGTTCATATGCCTCAAAAGCTAACAGATATTTAGTTGTTTGCGCCAAGAAATCTCTTAGAATCTCTATGATTAGTTTTGATTTCATGGTCACTGACTAAATTTAGAAAGAAAAGTTAGTGGATTTTAATTGTCAATTGAGACATAAAACTTGAATATCGAAAATAGTAATAAACTTTAAAAACGACCGGCTTCGCTCCACGGTGTTACCCGCTTTAATCTGAAATAAATAATAGTCCATGGATTATACGAAAGTCTAAGCTTCTTAAGTTATCTTCATACAAATTTCATCAACATCGGTAAAAAGTTGGTTGACAACAACAAACACAAGAACACTTACATGAAAACTTTAGGCCTTATATTAGTATTGTGAAGTTAATAGCAATGTCTTATTCTGCTATTTAATTAGACACCCTGTATCTTAACATATAATAATTATTGTGGTATTTTGACACTTGACAGATGGTTGACAGCATACAATCAAGAATACTTCAAACGGCACGCCGCCACTGCGTTACAATTACCGTGAATCGAGATTACAAGGTGCGATTCTTTCGTTATCAAAACCTGCCGTTTCATAATTAGACAATTATACTAATTTTCTGTACAATTATTCGTAGCTGCAATGCTGGTTGTAATAAAACATGTCTCAATACAGAAACGACACCACCTCTCATTTTAACCCACATAACCTTAACTGCGAACGTTTTCAGCACAACTAACCGTGACTACGACGGTTGAAGTCTGCGACAGAGAATTAACTATGGTGTTAAACTGGCTCGAAAACATGTCAGATTTTGATGTCAAATAAACAGTCTGTGCTTGTGAAACACACACAATAATTATTTTAAAATTTTATGGAAACACGAAACTATTTTAATGTCACTAATTTTGTGTGCTTACTTATTAATAACTGCAAATAAATTATTATTTCTCTCTTTCTGACATTATATAAATCGAATGCTTAGAGATGAATATTCGTCAAAATAAAAACAAAATAAGTCGGGGGTACGAGCAAATCAATTAACAAGAGGGAAAACGATTGAATCGTATCCGATTATGTCATGTCAAAGGAGAAAGCAGATGATGGGGAAAATTAAGAACCGGATTGGGGCAACACTGTTTGCTTGCGGGTAAGTAGCGTGACAACACTGAATACGTCACCACCTCTCATTTTAACCCACATAACCTTAACTGCGAACGTTTTCAGCACAACTAACCGTGACTACGACGGTTGAAGTCTGCGACAGAGAATTAACTATGGTGTTAAACTGGCTCGAAAACATGTCAGATTTTGATGTCAAATAAACAGTCTGTGCTTGTGAAACACACACAATAATTATTTTAAAATTTTATGGAAACACGAAACTATTTTAATGTCACTAATTTTGTGTGCTTACTTATTAATAACTGCAAATAAATTATTATTTCTCTCTTTCTGACATTATATAAATCGAATGCTTAGAGATGAATATTCGTCAAAATAAAAACAAAATAAGTCGGGGGTACGAGCAAATCAATTAACAAGAGGGAAAACGATTGAATCGTATCCGATTATGTCATGTCAAAGGAGAAAGCAGATGATGGGGAAAATTAAGAACCGGATTGGGGCAACACTGTTTGCTTGCGGGTAAGTAGCGTGACAACACTGAATACGTCTCATCGGCAGCGTCGCGTGCGTTCATCCAGCAATAATGAGTGGGTAAATAGAGCGATTTCCCGGGAATGTTTGGTGTTGCCATTTAGTAATTTTATCGATTACTATTTGGTTCATAGACATGTCCATTTTTAATAATTTTCCTTTATTATTAAATTTTGCACTAGCAAGAGACATTTATAAGTATGGGTAGTAAAATAATCGAGACTGTAAGTACGTGTAAGCTATCCTTTTAAATTCTTAAATCGTAATGTTTTATCTATAGTAAATAATTATTTCCAAAATCGTTATTTCGAATGTGTTTCTTTTATATTGCATGTGTTGGTCCAACATGATGAGAGAGCAAACAGAGACCGTACCGAGTGATAGAGGCAATTGGATCGAGTGTTTGATGTGTGGGGATTTTACGATTTGGGTGGCTTCGACCCGACCGTATTTGAATAACTTAAATTGAGTTCAAAAAACACAAAAGTTGGATATAAAGAATCATAATAAGTATGGCAAAGATAGCACTAGCTGAGCTCCACAGTGTTACCCGCAATAATTCTAGATAAATGAAACTTAAGCGTAGAATTAAAGAAAAAGCTTGCACGAAATTTCACGCAAATCGGTTTTTCTGTTAGAGCGTGAAGAAGTGACTAACATACAAACTTTCATCTTCATAAGATTAGTGTAAACTTGGATATGTGTTAAACTTATGTTCAAAAACTAATTAAACGGTAAAATGTAGGTGGAAATCGCAAACAATTTAATAAGCTTTGAGCTAATTTTTAATTGACTAAGACAACGATTTGATTTAAAAGCTTTGTATTCTTTTACTGTATCAATAAACTGCACTACACTAGCCCTATTCTGAAAGCTTTCTAGTGTTGCCATACACAAGCAACATTAGTGTTGTTCCAGTCGATTATCGATCGTGATCGTACGATCGGCGTGCAATTTGTAGCGATCGAGTCGATCCCATTTCGCGGAAGCAGCGGGCAGCGTCACGTTAGCCGCGCAGCGCCATTGCTTGGCTATGGGAACCACGACTGTCGAGATTCTTGGATTTGTATTTACAATACGTTTTCTATAGAATAGAATAGAATATTACTTTATTGTACAACCACATAAAAAAACAGTTTAAATTAAGGAAACAAAATATATACAGATACAAGAGTACAAAGGCGGCCTTATCACCTATGGTGATCTCTACCCGGCAACCAGGAATGGAGAGGGACAGTACAGATAGAAAAAAAACAGCAATATTATAAAGTGGAAAATTTAGCTTTCTTTGTTGTTTGTTTGACGCAAATAGGCTCAGAAACTACCAGTAGTTTCGGACTGATTTGAAAAATTATTTCACCGTTGGGAAGCTACATTATTTCTGAGTAACATAGATAGGCTATATTTTGTTCCTCTTTAATAACAATAATAATAATTTAATTTATTTTCAGATTGTCATCCATAGTAGAGTACACCCAAAAAAGAATATAAAAATAATTCTTTATTAATTTAAATATTTATAAATCTTTGCTACTTCGATTATTTTATAGCCCGTGCGAAATCGGTTGCTAGTTATTTATATGTTTTTCTTCAATCTTCTGACCTAAATCGCCGGAGACTTTGCTCAGTTAAACGCCATTGTTTAATAACTATACGTTATGTGATAATTCTTTAGGCATAATATGAGTACTTTCGATATAACCTAGACATAACGCTTGCAAAAAAATTATGGCAAATACACAATGGAATCACGCATAATGAAATACTAAAACAAGATGATGATTAGGTTAGTTTAAGGACATATGAATTTAAAGCAAACTTTGTAATAAAACAAGCTTTTGACGTCAAATTCATAGCATGTGACGTCTGATATCGTTTTGTATGTGTACGAGTATAGTTTATGAAAAAAGATTTTCTTTTAGTATAGATGGGTCTGCGCTTTTTTTATATGAGACTTACGTTTGACCGCAGCTTGCCTGATGTTAAGCTTGACTGTATTCTAAGATGGATCACGTTTGCCAATTGTACTTCTCGGAAAAAAGAGACTCAGGAAAAGAGTTCCAAAGCTTCGCGGTTCTCACAATCACAATTCACCTATTGGCAAGTGACATTGCAAGGTGGAACTCGCTTACCCAGAAGAAACCGCTTGACTCGTGCCTTGAAAACCGCTAGATTATAGTTTTCAAGGAACATGGCATTTGGCAAATCTAATGCTGCCTTATGTCTATCCCAGAAAATTTCACGAAATGGCAACCCTTTCTGTAATTTATTGCTTATTTCCCTGTAATTGCACCTTTGCCGCCCCATGTTAAATGTTTCCACTGAACGTGCGAGTTTAACTTTACTGTAACAACATTGTATTGTTTTATGTTTTCATCTAGACGCCAATCAAAGACACTTAGGCGTTACTCGACGGTTCCATTGTTAACTTAATTTTCACTATCTTCCGAATTATTTTGACTACTGGTTACTTCGTTATTAAACTGAAATACTATATTCTTATATATAAAATTTCCATGTCACAATGTTAGTTACCGTACTCCTCCGAAACGGCTTGAACGATTTTTACCAAATTTTATATGCGTATTCAGTAGGTCTGAGAATCGGCTACTATCTATTTTTCATACCCCTTTTATAGTGTTTAAACTGTACTTAAGGCAAAAACAACGCTTTCCGGGTCAGCTAGTAGGTATATAAGTTCATCAATAAATCGTTTTTTGAATAAAATAAACTTAAAATATTCTCTGTCTAACTTTAAGCTACCAAACTAGCATCCAATAAAACTTAATCAATACATTCCTAACATAGTTGCAAATCATTTGTTTTACTCCAGTCGTTTCCTTATGCCTCATTTGAGAAGGAAACGGGTGTTGACATATCCAGAATAGTCCTTTGTTGGTCGAGACTTGCCATTTAATACTGACTTAATAACTGCTTAACTGTTTATTTGTACCGAGATTATTACATCCGCTTGCGAATTCTGTGATGTGATCCTAGTTATTTTTAGGGTTCCGTACCCAAAAGATACCAACGGGACCCTATTACAAAGACTTCGCTGTCTGTCTGTGACCAGGTATCACATGAACCGTTTTATCCAGAGCGTTGAATTTTTATGATGTATAAAATATACATATTTAGGGGTTTATCCAAAAAATGAGACTTTTTGCCATTTCTTATAGATAATGGTACAGAACTTTGTATGTAAGGTCGACTCGCATTTGGCCTTTTTGCTCGTACGTTGAAATTAGTACGGTTATAAATATTTCTAAAACTGTTAAGCCTGTTATAATAAAAAAAAAATAAACAATAAATATATTTATTAATGCATACAATTGTGCTTAATGCTAATTAACATTAAATGGAAGATGAGTTCATAATGAAATAGGACTAGGCTATCAAATCGTCACACCTATTATATACTTTAAGTGAGCCTACATAATTTTCATATGTTTTAATGGCATTAATGTTTTTAGTTACATACATATTATTTTACTTTAATGTTATTTTGTAATAAAATCTCTGGCAAAAAATTCCATAAACAGCCGTGATTCTCAACCAGACTGAAAAAAAAAACAATTGACAAATCTAAAACGGTACATTCAGTTTGCCGACAGCTTGTGTCCATATTATAAGGGTACTTGGGTACTTCGTATTGAAAAGAAATTGGGATGTTTGTCCGAAAACGTGTCCAAAACAATGGCATGGAGCATTGTGAGCGAATATAATTTCTTTATTTTCGATTGGAAATTCCCCAAAGGAAGCTGGTCTATGCATATAATAAAGCTAATAAAATAGTGATAGAAAAATGCTTTCTACAATTTCATGATTCTGAAAATATTTATAAATTGATAATTAATACTGAAATAAGAGTTTTTAATTTATTCGGTCTTCGTAAAAAAGAGTACTTTTTAAATATGAAGAATACATGCTTGTTTAATATACATATGTACATAACAAAGAAGCCATCGTACATTTATATAGTTATACAATAATACATATTTATAAAATGTTTATATTATGTATGTAATTGCATTTTATTTCAAACCCATTTATTTCTATAGCAAATAAATTAACACAATCATCCGCACCAATTCAAACAGATCGATAAAACACATTCCGTCGCATCGATAACATTGCTAAAACATGACTCATCGACTATCGACGTTTTTTTACCTCATATCTATTGCGGCTCGTGCACTGTCTCCAATTCAGGTAGACAAAATACAATAAAGCGTTTAGGAAAAAACTATTCCAAAGCAATTAACTTCGAGTAAACCTTAGTGGCGTCAGGCAGATTACCGGGGTGTTATCACTTTTTTTGTCTGGTAACACCGCTTGGACATTTTAACCCTAAATGTAAGGAATTAGAATACATTTGATGGTATATTTTTTCCTTTAATGTAGTGTAGGTGGCCACTTATTTGTTTTTGTTGAATAACAAATCGGTCACGTTAACGAGACCCCCGATGAAGTTGTCGTGGATATAATAATAATGAAGCTAAGATAAAGAATAGTTTTAAGCTCTGAACTTTTGTAATAAGCTATAATTTATATTTTAGACTTATCCCGTTTATACCGCAAGTTAGAGTGACATGGCTGCACATGAGTATAAGTTTAGATCAATCTCGACAAACCTTGCGAAACAATGTAAAGCAAGCTCTAAATAAAACCTCAATAAAATTCCTTCACACGTCGAATTTTAAAATTAACTACGCGTATGATAGACTAGTTACCACCCCAGCACGATTCGAAAGTCAGTCGATTCCGATCCTTATTCGAACACGACAAAAGATCGATAGAACTCGTCGTGTGGTATAGTGAGACCTCCGGCCAGCAGATGTCGCGGCGACAAAGTAAAACCGAACGTGCTTGTCGCGTAAACACGCGATGATGTGTGGGGCCGGCCACGCAACAATAGCTACTGTGCAATTTGTGATTCAACTCTATAATATCCAGCAATTACTTCGCACGAGAAAAAATGTTTATTTATCGTTAATTTGGTAGCCTCAAGTCTCCGTAAGTGATTCGTTTTGTGCACTTCACTATACTGGTTACATTGTTCCTGTGGGTTTTAGAGCGTAATTTTCGCCAATACAAAAGAAGAAAGTGTCAGTTTCCCTCATCTGAGCGACAGTCTCCGGCTTCTTTTTATGAGTTTCTTTACAAGGCTTCTTTTACATTTTACAGCTGTATTTCGCAGAACACTTAATGAACCGATATTTAAATATTCTTTTCAATAAAATTGTCCTTTCAAGATTGCTAGTCATTAATGCAGGCGACATATTCAGCGATTGAAACGAGAACAGCCTCAAACATTGTTACTCTTATCGAATTTACGAGTAGTATGATTTACGAGCGTATTTGATGCGGATGGACAAGCGGGCAACAATGGCTCCGTACAAGCCAGCGAGAAAGGATCGCCGCCATCGCAGGCCCATGTTTTAGTATTATAATGTGGTCACCCCTCCGCGTCAAAAAGCCTTTTTATAGCCTATCCTTCTCGGAAACAAATGTGCGATTACATTCACTGCAATATTCATATTGTTTTATTGAAAGCGTACTAAGTTGTACATAACTGTTACCAGTGATGGCGGGCCTTAATTAATAGCAGTTGCAATTTCCTGTAGTGTGAAAGCCCATTACTTAGATTTTATTACTGTAAGTGCAAATTTTATTTTTATTGTGTGACATCGTTTTATGAAGCCTTACGTGCGAGTTTAGACGTTATGTTACATAATAAATACTCTATTGACAACGATATACATTGTGCACTTTTGTTTTACTGTTTGATTGTAAAGTAATAACTTTCTACGGTATAAATGAAATATGCGAATTCATAAAGTCTTTTAAGCATAAGTGTCACAATCAGAGTAATAAATTTGAAGTATTAATACTTCAGAATCAAATTTCGAGCATCAATTAAATCGCAAACATTCGGTATAAATTCGATACCTAAACATAATCGATTGAGCACGCACGTGTTATCGAATACAATGCAGTTTCGGCCGCAAATTCGAATTATAATTGGTTGAAATTAGAACCCGTTTCGTAACCTGTTAATTATGTCAGCTCTAGTTTAGTTCATTCTAGATTTAGAGCTAAGAAAGCTACGAAATACAGCTTTCATTTATATAAATATATACATAAAACTGCAACTGAAACTGAATTGTATTATTTACATTATATACTAGCTGACCCGGCAAACGTGTGTTTGCTTCACTTAGGAGTATGAAATATAGATAGTAGCCGATTCTCAGACCTACTGACTACGCATATAAAATTTGGTAAAAATATGTCAATCCGTAACATAAAATATACGTGAGTTAGTACGAGTAGAAGTAAAACGAAAAAAGAGATAAACTGAAGTTAGAAATGAATAGTCTTCGTTTTCTAAATTTGATGAAATGTGTTACAATGTGGATCTATTTAGGTAGAAAGATTAATTTTTAGGAAACACCTGTTAAATTAACACGTAGAAAAATATTATTCTCACGTCTTGATCATTTTTAGAACTTGAAAATTCTGAAAACTTGTCATAATTTGCATAATTAATAATGCGAAATGAAACACGACGCGCCCACAGCGTGACTTCCGGTGTAGAGAGATCTTAATTCATGATTTGATGACAGTTTTCGCCATATTTCCCGTTTAATAGAGAAACAACAAAATTCATAGTAAAATATACGTTAAAGAAAAAGTTCTTTTAAAAAAGTCATTAGTAAGGTAACCGAATTCAATATTTTAGTAATTTTAACATTACATTTAGCTGAGAACCCGGAGACCTCCGTTAAGCACAGAGGCAGGTCACCGGGGGGGTTTTAGTGGGTACAAATCCCACATAACCTGGCTGAGCCCCATCGTAGCCAGGTATCTTGTTGAAGATTTCCCCCTTGTCAACAAAAAAAACGGAACTAAGTATTTAGTTATTTAAATTTTAGACAGAAATTGAAATAAAAATTACACAATAGAATGTTATTCTATGCATCACAAATATGAACCCACTAACCAAAACATAACCCGCTCATATAATGTATGCTTAGTCTTGTTGTAAAATGTTTGCGATAAGGGTGACAAGAAACTTGATTGGCTAATTTATGTCTTTCAAAAAATAATGCAATGTGTGATTTCTAATTTTGGTAAAAAAAAAAAATATAATTAAGTAGATCCATAGCCAGATGATCATGCTTTGACGAAAAAATGTTACGACAAATGTCTACTAATTGACATCTGAATATTTTAGTTTCAGATCAAAGCAAAAAATAATTCCTGAAAGTAATGAAATTCCAAGTGGAAACAAAAGAATCATTTAAATTACTATAAAATATTTTATAGAGCAATAAACGCTTTGTGGGACATTCTTATTAAATTAACAGTTGTGCGCACATTCTCTAGACTTTGACAAATTAATTCACATTTCAGCGGGAGATTATAATCAAAAGTGTTGCTGCTTTTATTTTATAGGTAACTCCGGGAGTTTTCTTAATATGCGTCAACTAGTGATGCAGCGGTATGAAAATCGATAACGACTAAATCGATATCAATGCATTATTTAGAACGTGTTATTTATTACTTTAAATTTGTAAGTATGAAAACTTAACAGACAGTAATATGTAATGATATTTGGTAAATAAACACTTGATGATGATTATGATGACAAGAAACTTTGTGAAAATGTAAAATAAGTTAGTTAAAGTATTATTACAAGTATAAAGATTAGTTTAACAAAACAATATTTTTAGTCAAAATTACTGACTTTATTGTATCGATATAAAAATACAAGACATAATGTAACGTTTTATGTGGGATCTAAAGAACGACATTAATATCAATCTGTCTAAACACGGGCGAGAGTCACCTCACTAGTGTGTGATTAATACCCATTTTATTTGTTGAAGAATCAAGCAGCTGGCGACGTGCGTTTGATCCCGATACGCCGCAGACCGCGACGACATAATGTCTCCAGACTTTTTCATTAAAAAAACTACGCGACACAACGAAAACACGACGAAAATAATCGATCATAATCTTGAGAGAATTCGAAGAAATGAGAATGATCTATTTGTTCCCGTTTAATGCGGATTCTTTTTTTAAATAAATAGAATATCATTTCGAATCTTGATTGCCTTCTATTTTTAAAAGGTTTGCTGCTTGTCTTTCATTTACTATTTTTAAACCGTTGACAATTGAATGGTGTACGAGTGTTAATATTTCCATACATACAATAAAACGTTCTGTTTTATTAAATCGTCGGAAAACGTCGAGAGACAGACAAACAAACAAACCAGTAGCGGCTACTAGATACGGGCCTTGTGTAAACTGAATAATTTATCAGATATGTACATACGCAGGGAAAGTCGGTTAATTGGGAAAGCGCATACCTTTTATGTCATAATTTTATCGGAAGAATGCTCGTTCAAAATTAACTGTTTTGTTGTACAAAAAAATTAAGTAATTTTCTTAGAGAGAAATATTGTGTGGGCATTTTTCTCATGGCATGACTTTGACTAGGTTTCAATTACATAAACAGGAATCTTAATAAGCTAGCTTACTTTACAACTTATAACGGACAAAATAAAACAAATCAATTCTTAAAAATCTCGAGTGATGTGTGTGGAATTGACTGCGATTCTAAATCAAAATATTTATTTGCATAGGTACATTGTAGGTCAATGTGTTATGTTTCTATGTATTTGACAAATAGTCGCCGTGCAAATGTGTCCAAGACAAAATTATTACATGTTATGGCAAAAAAATAAAGAATATGTCAAATTATAATTAAAACTGTATTCATTAAGAGAATAGTATCTAACTTATTGACTCAGGCGTTACTTTGCGGAAATCCATTGTAAATAGAAGACAAAATTAAATATTTAGTGTACTTCCGCTGTGATCCGAAACCCAAATTAAGATAAGTAAAGGATTGATTAATTAATCATAGTTAATTAATATTAGTCAATTTTTGCTTTACTTATTTTTTATTAGGTTTTCGGATTTTCACAGCGGAAGTACACTAAATATTAAATTTTATCTTCTATTTAGAATAGTATCTTCTTGAATTTTAAAAGTAATCTCGAGCCAAATAAAAACAGTAGTGATGTGCCTACGCTACTGTAGAGACAGGTGAAGCAGAAAGGCTAAAACTCACTGACGGGGGTCGAGCACGGGTGACTTGCGGCAGCTTTATTGGTTCAAGATGACCGACACAATGCTCGCTGACGTAGGTCACGTGGGCTATTTTTATTGCTAGGTGTTATCGGACCAAACTTTTTTTAGTTTGGTAAAAAATTCGGTAGCTTTATTCTCCGATTTGGTATTTATACAAAGTTTAAAGTCGTTTCAATATTACAAATAGCGAAAACAAACAGAAATTTATTGATTATTAAAGAATAATAATTGACGATGCTCAATTTTTTTGCCCATTAGAACTAGGGATGCATACAGCCTTGTCTGAAATTACTGGTTCTCAATGGGGCTGGTGGACCACACCTATAGGTGCTAGGCGACAGGTTATTGAACTTGAGGGTAATAGGCGAGCACCAGAAAATGCTTTACAACTGTATCTGCTGGTCATAACATCCGCGCCAAGCCCGGCAGAGTAATCATTGCTTGAATTTAATTTAAGTAATCGGTAAATCTTTGCACTCCCGTAATTAGGTATATATGTATATTATTATAACTACGTCTACGCCTTATAAAATAGTTCAGTAAAAATATTTTAATATTAGGTCCACAAAACAAACAGATCGACACACAAGGGCGTGAACACAACCACCATTCGCGTAAAACAATTAAAGCCCCAATGACAATCATTCCTTGTTCCATTCATCAATCTCCACCCTTGTTCCGATGGCGCTTCACACCATCCATCTCGAGTTATTTAAAGCTCACGGTGACTGTCACATCACTACGCCACGAGAGCGCTCTTTATTGGAACTGATGGGAGTGTGGCGGATCGACAGAATTTTGATAAAAGCGCAACCCTAACATTGACACTGACAGTTACAGCTGACAGCTTGATTTATTATTGAAATAATCAAATGAATACGTGTTTTTGTACACCTACACATTCGTTCTTTTTGTTTTCTAACAAACAGCTTTATTATTAATCAGCAATAGATGTAACTGCTCATTTTATTAATTTCACAAGTGGGTTAAACAAAAAACAATTAAATTTTTCGATCAAATCCACAATAACTTTTAGTAAAACCACGCCCTCGAATACGTCAAGCTCATTTCTAATCAATCAATTTTAGATTAACACTCGTCTAACCAAAGATTAACGGACAAAAACAAATGAGTGAAGCCTGAACAAGAATCGAATTAACCATAAGCCTGTTTAAGACACCAATTAAAGTTTTAACAAAAGGCTATCTTCAATGAGACGAAAAAAATTTGATAGATCAACTCTTTAACCCAATCTCTCATCTATGACGTGCTAAACAAAAGTAGACCTAAACTCTTAAGCTTAAAGTTCAAGTTGAAGTGTTGACCTTAATCCTGGTTAGTCAGTAACTGGAGAAGGCTGTTGGCACAACATCTTATATCGATTAAACAGATAATTAATCACGGGAAATGATTCCGAATGAGATGTTATTAGTTATACCACTCGCTATTAACAAGTGAAACAATAGCTTTTTTACATGGTGTTTAGTATTTTGGGGTCATCTTTTGAGGAAAAGTTTTCAAAAAAATATTATACTAAAATATACTTTTAAACAAATGATCAACAAATTGAAAACTCGTAATTTGTGACTCTTTATTTCCACTTATCGAGTGTAGTATAAATGTAGTTTTAATAGCACTACAAAAAACGTAATGTAAAATGATATTTGTTTGTTTTTCATTATGATTTTGTATGAAAATTTATATATACTGCTTGTAATCACCCTGTAAAACCGTCGGTTAACGCGCTCGATACGGCCGATCAATCAGCTGCTAACGAGATGGTGAAGTCAGACCCCCTCTTCACTGTTTTACAGTTTTAAAGAACTTTTCATTGAGAAGTAAGTTTTGTAAAAAAAAAATAAGGAGTAGAATATTACTGTCCTAGTCATTCTTATTCCTAATTGAATCAGGTATTTAATTAGTTGGCTTTAAAAAAACTAAGCTGTATCTGAGCGAAAAATAAATAGTTTTTCAGCATGTTATAAGTAATAGCTACATACATACGAGTATATGCATTTTTCAGCATGTTATTAGTAATAGTTTATAATAGTTAATAATAATTAAAATACGAAAGTTTGCTCGTAAGTGTGTATATATGTTACTTCTTTACGCTCAAACAGCTGTACCGATTTTGACGAAATTTGGTGTGAAGATAGGTTATATCTTAATTTTACGTATATAGGCTTCATTTTATCTTAAAAATATTTGTGGTTCCCTTGAAATATAGAAATAACTTCACAATCTATGTTACTAATTCACGCTCCAACGGCTGGACCGATTTTGATGACATTTACGAAGATAGGTTAGACCTTGGATTAACACATAGGCTACTTTTTATCCCGGATTAACGCAGGTCGCAGCTAGTAAAAAAGTTAGATCAGCCTCATAACTCCAAATACGCAACTAACTGTAAAAAACACGATCAAAACGAAACATTTGTCACTGGCCAAATTAAACGCTATCGATAAAAAATTAAAAGCAATCCTCAGGTTTTAATTTCTTTTTTCCTGAGCAGACGAAGATAGAGTGCTAAGAGCGGGCGGGGCGTGGCAGAACAACTTTCATTACTCATGCCTCGTAATAAATGATAAAACATTATTAATACGAGGAGATCATTCTGATGACCGCTTGTGTGCGAGATTAACGTCTTGGGTGAATAAATTAATTCTAATGCAATTATAATTTATTTTCCTTTTTTTGCCTTTAAGGCAAGGTTTCAGTTTAAGTGTGGTCTTGTGCTTTATTTACCACAAAAAATACCTAAAAAAAAGTCGTTGTAATATCGACATTTTACATATAAAGGATACAGGAATTAATTTAAATTAAAAGAAAAACTTTGAATATAAAAAGTGTGACGCAATTGGCGACCTTATCGCTTAATTTTGATCTTTTCTTCGAACGATCTATTCTAGTCTTTTGGATAGAAAGGAGGAATATGTGTTCTAAATACTTCTTAGACGTTGACACTCTGCTAGGTTTATGCCGAAACTTAATGACACTTACCACAAAATGTAAAATTAAAAAAAAAAGTCCTGCAATCACGCGAATTATGCAGCTGTTGGTGTGATAGCGAAACAATTAATTCTGCTTGTTATCGCGGACGCGTAATAACTACCAGGAGTTTATAGCCAGTGATAAATTGAATAATAATTTATTGAGTGCGAGATAAGACCGAGATGGCAAAGTGAGATACATTCAACGCGTTAACTTTAGCTCCCCGAGTCTGATATTTAAGACACTGACAACGGTCACCAATACCAATGATGATAGCCACTGCTATGAGTGATAATAGACACAACAATTGTTATGCTGAGCAGTTATTATGATGCGACAGTTGACTTAAATCTTATTAATTCTGTCTATATGTCAGTCTGTTTTCGACCATAACCAATATATAAGATATTGAACTATTGTCGCGTATGGAAGAAAATCAGATATTTTCTTCCATCTATTATGGATTTCCGCCAAAATAACGTCTGAGTCAATAGCGCTCAGCATTGTTACTATGGCTACTTATACCAATGGCTGTAAAATAAATCATTGACAGTGGCGAGAGTTACCAGTGTCTTAAATACCAGACCTTGTGAAGCTTTAGTGGTTACTATACAATATTTTGAACACGATACTTACTCTTAACCCGCAAACTGGTTGCATATTTTTTGGCAAAAATAATTTGCTTATTGTCAATGACCCGTACAAGACTGTTGTATATGTATTTAACAGAAGTTATTGAATCATTGAAACAGAATATATTTAGTAACATTGCTTAAAAATAAAAACACATAAAGATAACATACCTGTATATATTTGTCCCTCCCTTACAGTGATTCTACATTGATTAAGAAGCCTATAGGTTACTTTCAAAGTCAAAGTCAAACAATTTATTGCAATATTATGTCACTTTACAGTTACATAATTACCCATAAGGCATTGCAATTATTTACTGGAGATTATTTACTTTACTTAACTTTAGGGTTAATTTCTATATTTTTATGAACTTCTTGAGAATTTCTAGATTATGCGATTGAATCGCATCTATGCGACAAAAAATCTAGAAATTAGTTGCTCAAGCAAACAAAAACTGCTTTATTTATTAGACTCCAATCTATGTATGTAGTATTAACAATAACCTATTGATTTGACTAACAAGCAACGGTTATCAGATGATATATCTAGCGACATAGATGGCGCCATTTACAAGCCAGATCAATTAATGCCAGAAAGAGATGCAAAATAGCTGATCAGTATAAAAGAGTGAGACAGGAGAGAAGTTATCAATCACGGTCTGAACACGATCTCGATGCCCGAGGCGATCGTACGATGCGCTTAATTATTTCTATTATGATATTTAAAATTATAATCATTATCTAAGATCATGTTTATCGTGCGATTTCCCACACTAATTCAGTATGGAACACTTTAACAGACTTAGTTTATAGGTATATAGTGACATTAAGGAGAAAGTACTATAACATATACAATTGTCCATCATTTTTAAATCAGTAAGCCTTGAATCGTAACGATCCTATCTTAAATTACGTTTAACTAAATAAACGTATTCTGTTCTAAATATATCATCATATATCATCAAATTTGAATCAGGTAGTAGTAGTAGTAAGTAATTAAAAAATATAATTATTTCACGAAGTTCTGGATATAAAATGCCTCCAAATGTTTATTTCTGTGGGCCTAGACAAGTTACTCGTACCATCGTTTCAAGTATCGCTTCAATTCGCTATCGTCAAATGACGTGAAATGTGAAGTGACGTAAGCTATGGAAAAGCCCTGACGACAGTTTACGTCATTCCCATATATATCACGTCATTGGGCGATATCGAATTGAAGTGATACCTACCTGGCCCTCAGAAATACACATTTGGAGGCATTTTACTTCCAGAACTTAAAGTAATATAATTATATTTATTAAATACATTTTTTTTAATGAAAAATACTTTTTATCTGAAGAATATTAAACATTATTTGATTTTTTAGTTTTATTTTATTTATTGATTATTTAGTTAAACGTGATTTAAGATAGGACCTTTACCAATGTTACATTTTATCCCTAAAACCGTTCATTAATAGATCTTGGTTCCACTACCACGGTAGAAGTCGTCCATCATCCTCGATCTTATCACTCGATCAACGATCTACACAATAATAAACCGTTTATACATCCAATGACTGATATTACCCTATATCCGATTTGTATCTACATCCCAAAAAATGTAGACCTGCACTCACCTATTTTTTCATTACAAGAGCAGTTCTATATAAACTGGTCGAGTCGTATCATTTCAATCAATAATCGTGAATGAAGCATTTAGACCTGTGATAAATTACAACGTGTATCAATCGATACAAAGGATTGATCAATAAGTAATGGAATGGATTACAAAATGTGAGAAATAAGACTTACCACGTTTTTGCATGAAAGAGAAGAGATCATCCAGGAACTCTTTCCTCTGCGGGTCATCGCTGATTTCGTACAGCTGGAACAAAAAGAGAACAATTCGTATATATTTTTATCATTTTTTAAGATATGATTTAAGATCGAAACAAATGCGAATCTAATGTCTTTGTCTCCTTCCATGAGGAAGAGACTATATTATACGATCTGCTCCCCGCAGTAGTCCATGTATTATGCCCCGTAGTCTATGTGCTAATCCAAGATTTTAGCTATTCCTATACTATATCATGCAAATTGAATCAGTCATTTGAGTAACTAACACACATATACACACAAACTTTCGTATTCATAATATTAGTAAGATATGGAAATAAATATCATCAAATTATTTATTACAAGGTTAACAATAAAAGCTCACATTTTATCGAAATTTACGAATAAGTTACAAAAACCAAAAGATTGATTCTGTAATACAAAAGTGGTAATAATTATGCCTATAACCAGTAGCATTGATGAAATAATGTTTGTAGTTATTAATATTCCGATAGGACGTGCAACGATGCGCGGGCGGAGCCACGTGCGCCCGCATGTCCGCTAACAGACATAGGAACTGCATTACTTATAAATGTCTCATTATTTCTCTCACGGTCTGTTATTTGAGGAAAAAAATGTGTTCGATAAAATCGTTTGTTACTTGTAAAATGTGTTTAATACTTATCAGTTGAAATTAATAGATGTTTTGTTCTATTATAAAAAAATAATATTTGAACCGATGTATGTAGTTTTCGATTAACTACAATATTCAACGAATTAGCAAAGGTGATCTTGAGTATATATAAAATATGAATAATAGTTTTTATTATTATTAAACAAAATATGTTTTTTGCTTGTAGGTTCTAAACGACAGGTGTAAAATAATAAAAACGTAAACTAAAGCCCATTGCTCCGCAAGCGTGCGAATTCACAAAGCTATACCAAAACTTCACTGCCATATTTAATTGCGAGAACTACTAAAGTTTAAATTAAAACTTTGGTGTAATTGAAATAAGGTGTACTTTTTGTAAACGTATAAAATTCCCCACTGCGAAAGGCGTGTCAAGTGAAATAATTATAGCAGTATCCGCCATTTAAATGCACTTGGTAATTCGAAACAGTGGTGAACCTCCCGTGACACTTACCCAGAGCGATAAAACGTAAACGCTTGATTGGTTTGTGAAATAAAATTTGAATAAATTTAAAGAAATGGGGCTTACAAAGTACAAATGCATTTAGATAATATGTAGTTGTCTACTTCCTACGTAAATAGATTACACGTAAAGTACTTAGAGTAGGTACTGACTATAAACATTGAATAAAAGACCAACATAAAATAATATTGACGACCTCGTTGGCGTACCTAATGGTTACCATGCCGGACTGCCTATCAGAAGGTTCCGGGTTCGATTCCCGGCACGGCCAACGTCTTTATGCTGAACTAAATTTGTTGGCTGTGAATCTGAGTGTTAAATATGTATCTATATAAAATATGTATGTAGTTTATCAGTTGTGTTAGCAACCATAATACGAAGTAGAAATGGTTCAGTATGGGGTTAACCAGCCGTGTGTAAAAAAAACAATCTCTTTATACCTATACTTCTTCTTATATTCTGTAACTGTTATGCTTACTATAGATTTTAACATGACTACAGTCTCATATGGTTTTAAAATATTTTTTTTACTCATTACAGCTAGGCATTTGACCAGCAGGGCGAGTAACCACACGATTTAAAGAGACTCCGACTTAAGGTGGAACATACCTAGTCTGGAAATAATGGTTCTCTACGAAGTTGCTGGATTACACTTTAGGCGCTTGGCAACAGATTTTTCAAGTTATTATCAGTCGTTGTAAATATTTTATAATATCTAAAAGTAGAATAAACTCCAATATAAATCGATCAAATACAAATAATGAGTAGAATATGTATTATGTACACAGATATAAAGCACGAGCGTCGGAGAGGCAAATATTAACCCATTCAAGCCAGAGCATACAAATTCGATGTGGATCATATTGTCCCAAACCGTGAAAACATGCGCAGTTTGATCGGAATACAATAAGCACAAAATATTTATGAGAAGACACAAGGTTTAGAAAAAGGTTTGATTCATTTAATCTGATGTTTTGCATTTTATACTAAATACCTACAGCCCCGTGATGTTAACCTATGTTGCGGCTTACGATTAAAAGAACTTGACTAGTGTGCCTATTTTGTACTCGTATTTATTTAATTTTGTAATTCGTAATTATACTTTATAGTACTCTGTATACGCTGTATACAAATATTTATATGTGTATAAGTATATCAAATGAAGAAGAAGAAGAAGAACAGTGGCGTCTCCTAGTACCTATCGGAGGCCAAGATCCGATTGGGGTCGACGCGCCAACCCATTTAGTTTTTTTTTTTTAGTTATATCAAATGATAGCTGGAGTTACATAGGCAGCCGAAAGGAAAAAATATTAGTATTTACAGTCTTAATATGAACTTCGTTTAATCTGTGTTGCATGACTCGCACAATCTAATGTTTTGCATAACAGAGGAGAGGAAGAATTTGCAGGATATTTCGATGAAGCAATAGTTTCAGTTTTCAGTTTCAGTTTATTTATTTCGTACACAATACCACTTATCATATATACACCAAGTCCTAAATTATGTATTAGTTAAATTTAGGCTACAAGTAAGAACTAGGTATTTAAGACAAGGGGTGCACTGAACTCCACAGAAGGTTGAACCTGTGTCGTAGAGTTCAGGCTCTTCCATTTAGCGTACATGATTACAAGTTAGATAAATTAGGTAAAAGTCCAAAGTTAATTATCGGGAATAGGTTATCGACCCCACATAGTGAGAAAAGGTGAAGGCAAAGAAGAAGAGTCTAAAGTTAATTATCTGCTCCCCAATATTCCAACGTAAAGCACATCTATTTGCATTGACTGGACAATTACGACACAGCACTTAGCGGTACCGAGAACTAGGCCGTGGAAGAGACAACGAAACGCCATTTGACACATCCTGTTTCCGGCCAATACGTGTCAGTGATAAGGGCCCGTGCGAATAACGTTATGTCAAGTGTGAAAGCACCTTTATTGCACCGTTATTGAGTGATGTAATGAACTGTGTGAACTCTTTCGAAATATGCGTGTACTTAGGTATGAGTCAGAAGTACAGCGTATGTATATAGGTGAATGAATGGATAGATATCTTAATATATATAAATCTCGTGTCACAATGTGTGTCCTCAATGGACTCCTAAACCACTTAACCGATTATAATAAAATTCGCACACCATTTCCAGTTCGATCCAACTTGAGAGATAGGATAGTTTAAATCTCAAATTATAGTCGCAATTTCAAACTATTTCTAATTATTGTCAGTTATTATTTTACAGTCACAATTATCTGTTAACTCCAAATGATTCTAACAGATGTCGATCGATACCTTTCGACTGGGTTGAGTAAGTAATCAATAGATGGCGCTGTAACCCTAAGTGAGGCAAAACAACGTTTGCCGGGTCAGCTAGTATATGTATATATATCCATGTGGATAAGCATGAAAAAGAACATACATATAACAAAGAAGAAAATTCTCTACTTAAGCACTTTCACTTTGACATTATTGTCAATTTATTTATACGTATTTTAACAATAACCTTGTATTATAATATATGAAAAAATAAATAACCAAAGCATATAATGAAATTTAACAAACAAATCGGCTCATTTTGCTCACAGTTAGGTACAATATGGTTAACATCCGTGACACGTGTTCTCAGCCGATGGCCGGCGCTAATCGAAACCTTCGTGATTAATCGAGGGGGTTGATGTGGACTCATCTCTGGGCTAACTCTTCACGCCATTAGGGTTGTCAAAAGAAGCATTTGAATCTTTTACCTTGTAGACTTTTTGTACCAGTGTTTAATGAATAATGAAAAATAAATAAAAACAAGTTTTGGTAATACAAATACCCTGATAATAGAAAACAAGTTCTTAACAGCAACTCAATTAAATGTTAAAAATAAAAAATACGAGTATGTAGCTCAAAACCTGGAGCAATCTTAAAGACTAGAGATATAATCCCTCGTAACTTTATAAAAGCAAATACTGTTTATTTTTACACTATTTTCAATAATAGTGGCAACCCTAAATTAAGATTGATGGTTGGACGAGCAGAGCGTTAGCACTATTATGAGTCAAGCGAACGATCGAGTTCACGTACAACATTAAAGGTTAAAACGATGCATAAAATCCGTATGCATTAACAACGATATTTACATAATCAAAATTTTAACTACAAATACTTAGCTTCGACCTGTTTGCTGAGGTTTTGCATACGGTAAGAAGCCAAACAAAATTGAAGTCATTAAACGCTCTAAAATCTTAGCTGCTTCGATTCTACCCAAGACTTATTATCATACAAGATCTTTAGTGTGAAAAGAAATTTGCTTTTCAAGGATGGGTCAGCTTTCGCATTATCCTTTATGAATAAATAGGTAACGAATCGTCCTCTCGATGTGAACTCGACAAATTATTATATTATGAATTGAGGGAATATTATCGTAACAGTCGAGTAGCAGTCGCCCACGGTGTCGCATCACTAAACTGGTCCATAAGCCGCGTAATCTCTATTGTGACGTACCAATTACTGACTCTCCCCTTCCGCTTGAATAAATAAATAAATATTGTGAAACTTCATCGCACCGTGTCATAATAACAGTAGGTATACAAAGCCTATTTGGTTCACCATAATCCTGAATTTTATTATAGAAATAATGCGCGTGAACCGTGAACTATCCGTGGGTCTGCAAGGGCATTTAATTATCATGATCAAAAAAGATTAAAAATAAAAAAGTATTTTATGTGACTTTTGTACACTTTTGACAAGGTTTTCTTGTCGTATTTTTCACAGAATCTATGAGCCCATAGACAAAATCCGTCTAGCAGAAAAAAGAGGTGACAAAAAATGTGTGAGTCACCTTCATAAGCCAACAATTCTCGATATAAACACATAGACATTTTACTATTGCGTATAAATAAATAGTGAACTTTACGACCCGCAAATACCAATCACAGCTCGTTTTATACAATTGGCAATCGCAAACATTGACTGTTCAAGTAATTTTATTGAACTGGCCTTCAAAGCACTTGTGATTCGATTTTATGACGATATAAAACTGAATTATGCAAAATGAAACGAAGTTTTGAGCCTAGATGCGAACAACTTAGTTGCCATTTAACCTTGGGGTGAGATGGTTAATAAAATTAATAAATACGTTCCCGTCGAACTACGGCCAGTAAATTAACAGCAATGTTTGAATAATGACAGTGATAAATATAATTAAATATATTTATCATCCGTAACTTCTTTAAATACTCGTAGTTATGTAGCATGTATTCATTTGCTTTTGTTTTATTTCTGAAACAAATCTCATCATCAGATCAGATCACAATTTTATCGCACTATGAATATGTTCGATTAAAAAATTAATCCAATTGCAATCACTTACAGAAGAATATCAAAGCAATGCTTTCGTGTACCAGCATGCACTAGATATTGTGAATGATGAAACTTCGTTGCCTAAGTTATATTTAATTAAATGCCAAAACTAAAACGTTCCACGCAGTTTATATGAGATTTCATCGAAAATGACGTCATTCATATGCATGATTGTCAAGCGCAGAATATAGGACGTTAAAAATCAAAACTATAACTTTATGAAAATCTGATTATGAAAGTCTTATTTACTTTAAGTAAACGTTAGTAAAGTAGAATCCCAATATATTTTGGCCACCTACATCAAGCCTTTTAGAGCTGAATGGTTTAAATATAACAGAAGTTGATATCATCTAAGAACTCTGATGCCCGACAACGGCAACAAGGTTATTATGACAATCCTATTTCTCGTTGATGTATCACGAATGAAATAAATCATCATGTCGATACTGAATCGAGGCTAAATGGAACAAGGCGTTTGCTTATAGAAAACGCATTTTGACACATGTGGGCGAATGTTCTGATAGACTATTGTGTGTGTAATTTAGAATCATATTTATTGCTGTATAGAAATCATTTTTGCAAATTAACTGTGCGGTCGAAGGATAGAAATAAATTTCAATGTTACTTCGCTTTGTGGTCTTTGTTGGTCATAATTAAAATATAGCTCAGATTGGATTTACTGAAATGGAATCACATATGTATGTTGACGTAATTAATTCGGGGTTCAAAACATTTTCCCTGTTCATTTCTCAATGTTATAAATTATTCAGTTGGTCCGGATTAGATGTACTAAACCACTCTTATAAAACTTAATTTTGCATAAGCTACTATCCATCATGTAGATTCTTTCGTTTTATTGATTAGTTTAATTAACAAAAAGATGATAACTAAATATATTTGATAACCATCCAAGAAAAAAATACCCAGCATTTTAAGAGTGACTCAATATTCGCGATCTAAAATACATTAGTACAGTTTACTACTATAGTTTTTATACTATACCATAGTGTCTTCCTTATCTTATTTTTGAATAGATAAGCCTCCTTGAAAATGCATAGCGCTGTTGAGACCACGCGCGCCGCCGCAAGACAATTTCAAATTGCCAGCAATAATTTAAACTTGTAAAGTATAAGATGTATTTATAAATAAACCTTTGGTGAACATAATAGTAACAACGTTTATGGAAATGTCTGAGATTTACACTTATTGCGTGTGATGGTTTATGGGAAGGATTATTATTAATAGAGAGAGAGGGAAAGAGCCTTTGAAATAGAATAAAGAAAGGATATGTAGTAGCAAAAACCGTATAACGGCCACGAAAGACTATTGTAATCCATCACTATCGTTTATCTGTACTTCAACTTAAAGATAAACGAAAATATCATTTAGAAATTTTATCTATCAAGAGGACTATTGTACAAATAGTTTATAATTACTGATTTATGGTCGAAACTTTAGAAAAGTAAAAAGAAAAAATATGATATATATTTTTCGTTTTTGTTACATGAGATATATCTAAATGAGTACCGTAAGATCCAGTCATGAATTCATTTTTAGCTGAAGTATACTGCCATCAAATTATACTAATCATGATTATTCTTTGTTTAAAAACAAGTACGTTATCTATTACGACTATAAAGAGCTTCAAACGAGTATAGTGTAAATTGACAACAACATCGACCCATTTTCCAAGCAATAAGTAGCGTATCGATAATACCACAATTACAGTAAATGCGCGTTTTCCGCCTGCAATAAATTAGAAGTATTGATAAGTGTCAACATGACAGCTTGACGCAAATACTCAGTAATAACTACAAGCAGATATAATGACTGTAAGATCTCTGTACAGAATACATAATTAGTTGATATTGTTTCAAGATTGTCTTCAGTTGTAATAGCTCTTTTAATTTGTGTTTTTACTTCTACTCCTATTATTCTCGTAGTATGGATAGCTTTGATGATAGAGTATTTTTTCAATAGTAAACTGTCATTATATTTATTTCCAGTAAATCTATAATTGTGATCCGATGTTTATTACTAAGCTCACTAGGTGAGGTCTGGCGGCAAATTTTCTTCTCCCATATATCATTTCTCTTTCATTATCAATTTTGGCATTTCGTTCTTAATCTTTATTACGTTTATTAACTTCAAATGTATATGTATATAGTATGTTCAACAGTCGTTTAGATGCATTTCACAAACACAAAGAAAACTGTAAACAAACCTATCAAATTATATTTTGTAATTTTCAACATTTTAAAAAGCGATAAAAACGAGACCAACGGGAAAAATATAGAACAAACATCAATTTTACTGCGCCATTTTCATAAACCGTATTAGCAAAGTAATGCTAGACTAAACAATTTTGGTACTAATAACTAAAACAATCTTAACTTATGGCAAACTATCAAATAATCTATGTCGTTACTATACTAACTGTGACATAAACTATGGTATCTCTATAGAAACTGTGATATTATCTGTGGCGGCAGTTATGTTACATTAGGACATAAAGGAGTCAATGTAACTACAAAATGTTATATGGTCACGAAAAACCGTTCACGTTTTGTTTGCAAAGCTTACTCAATTGAATAAGAAATTATGTTCATTAGGTATTTTCATTTCAAACACTAAAGATGATTTGACATCATTTTGCAATGTATTTGAATTCTAGGTACCTACTTATTATACCGCTCTGATTATAAAAGCGTCACTTACAATTATAAAAGCGCTGAATTGCCGCCAATCTCAAACTTAAAGTAAGCATTGGTTTTCTTTGTGTGATTGAAGGTGAAGTCAATGAAAGCCAGGTGTCGACACTCTGGTACAACTGTGTAACAGTTTTAACCCGGATCGTAATTAGGAATACAAACATCGATGCTGCACAAGGCACAAGCGAGGGCGATCTGAAGAAGAAAACTATCTAGCTCGATCATACAACTTAGTACATATTGCCTTTTGTATTTCATGCATTGTGTGTTTAACTCAATTATATGATAAAGTAAGTATCTTTTGAGATTTATTCATCTACACCAATGTATAAGTAAATAAATAAAAGTTTGTTTTTTTGTTTGACGCGAATACGCTTCGAAACTACTGGACCTACTTGAAAAATTATTTCACCATAAACAGGGAAGCTTCATTATCCCTTAATAACATAGGCTATATTTTGTTTCTCTTTGCAACTTAGATTATTGTATAGTCCGTGCGAAGCCGCGGCGATCTGCTAGTAATGCATAAAACTTAAGTAAGTCACATTAAACTACAAAAAGAGAAGAGAAGAAAATATGCATCAGTTAGACTGCTGGCATATTTTCTTTCTGGAAAAAACACCACGTGTTACGATGGTACTTTGAAAAATACCAAAAATTATACACTAAATTCTGATATTAAGTTTATTATCATATTTCCACCGCAACCTGAGTTTATACTTTGACCCGTTTGTCCAATTTGACGTAAAATACGTCGGAGAGGCAGAGAGCGATGGCCGCAAAACAAAGGGTCGATTGATACGAACTACGGTGGCTAATGGTGAAATAGAAGTACTTCTTACTAGACTGGCGTAGTTTCAATTAGGTAGGTAAATTGTACGCTTGTAATTGTATGCCTCACAATAAATTGTAAGTAAAGATTGACTATCCCAAATGAACGCCAAACAATTTGTTTAAATTTTGTAAGTATTAGATAATAAAATAGAATAATAATTGACATCGTTGCAAGATTACTAGAAAATAATTGAATTAAAATAAAAAAATATTGTTGTATCACATACTGGTTTTTGTGCGTTTAATTATAATATGGTTGATCTCTATATGTGAACTACAAATTCATACCAATATCATAAAAAAATATTATGTGTTAAAACCTCACACTTTTTATGAAAATATAAGTTTTCTGATATCTAAGAAAAAGTTTAGTACAATATTAAAAATTGCCATGAAATGTAGTTTGTAAATGAAATGTAACGTTATCATTTTTATGTTATGTACTCGTAGGAGTCGGTTACTATGGCCCTCTAATGCTTAATTTCAAAATTATACATAATATGCATTGCAAAATAAAGTTGTTGCTTGTTAGAAACCAAATACTTGAAAGCTCTTGACTTTACGAATAGAGCCTTCCGCAATATCGGTAATTTCCTTTGATGGTATCGTACCGTGGCTGCTAAGTGATTCCCATTCTTAGGTGTTTGTCTTGAAATTACTGGTCATTAGACCGATAGACTGGTTCTGAGATTGATAGGTTAGAAATTTTAGATTTCTAATTGTAAAAAAGAAAAATTTTGAGACTCGATTTTGAGAAATGGCTGAAAAATCGGTGAACATACATAAAAAATACATACAGTCGAATATATAACCTCCTCCTCTTTTGAAGTCGGTTAAAAAGTGATAAAAATCCTCATCATTTTTTGAATATTAATAAAATTACTGGTAGCTACTTCAAAACACTTTCGAGCGGTTTCTTTATATACGGATTGTCACGTGACACAAATTGTTTATCTAAAAAAAGGCTAATTACTCAAAATATTGAAAACTTTAAGAACAACTTTTGCTGGTTAAGGCCTACTTACGCCACCCTTATATATGTTAATGTGCTATATTTACAATATCTTATTTAAGAATCGTATTGAAAGCTTCAGTGTAATAGTCCACAAATCGTGCCGTGTCCACACATCTCATAAACTGACAGAATCAATTTGCTTTCAAACTTGATTTTCCAGTTCAGGAAATAGAGTTTTGTATGCATTTATGCAGTAAAGGTTCTCGCTAGACGATGTGTGTAAAAAGGTAAAACAATTGTTTTACTATTGTATCTTTGAACAAGCGTTATGTAGACATACGTTGAGGTAGGTTAATCCCTTTAGATGAACAATTTATGAGTAATTTCCATATCAGAAATCTGCCAAATGAAATCAGCTAATACAATGTTCCAAATCCTTTCACGAGACAAAGAATCACATAAATGTTTTTATATAAGTAATTCATTCCTTCTATTAATATTTTTTACTGTGCAACCCCTCTTTTTCTTGTCCTTTTCAACTCCTTTCCATCCAAAGGTTGCCTGGAAGAGATCACTGTTAAAGCGATAAGGCCGCCGTTTGTGACATACTTTTGTGTTGTTACATTTTATTTTGACTTGTACCTTTAATTTGCTCAAAGAAGAGAAGAAGTGTGAAGTGTGAAGAAGAGGCTTAAGTATGCCGCCTTGGAGCCGCCTTATCACTTTGTGTCTATTGCCGTCGAGACCCTGGAGGGCTGTTGGGGCAAGGATGCTAGGGGCTTTGCTCAAAGAAATTGGGCAAAGGCTTAACAAAACGACCGGTGACTCCCGCTCCGGATCTTTCCTGGTGCAAAGGATAGCGATTGCCATTCAGCGCGGGAACGCTGCAAGTCTGATGGGCACCTTTGCACCGGGAACTATTAGGGGCGGGTTATTTATTTAGATTTAAGTTCTTTGTAATAAATTTAAATTAATTTTGACACATTTGCCCAATAAAGAGTCTATCTATCTATCTATCTCTCGTTATATTAACACAATATATAAGTAATATACATATCATTTTTGCGCGTCGTTTTTCAAAGAGACTATGTTTAATTGTTTACCTAGGGTGTGCAATGTGTTCATGTCCTGCCGAATAGTGGCCGCCCCGGGATTATTCCGGGCAAGTAGTCGTGTAATCGGCAAAAACAAAGAGAGGAGTGGTCATCAGAGGGAACGTTGAGCTAAAATTATACTAGATACGTTTTGGGTTGGAGTAATCTTTTTTTCCACCGTTGCTCTCAAGCATGCGTGTAGGTTAATTAGTGGGTGTTTTGAGACATTTCTTACTAAAATAGTAAGAAATATGTGTAGTATTATTAGATTTTATAAAACATAAAATAAACAGTAATAAATACATCAATTATAATTATGTTCCTATATTCCTCATAATAAATATGTAAACGTAAACTTTGGGACATGAATCTGGTCTCGTAATACAGTCTAACGACTAGCACGAGACCAGAAGCTTCGTTATTATTATTGTGTATCTGTGCCTTACGTCAATAAATATTTTTGTATTTGTATTTATTTGTATGTATGAAAAAATATATACAGTAAGAAATGTATCAAAACAAATGTAATTAAAGTCGATGTAAGATAAAATAATCAAGAAAATCTAATCACAAACGAGAAGAAATCAATATGCAATATGAGATACATTCGAATCTATCGAAATTACTATCCTTCATCATTATTATCATTATTTTCAGTCATTTATCGCCCACTGCAGAGCTTCGGGGCTTTTGGCTTCGACTTTGTCTCGGTCTTGTGCTGCCCTATACCTACATACATAACTAACTAAACTCATCTATGGTATTTTTCTAAATGCCATGTTAATCCCGTACCATATCCAGTCTCCCTAAACCAAACCTAACTTCTATCGAGTACGCAGTGTACACGATTACACGCCCCTCTTTTGATCTCCAATTAGATGAACATTTTGGGGTTCCTCCGTGCCCACTCATTAATCTGTGGTTCCGTATCACCACACGAGGGTGACAGCTTGTAAATAGATAATAATAGACACGTAACGTACTCCCCTTAGTAATTGTTTTTGCATTTAATTTCTGTAGAATTTATTCTACTATTTTTCTCATATAAATTTGCTTTCTACTATAAATAATCAATATATTTTAGAGAAAATAAAGTGCTGAACAAGCGACTTAAAAGCTAACCAGTATACAAGAACTACGAATAAATAACTTTATTTCAGAAAGTTACGCGTCACTAGGCCGAATGGAATTCCACGCCTCCGTTTTTGCCGCCCTATCATCAATTGATACATATATTACTAGGTACCGTTAAGTTAAAAAATGTGTCATCTTAACCTAAAATGGTAAAGCGTTTTAACACAATTTTTACTCAAAAAAAAAGAAATCCCGAGAAAACACATTTCCCAAGTCTTTATAAAAGCTGGTTGGATAAGCTCGCACTACCACTATTTTCGTGTAATAGTGGTGGAAACGATCTCCTTTCACGTTAAAAATTGACAATTTATCGGTCAAGAAGATTTCAAAGCGAATTTAGGACTCGTTCAATCATTACAGAAAAATAATTGTACAAATACCCTCCTTCTATATTAAGCGACTGGGATAATGGACCTTTAGATGATTTGCGCAGAGAAGTGACTTTAAAAATGGTTTAATAATATGATTAATGTCGAACTAAATTACTTCTTATTATATCCAAATGTTAGAGACGTTGCTAATATTCTACCACTGGTATCAAACTCGTATTTAAACATTTTTTTTTTGTTTTACGTTACAAAATTTCAAACAAATTTTGTTCTCAATATTGTTAACGGAATTTCCAAATTATCAAAACAAACAACATAATCTACCTTGACTAACTTATAAAATTTAAATGTATAAACTGTAAAGGGCAGTAATATTTCAGATATAAATGATAATGAGTATACATATGTTGATTAATCAAATGTTATAGTGTTAAGATAAGCTGGACAGGCTTTAGTCGTGATTTGCAAATTAGCGAGGACTTGTGATTTTTGTGCGCGCACGCATCGTTTTGTACTTTTGCACGTGTATATGTGAATCAACACACACACATTCAGAAATCAAGTTAAAGAGGCTTAATTTCACAGTTACGATACTGATTCATCATGATGTCTCTTTTAAAGTTTATTAACGTCATCTTTTAAAGACTACGAAATCTATAATTTAGTCTTCACTTACTATGTGTTATCAATAAGTGAACGTAGCGTTGTAGCTCGGCTAGCTAAGGTAATTGACGCGATCATAGAAGCTGAGCACCGGTCTGCAGACGGCGCTTAGATGGGTGACCATGCACAACTCTGTCGATTTAAAAGTGGCATTTTTGTCTGGGTGCTACCGTGGGTCGGATGACACGTTAAATTGTAAGTCCCAGCTGTCAGTGGAAGCAGTCGTAAAGCCGAGAAGAGAAAACCTATACCGAAGATTTCGTTTCATAAAAAAACTTATCTGGAGAGTTATTTACGGAAAACCGTTTAATGCTTTTGTTAGACAAACTATGTGTAAATAATTAATTGTATAAACAAATATGTATGAGCCTATGTATTTTGTAAATAAACAAACTTCTTTCTTTCTTGATTTTGTTACAGAATCATACAAAAAGTTCTAAGCGTTCCTGCAACTGAATCCACTAGGACATAAAATCAATTGCCATTTTAAAACAAATAGGTACCTGAGACGCTGCTGAAACGTACATCCGCTGAATTCTTAGACATTACCACATAAATACTCAAGTTAACGTGTCCACAAAGCCAAGATTTTCACCTTACAAGGTGGTTAATGAACACACATACACATGGTTACAAACAGGGTTATATGGAAAATCACTTTGAGGTAACAAAAATCATTGACACCGAGAAAAGATCAACGTTTTAATGGAATAGTATTTTTGGTCTGAAGAACAAGTGGATCTACACAGAGCTTAAATTTAAACGACTAATTGTTATTATTTTAATAAATAAACGCGCTTCATCTTAGACTCCAATGTCACATAACATCAGGTGAGTTGTGGTCGAGCGCAAACCTATCAAGCGTAAAAAAACATATTTTTATTTAATAGATTAAAAATTAATAAATCTAATTTACAAATAATAAATTATACCTAAGTCAGTGTCCATGGGCACTATTTTGTTTAACAAATTAAATAATAAATGTTTTAAGCTTAAAAATAGGAATGTTAAATTCAAAAATAGAAAACCAAAAATACGGCGTCAACTCGAAAATTCAGCATTGATCGATGTTTGATTTTTATGGCTGTCTGTTTTTTTTATGATGATGACGATAATTTTATCAATATTATAAACGGCTGACCCAATTAGGATACGACTTAGTATCAGCCTGTACTATGAGATTCAGCCCTAAATTAACACGTAAGTCACTCTCATAACTTTGTCTCGGTTTACCGTATGTATACACATCGGAGGCAGTTTATTATTTAAATTTCGAATACAAAAACATTGTCCCAATGTCTTTTTCCCCTAACCTTGTAGAGGTATGGTTACATGGCAGCATGCGTTTATTGCCAATGCACTCGCGTCGTGTTTGCAGGTGTAACAAACGCTCGGTCAACGCACTTGCTTTCCTTGTGTGCCGACACCCTCGCGGATACAGGTTCACCACGTTACTATGTCACTATAGTTTTAATATTAACTGTCAAAAAAAAGTTTAACGCAAAATTTAATTTTTTATTTCAATAATTTATTAAAATTCAAGACATGTTTGCTCAATTTCAATAATTTAAACTCAATTTTTAAGTTCATTGACGGTTTAACGCAGATTTTTTTCCTGCACGTGTATAAAATTTATTAAGTAAAAAAAAATACACTTTTTTCCTTTTTTAGTAACCTTACCCCGCCACTTTTAACAAACTGAAGTATAATAACAAAATATTTGTTACTACAAAATTAAAGACGTTGAATTTGGTGTAAAGTATATGATATACTGTGAGCATCAATAGTGTAATCATAGCTTCGTTTACCCTTGTTTGTTTTTAATGGGCTTGCCCTTGATCACAATTCACCTGATGGAAAGCGATATCGTAATCTAAGGTGGAGTGCAAAATTAATTAGTAAAAATATATTTTAATTTGTAAAAAAAATCGACCCATAAATTCCTGTTAACCGTGGTCGTACTGTAATCAGTCTCACACAAAAGGGATGACCCACGTCTGTGTGCGACATGCTAATTTCTCTCGACCCAACAATCGCCTGCCATATAAACACATAAATACACAAATACACACATAAATACACACGCAAATACAAATGACACGGCTCCGAGAATATTTGCAATACTTTTACAACAATCAAAATTAATGTTCTGTTTTATAAATGAGTCGCTTATTCGAACTTCGCTCTTGATTCTTGAGGCGGCTGTGCTAAATTTCTTAAACTTATTACGACTTACAGACGTTTTTTTAGTAAGTAAGTGTCGGAGGTACAGTCTCTTAGTTTCAAAGCAATTTAAAATTACAACTCGAATATTAACTTACTTTTAACGTGAAGAAGTACCAAATGAATACAAATAAGATATATGTACTACTTAACTTAATGTCAATACGCAGAAATAGAAGAATAAAATAATTAGTTATTTATAGTCAGAATTTTGTAGCAAGCGAAAGGTTCTAACTAAAATTAAAAAAAAACTGCATTCTTCGAGAAAATAATGCGACCTTCGTCATCAAAAAAGCTATCAAGTTTATCCGATTACGATTTTATGTTGATATTTAAATCCAAAAGTGATAGTGTAGTGTGATATAAATCAACGCGGATGAAAGAGGCAGTTAATCCAGTCGTTGTCATAATTATGGTGGTAGTTATAAAATCAACCGTTTCACGCGTTATCCAACTAATAATAATGTTTGTCATAAAAGACATGACACGGTTGATCATCCCCAAGAACCGTAAACTGAACAAATAGAAAAATACAGAAGTTTAATAGTCTAATATTAATTTAAAAGTTAGAGCTTTCTGTAGAACTAACTTTGATAATGAGACAAACCTACATACTTAGTCTATTATTATTAAATTTTAATATAGTTACATACCGCGAAGTCTTCATGCAAACTTAAGATATCTCTACTAGTGTCTTTAAAGGATTAAGCAAGCAGGGCTCAAGAGTTTTACAGCTTTAATGCTCCCTATCTTCAAATATGGCGACTGAGTCATATTTCTTTTATAAAAATGCCAAACAAACACATACCTACATCGAATCGAATACCTAAACTAAAACTTTCAACGACAAGATATTAAGCAACCTTTAAATGTCTCATAAATAATCCTAATTTATACGAAATCCATTATTTTTAATCTGTCCGCTTCTCAATATTAATTCAGTATGGTTTTATATCAAAAATATAATTAACTTTAACATAAAAAGGTCCCTACAAACAGATCGGCAGCTTTATTAAGCGATTTAATATATTCGAATAAATCTTTTACGGTCCATTCTTCTATTTTATTACTAATTTAAATTTCATATTGTTTTATTGAAGTTTGGAATTTCATTTTAAGGCTAAGTCTTTTATAGGTTTTGAGAATGAAATAAGAGCTTTGAACCTATTAGTTATTTTTGCCTATTTCAAATTTTAATATTGAAACAGCAAACAACGAATCAATGTAAAAGCTTTTAAAAACAGAGTTTTTTTTATCATAAGCTTTATATTTATTTGATCCATACTTTATCATATTACTAAATTTATCGATTATTACAGAAAAAAAAAAAAAATACTTTAACAAACTCAAGGATAAAAAAGAAAAGAACAAGAAAAATTAAAACACTCCACTTTGGCACAACTATACAATATTAATACCTATTTTAAAAGCTTTAATACTGTATAGTTGAAGATAACCAATTTTTTTTCAATTTGTGGTTTAGTAAAAAATATATTATCTATCGATTGTAATTAAATAAAATGAAAAATATAAGTAAGCAGAGTTTTGCCATGATTCGTTCAAAAAAAGCGGCCTCTGCTGATAAAGTTTCGTCATGACTCATGATTCGTTAAAAAAAAAGCGGCCTCTGCGCAAGGGCCATCACCAACATCCAAACAACAAAAGAACAGACGATAGAAAATTGAGACAGTTGATGCAGAGACGTTTCGCTTATTCGGTCAATAAGTGAATATAATTAGTTGGTACTAATTAGCTTTATTAGTTGTTTGTATTCGTATAACACAAAACAAAAAAATACCCAAATTACGATAATGTTATTAATTAAAACGATGATTTCTTAATTACTAATTATCAATAGTCATCATTGCTTTATGCTAATGATGTAAAAATTAACGATTTTTACAAATAATACTTATATACAGCCAGTTGTTGATAAACGATTCCAAGATCGTTCAGATTTAATGAAAGAGATTATTAAAAACTAAACAAATACTAAATTCAAAAAGGAGCACTTGTATATCTAACATAACCAATAGATTAAAAATCTTTATACGAAAATAACAACAAAAGCTTTATGCAAAAGCTCACCTTCTTCTTATCAACTTCAAAAAAGTTGGGCATTTTCGGTGGCTCCCGATCGTGGTGATTGGGGTTATGGTGATGATCCTCCATCAGGGTGTTGAAGAAATCCATTAATTCCATTTAACACTCGCGCTAAAGTTCTAATTAACTCACAAAACGACGCAGTAGAAAATTCTAAAAAATACAAAAATATTCGCGACAGAACACGTGTGAAAAGACGAATGGCCGCACGCCAGACGTCTTGCTCTTGCCAACATCCGATATAAACTAAATTGAAAATTGGAAACAAAATGCAATGTTCGAATCTTGATATGACAATAATAGGAGAGACAGAGATAGCCAATACGCTGTAGAGCGAGCAAGATGGAAGATAAAGCTAGACGGCTCCGCTCCACCCCATCGGCACCGTCGGCACAGGGGTTGTCGCCAGACGAGATCGCTTCGAATTTAAAAATTTTCTACTTCGTTCGTTAAACGTAAACAAGAGACCCGATCACATACAAATTTGATCTCTATTCCCTTAACAAAAAATCTATCTTAGAATAATGAAACACGTGACATAAGATTTTTTTCACTAATCTATTTTAAATTGTAATTATAAATAGCAAACGTGTGGATACAATACGCAAGGCTATTCTCAGAATCCGTCTTGTTTTATAATTTACTTCGATGATTGAAAGATACTGTTTTAAATGAGCAGCATAAAATGTGTGTGAAACAAATCATAAAAGTACAAAGAGGATTCACAAATATTTACGTTTTCAGGCCACATTTCAGATTGGATGAATCGTAACTCTACCAAATGTTTAAAGCGTTTGAAACCACCGAGCTTCTCTGTGCATGGCATAAATATATGAAACTTATGCACAATCACCTATTCACAAATTTATTACCCCAAATTTTATTAGATGTTCTTTATTTTTTCAAATAGTTTCATTACAATCCGCAAACGGATTTTTAACAATCACATATCCTTTAATGGGCATGCGCGTTCAAACGTAAAATTTGATATGTTTCAAAGTGCAAATCTTTTTCATGTAAAAAATATCAATTCGTACATACTTAGTCACGCAATAGTACAAAATTGCAACGCTGCACGCAACGGCAAATATTATGCCCAAATAACCGAGGGTGCCATAATAATATCGTCAATGCCTTAGCAATTTCACAAATAAAATCAATTAAAACTGAATTGTGCTTGTCACAATGGTATGGGGTAAATTTATCTGGTTATTGATATCTACAATTATTTCATACAAATGGGGTAAAGTGGGCAAATCTGGACATACGGGCACTTCGATACGGGCGGATTTAGCGTATTTTGACAGGTTCGTTCAATCGTTAAAGGGTCTAATATCACTTTTATTTCTATTCGTCTCTGTCTTTGCTTTATTTTTCGCTCTGAAATTAAATTGTCTGTTACTTTGACCGTGTGGATTTATTTGTTCTACAACAAAACGTCTTTATAAAATATATTATATTTGCTCAAAATAAATATTTGAAATTAATGTTATGTTCTTACGATGCTTCTTAAAATAAATATCTATAATAATATATCAATGACATTTTCCATCATTACTCTACAAGCTTTTCCAAGACTTCTTTCAAGTCCTACTATGTCAGTTTTACATTTCTATTAAAATCTATAAACCGTGCATAATTGTTTTCTAATCTATTCACATCAACAGTTTGCATCTGGGTTTGTCCCAACGTCTTTTCTTAGAACTCGGGGTAAAAAGGACATTCTCTTATGACGTCATCTAGTCATCTAGTGAATTGCATTTCTTTTAAAAAAAATCTGAATTGTAGCACTAAAATAGGTCATATTTGTGCATGGAATAATAATACACACTCTTTTATTCACAAAATAGAATTCAATAATCTTTTTTGTTGTATAAAACCACGAATGAAGTATGCCTAATAGCAATAGTATTCTAATAATAAATAAATGTACTTTCGTTTCTAAACAAATCAGAAAGTAGAGAAAAGTTTGCTGCAAAATATTAAATATTCATATTCTATAATAATGATCAGGTAGAAGAATCATTTCAATAGCATTTACAAGTCAATATCTACCTAATTCTGACCGTCTGCTATCACCGACTTTTATTATCCCAGAATAATACCATCAGACTGCAATAAATGTTACAATAGACACAGGCACAGCCCAAGTAATACAGGCAAAAAATATCTTTGAAATAACGATTAAAATATTATTTTAGTGAGTGCAAACAATGGAAAAGGAATCTTTATTATCGGAAAGGAAGTGTATAGATACGAAGCCATAATTGAGCGTATTTCTGTGAAATTGTGAAACAATGTCCGTCGGAACGGGGCTTATGGTTTTTATTCACCATGTGGCAGTAATAAACGGAATATCTCTGGGAATTATTTGAGTTTGTCACGTTTTGAAATCGATTTGGAGCCTTAAGATAATTAGATTTGTCAGCGGGTAATGAAAAAAATAAATTGCAGTCAATATTGTAATTTGCATTAATGGGCTTAGTAAAAAGAAGAGTTGAGGTGGAGCAAAGTAGTAACATTGTGGTGACCGAAGCTATGGAAACGGAGCGTAGGACGTCCAGCGGTAAAATGGGTCGACGATATTATAGCTGTCGCAGGTCGAACCTGGACTAAAATAGCACAGGGTTGATGCAAATGGCATGACAGGAGAGAGACCTATACCCAGCAGTGGGATAGAACAAGTGATGAATGATGATGAAAACACGAAGTTTATGTGTAGTTCTTGTTCTTTGACGACAAAACAACTTTTACATTAATTTTCGTCTGGAATAATTATAAATACTAGGAACACAAATAACAATACCGCGGGCATGACTATAACTATGATGACTAGTAGGTCAATAATAAGAAATATTTCGTAAACAAAGGCAGTTGTTCAAAATAAACTGATTATTTATCTTTAAAATAAAGACTTTAGTAATTAACATTCTTGTAACCAATTTCATAGGGTACGATAAGCTATTATGTAGGCAGTAGGCTAAAACCATAATCATAATCGGTTGTGACTAATCCCTTTATCCAAACAGTGTGTACTTTTACTAACTAAATTAGGTACGTTTCGTTTCTTTTTCCCGTGTTAAGAACGTTATTAACTCTTTATTTTAAATTTACTTGTATTTGTTCATTTTTGTTAGACAACATCTTTCTAATGTCTATCTAGGTACTTATAATTTAGTTTAGTTTATTTGCCTATAGAATATGGTCATCGATTTGTAATATTAGACTGCAATAATCGAATATAGCTTTGCATACACGAAATGGAATAAGTAGTAGACAGTAAGATATAAAATACGTTACTGTATTAAATATATGTACTATTAATATATTTGACAAATATGTCATCACCCCAATGAATAGTCAAGCTCTTAAAATTGAAGAAGAATTCAACCAATGCATATTTGAAATTCGAATAGCAGTTGATTCACTAAAAAATATATTCTCAGAAAACAAACAGCAAAAACCGAATCTATAACATGACATAACAATAAAAACTCATCGGACAACCATAGATCTTTCACACCTCCTCAAAATCACCACAACAATTACAACTCAATAGAACCCTATGTTTAGATAACTTGGGGGTCATCAGTAATTGCTTACCTATCAACATTATTGATGTAACACACTGTGTTTCGCACGGCAGAAGATTTATCGATGAGTTTTAATTAGCAGCCAATAGAAACGTACAATAGACCAATTTCCCCTAATCGTAATTTAGGGTTTGATAACTCAATAATAGAGTTTGGCCTGCTTGTAATGTTTTGGATACCAATTTTTATTTCTTTAAATAGTTTCATAAAATATGCAATAAATACAGTTTGAACTGGAGTAGAATAGGTTCACTCTAATTTGAAAACATATTTTCGGAGGGTTTTCGTTCCGAGGTTTAATTTAAAAGTATTTGACGAACTTCTTCTTCTTTGTATGAGCATAGTGGTATAGTGTCGAGAGTTTTCAAGCTGTCTAAAGGTCTCTGACATGGCTTAACGACTTTTATTGCTTTACTTTTACGGATACCAACAGCCAGGACCTACAATTAAACCTGTCATCCGACCCTCAGTTACGCCCAGAAGAAATTTAAACGACCGTCTTGTGCATGGTCACACATCCAAACGGCATAGACCGTTGCTTAACCCCGACGATCGCGTCAGATCACCTTATTTAGCCGAGCTACTGAGGCTACACTTAACGAACGAAGTGTCATCATTCCAATTCTACATAGTGCAATCTGCTCGCATGTGCATTACTTAATTAAAGTAGTGCGTAAAACGTGTAAACTGCTTGTAAACCGTTAATGGACGCCGGCCATTATACTCGTAGCCCCGCCCGATAGGTGGCGCGCCCGTCGCTTTCACATGCATTGTTCTGATGAAACTTGATTGATTAGTTTCTTTAATTTATAAACACCCTTTATTTATTACATATTTGCATAATTTATTAGCAGAGGTAGAATTTTCTAGTGCTCGTCTGGCTAGCAACCACCCTCAAAAGAAGAAATATCTAGAAATATCTGTCGCCAATCACTTAAAGGTGTGTTCCAGCAGTTTTGAGAGCTATATAAGAGCAACGTGACTGCTCCAGAGGTAATTTTGATAATTTTAAGGCATCTATTTTATACACAAAATAAATTATTAATAATAATACTTAATATAATTGTGACAAAAATATCACAGTAATCTACGACACAAAACTTATATGTTCATAAAATTTGTAAATTCGTTTCTAATGAATCACTAGATTTTTTGTTGATAAAGTACAATATAGGGATTTCTATCCACCATTTTCACAATAATTGACGTAAGAAAATATTGTATCATAGAGGAAATTCCACTTAGAACGCTTGTTTTGGTATTCCCTACGTCTATTATGTGGGTTAGTTAAATACAAATTTTCTAGAGAATTGAATGAAGGTACTATTATGGTATGCTTTTGTATTTTATTTTCTTACCTATACAACTTTGGATATTTTTACTTTCCGCAACAAGAAACTAACTGGTAACTAACCTGAGCGTTGCCTACATAAATCCTACAACAAACCAAAGCGAAACTTTCTGATCGAAACCTAATCCTATCCAGGAACTAACTATTCGCACATCTATTGTTGGAACAAAGCTCTGTTGGAATTAGAACGAAATCTGATTCCCAACGTAAGTAGTGTTAACATAAAAGCAATCAAACTAAACAATAAAACCCCAAAAACATTTCCACGAATCATCAGATCGTAGAATCCTTCATGTGGCGAGAGAAGCGGTCCGTTCTCAACTCGGTGATAAATTACTGAAATTGATAACAACATACACGTAAACGTTCGTAGAGCAGAGATAGACTCAGGAGAGGGGGAAGCTAGGCAAACTCGGTTTCGTAATAGATTGATCTAGTAAGAAGGAATTACGTCAAAAACATTTTGAGTCTTGTAGTTATAATGCCGCTTCGTTTTAAGTGACTACTTAGTACGTCGTCTTTAGCTAAAATGTTATAAAATGTTGCTCAAATTCTTCTGTCTAGGTCTTTTAAAGATTTTGTTATAAATATAAATCAGACGTAAGTCGTAAATATAATCGTAGCCTATGTTTAGCGAAGGTGGTGTTCAAAACATTTTTAAATCTTACTTTTCCTTTACGTTTTAGAGTTTTCTACTAGACAGAGAAAAATAACTATGTACAGTATGTCTCTACCGGTAGTTTTTTTCTACTCTGAAAAGGACTGCGCTTGATCACAATCCACCTGACGGTAAGTGATATTAAGATCTACGGTGGAGCGCACATAGAAGGAACCATTTACTCTCGCTTTGAAAATTGCTAGATTATAGTCGTTGGGAAACAGGCAAGGCCTCTACAGACTCACTATCATAATTTCTTGACATGCCCCAAAAGTGGCATCCTCGTCCGGCCCTGGTATAACGTAGATCCAAAGTGTTGCACAGTTGGTAAGGTAATAAAGAGGACGGCTTGCAGCCGATTGTGGCTTTGAGGATCCGCCGCGTAAACACATTGGAGTGATGTGAACTGACAGAGACGAAATAAGAGAGAAACTCGTGATACGCGTGGGTATATTATACGTAATTCGAGTGTGAAGGAAACAATTTATGGGGTCAAAATCTGCGATAATTAATTGCGGTGTGAAACTCAAGTTTTATCTGTATAAAAACCCGCACTGTTAAGATAAATGACGCTAAAAAGAGAAAGAAATCAATGAGTAACTTTTGAGTTTAATTAAATTGATGTAAAAAAAATGTTTTATCGTCTACTTTTAGTACGTAATGCAATCAATTTTATGCCTATTGTAGGCAGTTATCTATTGATGTACACTATTGATCAAAGCATTATCAAGCGAAAATGTATTTTATATAGAATTATATACTCACATGGTTCACACATATATAGTAATATATATGTCTAGTCAGAGCGGAAGAACTCAACACATTTTAGGTATTTTTATATATAAAAAAACTGTCTAGGCACGTACACAAATCCTGACAAAACCAAGCAGGATATATAAATTTAAAACAGATAATTAGAAGTGATAACCCACTAAAGATAACGACTTAATTATTTTGCCCATTCCCTTTTCCAGCAACATTCATAATAAATCCACAACAATACGTTGTCCAATCACGCTTTATCAGTAGAAATGCCTTAGCTATTTACGTGTAACTCATTAAGTGGTTTCCAAGGAGTATCAGCCTGATCAAAGGATTCTGGTATGTTTGGACGTGCCCATTGTTATGAGGATGGGAAGCAGGGAGACTTACAGTGAAGGTCAGTTTGTTTTTGTAAGTCGTCTGTTTAGCAGGGGTGAGAAGTGTTTTGATTTCGTGTATCAATATCAATTGGATGAAAGCGGCTACATATATGAGGAACGTAAAATCTTCTTCTTCGCATGAGCTAAGTGGCCAAGATCTAGTCTCCAGTCTATCGAAAGTTTTCAAAGCCGCCCGGAGGCCTCTGACTTGGCTTAACGACTGCTTGTACTAAAACTAACATCCGGTACCTTCAATTAATCGTGTCATCCGACCCAAAGTAGCGCCGAGATAAAAAAACCACTTTTAAAAAGATTTGTGCATGGTGACCTATCCAAATTCTGTCCGCATCAACCGTTGCTTAGCATCGGTGATCGCTAAATATCATATTAGCTAGCCGAGCATTGTAAAATATAGTATAATTACATATAATTGAAAATACGAAAGTCAGTTGTTCTTAATTGTATACGTATTTGATTAAATTTGAATAAACATATGAAAAAGTTACCAGGCGATAAGTCTATTAAAAGTATAATATGCTAATCAAATATAATATTCACGTATATATTTGTTATTTACAAATGAGAAAAGAAGCACGATACAAAAAAAAACTCGAGACTAAACTTACAATATGCATGCGTTCCGTTATCGATTGAACTGCAAACTGTTCTGAAAAAACAGATGGCGCCACCGTATAGTACCGTTAGCCCGGGTCACAGAAGCCGGGTCGAGTGGTATGTTATTTTAGTGATAGAGTTACTGGAATTAGTGACCTGCTTTCAAAAGCAAGTTTTCTCGTAATATTTACTTGCTTTGATTACAAAATCAAGTACATACATTATAGAAATCTATATCTATAAGTACTTATATACTAATATTATAAAGCTAAAGAGTTTGTTTGTTTGAACGCTAATCTCAGGAACTACTGATGCGAATTGAAAAAATACCATTTATCGAGGAAAGCTTTAGGCTATAAAACATCATGCTGCGACTAATAGGAGCGAAGAAATAAAGAAAAATGTGGAAAACCCGGGAAAATTATACATCTTTGAGGGCTTTCGTTGCGTGCGCTGCAAAAAGGGTGAGGGAGAAGTAAATAAATAAAATTCAATTATTTGGGTATATTGACTTATATGCTAGATATCATACTTGTTCTGGCCGTTCACAAGGTACCCTATAGGTCTTGGCTGGCACGGCTACAGAGAATACATTTATCAATATCAACTATAACCTATTTAAATATATTAATAAAGTTTACTTACATTTGCAACAATTATTTGATACAATTACTTACAACTATTATTTTACCCATATAGATAACTTTAATAATAATCTTCTAGAAAATGCATATAGTCGTAGTTTATAAAGAAATGTTTTTGTGCGTTAAAATTACAAGCAAAGAATTTGCTAATAAAGAACATTGATTGTATTGCAAACTTCAGTGACCGTGAATCGAATCGGTGGCAATAAACCATTGTCGAAGCTTCCGACAAAGCTTCTGGACCTTACAAACAATTAGTCCTGACTACCTGTATAAACAATAAAATTAATGCTCATTTTTTATCGACTGAAACGCTATGTGCCGACATTGGAACAATTAAGTTTCAAATCCAAATAAAAGTAATTCCAATTCTCAAGCGTTGTCATATGATACAACAGAATATTTGTTAAAAATAGTTAAATAAGTTAAATGTAAGCTATTAGATAAATAATAAAGTTAGTAATGTGTTGTTTTGTTTAAAGGGTAAGTTTTATTGTTAACTGGAGAAGTTTACTTCGATTCAGGCCATCCGCCTAGTGAAGCAACCACTAGATATATTTTAAGTTATAATAAGTTTATTGGTAAATAAATATTTTTCATTTTCATTTCTTTTTTCAATATTCAAGTAGGTATAAAAATATTATATCTGTAATTGTATACAAAAATGATTGATATGAAACAATTGATTAAAAATAATAACACAGCTTCAGCCACCCCGCCTTGAGCAAAAAATTACGTTGTAAATTTAAAATAAGAACAGGAAGTGATAACCCGTAGGTCGGTTGCGCCGGCGCACCCCCGCCCTCACTCACACATGCAAAAAACCACAACACACGTACGAGTACATTATAGTGACTGCAATAAAAACTACACACACACTCTCATAACCAAATTGAATTTGAAATACCTAGTATGTTGAAGACCTCTTTGACGTAATTCGATCGGCCAACCTTTGTGATGAACGAAATTTGTTTTTGTCGGTCTGGGTGCCAAATATGTATCGATATAAATTATTTATTTGTATATGTAGTATATCAGTTGTGTTAGCAACCATAACACAAACTGTAAATGGTTAGTATGTGGTTAGCCAACCGTGTCTGAAATGTGTCCTAAGAACGGTATTCGCATACATTCAAAATTCTAATCGTAAGCTCTTGAATATTTTCAAAATTATACCTTGAACATAAGTATTTCAATTTAATTTACAAAATCTTATTTTTAATTTAATTAGTTTTAGATTAGATTTACATGCTGACTTTGTAGTAACATTAAATTGTTTGAAGTATTTCAGTGAAAAAGTAGAGTTCGATAGCGGAGATTTCAAGGGGATCTGTAATCTACTGAAGGATTCGGGTCATTTTTTTGTGCTAGCTTATGGATTTATTTATTTTTTGCCCGGGGGTGGCAATCTGGAGATTTTAGAACGATCTCCCAGTGAAGAGGGCCACATGTGGCTGCAGCCAGGCGATAAACATTTTATAGGAATTTGTCGGGCAAAAACTGAAAGCCAAATGTTCGTATCGATTCGGGGCTTGGAGGAAGTTGTAATATAAATAATGAATATTCAATCCCGGTTGCTGGGGAAAGAAAGAGGATCTAGGGAAATTAAAGATGAAATTGAAAATATGTACATTAAAAAGATCACTGGTTTATTAAACCAAGAATTCAAATTCAAATCTTTATTTATTAAGCGTTACAAAAATCATGTGTAGGTACATATTTTTAAGTTATAAGATTTAGATTTAGATTATTTATTTAGGATTACACCTATTGCAGTGAGACTCCCCAAAAACAAATACATATTAAAAATCAATCTTTGTACCCATATTGCATTAGAACAAGATTAAAATACAACACTAAGATAGATAAATAATTCTTTATTGGACACAAAAGTTCTTTAAACTAAAATAAAGAGAAAAAATAAAAATAGAGTGCCACAATAGCAGCCTTATCGATTAGAACGATCTCTTCCACGCAATCTTTTACCACTTACTCTTTTACCATTATGTAAAGTTTGTCAATAAGTAATTCTACTAGTCATTGCGACATATAATAAGGATAAGGAAAAATATTTACCACACTATCACACTACATATCAAATTTTTGAGTATAGATATATTCATAGGACTCAAAAGGTTAAACCGAATTTTGTAAGTAGGCAATTATAACCCTGAAAACTTATATATTATCTCAAAATAACGTGAATAACACTGCTGAAACTGCTAGTCCAAAATAAAAGTAAGATTATGCAAAATCTGGCATCTAACATCTCCCCCGACGCGATGCGCCGGCGCAGGCGCAGAGTCTCGTTACCGAACAAATCACTACGTAAACACACTCGTCCTTGATACTACTGAGGGCTCTATTTATACTAGCAGATGCTCCGTGCCCCGTGCGAGGCTATAAAAAGAACTACACCCCTAAACATAATCCTCAAAATTTGACTTTGCGAGATATTGTGTTATCCTTCGATTTGGTGAATGATATGGCCTTTGAATTAGGTCTTTTTACTCTACAAATCAAATGCCTACATTTGACTAACAAATCTTGAAAACACATGAATTAGTGACACCCGGCTTAAGGCGAGCATGCCTAGTCTAGAATAACTAGCTCTCAAGAAGGCTGCTGGATCACATTGCTAGGTGCTAAGCGACGGATTTTTCAACTTGCAGCCAAGCGAGCACTACAAATCCTACCACCATGGTTCCTCGCTATGTTTTCCTTCTCTGTATGCTCGAAATCAATGGCGGGGATCGAGACCATGAGTTTCGGGCGTGAGGCGGCAGCATATTTTCAAAACGGGAGTATAAGTTTTTTTTTTTGTTTGTTACTTTACTCTGAAACGACTAAATAGATTTTGATGTTAAAATTAGTTGGGACTTAGATCTTTACCATATAAAAATATCTCTCTATAGATTCTGGCGAATAGAAAAAGGAGGCTAGTTATTATTATTATTATTTTTAGCCGGTTCCGTCCCACTGCTGGGCAAGGCCTCTCAATCCTCTTTCCACTCATCCCGGTTTTGAGCTTTTTGAGTCCAGTTTTTACAAAAGGAGTCTAGGAGGCTATAGTAATTGGAAAAAAATATTTTTTTATAACACTATCTATTCATGATGGTATAGTTTTATGAAGCGCATATAGCAGATGCATGGACTCGTGTGTGTTTATTTTAAGAACTGCACCCCATGCAAGCCGCGATGGTGAAGATGGGATATTGCGCCGGTGGCCTTGAACGAAGATAAATTAATAATAAAGAGACACATATGTGTTTATTATATTTTAAATCTAATTTTAAAAAATCATATTGTCAATTGAAAGTTCTGTTGACCCGGTAGATATCGTTTTGCCAAAAACAATTGAATTTTGCCTGAAAACCAAATGTAGTTCCTTTTCTACTTTCACCTAGACCTATCCAATATTAAAATGATCCTTATCAGTCTAGTCGTACTAGAATTTCAGATCAGGCTGTGATGATAATTTTATACATAAAAGAAAAAAGATAATTTCATACATAAATGTTATACTTATAATATTATAACTGTAAAGACGCTAAAAGTGTGAAATCCTGCCCAACTACTACTAAGAAAACAGATTGAATCTAACTAAATGAATCAATTTCATATGTCACTACTGTAATTAAATAGATATAACTGTTCTCTTCAATTTTGTCTGGGTTAATGTGAGAAACAAAATAGCATATATGTCCAAACTATTTTCGTACAAGATCGTATTCAAACTTCTTCAGTCTTCTGAACGTGAAGAAGACATACAAAAGCAACTGAAAACCCCTTTTTTTTTGCTTGTATCATTTTTGTATTAGCGTCGCTAACTTGTAAGGTTAAACCCTGCTTATCAAATGCCTAGATGTAAAGATTTACAAAATAACACCAAGAAAAAAGAATGTAAGATTAATTTCATGTTTTGTATTCGGAGATTGTTGCATATTTGGTATTTACCTACATATTTGAATTATGTATATGAGTATTTAAAATAAGAGTTGTCCGTAATGCATTAACATATCTTTTTATCATCATCATCCACAGCCGATTCTATCCCACTGCTGGGTATAGGCCTCTCTCCTGTCATGCCATATGTTTCGGTCCTGTGCCAATCTGGTCCAAGTTCAACCCGCGATAGCTGTAATGTCGTCGACCCATCTTGCCGCTGGACGACCAACGCTCCTCTTCCCTATTATCCTTTTTTATCATGTGCCTCCTGAAACCGATGCTAGCGCGTGGCTACACTACGGTGGAACCAGAGATACCTGAAGGGTGTTTTTATATAGACTCGTGACGTAATGCATGGAATTGCATGGGGTTCATGGGGTGGGGCGGCATGTCGCATCCAACTCGTTAGAGCTGTCTGCTGCGTTACATTATAAATAACTTTTGATTTATCAGTTTTGTGAAAAAAAAACTACTGTATAATAATATTGGTAAGAGTATGCTGTTTTTTAATTAGTTAATACATATTTTTTTTAAGTTTTATATACCTAGGCTTAAAGAGCTTTTGCGTAGAGTTTTTCGTTGCTTTGTTACTATTATTTTATTTAAGTACTTCATAGACCAGCTTATGTATTAATTAATATTATTTTATGAATACCAAAAAATGGAAAAGTGTTTATTCCGAGATACTGCAGCATCAACTAGATGTTCTACTGCATATCAGCATAATGTACTCTGATTTAAGGTAAAACAAGCCTATTCTGGAATAACTAGCTCTCAAAGAGGCTCCCGTTAGATGCGTGGCGACAGATGTTAAACTTTAGAGTGGTTTCTAGCCAGGCCAGCAACAGAATATGCTCTACAAGCACAATGAATGCTTAAAATAATTAGTGAAATTCTAGTTTTTTGCGAGAATAATTTTGTATGTAACAAAATTAAATCTCAATTTTGTACAGTAAAGATAACAAGTCCTCACATACGGCGCACAGACGTAGGTAGTCTTTGACGGGACAGCAGCGGACTGCTCTCGGCGTTTGTCAACGTGCAATGGAGCGCAGTATTCTAGGAGTCAAGTTAAGAGACAGGATACGCAACACCACACTGCGCTCCAAAACCAAAATAATAGACGTTACGCAAAAAACAGCTCAACTGAAATGGGACTGGGCAGGGCACGTTTGTCGCATGCTGGACGACCGCTGGGCAAAAGCCACCAACCACAGCATGGGTGCCAAACACTACCATACCTCGAGGAAGACCCAGGAAACGGTGGCGCGACGATCTATGTAAATTTGATAAGGACTGGGCCACCAAAGCCGAAGACCGGGCTGACTGGAAGGAGAGAAGGGGACACAACAGGCTTTTAATAATAATAAAGATAACAAGATTTACGACTGCCACGTATTATTTAAGTGATCGCGCGCACGGCTTGCGTACGTTTTTCACTCGCGCTCGCATCTCGCCAGGGGGCGCTAGTTTATGTACAACATGTCGGATTTTATAACATTCGTCATGTTCGTAATAACGCGTAATGATCAACAAGGTATTGCGAATTAATAATGTTGTTTACGATTTCTCCAAACAGAAAAACAAATAGCTTAGTTTTACATATCTTTATAAAGAAGGTAACTAATGAAGATGTATAAGTATTACTGCTATAGTACCATTTATTGCGCCTACACAATATTTCAAAATAAAAAAACTTAAAACTTCTATGTTTTAAGTATTACAGGACAGAACAAATGACCCAAGAACTGGCGCTTACCTCGACCAAGCAACGTATAAGTTTGCGATCCAGCGAGGTAATGCTACTTACAAATAGTGAATTAAACCTAAGTCAGTGTCCGCGGGTAAGGTGCCTAAAATGCTGGCGGCATTACCTCGCTGGATCGCCAAACTTATACGTTGGCCGAGGTAAGCGCTCTTGGGTCATTTGTTCTGTCCTGTATTACTTTAAAACATAGAAATTGCAAAATCGTGAGATTCGTATTTTAGGCATGATTAACATGCATTTTTGCATAAAAATCACTAATAATGTATTTATTATCCATTTGTACATACATAACCCATTTCATTAGATTCTTACTTAGTTTTTTTTAATATCTTATTTTATTTACTAACTACAAACTCAAACATAACTGTAATCATAATTGGTCTCGGAAATGTCTAAATGATTAACTAATTTCTTTATTTTTGTTTTTAGACGTGATTCAAATGCGTAAAACAACGATAAGTTCACATTACCTTAATTACTTTAGTACACTTACGTATAAAATTTACCGTAAGTAGTCACAAATGGTACACTTAAAAACAATTAAGCTGTAGTAAAAACAATTGAGTTTAAAGTGTTCAGAATATTGATAAATGTGACTACTGAGCGGTATGTAAGTGACTATAGATAGGTATTATTACTAAATATATCTTCTTATATATAAAATTTCCATGTCACAATGTAGTTACCGTACTCCTCCGAAACGGCTTGACCGATTTTTACCAAATTTTATATGCGTATTCAGTAGGTCTGAGAATCGGCTACTTTCTATTTTCCATACCTCTAAGTGATAAGGGTTGTTCAGCTTTATAATTTTTTTTTTAATTATTTATCGAAATTTTTATTTTTATCTTATATATAAAATTTCCGTGTCACAGTGTTTGTTACCGTACTCCTCCGAAACGGCTTGACCGATTTTTTCCAAATTTTATATGCGTATTCAGTAGGTCTGAGAATCGGCTACTGCATTTCTATTTTTAAGGCAAAACAACGTTTGCCGGGTCAGCTAGTTTTTTTATAATTTGGCATAAAAATACATATAACGAGGACGACGAAAATTCAAAAGGGGAACTCCGTTCAATTAAACGTGCATTTACCATTTTTTCCTAGTAAGCAGACGGTTTGATAATTTAAAACGAACCAAAGCCTTAAGTGAAGTCCAATTAGGAACCGTACCTAAACACATTGACACACCCTGAGTGTAATCTTAACACAAGCTTGTTGAATGCTCCAAACGATCCAAACCGTGGCCTATTAGATTCGCCGTAAACATTTCAAACTCACATTAAGTAAAACAAAAAAAGTAAAAGTTTTCCTTCGATTAGCCAAGTGAGCCATCGAACTGGCATTCGAGTGTTCCCGATATTTACATCGTCTAGACATTTTATCTGTGTGCGTTTCGATTAGGTTATCAGCTAAGAATGTTTTATACACTTGAAATCGGAAAGTTGTAGTCGAATGAGCTTTTAAAGGCCCTTTTTTCTGCAGGCGGCTTAATGCGGGTGTCGAGACTCGATAAAAATCGTGTAGTTTTACGAGCAATCGTTTTGGGGATTTTAGACATTTGTAGTTTTTGTATTTTTTTTTTTTCAAGTTAGTTAATTTCGAAAAGTATTTGTTTCTTGTTTTAGAATACCTTAAAAGACACACTGGTGACGATTCAGCAGCACACACGACTAAACTAAATTTAAAGAAGCCCCGTCTCTTTTCATCTTTGGTGGCTGGAAAGAGACGGCACGTTCTGAACCATAGTCAAAACAACTAAAATCACGTCAAATGTAGAAAATATAGGCGACTTTAGAACGCACTCACTTGTATCACCTCTAAAACTGTCTGCACATTCCATATTTGACGTGATTTTAGTTGTTTTGTCTGTGGTTCAGAACGTGCCGTCTTTTTCTGGCCACCTAAGATGAAAAGAGATGGGGCTTCTTGAAATTTAGTTAAGTCGTGTGTGCCGCTGAATCGCCACCACTGGCTACTTAAAACTCAATCTAAATTATACCTACACATGACAATGCTCGTGACATGATAATGTTTAGTCGATGAAGCGTCAAAACGTCTACAATTTTGAATGGCCCAACTCATAGACTGGCAAGTTTCTCGGTTCGAAGTCGCCAATCCAAGTATTTCAACATCCTATGTCTAGTGTTTCTGCATGCTGCAATCGAAGCAACATTTGTGCATAATGTCGTGATATCACGTGACCTGAGCCATCCCAACTGACTCGCTATTCTCGGAGCGCGAGCACGGGGGCCGCGCTGTGGTACAACCTACAAGCGGTACGAAACTTAAATACTGATTATAGAGGATTTTTTCTCTTAATAATCTGTATAAATAAAATAAATAAAAATAAAATAGCCTTTATTTCTCTAGTTTTAAATATTACATTTCATTCACGTCTTAGGTAGTTTCAAGTTCTGTGTAATACCACAGAATAATAACTTGTACTTCGTACAGAAGCTTCACTTCGCAATGGTTTTCAAAGAAATATGAACTCAATCTGATAAACAATATGATTTAATTTAGCTCGCGGTCCAGTCAATCACGTGATCATTTCGTTGCCTACCAATTTATTTTCAAAGGAATATGGGCTTTAATTCACTATATTACGGTTCATAATACCTTGTACATGGTTATACATAGTACTAGTTATTATTCTGTGGTATTGAAAGAGCCACGGACTAGGGTTGCTTACTTCGAACTAAGGCGCGGGCAAACCTGCGGGTATCAGCTAGTACCTAAATGTGTGCTTAGTGTGAATAGTGCTCAACGAAACTAACTCAATATTTTTTATCTTGCACCTACAGTTTTACTGCAATATTGCAAAATATTATTTTATTAGCATAATTATTTATTTATTTATTTCCAAGCAAGAAATTCTCAATATGGATTCGCTAACTTCCTTTAAGTTGAATAGAATTATATAGGTACTAGCTGACCAGGCAAACGTTGTTATGTCTTAATAAAAAAAAAAAACTAAATATACAGTAGCCTATTCTCAGACCTACTGAATACGCAAATAAAATTTGGAAAAAATTGGTCAAGCCGTTTCGGAGGAGTACGGTAACAAACACTGTGACACGGAAATTTTATATATAAGATATCTACCATAGGTATCATCTATAGTATCACCGAAAATATTTTGCGTTGGGCTCTTAGTCTAAGTTCGTAAATGTACGACAAATGAAATGCAACTCGAATGAAACGACTAAAATATCTTTTTTATTGTACTTTTAGGATATTGGAATAGTACAGGGAGAAAAGGTTTGTAGTTTGAATTAATTTCATAATGTAGTCAGCGTCTTTAGGTAACAAAAAAAAAAGTTAAATTTCGATCACGATCCGTATTTAAACAATTAAATACTGCACAGTATTTTTTTGCTTTTTTTCGTTTTGTGTCCATCTTGCAATTATATAATGAATCAATCAAATAATTAAGTTGAACGTGGTCGAACATATAGCGCGCACGCGTGTGTTTTCGTTCGCTTGTGGCAGCCTACTAGATTGGCCACACCGGAGTGGCCGCCGCCCGTAGGTATGTTTTTAACACCTACACGCGGAGTGACACAGGCCTGGTAATACTTAATCATGAAGATATTTATTTATTGATATTAGGGCACCCAAAAGCGGGTAAAGGCCTCCTCCTTGCTGGCTTGCTAGTCTGGTCCACGTGACTCCTGCCACCTCTACTATGTCGTCGTAATAATCTGTATGGTCAATAGTTTTGATACCAGAGAGTTTTCAAGACAACCACATACAACACAACATTGGCTGCATTATACTAACAATATTATTATACAATTTAAACAAGTATTAACCGCGGGTACTTAGTTCACTGACTATAGATAAAATAATTGTATCTGAAATTTTCATTCTTATTCATTATGGTCTTTTTTTTTAATAGAATAGATCTACGCTTGGCCACCAACTCACCTGATGGCGAGGTACAAGTTATTATTCTGTGCTGATGGTGAGCGGAGCTGAGGCCAAAGATGAAGCACGTTGATCAAGATGGATTACTGCTGATTAATGCTGCATAACATTTCGATATTAATTTCTGACGAAATTTCTGACGATATTTCTGGCGAAAGACAAATTTGATAAAACTCCACTAACACCCAATAAATGAATTCTTCAATCAAACATGTCGCGTACGACATATGCTTAATATTATTTCAATTAAAAAATATAAAAGTCACATAAGTCGCCTAACTCTTATAGCTTGATTCCACTGATATAAATCCCAATCGGCGGGAGCGGTGCAAAAGAATAAATGTCACTTGACATGTGTGGATAAACTTAATCGTTTTCTTATTTCAGTGTCGTTAATTATTAATTATAAGACCCACCCTGTAGGTCTTACAGCGCATACGATTACATTATATCGGGCCAATTTAATATATTTAAAGTGTGAGTTAACACGATCACAAGGACTCAACGCTAATAGTACCTAGCTCGGCTAACTAAGGAGATCGGACGCGACCTTTGAGGTCAAGCAACGGTCTAGTCTCTGGATAACAGACCATGCACAAGACTGCCTTTTAAAAGTGGTGGTACTTTCTTCTAGGCGCTACCGTGGGTCGGATAACCCGTTAACTTCTAGTTCTCAGCTGCTAGTCTTAGTACAAGCAGTCGTTAAGCCAAACGTAGCTTGAAAAACTTTCAACACCAGAACTCGACCACTTGGCTCATACGAAGAAGAAGAAAAACGTTAAAAGTTACCAATAAAATAAAAATATGAAATTAATGTTATAAATCACAATATGAAATGTTTTATGAACTATTTGTCCACATATATATATTATAAATCACATGGCGAAAAATATACGTAGGTAGGCATACATTTTATTGATTGAAAGTTTAAAAAGAAGAAAAATATGAGAGCACTCGATATTAGATTTAGTTCTAAAATAGAGCAAATAACAATTGATATTCGATAATTATCGTTTTGTTCAATTGACGGTTGACGTTGGTCAACCAATTCAACGAATAGCTTGAATAGCTCTAAGAAAACTAGTTTCATTATTATTATGATCTGTCGATTGACGTAAGTCGTCTATTTGTACAATGTAACAAATATTGTATTTTATCACATGTTAATTTTATTCTAACCTCGGTCTCCTACGTTTACAAATAAGTCGGTAATTATTATATTCCATTTCAGATTATGTTTTATTTGTTTGAGATAAATTATACAGATCATGTACATAATAATATGGTTTTCCTTAGTTTATCTTTGACTGTGTACATATTTTAAGGTGATTTGATTTGAAGGATAGCGACACAAATATGTGATTACAATGTTAGCTATCCATGTTTGGGTTTTAACATTATTACTGACACTCATATATCTCTTGTTATTCAAATTAATTAAATGCATATTATTGTCGCGTCTGCGGAATGAACAGTTTTAAAATTATCGTTTGTGTATCGATATGTAAAGTTTAGCAAAATTAATTTATTGCTATTTTCATTATCTATTTTATTCTATACACATGTGGACTGAGTTTATAGAAAATACTTTAGATTTCTAGAGTTGTATATAAGAATACCCTCCAATGATAATGTATAAATAATTCCATGTCACAATGTTAACCGATTTTTACCAAAATTTATATGCGTATTCAGCAGGTCTGAGAATCGGCTACTATCAAACTATATGATGATTTTTCATGCTCCTAAGTGAGGCAAAACAACGTTTGCCGTGTCAGCTAGTAGGTATATAAAAATGTTTGGCCCATCCAGAGAAGAAAATCGTGTTAAACGTGTAATTATTTATTCATCTGCAATTTCAATTCGATATGAGTGCCATATGTATCGAGTCAGTGCACATTATCGTGTCGGGTGTCGCGTCACTCGCGCTATGCAACTCTAATTATAGACGCCATCTTGCATTCGGTTCTGATTGTGCTCTGCTAAATGATGAGATTGCAATAAATATAACATTACGTAGTTTTACAACTATATCGTGCACATTGTTTTGTTCGAATAAAACGGTATTAGTAACTCGGTATAATAAAAAAGTATATCATAAATAGCATGTATATAAATTATATCAAAATGTATATAACAAAATGTATATATCAGAGGAAGTGTGAAAGTGGCACCTATGCCAAAGAAAGTTAAGAGCGCAAGGTTATCTTGGTATGGGCATATCATGCGAAGAGAGGAGAAGCATGTGATTAGGAGAAGTATGAATATGATTGTACAAGGTAGTGGAAGTAGAGGACGACCTAAGAAGATGTGGATGCATTGTGTGAAAGAGAATATGAAAGAGAAAGGAGTGAATGTAGATATGACGGCTCATAGATGAGTGTGGAAGCAAAAAACGGACTGTGCCGACCCCACATAGTGGGAATTGGATTTATTTGACAATACACCATTTAATAATTGTTTTCGAAGAATAAACTTTAACGCATTCGGTACCTGAAATGTTTATTTATGAAAAGTTTCTTTGCTTTGAGCTTATATGCGTCATATTAAGTTAAAATTACGTCTAACTTTAGGTTTTCGTTTTTAAATTAATTCGTATTTTCTGTCAACCATATAAGGCTCATTGCATTATTATTACTCATTTCTGAGCTGCGAAAGTCTATAAAATATGCAATAGTGTAGCGATATCTAAATAGAACAATATCGGTATCGAATCGTTGACAAAGCTACCGTGAACAAACGGCGGCGAAAGGGGATCAAACGCGCCGCGATCGCGTGAAAATCGAGTCGCAGCCGCGCGTGAAAATCGCTCAGCTATCGCAAGTTAATTGTCGAGAGCTTGAAACGTGCAATAAACTTATGTAACGACATGAAAATATTAAAAAAATACAAACAGACGAATATATAACCTCCTCCTTTTTTGAAGTCGGTTAATAAATGTAAGTTATAACAATAGCAAGAGTAAAAAGTTATAACAAAAGCTTTCCGTGCAGGCGAGATTTTTCCTAAACTTTCATCTTATTTCCGATTGACATACGAGTAATATTCATACCCACAAAATATCTGTATTTTTTTTTAAATAATAAGCCCGTTGATGCGGAGACTCTACTGTTAGCAAGTAATAACCATACCACTATAACACAGAAAAAAAGTCTCTTTTTGCTCGCTCGATCAAGCAAATCATATTTTATAGCATCGGTACTTTGATTACGGCGTACATTGATTACACTGTAAGATTAAAAGCGATCGGAATCTCGTACTCTTGAAGGTCAAAGTATCGCGAACCCATTTATGACAGCGATCAAATCACAAATATAATGTTAAAGTCTTCATAAAATGTTTGATAGGGCGACATTAACACCTTTGCAACGAACATGCAACAAAGTAGAAGCAGATCCTTGCAGTTCTTTGTCCGATTCCTTTTGTCGTTTGGCAGAATAGCGAAATGGTGAGAGGTCGAATATAAAATTAGCGTATGGATACTGCCGACAATAAAACGGGTGAAGAATGAGTCAGATGACGAGTCAAAGGTCTGCCTAGTATTAAAATTAATGGTGAATAGTCAGTAATTGGTCAATTAAATTAAAACTTAGTGTAACATTTTTGACGAAATTCTATTGCGTTCATATGACACTGATATATACTAATAATGTATGTAATTTAACCTATTTTTTATTTATGTTGTAAATAAAAGATTTATTTACAGTAATATTAAATTTGACTTTAATGTCTTTATGAATAGTGGCATATCAACGTATAGATAAATATTTTTTAAGAACTATCAGATTAATGAAATAAAATAAGTTCTAGTATTTATGGATGTACCTACGCATCTTTATGTAAGAACGCGCATGTCTTTGTATCGTGCTCTTTGAAAGACCTCTTTACCTTGTGTCTTGCAACCTATTCACAAAACTCAGCCCCAATGTTCTGTTGCTTAAACCTTATGGTACAGGATTGAAACAGACCAGCTAATTGATGTTCAAATTGTTGACAAGACAATAAAAACGTACCAAAGTGAGAAGCCACCAAAATGCGCAATTGTGGAATATAATAAGTCCATTATGTTTACAATTGTGTGCAAAATTTTAGACATTAATAACCTTGTTCAATAGAAGACAAGAAAAATAGTAGTTATTAAATTTTACAAAAACGACGCAATTTTTAACCGTCTACGGAAATTCGCAACATTTGTTAAACTTCATATCAAACTAGCCTTAAGCATATCAATTCTATTGCTTTGACCAAAATATCCGTTGCATACGCAAAAACCAAATTATTTCTATACTGGCAATAATAAAAATAATTTTGTAGTCGCATATTCACAATGATGGATAGCAACTTTAATTCTTTAATTCGTTCAAATTATACAAAATTAGGAAATTATATTATGAATAATGAATTTATCTTGCAATTAAAATTAAATTATCAACTCGATTAATTGCACTTTAATTATGAAATTGAATTATAACGTCAAATTATCATACATTTTTTGCTTTCGAATTCTCTTTTGTTTATTGGCCTGGTACGATGGACACACCATCTAAAGCAGACCACACGCGTCTTAACAATTAATATTAATTTATATTGAACATACATACATATTAATTATAATATTTATCACAATATTTAGAAAGAACTTTATATCCATTTTCGCCTTCTAACTAATACACCTTGTGTTATTTATTGCTAAAGCAACGGTTTCTATTGAACAATATTTATATCCATTACCTGAGTCTTTTATGTATAAGTAAAGAAACATAACGAGAACTTATCAATTACGATGACGATAACAGTTAAAATTACCTTATTATTTAATGCAATAACTGTTCAAATTACCTTTTAATTTATATTTTAAGGTGTTTCAAGTCTTTACCGAAATAACAACTAACAATAAACGTATATTTTTTACCAATGTTATGTTCTGTTGAAATCCAGTGCCTTAAGGTATGTAGGAACGTATGATAATAAAAAAAGACCTTCATGATCGCAAATTACCCTTCTTCTCAACTTAATTTCCTTTTATTAATTTTAATTGATCTTACACAAAGGTTTATCGGTTCTCTTTTATACGCACTTGTTAGGCACGCTACAAGGTAGTCAGATATTAACAAAAATAAGTTATATTTGCTACTTTTGAACGCGGACTTTTTGTGCTCAGATGCATTTCTTTAAAACTCATCAAGAAGCATTTTTATAAAAGTTTAATATTGTTAATGTAATATAATATTGTTTGTGTTAACTAACATCAGCTGACAAATATTAATTTAATTTGAAACGACCAACATAAAGAATATCAAAATTTGTACTTTACTTTGCATTGTGATAGAACATTTTCTAATGCAGTCGGGCAAGCTATAAGGGTTAAAACTGAAAAATCGGAATCAAGCAACTAAAGATGGCAGCGTTCTTTAGAACCAGTAATTTCAGACTGATCATGCTTTACTATTAAGTCAGAATGTCGCTAATTTATGTGGTTACGCACCATGCTAGTCAAATGCCAGTACGGTGTTAAAAAAGTTAAATGAATGTATTTCAAAAGGAATAAGGGTAACAAGCCAAAAGCATGTATTCAACTTTGAAAGTACCATTTATCGAGTCATCTTATGCGTGATTTTCATAATGAAAAGCGTGATCATGATCGTTAATTTCCGAGCTTTCTTTAAGGAGAGTATGCATTTTTAACAGCTTGTTAAAATGGTTTCTTTTGGAAGAATCGTGACGAAAAACTCCGCCTACTTTACAAAGCAATATAGTTGAAATAATAATACAACAGTTAAGTAAGTATCTTGTCAAAGTCGTGCAAGTATTAAAATCGTGAAATAATCCATTCAATAAAATAGCTAAATATTTGTGATAGTAAGTTTGTACTAACTGCAAAATTTGTGAACTTAATTATCCTTTTTTATTTCGATGTGCTTCATTATGTGTCAATTATGTTTCTGTGAATATAACGTTTAACATTACTGTTATTTAGTATGTAGGTGTCGTTATTCCCATTCAGAGTAATAAAATCTTACTAATGATTCCGTGCATTACAATAATGTTATAAGATTCTGTTTTATTTATTGTTGGTATGAATTTCAAAAATAAATCCCCTAATGGGCAGAAACCAATTCATATGTTATCCGCAATAGCAATTCCAAAACACATTTTCCCGATTCCCCCATCATGAAAAATGAATCCCGTCCCATTAAGCCGCTGAAACATAAAGCCATCGCAATCATATTTTCAAAGAAAATCATATTCAGCGGCGCATAAACACAATAATAGAGTTGTCCAATCTGTCGCGTCGGTCCCCTAACATCGGATTATAAGGGGCCGCAGTGACCCTCGCATGTTTTGACATCCCTTTCCAGACCAATGAAATATGTAACAAAGGAAAACGGGTTATTTGTACCATTATGTAGTTAGGTTCAGAGCACTCCTGAGTGAGCTTTTTATTGGCACTGTCCAGTAAACACATGTCTGTCACTTCAAATTGACTTCATACTATAACTATATGGCGGAATATCGGTAAACGCAGTCATTTTTTAAAACCTGTTATGAAGTTTATTTAAACTTTTATTTTATCTCTTGTCAAATGCACGCTATATGTATGTGCTAGTCAAATAAAAAAATAATAACGATAGTATGACTGATTAAAAAACGAAAATGATCGAATTATAACGAAATTGTCGAAATAACGGGCTACGTTCAACTAAAACCGTAATTTTCACATGACACTTCATACCAAACATCTCACGCGTTTGCTGGAGATCTGCAATGGACGATAACAACTAATAAACGTAAATCAGAGTAAAAAATAAGGACATTTACCTGTCGAACCTGCTTATACTGCTCCTCAAAGCTCCATCCAGCGGCACTGCCTTCAGAAGACGATGATGAGGCGGATCCAACCGGCTGCGCGGGCGGCGGCGGCGCGGGCGCAAGGAACGCTGGCGGGGCGTAAGGGAAGCCCCCGGAGGCGCCGCCCCCGGCCAGGGCAAACACACTGCTTGGGGTGGACAAGGGAGCACCCTGGGCTAGAGATGCGAGGGAAGACAGGTGAGGGTGGAGCGATGACTTCAGGGACTCGAAGTCGTCCCGGACCTACGACAAACAGATACAAGATTGATTTATTATGCATCAAAAACAGAAATTGAATGAATTCAATTCAAAAGTGCTTGTATACTAAAGTTTTTATTTAAGGTATGTCTTTGTCATCTCCATAATCATATATCAATTTCTTTCTTAAACTATTGAAAATTCATGATATGTCTGAGGTTACTGACTGACAGTTGTTGTAGTTGTATTTGCCTCAGAGTTTGCTTCAATTAGTTTTCGACAAATGACACGAAAATGCATTGGGATTACATAGGCTCTCTATTTTAAGTCATTTCACTATGGCGTATCGTAACGGAAATGAAGCGAATGCAACTTGTTATAGAGGCACTGAATCTTTTCGTTTATAATATTTTAAACTCACTTTAATCTCCCTCTCCATGGGTCTGGGGGAGTTCCTCTGATGATGCGAGAGATTCATCTGCTGGTGTGGCACCGTGCTGTGGAGCACGTGCGGCTGCAGCGGCTGATGCAGAGCCTAGATCAAACATAACGTAATTTTTTATTTTTTTACTCTTTCCTATTTTGGCACACTCACACACGGCTGGTAAGCCCCATACTGAACCATTTCTAGTTCGTATTATGGTTGCTAACACAACTGATATACTTCATATACTTACAAACATATTATATATACTCGTAGATACATGACTGCCCGACTGAGCTGTCATTATAAAAAGTTTTAACTAATTTAGACTCAGGGTTTGACACCCTGAGTCTAGTCTTATAGCTGGCGGTGGAAGGTGCATCCCGGACAGTCGCGGGTACGCGGTTGTAGGTCGTGGGCCCCAAAACGTAAACGGACCTCTCCAATTTCACAAGTCTATGTACCGGCGTTTTCAGTTGCATCTACTTATATTGCTACGTAAATCTTGCGTTTTATTAGCACCCCTGCGTTGAAATACTTTTAGGTGCGTGTGTGTGAAAAGTGCAACTTGATATGGCTTGGCTTAACAACTGCTCGTACTAGACTAACACCGGGAACTACAATTTAACATGTCATCTGAACCAAACAAAAAAGCTACTTCCTAAAAGACAGTCTTGTGCATGGTCAACAATCCAGAAACTGTTCGCATCGACCGTCGCCTAACCTCGATGATCGCAGATCACCTTAGTTAGCCGAGCTGCAGGCGTCACTTGATGATGGATTACCTGATGCGGCTGATGCTGGTGCTGCTGCAGGTTCTGGTGCGCGGGCGCGTCTCGTCCCACGCCCTCGTCCGAACTTTCGCACGACTGCTCCCCGGACGATTCGCCTTCGGACCGGGCCGACTGTCACAATACATATTAATTAAACACTTTTGCTTTTGAAACCATGGGTGGTTGGGGTACTGAGATCAAGCTTTTTATTGCTGATGTTGGGCGCTAACTTAGAGAGATGTCGGGTGAATTTCGCTCCGGATCGTACCTGGCGCAAAGGCTATTCATCGCTATACAACGCGGCAATGCCACGAGCGTTATCTCTACGTCATTTTCTGTATGGAGTGGTCTATTAAATTAGATTTGTTATTTTTTTTGTCATAAGTTTTAAATTTTATAATTTATTAAAAAATTTATAAATAAATTGAATAACCCATTTAGTTTTATACCATAATAAATTTAATATGAATATACTTATTTCCCCAAAAAAAAATCTTTAAGTATTTAAAGTATTTGATTCCATAAATTTGCCAGAAATAGTTTTTTTTATACAAGAAAGAATATGTTTTAAATTATTTTTGTACTATTTATATATTTATTATGGTACGACAGAAGCTCTGAGTTACAAGGTGTACTTGTACATATTTCTAAGCCTTTAAACAACAATGAATATTTTTGCTACTAGTATTTCTGATAACTAAATTATTCCATAGCTAAAATGCAATAAATTAGGAAACAAATTTTTCAGACTCCTGTTATCCTCGTACTATAATACTTTAGTGTCTATAAGAAAATCAATGTTACAGTTAAACTGCCAACCCGCAAACTGGTCATAAATTACCTAACTACATCCATTCATTTGAAAGAAAATTGCTTTTCCCCATTAGTATAATTACACGACTTTTATACGACTTATCCTGAAATTATCGTCCGGAGGCAGGTGCATCTAAGCCATATGAAAATAGGCGCGTGCGCACGTAAATAGCTTGACATAAAGGCTATTTTCCCGAGGACGTAAAGTCACAGATTAGAGATAAAGTACTGGATATGAAACCAGCAATTACGTATAAATGTCGTGAGGTGTCGGCTGTCCGCATAAGTATGTGAAAAATTATGATTCGCGATGCAGAAATTGTCCACCGTTTATACACGACCGGTTTCATTGAGTGCTATAAATAAAAACAGATGAACTACTTTGCATTAAGCGTTACTATAATTATTTCTTTGAAATAGAATGAGGATGATTATAAATACCATCTTCGTGCCTGTAAATTCATATTATTTTCATTTATTTCTTTCCTATTCACTTGTATTCAAGTCCAATGCATTTCTTTAATTGCGAGTTTTTGCTTTTGCAAAATTATGAGAAAATATTTTTTGCGTCTATTAAAATAATTAGCTTACTGACAATTTGGACGTGTTAATTTAGATGTAACCTATCAAGATACACATTTATTTAATAACTTTAAATGTGCTTTGTGTTTAATTTTTACATGCTTTATGAATAAAAATATAGCGTGCTGACACTTTTTTACCAAAACAAAAAACACCATCACAACAGGACTGGTGTTTTTTTTTTGGCTATTTTTCGTATACTTTTTAATTCAGCATCAATAGCAATTTGTCGATAACAATTTATGTGTTTATGTAGGAATTGGTATGCTATTATTATATGTCACCAATAATACTGACTTTTGAATGAGAATTATTCCGCAATTGCGTTTAATAATGACAGAAGCACCAGATGTTTACCGCAAAATTTATCGCCTTTGGCAGCTTATTTTGGTAGTTATATTGACGCTCCGAATAATACGAAATATCTTTAAATTGTTGAGTCTTTCATGTGTTTATCGATACACATAAATAGACTTGACATCAGCCTTGGGTCAACCACAGGCCCCTCAGATTCAATAATAACCTACAAAGGGCGGGTTTATTGCATAAAAAAACAAATAGTATTTTCTTTCATATGAGGAAAAGTTGCTTTATACATAAATATAACTGTGTCTTGTTTATAAATGTTAATACGATATTCCAAAAGTCTTAGTACAAGTTGTCTCGTCGTACTCAAAAGCCACCTTAGAACGTCTCCCTCCCTTATAATTCATGAAAATGAACCGTAAGCTTTTCGCAAATAAATTGATCGAGTCCGAGCGAGCGAGAAACCGGTCACATTAAAGTTCCATCGGATCCCAATACGAAGGAACTGTAGGCCGCAATCAAATCGTTGTTCGAAATGAGCGCGTTTTGCCGCCGCGGCCCGCAGGCCCACAATTACGGCATTAAAATTATTATTTTATTTCCATTTTTATTTATTATTCGCATTATTATATTGTGTTGAGTTATTATCGGTGAAATGTTTCGTTCGGATAAACGCTGCCGGTGGAACACGCAACCCTTCCTCGACGCCGCGACTCTAGGGATCCGTCGGCACACTTCTTACACACAGCTTTTACAAAATATACAAACTGTGAACATTTATCTCTATTCTAAGCCTGCATATGCAATACTTATAATAAAAAACTAAGGCTATTATCTTATCTTCTTCTTCTAATATATAAAAATTCAATGTCACAATGTTAGTTACAATAATCCTCCAAAACGGCTTGACCGATTTTTACCAAATTTATATTCGCCGTACTCCTCCGAAACGGCTTGACCAAATTTTATATGTGTATTCAGTAGGTCTGAGAATCGGCTTCTATCTATTCTCCATACCCCTAAGTGTTAAGGGTTGTCCACGCTTAATTTTTTTTATTAATTAAATATTTTATGTAAATAGGCAAAAAACGTCTGCCAGGTCAGCTAGTTTCTTATACAATTTTCGTAGAAAAAATATAGATTAAAAATATACTGCACAGCGCTGTAAATGTTACCACATTAGAAGACATTAATGTCTGGAGGTTAATTGAAAGGTTACTCTAGTATCACAGAATAAATGAAAAATGAATGAAAAGGAATTTATTTTGTATTAGTACACGCTTAAGGAGAATATCGAATTTTTGAAAATAATCATACAGGATGATACGTTCTAGTTTTAATGTGGACATTTTATAAATATCTATTTGATATGTACTTTTCAAATTGTACAGTCACGAAGTAGTGTGTAACGATAATAAATTTACACAAATAATTACGAAAATGTTTTTATTTTTAACTTGTAACTCAAAAATATTGTACACAAATTTTATCCAACAAACTAACAGCGACGGAACCCTAATCTGATTCGTATATTTAACCTTGTTTATTCAAACTTTTCTTTCTCATGGTTCCACACAGCTACTGGATTCCAACTTTTTATTGCTTCCCGAGGTGACCACAATTTTATTTAAATACGTATCAATAAATTGGGCCAATTAGCAATTTTTTTTCGGGTTCGTTTACCTTATATGTTTCAGATTTACCTCACTCGGCAACTAAATATGAACGGAATATTTGTTAAATTATTATCAAGTCAGTCCAAAAAACCAACAGCCGCGAGTACCGATAAGTAGGATAACGTTAGCACATAGGCACAGTGCTAATGTTAGAATCAACAGAATCGCACCGAATACGGTGCCCGCTCTAATCTCTCTCGTGATTTAATAATATAATAATAACTGTAACTTGTTTAGTGGGTCGATGAAAAGGTACGTTTTATATTGGACGAGTCAATAATAACGACCGAAATTTCACTACAACTTAACACTTCGAGGTAAATGAGACGCCTCCACGTTTCGCAACCGCATACTTGCTGGATATGAGAATGAGAAACATCATATCTAGTGTAACACACAGAACCGTAAAACCTTTCATAATTGATACAGTTTATATAGCAACAAGCAAAGAAACGGAAAGTGAAAGAATTCATCCACCCCGACCATTAAGCGAGCTACTTGCTTATATTTTGTACAAACAAGAAATGAACCTCATTCCATTCTTAGAAGAATCCCGAGCCTTGATAGAAGCAGGAGGACACACCATTGATTAACGCCTTGCCTTTTTTGAAAAAAATATCAAACAACCAAATTTAAACTTTAACTTCTTTAACATAGTGTTCAATATACAGCTACAAACGATTCGACTACTACCGATATCAATGAAGATAAGGCGGACAGCGTTTTAAACAAAACACTACTCTATTTTAATGATACAGAACAAGTAGCTTCAGTTGTTAAACAATTAGTCGGCGTTACACTTAAAATTGAACTTAGTGTCGCAACGTCGATAGTCTTTGTTTTAAGAGCAAGATGTACATAAAGACCGTTCTAGACAATGTGATATTTGTGATAGAAATCGTAATCGTGTCTATGCGAGTATGTTTTATGAGGCGAAATCAAATAGAAACTTGTAATGAAAGATGTCGTGTGCGCTCAACATGTTTGGTATTCTGAACAAACATAAGCGGTAATAAAATATTGGACGTTGAGATGTTATTGCTGTAAAAGCCGTAGGAGATATCGTTTGAAGCGTGAGGGAAAATGTTGGAGCGTTGAATCACTTCACTATACGTGAATTGGGTATTCAATTCTGTCATCGTGCAAACAGTTGAGCTGCACATTTTAAAATGTAACCAACTTCATTATTCTTCTACTGGTTTTGTTACTCCGACGTTATTTGCGATGGAATTCCTATTTCTCTAATGCACTTTAGTTATAAGAATGCTGTTTTCTATTTTGTGTTTTATGTACGTACTTTAATGTCTATACTGATTTACAGGTGTGTCTAATATTAAGTACTTGTGTATAAGAAAAAAAACATTTGTACGTCAAAAAAAAATCATCAAACGTCTACTCAGTTCATTTACCTTCTACTCGTTGTCTAGTCTTGGTTAATGTAACCTCCACAATATACATGTATATGTACATTAGAGCGGTCACTTAACTTCCCTCGGATAACGCTGCTAAAGTTGGCAGGCGACTCCTGGAATATTTATTAGCAGAGCCGTCACGAGTTCTCTGTCCACACATTAGCGGTGTTAGCACCAGGGACTGGCTACCTGGACGAGGATGTTTGACTAGACGGAAATGCAAGAGCCCGATCATAAAAAGAATAAATTGATATTCGCCACCTCATAAAAATTAAACCAACTCTGGCAAATGAAATGTCAATTGTAGCTATAATAGGAAATAGTCCATCTAAAACCCAATTCAATGGCATAATATTTTCACTTTCTATTTTATCGTGTCAAAATTCCAATAATTTTCAAACAAATCTTATTATTCAATTAAAGACAATTTAAATAAGTACTGATCTCTATATCAACATATTTCAGAACTTCACAAAGATTACAACACAAATTTGAGCAACGTTTTGTCGGCGTCGAAGGGAAATCTGCCTTCAACGTTTACACAACACAATGATTGTACAAGCTCTATACTAATAAGTTGTAAAAGCACCATGCAGCGTCATTAGCAGAACAGAATATTCTGCAATGTTTGGATTCAGTTATTCGCGGTAATGCCATGAATCAGTGGCCCATAAAAAGAAGATAAACCAGCACAATGGCAGCTCGGCTCGTAAGCCACATCTATGTCACAATGTTGCCCCCAGTCACATTAACATTAGTAGACATAAAATAACCGCCAATAAGTCGAAGCACGCATCAAACCGTCGACAAAGCAACAGGTTCTCGGCTCGACAAACATGCGGTGTTTACATTACGATCCTGGGCCTTCATTTAATAATTCTCGGGAACTAAAAGCCTTTGAACATTTCATCGGATGACCCTCGCTGTTTGCACACACTCCTGGCTGGAGATGCTAATGTGGACACAGGGACCTGCATCGCCGATCGCCTCATTGTTAGCCCTTCCAATACCTCCGGCTTCTACTATTTCACTCCGATGTTCGATCTACGCCGATATCTTATGCAAACATTTGGAATTCTTCACGTGTTTTATTTGACTTTCTTAGGGTCAGTCGGAGTCTTTCGCTGTTTGCTGTTACGAGTAAAAGCGAAACCAATCCTTTGAGAATATGACTCATGCCATCGTACTTGTCATTTAAACAATACGGCACGACGGAGACGAGAGATAAACGCCAAATAATATGTTCAAGAGACATAAACATCGTTACGCATACATCGGCGCGTAGATGCTCCAAAGTACTAAGCATCTGCAAATCAGAAAGCTACCGGAATACGGTCGGAGCTAAGTATTTGAGCAAAACAAAAGGTGATAAGGAGAGGTAAATAACCTGAGCCATTGCCGGCGTGACGGTGGCGCGCCGTCAGCCGCGTGAGCGCAAACAGTCATGTCATGTCAGCGGGCGCGCGCCTCGCTCCGCGCCGCACGCTCGCCTCAACAGCTGTTTCACGCCTCGCATGCCTCGCTGAAAATATCAGCGGCGGCCATTTAGCGACCGCTCACCGAATCCGCGCCCGTCAATAGCGCTCTCGGGTTCTCGCCATCCATTCACCGATACGCCGAGTACGCGACGTGCATCTCCATTCTCATCCCGTAGGTACATAAAAATTGGTTCCGCCGGTTTCTAATAGATGCCCATTACGACCGTGCCGACACTATAGAATTCCAAATCATTTGGCCTCGTAATTTTATTCAAAATACCTCAACAGCGGTAAGTAAAAAGAGATCGACTCGTTTATTGTGATGATAATTATTTTGGGAAAACAAAAGCTAGAAAGCGGACGGACGGCGATGCCTATCAGTTAATTATTGTCACCAAAATGGCGGCTTATTGTGAATGCCTCAAAATGGTGGAGTGACAAATCGTTAGGTTTCGTGTATGTTCCGTTTGATTGACGCGTGCCAGATTCCGCACTAATATACCTTTATACATATTTATTTATGCGTAGAAAGCGCAAATAAAAACGGGTTCTTGTACATCGCGGTGAAGATAATGAATTAACGTTTGCCGTAGGGCCGGGCTCCGGCGGAGGATGGCGAGAGATATCATCGGGACGTTTGTCTGTTACGTTACGTCTATTAGTATAGTGTTTACGATCGGAAAATATCGAAGCCTTTGAGACAATTTCGAAGCGTATGACGTTGGGGTCAAATATTGACAGTTCTCACGAGTGTCGCGCGGCCGCGCTTGTGTCACGGAGCGGACGGTGCTATCCTTCCGCTTTTCACACGTATAGGTAATAATCGATCGCTTTTATTGCGTTGCGAGTGTAGGCGCGCCGGCCGGTGACACTTCGAGGAAACTATTTAATGTGACCTGCGGCGAGCTGGAGTTTGCCGACGGATCGAACGCTGGACGTTAAGTGGCCCGACAAACTGAAGAGAAGCCGTGATTTCTCCGAAGTGCGCGACATCGAGCCCTTTGTTGTGCATGATCCGCGGTCTCTCCCTCTTCTGACGCATTGCGCGTGAATTGTGAATCTTCGAGTAAACTGACGCTCGCTCTTATTTGCATTAACTTATTCCGCAAAACGGCAAACAGATATGATCATATAAAGGCCTTTGTGATGCCCAAATGCAGGTTGTATTTGTCTTGACTCATTTTCAAGGAAACTCGTTGATTCGCGAAAGCGACCTCAAATTGAAACAGCGAAAATAAATAAAACTTTATTTTTCCTGCAACTTGATTAGAAGCATCTCAAAAAAATCGCATATCTAATTATATATTCGAAATAAAAATATGCTGTACACATATCTGTACACTGAGATCTCACAGTAAAATACGATATTATAGATTTTTCAATTAATAAAAAAAAATACTACATATGTTATGGTTATATCAAATGAAATTAAATCATCGTTTAGTGCAGACTAAATCCATTCAGAAAAATCATAAAATATATATAAAATCATGGTCACAAATATTAGGTAAATGTAATTATCAAACTACATTATTTTAAAAATTGAACACGTTATTATGGTTTCCGTGACAAAATGACCAAGCAAAATCAACTAAAAAGGGATTAAACATAAACCGATCAATAGACAAACGGATGTGGTATTCTAGTTCAAATTTGAATAAAGAATGACCGACTTGTGTCATTTCCTTTGTGGAAAATGTCCCGCGATACGTTGTTTGATTTCTAATTTTCGTTAAGATATGCTCAAGGTTTAACACATTTACAATTAATTATATTTACGTCAATGCAGTGTCGTTGTTATTCTATAGCAATACTGTCTACTATAAAAATAAAATGATCTCTATTTTGGCAAATACGTGCTTGAGATTGAATAATTTAAACTGCATCCTTCGTTTTGAATATTAAATAAACTTAAATGCATCTTTTATTGACAAAACAACCTTTGACTGACAGTTTTGCTTACAAAAACTAATTACAATTCAGTCGTAAACAAATAATACACTGGACAAAATTACTAAACGAACACTAAATTTAATTGATTTTAAAATAAAATAGTAAATATTACATTGTGTCAGATTTCATAAAGACAATGGACGTGGGACTATATAGTATAGTAGGTAAAGTTATCGTTAACCGCGGTCTAGCTTGGCTTTAACCGATCTCTAACCGTTCTTTAACCACCGCTTAATTACCTGTGGTGCTCATAAAGTGCGTTCAGGAAACTAATGCCCAAACCACAGGTGGGTCAGAGCATAGACTTTGTATTGTAGTGGAAATAACTAACGGCTCAACACTGGCAATCTATGGAGGAAATACATTTCTGACATACATAATGGACTTTCCCGTTTAGATATGTAAATTATATTTATTTGATATATATAATACATATAAAATAAATAAATAAATATTTGGGCACATTTCACACACGGCTGTTAACCCCATACTGAACCATTTCTAGTTCACATTATGCTTGCTAACACAACTGATATACTACATATACATACATACATATTTTATATAGATATTTGACATTATATTGATATTTCACACCCAGACCGACAGACAACAAATTTTGTTTAGCACCTTGTTGGCCGTGCCGGGAATCAAACCCGGAACCTTCTGATTGGCAATCCGGCATGGTAACCATTACGCCAACGAAGTCGTCAAATATATGATACTTATATTTACCATACTCGTTAAATACTAACTATGATTTTTATTATGGCTATTACACTACATACTCGCATAAAAACATGCAATTTCTCTCAAAAATTATTCAATTTTGGATACCAGATAAATAACTTTTGCAAAATACTTCACATCTTTATAAATCGAATAAACCAATATTATTATCGATGTGCAACTGTCCCTCTATCAATCAACGCTCTTCTCAAGTCGATTCGAGTCAGGTAATGTCACTTATCGATACACAGACATCTTTAATATATCAAATCGAATACGCCAATCGATTACAAATGTGATAGTGCATTTCTTTAAATCATTTATAGTATTATTTTCCTTGTATGCTTACAATATAAATCATAGAAGAATGCTTTCGGTAACTTCAAAAATGTAATATTTAATCATTATTTTAAATTTTGACCACTTTGTCCTGATAGATCATACGAAAAGCAGAAGATCGTTAAAATATTCTAACCCTACGTAAAGAGTAAACTATAAAAATAAACATTCATTTTTAAAATCAATATGGACCCTTTGGATATCGTTCAAATAAAAAACTAAAAAAGGCATCGACAAAAAATCGTAATGCGACTCGATCTGTCAACCTGTATTGTATTTTAATCAAATCAAATCGAAGGAGATCGAATGAATAAATCATAATATTAAATCAATATTATTGAAGATTTTATTTAAATGAATTCTTCATTGGACATCCGGTAGAATAAAAAGCAAATAAGTCTTTTTTTATTCGAAAAATAAATGTATTGTAGTTTTATTAGTAACCTTTTATTCGTCAGCCATTTACGTTTGCCATTTCAAGGTATTTTCCTAATTTTAGAATTGATTTTGGGGTTTGCTTCGTTTTTGTCGGAAGTTACATTTGAAAATACTCCATTGGATTTGATTTTTATTTTGATTTAGATTGTATTACGATTCTAGAACTGTAAAAAATAAGCACCAAAAAATATCATCCTCAAATTGTGATAAATTGATGTCCCAAACATTCCAACCACCGCTGTTCGCTGTGCTCAAAAAAATAAACATGTTAATCCTGCCTCAATACCATTGCATGTTACACCACTTACACAAATCAGATAATCGAAAATAATTGATGATTGAATCCGAACACTACGACATGAAAGTCAGATCTTGCCTCAAGAATACCAAGAGCGCATACTTGAAATTATTGATAAATCAATGAAACTCTCAACGAAAGAGGCACTAAATCAAATGAAACACTGCCTATCAGAATGTTTTGACGTCCAGAACGCGTACGATATTAAACTGTCCGGTAGATGGCGTGATAAGTGGCTGTCAAACAGAGCTGTCATTAGCTTATTAATGACCGTTCGATGCCATATCGATAGATTAAATGGTTATTTGAATTTTATTGTGGCTCCACAGCCAGCCAATTCTTTAAAAACTAGCCTCTGTGTAGATGAAATGGATTTAAAAGTAAACGCTTTCTTTAATGATAAACTCGATTTTTTAAGCTCGAAGCTAAATTAACATCTGTTAATTGTATATTCACCACATATTAGTGAGTACACTCATTGCATTCATTCTCGCAAACCGGTTCTCGCCTTCGATGTTTTGAATCAAAGGATTCAAAACCAGGTTCCTGAGACGATTCGCAATGATCTAATTAAATTTGCAGCACTGTATGCGTAATATCATACGTCAGTTGACGGAATACAATGGCACCCACGCGTCGTCTGGCGATTCCGCAACCCATGTAATTTGTGAACATTTGCATCTCACTAAAAATTAAGTTAATTCAATTTGTCTGCTCACAAAAAGGTAACAAACTAGCCTGACCTAACACTTTCGCTATTATCCTTCATTTTTTCAAAGGCAACACTGTCTTATTTAGCTTGACTTCTCAAACCTTCGCCTATGAGTCCAATTTCATACATACGATAACAAACTTTAGCTGCCCAGCTATAAAGCTTAAAACGGCTTAATCGTTAAGCGAGTTGTGTCTGTTTTGAGTCGCGTATATAGGCAATGGACCACACACGGTCGCAAGTCAACATTGGTCCCAAAAACAACAGTATGGCACTTAGTATAGTTCACAGTATCAGGTAAACTAGTAGCTTTGGAGGCACACGTCAAGGGATCGATGCTGGTTCAAATTTTTATTTGATGGATAAAACAAACTTTGAAGATGGGAGAGTTTATATAAACCTTCTGGATTGTAAAAACGTATATTATTATAAAAATGTTGTCAAAAATATGTTTGTGATTATAATTATCTTTATACGTACCTATGCCGTAAAACTCCTAGATAATCGTAGAGCCCCTACGAAAGATCTACGCGAAGTCTACAACTTTTTAACTAAGTTATACTAATAACTAAAGTTATAAAAGTGTCCAATAACTATATTGGACACTTTTGTAAGGCAGGCAATCTAATGTAAGCCTCCATGGCACGGTCGCGAATGCCTCCAGTTTGAGGGTTAGTGAATAAGTTTGTATTGTACATATGAATTTGAATAAAAACATTTTGATTTTGATTTTTGATTTTAAATCCTATTTTTTTGATTTTTTTTTTCATTTATAATGATTTTAATTTTTTGTTTTTTTCTGTATTCTGTATAGGTAAAAAGAACTAAAGTGACTGTATTTCCATCGGATTGTACGTAAACAAGCTAGGCGTAGGCGACAATAGAACCAGTAGCAGCCAGACGGGGCAAAGACTACACGATGACACGTCATAACTCATACGTATTTACATCTTTATTACATCTACACTTTAAAAAGTCTGAAACAAAGCAAACCAGATTTATTTGCATCATACACGTAGAACCTTCTTATTCTTCGAAAGAGCTAAGTGGCCAAGCTCTGGTTTCAAGAGTTTTTAAGCCGACCGAATCCCTCTGACTTGGCTTAGACTAGTGCTAAGATTAATAAACGGTACCTACAACTTAACGTGTCATCCGACCCATGGTAACGCCTATTTAAAAATTCCTTTTTAAGCAACAATCTTACGTCTTTGCTTAACCTCGACGATCGCGTCAGATCATCTTAGTTAGGCTCTCATTCGAGCTACAGGTATTACTCGTTAAAATCAACCTAAAATAAGAACTTTAAAACAAACAACGAATCAATAGTACCTTACTCGTAATACTACTATAGGTACTATTGCTATGAGTACTTTAAGATTCTTATTTTAACTTAATTTTAGTAAAGCAGGACTAACTTGATATGAACTACTTCTAAAATGTAAAAAAATATATTATTTGTAATTATTAATAAGGTTTTTGCGAGAATTTTTCCCTTGTCGTCAATATTATATATCAACCCTTAATGCAATTATGAATACAGTAAAATATATTTTCAGTGCCGTATTTACACTCATGAGCAAATACATATATTTATTACAAATATTTTACAAATATTTACACGCATTTGGACAAATAAACGTTTTATTTATTTATTTATTATTTATATTAAATACCAATGATGAAAATGATGGATCCTAACGAATATCCTCAAACTCGGCAAGTCCTTGCTAACTGTAAGCAGTAAAGTTGGCATGGTAATGGTCGGCGACAGGAAGAGGCGTGGCGCATGCGCATTAGCGACTGTTCCCCGAACAGATCGCGCCTTTTGGACCATCATCGAGATATTTATAGTCTGTGACATTGTCTTTAGCCTTTTATAAAGGACGATAAGTGTTTTGTCCTTGGAAAATAAGCTTTTGATGAATTCACAATTCATGTCTATACCAATATTGTAAAGAGGCAAAGTTCGATTGTGTGTTTGTTAGACGCGAACGATTTGAAAAATTTTTTCATTGCTGAGAAGCTTTCAAATACAAATATCTTTATTTGACATGGTAAATAAATCAAAATCAACAAAATTTTATGGAATCCAAAGGCTAGTTCTAACAAAGGCTAATCTAACTAGTTGTAAAAAACTGTATATTGGAAGCCAATGTCTTCCTACATTATCCTTGAGTAACATAGGCTTTATTTTGTTTCTCTTTCTTACTTAGATTGTTTTTAAGCCCGTGCGGAGCCGGGTGATCTGCTATAAAATAAAATATATATTACGCTAACATTACGCATTTTAGATCTAAAGAATGAAAGCGCGATTGCGCAATGATTTGAAGGTCATTAATTGTGAGGAAACGACAGATGGACATAATTATTTGTAATCTATCTTTCATATACGAGTATAAGTAGGTATTTTAATATAAGTTTTTGCCATTACTTTGTTTTTAGTCAAGTAAAAACAAATACAAATACAATTTTGATAGCTTTTGCGCCCATTAACCGCCCTCTGCGCATATCATCATCAGTCGCGACACATATTTAAACTTTAGCTATAAATTAATTATTATTAATAGTGTGATTATTTAATTAGTCAAGTATATTTTTTCAGTGGTTTTAAAAGAACTAAGTCGCTGGTCTAGTGCTAAGCATCAAACTAGCCTATACATATTCCAGTTTAACAAATCCCGGACCGTTTCGAAATTGTACTTGTATGTCTGATATAAGTACATAAATTATTTTTATGCTTCGATAGTTTTCTTAGTAACATCTAAGGAGGGCCAATTTTTAAGGAGGCTCTTGGAGTTTGAAGAGTACCATTCACTGAACAAGTAGCTCTTCAGCTTTTATCAATACGCTACTGTGTTACGGACCACACTGTATCTATGTGTAAGTCCTTACACTTATACAACATTTATGACAACGAAGATTTATGAGGTTTTATCAATTTCCAGAGAAGTTCAACTATTCATATCTAATGCCTAAGTCCTTATCATTAAATAAAATTTTCTTTGGGTTAACAAATGGAAGAGGGTATGCAGAAAATTAAATCTGTAAACCAATATTATATTTTTTAAAAAACAATGAATATGAATGAAAATCAACAATCGAAGTTATACACGGCATAATTTGAACAAATTACAGACTATATTAAACATGCTTCAATTTACTATATCTAGGTAATTCCAAAGCTTTTTTGGCGCTTAGACAGAATTAAGATTAATGAAATATATTTTAATATAAGCATAGCGCCTGTAGCTCGGCTAGCTAAGGTGATCTGACGCGATCCTCGAAGCTACGCAACGGTCGATGCGGACGGTGTTTGGATGGGTGACCATGCAAAAGACTGTCGTTTTTAAAGTGACATTTTCATCTAGACGCTACCGTGGTTCGGATGACACGTCAAATTGTAGGCCCCGCTGTCATTCTTAAGACAAGCAGTCGTTAAGCCAGTTCAAAGGCTTTCGGGCGGCCAGAATTCTCTCGACACCAGATCTTAGCCACTTAGTTCATACGAAAAAAAAGAAGGAGAATAGTAATTTTTATAATTTATATTTTATAAATTACAGTGTATAACAATAGTAACCCTCATATCGAAACGTAAAAATAAACAATAAATGAAGTAAACCAACAGACAACTGTTTCGACACAGGGCAAGGCAATCTTATGACAGTGTCCTAAACTTGAGAGGACAAACACGTGGGATACACGAGACTGGAAGAGACTATCATTCTATATGGGAGGGCTTTCTGGGAGGCCTAAAGACATATTTTGACAAAATATGAAAAATATACTTGGATAGGAAATTAAAATTTTATGTGAAGAACTAATCGTGCAATAATAAGGCCCTTTAATTAACAATAATTTATAAATAACTTGGTTAAAACATAACAAAGAAAATGCATAATTTGGTAAGATTTTTTATAATTCGTTATATGTAGGCATTTTTTTAAACTTCTTAAAAACTAAAGTTATTTATCAAGAGACAAACTTGTTACTTCATTTACAAATTTCTTCAAAGTAAATCTATCTACCAAAGTTAGACTTAAAAAGTTTTGCGTTTACCAAAGTAAGACTTAAGCAGTTACTCTGTAGGAAGGTACTTTATATAGAAAAAAATTTCAATAATATGTTCTTATTTTTGTAGAAAAAAATATAACGTGGTTAATTATGTTGAAAATTATTAGCAAGAGAAATATTATATTAAACAAGCTAACCCGTTAAACATTGTTTTGCCTCACTTAGGGGTATGAAAAATAGATAGTATTCGATTCTCAGAGCTACTGAATGCGCATATAAAATTTGGTAAAATCGGTCAAGCCTTGTCGGGGAGTATAGTAACTAACATTGTGACATGGAAATTTTATGTATAAGATAAAATTATTAGTAATGTCTCATTCTTCTTACATGCCGACTTCATACTACCAAAAAGAGCTTTTGTATTTATTCAATTGAAGAAAACGGTAGTTTGTTCAAAATAAATCAGTTAGTAACATTATTCCCATCCCTCTGTTTACAAAAGGTGGTACAGAACCTCTGGTCTGAGAGACCACCGGTGTTACATCACCAATTCAAATTATAACAAAACTTGCAACTCATCTATTGAGTGAGGAGCGTTAAGATTATAAGTTCTGTTTGGTATTTTAGTTTGTTTTTGTAACCTTTGGCAGATTAATGAATTTTGTTAAGACAAAAAGAACAAATAGATTTAAATTTAATTTATTTATAAATACAAATTTCGCACTAGTGTTATTATCAAAATGTTAAAACGTATATTTTGATAAGCTTTTACATATACATTTAAAAGTGCACGAAATCAAAAAAAAACCTTTTTACTTAGCACATATAAAAATTTACCATATGGAACTAGGCACATAAAACATATTAGATTTTTACTTACTTGTAAGGATATTTTTAGAAATACAATTCAAATATAAAACCAATTTAAATTTATTATGCTGGCAATTATGACAATTGTACCATATAATGCGAACATAATATTTCAATACAACTCCATTAACAACAGTAAGCTAATTACTGCTTAATGACGCAAATACTTATATTAATGCTGAATTACTAATACGTTAATACACTATATACAAATTTACACAAAAGTTCTATTATTCAAATATTAAAAACAATATCGTAGATGAAGAAGAAACGTTAACTAACCTAAAAACATCAACAATCTTACCAAGAATAGTGATGATAAAACATAAAGAATACGTGTATAAAAGTTAACTTTATGCCAGTGCCAAAAGTCATATTTTACTGAGAAATGGTCTGACATAGTTTCTATGTAAGATCTCTGAGGACAATGAGCGCGACGAGACACATCACCTCCAACCTCCGATTGAGAAACCCAATTTGAATAACAATCAATAAATTAATGTACAACCGTAATTTATTCATAAGCGGAGTCTGTGACACACTGGCGCGACGAGACTGGAATCCAAATGAAATTTTATAAGAAGCTCCTTTTCAAACACTATTGTAATACTTTTCTTAACGTATCATCATTATCGACCGGCCACAATAGCTCTTTGAGCGTTGTCGTTAAAGTCCACTAATCTCTTTACACGTAAAAACGTATGGAACCGAATGAGTTTCTCGTGTTGGAATAATTAGTCTGCAATTGAAAGCATGCTTTATTTCAAGAGGCCGCACTAAACGGACATGACACGGTTGGCCAACGGTAAAACACTTTCACGAATACAATGATCATTTAAAAGAGTGTAATTCCGTAACGTACATTGGCATCACTTAGCCACCACTCGTTTAGATTTGGAAAGAAAATAAATTGTCCATGGGAGACTTAGATACTTAACATGCCGTTAATTACGGACCGTAATCACATTTCGCCAAACGCGTTACGACGTGTCCCATCCCTTCGCTGTTCTAAATTTAAATACATATTATTATAAGACCGGGAGCTCAAGGCACGTTCCCTGTGTCTATTGAATCGAAAATAAATCATTTATGTGATTTTGACGCATGGTTTTCATTAAATACTATCTTCACAACACAACAGCGCTATACATGGCTTCGGATAACTGAAGATAGGTTTATATATATTATTTCGCATTTTTTTCATTTGGGTGTAACATGTAGCTCAGTGTCGGAAAACATAAATGCCGAATTAGGGCGGCATTACATGCGAATAGAGTTGCGCAGACGGAGCATCGAGTTATCGATTTGCGTGTCGTCACGATCGCCGGCAGCGATTCGAGTCGGGACGATTCGCATATTTAGATAATACTTCCCTAGTTAGATTCACAATAATCAACACTAATGGCGAACGAGATTATTTGGAGATATTAACAGAGCTTTGCTTGCTTGGTATATTTTTCGGGTTGCTGTTAAAATATGGCTCAAAATTGCAAATGAATCTAGCCCATCATGTCATAACATTACAATAAAACGTTCTATTCAAAATCACCTTTAACAAAAAAAAACAATAAATCAAAAGTTAGATAAAAAACAAAGCGAAGTTGTTAACATGGATGATATGTTACTTGTTTCTATCAAACTTATATTTTTTATTGTATAATAATCACAGATAAACGTTGCGTGTCTAAATCGGAGCCCGAGGGAAACAGTAGCAAAGATCGCAGGCCCAAATTGGCGGCTGTCAGCCAACGCAACGTCAGAACACCAGATCGACCGTCGATTAAACTCGATCATCGATATCATGGGAATCGATTATACGCTTTGTCTCAGCACAAAAAGTAGCAGATATGTTTTATTGCACACTTTCACAGGTTCATTTTGCAAATTGATTTAAATACTTAAATCATTTCTGAAGTGCTACTTACGTATTGCAAATTAGTTGAATGAAATAAACTATACCATCTATACCAATATTACGAGTATAAAAGGGAAAGTTTGATTGTTTGTTTGTTTCACGCGAATAGGCTCTGAAATTACTACTAGCTACTCAGATTATTTTAGAGCACGTGCGAAGCCAGGACGGGATGCTAGTAACTAAATAATTTAACTTAACTTTTACCTGCCTCACAACTTAAAAATAGCATCATATTGCAAAATAAGAAATACCTGCTCATTTTGCGATTAAAACAGTTAACTGTTACATCTAATTGCGAGCTTTCCCGCCAGTCGGCTTCACTTCAAGATGGCGTCGTGATTTCACGTCATTAGGAGTATTTAGACTAGTTATCATGCGACCTACCCGCGTCCTCTCATTACGAACTGCCGGTGTCTCCCAACACTAGGAATAAGCAGAAATAATATCGGACATTATAAACTGGAATCGTAATTCACTTGATCGATGCCCGAGCTAGTGCGGCGCGAAAGGGGTGTTGTAAAATCGATGTAATTAGTATGAAGTGCCGTCAATACCTGTTTCCTATGACCAAACGAAGTATTCATACTTAGTTATGATTCTGTAACATTTATCTCGAGTGATTTGGCTTAGCAAGCGTTAACAGTTACGTTGCGATACAGGATTTTGGATGGCCTGAAAAGTTAGACTAACGAAAATGTAACAAATAGGTTGGTCAAATGTCACTGTCAAATCTGTAACATTTACGTATTTTCTTTTTTAGTTGCGTTTTATTTCTATACCATATATCAATGTTTCATTGCGTGCTTAGGTATGTAGTTATGTCACAGAATAATAACTAGTATGGTTATGTATATGTTACACAAATAAAATATAACCTGTACCAATATTTCTCAGAACACTATCCTGTTTGCCATAACTATCGATGGTTGCGATAAAATTGATAACCACATCCTCACCATAGTCATTATTACTCAACAGACAAATAACAAAAATAAAGATTTATAAAATAAAACTTATAGGTTAATAAAGATACTACCATTTACAGCACAACATCGTCGTCGATTGAAAAAAATAATGAGGTAAATCATCTCTATTTTTACTATTGTATCGACATATAAGAGAGGTATCATTAGGGATGCGACGCAGAATTCTGAGAATCGAGATCGTTTACGTAGAACCACAGATTATTTAATATGGTAGAATGGGGTATCTGCAGCGCTGGCGTGTGGGCCGTGAGAAGATGTGCGATATTTCTTATCTCTCTGATTGACAGTCCATTTTGCAGCTTGTTTTTTTTTGCAGAATAATTGGAGCAATCAAACTGTTTTGTTGGAGATACTGGGAGTAATTGCTCTGGGAAAGTGGACTAAGTATGTTATTACGCACTAAGTTGGTGTATTTTTCCATGCAGCTTAATTGTTGTGTTAAAAAGATATATGTAATGCTTATATTTGCTATATATTTAGCAATATCATAAATTCCATAGAAGGTATAAGAATATGGCCACAGTCTTAGTTTAATCAAATAATTAAATACCAGACTAGAAAGGCATACCAAAGAATCAAAAAGTGAGTATGTACATTATATTCATAAAACAAATTAGCAGCTAAGTACGTGTCGGTATAAAATATTTACCGTTGTGCGTTAGTAATGTAGCCGCAAAAGACCTTCATCAAAAAAAATAACAGCGATTAAACAATTAATCACGTCGATTACGCATGTGTCACATCACTAGTTCCGAAAGTTTATAGAGACAGCTACTTGAATGGAAAAAATCATTATCTCAAAGCCTTTTGTGAGGACAGCCAGAGCTTTTATGCGGCCTTAATTAATTATTTTTAATGCTGTCGCCGCTTTGTCCGCCTAAAAGTATGGCGCAAGAGTTAATTTATTTCATTAAATTTGGCGCCAAAATATTTTAAAGTCGTACCAGCCATAATTAAATCAACTAAAGCCAAATTGCAACTGCATGACAGTAGCAATTTGGCTTTAGTTGATTTAATTATTATTGAATGAAAGTAATATATTCAATAACATCATTTTACCGTTTTTTCTTTAATAGCATTACACTTATATTCGTTCCTATATTCCAAATTAACTTTGGAAACATAATAAATAGATATTCCTTTAGCAGACCGAGCGAGCAAAGCGAGCGAATTCTCTTCAATGACTAGCCAATTTTGCTTTTGTCTGTTTGTATGTATGTTGGTTCTCCTACAAAGGCCGTAGTTTTGAATCTACCTCGAAGAAACTTGGTATACAGGTACTATTACCCAACAGAATTAATTCTTTGCCGAATTCCCTGTTCCCCAATGACTACAATCTAGCGATTTTCAAGGCGAGAGTGAACCGGTTCCTTCTAGGTAAGCGCGATCCACCGTAGACCTCAATATCACTTACCATCAGGTGAATTGTGGTCAAGCGCTGGCCTATTCGGAGTAAAAAAAAAAACAGAAATTGTTGGCGAATTTTGATTGGGAGGGTGGTAAAAAAAATACAGCGCTTTTTACTGGTCGATTTCAATGGTGTTTGGCAGAGCGATTAAAAACCATTTATTTAAAATAGTTTGTTCGAATACATTGATTCAGTAATTATTTAGATATGAAGTGATAAATATTCAACACAAAAGATGATCAAATAATCATTATCACCAGTTCGCGAGGTCTACTGATCGAAGAACGTCTAGTATACATAAGTACATCCTAGACCAGCTATCATAGGTTTCATAACGTCCATGAATGATTTATAAGCATTATTAAAACACACTTCATGCATTTAATGTAAACAAGAGGCTTTTAACAATATTTACGTTGCCACTAAGGTACTTAGATAATAGAGATGAGCCGCAGCGAATACATGTTTTTATATTCATTTCTTCAAACCTATAGTTACGTCACTATGCTTTAATATCGTACTTTGTAGTGGAGACCATCTTAGACCGATTTTATCAAATAAGTAAAGCTAACTAAAAATACTATCGACTAGTCGACTAGTCTATGTGGCGCTGCTAGTGCTATTTATTCATCGGTTTTATTTAAATATCAGAAAAAAAAAATGATAATGAGTGTCGTGACATGTAATTGTTTATTATTATTATTATTTTATTAATATTGATATCATTACATATTGACATTTATTACAAATTGATTGTATTACATATTGTCATTTTTTAATTTTCAAATTCTTACGTATAATTGAATAATAATCAATAAATGGTTTATCTTTATCTTGACCTAGAATTACATTTAAACACATTCAAAAGTTCACATTGAAAAAAGCATATCTTTAACAGTATCAGAGCTAACTGCGCGAATAAAACCGCAAGATCAAGCTAGTTCGATAGATTTATGATAAGGTACGTTATTTCTTGTAGGCGGCGTCTTTGTAGTGTGAATGTCAACACGGCAAAGATGTTTTCCATACCTGTGCATTGGTGTCGGTAAATAGTACTGACACTAAAAATATTTGTATGGAAATTACAAAATCTTTTTAATGGGTTTATTTTACTGTGTAATAAGCACCTTGATTAGCAAATATTGTTTTACAAGACCTTTTATATGATGACACGGTTTTCCTATTACCTATAACGGAATATTTTCGTACTGTCACCGGTATTTATAAATAGATCTGTTTGAATAGAAACTCATACGTTACAAAGTATAATTAATATTCATAATATACTCCCATAATCGAGTAACGGTGTTTATACCAAAAAATAACTTTAAAAGCATACATTCAAATCGTATATGTATCTATGTCACATGTTTATTGGTAGATACAACTTTATATAGAATACATATCTCAGTGCTGATACTTTAAGGAACCTTTATGCAACAACGTTTTATACATAAGTTTAAAACCTACTAAGCTATTATCATTACGAAGAATCATTCCCTTCAAAGAGCATCTCATTACTAGAATTAGCGGAAATAACAGAACAACTCATACAAAATGAAAGAAAGGATAATTTATTCCCAAGGAAACCTACACCTGCCCAGGGACCGTACAGCGCATCAGTTTTATTTCCTCAGCGTTTTACTACGCCCAAAAGACTGCCTTAATTTGATCCCTGAAAAAGCTTCATTTCCCCTCATTTGTTCGGCAAGGGTAGGTCTATGTACGTGGTTGCCGGTTAACACAAGTTTTAGTGCTAGTAAATAATTAAACCACCTAATTTGATGCGAAGAAACATGGTTTAGTGTACGGTTTATGTGGGCCAGCCTCGATTGAATGACGGCAAATGTTTCGCAATCAACAAAAACAAGGGGAGTAGATTAAAAGGAAATAAACTTCGCCTTTGGTAGCGCAATGCTTCTTTCTTCTTGTATAAAGAAAATCCTTTGTAACCGTAGTCTATTTTCTAGGCATAATTTTAAGAACATATGTGTTTTACAACTTTGCTGGTCAAACTTCCTATTTAAAGGAAAATTAAATTCCTCAATATGACAAACAATGTAATTTAGAAAGAAAGAATCATTTATAAACTAGAAAATGCTTTTTATTAAAGGTCAAACGCCAACGGGTCGACCAACTAACGAAAAACAATCGCATTCTTAAGTTTGCTGCTTTTATTTGTATTTGGGTCTAGATATGTTAGATTTTTTTTTAGGTATCGTTTCAATGCAATATCGTCAAATGACGTGACATGTATAGAAGTGGCGTAAGCTATCGAAATGTATTGTCGACAGTCTACGTCACTCTCATACCTCTCACGTCATTTGACGATATCGAATTAAAGCGACACCTAACATGATGGCAACTAGTCAAGGCCCTAATACAAATAAAAGAAGCAAACTTAGTACCAAATCTGTATGGAAGTCACAATCGAAGACGTATGCTATTGTTTTTCGTTATGTGGTCAACCGGTTGCGCGTTGGCTCATCAAAAGATTACTTCGTCACAAACACAAGCAATTCTAATTGTTTTACGTTAGACGGCGGTCTGCCTGCCCGCTCGCAAGCGGTGGCCGAAAGAAATTAATCCTTGATATCACGATCACAACAAGTGAAAGTCTTCGACTTAGACGCGTCGAGTTTCTTCAAATCAGGGGGGAGCTTCTTACCGGTGTCGTGTTACGATGACAAGCTTTGATGTGATTAGATCGAAACACGATATGAATCAATGTTACGTGTCCGGTTTTGTGACCGACGTGATTTATACTGAAGATTTTAAATATTTTTGAAGACTTTTTTGTTATTTTATAGTGACAGATATGATGTGATATGTATAAAAAACGAGTTCTTATTTCGAATACATGTACTAAGCTGAAAAGGGGTTTAATCAGCGAACTAGAATAAATGGAAGAGTAACTCCATACAATTGCCCCTTAGAATTTGTATCCATCTACGAACACAATTATACTGCTATCCTAACGAAACACACACACACACAAAGCTCGCACGTGATTGGTGCCGTGCCTCACCATGTGACGCCACGCGGGCGCGCGGGTAGCTGTTTTACCCCGCCCACCGCGGTATTTTACGAAAATGCGTGGAACCATTTAATCGGCCAAGTTACTATTCTATTTAATCTAGTTCGGTGGGTTCAATATATACACTATACATTAAGACATAAAAACTTTTATGTATTTAGAAATGAAGAAAAAAATATTAAGTAGTTATTCCTTAAAAAAATTCTTCGAGCTGAAACAAAAAGTATGAAATTGCTAATTTTTTTTTCTCTATTTCAGAGTGTAAGTAAAAGTGGTTCTTTCAATGAGCGATTACAAAAGTTTCGCTACTTACTTACTAGTCATGTTACTAAAAGGGAAACTTACTAATCTATCACAAGGTATTTCCCATTATTGATAAAGAAGTTTTCCGTTTTCCTTCCAGTCACAAGCTATTTACACAGATTAAATTACGTAAGATTAGTCATAAAGTTTATGTGGGTCATCATCATCATCATCTATAGCCAGTTCATCCCCATTGGTAGGTAAAGGTCCTTTCTCTTTCACACTATTCACTTGGGCCCTGTGTTAATCCGTTGCAAGATTGAGAACTATTAAGAATTAGCTACGCGATATCCGCGTTAATCCTGGATATAAAGATACCTTTATGTTAATCCAGGGCCTAAGGTATCTCCATACTAAATTTCATCCAAATTGGTTTGGCCGTTTCAGCGATAAGGAGTAACAAACATACACACACAAACTTTCTCTTTTATAATAGTGGTACAATACGGAGTAAAAAAACTATCAACATCTCTAAAATATCTATAAGTATGACACATTGTTAATGTAAAATATTATTTCAAATAATATATCAATATAATGTCAAAAATAATAAAATTAAGTCTAAAAGACAAAGCTCCTAGCCCAATCGTACCCTTTAGGCTGGCAGGAATTTCCTCGCTGAATCGCTAGACAAATTTGCTGCCGAAGTTATTAAAAAATAATTCAACTAATATGATTAAACATAGCTTAAGAATAATATTTACAAAGCATAGTTAAAACGAAAATTTAATATAAAATTAAAATAATCAAATTTTACATTTTATTTTATAATCTAGAAGTTTCTGAAATTGGGCGTAGATTAAAAGAGAAATCAGGCGAATACCGCTCCGGATCGTACCTGGCGCAAAGGCTATCCATAGCTTTACAACGCGGCACCTACCGTACCCTTAACGCAAGCGTTATGGGTACCTTTCCGTCAGGTTCTATCCGGAGTGGCCTATTAAATTAATTTTATGAGTGGGTTTTTTCTTTTTTATTACTTTTTAATCTTATTGTATTTTATTAATTAATATTATATATATTTTTTTTTAATTCATTGGCCACAAAAGTAACACACAATCTTTTCCAGAAAAATCTAGAAGTTAATTGAACTAATATGTAAAAATATAAATCAAACGTAAAAGTTGGTTAGTTCTATGTAAGCCTGTAGGATTCGCCCGCAGCAAAACTAGTGATGATCTGCATTCCCTCGCATCAATCTTCCGCCCACCGACAGGGGCATTAGGTGCATTCATTGTTTATATCTACACCAAAGAGGTTGCATACAGCACAATTATTCCGGTCATTAGGAGGGCGAATTGCGAGGTTCATCCTCAATACTATTTACGGCAGATGTATGATTGAAAAAAAAGTATACTTATATATAAAAAATTATAAACATAATTATGATTTGGCCGAAGATAGAACTACCTGGAAAAAACTCAACAGACAAGAGAATGAATTAAAAAAATATGAATATAAATAAATTATAATAATTATAATTATGAGACAATAAAGAATTAATTAATTAAACATGTTCTGAAAATTATAAATGACCAAAGAAGTTGGTCCTACTTTCTTCTAATTTAATAAATGCGAAAGTGTCATGTGTGTGGTTTGTTACTTATTCACGCTCAAACGGCTTAACCGATTATGATGATATTAGATATGACAATAGGTTAGACCTTAGACTAACGCATAAGTTACTTTTTATCCCGAAACTTTACTGGTTTTAATAATTTCTTAAAACATTATTTCTTTATTATAAAATAATCGTTTCTATTACTATATTTTGAGTGACTCACCAAAGCCAAGAGCGCAGTTTTAAGATATAAAGGTGAATCTAGTCTACACACAATAATTAAGCTAAATTTTAAGTGGCCCTGTCTCTTTTCTTCATTAAAGACCAGAAAGAGACTGCACTATCTCAACCATAGGCAAAACAACTAAAATCGCGACAAATAAGGCAAATGTAGTTGATTTTAACGCATCCATTACATTACACTGACCATATTTCACGTCATCTTTATTTGTTTCGTCTATGGTTTAGATCACGCCTTCTCTTTCTAGTCACTAATGATAAAAAAACGAGATAGAAAGAAAGAAAGAAAAATGTTTTATTATGCACAAGAAATAATTACAAACATAATATAGAAAATCAAATGATCCTTGTGCACAAAAGGCTCAAGTTCAGCATAATGCTGAGAATACCTCGTAGGTCCTTCAGCGCTGGTTTTCTACCTGCGCCTTAACTAACTATCTAGGCACAGTATATGGCCAGTGAGTTAACAGTAGCAGCAACTTTAACACAAATTTTCACAACATTGAAAATACACTATAAGATAGGGATACATTGAATTCAGTTAAGTAGTGTGTAGACCAGAAACGCTAACATTACCATAAGGATATACCATACTTAGCTACTCAATAAGATACTATAAGATGAAAATATATTAATATCATTTGAATAATTGCCATAGCGGCGACAGTCAGTCGGTTTAATTAAGGCCAGGCTGCACCGATCGCAATATATCGGAACGCGATTATAATCGTACGTCTTCGCGAAACCTTACCAATGCGCCCGTGATACGCGGTGTCGCCTTACATAACCGCACTTATTGTGGTTTATTTTATTTGTTTAGACTGGACACTGGTGATTGATTAATTGTGAAAGAAAAACTGGTGCAAAAAAAGACAGGCTTTTGGGATTTGAACTCGCGATATGTGAATTGGCGCATAGCGCATAATTGGATAGTATAAGGTCTGTACTTAAATGTTTCAATTAATATTGTGATATTTTCTTTTGACCTTCAAAAAAGTTAGTGGTAGCAAAACGCAAATCTTTTCGTCTTGGCTAGCACGAATAACTTTAATTGATCAAGATTGTTTTTTTTTTACAAATTTCTTTGGTTATGTCAAACCCTATATATTAATTATACCCGATATTTATTTCGTTTGTGAGTTCACAATAAGTCAACTAGTTTATTTACTTAAATGAGATCACATAATTTATTTATTTAGAATAATAAATCTCATATTTTATGTACAAAAAAGAAACTATAAGCTAAGTAAAATAATTTGATCAACGCTTTGTATCAAGTCTATTTCCAGCTCTTCAATAAAATGATAAATATATATGTATGTATTTATGTTTATGTCTAAAAATATACACATGAGCTATCATGACAGGTGATCAACGGTCAACGCGATGCACCTAGCATTGCACCAAACGGAAGCGCCATGCGGGTCAGACCAGTAGAAAGACGTACCGCGGCACGCAGTACATAAAAAAGCATTCTCTTTGTGTATCTTTGTAAGTACAGTAGAACCTCCATTATCCGGCCCTCAGTTATATAAATAAATAAATTAAATAAATATTAGGACACATTTCACACACGGCTGGTTAACCCCATACTGAACCATTTCTAGTTCGTATTCATATACATACATACATATTTTATATAGATACATATTTAACACCCAGACCCACAGCCAACAAATTTAGTTAAGCACAAAGATGTTGGCCGGGTCGGGAATCAAACCCGGAACCTTCTGATCGGCAGTCCGGCATGGTAACCTTTGCGCCAACGAGGTCGTCGAATATGGTCGTATGGATTCGTCATTATCCGGACTAAAGACCAAAGTTCCAAATCGTATTTTCAATTTGACTAGATATGTCACAATTTTGTAGGTATAACTGAATCACTTATCTATGGAATTAAACGTAATTGAGTATTACCAGTAAAATGTGTATCAAAGTAAATAACAGTCATCGATTACTGAGAAAGTTTGTGTATTTAAATAAACTAACGTGCTAACAAAAGAATGGCAATGATGAACTGATGCTGTTATGTGTAACCATATTTTATGATTCATATCGTGTTAATTCGTGGCAAATTAAATTTAAATATTAAATACAATATACAAAATTTTGTATTTTTTTTAAGTTTTTTTAAACGTACATGTAATAAAGTATGTTTACGTACATGTAATAAAGTATTGTAAAGAGTACTAACAATACAATTTATAGTACGTTGAAGTGACAGTGGGTATTTTCGAATAGTAATAGAATTTTAGATAGCATACTCGTAGAAGTAATAATAACTTAAGTGATCCGAATTGATCATCGTAATTGGTGATCATTAAAATTAAGGGTGTCCTATGTTCATCAATGGGCGCAGGCTAGCTGATGATGATGATGACCGTTCAAATTCCTACCACCAGAACAGAATTCTGGTGTCTGCATATTTAAAAAGAAAAGAGCAAAAGAAATAGAACAAGACAAGAATCTATTGACGTTTGATTAGGACACATTTCACACACGGCTGGATAGCCGGTCGTGCAGATGTCGGCCGTGCCGGGAATCAAACCCGGTACCCTCTAGGTGGCAGTCCAGCATGGTAACCATCACGATAACGAAGTCATCAAAAAAAAACAGAAAAACATAAGAATCTATTTATAATTAAAAATTAAGGATTTATTTTGAAACTTGGAACCAAATTGATGAGTCACCATCACATTAAGAGTCATTTATCTCGAATCGTGAAGCATCAGTGCAAAACGAAAGCGTCTTATTAGTAGAAAGTATCTGATTGAAGGCGCCGTTGACTTGTGCAAATAGATCACAGTGAATGTGCCGCACATTTAAATAAATCCAACCTTTGATGAGTGTACGCTTTGCGCTATGTCATTTGATTATTAGACACAGATCTTTAATCATAGATAGGTCCTAGGCATACAGCTTATAGCTAATCTTAAAATACGATGATGATATGGCTGTCTGTCGAATATAAAAACGCCGGTACGTAGACTTGTGAAATTGGAGAGGTCCGTTTATGTGCTATGGCCCGCGATCTACAACCGCGTACCCGCGACTGTCCGGGATGCACCTTCCACCGCCAGCTTCAAGACAAGACTCAGGGTTTGGCTATTAGATAAAACTTTTTATAATAAACATCATTATTTAGAATTTAAAATTGACATTTGATTCATATCATATACTCGTACTATTGTAATGATATTATATTATTTGACTTGTAACTTTGGTGTTAGGTATCGATAAATTATTTGTATTTGTCTAATAGGCAAAAAAATAATACGATATTTGATTATATGGTTGTAAACAACTCTGACTTCAAATAAAAGTAAAAGACTGATGCATGACTAACTAAGGTGATCTGACACGTTCATCGAGGTTAAGCAATGGTCGATGCGGAGACTATTCACAACTATTGTTTAAAAATTGACACTTTCATATGGGCACTTACGTACTTATAGGTCCCGGCAGTTAGTCATAGTACAAGCAGTCGTTAAGCCGAGTCAGAGACCTTCAGGTACTTTAAAAGCTTACGACCTCTGAGCTTGACCAATTATTCTGCTTAAGCAGAAGAACAAAAGAGAAGGAAGTATCCAGTACCTACCAACGGTCAGTTCGAACTTGACTCCCACAATTGAACTGAAAAACCGTTAGCCAACATAACGAAGTTAATGAACAGCATTAATAAGAATGCGATATTTACGAATAGGGAAGGTATGATTGCTACGAATATGCGGGCGCCCGCTCTATTATCAACATTCAATATCATTATATAAATCAAACGTCTTATGATACAGGCTTTTATTGCTAATTCCATCTCTAAAACTATCGATTGAAAGTCGAATTTTGCGTAACGTATATAATTGTTATAAGTCATATTTAATCGGTAGCAAGTGAAAATGTATAATTTTATAGTTTGATACAATAATATCGTGAGTGATAAGAATTACTTGCACCAGCTACGGGTTAGTATATTTCTTGGAACAATTGAATGTGTTATTTTTTTATTGCACTATAATTAGTTACATTAAAATCAATGTCGTTATGTTATGTTTAGTCATTGAAAAGGTTTGCTTTAATTGTTCGCAATTATATCCAACATACTACAACATTTAACCATTGACAGTTTGAAATTAGATTAGCTGATACTATTAGTAACTGTTGCGAACTATTAATTATTTTCAAAATTTGTACCAAAATCCCACTAATCCTACTAATATTATACAGTGTAAACTCTATGTAATGACACTGAAAGTACTGTGCCATTTATGTCGTTATAGAGAGTGGTTGTTAAATGGAGAGAATGTATCATTGTAGGGAATACAAGCTGAACCAACTAAAACCAATTGGTTTCGACGCTTTAGAGAGTTTTTCGTTATATGAGTGACGTTAAATGGAGTTGACACTGTACATTCTCTCCATTTAACGAACACTCTCTATAACGCTATAAAATGCACAGTCCCCTCAGTGTCGTTATATAGATCCCGATTGAAAATAAATCTAACCAAAACATACAATAATTATTATTCAGTCTGGAACAGTTTTTAAATAGAATAAGTACAAAGAAAATCAAAGAAGGATGAGCTTCATAAAATGAGATGCGAATACAGAGTGCGGTCAGAATATCATCAGATAACGGCAGTACTACTATTAATAGATTCCTGCTCAACTATTGTCGTATTTTAATCTTATCGTTGGCAACCTTTACACCGAATGGTAACACAATGTAAAGTTGACTAGTTGTTGACAGCGGTGATTTCTGCTTTCCGGGTTAAAAAGTAGCTTAACTGTTAAAGCACGTAATAAGCTACCTTTATTAAAAAAAATATTTAGTTAAGTTATTTAAGCGTATAGATTTAACAAACATACACACATACACACAAACTTTTGCTTTAATAATATTAGTAAGATAATTTAATTGAAACTAGTAAATAAACTACTCAAAGGTAAAAAAGATATGTAAAGGTCTGACATTTTTTTTTTCTTAAACTGTAAAGTGTTTGTTAAAAATAGTCTCTAGATTTATGTCAATCAAAACCATTTCTGGAACAGTATCTTCTTAGCATGGAGTTATGTTTTTATACTTGTTTGGTAAGTCCAAACAAGAAATTATTAATAATATTTCTACTCAATAAAATAAATAACAATATGAACAATTACACCATTAACCAGAACATTATACCATTGCAAATTCAAACACTAACGTCTTGGTGTGAATGCATCCACTGCAAACCCACTCAACCTTTCCTTTATAAATATTGTATATGAATACAATAATTTACAACAGATATATTGAATATAAATGAGAGATAAACCATCAGGACTGATGCAGTTGAGGATCAGTGACATCTTTTGTCGAGTCAGCTATTTTATTTGTATGCAAATTGAGGCTTTTTTAGCCGGTGAAGTTCAGTTTGATATCAGAATCTCTTAAAACATCGTGGTGTGTATGGATATTTGTTTATTTTATTTTTTTACGAAGTTTCATAAATAAGTTCATTTATCAACTGGTTGTAACGACAGCTACGACTTTTGGAAATTTTCATAAACCCAAATTCGGGGAAAAAATGTTATAGTCGTGGTACCAAAACGGGCTTTAATTCAAAATTTAAATTGTTTTTATTTACAACACAAATATCTACAATATTAAAATAACAAGAAACGTGCACCCTGTGCTTAGTTAATAGGGCACAGCTGAGACTACTTAAAAATAATTACTTAATATTATATTTAGAACTAGTTATTTACATTTAAATATTATAAATTTCTCTCAAAATTAAATTAATAGTTAAAATTTGAAAGTTGTAGCGTGTATTAGCAGAAACCCAACACTTCTTCTATTGTCACAAAGAGCTACAATAAGCCATAGTATCGCCACACGTTAGGTGTCATCGTCGGCGCCTGCGCACGCGACCAGGTATGGAATCCCACCTGCTGATACGGCAAAAACCTTACACCCATTCACATTGTGGCCACCGGAGCCATGAAGTAAAAAACTTACTAGTCATTTATTGGGCAAAAAATTGGGCTTGATCGCGTTTGTTGAATGAATTATTGTCAAATTAGATGTACCTAGGTAGGTTGATTAGTAGTTTTATAAGACATAAACAAACAAACGCTTTCATTATCATTATTCCCAGAAAAAAATATGGTCGCCATGGCACACGCACCCATGCTCAAACAAGCCTCAATAGGTGTTAATAATAATTAAATATTATCTAGCAATAATTACCTAGCTAGTTTCTAAAACGTCTTTTTAAATTGTAATCGTAGCATTTACATTTGGAAACTACTGTAGATCTGATGGCATATCAAATTATAAGACTCGACTATTAAAAAAAAAGATCTCGACTATAAGTCAAACCAAGTCGCCTTGACTGGCTTGATAGCCCTCAATATTCACCTATTTCATACGAAGAAGAAAATAAAGTACAAATTACCTTAATACATTTTAGGTATAATAACTTTACAGTAACAAAAATATAATACATATTTAAAAAATATGTCTGTCCCTCAGTAATTAAAAATAAACGACATTAATAATTAAATCATAACCACAGTGACGAGTAGTGTTGTCATCGCAAAAAAATAAATCCCGAACCGCGCCAATTATTTCAATTAATGGAACGTCTGTGACAGGAAAAGGAAGTCGACACGTGAACTGAGAATAGCTAACTTTAGCGTCTGATTGTGGTCTGAATGACAGGCAGCGAGAGTTGCCTGATTAATTAATTCAGAGCCCTCTATCTGCCGAGTTGAGATAATAAATCGTGCTTGCTGGTCTCCCAGAAGATGTCTCCGTATTCTGACTTGCTGAATAAATGATTGAGTCAAACTCTAATATGGACGATGCTAGGATCAAGATTTTGGGGCCAGATTAAGTAAAATAAACTATTGATACGTAATTTTTTTTTTATCTTACGATAATGTTTTTTTTTTTTGATAATTATTATTATTATTCTTATTAAGTATATAATATAATAAATGCGAAAGATTGTATATAAGTGACTAAATGTGTTTGTTTGTTAGTTCTTCACGCTCTAATGGCTGAACTGATTGAAGACAAAACTTGGTATGAATATAGTTTAGACCTTGCATTAACATATAGGCTACTTTTTGATCCGGATTGACGCGGGTTGCACCGTGGGGTGCGGCTATTTTTACATATTAGTTATTATTTGTAGTAACGTCGATATGATCCCCCATTTTGGCACAGCCCCTTCCCTGGTTACGTCCAAGCTTAGCATTAGATGTAGTGTGACCGAAATAAACGGCTAATGATGTGTTATACAGGTAAGCGATAATAAAGTCCTCAGATCTCTATCCGGCGTATCGTTAGAATTCCCAGATCCGTGGTTAATTATGAAATTGTTGAGAATAATCTTATTTGAAATCTGCTTGATTGATGGACTGGAGCTGGTTCAAATAAAGCTCTTTTAGTGTGAAAATATTTTACATCTAACTTCTATAACATATTATTAGCACGTAAATATAACTTGATCCGATAAATAACACATTTATAAATTCATTTCCTCTGGTTTAGACTCATTAGGTTATGCAATTGAGAAGACATAAAATGTCAAATGTTCTCTGTACTGACTATAGTTATACCTACAGTTCTCACAGGTACTTTACTTTGATCAAACATTATGATAGATGAGTACTATTTGAAAGTAAGAAATAAAAAAAATGATAATTTTTCTTATCAATATTTTTAGTATAAACTTGCTGATGCCCGCGACTCCACCCGCGTGTAGGTCGTTTTTTTTTCAAATCGAATTTTTCCTAAATTTTGTTTACTACGAACCTCATGGAGCTCGAAATCTTTCAAACTAAAGAAAAACCGTTGAAATCGATTTGTGCGTTCTAGAGTAATAGCGTCAGGAATGAAAACCCGACTCATTTTAGTTCTTATAGGTATGTCTTCTTAAATATAGTTACCACTAAAATATTTTTGTAATTTTTAAAAGGATCTAACATATGTAACAAACTTATTATAAAAAGCTTACAATTTTGGGAAAATTTATGTATATAGCTTAAGGTTTAAGGAAAATAAATATATTATTACTATTATTATTTTATCTAAGTATATTATAGAGCTATATGTATAATGTAGCTATAATGTTTCAATTAGGTACAAAAAATTCAATATCTTTCGTACCTAATTGAAAAAAAAATATAAATCTACTTGTATTTGGTAGTTTAACTTTAACTTAATGTTTCAAGTTACCCACAGTAATTATTACTATTATCCTCACTGGGATCCTAGTTATAAAATGACAAACAGTTCCGCCAAATAAACAGTGGTGCATTCACATTTCTTAGAGCCGAAACAGATGTCGAAGGGTCGCCCTACGTCCCGTGATAAAATAAAAATAAACCCGAAACCGAATCGCGACACCCGAATTCGTTATTAATAATCATAACGGCGCCATTTTGAAAACCTAATCTGGCAACACGTGTTTGGAAATTAATACATTATGGTTCGAATGCAGCGTCGGCTTTTTCTTACTTTGCGGTTAAAGCGTTTGCGATTTTTTGCTAATTAAAATAGTTTTGCGTGTTATTTATTATTTATTTCATCTCAATTTTGTGCATGTGCAAATTTATAACTATTTCCTGTTCATATGTATTTACTTTCTTTTGTAAATTTTCACATCAATCGTATCATAAATAATCCATCGCCCATCTTTGAATGTATAAACAAATAAGTTGTTATAAATGTTTGTATGTACTGAAACAACTAAAAGGATTTTGTAGGTTAAGATTGTGGTAAAATGTTTGCAGTGTAAAGTTTCAAATTTTTACCAGGGGGCTGTAACTAACCAGAAATCTCTACCAATAATTAAATTAACAAAATAAGAACTAGAAGTATTAATAAATAAAAAAATCTGTTAGAAGACATGATTTTTGTCGATACACATCTATCTTCAAAACAAATGACGTATTTTTCTGTCAAAACAAAGCCACGAGGCTGTGGTTAGTCATGTTGTGACGTCAGAAACTCATGCGCATGTTACCTAGCCCAATATTGATCATGTTTAACCAAAAACAGTTCAAACGTGACTTTTAAACATTTAATATCGAACATTAATTGCATATTATTTAAGATTTGGTTATTTAGTTACATAGTTTCAAGTAATAATCAGAAAGCACAGTTATAAAAATCTATGAAATCGTTAAGAACATAGATTTAGGTAAAATTATCAGAAAGCACAGTTATAAAAATCTATGAAATCGAATTTGTTTTCAATATTTAAAAAAAATAAATTATTGTCACTCATGCAGCTTTTACAAATAGATATATAGATGACATAATCATTCTATGGTAGGTACCAACATAATAAGATTAATAACATTACCAAAATATGTCTACTAGTGTGCTATGAGCATTAAAGAAAGGAACTACCAGCTATTCTAATTAACAAATTTGTAAAACAATTCTATTTAAGCCCCAAAAACCCTATATAATAAATCAAAAAGTCCAAATTGTAATTGAAAACACACTTTATCAATGGTCATTGAAAAAAATGGGTGAATAATATCTTAATCAGTGATTAAACATACCAATCCTTTAGATAAGCCGAATATTTTCTTATCTACCCGCTTTCATGAATGGGCCAATGTGTTTTGGATTATATTACCAAATAAATATGTATTGTTGTAATACACAATAATCTGTATAGTTTTAGAAAGCCATCTACAGTCACAGGAATGCTAGTGAATGAATTAAACAAAAGGATATTGAAACAAATATCTCTCATAAGTACCTACTTGTGCTGAATAAAAAACATTATAATCAAATAAAAAGTATTAAGTTAAAGTAACCAAGTAAGGTCTATACATACATATCGGAGTTATATATACATACAGTTTCCATAACTACAAAAGAAACCAACACATTTGATGTCTTATATTTAGAGTTTACAGTTTTTTATTATACTAAATTATGCTTTATTTATGACCTATGCGCGTAACACAAGTAATTAAAAACATATCTCTACGAAAGTTGTAATCAGTTGTTTATTTTTTAACATAACCTCAATGACCACAGGGTCAATGTAAGCCATTACAGATATTGCGAAAGACTTTCTTATAAGATATTATGTGATTTTGTTTATCCAATTTATGCAATACAAGGACGGCAAAAAACTTCAATCTTCTAATGAAACAGAACGGAACAGAATCGTCAATTACTCAAAAACTTAGCACAAGTATTTCACTTGTTTTTTTTCTAAATTAAAATTGAAGGTAGCAAACACTAACAAGTAGGCTTCAATCGCAACTTACCACAGGACTGTCGTCTCCAAGGTCCGAGTCGCGGTCGGCGTCGGCCATAGCATACGCCGGCACCGGGTCTCGGTTCTTCACCCGAATCTTGGCGGTTGTTCGCAGCACGAGGGAGGAAGGCACACGACCTGTGACCGGCGGTGGTCAGTCACACGCGGACATGCAAACTACAGCGCGACACTCTCGAGACGTTAGGCGTCGCGGCTCGCACGGTATGGTATGAGTCGGCGGCCCGCTCTCGGCCCCTCGGCGGCGAGGCTCCGCCCCCGGGCGTCGGCCGCGCGGCGAATCAAACCTCGCGATATCAAACTGATATTTCTGTTATACGCTCCGCCCGCTTCACTTATATTGTTTTTATTCAAGTTATAAACTATAAAATAATCGAGCATCGATCGCTCCGTATGGAAGATATGTTGGCCTAGAAACTTCTTTAACGTGATGAGATAGTTGAAATTAAAGGTCTGTTTAATTTGTGCGTAAATTTATTCCATTCAATTTGACTTGTTTTCTACGGTGTAAAAACATATTTTTGTTTTACTTAAAAAATCATTCTTCTTAATAAATAAATAGAGAATTGAATTGCATTACTAAAACTTATAACCAAAATAATATATTTTGTTGTGCACTTTAAGTAAAAAAACTCGTTGATGTCTTTAATTATTGTATTGATAATTGTAAAGTAATTATTGTTTACATTTTCTATTAATTGTTTTTTTCAAAATGTGAATACCTATAAATTATTTGAAATTATTTACTCGATTGTTAGGTATAGGTGGTTATTAAAAATATAACTCTTACTGGTTACATATATCCCAAAAAGAGCTTTAAGGTGTTTCAATGCCGTTAAATTTAACTTATATGTTAAAAGCATATATAGTACTACAAACTTAATATAATATAATTTAAATAATATAAATAATAATTTCATTTACAAGTAATAAACTAACAGTATGGAGAAGTATACTGTGCAAGTAAGTAAGTATACACGCAAGTGGGTATTTGTTGTAATTACATCACAGTTTCAAATGTACCATAGATAATTATGATTACCTACTTATATTCGTATCTGCCAACCCGTACTTAGCCAGTATGGTTGATTATGTATGACTTATATTTGTCTCCTCGTAAGAGAAGGCGATCCCGATTCCCTGCAGTGGCAATGTAGGTATAAGTGGGCTGCTTATGCTACTCTTATGCTATATTTGTAATTTTCCGGGTACCAGTGAAAGCGAGTATAACGAGTTTGCTCAATATAATAGAAACAATTAAAAGACGTACTGATTTTTATGTAGTCAATAATGTATGATTAAGTTTCTATCTATTTATATTATATTAAACTTTAAAAAGTCATGAGTCAAGAAAACGTTAAACATTGACATTCGCATAGCATTCATTTATTAAACAAGTTACTTTCACAGATTTTGTGGCTAGTTCTGATGTGCAAAACAAGTTGTCGTGTGATAAAACAGTTATACACATTGATAGATTATTATTCTTTGGACATAAAAGTCTAAATTAACGTAATACAACTTTTAGCTGTATTTCAGTTGTTCCAATGTGGTACTAGCATAGAATACGTTTTTTCCTAACGTAACATATCCTTTTTATATGTCTTAGGTATTAAGTACTTTTTAGGGTTCCGTAAAAAAAAGGTAAAAACGGGACCACATTACTATGACTCCGCTGTCTGTCTCCAGGCTGTATCTCAGAAACCTTAATAGCTAAAAAGCTGAAACTTTCAAAAAATATGTATTTCCCGTGGCGTTATAACAACAAATACAAATATAAAAAAAATCTTATTTTAAATCGTTTATCAGTAACATAGATTTTTTCGGGATAAAAGTTGGCTTTGTGTAAATTTATGGTCTTACCAATTTCCATACATTGACATTCGGTAAAAATCACCAAAATCGGTTATGCATGGAGATAATTTATACCCTGGATTAACACATAGGCTATATTTTTCATCACGAATTAACGCGGCTAACACAGCGGGCGAAACTAGTAATTAATATTTGTCAAATGAAAATAAAAAACTGTAACTAATCTAAAAAAACAAGTGCCAGTAGGAAGACCACTCAAAATGCCAGCGGAGCCGCCTGTTTGCATAAAACATTTCTTGTCTCATTTCTTCTTCTTTGCCTTCACCTTTTCCCACTATGTGGGGTCGGCACAGCCCGCTTCCACACTCTTCTGTCAGCCGTCATATCTACATTCACTCCTTTGTCTTTCATATCCTCTTTCACACAATTCATCAAGATTCACAATTCTTCTTAGGTCGTCCTCTACTTCCACTACCTTGTACAATCATATTCATACTTCTCCTAGTCACATGCTCCTCCTCTCTTCGCATGAAATGCCCATACCATGATAACTTTCCGCTCTTAACTATCACTGGCATAGGTACTACTTTCAAACTTCCTCTGATATACTACTTTCAAACTTCCTCTGATATAGGTACACTCTGATATATTTCTTGCCTCATTTATTTTCCTAATTTATGTAGCTATGCTATTATGCCAAAACGGCATTCTCCACCAGCCTCAGTTTAATTTACCCAAAGTGGCGCTAAACAATTCAAACACAGAACTCTTCCAATAACCTTAGCTATACCTATAGGTACATAGGTATAGACAGCAGCAATTAATACGGCAGGCAGATCAATCGCTTGTCGAACAGTGCAAGCGGCGCGGAGTGCGGTCCAAGTTACTTCCTTATCTTCTTTCTAACATATAAAATTTCCATGTCACAATGTTAGTTACCGCACTCCTCCGAAATAGCTTTACTTGTTTTTTACCAAATTTTATATGCGTATTCAATAGATCTAAGAATCGGCTACTATCTATTTTTGAATGCAAAACAACGTTTGCCGGGTCAGCTAGTCTAATATATAAAATTTCCATGTCACAACCTTAGTTACCGTACTCCTCCAAAATGGCTTGACCGATTTTTACTAAATTGTATATGCGTATTCAATAAGTCTGAGAATCGGCCATTATCTATTTTCCATACCCCTTTTATTTATTTTTTTATTCATAGAAATAATTTATAAGGCAAAACAACGTTTACCGGGTCAGCAAATTTCAATATCATAAAAGTGCTCAATTCAAAATCTTCTTCTTAACAAATTACTTTTACATTGTACATAGGGTTTAGCTATGAGTAACTTAAGTATCTACGAATTACATACAATTATAAGTACTCGTAAGATATGTTTACCGAAGCTCTCCCTTAAGAGTTGTCATTGTATCCATGTAAAAACAAGCGCCAATTAAATTCAAACCCATGTATGTATTATAGAAAAACGCGTTATTACCTAGCGGTTTTTTTGGGATTGGGGTAACATTAGTTTGTAGAAACAAAGCGCTTTCTGATATGATTTCATGTCATTTATTTTTAAAAATACCGATATATTCCATTGCAAAAATAGCGATAAAATCGGACTGGAAAATAAGAATGTCACTGATTATCATTTTATGGCGCTCCAAGTAAACTCTTTTTATATGAGATCATTACGTAAATCCTTAGACTCAAAAGATCTCAATATATTCCAATAATACAATCATTAGTTATTTATGTCTACCAAATAGCGTTTGACGTATTTTATTAGTCCTAACCTTCTTAAAGCTAGTTTGAATAGTTTCAGCGCCACTTTTGATCTAAGGGATACCCCTTAGTTTGTAGGTTTCAGTGCCCAAAGGGTACCACAGAAACCTATAATTAAGACTTCGCTGTCGGTCTATCTGAATTTGAAGACGACCTCGTTGGCGTAAAGGTTACCATGCCGGACTGCTAATCAGAAGGTTCCGGGTTCGATTCCCGGCCCGGTAAACATCTTTGGGCTTAATTAAATTTGTTGGCTGTGGGTCTGGGTGTTAAATATGTATTTATATGTAATATGTATGTATGTATGTATGTATAAGTAGTATATCAGTTATGTAAGCAATCATAATACGAGCTAGAAATGGTTCAGTATGGGGCTAACCAGCCGTGTGTGAATGTGTCCTAATATATAAATATATATTCTCTCCGTCTGTCACCAAGCTGTATCTAGTGAATCGTGATAGCTAGACATTTAAAATTTCACACAGACGATGTTTATCTAATTCCGCCATATCAGAGAATCCATAAACAGGCTAGCGACTAGTCTTGATACTTCATATTATAAAATATAACACAAGACGTCCGCTATGTCTTACAACTTGCACCAGCTCCGCAGTAATCGCTCCAGGCTGATTGATGATCACCTCCCCCCTTCTCCCCCGCGCCCCGCTATTTAGACTTGAGTGATCCATGAGATCTATTACCCTCGTGTACTCCAGCGAACTCGCATTTTCATTTACCCTGTATATGGAAGGATGTATAGGGGTCTAAAGCACTACTATGGTTAATCGTGTTTGTCAGCAAATAATTGGAGATTTTCTTCGTCTTTTCGGACGAGATAAGTGAATGAGTGTATCGAATATTTGTGTCAAAAGTCATCGACTCACAAAGGCTAACTGACTCTCTGACTAACTGAAACTGACAACCGAGGACTATAATTAAATGATTAATTAGAAATCGGGAAAGACGCTATGTAACCCGGATTTTGGCGTTTTTTTTACACATAATAGGCTTGCGCTTGACCACAACTCACCTGATGTTAAGTGATATTGCTGTCTAAGATGAAGCGCGCTTGCCTAGAAGAAACCGGTTCACTCTCGCTTTGAAGACAGTTAGGTTGTAGTTCAGTGGGAACAGGGATTCCGGCAAGGAGTTCCACAGTTTGGCCGTCCGTATTATAAACGTGGAGGCGAATCGCTTAGTACGCATTTTTCTCTGCCATTCTCCTAGCAGTCTCGTACTCACGTACTCGTAGATCTCGGTTAGGTGACCAAAAAGACAGATGTATTCTTGGTCACTCATCCAAAATCTTTTTTTACGTGAGTAAAATGCCTCTACGCATCTCTCGCCACAAGCCTGAGGGAGGCAGGTGGGGTATGTCGGGCTCGAGGGCCTGAAGGGCCGTCACTACCGACTAAAGCCTCACGGTATTCCATCTCACGAAGGGGGCAGGGATGCAGGACCGCTTCGTGCAATGCCGCTGCTCTCTCCACCCATCCGAAACCTAGTCCTGCAGGTGTCAGAAAGAAAAGAAAATAGTTTTATTATGCACAAAGAAAATAAAATTACAAGAATCAAGCGTCAAAAGTAACAATAGGACATGCCCAGTATTTGTTTGTGCATAAAAAACCTAGGTTCACAAAGGCTGTTTTTTTAACTGAAACCAATCCCGAGACCTATCGAACGTTTCTTCTGAAATATGTAAGCCGATGTAAATGATAGTTTTTGGTTACATCTTTCTTTTGAGGTGTGGCGAGGGATGTTTAGAATAACACGACCGATTACGACCACATGCGCTTTTTTACTGATACAATATTATTTAAAATTCAAAAACTTTATTTTCAAGTAGCAAAGACTCATATGAACATGTTAGAGAAAATGTATACCAATAATGTCAAAATAATACAACTATAAAATGTAAAAAAAATGGGATTTAAAAATTAAAATTTACTAATTAATAAAAAACATGATACATTACTGCTTCACCGACGGCATTTAAATAAAAATAAAAATTAAAGAAATTTTAAGTTTTCCTTACCAAAGCCAAGAGGTCCTTGGTTTCGGATGAGTGACCGATATCTTATGATTCTGCCATTATAAGAATAAAAGACGCAACTGTAATTCTTCTCAAAATCTACGAGTATTTATACCTACACATCATTGGATTGATAAAAAAGACACCTTCTACTGATATTTCTATATTTTACTTCTATTGAAATAGATACATGTATGGCGGCATATTGCATATCTTCGTCAAAATGTCGTTGGATTACTATACCCAGTTTAGCCACGCTTGCTTCTACATATTATTATGTAGTACGCTACATGACAATTTATAAATGTATATGTGTGATTAAAATAAAATAATAACATATCAGCGGGTAATTAAAATAATAATACCTACTACATTACAATGTAACAAACAAAGCTTATAAACTAAGGTTATTTCAATTTAACCAACAACAGGCTAAAGATATGTATATCAAAACTTTTCATTGGATATACTGTATAATAAATTGACAGCCTGAGTAGTTTACTGGCGCCCTCACTCTGCAATTTACGAAAATAGTTTGAATGTAATGATCTATGTGATACATCTAGTTTACTAGTCATAGGAAAGATGGCGCTGCTCGTGACAATTGGCGATAGATAGATCATTGATCATCTCTGTCTAGGCCTTAGATCTAATACTCATTCTAGTTTTCTTCCTTTGTATTTCAGGTACTAAACATTAAGAATACGTTCAATGTAAAACAGTATTGGTTAGTTCAAATGCTATGCGACTTGAGCCGTGACGTCACTTGTAACGTATAGTACGATTTGCAAAAATATGCACTGTACATGTAAGATGTTTTTTTTTTACTTTAAATATTACTTTGGATTTTTTTATATTTTAGCGTATTTGTTTGCAAATTGTACCAAATATCATACGTATAGAGATGTCACGGCCAGTCGCATAGCATTTGAAACGGATTGCATTGATACATCGAATTCAGTATTGGTCCAAGACACTAATTAAAAACCCTGTTTATTTAGTCTACAATAAAAAAATAAAAATAAAAACAAAGTTTAAAATAATTAAAGTAAACTTACAAGAGAGACAGTTATCACTGTCGCACAATCCATTACCTACCCCTCGCCTCGCGGCTGGCACAATGATAAATTAACAATATTATTGACTCGGGGCGAGCATAGAAATTAGACGCCCTTCGATGCGTCGACAGCCGTGTTCTTTATTGGAGGTCCATCACTAGTTAGTTGCTGTTGCTGACGGGTTGACACGCTTATACGAGTACGTATTAACATGATGTACGCATAAAATAAGTTCTAGAATACACTTACTGTAATAAAAATATTTCCTGCACGATAAGTTTTTAGAATAGAATATAGAAAGAAAGAAGAAAGAAAGAAATTTGTTTATATACCAAAATACATAAGCTCATACATATTTGTTTATACATTGTGAATTATTTACATGTAAACTCCATTTAACGTCACTCGATTTAAATACAAACTCTCTAAAGCCTAGAAATAAATTGGCTTTAGTTGGTTTAGCTTGTATTCCATACAATGACACATTCTCTTTATTTAACGACTTTTCTTTATAACGCCTTAAAAATATGCACAGTCCCTTCAGTGTCGTGATATAGAGTTTATACTGCATCTTTATTGTACAATTACAAATTAAAATTAGAACACATCAAATTATAAACTTAAAAAAAGAGTGCAATACCGGTTTTTTCACCTATGGTGCCTGACAGGCAACCAGGAATAGAAAAAAAATAACCATACAAAAGAAGGCGGTGGTACAATCAAACAACATTAATTAATACTAAAATTACAAACATTAATAACGGAAAGAAGTTAACCAAAATCTAAGCTAAACATAAAAAGTGATTTCATAATAGAGTTTTAAAAATATGTGGATTTAAATAAATTACTAAAAAGTTTTTAATGGATACTATCCACACAAAATAGAAAAAAAATAAAAAATAAGGTTTCTAAAAAGGATTTTAACTAATATGATACTCAGAACAATTTGATAAAAAAATCTTACTTGTTACGTGATACTACTTATATTATTTAAGTCTCTTTAAAATATTTATGTCTCTCCTAATTTTTAACTTAAAAAAATATTAGAAGACTACTATATTTTAGTAATATTTTCCAACTTACTACTAAACAGTTCATTCGACTTATACTAACTATGCAATTATTTAGCTATCCTAAATACATTGTAATATTAGATAATAAGTCTTCGGCATTTTTCTGGCTGTTTCTGATATCTGTACCAGCCTTTTTAATCCTGTCTCTGGTTAAGGAATGATTACATATTCACTATTTGCTCGGTCGTGCGGGTCCCATTCTCAACTGTATGGGGCTTTTTGCATTTGCACATTAAATGTAAACCCGTGGTCAAAGGGGCCTACTACTATTTACTGCACATTTTTTTTTGTATCCTTGATAGGTTAGCGTTTCACTACAGCTAGCCCGATTTTAAAGCTGCACTGCAGTCTACGGTGTGGCTCGCTTACCTAGAAGATACCTCGATACCTCTCAGGAAACAGAGACTCAGATAGAGAGTTCCAAAGCTTCGCAGTCCTCACAATAAAGGTCGACTCTAAGCGTTTTGTACTCGTACGAAAGTTTGGAACTTCAACTATGTATCGGTGTCTCTTCACTGACTCTCTGCTCTGTAGTAGAACGGAGATGGTGAAATCAAATTATAAAATTCCAGAGCACACTCCCCGAAATGTATCCGATTAAAAACCGACAAACTAGCAACCTTACGTCGCCACGCATATTCATGATTTGACATAATTAAACCATGTCTGAGGTGCTGCCTTGACTAATCAAAGAAATTCGTTGCTCTTTAATCAATAGCCAAGCCTGCAGACGACTCGAAAAAACTCGACTCCAGAGCCACTTAGCTCTTACGAAGAAAAAGGAGAATCAACACCCATATAAGAGAACTAAGATAATAGACAATACAAATAAATATTTAAGCTTGGCCTAACAATTGTTTTTTAACTTGCTGAATGTAGCTCGTCATAACCCGATTAGGTATCCCACCAATATTGTGAGGCGAAAGCTTTTGTGAGTGTATTTGTTACTTCTTTACGCATGAGTACCTAAAACCTGGTCAATTTTTATTTTTCTTTGAAATATACATACATAGATATAATTATATATACAGCCACGATCTTGTAAGCATACTGAAATTTGGTAAAACATACTGGAATATTTTCTAGAAAATGGGAGAGCAATTAGCCGTAGTAGGTACGTTGGTAGCCCCATGGTGGTTTGCACGTCGCAACGCGCATAAGTGTTTCTGAGTAATGTCCTTTGCCCTTTATAATGCGAGGTACGTGTCGCTTTATTTCTTATAGAACTCTCATTAAAGCTGGATAATTCTTTAAGTTATTTAGGCATAATGAAAAGTTTTTCTGTGTTTTAAGTTTACTCTTTTCTTAGGTCTCGTGTTGATGTTATAATGCAAAACAAGTGCGACATAGTGAGCTTGTGTTGTTTGTATGTATAGTATATTCGTACTTAATTTTTAACTGATTTCAAAAACTAATTCAACTGTATGTAATAATTAAAATTATTTTTATCTTTGTTACAAGTCATTCGTAACTTAAACTTTTTCGGTATTGGAAAGGTTACACTTTCAAAATGTATTTTTGTCGATAAGAATATCGATTTCATCGTTGTAAATTTATTTTATAAAATAATAATTCTGTTATCCAATTTTTACTGTCCATTCGTTGAAATGTGTGGCACGTACTGAGGTGCCTAGATAATAGAAAGTAACGTTCTTTAAGATACTTTTAACCAGACTACTTCAAACCTACGGATCTTATTCTTGCCAGTCAAGCAACTTGATCGTTTTACCATTTTATCTTTTCATCATTATCAACAATTTGTACCCAACTGCAAAATTTATCTTTATCTTTATCTAAGGGCTGAGCATAGACTAGACCTCTATTCATAATCAATCAATCAATATTTAAAAGCTTTTATCCATAGTGGTTTTTCCAGATACTTCAATCCTCGGCCAAATCTTCAATTCCATCTTCTGTGACTTATCCTCGATGATAATAAAGCAATTAAATAAAAAAGACAAATCTTACAAATCAATTATCGTTTATTTTACAGTACTTAGCATTTCTCATTATAATACACAATGTTTACAAACTAATTCGTTCGAATCGCTCGTCATTGGCCAACAACGGCATACAAAATAAATGCTATTTATGATTCGTCGTCTCGCGTTTTGGGGATGAGCTGGAACATTTTTCTTTTAACCGACCTCTTTGCAACGTAACTTTAGAAGATAACTAAACACAACAGTAGTCATAAGCCAAAATTAAAAAAAAAAAAGTTGACAAAGCGTCAGCCAAGAAACTGCCTCAGCTCGAAGGTTGGGGTTTTAAGGTTTTAAGGGGATGTGACGATAGGCACTGTCTGCTCTCTAGGCTGTTCCGGGACACTCTTAGGTGTCTCAGGCTGTTTCGCCGGCCCTGTCTTCGTGATCGGTACAATACGTTCACCAGAATTAGGCGGGGGACGTTTCGGCGCTGTGATGGTTAACACTCCGTCTGAAGACAGAGTGCTGACGAGGTCTTGAACGTCATAGCCCGAAGGAAGGATGTACCGGCGAGTGAACTGGCGCGAGATGAACCCGTGCTCGTCTTGTTTCTCCTCGTGGCGACCTTCGATGACGACACCGTTGTTGGTAGCTTTCACGGTGATCTCCTCAGGGGTGAACTGCTGGACGTCTAGGATGACCTGCAATGAACAAAGAATAGGTAATTTAAAACTAACATAAACATAACGACCTTGTTGGCGTAAAGGTTATCATGCCGGACTGCTAATCAGAAGGTTCCGGTTTGATTCCCGGCCCGGTCAACATCTTTGTGCTTAACTAAATTTGTTGGCTGTGGGTCTGGGTGTTAAATATGTATTTATATATAATATGTACGTATGTATATGTAGTATATCATTTGTGTTAGCAACCATAATACGAGCTAGAAATGGTTCAGTATATACTATTTCTGACAGTATTGAAGTCGAAAACAAATGACTTGCTTAGCTAAATTTCAAAGGAAATCAAAATTGAACACCTGGCACCAAGCAAGCAAACACGAGTTTACGTGAGTCATAATGTCACAATGTTAGGTATCGTACTTTTCCGAAACAGCTTGACCAATTTTGACCAAATTGGTAATAATACCAATTTTTATATGCGTATTCAGTATTTCTGAGAATCAGCTAATATCTATTTTCCATATTCCTAAGTGATAACGGTTGTTCACCCTTATTTATTCGACTTATTTTTGTTTTTATTTTTTTATTATGTGGCATTAAAAATACATACAACCCTGAATTTTTTACTTTTCTATCATCAACCCCTATTTTTTATGGCTATTTTAGTAATTCAATATTTTTTCATCCCGCTTGATAACGAATCAATCATAATGTTTTAACTATACTTAAAGTAAAACAACGTTTGCCGTGCTAGTATTAATATTAGTAAGATTATCTTATCTATGCCGCTTTAGAGGTATTAATGTGTACTCGCGTAACACCTGTTGATAATGTGTGGGTGGTGTAGATGATGCTAGTAAAACAATTTAGCACGCTTCTAGTCTAATTTAATCCAGTTTGTTCCGCTAGCGTTAAAATTCTTCTATTAGAGTATGAAGTCATCTGCTTGCAAAGCATACTAGAATATCTGCATACTTAATAAAACAGTACATAAACGTGTCAAATTAAATTATTTGAACAACTTTTTATTAATATTTCTGATTGTTACCAAAATTGGTATAATTATTGTTTGGGTTTTTTTTACGACCATCTATTAGTTATTTTTGCGATAACTTTAGCTTATATAATATGATTTATAACAAGACCACTGTACATTATTTTTCCCATGTACTCGCCTTTAATTAATCTTATTATACAATTATTCTGAAACTTATTCGGGGGGACAGAGCCCTATACTAAAATAAAAGCTCAACTGCTGCTAAACATTTTACAGAATAATATTTTAGTCCGGTCAAATTAGATATTCGGTGCTACATAAATTCGCAACAAGCTGAATTTTGGTACAATTGTTCAAAACACGATTATAAACAATAGCTGAAAGTTCCCCATCATTCCCGTGTGTGAAAAATTTTTTATTCAAGGTCAAAGGTCAAAATAATGAGTTTTTCGCGATTTTCAGCAAATCGGTAAGTTTTGTCAAAAAATATTTCAAACAAAAATTGTAGATCATAATGTTATCTACAAAAAGTTATTTGATACTTTTTTTTCTACGAGCCACCGTTTTTGAGATATAACGATTCAAAAAGTTGCACATTTTACTTCCACCTGCGCCGAAAAAAACTGCTGAACTCGATTTTTTGCAACTGTAAAAAGGGATGCAGTGCTAAATGTGGTTGCACATAACTAACTATAATTTAAAACTATTGAAAAATAATGGATATTAGCAGAGATTGAAAAGATAAAAGGAATTTAAGTTAAAAAAAGTAGTGAAATTTAATCGTCCGAGTCGTAACTTTCAAAATCTTCTTCTTGATCTTCTTGTTCTTGTTCTTGTTCGTCTTCATCCTGAGTGCATGTAAACTGCGTTAATAGCGATGTATCATCGCATGTTGCCTCGTTGGAATCAAACGGATCCTCTTCTGTTGGTGATTCATTATTAGAGCACAACCGGCCTTGAGAATGTGTACATGCCGGAGAACAGAACAGTCCGTTATGTGCAACCACATTTAGCACTGCATCCCTTTTTACAGTTGCAAAAAATCGAGTTAAGCAGTTTTTCCGGCGCAGGTGGAAGTAAAATGTGCAACTTTTTGAATCGTTATATCTCAAAAACGGTGGCTCGTAGAAAAAAAAGTATCAAATAACTTTTTGTAGATAACATTATGATCTACAGTTTTTGTATGAAATATTTTTTGATAAAACTTACCGATTTGCTGAAAATCGCGAAAAACTAATTTTTTTGACCTTTAACCTTGAATAAATTTTTTTCCACACACGGGAATGATGGGGAACTTTCAGCTATTGTTTATAATCGTGTTTTGAACAATTGTACCAAAATTCAGCTTGTTGCGAATTAATGTAATTTCACCCTAATTTTTTGGTCTAATTTGACCGGACTATTTGATTAAAGATTACTTTGAGCATCATAAATATGTCAACGATTTCTGCAATACCTGTGTACTCGTTAATAAGTAATACCTAACCATACCAATTAGCCACACTCTGACCTAAGGTGGAGCATGCCTAGTCTGGTATAACTGGATCTCAAGGAAGCTGCTGGAACACGCTGTTAAGTGCTTGGCGATAGATTTTTTTAATTTGAGGATGGTTGTTAGCCAGTCGAGCACTAGAAAATACCACCACCAAGGAAAAATGAGGAAAAGGAAATTAAAACTTACTTCAAACTTCTCCTTAGTCAAGTTGATGGTCGAAGCAGACTCCTGCCTAGTGAGTGCCGTCCTCCACGGCCTGAAGTAAGAGTTTCTGAAGAGGGATGAGGAGGGTACAGCAGACAGGGACGAGAGGAGGTCGTCCCTCTTCAGGCCCATGCCGAAATGCTGGTCCAGCAGCCTCGAGGGGCGGTCCCACTCGTCCCACCAGTCACGGAACATGAGGGGTACTATCGACATCTGGAAATTTGAAATAGCTTTTATTAAAATCAATTACTTTCTAAGTGCTTGATGACCCTGATATGATCCTGGCTTACGACACAACGGAATGCGACTTTTTCTAAACTTTTTAATTATATCTGTATTTGAGGCGAATTTGTCATTATTGGTCGTTTGTGTATTCATCCTCAAAATTTTGATATTCTTAAGTAAATATGAATGTCATTAATGATTAAATAATTATGTAATATTTTGTCATAGTGAGATTTAACTTGACGGTAAACATTTCCAACAGCAGTAACACCCCTGGTTGCATCCAAGTTGTAAAATATCTAGACAAAATTGTTTATTAGTCAGTTGCCAAAATTACAACCGCGAAAATAACAATGTTTGTTTACTGCCTTGTTTACATGATGAGCCCATCAAAAACAGTATTAAAGCTTGACTGACTGAAGGACTTGCATGAAACTTAGTTTAATCTGGAGTTATGTATAACTCAAGAAAAACCCAAAAGGTATTGGATGAAAATACAAGGATTCTGAGCTTCTGAAATGCTCAGACCATAAGTCGACAATCTATTCTTGAAATAAACATTGAATTATTTTGGAACGGTTTATTCTCGTCGATTATGTCTGAGTCAAAACGATTCACGCTGAAGGTTAAATACAAGAATAAACTTATCCCCTATGAATGACATGTTTATTTTTCCAGTCAAAATTATTCTTTAACTCGTCCGATAATCGCAAAGTGCTAATTATAACGTTGGTATTGGAACCATAATCAAATCATAACTGGTGATGTAGCACCATTTTCTCGGTTAACTAAGATGATCTGACGCGATCATCGAGGTTAAGTAACGGTCGATGCGGGCCAGTATTTGGAAAGGTGAACATGCACAAAACCATCTTTTCAAAAGTGTCATTTTCATTAGTGTGCTACCGTGGGTCGGATGACTCGTTAAATTGTAGGTCCCGGCTGTTAGTGCAAGCAGTCTTTAAGCCAAGTCAGAGATCTTCTGGTGGCTTGAAAAACTCTCGACACCATGGTTTGGGCATTTAGCACTTATGTTCATTTAAAATCTTTATTTAAAATGTAGTAGTAATTAAAATAAAAATTAAAACTAGAATGTAATGAGAAGCTAATGTTTAAAAGTATCTTATTAGTAGTAGGCCTATTTTATTATAACAGAAAAATGATTAAAATACTATGTATGTACAAACACAAAGATAAAAAGAACAAGAAAAATTCTACAACATCATCATTTCGATTACTGGATACAACGATCCCTTCAGGCATTTTACTAGGACTTGATTTTTCTCTGGCCCGCTAGTTACTTCAAATCATAATTGTTTTCAGTCACTTTTTTTTCATTTTAGACTTCCATTATTGTTTACATTCATCCACAGCAATCGTTTGGAATCGCTAAAATTGTTCTGGAACGCGTCCACATGATTCACCTGAGCGGTTTTAGAACTGATGCAACCGCTCAACTCAAAACCGATGCTGCGACATCATAACTGTTTTGTAAGATACGATATTTTGGGTATAAATAAATAGGTTACTAATAGAATGTATAATCTATATTGTAATGAAAAAATCTTTTAAGTCAGAGATAGGTACTGCAATAACAACAATTATAATATGGTTTCACTTGGATACGTAAGTGAAGGAAAAGAGACCTACGTATTTTACTAAACATAGACCTATAGTTAACTGTAGGTTCGAGACTTTGTGGTATAAAATGAGATTACACGTGTATTTTTATTTTTTTTCAAAAAAACATTCATTTTTATATTTAGTAGGTACCATCCTCAAAGGTTAAAATTAGTTCGTTTTAATATTCACTGTGTAAATCTGAAATATTTGCAATCTCAGTAATTTTGACTTTATTTACGTTAACAATCGACGGCCAAGTTCAATAAATAAGAAGTTTGGTACGACAGCAAAACTAATCCAAATTATAACAACTGGAAATACACGCATGACGAAAACGGCTAATGATAATGATGATTAGTTTTACCAGAACATAAACACTATAGAAGGGCACTACAACACTAAGTACACCATGGTTTCTGAAATACACAATTCACTTCCACAAACACTAATAAAAAAAATAGGTACTAAATTCAAATTCACCTTTGTAAAATTTCGTTGCAGACGCGCGCTGCTCCGTCGAGAGACTGTAGATCTCGTCCCGAGTACTGATTTAAATAGAACTTTCTGCTGCCCACGGGATTCTCTGATTCATAAGACACCTTGAACTTGAAAATGCTGGGGTGGCCATGGAGGATGGAGGAAATGTTGGGATGTGTAAGTTGAAGTAGTAGCTATGGGAATAAAAGTAGGCGTTTCAATTGTTAGACTTACCGGCTAAAAACCTTCTTAGATCTTTTAAGTAATTTTTATGAATGTTAATTGATAGTCTATCATATTATCATATTGTGCACTAAAACATAAATTACTCATGTACACTAAAAGTCTACACGGTGGAAAATGGATTAGGCTGGACATGTCTGTCGGATGTCAAATGACTACTGGACGAAGGGCTCTGCAACTTGGATGCCAATCATGACACGACCTTGGTAGACCCAGACAAAGATGGCGTCATGATCTAGGCAAACCTGTTAATGGGCTATCAAAGCCGAAGACCGGGCTGTCTGGAAGAAGAAAAGAGAAATCTATGCCCAGCTGTGGGACACAATAGGTTAATAAAAAATGAAGAATGATAGTCTAGGATGATGTCATTTTACCATATTGATATGATAATATTATACCATTTTGAAAATTATGATGAGGGGCATCTACACCTCACAATTAAATGTAACACTAGCTTCGCCACGCTTTATCCGCTTTAGTCCGGGTAAGCTACCTCCACGCCAAATGTCAAGCACATCAGCCGTTTGAGCGTGAAGAAGTAACAAACACACACACACACACACACACACACATAAACACAATTTTGCTTAAATAATCGTATTAGTAGGATATTCCGAAGCTATGGAAACTTCTCAAGTTTGGTCACCCTTACTATGATTATGACGCCATAACACGTAAAACTGAAATAACTGAAGCATTCATCAATTGTAAAATCATCAGGTGGGCAGAATTCATTCTAGAACACCCTTCATGGTCATCGCATCACGTATTACGGCTAAGAATAGGTGGAAAAATATAAATATACCAAAACATCATCATGAGTAAGGGTAATCAAAATAGAGTTCAAAATAGATTCAGTGACAATAACCTACAATGCGTGGGTAAGTCAATGTTTGCAAACGAGTATTTTTAGAAGTCTGATTTGCGGCTAAACAAATAGAGCGTAGTCATCATTTTAAACTATGTGTATTTTAAAAATAATGACAAAAGCATCAAGACTAGCTTTGTACGCTATATGGTCTCTAAAGGCGCCCCCCGGATTTTGTACTTTTTTGCCAAGCTATAAATGTAGTGTAAATGAATAGCGGGATCGGTTTATGGAGTGGCGACGGTCTGCCGCCATCTAGCAAAAGGATATCCCCCGGATTATTAGATAATATATAGAATAGATTTATTAAATAATAGCTCCTGCGTTAGTCAGAATTAAGAAAAAGTATATGTGTTAATTAAGTTAGTTAGCTATCTCCGTACCAAATTTCATCTAAACTTGTCCAACGGTTATAGCGTGAAGAAGTAATAAACACATAGACACACACATTTTTTAATCATATTAATAATATTAGTTTTTTTTCTTAAACGTTTATGTAAACCGCACTCAACTCTAGTTAAAAGTTTTAAAGCGGAGTTTGAAGTAAATTTTCAACTGACAATAACTTGTTTTTGCCGGTTTGGTACGAACATAGCTTAGACTCTAAATTAACGCATAGGCTTTAACTTTAAACCACGGTTAATTTAAGCCACCGCGAGGCCCAGCTAGTTTTTAAATAATTTTAGGGTGCAGTTATTTAAATTTGCGTATGTTGATAGATATAGTTGATAGTAATTAGGTTCTGTTCCGTTTCTGGTTATAAAAGCTAAATAAAAAAATGGTGTAAACTTAACTTGCTGTCAATGTCACTGTCAGTCAAACAATCATGGCACTTGAAGTTTTCAAATGATGTTCCGCACAAGAAAATAAGATTTCCATCAGATATTATATTATTTACCTGTTTTAAAACATCATCAACATTTAATCCTAAAAACCGTCTATCGCTAGGTTCAATCAAAGATTTTTCTAAGGTGTTATAAAACTTGAACACGTTGCTGCACGTTATCGGCGCGATAAAATAAACTGTTCGTAGGGCTGATAACAACAAACACAGACATCCGTTTTATTAACCGCCGATAATGATCATTGATTGCACAATGTGATTTCCTCGTGCAATGAAGCCGGTTGCATGTGTGCTATATAGAATTAAAGCGAAAGTGCACTGACCACAAACAGCCGGCAAGCCCGGTGCCTGTTTCTGCTTCCTGAAGTTGCATGATTCACAGTCAGTCGTGATGTTGTCGTGGCTGCAGCACCGGTGGACCAGCCTGTGGCTCATGTTTATGGCCCTCGGGGCCATAATGATCTTCCTGTTCGGTTTTTTCCCGCTAAAATACCATTCAGGAAAACTGGCCCATATGGATGACCTACCTAACTTTATTGACGGCGTCAGGTATAGTCTTTTCACTTTAAACCACTTATTTACATGTTTCTGTTATACCTCTACCATTCAAATGCATATTAGGTACTGTAATTAAAAATAAATGGTAACCTAAACCATTTACGAAAGGTAAATTCGGGAAACAAATGATGTAAACTACCATTAATCCTACTTTAAAGAATACTAAAAAGGAATGTAATTTTATAGTAAAAAATGTATAAAATCAAAGAGATTCTCACAATTTCCTACATATTTGTTAATTTACTTAATCATTTCTAATGCTTTACTTAATTGATCTATTTGTCACATCTAATTTCATTTTTTCTTGATACTGTTAACACAATTAGGGTGTATACCAAATTTTTTTAAAAATAAGCACTACATCTTCATGATAAAACAAATTTGTTGGCTCTCCGACTATGGTATTAAATATGTATGAATATAAAATATTTATATATGTTAGATTGGTCGGGTAGCCAGCCATGTGTGAATTGTGTCCTAATTTTTATTATTATTATTTTTTAATATTTCTACAATAAATATTTGCAATCCACTTTCAGTATTGACGGGCACCAAGTCTATGATGCAGGGGAGCACAGTGTCATCTTAATGGTTATTGACGGGCTAAGATATGACTTTATAACTGAGGAGTATATGCCATACACTGGCCAGTTACTGAAAAACAAATCTGCATGTATTTATGTGTCTGTAGCTGAACCACCTACAGTCACTATGCCAAGGATTAAAGTAAGTATATATTTTGTACCTACTTCTTCTATCTTCTTACTGTAGAATTTTATTCACACCTGTCCACACAAAAGCATTCACATAACTAGCAAATAAATGATTATAAGCTATTTACTGAACTGTTAGTAATATTGATATGGTTAAGTTTAAATAACATATCAATATCAGTTTTTACTAGGTAAGTGCACTCCACATTAGATCACAATGTTGATTACCATCATATGAATTGCGATCAAGTGCTGACCCTTTTACTTTTTAGTAAAAAAAAAGAATAGTAATGCTGAGTCGAGTTGGAAAATAGTTATAAGATAACTTTTTTCAGCATCATATTAGTAATATTCTTTTGATCAATATCTTATCTCAGTTTGAATCATCAATTTGATATCTAGTTGATCAACTTAAATACTTGCCTACTGAAGAATTAATTACTTCCAAAGAAGTACCAAAGACCTTATTGTTTTTCTCTCATATTCTTATGCTTGCTGTGTTTAAATAGACACATACACCTTACCAAAGAAAAAAAATAATAAAACATTTCTTTCATTTTATCATTTGAATTTCAGTTGTGTTGTTTCTTCATATTACTATTCTAATGCTTACTGTGTTTGAATAGACACATGCATATTACCAAAGAAAAAAAAAACATATAAAGTATTTATCTTTATAATTTGTTATGTACAGTCACCTGAACGAAAGAAAGAAAAAGCACAGTGGAGGCGCACCATAAACTTCTGGCGGGACATATTTGCAAGTGTCACTTTTTGTAATTATTTTCTTTTGTGGTGATTGAACTAAGCCATGGATTACTCTATGAATTCTTAACTAGCCTAAACATTTCTCTTTGTAGCCGTGTAACATATATTAATTAGTATTTTGAAGTTTGTTAAAATTATAATTGTTTGGCAGCCAGTTGATTTTAATTGAAAAATGGTGTAGCAGCTATGCAAACAAGCTATTGTTTACGCATATTGTAAATAGAGTAATCTACGGCTGAAGCCAAAGAAAAAACTTGATTGCAAAATCTGAATAATCCATAGACAAATTACTACTTTCCAATATTAATATTTTTAAAGCAAAGTTTTTTCTTTGGTACTGTGTATGTTTACCTTGCATGCTCTGTAGATATTAATTTTCTAATCTGGATTTCTTTACATAAACAAGTGTTAAAATGAGATTAGTGGATGCACTTTGCTTATGTAGTTGATTAATATATCCTGAAGCTTAGCAGAAAATATATGGAAGTTGAAGTAGTCATTAAACCAAAACTATGGATTACACTCAAAACAAAATTAAGTTGAATACATATTCAGCTATTGAAAAAGGAATTTTAACTTTTCATAGACCAATTTTTATCTTCTAATATATAAAATTTCTATGTCAAAATGCTAGTTACCGTAAACTAACTACTTAACTCGTCCAAAACAGCTTGACCGATTTTTACCAAATTTTATATGTATTCAGTAGGCATGAGAATTGGCTACTATCTATTTTCCATACCCCTAAGTGATAAGGGTTGTTCACCTTTATTTTTTTAGTTAATATAAATAATTTATAAGGCAAAACAATGTTTGCTGTGTCAGCTAGTTTTATTATTATATATTAAAATGGATCAATTTTTACAGTTTCATATAAGTTGCTGTCTTTAAATTATAAAGACAAATAAGTACATATATCAATTACCATATACAGCAGACTAGTTATTTCAACCAGTTCAACTAGCTAATAGAATAAATATAAAAGATCAACAATAATTCTTGTCGCCTGATTGGTCAGAAATGATGTGCATTGTTTGCTGCTAGGTGAATGCTGCTCTCGCTTGAAATTGACGAATCAGGCAACAAGAATGTATCCCCTTATTAGTTTGTTTTGTTGAAAAGACACAGAACTATTTTCAATCAATAATTTGTACAAAAATTTTTTTGCTCTTTCCTACTTCTAAACAAAGTATATTCCCAAAACTAAAACATCAATGCATCAGGGCTTTATTAAAAATCTCCAAATTTAGGAGTATTTGACTACAACTAACCCTTTGGTAGGCTACAAATGTATTGCCAAAATTAGAACAAAGATCATGACCGAAAATATTTAACTTATAAATAACATATTATAATTATGAGCTCAAAGGTGGTCAGATTTCCCGACTAACCGTTCCACATTTTGCACATGGAAATGTCAGTATTTCTGCAATCTGTTTTCCATTGTATGTGCGTTGAAGCATATCGCCTCACATACTACGTAATTCTTAACACATACGGTGTTACATTCATTATGTTTGCTTAAGTAAAAGTAATATAAAAACCTCATATTATAGTGGTTCTAAAAAATTACCTAAGTTATGAATTGCAAGATATTAAGATTTAGTTAAAATGTACACACCTTGTATTTAATAAATAGGCACAAATGATACATTTATTTCTATTGATTGGAAAAAGAAACGGATAAAATATTTATTGGTCCAAGATTATCCTATATTCCTGAAGATTATATAAGACGAAAATATAAAGGAATTTATTAAAGATATAAGTACTTACAATTATGCACATTGTAAATAATTGCTTGTATCTAACTAGCATGATGAATTTAATTAGCTTGCTAATAGTTGTTACATTGTTAATTACTATTCTTTTAAACTTCTGGTTGTGTAGTAAGAGTACATACAAATCAATACATTGTCAACACCAGCGAACTAGAACAAAAGGAAGAGTAACTCCATACAATTGCTGCTTAGAATCTGGATCCATCTACGCAAACAATTATACTGCTATCCCAACGAAACTCACACACACAAAGCTCGCACGCGATTGGTCGCGTCAAGGTCACGCGGCGCGTGGGTAGATATTTTGCCCCGCCCACCGCGGTATTTTACGCGTGGACGGTGGAACCATTTTATCGGCCAAGTTACTGTACTATTTATTCTAGTTCGCTGGTTAACACAGAATTAATACAATTTCAAGCTATCTAACTACTAGCTAGTATTTGTGCTTAAAAGTAACTCTTAATTTAAAAGAATGTAATCAATATTTATTTGAACTACAATCCGTTTCCAACGCTATGTGACATAGTGACATTTGGTACATTTTGCAAACAAATAGTATATCTAATATTTTATATTATAAATTACTGTTAATTCACTTATTATCATTAAAATGTATCACAGAACACGTTATATATCAGCATATATTTTTGCTAATTGTACACATTACTACTGATGTCACGGCCCAAGTTGCATAGCTTTGGTACACCGGTGTTATGAGAAACTCGAATTCTGTTGTCAAAAGACTAATATCCCATAAATAATTGAAATATTTTCCGCCAGGCTATGATGACCGGGAGCGTATCGACATTCGCCGATGTAGCTTTGAACTTTGGCGCACCCGCTGTTAGAGGGGACAGCGTATTGCGCGTCGCTGCTTCTAGAGGTCGCCGCTCTATCTTGTATGGAGACGACACCTGGCTGAGACTCTTTCCTGGACTCTGGACAGAGCATGATGGGACAACCTCCTTTTATGTCACTGATTATACGGAGGTAAGATTTTTTTCTAGTTTGTATTATGATTGCTAACACAACTGATATACTACATATACATACATACATTATATAGATACATATTTAACACCGAGACCAACAGCCAAAAAATTTGATTCAGCACAAAGAGGTTGGTCGTGCCGGGAATCGAACCCTTCTAGTTGGCAGTCAGCAGCTTCAGCTTCTAGTGGAATGGTAACCATTACGAGGTCGTCAAATTAATGAATGCAATGAAGATTCACTATTACTTTATTAGTGTAGGGGTCGCTAGAAAGAGTGTCACACAGCTATGTATGCGGTTTCACTTGCCTGTTTGTGTGTACGAAGCACCGTAGCTCCCAAACGGGTGGACTGATTCAGATTTGTTTTTTAGTTTGTAAGGTGCAACTTGCAAGAGTGTTTCTGAGTGAGTGTTCTTAGGTACGAGTATGTTTGGTAAAGACCGGACCAAGATGGGCACCGCCCCAAAATGGCGTAAGACATAATTATTCACAAATAATCGTAAAAAGTATCAAATTAAAGGTATTTACTAGTAGAATATATACACTATACTAAATTTCAAATCCAAAAAGGCCACCACCAAATGCTGATGATAATGATGAAATGTGGTTGGGGGTTTTCTAAATTATAAGAAATAAATAGAATTTATTGTTTATAAATTTGCATTGTCTCTGTACATTATTCCAGGTAGATAACAACGTAACACGTCACCTCGATGACGTCCTAAAGCCAGGTGAGGACAAGAAGCCTCCGTTCGACTTCCTAGTCCTGCATTACTTGGGGTTGGACCATATTGGACATTTGGAAGGCGCGAGGAGTGCCAAGATCAAGCCTAAGCTTTTGGAAATGGACGAGGTTGTGAAGAAGATTTTTACTGCGATGCGGAAATGGGTAAGTTTTGTAGTTTTTTTAGAATATCCTTTGTTTTTAGAATTCCATACCTAAAAGGTAAAAATGGGACCAATTCTAAGCCTCCGATGGCTGTCTGTCTGTCTGTCAACAGGCTGTATCTCAGAAACCGTAATAGCTAGAAAGTTGAAATTTTTGTATGTTATGAATTGTCCATGCCACTGCAAATACCAAAAATAAAAATAATATATGTATATTAAGGCTGTTCGTTAGCATGCCACAAGTGCTCAGATGCCGCTAGATGGCGTTAAATTTTCATAAGTATGTTTTCTTTATCCTAGCGGCTCAAATTATCCCTTTCAGAACTTCTGAATCGTTACGCGAAATCTATTGTTAATGTATTATTTTTAGGGCTCATCACAAAACACCATCTACTAAGGCGTCGGTAGCAAAAGTCAAATAAACCCATATCTACTATCATCTATTCTGTGACGATGCGGCTACACTCACACTAGCATTGACAATTTTTTTTGTCACTTGAACTTCAGCATATTTGAATATGCATGCCAATTTCGAACGCTCAATTGTCGATTATATGGCTCGTTCGTAGAGGAATCATTTTTGGAACAGGAAATATTTTTATGATTTAAATTGACTATGGTTCAAATCTCATGAATTATTAATTTTGCTATTTTATTTTGTTCGAAACTCTTTTTTTTTAAAGGAATATTATGGGAAAGTCAATATTTTCAATAGGTTTCGTTTTCGTGTATGTTAATATTCATAGTGCATACCTTAAAACCTCAAATGAAATTAAAAAATAAATCTATTGGGTACATGATACGAGTAACAAGAAAAAACTTTACTCACGAATCATCTAACATATTGCATGAAACAGTTGTATTTTTCGCATGATTCCAAAATGTAAGCCATTTCATTTGGGAAAGTTGCGAATAATATCATATCCGCTATTTTGGCGGACATCCGAATATCATCAAACATAGCTAAGAACATCAAAATCGGTTCATCCGGAATAACAGCTTCAAGTCTAATGATTAGAAAAGTAAATAATTACATATTATCAGGGAATTTATATATAATAGACTATGGATATTATTTTAGCTTCATTTGAAATAAAAATAAACTATTATTATTATTCTAAGGTAAGAGGCCTGTCGAAATCTTAGTTATTATAAATATACACCTGGCAGTTTACATGTATCGTTGATATAATTATACACTAGTGGCCCGTCCCGGCTTAGCACGGGCATAAAAAAAAATCAATTCTAGGAGATATGTTTGAAAGTCGTTCAGAAGTGTAATATTTTATTCGTTACGAACAAACATTTAAACTTTATCGCATTATAATTTTGACATAGATTAAAGTTTTTTTTTGTATATATGGGTTCCGCTGCTCTCAAGACATACTAAACGACACCCGCCACAACTAACTTTTCTTAGCGCATGCGATGAAACAAATTTTTTACTCTTTTTTATACCTTGTGTAACATTACTGGAGTCTTAATAAGAATTTCTTACCCTTTGCAACAAAATATAATGCCTATGTCATTTGGGGATAATGTAACTTCCCAACGGTGTAAGAATTTTTAATTTTAGTCCAAAAGTTTCGGAGCCTATTCGCGTCAAAAAAACATAAAAACATCCAAACAAACAAACAAACAAGCCTTTTGTAATTATGAGATTGTTAAAGATATTGATAGGTAAACAAAAGACGTAGGTATAAAAATTTGATATAATTGGCCAAGTACGAACCGGGCTCGCGCGTGAAGGGTTCCGTACCATTATTAAAATATGGCGAAAAAACATGTTTTTTGTATGGGAACCCCATATCAAACATTCATTTTATTTTGAAAGAAAGAAAGAGAGAAATCATGAAAGAATCTACCAAGTGTCATTGTAAAGATAGAGTAAAAAGAGGTAATACGTAGCTTAATATTCTGTAGAATTCTTTAGTGTCCTGTTCTCGTTTTTGATATTGAGCAAAAATACAAAATATAACACGTCTTTTAAGGTACACTTTAAAAACGTGTCATCCACCCTTTATATTTGTATATTTTCTGTTTTTAGTATTTGTTGTTATAGCATATCTAGTACTTGTATACTCTTGGGTTATAGCGGCAACGGAAACAAATAATTTGTGAAATTTTCAGCTATCAAAGTGTATAAGAAACAGCCTGGTGACAGAAAGACAGACAACGAATATTTTGTAAAAGGCATTCGTTTTTATCTTTTAAGTACAGAAAAGATCGCAGTAGTATATTAATTTCATTCTTAGGGTACCTAACCCTAAAAATTATTGCTGCAATATAAATACGTTTTTTTAAGTATGTCAAATATGACAAACTGACATTGACATAACTAAATTTCATTCAAATAATCAAACAAAATTATACATATTTTAAATTTTTAATTCTAATACGATACTTAATATAAAAATAGCAATAATTTATTTAAAAATAATAAATAAATTTCATCAAACTCTTTAACAATACTGTTTTTGATCCTGCCATCTATCGGAATTTTGTTGATTTATTACTACGGATGGTAAGCTTGGGTTCATGTTTGGCAGAGAGAATGACACTAACGGAAACGGAAACTAACAATGTATACGTATACATGTCACCAACTTAGCTGTTCAGGTGGCCAAAATTGGAATTACAAGTTCGACAGCACTCTTAGGTGGCAACAATTTGGTTTCCGCTTCCGCTTGTCAAACAGTGAAGACGTTTGTTATTGTGTCTTGTAATTAATATTAGCTAAAAAGTGTTTTTAGTGCTGATATAACCTAACAAAAGTACCTGTAGTGAAATCTGTGTAAGCTGGAACCCGGTGTCGTAAGAATTTTCATATTTGCACTTGATTTAATAACAAAAATAACTTTTTTCTATATCTTAACATGACCAAGAGAATCTGTTACGTTCAAGTTAATTAATATAGCGTTTGAATACACCAATCAGCTTGCATTACTCGACAGCTGATCGTTTGACACTTGTGAAGTCTAACCAACCTAACGACATGAAATTGTGTTCGGATACATGCGTCACATGCAAATATTAAAAATACTATACAGATAATAAAAACCGTAAAATCGATTTGCTATTAACAAATTGCCAGATTGAATAATATATGTACATTTCTGGTAGAAATATATTACTAAACGGTTTAAGACGTACCATTATTTTATTATATTGCCATCATGAGTTTACGCAGAAAACTCAAGACTGTACAAGTACAGGCTCAGACATCGACTGAACATGTTGAACAAGATATTGATCAAATTGTGAAAATGTATGAAAAAACGATTTGCATATTAAAATCTGATATCAAAGAAAAAGAAAAACTAATTGTACGATTAGGCGAAGAACACGAAACAAATTCACACGAGTTTGAAGATATGTGTAAACTAAATAACAGTCTGAAAAAGAAATTAGCGACTTACGAGAGTACAAAAAATGATCAAGCAGCGGAGGCTTTGCTATTAGAAAATAAAATTCAAGAGTTAGAAAATATGAATAAAGAGTATGAGACTGAGCTCATGAAAAACCTAAATCCTTTGAAAAATGAGCACAGAACTTTGACTGATAAATATAATATCTTACAAGCAAAGTATAGTACCCTTCTCATTCAATCTGCTGAAGAACTGACAACGAAAAATAATAAAAAAAGAAAGAAGCAACGAAAATGTGTTACAAAATGTTATACAAATAAAGTAAAATCGATAAACAAACTCAAAAATATAATTGCTAAACTGAATAAGAAAATCAAAAAATTAAAGGACGAATTAAACAAGCTTAATTCGACTGAGTTGCCAAATCACGGCAGTGAGGCCCTAAGGGAGAACTCGAATCTATTAGGAAACCTTAACAAGGAGCTGATTGCACAAGAGAATAAAATATTAACTTATGAACTGCAAAAGCGTAATACTATTATAGAATCACAAAATAAGTTAAATACTGAGATGATGGAAACAATTACAAACTTCACTAAAGATCTCCAGGAAAAAGAAAGATCTATTAATGCATTAAACTTTATCGACGATAAACTAAACCAGTTGCGAAAAATTGTTGATAGTAAAAATAACAATGTAATTACTGCAAGAAATACCAAAGATCAATCAACAAGTCAACAAGTAGAGATGAAATCTGTATTAACTACGATTGTTGAAGAAGAATTTGTCTCTCCAGTAACTACATCGCAAGAATCTAAACAAGGACTAAATAATATTTGTATTTTTTCAGATAGATGTGGAATTGGACTTGGTAACCGATTGCGCAATAGAACAACAAAAAATGTGTATAATCATTGCAAACCCGGAGCCTCGTTCTCTAACATTATTGAATCATTTGAGGCTGCTGTCAACATAGCTCCTAACGATACTTATATTCTAGCTATAGGTGAAAGTAATTATATAAAGCGTAATAAATTCTCTGAATGTATTAAGGTTCTGGATAAACTCTGTCAATCAACTAGAATAGTGGTTTGTAATCTACCTTATATAAGAATGCGTTCCCATGCGTATAATGACTATATCTACAAATTTAATCTTGACCTGTATAATTTAGCTTCCTTTACAAAGAACTTGCAATTGATTGATGTAAATGCGATAAGTGAAAATAAATATGACATGATTTCTAAACCATTTTCACAGAAATTTTGTGATATATTGTTATGGAACATTGACTTTCCCTGTGGGAATAATAAAACTGTGGTTAATGTTATTTGTCAGGATATTTCTGTCAAGACTATTAAAACCCCAGACGCTGACAGTAAAACAATGGAGCAATGCTTGACGCTGCAATCAGAACAAAATTTTTTAGACCACACTCTGGTAGACATAGCATATCTATAGTTCACCAAAATATTCAAGGTGGTTTAAGGGACAAAGAATTAGAAATCGGCTTATTTTTAGAAAAGTTTAATATTGACATCTTATGCTTGACTGAAAGCTTTCTAAAAGAGCATCAGCTAATACTACATTTCGATAATTTTCATATTGTTAGTAGTTTTTGTAGAAAGAATACTACCCAGGGTGGATCTATTATTATTGCCAAAAAATCACATAAAGTTAAAAACAGGACTGATATTATTCAGTTATCATCTGAGCGCCATGTTGAGGTGGCTTGTATTGAGTTAGACAATTATGTGGTTGTATCATTATATAGGCCCCCTTCTGGTAATTACGATATATTCGTAACTGTAACTGATAAAATTTTAAGCAAACTTTGCGCTAAAACAAAGCAGGTTATCGTTTTAGGTGACTTCAATACTAATTTGTTAGAAGAATCTACTAAAAAAACTATATTACTAGCGTTATTTAATAGCTATGATTTAGTATCCCAATTTAATGAGCCTACCAGAATTACGAATTTAACGGCAACCTGTATAGATAATGTTTTCTGTCGTTGTAATATTCTATATAAATCTGTATTCAAGCACCTGACTTCTGATCATTCTGGTCAATGTATTACTGTGCCAATTAACCAAAACGATTCCAATTTTAATCTAACCTTGAAGAAAAGACAATATACTACACAGCGACTAAATCTATTTAAACAAAACTTGCATCGAGATCTGCTATCAGATTTTAGCCAGTATATTAATAAATCAAACGAATGCTACGATTATTTACACAGTGTTATAGTTCGCAACTTTAATTCAATCTTCCCAATTTTAAAAAAGAACATAAAAAGTAAATTAGTGTTTAATCAATGGGCAACCTCCGGAATTAGAATTAGCAGAGACCGTATGTATGTACTCTATGGACTAAAATCAGGAAGTAGTGATGAGAAATTAATCCAGTATGTTCGCTGCTACAGCAAAACCTTTAAAAAAGTCTGCAAATGTGCCAAATCAATGTATATACTTAAACAAATTAAGGAATCTAAGAATCCATCTAAAACTGTCTGGTCGATAATTAAATCAGAAACCGGTAGAGTAGTGAGTCAGGATACAGATTATAAACTAGAAATCAATGGCATAATAATTAATAATAAAGAAGAGATTGCCAATCACTTCGTTCAATTTTTTGGTGAGATTCCTTATAAGGCTACTGAGCATTTGTCAACTAACTGTACAGATGCAGCTAGACTTTTGGGTGATAATGTAAAAACTAGCAATCATTCATTTAGTTTCCATAAGATTACGAGTAATATTGTTATGAAGACTTTCAAATCAATGAAATCAAAAAAATCTGAGGATTTATGGGGATTATCAGTTTATTTTATAGCCGAATCAATTGATATTCTGGCGCCATACTTAGCTCATATATTCAATAACTGCTTAGACAGTAATGTATTTCCCAATATTATGAAAATTAGTAAAATAATCCCATTATTTAAAAACGGTAGCAAAAAAGATCCATGTAATTTCAGACCTATCTCAATACTCCCTTCACTAAGTAAAATTTTTGAAAAAATCATGCTCAATCAATTGTCCTCTTATTTTAATATTAATAATTTACTTTATAAGAATCAATATGGATTCACAAAAGGCTGTTCTACTGTTGATGCTGCAGCAAATCTTGTGGAAAGCATATACGAAGCCTGGGAAACGCATCATGATGCTCTAGGAGTTTTTTGCGATTTATCGAAGGCATTTGATTGCGTACACCACGATATCTTGCTGGTTAAATTATCTCACTATGGTTTGTCGGCCGAAGCTTTAAAAATGATGCAATCTTATTTAACAAATCGAACACAAAGTGTTCATATTAACGGTGCGCTATCGGATGCTCAGAGTGTGTCAATAGGAGTGCCTCAGGGATCCATACTGGGCCCTTTCTTATTTTTAGTCTATATAAATGATTTGCCTTTTTTAGCGCGCAAGCATTGTGATATTATTTTATTTGCTGATGACACTTCTTTACTATTTAAGTTTAATAGGAAAAATGTTGACTTCTCTGTAATTAATAATTCACTTAGCTTTATTGATAAATGGTTTAGCGTCAATAACTTGGCATTAAATGCTAGGAAAACCAATTGTATTAAATTCACTTTGACTAATAATAAAATATCACCTAGTATATACATTAATAACAATGAATTACATTTGTCTGACTATTCTAAATTTCTTGGTCTCACCGTAGACAGAAAACTCCAATGGGGACCTCATATCAATGAGCTTTCCAGTAAATTAAGTTCAGCTGCGTATGCAGTGCGTAGAATTAGGGAAATTTCGAATGTAACCACAGCAAGAATAGTCTATTTTAGTTATTTTCACTCCATAATGTCTTACGGCCTGTTGCTCTGGGGTCACGCATCCGATGTAAATGTTATCTTCGTGTTGCAAAAACGTGCTGTTAGAGCGATTTACAAGTTAGGCTATAGGTACTCACTTAGGGAAGTCTTTACTAAGGCAGGGATTCTGACTTTGCCCAGTCTATACATTTTCCTTAGCATTATGTACGCTCGGAAAAATTTACACAAATATGCCATGACCAATAATAGCTGCAAACGTCCATGTCGAAGTAAGGACCACCTAATAGTGCCTGTGACCCGACTTGTAAAAACCGAAAAAACATTTATAATTAACAGTGTGAAATTGTATAATTTAATTCCTGAATGTGTACAAAAATTAAGTGACATTAAATTTAAGACAAAGGTTAAATCTCTGCTAATTAAGAAAGCTTATTATTCTGTTGACGAATTTATTAATGACAAGGATTTTCCGCTATTTGCTACATTATGTAATTAATTTTTATTTTTGTTAATTTTATCTTTTGTTTATAAGTTTTGACTGTAAATTTTGACATTCATAAGTGTACTACGTGTACCTATATTTGAATAAATGAAATGAATGAATGAACAAATCTCCACTAGCGACACTGTCAACTGAACAGCTAAGTTGTTGCACTGCACTCATACATGTGTATTTTGCTGGAAAAAATCACGCTGATATATCTCGCGCAGTGGAAGCGTGCTATTGAGCTTCCTTATGAACAGAGGACACTTTTGTATTTTTACTTTGGACTTTATATTATAATTCTACTCGGGAGCAGAAAAGACGCCATGTTACTTTTTACATTTTTATTGCACTAGTGATGGGTAACACCGACAAGTTGACCATAGATAATAAAAGATAATTAGAGATGGGAAACTATTCGACTACAATATCCAACACCCCCTCTTAATTTCACATCTCAATCTTAAAATATTCTTAAATTCTAAATAACTCCTATGCTCAAAATCACCCTGTATATAATCTCAAATTTAAATTAGTTCCCAAAAACTGTAATGTTAATCTTACTAGGTGTTTTACAAATTCTATAGAACAAACTCAAAACATTTCTAAATTTTTATACCTATTATTAGTTACTAACAACAGTTTACATCCTACTTTTCTAAATCTGACTGATAAACGTATATCCTTAAGTTACATAATACAACTTAACATAACAAACCTTTTGTTAATAGGTATTTAATATACATATCAAACAATTCTACAATACATAAAGTTTTAAAATAATCTCTTATTTTAGTCTTCAATAACATCTTAGATACTGTGCTTACATAGGTCCAATTAGCTTTTAGTTATGGTTTCAATTATAATTTCTTGTACAGTATGATCTTAGTTTTAACAAGTCTTACATTAATATATGAAATTTTACAATAATATATATTAGATCTACACAAGTTTCATTTTGTAAGTTAGGTATGAATGCTGATTAAATGGCAAAGCTTTAGTTAAAATATCAGCAATGTTTTTGTTAGATTGTACATATTCAAGTTTTAACAATTTACTTGATACAATATGTTTAATATAGTGTGCTTTGATATCAATATGTTTAGAACGTTTACTATTCTCATAGCTTTCAATGAGTCTCAGAGTGCTTTGATTATCAATTAATAGTTTAGTACAAATTGAATTGGCATGAAGATTGGACAAGACTCCTTGTAAATAAACAATTTCAGTACCTGCCTAAGCTCCTGCTACATACTCGGCTTCTGCAGTTGACAACGCCACACATGCTTGTTTCTTAGAAAACCATGAAATGAGCTTACCACAATAAAAGACTGCACCGCCACTGGTACTCTTTATATCTGCCTTGTCTGATGCCCAATCTGAGTCTGAATAACATTTTAAATCATAATTAGCATTACCTTGTCTCCGATAGATTAATCCCATATATTTGGTTCCTTTTAGATAACGTAGAATCCTTTTTCCTGCCTTCCACAGACTTTCTGTTGGTCTGTCGAGAAATCTACTGAGGTATGATACTGCAAATGTCACGTCTGGTCTAGTGTTCGATGAAACAAATAACAGTGAACCTACAAGTTCCTTGTATGGTACATTTATGATCTCTTCATTCATATCTGCATTGAATCCTGCTTCCATTGGTGTTCTTGCTTCTTTACATTCAATCATTCTGAATTTTTCTAACATTTCTCTATATATGATTTTTGAGTTATCTTTATTCCATCTTCAATTTTCTCAATTTCCATTCCTAAAAATTTATTTATTTCTCCTAGATCTTTTGTTCTGAATTCTTCATATAATAGCTTCTTTATTTTCTCTATTTCTCTTGCATTTCCAGTCAATAAAATGTCATCAACAAATACAAGTAATTTTACATCTTCTTTATAGTACAAACAAAAATCATGACTTGATCGTTTCAAACCTGCCTTGATCATAACTTTATTAAACTGTATATTCCAGCACTTTGGGCTTTCTTTCAATCCATATAGACTTCTTTTCAATTTTAATATTTTGTTTCCTTTTATGTTAATTCCTTGTGGTACTTTTATGTAAACATCTGATTCTAAGACTCCATTTAGGAAAGCTGTAGGTACATCTAATTGGTACACTGGTGTATTTTCCTCTACTGAGTGAGCCAGGAACGCTCTCACAGTTGCCATTCTTGCTACAGGTGCATAGTTTGTCTCATAATGCTTATCAGGTATCTGAAAACCTTTTACAACTAGTCGTGCTTTCTTAATTCCATTATCTTTTAGAGTAAATATCCATCTAGTATCAATTGCTTTAATTCCTTGTTTATTCTCCATTACTGTCCATGTTTCTAGATTTTCCAAAGATTCTATTTCCTTTTCTATAGCTTTTCTCCATTCTTTGTCTTTAATTGCATCTTCATAGCTTTGTGGTACATTTTCTTGTCCTTCTGTTGCCAAACAAAAAGCTGTATTTCCTATCTGATATGTCTGAGGTTTCTTTATTATTCTTCCAGATCTTGTCTTTTTTAATTCATCATCTTCATCCTCGTCTGTGGTTTCCTCATTAATATTTTCTTCATGATCAATTTTCTCCCTTTGATTAAAATTTTCAGTTTTATTCTCTTTGCTCTGTACTTCCCTTTGTTTTAACATTTCTTGTATAATTTTCTTTTCTTCTCTCTTAGTTGGCTTGTAATCTTCATCATATGTATCATCATCATAAATTATTCTTTGTTCTTCTTGTTTTTCATTTTGAACCTCTTTGTTTACTTTTTCACTAAATACTGTTTTCCGTTCATCAAAAATCACATCAGTAGATGCTACAATTTTGTTACTCACTGGATCCCACAGGCGATATCCATTCCCTGTGTATCCCATCATATACATTGGTTTTGCTCTGACATCTAATTTTCCAGGTTTAGGTATTGTTACCTTCCATGCTCTCGAACCAAATATCTTCATGTTGTCAATTTTGTTATATCCATACCAAATCATAGCTGGTGTCTTATACTTTAGTACTCTACTGGGACTCCTGTTCAATTCATAAGCTGAGCAGTAGGCAGCTTCTCCCCATAGATTTTTGGGTAATTTTGTTTCAGCAAATTTTGTCCTCATTCGATCAAGTATGGTACGATTCATCCTCTCACTTACTCCATTTTGCATTGGTGTGTGTGGTGTAGTATATTGAATAACAATTCCCTTTTGTCGACAGTAATTTTTGAAATAATTTGAAGAAAACTCACCACCATTATCCAGTCTTAATTTCTTTGTGATATATCCTTGTTGTGTTTTAAGTTGTTTGATATAATCCATTAAGTTTTGCTCCGCTTCATTTTTCTGTTTCAAAAGCTTTAGTGTAAGAAAGTGTGAATAATCATCAACAATAACCTGAAAATAACGCTCACCATTAATTGTAGGAATACTTACCACACATATGTCAGAATGGATTAAGTCTCCGATTTGCCTTGACCTTCTTTCAGTGCTCTCAGGAAAGTTTCTCCTGGTGCTCTTACCTTGTGTGCATGCATCACATGTCTCATCAGAAATGGGAAGACCTAAAATTCCTAAATTTTTCCTATTTAAATGTCCTAATCTTTTATGCCAAACATTTTTGTCCAAAACTTCACTTGCCATACATTTATTAGTATCAAGATCAAAATTGACTGTATACAAAGGACCTTTCAAAGTACCCTGAATTTTAAGATTTCCTTTTGTTATACATACTATATCATTACAAAATATCACATCAAATCCTTTTTTGGTTAATTTTTTGACAGAAAGTAAATTGTGAGAGATTTTATCAGCAATTAGTGCATCAAATACAATATATTCATTATCAACTAAGATTTTAAATTTACCTCGTTCTCGGCTTGTTAAGTATTCTCCATTTGCCACATAAATTTTGGTCTCTTCAATTGGCTTTATATCATACATCTTGCTTTTATATTTCTCTTGCATTATAAGTTCTGAGGACCCTGAATCTACAACAAAGTTAATACCTGTACTCTCCGCTTCACTTTGATAGCAAATATCTTCTTGGATTGCCGCAGCTGTGTATATTACATTTGTTTGCTCCTCCATCGTGCAGTGGGCATATGAGCTTCTGTTCTGTGAGTGAGGTCTTCGCTGCCAAGTGCCTCTTCCTCTTCCTCGACTGGATCGTCCACGTCCATATATTTGTCCTCGTCCAAAGTTGGTGTGTCCCCGTCCTTGATTATTGAAATTTTCTCCATTTTCTATGTGTCTCTTCTTGCATTGGTATGACTTATGTCCAGGTAACCCACAGGTATAACAAGAAAAACTCTGTTCGACTGTCTCATGTCCATGTTTGAGTTTAATTTCCGCATCTAATAATCTTGATTTTATGAAATCTAAATTAACAGATTTTTCATTGGACATAGTTTCAATTGATGTTATTACTGCTTCATATTCTGAGGGCATAGCAGCTAGTAAATAACATACCTTGTCGACTTCTTCAATTTTACAATCAATGGCATTAAGTTTACTGAGAAGTCCATCGAACTCCATAAAGAAATCTTGAAGTTTTGTTCTACTTGAGCATTTTAAGGTTATAATTTTTCTTCTCAGATAAAGTTTATTGCAAACACTTTTTCGTTCGAGTTGTGCTTCCAGCGCATGAAGCATCTGCGTCGTTGTATCACAATTCTTAACTATTTCAAGATATTTGTCGCTGAGACATTGTACTAGCAGACATTTTGCTCTGTTGTCGGCCTTGTTGTAATTCTTGTCGGCATTTTTATCATAAGTTTCATCCAATGTGTGACCAACCTCTTTTTCTTGTAGAAGTAGTGTTAACCGGAATTTCCAATTCGAAAACGAGTCGCCCTCCCGCAGTATGGGCAACGTTATTATCTTCTCCATAATAATTTCTATTCACTTGCTTCCAAAAACCGCGTGCGCCCCAACCGCAGCGTGGGCGCAACTTTTTTCCTTTAAGTACTTTTGCTGTCGTGATTTTCACTGATGGCGCAGTGGAAGCGTGCTATTGAGCTTCCTTATGAACAGAGGACACTTGTATGTATTTTTACTTTGGACTTTATATTATAATTCTACTCGGGAGCAGAAAAGACGCCATGTTACTTTTTACATTTTTATTGCACTAGTGATGGGTAACACCGACAAGTTGACCATAGATAATAAAAGATAATTAGAGATGGGAAACTATTCGACTACAATATCCAACAGTTTTGCGATAAAAAATGTATAATATTACCTATTTCGCGCCCCAATTAGACCATTTTAAGTTTATGTTAAGTGATTACTATTTAAAAATCTTAGAGGAAATGGTTGCCAGTCTGAGAAGCATTTAGTATGGGGCTCGGAAAGCCTTAATATTATAATAATATTAATTGGAGTCCCCATACAATAAACGTGTTTTTCCCCATTTTTTTATATAATGGTACGGATGCCCTTCATGCGCGAGTGTGACTCGCACTTGGCCAATTATTTTTCTTTTTTTCTACTAATAATGTAAATGCCAAAGTTAAAGAGGATGAATATACGAGGGTGAATCAAAAAATTCTTGGAATCAATATTAAAAAATGCAAAGATTTAAATAATAATATTTTATTTTTCTACATAATCTCCCTCCAATGCAATGCATTTAGAATAACGCGTTTCTAACTTCCTTATTCCTTGTGAAAAATTTTTTTTTTCTTGACTCTCGAAAAAGTCCTCTACGGCAGCTATAACCGCGTCGTTATCGTGAAATTTTGTTCCACGAATTTCCTCTTTTAATTTTGGAAATAAGTGAAAATCACTTGGGGCTAAGTCCGGAGAATATGGTGGGTGGTCAAGAAGATTGAAGCCAGCACAGCGGATTGCGTTGAGTGCAACTTCCGATCGAGCAGGAGCGTTATCTTGAAGGAACACCACGCGCAACGACAGTTTTCCACGACGTTTTTCTTTAATCGCTTCACGCACTTTCGGGATTAAATTTGCATAATAGGGTCCAGTAATCGTCTGGCCTTTTGGCATGTAATCAATAAAAAGGATTCCTTCACTATCCCAGAACACAGAGGCCATAACTTTGCCAGCGGTAGGAGCAACTCGAAATTTCTTAATGGATGGAGAGGATGGTCGTTTCCAAGACATGCTTTGTCTTTTAGTTTCAGGATCAAAATGGTGGACCCACGTTTCATCCATGGTGACAAGACGACGGCAAAAATTATCCGAATCACGCTGGAACATTTCGAGATTACGCTTGGAAATTTCCAAACGTCGCTTTTTGTTTTCGTCGGTTAACATTCGTGGCACCCATCTTGCAGACACTTTTTTGAACCCCAGTGAATCAATTAAAATGGATTGAACGCTGCCAAAAGATATCTTTAGGATCTCAGCTATATGGTTTATAGTCATTCTTCTGTCTTCCAAAACCAGATTCTCAACCTTTTTGACATTTTCTTCTGTAACGGAGGTTGAAGGCCACCCAGAACGCGGGTCATCTTTACAGCTTGATCTACCTCTTTTAAATTCAGCCACCCAGTACGCAACCGTAGAATAGGGTACAACATCACCACCTAATGTCTGCTGAATGTCCAAAAAAATTTCCGTCGTAGACATTTTTTTCAAACTGAGATATTTTATCACCGCACGTAACTCACTTTTATCCATAATTTTAAGTTTTTAGCAACTCGTTGCACAAAAAAAAATATTACATGCGAACGAACTGACAAAAACAAGTGACAGTCTGCATAAATATAGTATGATAGACACTCTTTAATTTGAATATCGAACTTGATCCAAAAAGGTTTCATTTATATGCACTTCTAAGAACTTTTTGATTCACCCTCGTATGTTTGTTACTCTTTAATGGAACCCTACTTGAATGAAATTTGGTAATAGGTAATAGTGTCATCTTCCAACTTGTAGATTGCTAGATAAGGCTAGAGTCGTTTAAGAAAGGGCTAGAAATTAGAAAAATGTGGCCTAAAATTAAGTGCTGTTTTTCTTAAAGTAATTAGGAAATTGAAACAAATCTTCTTATAATTTCAATATTGTTGATTGTATATAATAATTTCCTTAAAAAACCTACTGCCCTGCATCTGGCACTTCGATCAAATATGTATGGCGCGGTTGAACTCATTACAACATCTCCTTTATCGATATAAATGCTTTGAATCTCCAGGACCGTAATGGAGTGCTATTCATATGCGGAGACCACGGCATGCGAGACGCCGGCGGTCACGGCGGCGCCACACCGGCTGAAGTGTTGGTGCCTCTAGTCGTTGCCAAGAGTGACGACTTCCAATGTCCGCACCCGTAAGTCTTCTTCTTCGTATAACTCTACGACATACTACTCTATAGGACCTGTTGGCGTATTTCGTTCGCCATTTCTTCCAGTGACTCCTCGTAGAAATCCTTGGCTATCTTAGCGGCACTTTGCTGTCTCGTCGCTAGGTAGTGAGCAAACTGTCTTTCCGCGCGTAAAAACTGGTTAAAAAACTCTGAAAAGATGAAAATATATAAATTACGGTCTGGTATTATTACTATGACGACCTCGTTGGCGTAAATAATGGTACCATGCCGGACTGCCAATCAGAAGGTTCCGAGTTCGATTCCCGGCGCGACCAACATCTTTTTGCTGAATTAAATTTATTGGCTGTCTATCTGGGTGTTAAATAAATAAAATAAAATAAATATAATAATAAATATTAGGACACCATACTGAACCATTTCTAGTTCGCATTATGGTTGCTAACACAACTGATATACTACATATATATATACTATATATAAATACATATTTAACACCCAGACCCACAGCCAACAAATTTAGTTTAGCACAAAGATGTTGACCGGGCCGGGAATCGAACCCGGAACCTTCTGATTAGCAGACCGGCATGGTAACCTTTACGCCAACGGGGTCGTCAAAATAAAAACAAATATGTATCTATATAAAATATGTATGTATGTGTATGTAGTATATCAGTTGTGTTAGCAACCATAATACGAACTGGAAATGCTCAGTATGGGGTTAACCAGCCGTGTGCGAAATGTGTCAAAAAAAATAAAAAAAACTTGGCTTAACGATTGCTAGTACTAAGACCTGTTTGTATTAACAGCCGGAGCCTATGATTTAACGTGTCATCTGACCCACGGTAGCGCCTATATCACTATTTTATGATTCACATATTTATTGTCTGAACTAAACACATCCTTGATGTCGTACGGTACTGTTAGAGAGCTCCCAACAGCAGGACAGCACATCAGCATATCTTCATGCAGCAAATGTGAATCATAATCCGGGGACAGCCGCATCCGTAACACATTTTGGTAGATTTAGGAAGTTCGATAAGAACCGAAAAGTAGAAGGAAAATAATAAAGTTCTTCTTAATAAAAACTATTGCTCAGCATCATTTCATGGTTTCTTCACGATGGTCTTCCTTCACCGAAAACGTATTTTTTTTTACTCTTAATGGGCTTGCGCTTGATCACAATTCACCTGATGGTAAGCGATATTGCAATCTAAGGTGGAGCGCGCTTGCCCAAAAGAAACCGGTTCACTCTTGCCTTGAAAACATTGTGTGTTCTCAATTTGTTTTTTTATGTCTAATACCTCGAGGCTAGAAACTGAGAATTTGTCCTATAAGTATACAAATTATAAAAGAAATCAATTCAGAATTGTTTTAAACTGAAGTCGATTTTTCATAATTTTTTGCTTGTTTAACTTATTGACTCAGGCGTTACTTTGCGGAAATCCATTGTAAATAGAAGACAAAATTAAATATTTAGTGTACTTCCGCTGTGATCCGAAATCCAAATTAAGACAAGTAAAGGAAAAATTAACTAAGATTAATTAAGATTAACGTTACCTATCACAATTCGGAAATTCTTAACTCTAACTCTTTAGGCGAAACACGTGTAGAGTTAAGAATTTCCGAATTGTGATAGGTAACGTTAATCTTAATTAATTTTAGTTAATTTTTCCTTTACTTGTCTTAATTTGGATTTCGGATCACAGCGGAAGTACACTAAATATTTCATTTTGTCTTCTATTTTGCTTGTTTACTTGTTACAGCGCTGGTCCAGGACCGACCGTGGCCCAAGTGGACTTGGCTCCTACGATCTCGTGGCTACTGAACGCGCCGCTCCCCGGCGACAGTGTCGGGCGCATCCTGCCGGCCCTACTGCCCGCGGACACGAGACAACATCTCTACTTACTTCATGTCATGGCTCGACACAATGAGAAGCAACAACTGCTGCCTACTAACAAAGGTATTAATAAATAAATTCTAGGACACTTCACACAGAGGTGGTTAGCCCCATACTAAACCATGTCTAGTTTGTATTATGGTTGCTAGTACAACTCACATACTATATACATACATATTTAAATACTTTCTATTGATACATATTTGACACCCAGACCGACATCAAACAAATGTAGTTCATCACATAGGTCCTCAAATTACATTTATTATTCATAAAAACTACATTTTTTATTATTAGTATGTCATCCGTAATTTGTACAAAATTAGTATAAATGATGCATGCATAAACAGCCCATAATAATAAATATAAATACTAGGACATTTCACACACGGCTGGTTAACTCCATACTGAATCATTCCTAGTTCGTGTTATGGTAACTAACACAAACCCACAGCCAACAAATTTAGTTAAGCACAAAGATGTTGGCTGTGCCGGGAATCGAACCCGGACTCTACTGATTAGCAGTCCGGCATGGTACCATTACGCCAACGAGGTCGTCATAGTAATAATACCAGCCCGTAATTTATATATTTTCATCTTTGCAGAGTTTTTTAACCAGTTTCTACGCGCGGAAAGGCAGTTTGCTCACTACCTAGCGACGGGACAGCAAAGTGCCGCTAAGATAGCCAAGGATTTCTACGAGGAGTCACTGGCAGAAATGGCGAAATATCTGTCCGAGACGTCGGTCAATTTCGACCTCTTTGCGCTTGGGATTGCCATCGTTTTGCTTTACTTTGTAAGTGTTACATTTTACCAGCCTTAGGTTATTTTGTTTACGAAAATAAACCAAATTATCAGATACTGGTGGCGATTCAGCAGCACACACGAATAAACTAAATTTAAAGAAGCCCCGTCTCTTTTCATCTTAGGTGGCCAAAAAGAGACGGCACGTTCTGCACCATAGTCAAAACAACTAAAATCACGTCAAATGTAGAAAATATGGGCGGCTTTAGATGGCACTCACTTGTATCACCTCTAAAACTGCCTGCACATTCCATATTTGACGTGATTTTAGTTGTTTTGTGTGGCTTCTTAAAATTTAGTTTAGTCGTGTGTGCTGCTGAATCGCCACCATTATATTTAATTCTTTGTATGCGCTAAATGGCTGAGCTTTTTGAAGCCCCTTGAAGGCCTCTGACTTGCCTTAACGACCACTCGTTCTAACAGCTCGGGCCTACAATTTAATGTGTACTCCGACCCATGGTATCCACCATCGCAATATTGCCAGCATCGGCCGTTGCTTAACCTCGATGATCGTGACAGATCGTCTTAGATAGCCGAGCTACAGGCGCTACTGCTATTTAATACTACAGAGTTTACAAACTCTATATAACGACACTAGACTGGGACTAAAGGGACTGTGCATTATGTGGCGTTATAGAGAGTGGTCGTTAAATGGAGAGAATGTATCATTGTATGGAATACAAGCTAAACCAACTAAAGCCATTGATTTCGACGCTTTAGAGAGTTTGTCGTTAAATCGAATGATGTTACATGGAGTTTACACTGTATTCATTGCATGTCCCATATTCGTGATAAAAACTGAAAGATGTGATATTTATGATTATAGTTGCGAGTCAAAGTTTTAGGTAGCTACAAGTATTTCAAGTACAAATAGAAGAGAACTTAAACAATTTTTTTTTCCATTTTCAGATCGTAACATCCTTATCTCTGATAACGATATATTCCCTCCAACCAGACAGTGACAGAAGAATCAGTGTCACGCGACACGGCTATCCGAAATCTAACGCTGGCACCATTCTAGCTTTCCTTATCATCTTACTAATATTCTCATTCATCCTCATAACTTCCTGTTTCATAACAGAAACACACAGCAAACTTTGCTCCTTCGACCCTCTCTGGGCCGTAGCTTTTGTTTTAATTGCCTGTGTCTTAACTACTACATACTTCATCATAAAAACTGCCATAGAAAGAATCAAAGACCTATCATCGCTTAGAGAACTCAATGCTATAGACTATTTACTAATATTTGGGACTCTATTTCACGCTTGGTCGTTTTTCGGCACCAGTTTTATTGAAGAGGAACATATGACGTGGTATTTCTTCTGGAACACTCTGATGTTCTTCGTGTTGATAAGAACTATAGCGTTGGTGGTATTGTATTTGAGCAAGAAGATAGTTGGAGCGACCGAAGTGCAAGAGAAACCGGAGTTGGAAGAAAGAATGTTTGCGGTTGGATTGGAGATTGTGCCTAAATGGGTGCTGCTGATCGCTTTACACAGGTGAGATTAATAATGGCACGAAATATCTATACCAATGCTAGCTGACCCGGCAAACTTTGTTTTACCTTAAGCACAGTTAAAAACACTATAATTATCGAGCTGGATGAAAAATGATTAAATTACTTAATGAAAAAATTGGGTTTGGTGATAAAAAGTAAAAATTAGGGTTGACCTCGTTGGCATAATGGTTACCATGCCGGACTGCCAATCAGAAGGTTCCGGGTTCGATTCCCGGCACGGCCAACATCTTTGTGCGGAACCAAATTTGTTGGCTGTGGGTCTGGGTGTTAAATTTGTATGTATGTATATGTAGCACATAAGTTGTGTTAGCTACCATAACACGAACTAGAAATGGTTCAGTATGGGGTTAACCAGTTGTGTATCAAAAAAAAATCTTGCATAATTCCAGGTATCTGAGAACTATGAACCAGACGGGAGACAGGTGGCTGTTTCTACCCGACACTGCTGATTGGCTGAACGCGCCTGAAAACTCTTTCTATCTGCAACTTCATCTAGTTGTTGGTTAGTATAACTCGATCCAATAAAGATTTCGTAAATACGGGGGGGATCTAACGCGATCATCGAAGCTAAGCAACGGTCGATGGAAACGGTGTTTGGATGAGTGACCATGCACAAGACTGTCGTTTTTCTAATGGCATTTTCATCTTGGCGATACCGTGTATCGGATGACACGTTAAATTGTAGATCCCGGCTGTTAGTCTTAGTACAAACAGTCGTTATGCCAAGTCACAGCCCTTCGGGCGGCTTTAAAACTCTTGACACCAGAGCTTGGTCACTTAGCTCATACAAAGAAGTAGAATTCAATAACAATTATTTAATTTAAACTAATTTGGTTATGCAAGTCTGAGGAACCTTTCTAATGTTTTCTTTATTAACTCAAGTTATATGCATGATATACGCTATTAATTAAATACTGCTTTTAATTTCTAACAAACCTGCGATTTCCTTACATAAAAGGTAAAAAATGGCCAAGTTAGGGCCCCGCGTCCACTCATGCGCGAGCCCGCTTAGTAATTTTTTTTTATTTCTTGTAGGTAAGCTCGCTCTACTGTAGACCACAATATCATTAAGTCAATACGGTTCTCAAAGTATTTTAGTGAAAAAATAATAACAAGTGCAAGTAATAGTTACGCACTAAGGGTTCTATAATATTATCTATAAAATAGACAACAGAAACACATACATCATATCTGAAAATATTAACTGTTTATGGTTCACGTGAAACAGCCTGGTTCTGTTGGTGCCAACTAACTTTTGGGTACTGAACCCTTAAAAGGTTAAGTTTTACAAAAGACAAGAGGAAAAGGTTAAGTTTTTACAAAAGACAAGGGTAGCTCTCACGAATTCAGCAAGATTTTTCAATTTAATGACATATCCACGATCTCTTTGTTTCAGGCACATTGGCCACATTAATAATATGCCTGTACAACCTCCGGTACACGAACAACGTAATGCAGCTACAGGCTGGACTGACCATCGTGGCAACCGCCTGCATTTTCTGCTACCGAGTCGCCGCAGATAATCTCTACTTCCCTTTCCATGACGTTAAAACCTGGGACACAGTGCACATAGTCAATGTCTTCTGGGGCTTGCTCATAGCCCAGTTCGCGCTAGAAATATTCACATACGCCGGCATTTTCAAATCCTGCGGCGTAAAAATTGAACCAGACAAACCGAGCAGTACCAAATTCGTCTACAACAAACCCAAAGAAAAGACTGAAGATTACGTTTACGACCCCACGGTTGAGGAACCGTGGAATTTGGATGAAGTAAAACTAAACTTAGCTCGAGCGATATCACACTTAATGTTGAACAGTATGATGCTAATTATTGTGCTGCTAATGCGGCCACATAATGTGGTGATGGTGCCAAGTATATATATAACTTGTACGCTGACGTCCAGGTGTATGGATCATAAGTTGCTGGATTTAAAGTCTTCGAGGAGGACTGAAGTGGTTGATGTGCTGAGTCGGACGCTGGTGCATATGTGGATCGGAATAGTGTTCTTCTTTTATCAGGTATGTTGAGCTTTTAAAACTACAGTAGTCTATGCAAACGGTGTACGGCGAAGGAAAACATCGTCAGGAAACCGTTTTTTTTATCTTTGCTAAGCCTGTGAATATTGACAATAAAATTTTTCGGAAACTGAAACGTGTATAATGAGGCTTTTTACTACTTAAAATGAGCAGCCTTTCAGAATGAACTAAATAAGATGGACCCATCGAGTTACAGATTCTATCCTTGTTAAATTTGTCAAGCAATACCTATTTAAGTTGGCAATGTACTGGTCATGTTCGCTATTGGCCATATCTATTTTCCCTTCATCGTGATCGTCCCATTGATTAAGTTTAGAGTAAATAAACTAAGTACGAGTGCAAGTGAAAATTTGACTAAAAAAAAAGGTTTGCGCCATTTATGTTAGAAATGCTGCAATCTGTAGCTAATCTGCCCAGAGTACGTAACTATATAAGTGCGACAGCACAGCAGAACTCCAACGGTTATTAAATAATTTTGGAAAAAAATTAAAATGGTTTTGGTCAAATTTACTATGAAGGTGGATTCCGGGCCTATGTGTTAATCCAAGGTCTGATTAACACATAGGCCACTTTTAAGCCCGGATCAACTTCTTTTGTCCTGGATTAAAGCGGGTAACACCGCGGGGCGCAGATAGTTTATAATATTTCTTTTTTTTTAATCTTTTTGAATTTGGCAGGGTAACTCGAACAGCCTGGCGTCCGTGGACCTGGGCTCGGGGTACGTGGGGCTCCGCGAGTACTGTCCGGCGCGCGTGGCGCTCCGCATGGGGCTGCACGCGTACGCCGGGCCCGCGCTCGCCGGCGCCGCACTCTACGCCGCGCTCGCCGCGCAAGCCCGCACCTGGCGAGAGTGAGTTTACCAATAAATAAATAAATATTGGGACACAATTCACACACACGGCTGGTTAACCCCATGACCCCATGCTGAACCATATCTAGTTCGTGTTATGGTTGCTAACACAACTGATATACTACATATATATATATATACATACATAATTATTTTATATAGATACATATTTAACACCCAGACCCACAGCCTACAAATTTAGTTAATCACAAAGATGTTTGCCGGGTCGGGAATCGAACCCGGAACCTTCTGATTGGCAGTCCAGCACCTTTACGCCAACAAGGTCACAGAATAATAACTTGTACTTCGTACAGAAGCTTCACTTCGCAATGGTTTTCAAAGAAATATGAACTCAATCTGATAAACAATATGATTTAATTTAGCTCGCGGTCCAGTCAATCACGTGATCATTTTGTTGCCTACCAATTTCTTTTCAAAGGAATATGGGCCTTAATTCACTATGCTACGGGTCATAATACGTTGTACATGGTTATACGTAGTACTAGTTATTATTCTGTGGTATTGAAAGAGCCACGGACTATGGTTGCTTACTTCGAGAAACTACTTCATATGCCATCTAGCGCGAATAGAATTCCATAGGTATCATCTATAGTATCACCGAAAATATTTTGCGTTGGGCTCTTAGTCTAAGTTCGTAAATGTACGACAAATGAAATGCAACTCGAATGAAACGACTAAAATATATTTTTTATTGTACTTTTAGGATAATGGAATAATACGGGGAGAAACGGTTTGTAGTTTGAATTAATTTCATAATGTAATCCAGTCAAAATAGATTTTACCCTTACCTGTCAGCGTCTTTAGGTAACAAAAAAAAAGTTAAATTTCGATCACGATCCGTATTTAAACAATTAAATACTGCATAGTATTTTTTTTGCTTTTTTTCGTTTTGTGTCCATCTTGCAATTATATAATGAATCAGTCAAATAACACAGAATAATAACTAGTTCTTAGCAAATAATTAAGTTGAACGTGGTCGAACATATAGCGCGCACGCGTGTGTTTTCGTTCGCTTGTGGCAGCCTACTAGATTGGCCACTCCGGAGTGGCCGCCGCCCGTAGGTATGTTTTTAACACCTACACGCGGAGTGACACAGGCCTGACAAGGTCAACTATAGAGGCAATAAACTGGCTATAGTTTTCTTAGAAGCTGAGTTTCTCAAGTAAAGGCCTAATGTTTTAGGTATTATTAAGACAATGATAAGAGCAAAAACTTGATTTTAAATATTTTTTTCCCTTTAAATCATAAACAGTAAACTATATCGAAAAAAATTGCTTTAAGACTGTCTAAAGAACCACTCCAAGAATATTTATACTTATTTTTGTATCAATCAGACTTGTGAATTAGAAATAAAACTGGTTCAAAAAATATAAAACTTAACACCAGTTTTTTTTTCATATTGATGAGCCTGATTGGTACGAAATTGGTTTTAAACTATTTTTTCGTTATTTTTTTTTGTTTACGATTTATAGCGAAAAAATCAAGATCTTCGGCTTAAAGCAGCTATCAAAAATACGCACATGTTGGGGACTATTATAAATGGGTACACTCAGACTATTAGAAAACACTAGGTAGTATTTGAAATGGTTAACTACAATTTCGTGTGAAGGACACCTAGTCATATTATTTCATCTTACATTACTACTCGTAAATTAGTTTAGTGCGTGATATATATATACTAGTAACCATGATTATTGATTTTTGTTCCCAGGTATTTACAACAAGCGTGGCGCGCGACCAACATCTACGCGCTGCAACGAGTATACGCCCTCGTCATATACTCTGTGATAGCGACCGTATTCCGACACCACCTGTTCGTGTGGACTGTGTTCTCGCCTAAACTACTGTACGACTTCGTGGCGACAGTGTTCACGATACAAGCCCTCGGCACCATAGCGCAGGTGGAAGCCGTGACGCATGTTACTAGCTGGCTCGCTAAAGTGGCCGCGGTCAAAACCAGGCTGTGATACTGTGATGTGATGACGTGAAACGTGCAGTCAATAGTGATTAGTGAGTGACAGGATGTTTTTTTTTACTACTTACTGCTCCGGCACGAAAACCCCAAAGTGTGTCTTAGCCTCCGACAACAGACGGCGCCACTCGTCACGGCGTTGCGCCATTCCTCTCCAGTCAGCCACTTGAAGCTCGCTCCCTTTCGACGGCGTCACTCCAGCGGTACCGAGGGCGGTCAACTGGACGGCGTCCCTCCGGCTTCCCTAGGGCTCTCTTAGCGGCTCGATCCTCCCCCATCCTTAACAGGTGTCCAAACCAAGCCTTGAACTCTCCCACGATGTTTGGTTCGACAAACAACTCTTGTAGCTTCCTGTTTTTACGGACGCGCCAGCTACCATCGTCTCTCCGGATAGGACCAAATATTTTCCGCAACACCTTTCTCTCCGTAACAAGGACAAGGTGTTTCATGTTTATTTGGTTCATTATTAAGAACGCCAATTGAGTAACATAACTAAAGAAACGGTCACACTTACTTAAAAAACGTTGGATATACATCCAACGGGTTTCGACGCATTACGAGCGTCATCATCGGGGACGTGCATCACACGGTCTGTCACCGACGAGATCCGTGCGCAGACCAACGTTTTTTTTTAAAGTAAGTGTGACCGTTTGTTTGTGCAAATATATAGTATGCCTTACGATTGTTTACAAAGTATAACTAAGCGAGTCGAAAAATTTGTCGCCTAGCATCTTACGGGGTGTTCCGCCAATCTCCTTGATAGTTAGTAATTCCAAACTAGGACCTTCTGGTCATATAGCTAGCTATATGGTGTAGAAAAGTGACATGTGAGAATTGTTGATTCAATGTGTAAGTTTTTTGTAAGATAAACTGTATCAATTTATTGTTAAAGTATGGTTAAAAAAACATTCTGTACAGTAAAACTTACGCCTTTGTATGGAAATTATGTATAGGTGGATCCTATAATCAATGAGACTGGAATATAAGAGAATATAATCTGTTCAGTGAGTTGATCTACTACGGAGATGAATTCCTGACGCTAGATTCGTTAGGCAGCTCTATCATCATTTTGAAGCAATGACAGCTCAGTCAAACGTGCGGCCGCTGTACGTTCTGTAGGTCATAGGTTCGATTCCCGCCAATATGTTACGAGCTTTCAGTGAAGGAAAATATAACGAAAACGCAGCTTCCTTGAGAGCCAGTTACTCCAGACTAGGCATGCTGCACCTTAAGCCAGAGTATATCTTACTCGCATGGTTACGCGTTAGTCAAATGCGTCACATTATCGTGTAAAAAATGAAACGCATAGACAGCAAAGCAATTTGGATGCGATGGCTGAATATACTATACGTGCCAACTAAGAATAGGACTGTCAAACCGCCATCTTGCTCAATAATACGCGCTAACGTCATAACCAAAGTGTATGGTGTGCAAAAAAAATTGTAAACAAATATATTCAGTTCATATGTTTAATGTACGTTGTTTTGCTATTTCTTATACATTTTACGGCAAATTAATTAGTAGTAGGATTTAAATGTAAAAGCATATTTTTAAATTTTTTTTCATTTCTTCACACTGCACTTCTTTTTGTACCAAATAAAAAGAGTTTATTATACTGCTTACAGCACTTAAGTCGAAATATCCAAAACCAATGTCTCGTCACGTGTTTTTTTTTAGGTGTTGTTAATTTGCCTTGAGTACTTCTTACCTGTAGAATTAATTAATCCAAAATGATCCAGTAATAAAATCTAGAATTACATTTATATCTATGAACCAAAAAAAATCTTTTTTACGCTTTCTTTGCTGGCAGTACTTTTTTGACAGTTATCGTGTGAAGTTGAAGCAAGCGCGATCCTATTCTTAGTTGGCACGCATAGTATATATATGATACGCATCAATTGGCAAGGCGCCAGAAATGTACCTCCGTATTAGCTCTACTCGTTGAACATACTATAAATGCTTAGAATTATTATCTTAGATCTCACAAATGTATTATGAATATTGAACACCATGTTTATTTACTGGATAAGCCGTTGTATTACAAAAATGAAATGCCAAAAATTTGGTAGAATATGATAGGATTACTTTTAAAAGTATGGTAAATTTTTGGAAGACTAACATTACCTGTTGCCTTTTGAACAAATTGGTTTCTAATCACTTAGTTAAGGATTTTTCTTTACTTTAATAAATATCCTATTAGACTCAGTCGACTTTGCCAAAATTAATTGCAGACGGAAGAAAATCTGAAATATCATACAGAATTACACAAAATATTCACTTCAGATTTTTTTGCCAACTGGAATATATTAGTGTATATCCTAAACAATTGTAACTAACATACACATGGTGTATATGTCATATTATAATGATAATTCAATGTAAAATGCACAAAATGTCATATAAACATTGAATTTGTTTGTGTATTATTTATATGAATGCAGAAATAAAAGAAACTATTTTTCAATCTATTTTTATTTATTTTTAGTGTACACTGGAACCACCATTTTTTTATAATATGTTTTAACTATCACTGGAGTGAAAACCCTAATACCAAACCAATATTTTTAATTATTAAATAATTCTACGTTTTTTAACATCTTGTTTGATTCAATAAAATATTAAGTTTTTTGGGTGTGTACACAATGGCAAATAAATTTCTAAAAGTATTGTGAGCTACAATTTAGATTACTTGTGTCTTGTATATTATTCATTAGAAGTTAGCACATTTATTTGCCAATGTTTACACATCCTAATAATTCACATAGGCATTTTTTTATGATAATACCTATACAATCATAAAAAAATACATAAATACGAAGACAAGAAAAAGTTATACAAACAACAACTATACACATATATGTATATCCAATTTGAATCCTTTACCAATGCTATAAGTGATGTATCCCTTGACACTTGCACGGCCACTAAGACCATATACATATATACAGAAATTATCTAGTTACTAACAGCTGAAACATACTTATATTTATGCATATACATGGATTTTTGCACCAAAATTCCAAATAACCCTGCGCAGGGAAACATCTAAAGGCATTAGTGGAATAAGCCAAAATCACATGTCAGACCCACAGCCACTAATCATACCACCAGGGTTATTAGGCTATGGTGGGTCTTTTATAGTTAAACAATACCACTAACTAATGATATGGATCACCAGACTATAGCTGAAAGTCATAAAAACACTCATGGGCGCAGATATAAATCCGCTAAACGAATTTCTGTTAAGGAAAGGATCGGTGACTGTCTGAAAAATTTACTTAAGTGTTGTTCACAAATATCTACATATAAATATTAATAACAAACCAAAAAGTACCATTAATTACTTAAAATCACTAAGTTATAACATAAATGCATACAATAGATGCCTGAGCTATATATACATAGTTAATGCAAAAAAGCACCGATTTCGACTGTCAATTGAAAATTTTGGAATGCTTCATATTTTTTGTCATCTTACCGTTTTATAAAGAATCGAAAAATATGTGTTCTAAATTTCTTCATATTAACGACAGTTGGAACTACATGCAATTCTAGCTAATGGGGAATCAGATTTATTATGAAAATAGAAATACTAGATAGGTTCGATTTTATACTGTTCAATTTTGGCACTACTTAACAAAAAATAATAACAATAATCTATATACATAACCAATAACTAACATAAATACCTATAACAATATATTTTACATAAATACATGCCTATAGAATACTAGTGTATATACCAGACTTAAAACTTTTCAAAGAAAAATATTTCCAATTAAATAAATCGTAAATACTTCTCAGGTCAGTTAAAAAAACCTAATATAAAAAACTGAACTCAGTGTTGCCATGCTAAATCAAAGGAGTTGGTAAAAAAGGATACATACGATAAAAAAATTAACTGCAGCTGTCAGTTCAAAACCAGTCAGAGGAAGACACAATAGATATCTAATTACAATCATAAAACTTAATTTTATGGAGTAAATTTTAATATAAACTAGAAATCTTAAATACACCTAAACATCAATACAAAAATATATCGAAAGCTTTTTCAGTTACATATTATATTACAGATAAGTCAGCAAATGAAATTGCTGTTGTGAAGAATTTAAAGCTAACAGCGTTTGATTATGATATATATACAGAGTTTTGAGTGGCTTATATTTTTAGTTGCAGTTATTTGATACATAAAAATAGCAAATCTATTAAATTTTAAGATACGTTTTTCAATATCAATTGGTCATATTTTTAATATTTTGTTTTTTTATAGCTATAAGAAAATGTTGCAATGATCAAAAGTAGCTAAGCTAAATCAGAAGTATATTCCGATTACGTTCTAAGCGACTTAGGTCGTGACTACGCTAGTAGCATTAACCACGAAATAAGCTACAATATAATATTTTTACATTGTGAATTACATTTTACTCAATACAGCTAGGCATTTGACAAGCAGGGTGCTTAACTACAAGAGTAAATGATACTCTGGCCTTAGATGGAGCATGTCTAATCTGGTATGACTGGCTCTCGAGGAGGCTGCCGGATCCACCGTTAGGAGCTTGACGACAGATTTCTCAACTTGAGGGTAGTTAGTTGCTAGCTAATAGATCACTAGAAAATGCCCTACCACTATGTCATAGATTCCTCAAGATGTTTTTCTTCACCGAAAGCTTTTATTTTTAATGATAAATAGACCGCAGCTTGTCTGATGTTAAGCTTGACTGTGAAGTATTTACTCTAGATTTGAAGACCCAAAAATTGTATTGTAAGCTCGACCTTATTTATCATTACGGTTCAATACGAAAAAAGGCTACAATATAATTATAATTTTATTTAGAGGTATACTTTTTTTTTAGCTTATTAATTCTCGTTTAGCTTACAAAATGTACTCACGTACGAGGATAATGATTTGATACCAAACTCTTATCAATTATCTCATAAGAAAAGAAAGAACAGTTATGACCACCAAGTTCAGTGGTGAGTGCTAAAAATGATTTAACTGATTTCTCTTATTTCAAAATCTGAAAAATATATTTTACGTACTTTAAGCCGCCGCTTACAATGTTCTAGATAAAAGACGCGTCTTGTAAAAATAATTGAAAATATAAATATCTATAAATCTGAAACATCTAGAGGACTGCGCAAGTTTGCGGCTTGTTACGCTTGCACCCGGAAAAACACGGCTTCTTTTACCTTCGAGTTACTTTAAAAGATAGAACACGGTAAAAGAAAAGAAAACACGCAGGTTTTCTGCCAGACTCTTTTTTACACGCTTTATATTAGCTTCACCTGTATGTTTGTTTGTGACCGACTTCTTTGGGCGCGATTTTGACCCACCTTAAACGGCCAGATTTCGTAGATAACAAACTTTGTAGATTTATTGAGAACCGATGATAAACACTAATTTGATAAAATTACGGTTTTCTATAAAAAGCGTGTTTTTAGTTTTTTTAACTATTATTATTACTAGACGCGAATTAAACTTGCCACTAACTCTGTATTACTGGTATATCGTCCTATATTTATTGTATCGGCACTATCGGTCATCTAAAGTCATTATCGGCCATATGACGACATTATCGCTTGTGTTGATAGTGCCGACAGACAGAATAAATATATTACGTCGCCTAAGTATAATGCGCACCACTCCCTCCTAATAACCGTTGAAATTTCTTACCTGTAAATAAAAAATGAGTACAATTATTATAATTAAAGTTTTCATCTATTCGATTCTCTTTAAACAAAAGAAACTCGAATTGGTGCTGACGTTTTCGAGTTATGAGACACACCGTCTTGCAAAAAAACATATATAGACGATAACCCCTGATCCGTTTTATTAAGTACTTGTAACTAAATGAAAAAACGAATATGTTTCACACATTTTATATGTGATTTCTATGAGGTAATAATATTTATGATATTGGTATATTTGGTGTCACATAAATTACTAATATAAATTCAATTAAAGATATATTTAACTCAATTAAGGGTAAAAATCTAGTTATAATTTTTAAAACGAATTTTTCAAACACCCTATAACAACAGGGTACATGTAACATAGCCTTATATCATACATGTTTTGCAAGCAAATAAATAAACTATAATTAATTTATTTGAAAAACATTAAGTATAAATATATCATTATCGAGTCAAGTTACATATAATGTATAAAAATCAAATTGTTTGGAGTAAATTAGCTATATTTATGACCCAGTCAGTGACAGGCTTATATATTTAAAGTTGAATACAGTCTTTACAACACTTACATCCGATATATTGTGGAGCACAGGAAGAGGTCAGTGCTGTATCTTGTAGCGGTACACCAGCACGCTCGCTACGCCCACAAGCAGGCTGAGAAGCAGGGAGCCCCACATAAACATCTGCAATACAATAAAAACATTAATCATTGTCCTCGCCCTTTTCCACTAGGTGGAGTCGGCTCCGCTCTCCCGAGGAGACGATGCCTTTGCTTGTTCTAGGGCATCGCTCGCACCGTAGAGGGGGGCGCCACCCCCCTTGAGATGGGTCCGCTCGGACTGCGAACAGCGGCCTGGACGGGGATTACAGCGGTATTGCGCGAAGCGGTCCTGGATCCCTGCCCCCATGGTGAGATGGGACACCGTGAGGTTTAAGTCGATAGTGACGGCCCCTCTGTCTCTCAAGCCCGACATACCCCACTCGCCTCACACAGGCTAGCGGCGGGAGATGCGTAAATGCATTTCCTCACGTAAAATGGGTAGTCGGCTAAGCATTTCTTCTCCTTCCACTTTTCTCTATCAGCCGTCACTCCTTTCTCTCTCATGATCTCATTCACACACTCTCATGTGTTTTTAGGTCAGCCTCTAGCACTTATTTTAACTTTAACTTAAGAAAACCAGTACATATGAGTATACATTTAAAAAACATTATATTGTCTAGTAATCTTAAATTATGCGACTCAAGTGGCGCTGGGCAGGACACGTCGCTAGATGTAACGACAATAGATGGAGCAAATCTATCACAGAATGGCATTCACGGGATAGCAAGCGCCCTGTCGGCAGACCACCAGCCCGATGGATAAACGAACTCCGGTCCATAAAGGGAACGCTCTGGGTTCGTGGAGCATAAGATCGAATTTACTGGCATAAGAGAGAGGAGGTCTATACCCAGCAGTGGGTCGAAATAGGCTGCTGATGATGATGAATCTTAAAAGAAATGACTCACCTTAGCTCTAGAAGGCTTCTTGTCCGGACTAGCCGAGCTCTTAGGCTGTTCAGATGTTGTGCCTAACATCCTCTTGGCAAGTTTCCTCTCCACGGACCTGTCTCTCGTTGCCTTCTGTTCACATCTCTGTAACTCCTTCCTGGCTCCGATATCTTCTGGCGCAGCCGCGGCGGCTGCGCGCGCGGCTTCCAGCGCTTCCGAATTACGACCCATTGCGGATAGGATTTTGGATTTACGATACAGCGCTTTAGCGTTCTTCGGCTGGCAGCTCAGAACTTGAGTTACGGCCTGGAATTACACAGATAACTTTAAAACCAGATTTTGTTTTACTTTTTACATCTAGGCGTTGACCATCAATGCTGGATATGGGTCACTCCCAGGGCACGCCACGCGCGCATTTCTATGTTAACTCTAACTATCTCCACTCGCTATACCTTAGGTTACCTTAAATAGTTAGTTAACATAATAGCGAGCCTTTAGAGAGGCTTTTAAGATGATGATGACATAAGAAACCGTTAGTTGAATCAGAAAAGACTCATCATCATAATCAAATCGTGAACATTGTGCCGATCAGCATGGTAAGGGACCATCACCCTTACACATCTAAGGTCACAATTTTAACCGAACTGGATGTTATTGGCCATACATAAAAAGGCAAGGCATGCACACTGCATGCATTTGTTTTAGGTAATTATAAAATTGTACAAAGAAATATGCAAATCTATTAAACACTACCTGTACCCCGCGGTGCTGTCCCTTAATCCGGGAAGGTAGCTTAAGTGTTAATCCAGGGTCTAAACTATCCTGATACAAATTTCATTGAAATCGGGTCAGCCATTTGAGCATGAAGACATAACAAACATACACACAAACTTCCACACTATAATACTTGTAAGTAATACGACTTCGACGACCTCGTTGCCGTAAGTGTTACTATGCAGGACTGCCAATCAAAAGGTTCCGGGTTCGATTCCCGGCACGGCCAACATCTTTGTGCTGAACTAAATTTGTTGGCTGTCAGTCTGGGTGTTAAATATGTATGCAAATAAAATATGTATGTATGTACTATATGTAGTACATATATCAGTTGTGTTAGCAACCATAATACGAACTAGAAATGGTTCAGTATGGGGTTAACAAGCTGTGTGTGAAAAAAAATGTATGATACTAGTAAGAAGTAGGATAAAAGCAGATCACTCTCCGCTTTATCTCACCTGTAACGCAGCATCATAAGCGCCCGCCTTCAACTGAGCGGCCGCCATATTGTTGTGAACCCTCAACCTTTCCTCCAACAGGGCGTAAAGCGCGTCAGACGTAGGCGCCAGCTCGCCGGTCAGTGTGGGCTGCGTGATGCCACCTTCAGTCTCGTCGAGGACGTCTAGAGCCCGCCGGTACAGTTGCACGGCCAGCGGAGGCTCGCCGCGTCCGTACCACCAGTTGCCGCGAGCTCGGCGACGTATGCTGCGAAAGAGAAAAAATGAGAATACTAACGCTGGCTGTGCGACTCATTCGGGATAAATAGTTCATATACGTTAGTCTAAAAACTAAAACGACCTCGTTGACGTAAAGGTTACCATGCCGGCCTGTCAATCAGAAGGTTCCGGGTTCGATTTCCGGCCCGGCCAACATCTTTGTGCTTAACTAAATTTGTTGGCTGTGGGTCTGGGTGTTAAATATGGATCTATATAAAATATGTATGTATATGTAGTATATCAGCTGTGCTAGCTACCATAACACGAACTAGAAATGGTTCAGTATGGGGTTTTAACCAGCCGTGTGTGGAGCGAGTGTGGCTCAGTGGATAAGCGAGTGTGGATCGGTGGTAAAAACGTCTGCGTTTCAATCAGACGGCCTTTGATTTGATCCCGACCCTGCATCAATGACGGTTTACAGTGAAAATATCGTTACGTTTGTGGACTGCAATATCCGAAGACGCGTGTTATCCGCACTTGGACAGCGTAGTGGATTGTGACCTATATCTCTTTCCTAGTGAGAGAAGAGCCCGAGTCCCAGCAGTGAGAACGTATAGTGGGCTGCCTATGCTATGCATGCTATACGTCTTATATATCCCAAATTTCATCCCAATCGTTAGAGCGTGAAAGAATAACGAACATGCATCTATTTATCCTAATATTAGGATCAGGTTCGCCCAGCTGTGTTAGTCGATGATATCCCTATACGGATTTTCATGCAAATCGGTTTAGCCGTCTGAGCGTGAAGAAGTATCAAGCATACACAGTACACCTGTGAAGTGTGATGTGATTAGAATCATTAGAGAAAGGATACTAATTGGTAAGTATAGTAGTAAGTATATCATAATCATTCTCAGCATACCATCGCTGGCAGCTAAACTTGTCATTCGTGGACGCTATTAATTCGGGCGTACTACTCTCTCTTAGTTCTTCACGCTCAGCCGTCTGAGCGTGAAGAAGTATCAAGCATACACAGACACACCTGTGAAGTGTGATGTGATTAGAATGATTAGAGAACAGATACTAATTGGTAAGTATAGTAGTAAGTATATCATAATCATTCTCAGCATATCATCGCTGGCAGCTAAACTTGTCATTCGTGGACGCTATTAATTCCGGCGTACTATTCTCTCTTAGTAGCTATGTTCACATCAGATATCATCCAAATCAGTTTACCTATTAGCGTTTGAAAGAGTATCAAACATAAGTAGTATATAGTTACTGTATTGAGTTAGTATTCTCGTATTAGATAAGCCTCGATACTAATTGATGCTAAAACAGCAAGACCTAATTTCAATGTCTGGCAAAGGATAGCTAGTCCAGAATAAAATACAACAATGTCTTCATGATACTAGAGCACGCAATTAAAAACTAATAGTTCTTGGTGATGAATTTTTATTTCCACAGCTAGGTTACCAGTTGATACTTTTTCGCACTTTAATAATCACTCTTATCTAGTTTCAAGTCAAGCAAAAGTTATATTTTAGTGATAAAATAACAGCATAGTTAATTTTTAAGGTCACATTGTATTAAAATACTTAACTCGGAGTGTGACCATGTTAATACATATTCAGTTATATTTAAGTCTGCCATTCGCCAAGTTAACCTTGGATTGGGCCGTGACTTGTAAACAAACTAAAGTTCAAATTGCTTAAGTTCTCTTTGTGCCTTTTGTGTCCTTTCATTCACGATTTTTTTACTTATTTTTTAAAAACTAGCTGCACCCTGCAGTACTATATATTATTATTTTAATAAAGGTTTAATAAACAACAATATATCCACTAATCGGGAACTTCATTTAGGTATTAACAAAAAACTACGATATGAAGTAATCTTAAAACTAGCCGATGCTAAATACTTCATACTAAGTACTTTAATATATAAATGGTAAACCGTAAAAAACATCTTGGTTTACAACTATAAACTATACTTTTATATATAAATGTAAACATCTTGGTATATCAGTCATCATCAATCTTAGTTACTAATATTTTGATATGTATCATATTCCTACAAAAGAGGTCTTTGTAATTTTATTAGGAAATTTTAAAAAAAATATATTATAATCAACATGTAAATCCTGCCATCGTTTAAGATCGCGATATTTCTATATCAGAAAATCGTTATAAAAAATATATTCAAGCAGTAAAAAATACTACGCAGTACTATTAGTTGTTATTGTAAGACTATCAATGAACTAATAAGTATAATATGCGCGAAAGATATGGCGAAGTCAACAAACCTACATTGTATATGTAATGTATTCATGAGTTTTGTGACATCACTTGAATATTAACACAGAATAGGACCAAGGTCACAGTTGACCAATCACACAAGATATTGATAAGAGAACCTTCATATTATGTTAGTAGCTCCAATTTAATCTAATATGCAGAAGGGTATCGGCCAAACATGATAATAAAATGCTGTTTTATTTAAGTGTCATTCATGATTCATACAAAAGTGATATATCTTAGATTGAAATGTTTCGAAATTAAATTAATATTCTACAGAACACTCACGATTGTATATTAGAATGACTGTCTGTTACTGGGTCAGGTTACATTAGTTAAATGGATTGACTAAATACATAATTATATTAATCTGCAAATTATGGTGATGGTATGTGTTTTTCACATATTTAAAACACAATCATTTTAAACATGGAATATAAGCAGATTGAATTGAGATATGTAGAAAGATTTTTACAATATAAAACCAAAATAATAAATAACACCTCATTGACATAATAGTTATCATGCTGGACTGCCAACTTGACAGTCCCGGGTTCGATTGCACGGACAACTCCTCTGTGTTGAACAAAATTTTTTGGCTGTCTGTCTGGGTGTTAAATATGTATTGGTATAAAATATCTATGCATGTATATGTAGTATATCATTTGTGTTAGCATCCATAAACACAAACTAGAAATAAGGTTTGTATGGGGCTCTCAGCTGTGTAAAAAATAAAACATTTCTAGCAACCCACACTAGTTTGGCATCCAATAATAAGCCAAATCTTTGGGTTGGCAAATAAAGAAGATAATGGTTAGAATTTTTGTCTAGTAACTGCATGATGAAGTTTGAAAGTGGCACCTATGCCAGAAAAAGTTAAGAGTGGAAGGTTATCTTGGTATGAGCATGCCATGCGAAGAGAGAAGAAGCATGTGACTAGGAAAAGTATGAATATGATTGTACAAGGTAGTGGAAGTAGAGGACAACCTAAGAAGATGTGGATGAATTGTGTGAAAGAGGATATGAAAGACAAAGGAGTGAATGTAGATATGACAGCTGACAGAAGAGTGTAGAAGCAAAAAACGGCCTGTGCCAACCCCACATAGTGGGAAAAGGTAAAGACAAAGAAGAAGAAATGCATGATGATAAAAGACCCAGCAATGCTTGAGTAGTAAAGCTATAAATAAGCATTATTATACAACAGATAAATCAACATACCCAATTTCCATCCTTTCTGCAATGGGCAGGGTCTCAATATCAGGCTCTTCTGTCCAGTCATGTAGTTCCAGCCGTGCCTCTAACCATGTGTCAGGCCCTATGGGTTCCCCATCGTATTTCGGACTGTTAATCTCTCCAACCAAGCCTAAGCTCTCCCCAGGTTTGAGTCCAGCTTCACCATATCCAAATCTCGAACCTAATCGGAGCAGACATTCTTCTCCTTTGTACATAAGTGTTAACGCTAAGTCCAGGCCTTGTAATATCTGAAAATTATTAGGTTCTAGTCAACTACTTCAAACTGTTTTTTTTGCTGTCTTCTATTAAAACACTGACAGATAATAGATAATCTCTGTTTGTTGGAGCAATCCCTTAGGTTGATAGATCTGTGGCCAATCACCTAACAGTGTGTTCCGATAGCCTGTTTGAGAGCCAGTTGATGCAGACTAAGCATGCTCCCCCTTAGGCTGGAGTACCGCTAACTCAAGTGGCTCCACACCCTACTGGTCAAATGCCTAGCTAAGTAGGTAAAAATATTGCAGTTAATACATGGAAATCTAGTTGACAATAAATGAACAGTTCTATATCATGAGTACTGTATAAACTGTGACATAAATACATACAAAATCCATTTGAATGACAAAACAATGCTATCAACATAATACAAAAAGTGATAGACAGATTTCCAGATAAGATATATAGACTTAAGCCTGTACATGGCAATCCAATGTAGGTCTTGATTATTCATAATAGGGTCAAAAAACTCATTAATCTTTTAATCATTGTTTTATCACACTGTTTGAAATATTATATTGTATTGATTTATTACTTACTTCATTATCTCCCAAATAGATTTTAAGCTGATCCCGTTTCTCAAACACTTTGTCACTGTCTTTAATTTTGATTTCATAACTGATCCGGCATATTTCACCCCTGTGTGGTCGTAGACCTGTATCTTCTTCACCTTGCTTTAATATCTATAAAATATAAAGTTATATAAACACAAGTTTACTTACTCATTCTGATGATGAGTTCTCTAGCTCTGTGATTATTACAATAAATTTGTTGTATCAACAGTTACAGATTTTTTACACAAAAACCTGAAATTTTAATAAAACTTCTAGACAGGAATAGCAATGATAATAATTGAGTTAAAAGTAGCTTGGTGATTATTACATCTAAATAGTAGCAGTCATTATTGTTATAATCTAGACACAGGTCTTAGTCAGGAAAAGTAAAATGTGGATATTTTTTATCTAGGTTTTGCTATGAATTTAACCATTGTGTTATTTCTTGTTTATATAAATATGAATGAATTTGTTAAGAATAGTTCCTAATAGAATTTATTTGATGATTTATATACAATTATAATGTATTGAAAATTGTGTTGAGTATTGAGGTAGATCTATAACTACATATTTTAAATGTTGTCAAGATATTGTATGTATGTATAATAGAGAAGTTCTATACTGTATCTTATTATTGAAATCTTATTATGAAAATTTTATTTTTGTTATAACTAACTTACCTACTTTATGATGAATAAACATATTCTATTTGAACTGTAAGTTTGTAGTGAATTGACGACAACACACATTATATACCTGCCTTATTTTATACTATTGTTTTAGAACAAGAAAATTACAGCTCTTCAATGTACTAAACAAACACTGCAATCTATTGGCATAAGCACATGTTGTTGTTTACTAACCTTTTTGAGTAGTGCCCCAGAACCAAGGACATCTTGCCATTCAGGTACAGGTTCACTTCCCTCAGTCTCTTCCTTTGCAGCTGTTGCTGCAGCTTCTGCCAGCTTCGCTTCCTCGATCTCGTGAGGCGCGGCCGAAGCCAAGTCCTCGAAGGAACTACTCTCCGATTTGTCTATCATGGTGCGTTCGCCCTCACTCATCTGCAAACATACGCGTGATTCGCTCACTTGATCGCAAAGATAATACGTAATAAATAGTATTTAACAATTCATTGAGCTCACAGCCGCAAATTAAAACAAGTAGTACAAAGTTAGAAAAACTTCCGGAAACTTACCCTGGAAAATTAGAACAAAAGGAATTTTTCTTCAAAATAAAATAAAATACGCAAAAATGACAATCCAACTTTTCGGATTTTTGATTGTCTTGTCTTGTTTTTTTTTGCAATTTTATACTGGAATGTAAATTGAACGACACAAGTAATACATAAATATACACGGCTACTTTGTCAGTTGTCTGCTTCAATCTCAGTATTTTGGTGGTACATTATAGGAGTTTATATGCCAATGTCATTAAAAGGAAACTGTCAAATTCAATCAAATTTGATCTGATTTGAAAACAAATATCGATTCACTGGCTGGAGAGCTTAATATAATAAAAAAATGCAAAAATATGAGAAACTCGAGAAAATTGGTGAAGGCACGTATGGCACAGTCTTCAAAGCTAAGAATAAAGAGACTCATGAAATTGTAGCTCTCAAACGTGTAAGGTTAGACGATGATGATGAGGGTGTTCCTTCTTCAGCTCTTCGGGAGATATGTTTACTGAAAGAGCTCAAGCATAAGAACATTGTACGCTTGTATGATGTTCTACACAGTGAGAAGAAGCTTACCCTAGTGTTCGAACACTGTGACCAAGATTTAAAAAAATATTTTGATAGCCTCAATGGTGAAATTGATTTGGATGTGGTGAAGTCATTTATGTATCAACTACTGCGTGGTTTAGCATTTTGCCATAGCCACAATGTACTGCATCGCGATTTGAAACCCCAGAATTTATTAATTAACAAAAATGGTGAATTAAAGTTAGCAGATTTTGGTTTAGCAAGAGCTTTTGGTATCCCTGTTAAATGCTACTCTGCAGAAGTGGTAACACTCTGGTACAGACCACCAGATGTCTTGTTTGGCGCCAAATTATACACTACAAGCATTGATATGTGGTCAGCGGGCTGCATATTTGCTGAGTTAGCAAACTCTGGAAGGCCATTGTTCCCTGGTTCAGATGTTGATGATCAACTCAAAAGAATTTTCAAGATGCTTGGTAAGAATTAAAAATTACATTACATATATGACTATATAATATAGTGTAAGCATAGTAGAATATTATTAAGCCATGTGGCATTCAATAATACTTACTGGCTTGTAATCATTTTAATGAGATTATAACCTGTTCACAACACAAGGTAATAACTGGCTTGTAATATCATACACTGAATTGAACTAATGCACTAACTCAGCTGTAATTTTTCCTACAAAGTATCATCATAGCAATAAAAGCAAAGATCCAACCAAATATAGGTCTCTTAATTTCGTTTGTCTATATTTACAGGAACACCAAATGAAGACACCTGGCCAGGTGTGACGCAGCTTCCGGATTACAAGCCACTGCCAGTATACCAACCAAGTCTAGGTTTGGCTCAAGTTGTGCCCCGGCTCCCTGCCCGAGGTAGAGACCTCTTATCAAGACTTCTAACCTGCAACCCTGCTTTACGTATGCCAGCCGACGATGCCATGGCCCATGCATACTTTCATGACCTCAATCCATCAGTGAAAAATGACAGATGTTAACAATCAATTCACCCATACAAGTGTACCTCTGAACTTTTATTTAATGTTACGGACAATGAGGATGAGGTACAAGAGTATTGTGATGGTGATAATATATAAATTATGTAAGGATTTTGTGGAGCTTACGGAAATATCGCTAGTTCTATTAAAGCCATTTTCTAGATATCTCATATTGAAGTGTACTAGCCAAAATTGTCTTGTAAGTATAAGAGCCAAATCTTTTTATATTTCTCACAGAACTTCCAAGTTCCAAGGACAACTATGGAGGGGGCAATTGATTGCATTACATATAATACTACTTATATTATTATGATAGGCAGTACAAAAAATAAAAAAATTGGCTTCATTTTGCACAGTTGAAAGTTGTTATCCATTTTAGAAGTCTTGTTATTTAGAAGATGGTTATAATAGAATAGAGCTATTCTGTAATTTGTACTTAAATTTCATTGGCAAAGACTACTTAACAATTTAGTAAACAAATTAGGTATAATAATATGTAAATGCATAACTCCCCAACTGCAGTTTGATTACTGATATAATTTTTTGCATCTACAAGTACTTTCTGAAATGCTGCTCCATTTATTTCATATACTGTATGATATATACTTAGCAATAATGCCCCTTTTAAATATAGTCGTAGCTGTAAACTATCTGTAATTGGTATAATTCTGTGTTGTAAAAAAATTATTTACCTAAAATTGATGAGTGTTTTGACATTAATTTTAATATTTAATTCGTTATTTATTGATCTCTCTTGCTTCATGGTTTATTTTGCAAAGCTATTTTTTTTTCAAATTATTTATGAATATAGGTAATTAACTAATTATAATTTTAACATCCGCTATGCTAAGTACATCTCCCTGTAATATAACTGGTTTGGTGTTAAATAAAAAGGAAAGATCTTTTTGTAAATCATGAAAATGGAATTTGTGTATATCAAAAATATTTTATTTATAGCAATGATCAAAACTGATTAAACCACCCTTCTAAAGAATAATCAGAAGAGAACATTGTTTGGACAGAGTATCAAGCATAACATAGACAAGATACCAGAATAGCCACAAGATTTCTCTTGGTGCATTCTGCCATACAAAAACTGTCCATACCCAGGATGCCGGTAGTCTTAAAACTGGCACTGGCTATAGGAAGCAATCAATTTCACTAATCAGCCCAGTTGGGTGTCTCAAATTAAAATAATTTTCTCATAACATTTCCATCTCAGCTCTTTTTCTTTTCCTGTGATTGGCAACCATGTTGGCTGTAGTTATAGGACTGTCTCCTCTTTGAAGCCAAGCAGCAAGAGCTTTCTCAGACTTGCTTGCATTGGCAGCCTGAATTCTTTCACTGGCTGATAAAGGCTGCATTGAGCTGATCGAATCAGTGGAAACACTTGCCGACAAAAGCATTCGAAACCTCTGTTTGCATGTCTGAAACCAATCAAATACATAAATTATAGAAGATATATATGTAGATAAAGATTTTAAAGTTCTGACTGTAAGTTTTTGAGGGACTTTTTAAGTATGTGTACTTACATTTACCAAAGTCATGCCCACTTCGCCTTTGATATCGTGTTTAGCAACGCAGCATCCAAGCTCATAGAAATATTGCCCCAACTTATGCATATCGACAGTGCAAGCGTCTGCATTAAATATCTCCCTGTAAGCTTCCTTGTACACTTTAGGCAGATCAACACTAACGAGGGGCATTCTTCGGGTGAGTGATTCCGCTAGCCATAGGGGAATCTCAACATTGGTGCCAGCTTTTAAATCATCTTCCGTTGCTGATGGGTCCAAGAATCCTGCAATTAATTGGAAAATTAAAGCAAAAACTAACGGACGTCCAAGATATTCTGGTATGACACTAGAGAACTAACCCATTTTTGGTAAATCGTGTAAAACTTTGCATGGCACTTTTTCATTCGAAACCAAAATGTCAGAGATAGATAAATATGAATTATCCATCAATTAATAGTTGATTATATATTATATTATCTCACAAAAAAAAACGTCTAAAAGTTAAGAAAGCACATGAGTGTACTTAGTTCTTTTTTTTCCCGCCATTCTTGTGACTGCCTGTGACAGCATATTTTTGTCATCGTCATAGAGAATGGATATGTCATTATTATATTTACGCCAAGAGAACTGAATTTTCAAACTATCAATTTTGGCTATTGACTTATATTCTACCTTCCTCTGTGAGAAAAACGTGGCACACATTTGATGTACTGAACATCGTTGAAGGGAAGACTACTCGTAGGGCAAATAACGATCCTTGGGATCAAGTAGGAAAATTAAGTTTTCAAATGAGGCCAATTTGTCTATTGGTAGATTAAACTGTTATCTGTTATTGACTTTGACTGTAGTGACAGTTAATGGCGTCAGTTTCCAAGCAGTACTTACCGGAATTTTATACTATTATTTTGGATTGCTTTGAGAAATCTAGATATGCAAGTAAACAACTAAAATTCGCAAAGTTGGTATGTTGGGTTACATGGTCACACCATAGTTGTCTACAATTTCTTCTGCTCTCGGAAATATACTTCTCATGAATAATGGCGGGGTAAGTGTAGTATCGCTAATATTGAAATTTTACTATTACATCGCTATCTGATAATACTAGCTATTTCTCTAATAAAAATAACCATGGATGTGTTGTTTTATTTGTTAATAAGTGTCATATAATTATACTACTCCTAAACAGGTGTTTTCATTATCTACCTGCTATTTACATATCCCTTTGCAACCGAGCCTATACAATCGTACAATTTTTTTTTATTAATTCTAGCTCCTTCACTTATCAACTTTTCGAACCGCAACCGACACCGATCGAACGTACATATATCTGTTTTGTGTAAAAAAAATACTGAATCTTTCTCCGCCTCATTTCCTTGAGGTCAGAAGCCCACGAGCTTTTGGTGACGACGGCTGCGCATTTTGGCGGGAAACGCGCATTACGTAAGTACTGTTTTTTGCATGTTTTTGTTAGAAACTGTAATATTTTTGTGTTTTAATATTATTCGGGAAAGGGTTACCTATTGTTACGTATTGTAATAATTATTAGAAGTAAGGTTTTTACACCACGATTGTTGTCGGAAATAAAAAGTTGCACGATCGTGTGCTTTCGGTTGTAGTAAGTAATTTTGACTAGGTACCTAAAATGATAGTTTTTACTTTTTGACTGTAAATTATTGTTTTTCTAATATATTTTGATCCCTTTTCAGACTCTGGTTTGATGGAAGATGAAATTTACAATGCTTTGGGTCACAGGAATGACTCTGAATTCGAAGATTTGATCGACGACGAAGATTTAGATAAATGTCTCCTTGAATTAAATCCTTCACTTTTCGGGCTTTCTCATCCAGTTCCAGATTTTGGACCACAAGATGTTGAGAACACTGAGCCGGCACCTAGTATCAGCTCTAAAGTCCATGTGACAAATCAGGCTGCACCCAGAAACAGCTGTGTATCAACTAGTAAAATAAACACTTCCTCAAGAAGATACGCTTACAGAGTCCCCGACCTGCCGCCATCTACTTTCAGTACTGACCCCGCACCTACACCAGCGCCAAATACTACACGCACTCGAAAGCGTACTTACACTCTCACTCCCCAACCATGGAAACGTCAACCTGTTACCAATAAATCATATGATTACTCTCCATTGCCAATACGAAATGTCAGGAACCCAATAGAATACTTTAACGAATATGTCGATGAACCATTTTTTTAACACATTGCCACTTGTACTAATTTATACCTTACGAGAAAGACTGGAACAGAGCTGAAAACCATGGCAGCAGAAATTATGAAGTTCTTTAGAATTCAAGCCATTGATGCCATTGATGGGGATTTTGCCTTACCCTCGTCTACTAATGTACTGGCGCACTGGAATTGCTCTCGAAAAAATTACTTCCTTGATGGCTCGTGATAGATTCTGGTGCCTTCGGAATGAACACGTGGTAGAGATGGACACGGCGCCGCCTGGCACCAACAACCCTTGCTGGAAAGTTCAACCAATGATCGACAAACTAAGAGACGGCAGAGAGGCCCTGGATTTTCCTCCATAGATGAACAAATGGTACCGTTTACCGGCAGATGTGCTCTACGCCAGGTGGTAAAGAACAAGCCTCGACCTACAGGCCTCAAAAACTTCGTGTTAACTACCAGCGACGGTCTCATGCTTGACCTCGAAATTTATAGAGGGGCTAAAACAATGTTTGGTGAAGAAGATAGCTCACTTGGTCTTGGTCCTTCAGCCATTCTTCACCTGTCACCTGCGGGGAGTTGTGTGTGATCTAGCAATTGTAAATGTATGAAGGGCTTACAAAATGGATTGTGATGCCAATAAATACCCGCGAAATGAAATTTTACAACTGCTAGACTTCCGCCTTGAAATCCACGAAGTATTGACAAATGCTCCGCAAAAACGAAGGCTCCAAGAAGAGCACGATGAAGAAGAAGTAACAGTAGCGATTCCACGAAAATATCAGAGAGCCATTAGGCCACCAGATACTTTAAGATATGATGGTAACGAGCACTAGCCGATCTTTGATGAAATCAAGTCACCAAGAGCTTGTAAATTTGAATTGTGTACTAGTCGTTCTAAGATGCACTAAGTGTAATGTGTATCTCTGCCTATCTCGCGGCCAAAACTGTTTCCTAGAATATCATAAAAAAATGATTTATTTTATACCTGTATTTAATTTAAAAGTTCCTAATACTATACTAAACTGTTAGATTATAAATACTTATTTGTCTATTGCAATTAATTGCTGGCCAAGTACACCAAATACTTTAAATAATACTAAGAAGGCTGATTGTAAGACTCATATGATTAATAAACACCTGTGATTATGATATTTATCATTTTATTTCACTGAACATAGTTGATAATATCTAACTGCACGATCATGCATTTACAATTTATTCCTGACGCGCACGATCGTGCAGTTAGTTTTTAACCATCAGGGTAGCAAAATGATTTTTTTCCTTATTTTTCCTACGTTCTAAATACTCTTAAAACTCGGTTTTAGTAACTTTTTGGTATAAAATCCAGCTTTCATCTTCTCGGTTGCAAAGGGTTAAACCTATAGAAAGATAGTAAATTCTTCATTGTACACTATATTTTAAATGTATCCTTATTTACAACAAAATTAAAAAATATTTATTTAATATTAGTATCCATTAATAATGTAGTCATGTAATCTAGGTTCCAAATATAACCTACTTGTTGTACCTCCTGAATAATAAATTCCATATTTATTTATTAATATGTTTGCAGGAAACCATATACTATGCGAGAAATGAGAGGTATAGTAGAATATCTAACAGAGAGAAAAGCATATGCTGAAATACGAGGACGAAAAATGTGGATGGAGTTCGCTAATTCTGATGTAAGCTATGTTTTTGTGCACAATATTTGTAATACACATGATTTAGCCAAAATCATACTACTACCTACTAACTCCATGTAACAACACTCAATTTAACAACAAACTCTCTAAAGTGTTGAAATCAATTGGCTTTAGTTTAGCTTGTATTCAATACAATGATACATTCTCTCCATTTAATGACCACTCTCTATAACGCCATAAAATGCACAGTCCCTTCAGTGTTGTTTTACAGTCGTTATATAGAGTTTACACTGTACCTTGGTCCTATTTGATGTTGTTGTTGTGTTGGCTCCTTTTTACGAGTGCCATCTGGTGAATTACCACACCTTTGCTAGATATTTTGCTGCCAAGATTTATTGTGTTAAGTGGTTCTAGTAGGGTAATAAAATTACTGAGCAAATTTTTTTAACAAAAAGATTTTTTAGTCTAAAATGGAGTGACTATTGGAACAAGCAAGTGTGATGATAACAATCATGAAAAGTCAAAATAACTAATTTATATTTGTTTATATTCTATGTTATATTATATTTTATAATATTTTTAAGTGTAAAGCAAGTATGAAGATAAGATGTGTACTATATAAATTGGTTGTAATCATCATACTAGCACCTGTTGATCGGCTAATTAAGTAGTCTGATGCAATGATTGATACAGTCTGAATGGGTGATAATATATAAGACAGATAAGATATTTTCATCTAGATGCTACTGTGAGTAGGGCAACATGTTGTGTTTTAAGTCCTGGCTGATAATCTTAGTTCAAGTAGTTGTTAAGCCAAGTCTTTTCAAGAGACCTACAAGAGCTTAACACATACAATGAAAAAAATAAAACTCAAAGTGAAAATAATGGGATATGCTTTATTAATCTTACTGTCTTGTCAATGTTATATAATATGTTTGCAACCTTGTCCTGCTCAAACAGCAGAACCAATTTTAATAATAATTTGGTTGAAAATATCTGGAGAAACACATAGACCACTCTAAATCATAAATTAACACTGGTAACACTGCAGAGAATAACTAAGATTAAACAAATTGATTGATTTCCAGAAAACTGAAAGAACATGGCAAAGTTTGAAAGAGACATTTCTGAAGAGGATCTTACCTGATATTATGAATCCTTATTATAATCTTAGTAGGGATCAAATATACAGCTTCAAACAAGGGTAAGAATTACATTTATACTATTTAGTCATATAAAGCTATTAAATATAAAATCATTTAATTTTCTTAAATGGTCATTGAGTAATAATTTTTTGATTATTTTTTCTCTCCAAAAGAAGTATGTAATTGTACAAACTCAGCCTAAGAAGTCGGAGTTATTAATATATAAAACTCCGCTGTAATTTTCGGCCTGCAGTAAAATGCTAAATATAATAAAATAGTAGTAGAATAATCAGTTACATTTCACAATGCGATTTTCGTTCACTTTGGCTGGTACCGTTTGTGGCTTCTGCTGAACAAGCGGGCCACTTATATATTCTGGCGAGTCCAAGGTACTCACAGCCTTAGAGGTTGGACCCTGCTCGCTTTGCGGTCGTAGCAGTTGCGGTGGCCGCTGGTTGTTTGGAACAGATACAATTAGCTTGATCACTAAGATCATAACTAACTAACTATGGTGGCACAACAACACAATCTGATGATGATCTTAGTCTCATCACAAACTAGATCTTAGATCCAATACTACAAGACATTACTCTTCTAGGTTATCTAGATGAAGGAAATTGCTAAATAAAAGCAGCTTAAAACCGGCTTGATAGCTGGAAGCAGAAAGCAAAAAAAATCTCTTGCTAACCTGTGATCAGTGCACTTGTGAACTTTAAACATTGTCATTGAACAGTGGACATTATGTGAACTCTTCTTCTTATTTACCTTATCCCACTTCATGTGGGGTCGGTTCAGTATGTACGCTTCATCCATAAGTCTCTGTCATTCGTCATCTCTGTATTCACACCTTTCCTGATCATATCATCATTCACACAATCCATCTACACTTTCTAAGGCCGCCCCCTTCCTATCTGTCAGTCCGCACTCATACTCATACTCATTGTCTTCCTCGTGATATGGTCTTCCTCACGTCGCATAATATGACCATACCACGACAGCCTATTACTCATCAGTTTGTCAGTAATAGGTGCTACTTTCAGGCTTCCTCTAACATACTCATTCCTAATTTTATCCATTCGCGTCACACCACACATCCATCTTAGCATTCGCATTTCCGCTACATGCAACCTTCTTTCATCCGACCCTTTTATTGCCCAACACTATTAAAAAAATAATTTCAACTCAGTGTGATATAGGCAAATCAGCATAATGCTGCTCGCCTATAAATCAAATAAATAAATTTATTAAAATGGTAATATAGTGTAAACTGTATGGTTATATCTACTTTTATGTGTATATTTACTTTAGGTAGGATTTTATTATGTGTATTATAATTACTATTAACATAATAGAATCCCACCTTTTCAAATTTTAAATGTTGATTATATAATTAATAATGAGCTTAATAATCAATTATTTCTAATTTTTAATGCATTGGCAATAAAGCATAATCTATATCTTTGACAGGTATGATGTTGCTGAGAGAGAAAAAAGCAACAGACTTGCATTTAGAGCTGCCAGTGGAGATTCAGCAGGTATCAAACCAGACAAAAATATTTTACAAGTCTGTAGCAGTATTTAATTTGTCAAGTATTGACTTCAGTTTCAATTCATAGTTGTAGAAATAAATCTTTTAAATTTTAGCTTGCGATAGAATAGAAATATAAAAAAAACTATATTTTGAATTCAATTTCTTGCAGTATGCTTATAGATAAATAGTAAAATTTAATAAGATAAAATAAAGGATGAAACAAATAAATATTCGATGACATACATGAGTTATAAGACATTATATGTATCTCACTGTAAGTGGATTTTACAATGTACTGACAATAATGTTATTTTCTACAGAAAGCCAAAATAATCTTAAAACTGCAAACTTAAAGAATGGTGTACAAACATCCAGTAATGAGCAAGCTGTAAAGACAGGAATTTTTGAGCTACCAGGACCCAGCATTGGTAAAGCTTTGGAAAAAGCGACAGGTGAGAAAGTCACTGCTGCTGAGATACCATCTTCTGCTGACACTCTAGTTCTGGAATATGAAAACGCTGAAGACATCCTAAGAGATCTGGAGTCTCCTACGCAAAATATTAACAATGATAAGAAAGCTAAATCATTAAAAGATAAACTTACTCCTGAAAATTCTGCACCTTTATCACCAACTGTTAGAGATCTCCTTAAAGATTTCGAGACTGAATCTGAAGGATCTGACAAAGAACCTCAAACAAATGTTGCAAAAGGTTTACCTACTGTTGAAATCACAGATTCTAAATCTGTGCAGGATAAATCAAAAAATACTAGAGTAGAATTACCACCAGAATGTAATATCGTAAATAATGAACCTGATTCTACGAGTGCAATTGAAATCAACTCTTCTGACAATACTAATACAGAGATAAGTAATGGAAAAGGAACATTTTGTGAAAATCAAGATTATAAATCAACATTAGAGAGTGACAAAACTAATGAAAATGTGAAGGAAATAAATTCATCTAGCAAAAAAGAAAGAGAGAAAACCAATTATGAAGATGCTAAAACTAATGAACAAAACCAGCTTGGAAAATCAAATATAAATTCCACCACAAAAAATACTACAGAGTCTGAGACTGTAGAAACCTTTTCTAACACAATGGATAAAACTTTAGATGCTTCAAAAAATGATGTACACGACAAAACAATACCTAATACTGGGAATGGAACACAAAATTCTGCAGATTCTCTTATACCAAACAATCAAGAGGCTTTGGAAACTAATAAAATAACTGTCGAAAGTGTTAGTGTTAAGCATGGAGATATTACTGATCAATCGGAATTGAGTCTGAAAACATCTAGAAAAAGATCATCATCGAGGGATAGCAAAAATGACAAGATACAGAAAGTAGGAGAAAATAAATTAAAAGAAAAAGAAACATCTATACCAGTAACTAATATTGAGAAAACATATAAACAGGAAAATGCTGCAAAGCTTATCAAAAGCACAGAATTAACCAAACAAACGATTGATGAAACTTCTAATTCGAATAAATGTCAACAAGGTGATGTTTCGAAAACTGTATCTGATAATGATAAAAATAATGAAAATGCAAGTGCTAGCACTGAAAAGGAACTAACCAGTTCTAAAATTGATGATCAAAAGCAAGATGATAAGGCCAAAGACATAAATCCTTGCCTAATGAGTGTAAGTTTGTTTGAAGAACAGTTTAATAATACCAAATATTCGGACAGTGAACCTGAAGAAGTTATACCTGAGCAAACACAAAACGCAAACACCGAAACGGTAGTAGGAGAAAAAAAAGTAACAGGAAGTAAATCTGAAGCTCTAGAGAAAGATCTCATACCGGAACCTGAGACAGAAAAGGTAAATAAAACAATAGAAACGAAAACCCAACCTGTAGCAAGACCAATTGAAACATCTGGGACAAAAAACAAGGGGACTGAAAAAAATCTTCAGGAAACAATTAAAAATAAAGAAGCAGAAGTACAAAAGAAAGATACAAAAGTAACAGCGTTAGAAAATGCTGATACAGATATACTAGATTCAGGATCGGATCGGGAATCAAAAACTGAGGTTGCTAGCAATAATACCACACATGCTAGTACAACTGTAAATTTGAAAAGAGAAAGAGCATTAGCAAATGTATTTGGATTTGCAACTGGTAAGTAAGAAAAGGGAGAAAATAAGGTCCTGAAGCTTAGCATAAATGCTGAATAATGATACAATCATGATGCTTGTTTGATCTGGTATACATAACTTACTGCAAATAATATGCATAATTATAAAAAGGCCCTGCCATTGTGTTGCCTGTTTCGAAATTGTAAATTTTGTTTTTTAGGTGTTCCCGCATCATCCAGTCGAAAAAGACGTACAAGCCACAAGAGGACTTATCACTACAAGCGTCACAGGTAATATCTTAACTAATCCTATTTATTTATACTTTTAAACCTGGACATTCCCCTCAGTGAGTGTATCTGTGTGTGGCATCGTACCACCCATACAAATGTACCGTTTTTTTTATAAATGTGTATTAATTAGGCTGGAGTTGTGTATTAGCTGAAACGGCATGACCTATTTTACCAAATTTTATGTGCGTATTCAGTAGGTCTGAGAATCGGCTACTATCTATTTTTCATACCCCTAAGTGTTGAGAGTTTTTCACCCTTAAATATTTACTTAAAGCAAAACAATGTTTGCCGGGTCAGCTAGTATTTTATAATTTTACGTAATTTGGGTATTGAATGAAAGGGTGGGACATGTAGAATATATATGTAAGGAGTGTTGAATATGCTATGATAATGGGCATAGTTGACTGGGAATGGTCAGGGGTAGTTATTTGATTAGCTTTACCTTTAAGTTTAAGCTTATAACATTGACATAGTAATTTATTGTGTTATAATTAAAAAATAAACTGGCTAAGGATTATAAATAATAGCATAGTAATTAATTGAAATTATGTTTTAATGGCACTGCAAATCGGTATTCGTATTCGCGTATTCGACATGTTTGGCGAACAATTACGGATGGTATATGTTATAACGTATTCGTTATATTTGCATATTTGACGACTACTGGTGTGTTCATTTGAGTGGTTTTATGTATACGTCAATATTTTTCTCGAAAATTGCTGAAACTGAACATTGTATAGTATTGCCAGAATTTAATTAGGTGTGATTTCGATATTTAAGTTATTGTCCATTACTGATTAGGTCAGATTTCGTCGTTTGAATTGTTGTCCATTACTGATTAGGTCAGATTTCAATGTTTGAATTATTGTCCATTACTGATTAGGTCAGATTTCGATGTAGTGAATTATTGACCGTTACTGATTAGGTCAGATTTCGACGTTTTACTTATTGTTGTCATTAATGTTAAAGCAGGACCCTGAGCCCCGACTCGAGTGAGTGGAGTTCGGAGAGCGATTGCGAATACATCTCGCCGCCCAGCCGCAGGAGCAAACCTAAGAAATACCTGTAAGTACTTATCAGGGAACAGAAAACTAAAGGGGATTGTTGCTTCCCATACAATAAGGCGTGGCGCGGAAGTTGCCATAGTTACCGAAGAAACCTAGATGGCACTGCAAATCGTGTGTGCAGCCTAGCTGCCGCCAAATTCGCAACACGCTGCAGTCGCATAGTGATATAACGATAATAGATTGCGTGTCCGGAGTGAAGGCGTTTCAAGAAAATACGAATAAATGGAGGTCAACAAGAGGTTGAGCGTCTAATACATATATATTAGTACTTATTAATAACTAAGAGTAAAAAGTCGAGGCGGTCACTAGACTGACTAATGTATTATAATACGTAGAGATCAAAACACTAACAAAAATCATAAAATTATTGTATTATTATTGACAGTATAATATTTAGAGACAGCAAAATAACTGTGTAAGGTAAAATAACCATTATCAGAAGGAAAAAAATGTTATTCATGTTATGTTGTATATACATACATGTACATGTATGTGTGGTAAATAATTTCTTATTTTGACGACCTCGTTGGCGTAAAGGTTACCATGCCGGTCTGCTAATCAGAAGGTTCCGGGTTCGATTCCCTGCCCGGTCAACATCTTTGTGCTTAACTAAATTTGTTGGCTGTGGGTCTGGGTGTTAAATATGTATTTATATATAATATGTATGTGTGTATGTATATGTAGTATATCAGTTGTGTTAGCAACCATAATACGAGCTAGAAATGGTTCAGTATCGGGCTAACCAGCCGTGTGTGAAAGTGTCCTATATTTATATTTATTTTCTTTTTCAGAAAACCTTACAAGTCCCGTATATTGCAAGATCCTGATGAAAACATGTTATATGTGATAATCGGCAATAAAGTATATCCTTTAATAAATCAAGAAGGCGATAAGATGAATTTCCTTACCTACCATCCAGAAGGTGAGATCTCCAACATAAGATGAAAAAAAAAAGTTAATTTTCATTCTCTTTGAATCCTAGTATCAGAGAACCTACCTTGGGAAAGGATATGCGCTAAGCTATTCAAAAGACAACAAGCTCTCTGTCTTCTTCTTCATATAAGCTAAGTGGCCAAGCTCTAGTGTGGAGAGTTTTTAAGCCGCTCCAATGTCTGTGATATGGCTTAACGACTGCTTATACTAAGAGAGTTGTTATCACTACAAATATGTCAAATGTAATAACTGATTAGCACGGGACTAAGACTCATAGTCTTTCTACCATTTTTTTCACCTCTCAGTGGATATCCACCTTAATAGCATGGAATAAAGCACAGAGCTTTGAAGTCCATGCGTGTCGCCCTGTGTCACGCATGGACTTCAAAGTGGGGGGGTGATGTGGCCCGATCGTTATAAATCTACCATTTATTGAGTTCAAAAAATGTACTAAACAGTTTTTTAAAGCAAATGCATTTTATTCTATAAATGAATTTATGAGATTGCCTCTTGCAGAGTCCTCATTTGTGTATGGAAATCAATCATGTATATAGTATTTATTTAGAATTAATTGAAGTAGTTTTTAAGGATAATTTATATTTAATATTTTGACGTGCCTATTATTACGAAATGTGATAAGGTTAATAAATATCTATGATTTCTATGATTTCGTTGTTCTGTGGTATAAAGGTACAATTTCCCTTATAAAATATGAGATTCCATTTTTATAACAAAATCAAAAATATTGTATGTGTTGTAAAGATTTTAAAGGATTTTACGAAAATATAACTTCAATCATGACATTAAAATAAAATATGGAAGATTTCTCCGGTGGAGAAATTGTCCACTACCCCTGCTGGTATATATATAAATTTAACTTTTCACTAGAGCTCTGAAATTCCGTTTTGGGTAATGTGAAAATAGGCATTGTATTGTGTAGTCTTTCATGTTATGACTGACCACAATGACATGACCTTTGCTTGGCTTCGGTAATCACGAGATAATTTGTGGCCGACCCAAAATATTTTATCTCTCCGTATATATAACAATAATAATTTGTGAGAGATAAAATATTCGTTTGTTTAAGAAATAATAAGTTATTAAATATGTATCTTTCAGAAGCAGACTCCTATTGGAAGAAAAAATATATTGAGGAGAAAGAGAAAACGGAAGAAGTGAGAAAGTAAGTAATAAGACTTAACTTCGAGAAAAGGCGTTACGACAGTATTATTAAATTATGTATCCAGCATATTCTAATAAAACCTAAACAGAAAAAGATTATTTTTGTCTAAACCAATATTATAAATAGGAAAAGAATTTGTTTGTTTGATGCCAATAGGCTCTGAAACTACTGGACCGATTTGATCAATTCTTTCACAGTTGGGAAGCTACATTTTCCCCTAGTAACATAGGCTATATTTTGATTCTCTTTATAACTTGGATTATTTTATAACCCGTGCGAAACTGAAACTGGCTGCTAGTTTTGATGTAAACTACTAGTTTAGAAGTTTTTCATCCCACATCCCACTTAGCAAAACTATGTTATTCGATTACTAAAATGTCTGTGAGTAGTGGTCAAGAGCAAGCCTAACATTAATAATAAAAATAAAATAAGTCACTGGTCCAAACCGCGGCAAAATGTACAGAATGTCTTTGTTGACGCTAGCTCTATTCAATTTTTAATCTCTGACGCAAAAAAATACGTGTTATAAAGTTTGACATGTGTGTGTGACTGTCTGTCTGTGTGATCGATGTGTTTTAGTCGAGAGTGTTCTTAGTACTGTGAACACTGCCGGCTAAAACACACCAATAATTGTAATGTTTGATTAAAATCTATCCAAGATGGCCGCTGATACAAATGGTGGATAACATTTTTTGAAATGTCCATCAATATGGTATTAAATAAAAGAACTCATATTTAAAAACCTAGATAGTAGTAATAGTTGAGCAAAAATACAATACAATTTTTTTTTTCAAAGAACTTGATCAGTACATTGACATAATATAAATTATAATAAGTTTCAATTCCAAGATGGCCACCATGATGTTGGGTTTTCTAAATATTTAGTTTCTACCTGTACTATGATTGCATTGGCTAAAATTGAAATCAATTTGTTTTAGATTGCTGACCACGCAAGTACACGATTTGACTCTTCCCTCTACATCAAAGTACGAAAATTTTATTTTATTTGTCATATACTAAATTTATTTAAATTTCATATTTAATTTTATCCTTCGAAACTCATTTTTTTCGTGTGTAACTCATACTTATTCTTCGGTGTATTTTCTCAAGTTCAATTTATACTACCGTATCTACCGCTTACAATCATGCGAATAATGAAAGATAAGGCCATTAAGTTTAAAAAACTGAATTTCTTCTGTTTTAGAGGTGGTGATACCATAATACCAAAAAAGAATGCTGAAAAAAATGATGGTGAGTAATTGTTCCTTAAACATTTTTAATACATGCATTTTAAGCATACGTACCTAAAAAGTAAAAACGGGACCCTATTACTAAGACTCTGTTGTCTGTCTCCAGGCTATATCTCAGAAACCGCTAAGCTGAAATCGTATTTTTTTTTGCTATATATCAATAACGATTCACGAAATGTATAAATGTACACCACCTTTTAAATTAGTTAAAAAAAATATATATATTTGAGAGGGGCCCATACAACAATGGTACGGAAAACCCTTCATGTGCATACCCAACTGGCACTTGGCCAATTTTTTCTGGGCAAGCTTTCTATTTACGAGTATATTATAGGCAATGGTGTAGATATCTGTACAGATATCTAGGAACTATATGCTAAGTTACTTGAAAGAGAACACTAGGTTTGATCAGGTTGGACATAATAGTCAGACCATCAAAACGTAAAATTAAGTAATAACCATTTTTTTTCACACACAACTGGTTAGCCCCACACTAAACCATTTCAAGCTTGTATTATGGTTGCTAACACAACTTAAATACCACATAAATACTTACATACATAAATACTTCACATCGCTACATATTGAACACCTAGACCAACAGCCAACAAATTTAATTCATCACAAAGATGTTGGCCGTGCCGGGAATTGGACCCTCAGTCTGGCAGTCTGGCATGGTAACCATTGTCAGTTATTGAAGTTATTGATGATCCGTTGACATGCTGACTGAAAAGATCCAGGACTATTAAGATTTTGTCCAGTCTTTTGACATTGCTGCCTCCAACAAAACTACTTTTTATATTTATTACTTAGCCAAGTCTGCAATAATATCTCATAACGCCAACGAGGCTGTGTTTATTTAATTTTAAGAAATTGACGTCTGTTGTAGCTCCTGTCCATAGAGTATATGCGGACAACTTTCTTTGGGTAGACAATAGCATTTTTAAGTAAAAGTATTTAATCCAGTTCAGGTTACTTGGACGAGAAAGTGGCTAAGGGTCCCTCCTCTTATTTCTTTCCTCTATGGCATATGTTATATGAATAAAACACATATTATATATTTTTGTTTAAGCTATAACAACAATTTATAATGAGCTAGAATTAATTTTATTTTTGTATATATTTCAGTTCGGAAATCTATTGATCTCACAGCTGAAAAGCAGACCGAAACTAATAACGACAAAATGATACTGAAAATTGCTACTAAAACGGGATTGGTGAGTGTTATTTTTATTTTATGCTTAAAAATTCAACATTAATTTTTCATGCTAAAATAGTTATTTGGGTTTAGATGAACTAGCTTCTAATATACAATATCGTATAAACAGTTCTTTGCATATTTAATTGTGGTTTGACTAGGGTCTGCATAAAAATATTTAATCTAATCTCAACCGGTTACATGAGCCTGGGCCATACATGATCTACCATCTTCTGCAGAGTAGATTTTATAGAATGCTGTCTGTATTGGAACACCTAAATGATTCGGACGTGAGCCATCTTCATGTTTTGTATAGTTATATCCTTATTGACTCAAGTTGTAAAATCGTTTTTATTTTATGGGTAATTGATTAGTGTGGGACCATGCAATCAAAGGATCACACGAAAAAATCCTACTAATACATATAATAATTGCGAAAGTTTGTGCGTGTGTAAATGTGTATGTTTGTTACTTCTTCACTCTCAAACGACTGAACCGATTTTGATAAAATTTGGTGTGAAGATAGGTTAGACCTTAGATTAACATGTAGGCCACTTTTATCCCCAACACAATTGTGGCTACCGTGGGATACGCAAATAACTTCAAAATCTATGTTACTCCTTCACGCTCCAACGGCTGGACTGATTTTAATGAGATTTGCTATGAAGATAGGTTAGACTTGTTTAACACATAGGCTACTTTTTATCCCGGATTAACGCGGGTACAGCCGCGGGGCGCAGCTAGTAAAAGTAATATTTTTGAAAGCAGTTCATTAGTGACCAAGGTAGCCATTTATTCAGATCTGAAGATACAAAAATAATTAAATAAAAACAAATAAAAGTTTAAACTATTCTACTATCTGCTGTTTAGTAATCTTTTGCAGATCTGTTTGCCAATCAGCAAAGGCCTCCTCCAACCTTTTCCACTCTGTCCTTACTATGGCTACTCTGTTCCACATCACTCCTGCCACCTCTTTGATGTCATCGTCCCACCGTTTCTTTGGTCTCCCTCTTTTTCTTTTACCTTCCCTGGGGTACCAACTAGTGACTCTCTTACTCCATTTGTCAGGACCTCTTATCATATGCCCCGCCCATCTCCATTTGAGTCTTTTGATTTTTACTGTAACATCTGTTGTTTTTGTTTTATTTCTAATGACTTTGTTTTTTACTCTGTCGGATCTCCTGATATTCAGCATACTCCTTTCCATAGCATGCTGGCAAGATTCAAGTTTGTTTATCAATTCTTGAATTATAGTCCATGATTGGCAGCCATATGTAAGGACAGGTAGTATGCAAGTGTTGAACAGTCTCCTTTTCATGTTTATATGGATACCTATTACCACATAATGTTTGTATAACCGGCTATCACTTACGTTTATTTTGTCGGTATTAGCCCGACATGTTTCAGCACAATCAGTGTGCCATTCTCAAGGGCAGGAACACAGCCAACGTTCGTCTGCGGTGACGGGTGGCCCTGCACTGCATTTTAATACAGTGGTATTACCACATAGTTACACCTATTACCACATAAGAATAAAATGCAAAAGAAGAAGATGTGAATGAATTTTGTGAAAGATGATATGAAAGAGAAAGGAGTGAATTTAGTAGATATGACGGTTGATAGAAGAGCGTGGAAGCAAAATCGGGCTGTGATGACCCCACATAGTGGGCAAAAGCGAAGACAAAGATAACAAGAAAAAATTGCTACTTTAGTCAAGGCCAAAAATGTAAAATAAATTTATTTGTTAACAGGAATACAGCTTAGAAGGTGGTTGGAACATAATAAGCAACGCGATGCCGCAAGTTATGAAAATTCTGCACTCTGAAACCACTAATAGCCTTGGTCAATCTAAAGCTGTCCCGAATAGAGTCTCTGAAAAAAATGAATTAGATATGGAACCTGGTCAATCTAAAGCTGTCCCGAACAGAGTCTCTGAAAAAATTGAATTAGATGTGGAACCTGGTCAATCTAAAGCTGTCCCAAACAGAGTCTCTGAAAAAATTGAATTAGATATGGAACCTGGTCAATCTAAAGCTGTCCCGAACAGAGTCTCTGAAAAAATTGAATTAGATGTGGAACCTGGTCAATCTAAAGCTGTCCCGAACAGAGTCTCTGAAATAATTGAATTAGATATGGAAGAGCAACACGAGGAAATAACTCCCGAACCAGGTAATTTTGTTTACACATGACAGCTAGGCATTTGACTAGCAAGGTGCGTGAACTCAAGAGTTAGCGACGCTCTGGCCCAAGCTGTAAGAGTTATATATGAGTAACATGCATAGTCTGGAAATATAGTCTCTCAAGGAAGCTGTATTATCTTATTCTATGATGGGGAGATCAGACCTGCACTGACAACCCGCAGGAGGCGTATTGTGCATTTCCCCCTACCAGCCTACCCAAGCCATCCAAGCTCCTTAAAGTAGCGAACACTGTCTTGGGTCGCTGGCATACCTGTTCCACTGCCATTGCATCAGATGTTGTGGTACTCTTTTTAATTAAGCAGGATGTGATACTTTAACTATCATTGGGCCCATGAAAATAACTTGTTAGAAACTTATTGTAAAATGATGTAAGATTATGTACCTACTGAAAATATACATCTTAATATGGCTATAAATTTTTGTTTAAAACTGAAAAAAGTTAGTGAATATTTATGTAAATTGAGTGAACTGATGCCTGAACTAGTAACTAAGCTGTGGGAACATACCTAACATACCTTTCGGTACTTGGTGACTTGAGGGTGGTTGCTTGCCAGGCGAGCACTAGACAATACCTTACCTAGAGTGACGTTATGTATTTAAAACAAGTGCTGAATTATTTAATAAATTATTATTATTTTTCGATTATCGACCTCAATTTGTGCCTGGCGCAAGAATTGCAGTCATATTGAAAATTAATATAATGTGCTAGCAACCATAATACGAACTAGAAATGGTTCAGTATGGGGTTAACCAGGTGTGTGTGTAATAAATGAAAGTTTAGAAAAAATAAATATGATATTTTTTGTATATCTTTTTCAGAAGTACTTGAAAAGGTCGACAAATTTGAGACTGAAATATTCAGTAAGATAGAAGAACTGGCCAAGGAAGATAATGAGGACGAGACTGAAAATGTTACTAAGAGGTAAGTTGCAGTCAGCAAGTGTTGCGCCTGTGCCTTGCTAAGGTAATCTGACACGACCGTCGAGGTGGAGTAACAGTCGATGCGAGTCTTTGGACGGATTGATACACTTTCGTTCTAAGCAGTGTCATGAAATGTTGAATTTTAGGTCCAAGCTGTTAGTTTTAATACAAGTCGTTAAGGTCTTGAAAACTCTTGACACCAGAGCTTATCGACCAAGCTCATTCTTCGTGTCCTCGCCCATAGATGGCTTAACACTTTCTGTAAGACTAAACGTATTTGATCCTTATTAATTTTTAGGGATCCATACTCAAACGGTAATGGTACCCTATTACTAAGACTCCGCTGTCCTGTTTATAAATTGCGTCAATAAAGAAACTTATTTTATTACAGAAGAGCATCTAAACGGAAAAATGCATCATCCACCCCATCGTTAAATACTTCCAAAAGACCAGCAAAGAGACTGAGATCACCAAGTTCAACGAAATCCAAACGCGTATCTGAAACGAAAGTGGCAGAACCAGATGAAAACCAGGCTAAAAATGCAGATGTTGAACCACCAGAAACCGAAAGCAAAACTACTGTAGAACAGCCGGAATTGGTAGAAGAAATTGAGAAACCCAAAATAAAGGGGAGACCTAAAAAAGGTAAAAAAACTGATATTCAAGATCTGACAAAAGCAAGCAAATCTCAAACAAACTTAGAGGAAAATGTCGATTCGAGATCTTTAAACTCGAAAAGTTCCCAATTGAACAAAAAGAGCGACTTGAGTGGATCCAGCAAAGGCACCGTGCAGGAAAATAAAGTTGAGCTTCGCAGAACCTCAGCAAGGCAACATAGAACGCCTAATAAATATGGTGAGTTGTTTGAAAAGTTGGTACTAAACCTACCGGCTGGTACTCTCTACTTTTCTGTAGATATATATGTCTGCACTCAGAAACGTTTTTAGAGTTCCGTACCTAAAAGGTAAAAACGGGACCCTATTATTAAGACTCCGCTGTCTGTCTGTCTGTCTCCAAGCTATATCTCAGAAACCGTAATAGCTAGAAAGCTGAAACTTTCACAAGATATATATTTCCCGTGCAGCTATAACTACAAATTCTAAAAATTAAAAAAATAAAAACAAAAATATTAAGGGGTGCCCCATACAATAAACTGTTTTTTTTTCGTATTTTTTGCTATATATTAATAATGGTAGCTGACACTTAACATTTTCACAAAATCTATAAAAGTATATTAGCTATCAATTAAATTATAAAATTTAATTAAAATAAATATTTAAGGAGAATTCCCATACAACAAAGGTACCGAACCCTTCATCCGCGAGCTCAACTCGTACTTGGCGAATTATTAATTACAAAACGTCAAAATTAATTCGTAAAACAGATGTCGAGTGAGATGACATGCATCCTGACAAATCTCTATTCCTAAGACCTAAAAGTCGAAATTGATGTAATACAGCATAATGGTTATTGTATGGCAGTCAAGCTAATCTGGCACATCTATGGATCTGGTTTTTCCTGTGTACATAACTGGCGAAAAAACATTAGTAAATATTTTTAGTCACGTATTTGAAACAGTTCATTATTGGTCAGTGTCGATGTCTGCGATTGGTGAACGTTGCGCTTCATATCTGACGAATCAGGTGCAAGAATTTATCAGTACTAGCTGTGTTTCTTGAATCCCATTAATTGAATAGTTATATCCCCCATACATACAGGTGCCTCACTGTAGCCAGGTATCTTGTTGAAGATTTCTCCCTCGTCAACCAAAAGTAGGACATATTTTACACGTGACTGGCTAGTCCCTTACTTAACCATTTCTAGTTTGTATTATGGTTGACTATGACTGCCCATTTAGTAAAACTCCCGCTTTTAAAGAAAGTTTTTAACCCATCTCAGACCCGGTTTCTAATTTCATATTTTGTGTTATGTTTTCAAACAACTTTCTTCTTCTTCCTCCTTGCCTTATCCCACTATGTTTTCTAATCACTTTATTTACACAGTTCCAGATTCCGGTTTGAAAAACGGCGAGAAGCCTTCTACTCCCAAATTGAGAAAAGAAGCGGCTAATATAACAGAAATCGAAAATGATAGCGAAAATATTAAGTACATGCTCCCAACTGCAGAAGCATCGACAAGTCGCAAAAAATCCGCGAGAAACTTGAGAAGGTAGTTTTAAGGTTCTTTTTATTTTTAAAGGCCTAAAAAAAGATAGATAAAATTTACACTGGGTCCGTCGCGCCCTGACCAATTTCAGATGAATTATATTTTTTAAAAAATTATATGACATCCAAGATGTATGGTCCAGAAAAATAAATAAGTTTTTTTGTTCTCTGATACTGTCCTATGCGGAAAAGTACTTTGATCCAATTTTGTATTTTTATTATATAAAGTTTCTCGATAAATCTCTGACCTAGGTTATATTTTTTTAAATCAAACATTAGGTATATATTTGTTTTCATCTAAATGTTTTTCAATTCGACTATTACGTACGATATTTTATGAAAAAAATAAAAAGACAAACGTTTTACCGAAATAATAATCAAGGCCAATTTTTTAATAAAAATAATTGTGTAATATTTGTATTTACATTGCCTTTTTGGGTTCAAAATCCTATCTTATGTAGAAGAACTTCTGGGTTATAGCGGAAGACAGTATCACATTTTAACCATAAAACACTTAAGTCTAAGCCAAAGCGACGCGTTCAGCTGGCGTCCGCGGTGGCGTGCATGGTGCGACGTGATCACGTAACTAAAAGTTCACAGCAACCTTCGATCAAATATATTCCAAATTCAGTGTTGCATACAAACACAGCACAAAAAAATGGTACGAGTTTACTATACTATTGTATTTATTACGATATACACAGAAATTCAAAATATGATCACGTCACAAAAAATATTTTAATTTAAGTCAACTTTACCAATGTATCTTAAGGCTAAGTTTCGACTAGTGCCGTAATAAACATAGTTTTTTAACTTACCAATGTTTGGCGGGATTGTTGGTTCTGCGATAGCAAATGTTGGCCAAACGTTAAAATCTTATACATATATAAAATTTCCGTGTCACAGTGTTTGTTACCGTACTCCTCCGAAACGGCTTGACCGATTTTTTCAAAATTTTATATGCGTATTCAGTAGGTCTGAGAATCGGCTACTGTATATATAGTTTTTTTTTTATTACGGCAAAACAACGTTTGCCGGGTCAGCTAGTATTTATATATAATTGTCTAAATAATAATTATTGCGAAACTGGTATGTACTTACCGAAAGAAAGAGTTTACATCGGAAATCTTACTTTTACGGTGATTATTTTAGCAATTCTTGAAAGCACACTGAGGCATAGCTAGTCCGCACCTTGGCTCTGGTTGGACCGTACTAAACTCAAATCAGACCTCACTCTTACTCGTGGTCTTATTTTCCTTGCCGTTTTTAGAAACGGCAAAGGTAACTCTCTTGAGACGTCACCTTAAATCTAGTACATATTTGATCGAAGACAGCAACTGATCGCCACCGCGAAGGCGAGCTTATCGCGTTAGTTTGTTCTAACCTTTATTCCTTCGTCAGAGTGAAACAAAGCGGCGCGTTAAAATGCTACTATTCTTAACTACAACTTATTTTTGATTTCGAGTAATCCAAAGCATCGCCTTCCATATAATTATTAATGATAATATTGTTCTCTTATTTGTAATATAAAATGATTGACACACATGAGTTAAATATGTAATGTAATAAACTTTAAATTTTTTGATTGCAAGTTATTTTAATAAATCAAGCAAGTCATATAATATAGTCATCTAATATAATATATTGGATATTTGATGAAAAGTTGTTGGAATGTAAACGTTGTTTGAACAAACTTTTTCGTTTATGTTTTAACTTAGTTATAAACTGCGAAAATTTAGTTACTTGTGTTCACGTTATTCGATCAAAGCTTTCTTTTATATTAGAGAATGGATGATGTAAATATTATGATGGGAGCAGGTGTTTATACTTTATAAATAAAATAAAGGCGTTTTTTTATAAAATCAACAACTTGTGTATTATTCTTAGCTTAAATTAATTTAAGATCTGGTGATATCCATCGGTAAGTTTTTTTCTAAGGCTTTGGATACCTGCTTCCATTGATATTTGCTTCTTTCATCCCTAATTTGCACTGCATTTTCTAATAATTGCTCGCTTAACTGGACAGCTTACCATTCCTAACATAAATGCCCTTTGTTTTGATTTTCATTTGCTTATCATGCACGTTTATTTTCTTTTAGCATGCCTGAAATTAATATAGTACCACCTCGAGAAGAACAAAGCAACTCTGTTGATTCCACATCGGAGTACCTAGATTCCGATCTTAGCCTCTTGAAAATAGTTTTGCCGCAAAGAAAGAGAAAGATCAGTTACATGGCTAGAAAAATAGTTTCGAATCGACGATTTACCCGACGGAAGTCTCTGCCAATATATCTAGAATTTTCCACAGATTCCAGCAACTCTTCTTACTTTATACCTCATAGGCGTTCATTGTCTATACATGACTCTGAAAGTAGCAGCTTCCCATCTATTGGGACACAAAAAAAATCCCAAATACATTTGGAACGAATAGACGAATTTAGTCCTCAAAACGATTCTGATGATATAAGACATTTCAACTCAGTTTCAAATGACTCTCTCAAATCCAACGAAATCTCTGGCCTAGTTCTCGACTTGGGTAGTTCGAGCGGCATCTCTTTGCCTCTTTCCCCTGAACTGTCAATCGTAGAAAACTTATCCATTAGTAGGGAAATTATTAAGAGCGATAACCATCCAACCATAAACGAAATACAGCAAAATAATCGCAGCGGCCCAATGGACTATACCGATTTTATGATAACCAATGTCGATATTACGGAACCGTTAATGGATCAAGGGTGTAAACTACAAAAAGAATCTAACGTGACATCGAAAACTAGCAACAGAACTGAAGCAGTGCTAAAGGACTGTTCTGTCAACTTAACACTCTCTAAAAGCCTTGACCAGAAAATGCGTAATTTGTTACTAGAAAGCGCTCAGAAAGCTATGCAAGGAAGTAGCAAACAGATCCCTATGGAAGTAGACCAAACTCCTATAACGACAACAAAGAAACCCAGAGCGCGAAACCGAAAAATAAACGTCGATATGTCGGTAGACATAGACCAGCCTAAAACTGAGACGAGTAAAAAAACGAGAGCTAAAAAGCGAAGTTCTACGCCACAGAAGAAGAAACCCGCTCCGAAATCGCAAGGTCCCCAAGATGCGATCATTGAGGAAGAGCATTTACAGTCTTGCGTTTCCGGCAGGAGATCTTGCCCTCCCGTCGTGACTTTCTTACCTGTCGACGAAAATGCGAACAACTGCTCTGACGTCTCATTGCCTGTCCCCAAAACTAAGCAGAAGAAAGACATTATAAAAGTGAAAATACAGAGACCTCGCGATAAGAGTGGGTCAAAGTCACGTAAGAATAAGTCTGCCGTTCGAGGCTCCGTTTGCACTGACAGTGGCATAAATGAAACGGAGAGCATATTAGTCAATGACGACAGCGTAGATTTGATACATAACCATTCAGAGACCTGTTTGATGGCAAACGAATGTATGGCACAGAGCTTGGAAATGATTGAAAACTGTTCGACTGTTATATCACTGAGCAGCTCACGCTCACAAGACAGTATTTCCTTTAAATTGTTTGAAGACTTAAACGTTTTGCCCGACAGATCTATCTGTCGAAATAATGAAATTGCAGGTAAGGGTAAAGATCGTTGTATTTTAAAACAGCCTTAACGAAAATTCATGGCATGGTTGTTGGTTGATACCCTGTCTTGTAAGTACTACAAAGACCATTATTAAATTACTTTGAAGTTTAAAGCAGCCTTTTATCATTTCATTATCAGCCGCATCTCCATAGAAATTGCACTTTTTATTTTTACTTACGTTGCTTTGGCTTTTGCTAACAATGTTCAATTCGTTCACTTTATTGGCACCTGCTAGTTACAGTCTATACAAGATATGACACGAGCTTTGAATTTACAATTTGGCCAAAAATATATGTTTTATTTATTTAAATATATATATAAAAAAAGTTTTCTTTGCAGTTGTAGAAACATGTTAATTTGTTTTCTTATTTATTTTACCAATTGTAATGTACAACGCTAAAACTGTAAATTCAAGGTTTTTTCCTGTGGCGTCATCTTAGTGTGCCATAGACAAATTGTCTATGCTAAAACAAAGGGAAAGTTTTTGATTTGTCTGTGTGTTTTTTTTTCAGAACCCATCGAGTCTGAAGACTTCCATTCAGCGGACACAGTATTTCTCAGTCCAGTGATGACAAACAACAGTCTCATAACCGAAGATCTCTCCAACTCACCTACAGAGAAGCCCTCAAAATGGTACCTTTTTGAAGAAGACATGACTAATCAAGAAACTACCTCAAGCCTAGGCTGTTTCGGCTCTAATCTCCATCATATATTCCCTTTAGCGTGCGCTGTACCGAATTTGTCTTCGATTTCAGAATTATCCAGAGAAAATGAGGACAGTAATAAAGCAACCCCTGACCAATACATATAAGATTATGAGCACTGCTACTGCTACAGGCAAAAAGTTCTAGACTAAGACACAGTTTTTTTCCACTAACTTCAAAAAATAAAACGAATACTTTATATAATAATCTAGACGTACCTACTAAAGCCATCCCTGAGATTTTTTTATTTGCACTGTTTGGTAGCCTAACCCTGCTGTTATTATGGAACTCTTGTAGTACAAAATTGCAGATCATTATAAAAATTGCCAAACCTTAATATAACAGCCGACTCAGTGCCAATTTTACTAAATATTCATGAGTTTTTAATTTTGAAAAATGGATTGTTAATAATTTTAACCGAGTATGCAAAAAGGAGGATAATGCTTTTGATAAATATTTATGTAAGTTTGTCTGTTCCTCAATAGCTTCTACACTACGTTCCTACTATTAAGAAATTATTTGAAGTATTAAGCTTTTGGTTTTAATTTGCGTAGAAACTGTCACATTTACATTATTACTAAAAGTTTTTACGTGAACAGTATAAAAAGGTTCTGGTTATAGTTCTAACTTAATATATTATCTTAGCTATTATTTGATTATGCACTAGATAATATGTGTTCTATATAGCTAGGAGCTTTTCAATTAGGTTATTCATATGTTGTGCGTCCGTTGTGATTGAATGGAAACTACCAAACTGAGATAATATTAATCCAAATAGTACATTGTTACCCTAGGGGTGAAAGTAACTTATTTAGCCCTGAGATGACGTTTGGCGCCCGGAGCGAAGTGAGGGCGCCAATAGTTCGAGGGACTAAATAAGTCTTTAACCCGAGGTAAACACTCTGCTTTTACACATTATACAAGAAAAGTAAAAATAAAACATGAATAAGTGAATAAAGAAAAAATGAGTAAATTTTATTTTACATTTAACAACAGCTTTGATGAGATAATTTTATTTAAAGTTTATGGTAAAATTAGAACAATTGGTTATAGTTAGTGACAGGTTTAAATAAAAAACACTTAACTGAAAAATAATGTTTATTGCTCATGCTCTGGAATTAGGGTAACAATGTACTATTTCACTCCACATTCTTTACAGCTAGGCATTTGATCAACAGGACGCGTAAACACGAGTCTGCGACTAACGACTCGGTGGAACGTTCCTAGTCTGGTACCACAATCTTTTTATTATTTCTTTGCTCAATCACAATCTCAATTTCGTAGTTTCAAATCATAGCAGACGCTTGTTTCAGATCTTCTATCCACAGTGGACTTTAGTTGTCTGAATCCATATGTTACTATAATGATAGGACGACAATTAACTATATTACTAGCGTAGTACGTAGTAGTAATTCTTCAGTGTTGGACGAATACATTTTATACCGTGTTCTTAGGTTTAATTAATTATTTATTAATCTTATTGTGATATGAAAGTGAAAAAAAAATGTATCTGTGATTGTTTGGATATAAACGTATGTAGGATAGGGTTAAGTTATTATATTCCCTTGCGTTGAACGATGGGGGGTCAAATAAAACATATAAAAAATATACCTATTGTTACATTTTCTGACGATGCTTTTTATATTTTTCACTTCGTGGTTTCTATTGATGCAATATTTTTTCTCGTTTCTCTTTTTATTAAGATTAATGTTAGTTTTATTTTTATCACAATTTACTTTCGTTAAAATGTAGTATGTTATATTCGAGTAAAAATGGGAATAATAACATTATTAAACAGAGTAAATTGTGCTACCTATTTTGCTTAGTATAGTGTAAATAATTATTATGTTAAATAAACAATTTGAAGTACAATTAGTGTTTCGATTATAATTGTTTATAGTGTTTTTTTGTTGTTTTTTTTTTTATCAAAAAAATTACTAAGTAATTATTAGATAAGAAATACGAGATTTTTTTATTTGAACTATTTTAATGCGAAATCCTGTCAAACTTAATACCAAAATGTTAAATGAAGTGTATCAATTCTTCTTCGTATGAGCTAAGAGGACAAGCTCGGGTGTCGACAGTTTTCAAGCCGCCCGAAGGCCTCTGACCCACAGCTCGATAGTACTAACAGCATATTTTACTAAATGATTCAAAAAGTACGCGATTTAAAATCGAGTAATTTAGCGATTAACTTAAAATTGGAGTTTATTCCAAAATTTTACTATATTCATACCGTATTTATCATAATACTTCAGCTACCAACATACCATGTTAGGTCAAAAAAGTGTTTCCTTTAAACATGTCACTGTCAAATACACTGTGTTTGTTACTGTTTGGAACGAAAGCTTGGAAATTCAATCAATCAATTTCCTATTTTTCTCTTTATTCAGCAATAAAATGTAATTTCGCTACAATGCCGAGGACTCTGCCGTTACGAATAAGTATTAGAGATTGTTTTGTTTTGGTGCTTTTAGTTATTTTCAACACAATTCACACCACTGAACTGGGTATGTATAAATTTGCATTTCAAATCATATTTATCTCTTAATTCAAGTTTATATTTCTATTTTATATCTCATTTTTACAGCTAATAACAATATGGACTTGCAAAACAAGGATAGTAAGGGAAAAGATGAATCTAAAGACAAGGGTGTCAGCTTTAGTGAAAACGAAGAGTACTTAAAAAGCTGCCCTTCATCTGACCAAGAGAACGTAGTTGAGTGTTCTAGCTTGAATTATCCGTGTATAACTTGTTCTCTTCCGAATATTGATTGCCGATATGGAGCCATGTATAACTACAGTTGTGTTCTGCAACCTAAAGTGGTCTGCAATGTAAGTTCCTCATACATAGGTACATTTATTCTATGCATTTCTGTTTTATTCTTATTACATTACGATATACATTTGAATGATGAACGAAGTTAAATGGAAAAAAAAAGAAATATATTCTTCTTCCTTTTCAGGGATCTAAACAATTCAACAGAACAGCAATGTGCAGATTTTGTTATCAAACTGATAAATGGGAGCATAGATGTGAACAAAAGGCAAATTGTAATTCATTGGCTTCACCTCAAAAATATTATTTGTAAGCATACCTATTTCATTATCATCACTGTTCTAGTTGACTGAACAATAAAATATATACAAATCAAAAATACAAATAGTTTATTCAGCACAAATACAGGGGTGAAATGTACTATAACTAATTAAATAACCATACTACAACCATCTCTAACATGCTGCACCAAGATCTTCTAGTCAATGCAAGGCAGCCATGGTGCCTGTGGCGAACATGCAGTCGCCTGCAGGCTAGCACTGTGAAGTGTATTTTATCCGTGCCATTATGTGCTATAATAAATTATTATTATTATTATTAAATACTAAAGTATAGCTTAGCCTTAGTGTTTGCCATATGCACTAAGCCCCACACTAAGTATCATATTATTATGAACCTGTTATGTGGTGCTATAGTATTTTGCTTTTTGTAACACTTAAATTAAGAAGACATGGCACACATATTTAATCAATAACTCTTTCTTATAATGACTCTTTTCAGAACCAATTGCACAGTCTTAAATGATGTCATTTGTTTGGGAAGGCGGAGATTTCTAAAAAAGATTAGATGCTCATGGACAGCAGGAACAAGATGGGGCACAGCACTGATCCTTGCCTTGACTCTCGGTGGGTTTGGTGCTGACCGCTTTTACCTTGGGCACTGGCAGGAAGGCATTGGAAAACTATTCAGCTTTGGAGGTTTAGGTGTATGGACTCTAGTTGATGCTTTACTTATAGGCATACATCACTTAGGCCCAGCAGATGGGTCTTTGTATATCTAATTTATATTATCTTTTCTGAATGATTAAGGAGTGTTGATTGTAAATAATAATTTGCTCTTATAATAATTTTTATTTGTTTGTGAAAATAAAGACTAGTTATAAAAATATAGTTTTTATTTTAACCAAAAGTAGGAATTGACTTAATACTTAACTATAGGTTAAGGTTTATTTAAGACATAAATATTATATGTTTATAAATCACAGCAAGATCGTTTTATACCTACTGAAAGTACTGAAGCACTAAATCAACAAGATTGGCTTTCTTGAGCCCAGTTAAAGCTGGCAAATCTGGAATATCCTTAGATCTTAATATTGCTGTAAGTTGAGCTACTGTATACTGATTCACCTTGCCATCTCTAATACGACTTTCTAATAATGATTCATCAATTTCTGTTTTAACTCTCTTAGCTGTACTGGAATCCTTTGCCACTGCAGGTCTTTTCACTGGACCCACAATAAAAGGGCCAAAGACTCGATAAAACAACTCCTCATCTAAATCTTCAAACTTTGTTGGACTTGGCTTTGTTGTGTCTATGAAAGGATCAACATCTTCATCATCATCAAAAGCAATAGCTTCAATTACACGGTACTCTGATTGCAATTTTGGGTTCTCAAACATTTCTGGCTTATATGTGAATTTCAATTTTTCAACAGTTTCCTTCATTGTCATCTTCTTTAGAGCAATGTCTATTTCTTCAGTTTCATCAATAGTTGGTATGTCCCTAACATTTTCAACAAAAGGAATGCAGATTACATCAAATCCAGTATCAATGTCCAGACCCAAAGGATTAGTGCAAGGAGAGAGAGCCACATTTATTGGCCTAGAGTTAACTCTGGTGCACAGAACACATATTGCAACCATACCAGTCTCAACACATGCTTGGTGCAAAGCTTTGAATGCTTGTATAGACCCTTCTATCATGCTATCATTTGGGAACAGAAAAAAACTCCTTTTGAAATACCATTTCTCCTTGCACATAAGACTGGCTGGTTTGAAGCCAAGCAACTTGAGCATTGGTGGACCAAATGGGTTTTTGATTGCTTTCATTTCATCAGCTGTGAATTCAACTCTTTCTCCACCATACATCTGGTAATATAATATCTCAGATTTGTTGAGTAGCACCTGATTGGATTGCTGTTCTACCTCATTGCCATCTACATCCATCTCACTCTCATTTTCTCTATTACATGACACTTTCATAGTTCTGTTAACACTTGACAGTAGAGTATTGGTTTCTCTGTCCAGATCTGAAGTTTTATGTCTGGTTTGGCCCTGGGCTTTCATAAGATTGTATACTCCAACTCCAATATTTATACCATTCCCAATTTCAAAACTCAGCCTCGCTACGGCTAGATGTCTGTGTGAGTGCTGTCGGATTAGTTTATCTATTTCTTCTTCTGACCATACCGGAGCAGGCATTAAGATTTCTTTGCCCTTATTAGCTTCCAGTAGGAAGTCCTTGTAAAATTCATTTGTCTGGTAATCTGTTTCAGCAATATTTACAAGTTTTAACTCAATATGCAAATCTACCATATCTTCCACTTTCTTCAACGCAGGTTTTTGATCAGCTTGCTCTGGCGGTGTGTCTAGTCTGGTAAGTATGATAATAGTACGAGTTGAAAGTAGTTTCTTGCAGTTTGTTAACATTTTGCTGCAGTGAAGGAGAGCATCTGACATAATAAATTCCTTAGCTTGTTTTATGCTTGAGGCATCAACAGCTTGAAGCTTTTTAAAGTCATCTAGTGATGGTGGGGAAAGAGGGAACACGTCAACTACACTTTTGGCTCCGAGTTTAGATTTATCGTCAGCATCTTCTGTTCCAACCAGACAAACGCTGATGCAGTGAGATGTTGACTGTCGCAGGTACTGTCGAACCATTCTGCATGTTGCCGCAAGGCCTACTTGAGCTGTTTTGTAGGAACCGGGTTCGAAAACATTGATCAAAAATATTGTGGCGGGAACACCTTGGTACTTTGGCGACTCTTCATATTCGTCTTCTAAGTCCATCGTTTAAATTTTTGCCAACCCACTACTTTTCTATGACTATTTAATACGCGTCTACCACTAAGGAAACAGCTATTAACTTATTTCGCTTATTTTGGTATTTTGCACACAATATGACGAAACAGACGAAAGTTCTGAAGTTGACTGTTGATTTATGATTTACACCTTTGACTAAGAAATCTTATGGAACTGCCACACTTGCCACAAAAATCGTACAAAGACTACGCAGCATAAAATGGCTGACTTGTGTTGTGCATTATGAGTATGTATCTTAAACAAGAATACATTTTTTTCAACTGTTACAAAGTCTTATGTCTGAACATAGGTAAATAGTATCAACAGTTGTGTTCTTAGCGAACACACAATAATGGTGCTCAACAATAACTAATTATATATTTTTTAGCTGATTTGATTTCACTGAGAATTCTAAAAACTTTATAATGCAATAACGCAAAAAAAATGTGAGGCTGCATTCCCCGAAGATGTAAAAAGGGAAAAAACAACCGATAAAGGCCTTACGAAGAAAACATTAGGAGCATACTAAATTTTATCGGTTATGTGCGGACCATTTTAAGCCTGGTGATTTACTTTATAAAAAAGTCCAACCCAAGGTCCTGTCTCTAAATAAAACAAATAAGTATTTAATTCTCGTCAATCACATCTATTTTAGCAAGAATATAGTCTTGAATAAGGTGTCATGATGCTGTTTAGCTGGTCGAGCGAAGCTGGTTTTATCTAACATTTATTTCTTCTTCTACTACCTACACTTATCTAGGTCAAAATTTAAGTAATCAGGTAGCTTATCGTCAAGCTTATCTTCTATTCCGATCTACGCTACGATAGTACGCCTCCAACAAAAAAGATTTTATAATCATACCACCAAATATAACCAACTAATAATAAACTACTGCATATCTATAACATATGTGAAAACCACTTTCTGCAATTTCCTTCCTCAATGGTTGTAATAAGTCCATAGACAAGATAGTGGAAACGTGACATTGACAATTTGATAACAGGTAAAAAAATGTGAGCGGTAAACTCATAAAACTTGAAACCTTTGAAACACCATGAAGATTGTATTGACCAAGAATACAGGGTTGCTGGTTCCGCAGGTACTAATGTATTAATATTAATTTGCACGTAGAAGAGATTCTCGATTTCCCAAAAGTTGTTTTGTCTAGACTTACTAATAAGGGTGACCCTTGGGTCTTAGTAGTGGTGGAGCGTCAGTTACAAGTAACCCTGTATTATTGTTACCTCACCATACATTCGTATAAGTATTAAAATACTAATCCAGCAATTTTTTGCTGAAACAACTAACAATCTCTTTTAAAAATTCCAATTAAAGTACTCACGCAAAGCACTGCAATTATTGCAAGACCTTTGTTTCTTTGAAAAGCGTAAGCGGGGAAAAAACGACTTATCGGGCAAGGCTGACGTAGGGTGTAATTAATGTGTTAGGGAGGCGATGGGTGGAGTGGTTCGGTGGGTAAGTGGTACTGAGAAGGAGGTATCGGAGTTTGCGCAGTAAGCTCGCCGCAACAAGCCTGCGCGGTCCGTCATTCGTCCGCGGGTCCACGCCGCGACGCCACCTCGGTCAGCCCGCGCCGCGCTCCGGGTCGGTACGCACTCCGCACGGGAGTTGGAGAGCAGGTGTTCCGGGAGCCGGCTGGTCGCTCGCTGGGTGCCGTGCGCTGAGCGCGTTCCGCTGTCCCCGGTGCACGCGTGCGCGAGCAGGCGCGTGCGCGGCGCTACGTGCGCGCGACGACGGGCCGCGAGCATGCTAGAGGCACGGCGCTGCCGCGCGTAGCGAGCCAGGCCGTGCGCGCCATCGCCATGGGCTGTGCCTCATCCGCCGAAGAACGCGCCGCCATCGCGCGGAGCAAGCTCATCGAGAAGAACCTCAAGGAAGATGGCATCCAAGCTGCCAAGGACATTAAGCTGCTGCTCCTCGGTAATTGAGGATGCTTTTGTCTCTTTCTTTTAGTTATAAGGATTGCGCGCGCATTTAGTTGCCTATAGCTCTATTGACTGAGATGCCAAGCCGGCACTTTCTCTAGGATATTACTGAATAGAAAAAAAAGTGTAAGCTCGACCTAGACCATGTCTGCATATGTTCGAGGCCAAGTACCTATTTAGGATACCAGGGGTTCATAAATAATTGGGCATTTGGGCAATACCTACAACTCGGTATGGCAAAAACAAGCTTCATAGTTTTAATAATTTTATATTACGAGTATACTCTAGAATATTAGATACAATCGTAGTTAAATATTCTATACCATTAGTTTGTCTATGTTCTTATACATACAGGCAGGGGCTTTGCTTTGGTCACGGAAGAGCTGCGGCCAATGGGCTTCTTGAGTTTGTTCATCTCGCATAAACTCTAACGCAGCCGGAAACACATAGTCACTGCCAGTAGGCTGTGCAAACGATATCATGGTATCAAATGATACAGATATTTGCGAGTTCCCATGTAAGAAATGTAACTTTTTCAATGGTCTTGTTGGGTTTCGATGGGTAATTTTATTTCTGTAATAATATTACCGTTTATTTTCAGTCCTATTTCAAAAGCATCTTTTATTTGTGTACTTAAAATAGGTATATTTAATTTTTTGCTATAGCACCACTATCAATTCCACGACGTATGAATTATTCCAAGGTCTAACCTATCTTCATAGTAAAAGTAGGAAAAACGAACGATGAAAAAAAAACGAATGAAAAAGATGGGAACGTAATAAAAGTCAATGAAGTATTAACATAATATTCTTATAATCTTATTCGCTTCATCAGGCCTTAGTAACACTTAACATCAGGTGAGTTGTGGTGAAGCGCAAACCTGTCATTCATAAATAGAGAAGATAGTTTTATTTTCACCTCAAAAGTAACCTTCATTTATTAACAGGAAAGTATGCGTATATATATTATTTATCGATTGATTCAATATTTTTTAACTGTTGTATGTTTTCCAATTTCAATGGTTCAATTCCTGCTTGGAAGCGATACTTACACTTTTTTGTAAGTTTTTATGTATGTATAGTAAATAATTTTCTATCAATCCATCACTTCTTGTTTTACGTAGTTAGGCATAAAAATATTTATGCTGTACCTAAATTTAGAGATAAAGCTGCTTAATAATGAGGTTTCCTTATGTAAAGTGATATTCAAAACAAAAGAAACAAGTATGTCATTGTTCATTTTTTAAATTAGATGCATAATGGATGAAATTAAGTTGACTAAGCACTGGCTGAACAATATTACTTTTCGGCATACATCATTACGTGCAACTCTTCTAGGCCTTCGCTTTATCGGTTTGAAAGTAGTCATAGCTATATTTAACTTGTGATTTACCGACAAATTGCAAAATAAATAGTTGAATACGTTTTAAATAAATTGAAGATAAATGGCGGCAACTCAAGTTCAAAATGCCCACAGAAAATGCTATTCAAATTTTCCCGCGTAGAAAAAAAAGCTTGTCTTTGATTCTAGCGCAATGGCTTTTGTTTTCTATCTCGTGTGACATCGTCCTGCCACGCATGTGTGAGCGAGGCCGGGCGATGAAATCCGAACGTAGCCGAACGTCAGTCGAGCGGGGCGCGGTCGCTGTCACGGAGCGGAGTGGAGTTGGTGCTTGTCATCCGGCCGCCATTATCTCGTAATATAAACGGATTTACAAAATCAATTAATTTTTGCACTGCCGTTGCGTGTTCCTAGTTTCGGTTGGAGCATAAAATATCGAAATTTCGAACAGTGACATCGTTCTGAAGACAGAAGTGCCGGGTTGAAGCAGTAGGAACAGTGTAATAGTGATAGGTTACTGTGTTGGGTGCTAACGTTGTGTAGGGTGGGTCCGGTGAAGCCGGAGCGGCAGGGCGCTTGCGAGGCGCATGCAGAGGGAGCGGTGAGAGCGCGCCCGGCTCTGGGACCGGGGCGGCCGGCGGCCCAAGCACAGGACAGCTGCCGACATGGGGTGTGCCCAGTCGGCAGAGGAGCGCGCGGCTGCCGCTCGCAGCCGACAGATTGAGAGGAACCTCAAGGAGGATGGCATCCAGGCTTCCAAAGACATCAAGCTGCTTTTGTTAGGTACGCCTATCTCAGGTTTTTAGTGACGGTACGAGACCGCACCCTTCTAAAAATCATGGTCTTGAATAGATATCGATGAATTTGGATGTTTTATGATGATGATCGTAGAATTGGCTGAGGTTACGTTCGTAGGCATTACAGTGGGTATATACTATCTGTCAGAAAAACATTCAGAAGCTCATTGAAAATACCAGCATAGCTTTCACACGCAATAAAACTCCTCATTATGCTTGTTATACTGGCGTCAGTGTAGTTTCGCGTAAACGAAAGTTCCTATTTAGGAAGTGCTAGTTTGTACTAATTATAAATGGTAATGGCTTATGACTATGAATGATAAGAGTGTACCAGTACAGTTTTTTACAAACCACAACACCATTAAACCAAATCAATTAAATCAATAATTTTTAGTATGAATAGAATACACACATACAATTTTCCTTATTGATTTGGCACATATTAACCATCTTACCTTTGTTCATAAATAAAATCATAGTAAAGTAAAAAAAAGCATAAAATTAATTATAAGCAAATTAAAAACATTTCACAAATTGATCTATTTGAAAAAGTTATGGCATCTTCATCCCATCCTCATAATATTATTTCCCTATGAATACATAATAAGCTTCAAATTCTCAATATAATAAATATAATAAAATGATTTCATAATTTCTTATCAGAATATAACTGACCCAGTCAGGTTAAATAACAATATCAAAAGAAGATTTGGAGAGCTTATTAATAACAAAGTAGGTACTGAGGTTGATAAACTTAAATGTAGCTTTCAAATTACTATTTTTTTTTAATACACATTTTATATGTGTGAATCTGAAGAAAACATATGGTAGAATCTAGATATTTTTTTCTTCACTGTTACAACAACCTACCTCCAAATTGGATCTGTTAACAAAGCCATTAAACATACAATATTCACAGTATAAATCATCACCGTTATTACCTGTTGACTTTCACTTGAACTTTTGCCAATATTTGGTTGTGGCTCATTCATAACAGCCTTTGGCATAAATACTCACAATATAATATTCATTTATAAAAACTTTATCAATATGCAATGAATTTTTTGACATTTAATATGATTTGAGATAAGGTAATCCAATTTAATTAATAATAACTAATTAATTTCGGACGTTTTGCAAATAAATATGACTGGACCAGTTTTTCTGGGTAAGCATGCTTCAACTTGGATCATAATGTTGCTTACCATCAGATGAATTGTGATCAAGCGCAAGCCCAGTTATTATTAAAAAAAAAACAGGAAGACTATTCTAATAAATAAATAAATATAGGGACATATTTCACACTTGGCTGCTTAGCCCTATACTAAACCATTTTCTAGTTTTTATCATTGTTGCACAACATGCTATTGTAAAACAGAACTGATTAACTAGATATACATAAATAAATATTTCATGTCAATATCAAATAATTGTTGAGAATGTAAGTTTTTTTTTTACTGTATATAATTAAATAGGTTATAGGTGATATTGAAACTGATAAATATATTCACTGTAGCCGAGCCGGTCAGTACCTTGTGCATGACCAGAACATGTATAATATCTAGCATATAAGCCAATATACCCAAATAAATGATTTTATTATTTAGCACCAAGAGTGACAGCCGACAAATTTATGCCCTCACAAAGATGTTGTATGTGCCATTTAGATAGATAGATATACTCTTTATTGCAACACAAAAGGATATAAAAAAAAGAGAGAAAAATAAATGATTAACTTATAAGTAGTGTTACAAGTGGCGGCCTTATCACTTAAAGCGATCTCTTCCAGGCATTTGTGAGTGTTCTAAATGTGAAAGCCCCATCAATTGAATACTTAATAAGTACAGGCATACATCAACCAAATCTATCCTCAATTTTGATCAATAAACTTAAATTACAAACCTTGTATATTCAAATGAATTCTTTTAAGCAAAACTAATCTTACTTGCTATGGTCCTATTGGATTCAAATTTGGTGCATTTATGTTTCTTTGATGACAATTCAATAATAAGATAGCACAGAGATTTCCTATGATGGATGTTGAAAAATGGCCATAGGAATTTCTTAAAGAATAAGAAGAATGGCTTAATCTGAACTAAACAAGATATAAGTAACCATTCTTCACCTTCTTCTTATGAGCAAAGTGGTCAAGCACTAGTCTTGAGAGGTTTCAATACTCTCAAAATCCTCTTGAATTGGCCAACTGCTAGTACTAAGACTTACATCCGGGACCTTAAATTTAACATGATCATCCAACCCACAGTAACATCTAGATAAAATTTTAATTCCTAAAAGACAGTCCTATGATTGGTCACCCATTTAAAGACTGTCCACATTGGATTACCTCACTTAGCTGAGTTACAGGCACTTGAAGCCATAAAGTTAGTACTCATTTATATAGTTTTGTCTAATATATAATATAATTATAAACAAAATCTTATTAATTTTTATTTACATAAGCTTTTTCAAAATGAAATGAGTTTTAACTGATAGAAGTTAACAGAGAGGTGCAATTTTTTTTACTCTGTACAACTAAGTATTTAACAAAAAAAATGTTCTTTTAGTTATCATCTTTTAACACTAACTGTGTGTATAACTACTGCGTAACAACCAAGTTTATAATGTGAAACTGAATTGATCTTGACACTGGTGATCAGTGACATACATAATGTACGTATAGGTATGTGTAAACTCGAATATTTGCATTTCCACCCGATGCACGCGCACAGAACACCTGTTTCTACTTTCATTTTTATTATATTGCAAATTTGTTTACTATTTAGAGTTAATTAGGTATAACTCGCGTCAATAAAGAAGACATTTGTAAATTTTATTAATTTATTTATTACAAATGGACAGAAACACCATGACAGTAAAAAGTAAAAACCAATGTGATGTTCCTTTTAATAAAATATTGATATAACTTTTTCATAAGAAAGTAGGCCAATAATAATGTGCCACACTTTTGTAAGATAATTACATACCTAATTGTTTAAATGGATATGTAATTATCTTACACAAGTGTGGCACATTATTATTGATATAACTTATATTAATATAATTAAGTTTTCATAAATTAAATGAGGGGCTCTCTTAAATTCGTACTTCCTCTTGCCACACTAATTTGGTTATGCAAGTGAGAAGCTAAAAAGCTAAAGCAAATAATTATTTTTTTAATAGTCTCGAGTTGTAAGACCAACTAATGTGGGCTAATTTATATAGAAATATAATTTATACTTTTTGACAATCTCGTTGGCATAATGGTTACCATGCCGGTCTGCCAACCAGTAGGATCAAGGTTCCATTCCCGGCATGGCTAACATCTTTGTGACAAACTAAATTTGTTGGCTGTCAGTCTGGGATATAAAGTATGTTTGTTTGTCGTCAGTTGTGTTATCGAACATAATACAAATTATAAATTATTTAATACCTATTGGGCTAACCAGCCATATGTGAAATGTGACCCAAATATTAAAAAAAATTGTTTACTAATTTTTTTTTATGTTTCATATTGATTATTTGTACATAAGTTATATGTGTATTTAATAATAAACTAGAGGCACCCTGTAGCGTTACCCGCATTAAAGCAGGTTATATAGTAGACTATTATAATATATACATCTGGGCTTGGTAAAAATAACATATTATGTAGTATTGAAAACCTCATACAATATTTTTTAATGTTAAAAATAAATTTAAACATAACCTAAGAATAATAAAGTGATAATTATTTATACAATATGTATGTAGTATAATTCCTAGATCAAAAACATATTGTGTGTTAGAAAGTATTCAGTAGGCTTTATTTATTAACTAAACAAATTATGGCAAAAATGCCTAGCTGTAAGGAGTTAAAATATTTATTAACAAACTGATTCTGTTTTATTTTTATTCTAATAATTATGCAATGAATCCTTGCAAAAGCCGTTCAAACTCTAAGCACAGTTATTGGAAGTTTCTACAAGCTGCTTGCATTTTACTTAGCTATTGTGAGTAACCTACATTGAACTACCCACAACATTGCTTACATCCATCTTATGGTTTCCAGGTAACTGTGCTAATTAATAGCAATTAATTTCCTTTTGTTAAAGCATAACTTTGCATTAATCATTTCAAAGGAATCCATTTGAGATTATTCCGTTTAGGTTTTAGTCTCTGAATAGCAATGAATAAATTGAATAGATTTAAAAGGTTCTTTACATTGGAAGCTTACTTATAACTAAAAGAAGCCATAGTTTATATCAGTAATTAGTTTAGAAATGACCTATAAATGTTATTGCATGTTAAATTACCATATAATTAAACGAAATAAAAAATCGTATAATTAAAGCAAGATAAACATTAGTACAAAAAGTCCATGTTTAAAAAACAGCGAAGAATTGCATTTATTGTAAGATAAAATATTTAGTAAATATGTAGTTGTTTAGATTGTCATTATTATGATCAAGAATGAGACAAAATACAAAAAAATCACGTTAAGGGATCTCATCTTTCATTCATCATTCATTGTTGAAATTGAAATTTTAAATAGTCTAGCTACTATGAGTCATGAGATATGACCTAATGAAAGACGAAATGTTAGTATAGTTGGGTCCCATTTGTATCTTTTTGGGTATGGGAACCCCTAAAAAATAAAATTTCACTTAATCTTGAGTAATAAGCTATATCCGGCCAAAAAGCGAGCCTGCAATGGGCGCAATTTATGTGTATAACACTGAACAAATAGCTTAGGAGAGCTAAGGTGTTAATTTGGTCCTTGGAACCCCCACTTAGCGTGTACGAAGTAAGAGTTAAAAATGTGACAAGTAACATACACCCTTTGAATGAACATACAAAGATACCACATATTTTTCAGTTCATAGACAAGAAATTGCACTATTATTTAACAGTATTTCAAACTCACGCTTATTGCCGTGCCATAAGGTTTATTTTAATCAGTTTGTCATAGGGTTTCTCGGTACAAATATTATCGGTAAGGCATCTAATACTCACGCACCACTAACGACGTGACACACCAATTAACCAGTGCGAGACCAAGGCATCCTGACATATGTATATATGTCACATGCGTATTTGGTGTGATCATGTCAATTGTGCAATCGCTTCGCAATTTTTTCATAGACACGTATGTTCGTAGTTGGTAACAAGTTTTTGCATGGCGCGGTGAACGAGCTTTATGGCTTATTGCTCGCCATATGGTGGGATCGTCGTATTGATTGATATGACTCCAGTTAATTGTTTATGTTACGTACGATGATATCTAGAGAATACGCTCTTATATCAACATGTACTAATTTATTCACGGAATAATAATAATTACTAAAGAGCTAAGTGAACGAGCTTTTTTTGCCAACTGCCTCAAGGGTCTTTAACTTGGTAACGACTGCTTGTACAAAGACCTCAACAATCACAATGTAGCGTCCAGCGGAAAAGCCACTTTAAATAAGCGTTATTTGTATGTTCACCTATCCAAAGAGTGTCCGCACCTTTTTTATGCTTATATCTTCTTAGTTAGTGCCAGATTTGAGTCCTTGGTATTACGACAACCATCTAAAATGCGCCTGAACTCCCATCGACCAAACGGCAAATAGCGTGTCTGGATATTGCCTCGAAGTTAGTAACCGCATCAATAAACTTGAGTATCATGTTCAAGAGCATACCCGAATTGATGAAGCCGTGTCGGCGAGACGTGGCCGACAGGTTTATCAAACAGGCGCGCCTCGCACGCGACGATTTTATCGTGATGATGAGGCGAAATACACCCCTTCGCTTTATATAGCCTATCCTATCATAGATTATCGAGGCAAAGGGGTGGATTTTGCCTCTATGGACAATCGAAAATCGAACTCTTTGGCTCTTGAATTCCAACAAGCGGCCTCTTTCCTCGAACTTGCTTTATAAATGCGGTGGTTAAATACTATGCGGTGGTTTTGTATGTAAAAAAGAAGCGCTAATATTGGTTCAAATTATTATGTATGTAAACTTATTGAACAAAAGAATATATGCCTTGATTGGTTGGTTAATGTTTTTCGTGAAAATTATGAAAGTTTTTTTTTTTTTTGTAGTGAGCTGCCGATGATAATTATGACATATAGACTTAATAGAACTTCTAAAATACTATTCCCATACTTGTCAATAGGATATTTCGTAAGTGATTTCATTTGACGCCAGGAAACATAGTCCTCGCACGCGACTGCCTTGATAGCGGGTTTATTGTAATAGTTCTAAGAGCTTTGAGCACGAATGTCGAGTATGTGACGCATTTAAGAGATAGCTGTCGCCTACTAACAAATTAAACCGTTTGGTGTGGCGTTACTTGCTTTTCATATGGCGTCTTTTAAAAGAAGATTTATAGATTTTGATTGAATTTTGTAGTACTTTTGGGATACAGATACTATATGTAAAAGACAACTTCAGAACTTCTCAAATACATCGCAAATACGGTGAAAAAGAAAACCTTTTTTTTTACTAAACAATGTTAGTAATATGAGGTATGGAATCACGTTTTTTTCACATCAGCTGTAAATATCTACTATTATTCGGATCCCGATCAATCAATAAGATCAATTACTAATATCAAAATAGTACCTGTGCTTAAGTAAGAAATATGACTGTAACACTAATATGAGGTAAGGCCTGCTTAACGCACTTATTATTCACGCTTCTACGGTACAGAAGCAAGTCATTCATACATTCCTCTATTCATTATAGTACCTAGGTAGGGTATTGATTTATGGTCTGACACCTTTAGGAAAAACGAAACAAAAGACAATATATCTATTCTGTACATTGACATGTACTCTATTGTTAGGAACTTTTTACTGCAAATTCGTGCCACGTTTTAGGCGTGTTTTGCTAGGAAATTTGACAAAGTTTGTAAAGTATACAAACATTCGACACAGTTTGGCGAAAACGAAGCTAATGGCGTTTCCTTTCTCTATGATTCTGTAAAAATTCACTCACTAGTGATCTCTTTTAACACTTCCCCTTATAATGCTGAGAGTAAGAGTACATGATTGCAAGTGTTGGTGATAATGATGTTTGTATCACGAGGTCAAAGATCGGCCATTCGCGCGGCTGCAGAGCCAATTAGAATCAACTGGGGTCGTGCCACTTGCAACCTGTATTTGACAGGGTACGTGTTTGCACCCACGCTATTTAGGTACTGTAATTGAGCACCGCAGTGCAAGAAATAAACGGACAGAATTGACATAGCATTAATCTTCTATTGTTTGTGTTGGCAATTCTGAATTTGTCAGTTGCTGAATCTATTTTCGTAAAATATAATTTCGGCTGTTACCTATCATCCTCAACTACTTGTATTATACTGTTAGGAAAATGCATACGTCATACATAAATACTAAGAGATCTTTCATATCGGCGATAAAAATTGTGACTGACCATGATTTAAAGTACCTAGTTGACTTGTATTATTATGACTGATATGTGTGAAAAGCATAGTTTACATAAACCTGTTAATTCCTAAACATCTTTCACCATAATAATTTTGTCAAACAATTAAACGATTTCGGTAGGTCTTCCTTACTTAGTATGCCTTGCCTTAGGGCTGGGAGAATGGAGAATTAAATTACTCTTTTGTTACGTAAAAAAAATTAAGTGTTCGTATTACTTAAATTAAAAAGCCGATCGCGAAGTTTCTGCAGTAGATTTTAGCGAGCGTTTCGCCACCGGAAATTAATTTCGAATGAAATATAGACTCCACGCCTGACAACCTTGTTTGTGTGAGGTGATCTTAGGAGCGTTTTTAATTTATATCTTGGTGCTATTTTACACCAACGATACGGTTTACATTTGGTCGGGTAATTAAAGTTTTATATCACTGCCGGTTTTATTGCGAAGCGATTGAGTGAAAGCTCGATTCCTAGAAACGGATTTTCATCATAAGGGGTCAGCTGCTACATCTTTAGTTTAACAGCTGTTTCCTAGTTAGATATACGTAGCATTCACTAATTCTACTATTCATTCACGCAGAAGAAAATCTTGGTTGCGAAACATTCGAAAATGGACCGGGATCAGAAGTGCCGCTGAATTGTTTCGCTTAGTAATGGACAAATTGATTATTGAAGTATGCAAAGCATAACCTTGTGCATAACCTTCATTAGTTGGAGAGACACTATAAGAAGAAGAAGAAGCATTCACTATAAGATTTACTTTTACATAGTATTTTCAAGTTAAATATTTCAGTTCTTAGATTGGATTTGATTCGGAATTAGTCATTATGTTAACGGCTTCTAGCTCTGTTCATGATCTGTATTTTTATTAATTCATTATTATTTTTGTCCGCAGGTGCCGGTGAATCGGGGAAGAGTACTATAGTCAAACAAATGAAGTAAGTACTAGCTACGTTACCCTACTCAGTAGTAAATAAGTTTCCATTATTTTCCGGCGCTTGTATATAAAAAGAAGGCAAAGAAAACCTGAAGGGTCTTTCCGTTTGATTGATGTTCCAAGATAAAACGGATAATAGGCAATCGTATTACACAAGCAACTTAATCAATAATGCCGTTATCTAATCTTATATATATTGTTCCTTATCAGCGTGTAGGTATGTTTATCTACGAGTTGTCATCGAGCGTTTTATATTTCGGTGATAAAAATGGTGGCTATGGTACCAAGGTTGAAATGTCGCATGCAATCGTAGGTAGCGGACAGAGTTGTTGAATAATTCGAGAGAAGTATCGATTGATGTAATCCGTTTTAATTGGCTGCTTATCTTTTGAATTCTCCAAGATAGTAGGGAATACATTTTAAAGAATTGCTTTCTGTTCTGATAATGATATTATTGTGTGCTAATTTAGTTTTATTGATTGAACCAACACAGATAGATAGATAATTATTTATTGGAGACAAACTTATTTAAACTAAAACTAAAGATAAAATAAAAACAAAAATAGTGTGCCACATTTGGCGGCTTTATCGCTCAAAACGATCTCTAACAGGCAACCTTATGGAAAGGAGTTAATAAACGACTAAACATGGACGTAGTGTACAATAAAGAAAATAGTAAGTTACATATACTAAAAATAATAATTATAATTTGTGCTAATACATAAAAACATTATACTAATATATAAAGTACTTATTTATAATATTATAAATAAACAACAGTTAAAAAAATGAAGGGAAACAAATCGTCTTAGGATAGCGTCTAAGCCTTCTTGATATGGAGTGGTAAGACATTCCAAAGCCGCACTGCTTGTACAGTGAAAAAATCACTATAAAATTATTTTTTCGGCTTAGGAGTCAGTAGAGTAAACCTTAAGAGTAAGCCAACATAATATGACCTATATTAGAATCGTTGACAGCTCGGTAGGGCATGCGTCCGACTCACGTCGTAAAGGTCGTGGGTTCGAGAGTCCGCCAATGAGCTTTCGGTGAAGGAAAACATCGTAACGAAACCATAACAAGATGATAGGACATATTCTATTGTTTTCCTAGCTAGCAATCACTCTCAAGTTTAAAAATCTGTTATCTCTTGTGTTCTCGCAGCCTCCTTGAAAGCCAGTTATTCCAGTCCAACATGCTCCACCTTAGGCCCTGCTGGTCCTATTGCCTTGCCATTTTCTATAGTGAATAAAATACTTACGTCCTCTACTTGACCTCGTAGGTATGTTACAATACAAATCGAAACCCTAATTTGAAAAGCTACTAACTCCTCTGCGGGTTTTTTACGGGAGAGGCTAGAAACTTCATTGTATTTTTTTATTTTACGCAATAAGAAAAAAACCCGTGAAAAACTATGCTTTATTTTTATTATTATAATAAATAAAAAATAAAGGTATATTACTTTTTATTTATCTAAATAAAATAAAATGACGTTTTGAGCCTCTCCCGTAAAAAAATCTGCAGAGGAGTTAGTAGGTTTTCAAATTAGGGTATCGAAATGAAGAAATTTCGTACATAGTAAAAATGTTAGGATAATAGTGCTAATTTTATTTTTATCAGCGGCTCCGTTGTTTGACGTGATCTGCTCATTGTTTCCACCTTGACAGATAGCGCTCTGACGTAGTGTGGACCCGTGACTTATGATTACGCAGCATTTAGTGACGTGTACCAAATGTTCTTTTTATGGTGTCTGTATCTTTTCATGCATGCTAATTGTATGCTTAATATCATTGTTTGAGGAGCGAGCCGTTGGCAAACTATGTAGTTCAGAACTTATCGAATAGATTAGTCCTCCATCATCATCATCATCATCAGCCTATGTTCGTCCACTGCTGGACATAGGCCTCTCCCAAGGCACGCCACTTGGCCCTATCCTGTGCTTCTCTTCGCTATCCACTACCTTCCTACCTACTAGATTAGTCCTAATTTTACTTATCTCTACGGTTATACCTTATGCTCATTCCTGTCACGTTCATCTATTTGATCAATGAGAAACTCGTCGCTGAAGGGCGAATCAGAGGTTTTAATTAGTAAACATTTTTCCTTGTCGAGTTATTCGCTAGTTGTAATGCATTTTCCTCAAATGCAATTTAAATTTGTATTGATATCTATCTCTCTCTCTCTCTCTATCTCTCTATATCACTCTCTCTCATCTCAAATATGTATCCCACATGGTGGTAGAGTCAGATTTTTTTGTTATTTTTTTTCTTCATTTAGCTCTGTCCTTGTTGGTATCAGAATTAATAAAATTAGTTGAAAAGCCAACGTCAGTGGAAGAGGAAAACATCGTCATAATTGTCACTAAAACGCATCTGTTTCCCAAATTCTTTGAACTCCATTGGACTTAAGTATTGATAAATTGATAAGTGGTATCGCAGCTCGGCCGGCTCCGTTGTTTCTCACGCTTAGTACAAATCTGAAGTTGATTAAAATGGAATATATATTACAAAATACAAAAAACTATATATTTTTATTTTCCTTTTAAATTATGTACGTACATGCAGTAATTATATGCAAAGATCGAATAAGTAGTAGTTAACATTGTGTGGTACGTTATAGGGACGCTGTGCCCCACACTAGGTTTCTTTCGATCCTGTGCTTAATAAATAATCTAAATATTTAAAATTAACTAAGTCTTTGACTACCGCTCAGATATGAAACAGCGAAAGCTAAACATTTTTGATATGATTGAGATAATATATACCTAAATGTTATCTGGTATCCATAGAATGTATGTAGATTGAAATGATAGCATTCATAGAGAGAAGATCCATAACTATAGTATTTGATTTTTAAATAACATTTAATTTTGGCATGGCTTAAAAAAAGCGAGTGTTGCTCGGTGGTAAAAACGTCTGCTTATCCATCAGACGGCCCCTGGTTCGATCCCGGCCCTACACCAATGACTTGTTTTCCAAGTTATGTGTGAATTTGCACTCCCTTTACGGTGAAGGAAAACATCGTGAGGAAACCGGCATGCTTGAGAACCACAATATCCGAAGACGTGTGCTATCCGCCAACCCGCACTTGATCAGCAAGCTGGATTATGGCCTATATCTCTCTACTCGTGAGGGAAGGCCCCGAGTCCTACCAGTGGGAACGTACAGTAGGCTGCTTATGCTATGGCATGGCTTATTATTGATTTATTAGTCAGATATTGCAATGATTAATCAATATCTGTTGAATAATCCTCACTAGACACTGTGTGACGTCACTCGTCCCGGATGCGGCCATGCGAAAGATGTATGTAGCGCCAGACGTCTGACGTCAAATTGTACACAGCACAGCCCATCGCTGGTCCTTCCGTGGTACTCGGAGTTAAACATTGCTGCGATGTCTAAGTTATTAACGACGTTAGGATTAGAATAGGTTTTTTAGATTAAAAATGGGGTCAGTAGAGATTGTATGACGTCGAACAAGTAGAACCATGGAAGGAAAGTTTTTTTTTTTATGTAATTTTAAAAGAAAAATGTTTTTATGTTTTGCTTATATACAACCAAAGTTCTTTTTGTTTTTCTAACCTAACCTAACCACACGAACTAGTGACTCTCTAGCCTAAGGTGGAGCATGCCTAGTCTGGAATAACAAGCTCTCAAGGAGGCTGCCGGAACACACTGTTAAGCGATAGATTTTTCAACTTGAGTGTGGGTTGGTGGCGAAGCAAGCACTAGAAAATGGCCTACCTAATATACAAATTCTACTATCCTCGACTATTTATTTTTCCTTCATTCCTGTACTCCGAATTCCTATTGTTACTTTGTATGTAATATTTAGATCAAGATAGATATTTGAGCGACACATTTCCATTGTATTGAAATGTGATGTACCTTATAAGTTCTACTAGCATTCAATACACATACACATGGCCTCGTGGTTTGACTTTAACAAATGTTGGTAAAAAGGTCTCCATATTTATCACATTCCATACATATATTGAGCGTTAGTGACCTAATATAACGTGACGGAATTTGGAAAATCTCAAAATCGAATACTACAGTGAGAAATTTAAATAATTTAAGCCAAGAATAATGTCAATTTAGCTAATTACTTTAATACTTAATACATTATATTCACAGTTAAAATTTTTGCATATCTGGTCGTGGTCAGGATTCGCACAGCACTCTGATTTATTAGAAATTTTATCTTATATATAAAATTTCCGTGTCACAGTGTTTGTTACCGTACTCCTCCGAAACGGCTTGACCGATTTTTTCCAAATTTTATATGCGTATTCAGAAGGTCTGAGAATCGGCTACTGTATATTTAGATTTTATTTTTTTATTAAGGTAAAAAAACGTTTGCCGGGTCAGCTAGTAGGTTTATAGAATCTCTCGCTACTTTTAGATACCGTTGTTTTGAAACAGTCTAGTAGGGTAACCAGGATCCGTCTCTATGAGACAGGAATGCACAATTGATATTAATTAAATATATTGTAAATTATAAAAATATTATTAATGATGCAATTATTCCACGTAAGCGTCTTCAAGAAATCTGCCAGGACATCTGAAAAGTTTAGGTGAAATGGACACCTGTATCACACTCTCTTGATAGCTTTTATAGTAGTTTAGTGGAATCTTGTATTATGACCGATATATACAGGTATCACAGCATTGCCACATATTCGGCAACGGATAGTACAACGATGGTTAAAACTTATACTACCAAACATTCTCTACCTATTTAAAAGACCTAATAAAGTAGTGTGGTAGGTGAGATGGTATGTAAGTACACCATTTAAAAGGGAAATGGTATCTACAGTTTTCAATTGGATGCTGTTTGCTCGGATGATGCTATTTTTTTTTAAGCGAAAGGATCTACTAGCGAATCACCTCTATACTTTCTTAATGACCCAGGGCGTCGCTGCTCTGTCGGGGGTCATTATCTTAGACAATGAAACTAAATACTTAAAGTTTAGGTACGGCACAATGCTTACTCCTCTGTCTCGTAGATGTCGAAATGACCTTCAATAACAATTAAAAACCTGTCCGGAGGTTAAATGCAATTGAACTATGAATCACTACATCGATGACTAACACTGTGTAATGATAATCCCATAACGACTCTTGTTCCGTTAATTATGTTGGAATTTGTTAATGGCACAATTAAAGAGTTTTGTTAATAGGTAAAGAAAAGCGTAATATTACGCCCCTACAATTGTTGATACATTTTATGATAAATATAAATTGAACAGTCTAAACTGATATTGATTGTAAATTCAACAGTTCGAACACGACACTTACACACTAATAGCCTAAAACCAAACCTAGTCTTAAAGATAAAAGATTATTATACGTCCTTTCAAAAAAATCAGGAATGCCGATCTTTTTTTAATATACAGTAAAAAAAAAACAGTGTAAACTCCATGTATCGTCACTCGATTTAAAAAGCGTCGAGATCAATTGGCTTTAGTTGGTTCTTGTATTCCATACAATAATACATTCTTTCCATTTGACGACCACTCTCTATTACGCTATAAAATGCACAGTCCCTTCAGTGTCGTTATACAGAGTTTACACTGTAAATTTTTTTGCCCCGTATAACGTCATATCAACCTCAGTAAAATGAAGTTGTCAAAGTCAAATTAATTTATTGCATCATTATGGTATACATAAGGTCCTAAAAGTTATTTACATATTTGGTATCACATAATGGACCCTTCTCGGGTATCTATCTCTTGAGATGTACGTTGCACTTGTTAAGCAGTTGGAATCATTTGACTAACTAAAAAATTCTTTGTTCCCAGAATTATCCACGAAAGTGGCTTCACAAATGAAGACTTCAAACAGTACAGGCCCGTTGTGTACAGCAACACGATCCAGTCACTGGTGGCCATCTTGCGCGCCATGCCAAACCTGGGCATCACCTATGGCAATAAGGACAGAGAGGTAAGACTAGTATTTAATGATTTAATATAGTGGTTATTTATTTGTTCCTTTCGGGGTAGAAACTTTGGGGCCGTGGGCACCGGGAGCTAAATCTTTATTCAATTATTTAAAGGCGCGCTTGGTCGACGCTACTCGTGACCAAAATTCCGGCCTCTACTTAGCACAGCGGATTAGCGTTGCTATACAAAGAGGCAACTCGGCTGGCATCTTAGGTACTCTTCCCACTGGCACTGGTTTTTAGATTCGATATACTCTTAATTTATTTAATTTTAGGATAGAATCAAACTTACTGAACCAAGAAACAGGAATAAAATTAAACCCGACATGATTTAATGATTACTTTATTATGCCACTCAAAGCTGTCTTTGGGAAAAGAGAGGGAGATCTATACCTACACCGCAGTGGGGGCAATACAGTTATATAGGTGATGACCTGATTAGTTCCGTAGACATATAAATTTCTTGCGTAGGTGAATTCGATTATCTGAATTTACTTACATTCTACTTCGCTCATAAAATATTCTAGAATCGTAAGAGATTCTTAGAATTTGTGTGTCTATAAAGTTCCAAACACCTAATGTCTTTCTTGAGTATATTTCTTGAACAGCTTTGATTGGTTTTTAGAGAAACGAAATTAAAATGTAATGCCATAACCGTTGTTATGACTCGTCTTTGGATGATTTATTAGTGAGTGGGATTTCTGTAAAAAAAATCGAATGTACTGTTTACTCACATTTTATAGCCGTAAAAAGTGCTTGTTATGTGGATAACAGTTGGAATAATTTTCCCTGCGTTGTGGCAGGGTAGGTAGTTGTGACTGTTTGCCAACTTGATTATATGAATAATAAACAATTCGTTAAAAGACCACGCGTTGCAGTGTGGCAGGAATTCACAACAAACATAATTGCTGGGGTTTTTGTTCAAAAACACTGAGCCAGTTTCTTGTTCAGTAATAAAACTGTATTTTCATTACAGTAACCAAGCAAAACGTTGCAACAAAGTAGTTTGGGATTTTGAATAGCCGTAGATAGATTTATCTGCTTAGTGTGTAGCATTGAAGCTCTAATTTTAGATTTGAGTACGGAAAGTTAATATTTTTTTGTATATTATAGTCTAATGTATATCGAAACCGACGAATTAAAGAACACGACAAATTCAGACTGCCAACGGCAAAATCTATCCAAAATGTTCTCCCAATACTAAAGTTCAATACTAAAAATTTAATGACGTGGCTAATAAAAAATGCTTTACTGTCCAATAGATAGAATTTGTTAGAATTACAATAGAATTTGACATTTCATTCGTCCCTAGTGACGAGGCGAGTGTTTCTGCAAAATGACCGCGCCGCGCCGTATGGAGAGGGATCGATACATATTGTGTTTTGCTTATTCATGAAATTGGCCCGATATGCTACGGACGCGGCTTACCCTGCACTGCACTGTGCACTTACGGATTGTCGCATTATTGAATTCTTAATATTGGACAATAAATGCACAGGCAATAAACAAACAAACAGTGAAACAGACAGCGTTCAAATTGAATGAAATTTGTTCCTCAATACACACATAAACTTGGTAGATGCTATTTTGAAAGATGCTTTAAAACTTTTAAGTCTTCAAGAACTAAGTAACATATTGTTCTTTATATGCCAGTCTCTCGGTCAGTATGTATAAACCTATGTAACCGTGTGTTGTGTTTGTGAAATATGGGGTTCTAATTTTTTCTAGGGATTCTCAATGTAAAGTTCGTTTTAAATATATTTTAGTTTATTATTAAACGATCAATAAGTGTGTCTGAGCAATTGACATAAAACGAGTATTACTGCAATGTTACTTCGTGGATTCCTTTTTTTTTGGACTCAGTATGGCGCTTCCGCATGTCAAAATAAATGACGTGGAAACAATCCAACAATACATTACCCGTTCCAGAGTTAAATAGTAGTAGTAGTAATATTGACGTATCGGTTCAATGCTCACACCATCTCCGCAAAACATTCCATAAGTACATTCTCATCTAAAGCATCATCACTGCCGCTCAATCTTGTCCCGCAAAGGGCTTTTAAACCCCTCGTTATCAGTTAAAACAACGGGCCGCTGGAATGGTTCCGCGATAACGTATCTTTCTTCCGGTGGTACCTGTTGACGGTGTCTTGTCGATTCAATTCGCCGGTTACGCAATACAGGTAGCTCATGTTTAATCTGTTATGCTGCTCTTTAAGTAAGGAAAAATATAGGCACTGTTGTGAAAACTACGACGCAGACTTACTCGTATGACGCATAGTCAAGATTATAATAAGAAATTAGTTGACCGCGACAAGTTACTGGTCCATTGTCCAGCCGTTCTTGAGTTTTAGCAAGTAACATACGGCAAATTTAATTAAATATCTATTGTAATAATATGTATCTAAGTTAACGCAATAAATGTATTTTCTTTCTTTCTAATATAGATTAATTGACACGAAATTTTAGAGAAAAAAATAATTTAACATAATGACAAAGATGATGATGAATACTTCACCGTAGCTTTCTTAGGTATTTAAAATATTTTGATTTCTCCGGATTAACTCATAAATTCTGAAATAACCCCCGCAAGTTTTAACATTTTCTAAATTAAAAATAGCCTATAGCCTATCAGGTCTTCGTTGTTACTATTCTGCGGATGCGTGTTATGTTTTACTGTATGTGCCGGCTCTAAATATAATGTAATTTCCAATTATTTCCTTCGACACGCGATGAAAAAATGACGCACGCGTTCGTAATGTTGAGTGATTCTGTCGTGCTGGCTTGCTATCGTTTAATTTTATGCTCGCTAGCTTCATTTATTGGCTTTGTGTTGCTTGAAAGCTGATCCGCATATTTCTTACTTAGTTTAATGTTGCACCACCAATGTAGTCTGAATATGTCCGAGGCTTGAGATAGATTGAGAGTTAAGGAGAGATATCGATTTTTGTATATTTTAGGTTCATTTCTACTTTAGTACTTGTAGCTTCGTTGTTTTCTTGCTTCTTTTATGGTTCCGTACCCAAGGGTACCAACGGGTGCCTATAACTGAGATTTATTTATTTCTTTCTTTTATTTTAGGGGGATCCCATAAAACACTATTTTTTTGCTATTTTATATTGTTAATGTTACGAAACCCTTTATGTGTGAGCTTAATATTTACGCTTGTATTATTTATGACATGTTACTATGCAGTTTATATATACGAAAAATGATTCACTCTCGACAGCCTTATCTACTTGTCAGATATCGATTCTATGACATCTATGAAACAAATGGCATCGTTAAAGCATACTGCAATAAGCCGCTTAACATTCACCCAATACAATGCACACAATCGATCCAAGCCTGCTTAAGTATGCACAACTATGACGCAGTACGGTCAAACGTGGACATTCCCCACTGACTTACTCCCACATTATCTACGCCTGGTTCTCAACAATATTTACAGTATTTATCAGTGAGTCAGGAACCATTGTCACCGTGCAAATGGCGCCGTCAATCTAACCCTTCAATACGGCGTATCGATGCCCTTATCGTGAGCTTGAAAGCGTTGGCTCGACAACGTCACCAGACATGACATGGAAGTATGGAAATAAACACTGAAACTCTTGAAACAAAGGCCACCTACTCTAACAAGTTGGGTGTTTTATTTCTACCCTCGTCATGATGTAACTTTTATGTAAATTGGTGGTGTGTTGCTAAGTTGTGTTTTTACGAGTTCCAAGCTGTTCCGTCACTTTCGAGTGCTCAGCTTTGTGAGTAAGGTACATCATGTCGGTAGGTAGCTACACAATATAAGAGCTCAATTTCGGTTGTATGATTTAAAATATTACATCAGAACTGTCAACGAAGTTGAGCCACAACTGATGCGTTCCGCCTTTGTACGGGAGATCAAGAGAATGTGGTATTGTGCACTCTCCCCACATTGGATAACTGATTTTTGAGTTAATGCTTAAGCTTTTCGATATCGTTAGTGTCCTCTTTTAATTGTTTACTGTCAATTTTGGAATACCTACCTACCAATTTATAATGCGGACAAAACTTCACAAAACTAGTTTATCATGTGTACGTGTTTATTCGTAGGTCATCAAAAACTGGAGTAACGGCTTAGATAGTTTCGCTAAAGAAAGGTTTCCGTTCTAGTAACTTCTATGTTATGTGAATAACCAGCAATACCGGATTGTTAATTTTACTATAAATTCTGTAAATTGATAGCACTGCAAAAGCCGGTAATTGTACTCGCATCAGGTTTTATTATTTATCAGAATTACCATAGCAAAGACGTAAGCAAATAAAGTTATTCGGGCCGTTCGTGTCAACGTTTTACATACTCGTTTTGAAATGAGAAATAAAACGAAAATTTCCCTTTTCGGTGTAGTTAAAACGGCGAGTCGGCCCTATCATCGGCAAATGGACACGAATGTATTTAAATGAATATGCAATGTGTGTATTTAGCTGAGTTGGAGGCTGATATGGAGCGGGGAGGGTCTAGGGTGGGATGAATGGCAGCCGGGGTGCGCGCATGCGTACTGCGGGCTTCGGCATTAACAATGTAGCACGACGCGAATCGACTAGATAGATAGAATAGCATAGGTAGACCTTCGACCCTGACTCTTTTCGGATGCAATCGCTAACATTGCTTTACTTACATAAGTAACGTGGACTGGTAGTGTTACGAATATTGATTAACAAAATATTCCGAAATATTAGCTTTATCGTTTGAAATATTAAAGATCTGTACTATTAGAAGCTTCTAATATTTTCATATTTTCTTATTTGGTCAAGGGGCGACCTTGACAATTCAGTTGGTTGTCATGTAAAACTGTGATCGATAGTAGAGAAACTCACAGGCCCTGTTAAATGGGTTATTTAATTTTTACGATGTGCCATTCCGTGCCGCAGTGCTGACTGGGCTAGCCGCAGTGAGCACGGATTTAATTAAATTATCACATTTTTGCGTGTTTGTAATGGCTCTAACATTACCATTACTTACTGCTAAAGGGCTTTACTTAATTACACTTCTTTACTTATTACTTACAAAAAAAGTAGTGTTGCGGTATTTTGGGTGTCCGTTAACTCATATTTGCATTTGGAATTAAAAGTTAGCTAATATAATTTAGTAAAAGCCCAGATGCTACAATATTGTACTCGTGTTATTAGGCTTAGTTTAACCATCATCATCGTACATTTTATCGCCTTAACATAAATAAAAGTTGAATCGTTTTTTAATCAATTGCACATCAATAATAATCTATAGAATCTGTAGCTTTGCTCTGTCAGAATATTTCTTATTTTCGTTTGAGCTGAATAGCAAAGCTCTGTTGCCGAGAGTTTACCAAGCCACCTATTGGTCTCTGACATACGTATTTTATATCCTGTCGTTCAAAGCTCTGATACACCGATGCGTATCTAAATTTATACGCTCGTTAGCTTCATCCGATAAGTATTGCTAATTGATTTAGCGTATCCCCTGAACCGGGTCACTCAACTCTGGAGATACATTATGTGGCGATGTTTATGGCACGAATACACGAATGGACTTCACATTTTGTAACTAAAATTTATGGTGGAGTTTTGATTGAGTTCCTGTACACTGTTTCTAGTTTAATTGTAATTTTTTGGTTATTTTGTGTTTGATGTGTTATAAAGCGTCAACTGTATGTTAACCTAAATTGTCTTGATTGATAAATAATGTGGTACAAGAAAAAAGGGAAAAGAGTATATATTATGTACAAAGACTGTTAACAAAAATAATAATAACTGATGGTAATCATTGAAATGAATTATTATCCTATTACAGAGTTTTTCCTCACAAATATAGATTTGAAGCTAAATGTTATCCATGTACGTCTAATTATTAATTGCTGTAGCGTACACTAGTTTCCATTTGATTAACAAATCTACAAGCGAATTTAGACTGTATTTCTGAACAATAAGTTACATTTAACAGGAACAAATAAACTTCCAGACTGTATATTATGGGAACATTCGTAGAGTCAAAAACTTTCACTGGCACTGTTGCTTCTTCAAACGTTATATCAGTGTCAGTTTGAATAGTTTTTGCGAGATAACTAACACTTTCAATGGATTATTAGATTTAGATTACAGACATGGCTAAGTCTCACGGTTTTTGTTAATAAAAGTGGTACTTTATTGCACCATTATAGTTGTAGAGATTATTAAAATATGCTTATTATTAGGCTTAAATTCATGATGTTCGGCTTATCGTTTGCAATAAAATGTGATTTTCTCAAAATTTACATTGATTGTTATAAACACTACGTAAAGATATTCATGTATAAAAGTTTAATTATCTAACAACAATATGGTATACTAGCTAACCCGGCAAACGTTGTTTTGCCCTTTATTAATAATAGTAAAAAATATTATCCTCATGAATACACTGTCTTCAAAAGCTTTATTATTGTGAACTTTCATTAAAATCCATTCGATAGTTTTTGCGTGGAAGAGGAACAAACATTCAGATATACGTACATTCAGAATTTCGAGTTTATAATGTTAGTAGGATAGCATTAATGTTAGATGCCTTAAACTTTAAACATTAGCACTGTCATCAGGAGTATTTGTTAAAATTATGCTTTTAAATTAGTTAACGTTACACGACGGTAATTTCTAAAAAGTTACGTAAGAATTTCATTAAAATGCATAGAAAGTTACATCCTGTAGGTTACTTTCTGTAATGTTTTACGATGCACACTTATCTGTACGGCTACCATTCAGCGAGCATTAACCTCTACTTCGCGTAATGATGTTGCTATTATGCTAAATTAATTGAACTAAATTTTCCGCCTACACAAGCTACGCCGTGTAAAATGGCAGACACCCAGGGGTATATTGTTTCTTCTTATAATTTAAGATTATCATCGTCTGCTCTGGATAATGGGATGAAGCCCCCTCGTTGGACAGGTCTTTAGATATAGGTACTTGAGTTAACGTTAGAAATTGTGATGGCAGGGCAATCTTCTCTATTAGCCTATTGTACTGGTTCATTGGATTTGTATGTTTACCGAGCGTCATGTAATCTCTAGAGATTACATTAATGAGCTAGAATAGCTAGCTATTCTAGCTTTTGTGGATTATTCACGTACACGTGAAATATAAGAACTTACTTATGCCAGATAATGATAAATAAGCAAAAACACTAACAAATTATTAATAATACAAAATAAATTGATATCATGTTTTATGTCTAAAACATGATATCAATTTATTTTGTATCTGCGAGTGTATCTGGGTGGAAAAAAACGTCTGCTTTTCAATCTGACGGCCCTTGGTTCGATCCCGGCCACGCCAAATACTTGTTTTTCCAGTTATGTGTGAATTTTGAGGACCACAATATCCAAAGGCGTATGTACGAGTAATTAATTGTCCATACGCACTTGGTCAGCGTGGTTGATTTTGGCTTATATCTCTCTCTTCGTGTGAGACTCTCTAGTGCGAGAACGGATACTGGACTGCTTATGCAGGACGAAATTCTAGGATAATAGACAAGTTTGAGAATGCGGCAGAGATGCGAATGTTGCGATGGATGTGTGGAGTAACAAGAATGGACAAGGTAAGAAATGAGTATATTAGAGGAAGTTTGAAAGTGGCGCCTGTTTCAGAGAAAGTGAGGAGTGGACGGCTAGCGTGGTACGGACATGTAATGCGTAGAGAGGAGATGCATGTGACTAGGAGAAGTATGGATATGATTGTAAGAAGTAGCGGAAGGAGAGGTAGACCAAAGAAGACGTGGATGAATTGTGTGAAGGAGGATATGAATGAGAAGGGAGTGAATGTGGAGATGACGGCTGATAGAGTGGCATGGAAGAGAAAAACAGGCTGTGCCGACCCCACGTAGTGGGAAATGGTACAGGAGAAGAAGAAGACAAGTTTCAGAAGTAGTACTAGTTTGTTTATTATAGTAGATTGTAAAGGTTGATTGTGTTTTTTTTTTGTAGAGCGACGGCAAGATGGTGTTCGACGTGATCCAGCGGATGGAGGACACGGAGCCCTTCAGCGAGGAGTTGCTCGCGGCCATGAAGAGACTGTGGGCGGACGCGGGCGTGCAGGAGTGCTTCGGCCGCTCCAACGAGTACCAGCTCAATGACTCCGCCAAATAGTGAGTACCGGCATCGCCTCCTTTAGGTATCGGCAGCTACCATTACAGGAGATGGAGCAAGAAATACGTAGTACGTAGTACGTGAGTTCAGATTGAACTACGATTTCATATTCCCAAAAAAAAAAGGCTATTTCATTGAGGGGAGCTTCTACCGAGCTGCCATACTATTAAAGCGGCGTATCACGGTAATAAGCATTTCACAAATTAAAGTAATATAAAATCAAACAATAAACTCTAACGGCTCAATTTTTAAGTAAGGTTTGTATAATTTTTTTAATTTCAAGGAAATATGTTTTTTTTTACATATAACTAACAAGCTATTTTTACCTACTAAAAATATTATAATAATAAAACTGAAAAATCCTGGGTCTATCTTTTACCACGGATTTTAGAGGACTTTTCAAAATATGCTATTTTGCTTACCATATTAATTCTTAATACACCTGTTAAAATATACATACAGGCTTTTAAATAGTGGTTGAACAATTGACTATGTTTTTCGTAGTCATTTGTGTGTATAAGGCGAAACCGCAATTAATGTTGTAGGTCAATCAAAATCCGCTTTTCAAATTATAATGGGTGACAAACAGATATACCAATTTCTCCGTACATGAAGTCAGCATTTCATGTACGGAAAAACATGAAGTACAATAGTTCCGCATTGATTTTAGAAACGAGAACCTGCGACATCTACATATATCCAAGGCGCGGTTTGTGTTTCATTACGCTCACTGTGGGTTGGTCCTGAATGAATCATCCTTCTCTAATAAACCTTACCAATGAACTAAGTAGTTATTAGTAAACTGACTAAATTAGCTTACATGGTGTCATTCTGAAAGTATTGAAGCGATAACAGCTCAGTCGGGCGTGTGGCCGCCTTACGTCCCAACGCTTTTGGGTTCGATCTCCGCCAATGAACTCGGAGCAATCGATAAAGGAAAACATAGTTAAGAAACTTAATGTGGTAGGGCATTTTCTAGTGATCGTCTGGCTAGCAACCACCCTCAAGTTAAAACAATCAGTCGTTTTGAACCTAATGGTGTGTTCTCACAGCCTCTTTAAATGCCTCCTTATATTTCAGACTAGGCATGCTCCACCTTAGGCTGGAGTGTCATTAACTTGTGTTTCGGGACTTGCTGGTCAAATGTCTGGCAGTAAATAATTAAAATTACTTAGCATTTGAGTTTGAGGAAAACTGAAAAGTAAAATACTGTTGAATCACGAATTTATTTTACGAGTGTTTGTAGTAGAGTTCTTATACATAGAAAAAAATCATTAATATATTAGAATATCCTGTTAAAATTATCTAAGTTTACTTTTAATTCTTTGGTGACTAAGTTAAAGTTAAACTTAACAATTGAAATAATGAACTAGTACTACGTACGTTTACATTACGTTAGACGTAAGTGTATGTAATATCTAGTTATTATATTACACCAATGGTAATAACACGCCAAAAAAAAATCTCGTCACCAGAGCTCGGCCGCTTAGCTCTTACGAAGAAGTAAATGGTAATAAGCACATTACTAAATCGAATTATCATTTAACATGTTATATTAACAATTTTTAAAAAAGTAAAGTACACGATTCAGAATCTGAATGCTATTATACTATGTATATCTTTATTTTCTTTTCTTATACACCAGCAGCAGAAAAACAATTTTAATGTGTTAACACAAATTTGAATGACGCGTAGGGATAAAGTTTTATTTCCACTGGCTATTGTAGACCGACAAATGTCTGTTTCTACTCATATCTAATCATTATTAATTACAATCTACCCTCTATTTTTATTGTGGCCTCTCTCCTTCAGCGTGAACCGCAAAGGTTCATTCGGCACGTACGTGGGCGTCACGCTGTATGTCAACTCGCCGTATCGCCAGGACACGTCGTATCGACTGAATATCTGAAATATTTGATCAGCATTAGCTTAACACTATCGAGCTAGGTACGAACACACATAGACTGAGGAGTACTATTTGGGTTCCAGTCTCCCGGCCTCATGGCGCAAGGAGGGAACACCTTGGAGGTTTTAGTCGGTATGGGTCGCCACTCTGGCACCGAGTCCGACATATCCCGCCTCCTCCCCCCGAGGTTTGGCGGGCATGCGTAACTGCATTTCCTCCTAGTCAAAAAAAAAAGGTACGAACACTCATGAGGAAACTTAAAAATATGTATTTGGGACCGGGGTCAATATACAAGTTTACTTTTTAGGGTTTTTTATATATTTTAGTTAGGGTCACTGTCGTGGTAGATTATATTATATCTGTATTGTACGTTCCGTGAATACGGGTAGTACATAAATACATCAGTTGTTGTCTGCACTTGCGCCTTTCATTACCTCACAACAGTTTGCCGACACTAGACTTTGTTGGTCGTGTTGTGCTACTTTGCCGGTAAGCGCGGATGATAATGAGGAATAAAGTATTTGTATGTTTATCTATCTTATTAAACTCATCAACAGTTTAGTAATTGGCACGGGATTTTTTTGTTTCAAATTAAATATACACTTATCTAGAATATGCAAAGTTATAAGGTAACAATTACCAAAAGACTAAAGGCATTCAATACGTCCAATGGGAGGTGAGTCCACTGACGTCAATATATTCCTACAAAAATGTTTGAAGCCAATGGCTGATACAACGGCACACAAAGCTTATCTCTATCGAATACTATCGAAATCGCGTGCTAAGTCGATAAATTCGACGCACAAGGACGACACTATGCAGCTTTTGTGCGCGGAATATTAAACTAGAATGGGAAATGCTGGTTACTTTTTTGGTAACTCTTAAATTTTACAAAGTAAAACATAGCTAGCTAGCTCTTGGTCGCACAATGATGATATGTATGCACTGTTGATTTATTCAAAATTCTGATGCAGTCATCTAACTAATAACAATAAAGTATTGCGAAAGATTTTCTAGAATAAGAATATGCTTTTAAAATGTATATGTGTTTTTTCTATAGTATACTTAAGTGTTTTCGTAAAAGATATACAAAATTCAATTTACCTTAGCCAACAATAGTTGAAGCTCAGCTTCTGCGAATCGCTTCCCGATACACATCCGTCGTCCAAATCCGAAGGGAAGCGAGGCGAACGGATGGATCCCCACTTTCCGTTGCTGGCGACATACTTCGTATATATCCGTACACTCATTTGACTCTCTACTGTTTAAATATTCTCCCATTTCAGCTTCCTTTGTCTCTGCATCCAGATTTTGTTTTCTGCTTTGAGGACAGTATTTTGTAAAGTCAGAGTCTCTAAGCCAACGCTCCGGGATATACTCCTTTGGTGACGGGAAGTACCGCTCTTCGTTTGATAGTATGTAATGTGGAAAGACTATGTGTGACTGAAACAAGACACACATATTAGACATTGTTGTATGTAGTTGTTCAAAAGATGAGATAATTACTTAACTTACCCCTTTTGGTACTTCATAGCCAGATATGACTGTATCTGATTGAATGCATCTTCCGTTCCCCAGAATAACCGGTTTAATCCTGAGAACAAACAAATATAACATAAGCCCTGAAAATGTGTCTTGTAAATGGAGAATATAGCGGTTTCTATTATGTTAAGACAGTCTCAAGTGCAATGTAACCGGAAACTGACCATCAATGCTCACATTACAACGATGATACATTGCTAACAACTATTGTGGATAAACATAACATATAATATGTGAATTAACTATTCGGAATTGCTAGGTCCGGGCTAAAAACTATTTAATTGTAGTAGCAGTGTACGTAGACTGTTGAAATTTTAATTCCATCAAAGAGAATCCTTAACTCTACTAATAAATTAAACGTGGGATTTGAATCCTTTGTGTGTATTATGGCGTGACAGAAATAGAAACACGAAAGAAAAGGCTCTGAATAAATTATGTCAATTGATTGAATTGAACTAGGCGAATATGAGGGCAACCCAGTGCTCGGAGTCTCACCTTATATAGCTGTTTTAGTATGTAGAACCGTTTGTATGGATGTTCTATGTCGAATGAGTATTGAGCTTAAAATATCTATGTGGTTGCAAAACTTTTCCATAGCTTTTATAGACACCGCAGAAAATTGCCATAATAACGTCGCCAGGGGTTCGAGCTATCTGAAGAGGTTGGCTAAAATATGCGAGTTAAGATTAGGATCGAACAATATTTGCGCCTCGCCCCTGGAACATAACATTTGCGATGCAAATGTTATGCAAACTGCCACCGTGTCTTACCCTGGTTCCGCATCAAAGATAGTCTAGTTTGGAGCGGTGCTGCATCACTTTTTATGGCTGCGGTACACATTACGGTAGCCGAGTTTCTATAACTCTACTTTAAACTAGCCTGTTTGAATATCGAAATGGAATGTTTGAAATTTAACTCAGACATGATTCAAAATGAAATTTACCTTAATGATTCCTTTATACAAGCTTTTAGATACGGGAGCTTATCCAGATCTCTGCTAGTCATTGTTCTGTGAACCGGTAAATTGTTGTCGAGTTCTTCTTGCAGTTTTCTTTGCGCTCTATCATTGTTGGCTAGCAAATACATACTGCTTGCAGCTGCTGCAGCTGTGGTGTCGACGCCTACTAACATCAAGTCCAGAGCTAGTATAGCCGCGACTTTCTCTCCAGAAATCTTAGCTATTTGTGCACAAACTCCTTTATCTGTCAGTTTTTGCAAACACAGTGCTCTGAAAGCGTCAAGTGCTTCTACATAAGTCTTGTACGCAGGTGTAGAGTATAATCTCCATAGAGGCGCAGATAATTCTAACTCCGGAACGCTATGAAAAAAGCCATGTATACATCTAATTATCTCTTTCGCGTCCTTGTCATCTTCCCGCAAGCACCCTAGTCGTGACCCTAAGGCCCAAGCTCCTACAGCTGAAAAATAATTTTAAATATAAATATATTATGCTAGATCTTAGCAATGAAAACACAAAAAAAATGTGTTGAGTATACAACAACAGCTCGAGTAGCACTTACATTCAAGAGCCCATTTATAAAGTTCTGTGAGAAAATCTTTCGGTAGTTCTCGGTCCTCATCGACAATGCGTTCCATTCTACAAGCAGAGTATAAAATCATCATAGAGCTATCATAAGTACATTGAAGTTGTTAACCTAAAATGTGTGTTCACTTGTCGTGCCACCTCTATCTACGGCTCGTTAGTTGTTGGTAATCAAAGGCGGTTCATTTTAAAGCTGCATGTTATAATTAGGTTTCCCGAAACCCAATTAAACTTGTCTAACCGTTAAATATTCCGCGTTAAAAGTTGTTGAAACAAATCGTTACGTTTTTCATTGAATGAGGTTTGTTGTTCCTAGCAATGAGTCAGTGGTCTTCGCTCAAAACAAATGCGCAGACGTCGTTGTTAAAAACGGGATGTGGTCATTAAACTGAGATTGTACTGTCAGATCGGTAGTGGTTACTGCAACTGTTAGCGCTTGTTTCGTACAGACCATTTTAGATTTTATGCCTTCGTAATACCACTTTAATCGCTATTCAAACTAGAATGCAACAGATCACTTTATGAATGCGTAAGAAGCATCTTATACGAGTCATTGGCCAGTTTTTTTTGCTTATATGTAAAATGTAACTTGTGTAGCTAAGGAATGCGATATAAGGCGTGCGACAATATTTCTAACTCTATACCAAACTTTAAACAAAAGTTAATATTTTATTTGCAAATTTTGATAGTACCGGGGGCTTATAATCTTGTCGATTTTAAATAATTAAATGAAAAAGTAGGTATTAAAATGTATTAATTGCTTACCTCTCTATAAAATTATCTGCAACATAATCTAAAGCGGGCACTGCTGCTCTGGCCGCTTCTGGGGCCGCTAGAGCTTTGGAAACCTTAGATCTGAACCTCGACCAAGGTTCTCCGTGACTACAAACAAACACATCTGTCACACACAAAAATTATATAATAATATTTGATTCAATTACTCCAGATTTATCATTACTTACACGCCGATTAAACCAGGCTCATCTCCAAAGAAGTCTCTTCTCAGTTCTTGTTTGTAATGCTTTAGACATGGTGCGACGGCTCTATGTGGCATTGCATCTTCTCGGCGATAAATCCTCGCCGTTTCCTCAGCACAAAATGGGAACACCAAATCGGGATGTCCAAAAAGCTTGGCAACTTTTGCCGCTCCACCTGAACCAGCTAACGCTCTCAAAAACCACAAAGTAACGTCTAGAGTCCGTGTTCTCCATGGCTTCTTGCCGATAGCAAAACGCCAGGAGTTGCCCAACAGAGGCAGGGGTTTCGGACCCGGCATAACCGCGTAGCACCGCGCGTTACTCATGATCGCTAGCTTGTCAATGGTGGCTGCAGCCCCTGAAGTTGTAACGCTTGAGGCAGTGGGGCGGTCATCTGGTTTGCGTTTACACCGGTGTCGTAACCCGCGCCACCCGACCGATCCGACTAGACCGGTGCCTGCTCACGCATGCGTGGAACCAAACAACGCCGTAATTGCCACTGTCAATACTTTTGCTGTTTGTTTGCAACAAATCCAGTGTGGATTTGACAACTTCGTGATTCAGCAAAATGTGAGCTTTATTTACTTTTGGAGATTTTTCCATTTTAATTTCATGTATGTAGTAAAGTTTATTTTCATGTCGCTGTCTGTTTGGTAATCTGTTTTCAGTGTGGTCTTTCGAAAAAGTACACAAAATGTATGCATGTCACTAAACAAATAGGCATGCAGAATCATCCAGAAGGATAAGTTATGCGCACAAACACTTACAAAACTCGCAAAGTATGATGAAAGTGTCAATTGTCATAACTAGAATATTGTTTCGTGCTTAACGCTTAGCTATGGCATAATGACACCACTCCTGTGCCCCAGAAAACTCGCCATATGGTGACATCACTTAGCACACTCCTGTTAAATGTCGACTAGAAACTAATTCAAATATTGCTAGTCATCGTAAAATTTTCTTTCATTGAGATACAAGTATGTACGAGTAGCTATTTTATAATATGTTGTAAAATATCCATGAATGCATATATATTAATACATTCCTTAAATTATTATCATCACTCTACCTTTAATTGTAAGTAGAGCAATTATGTCAATTAGTTACTTTAAAGGGGTCCAATGCTTGGCAGCCACATAGTCCGCTCAGCATCCTTTACGGAATACTTTGACTTGATCCCCATTTATTAGTATTATGCGCATACCTTTACAATGTCACTTAGCAGCAATGGAACAACTACCGATTTGATTGCTGAGCAGCAATTGTAATTGAACATGATGACGTCACAGACGAGTTAATTCAGCCGAGCCCTCGACAGGGAGCGATGCGCCCGCGTCGATTGACTCGTCCGGTCGCCGCACATTCATGCGCTGTGTTGTGTCTTCCGCAATCTCGTCAATCAGTCCGTTTCATTTGGATTACGAGAGTTTATTATCTGAAGTGAGACTAACTAGTAACCGTTATTTAATTATGAAGTATTGGTGACCAATGTTGGCTCAAAGTTCAATTTGAATTCATTTTAATCCTAGCTCGTTGAATCGAAAACCTTCTTGCACTATGTTTCATGTGAGAGGGAGGACATAGCCCCAATTTTCTGTATTAATTTAAACATTTTCAAATGTATACGAAGGACTTTCTTGTTCTTTTTTGTATGCTGTTTGTTCTTTAGACCTTCAGTAATCCGATAACGGCATGTACGAGTAATTCAGTAGCATCATCAATGTACAAACGACGGATGCTTACGATTTGCAGCTCTCACAAGCGGGCTTTGTTCCGTGGATTACTCGTGGCCCATAAAGCTGGCGCCAAGATGTGAATGGAGCAAATCTGTTCTAGACTTACAGTTCAATCTCTATATGAGATTTTATAAAATACCGATAGTCGGCTTGCGATATACGAGTATTCTATGTATAAGCAAAATACAAAGTCTATAACAATCCTATTGAGTCATTTACAATTAAATATACTAACTAACTTGCAACGATTCTCTAAAAATAACACCACTCACTGTTATGTAATAAAAATACCAGGAAAGGAAACATCAAAGGAAATGAGTGAGGATATCAATTATTTCTCAACAGTTTTTTTCTTCTAGGCATGTCGTCAGAAACCTCTAGATCGATTATGGTAATTTTCTGTTACAAGTTTCCACTTGGGAGCATTCTTTGCCGGTAAGAGGATTGTTGTGTCATTTATGATTGCCAGTTCCTTGTTTGATTACATTCCTTGCGGAACAAAACACTGCGGTTTTGTTTATGGTAGTGAGCTGTGCAATGCCTAATGGTGTGTCATTACAATCCTTTCTGAGAAATTAGTGATGCTGTTGATTGTTGCGACAAGTGGTAAATCTGCATTGTATCGATCTTGCGGTGACTTAGTGGCTAATTCTGCTACATTACTACGTATTTGAACATTCTTTTCTTTAATGACTCGTAGTTGAACATGTAATGAACTTTTTATTGTCCAGAAAGTATGGCTTCCTAAAAATTAATTTCCATTAAAATAAAATCATATCGCATGTTAGAAAAATAGTTCAAGGCGCCAGAATCCTGATAACAGTCATGATTTCAAATTAAGCCACTGCTTTAGGGGTTACCTTCTGTAAAGCTACTCTAATTTGTAAATGTTTTATTCAGGTGGCTGTCAGTCAGCCGTCACGGAAGCTCGTGATCTTACTAAATGACTAGCAATTCTCTCTTGCCTTGCGGCCGCCGCGCCGTTCTCTGTATTTGGTTCCCCTTTAATCTTGATCTTGATAAATTTTTGTGCGACCTATTCACGCTCGTTGATATTCTCTAGAGCTCATCGAAATTAAGCAAAGTGTTGTACTCAAAGTTTGCCTTTTTAAATTTTAAGTTGAGAATATTCGATCCGATACGTAAATTCGATAGACGTAGTGTTCAAGGTAAATGTTTTCAGTTACTTGTCAATATGGTTGTAGCGAGTGTTGAACGAGTCGGTAATGTGCTCTTTTTGTTATTGGATATTGCAGCTGCCCACGTCGCAGCAACGAACCAAACGCCCGTGGCGACAGATATATGCGGCGATCGCATGACGTTTGCGCTAATTCAGGAAGCTCTAAAAACACAAACACCTAGCCTACCACACCCTCCCAGTGCACTAAACGCCTCCGACAATGCCTGAAAAACCCTTACTAGGTCCGTGAGCGCGCCTGTAATGAACTTCCTCGAGACCACAATATAAGCGACCTTCATGCCTTGATTATGTAACTGGATAAGGAATCGATCCGTCTTTTTTCTGTTCGCAATCCCAACTAACAAGAACGACTGGCGCTTGCATTTGTTGAACCACGTATTCATATTTATTCACTGGTCATGGATCAAACTCCCAGTGGGGGAGAAGATCAAACAATTTGTGAAATGAAGATCAAAGGATGCGCATGTAGCAAAAATAAAGCGCGATGTTTATTGATTGGTACTGTTGAAATTGGCATACACTAGCAAAATACTTACTTGTGTATTGAAATTGGAATATTTCAAGTTTGTGAGTGAGTGAGTAATGTTATCGTAGCATTAATGATTAATGAATTACATTGATAAGCATCATTGGGAGCATTGAGAGCGCGTCATACATGATTCTTCCAACTCTTATGGATATCTGGCAAATACTTAGTCATTGTTATTGCAACGGCGACATAAGTATGGACATAAGTATGGTTGAAGTATGCTATGCCATACGCCAATATTGATAAGAGATACCCCTTGCTATTTTTAATGTTGCAGTTATTAAAAGATTTTGCAATACAGCAAAAATATTCTTGATATCCAAATTGATTCGGCATTCCATTGTTGCTTCGGCAGTTTGGGGCATCATTTGCGCCGCTCCTGTCAACGTCGCGGAATAAGTTGCATCGATTACAGATTGGCAAAACTGATACAGTTGGTAACTGAGTAGAGCATGTCCTCTCATTCTGGCTTTCGTCGGGAGCGTGTAATGCCTGTGGTATGATGACGTGGATTGCGGCGCTCGCTCGCCGGCGGGGCGGGCGCGGGCGTATCGAAAGGGCTCGCGCGGCGTGCGGCGGCGCGGCGTATTGATCGCCGCCCGACCTGTTGCTGGGTGGCTGCCATCCGGCTCCCCGGGACTGTGCACACGCTGCACCTTCCACCTTCACACCATGCCTCGATGCCAATAGAAAACGTTTGCCAGTGTATCTCGCTTCTGTTCAGCTACTATATCGGGGTGCGTAATATGCATGTCAGGATAGGTCACATCAGCCGCTTGTTATCGTATATGAATTTACATGTCTGACATATTTTACTGCTAGCATGTAAATTTTAGTGATTTTGATGACTTTGTGTTTGTAGTCATAATGATTTTATATGATTGTGACGTAAAGAAAGCCGAGCTTATTATCATATGTCGTTTGGCCTCGAAACCTTCACTTATGGATACAAATGACAATTAGGCCAATATTGCCATCAATAGCTACCCCTAAACAAGCGACCGTCGTCGCGCCGTTCAAATAACGAAATGAAATTATTTCGTCTTTTCCGAATGTAATTCACCCATGTTTACTGACCCAGTTAATGTTGACAGAGGTTTGACGTCAGCGCGCTTAGGAGCGACTCGAAAAGCGCCACTACGATAAACACTTGGTTTTAGAACGGTTCACACGAAACGACCGGTATATTCTTGTTTATAATATGTTTTAATTATAATACCACTCCAGATGAGAGGGTTATCGGAGGGGCTACGGCTGCCAATCTCAATGTTATTCCTGCGAAATGCGTCGAGTAAATGTTGCGTGTTATCGCCGGCCATGCGGATAGGTGTCGTGTCGGTGTTATCAAGTTTTTGTTCAAGTATCTTTCCCGCAGTCCGATTACATGACGGAGATTTTAATTACGTTTGCTATATTTAGGTCGCATACATATATTGCTGGGTGGTTCCATTTATCATGTCTGCGGATTGCGGCTTGCGTGTAATCAAGCACGTCCGAGCTCCGAGCGCTATGTAGCGGTTGTAAACGATTGTTTGAAAAGGGCTAAATTGGCATAGCCCGGATAAGGCCTGCCATTTGCTTTAACTCACTTTAAACTACAGTTAAAATACTACCCGAAAACTTATAGAACGTTGAAGAAATCTTAAAAAAAAAGATCAATAAGCTATTTATTTATTTAGTTGAAAAAAAAAATTGGTTATGTAATTTTTATCACAGTTTTATTGTATTGCAAATGCAGATAAAAGTCTGTCGCTAGCCTATATCGTATCGCGAGTGTCGTACTCAATTTTATTGTCCGCAAATCACAGCTGGTGATGTTATAATAGTGTTCTGGAATCCAGTCGGTCCATGAACCCTGTTTGTTGGCACAGTGTTGCGCTCGTCTTTACAATAGAGTATATTGAATGAGTTGCATAACAGATTGCTGATTTGCGAGGCGGATTCACGACCGCGTTTCGTTACACAACCTTTTTGGTCTAGACCTTGCCAGCCCCGTCTAAGGGGAGGCTTGTCTAGGATTTGCGCTGGCAAGCTTCCAGCGGCTGCCTCGATCTATACGGATTGCCCTTGAATTGGTTACATCTGTTACTCGCTCTGGCACAGAGTCACTGTTTTACTTATCACTTCGAGTGGTTTGATAAGTTTGACTGCAACGAGTTATATTGCTGTTTTCGAGCTTGTAATATCCAATGGATGCAAATATTTGCTAGCAATATTTATATTTTATGATCCGTTTAATAGTTTGTTTTATTCAAGTAGAGTAATAATGTTGAATGGAAATGTTAGTTCTCTGTAAGACTTTTTCGTATAAGTCACTGTTTAGAAACAATTACTTTTGATTTTATTGCTGCAAATGGCACTTACCACAACTTGACGCATTTGTGGTATGGTATTAAATTCTTATTTATTACCTACACTTATGTACATCCTAACCAAAGACGTTTGAACGTTTCCACAAACATCTGCATTACCTAATTTACCTTAGAATTTTTTACGCGATACGAAACCTCATAATATTTCCTGAATTGCATCAAGAGAGTCTCTTACTAATTAACTACGTTTTTCGCACGCCTTCTAATAAATGGAATCCAATTAAAACCTTGCTCTTTACAAGTTGATCTGAATGGGTGGGACGCAAACCTCAAGTTCTCGCAGAAAAGTTCTCGGCTGCCGGTACTAATCTTTAGTTGGTTTTAACTAAAATATGAACTCGAACATTTTCCCGTTTATGAGTTGACTGATATCAATGCAATATCTCATGATCCAAAAATATGATTGTTTAAAGATTTATATAAAGATACATGGCAAGTTAAATAATAATACCCCTCACATATCTAGAGGCTTTTGGGCAGTTCGAAAACTCTCGACACCAGAGCTTGTTCATACGAACAAATGGTACATATGTGAGATACTATGATCTCAAGTAGTACAAATCTGTAGATACTATGATGAACTAGATCTAAATTTACCCTTAAATTCCTTTCTACAATCATACGAATACTTTATTTGTCGACTCATAAAAATGATTAAGATGATTTAGGAAGGGGGAAGCTCAAAGTCACCCGTACTCGGAAGTGATGACGCATGCAGCCTGCGGTCACACCGTGAGTCAGGAGACTGCCCCGTGGACCGATATCTCCGCAGCTTAGTGTTAGCGGTGTTGCGAAATACTATGAATAATGCTCTTTTTAACCATTCGGTATATCAAGGAAAATTATAGTAGTGATAGATTTTACTCGTCATCCAAAAAGGTGTCACAACGTTTCAATATATTAGTTATGTACTAAGTAAGCTAGTAATTTTAGTTTCACGTAAAATTACTAAATTCCAAAACGTCGTGATCGGAGTTATGTTTGATGTGGTATATCAAGATCAAGGTTATTTATTTCAAATAATATTTGTTTTTCTCTACACGATCCATAAGTTGTGTTGTGTGTACAACTAGATGTGCCCCGCATTAAGTAGCTAATATGTTACTAGGATCTTAACTATGTCAATACTATTTTTCGTGTATAACAAACATATTAACTTTCGCACTAATGTAATAAATACTTTCGCATTTATAATATTAGAAGGATACAAATAGGAGAAGTAAGTATTTGCCCAGGGGCAGTTTCACTTCACACTAAAAAGTTAAACCTGTGTTAAGACTCATTTTGTTTATATAGTGTGAAACACAAAATCCTACGCAAAGAAAAAGAAAGACTAGATCTTTCAATTGTTACGAGTATGTAAAATCTTGTTTATAGTAAGTAGTACATCTTATGAGATAGAATACAGTGTTTGTTTAAAAATATGTAACCTACCTACAATAGGTACTTTTAATAACACATATCAATCATTCATTACAGTTTTGCCAAGCTTCATTGTTCTATAAGGTCTGATTCACACTGGACCTACTCTATGTTTATTCATAGAGTGCATTCCGTATAGAGTTAGGTAACGGAGTCCCACTAACCTATACTTAGTTGTTGACTACTTCCATCAGTGGGACCGCTCAAAAACTTGTACAAATGCCGCCTTACCACTTTATGCATCGATAGATGCAGATTCTTGAAAAAGTGCCTTTTCTAGTCTGTCTCAACTTTTCAATCAATCTGTATAAACTGGCTCCAATATTTCAAGTTTTTAATTTTATGTACTCCTCGTTTATTGTTTTCTGTATTTTGTATTCACTAAAGAAGTTTCTATCTATTTATTTCATTAGCTATTTGATATTATTCGTTCTAGAATTTGTATAACATACAAATATTTCGTGTTTGCTAGCGCTTCCAGTGATAGAAAGTCCTATTTACTGAACATTTCCATAATATAACTCTTGCACAATGTTCCTTAACGAAGGGTCTTATTTAGTACTCTACAGGGTGACTTTTTGTAACTCTTGTAATATAATTTTTATGTTTCTTCATTTCTGGTATGGAAATACACCCCATTGATATGCTAAACACATATTATGTATTTTGAGAACATAAGTAATATAATCAGTTTCTTTGACCTTAGTATATCGTACGACTAATTATGCTCTTTATGGATGACTTCACGGCATTACCCGCGTTATTTCAAAATAAAAATTACCCTATGATTTAATCCATAAGTTACGTCCTTGCAAAATTTCGTCCAAATCCTTTCAGTTGTCTGTCGTTTGAAGAAGTAACAGACGCACACTCATAAAAATTATTTATTTATCTTAAATATAAAATTTCCGTGTCACAGTGTTTGTTACCGTACTCCTCCGAAACGGCTTGACCGATTTTTACCAAATTTTATATGCGTATTCAGTAGGTCTGAGAATCGGCTATTTAGAAATCTTTTTTTTTTGCTAAGGCAAAATAACGTTTGCCGGGTCAGCTAGTAATATATAAAGTAGGAAGTATGATTAGTAGTTAACCAGTAAGTCTCCCTGTATACGCTATATCGCGTGACCGCCGCTCCACTCCACTTGCCATCCTCGTGAACGTAGTTTCTTTCACCGCGTGCTATGCGCCAGAATAATCTGCATAATACGAGCCACCCCTTCCACAATAAAGATGTTTTCCTTTCAGCGTTGCATATTCAGCGAATACCACAGTGTCATGATGAATGGACTTGCAAACGGCAGCAGGAAAACGTTACAATTTGTGTTTGGTTCAATATCTATGAAAAGCTCTACTGGTTCAACAATGCCCGATGACTAAGCTACATGACTAATCAAAACTTAGTAGGTTATGCTGTCGTTTTTTCTCTGAATACGTCATTAAGTTTAGTAAACTGCTAGGAAATGTTGATTGATGAAGTTGCAGGTAAAAGCTAGTAGATCATTACGTAGCATTTTACGAGTAGCATCAGATTAGATAATGTCTTCTGTTTAGCTTTCTTTATGTAGTGCATGAAAGTATCTTCGCGCATATTTTAATTATAATGTCTCATTAGGTAGTTTATTAATTGTCACCAACATAGTAAACACGAAAAATAAGAGAAACCCTTAATTATGAAACATTGACTAAAAATACGGGATACAAAACATAAGAACTGCAAGTTTTGACAGGTAACATCAGCCTGTGTGATATTCAGCAAGTTTGCGCCCTATTAAAAAATCTGCATGTCGTCTGCATAATAACTCATAGAGAAGGCGGATACTATTCAAGAATCGCGTGCCCGCGGCCGCTCGTTAATATGTATGGCGTCTACTGCAACTAGTGGCTGAGCCGAACCCACCGGATGTTTGGACGAATACAGTGTAAAGGGGATACTACTAGCTGCTTCTAGTTATTTTAACATCATGAGTCCTATTATTCTTTTTCTTATTCTATGACCCATCATAGAAAATATTGACAACCCGCAGGAGGCGTATTGTGCATTTCCCCCTACCAGCCTACCCAAGCCATCCAAGCTCTTTAAAGTAACGGAGCACGGTCTTGGGTCGCTGGCATACCTGTTCCACTGTCATTGCGTCAGATGTTGTGGTACTTCTTTTAAAACAGCAGGCGTCCGAGTATAGCGTCGTGTTTTGTTGAGATTCTCTTAGTCCGGTTTTCTCTCTTGTTTGGTTTGATCTCTGACTCGTCTGATGAGTCCTATGTTATTTAAAACGATGATAGAGCATTTTCTAGTGATCGCTTGACTACCAACAACTCCTATTTAAAATAATCTGCTAACGGTATATTCCGGCAGCCTCCTTGAAAGCCAGTTAGTCCAGACTAGACGTGCTCCACCTGAAGATCGCTAATTCGTGACATTACGTTCCCTTCTGGTTAAATGCTGAGCTGCACAGTCAAATTTTTTTTAGTTGTCTATTTTCGTCTTGTTCTACTAATACGAGTATTATAAAGTCGAAACCTTGTGTCTTACCACGTCAAGCTCAAACTGTAAGTTGGACCAAGTTTGGCGTAATTTGTTTTAGAGATAGCTAATTAAAGAATAGACTTTGTTGGCTTCACAGCAGCAGACTTCACAGCTTCACTCACAACCAATGTTTCCTATAAGTTCCACAGACGTACGTCTTCTTAACTTACGTATTAATATTCTACCCACTATTCGTGAAAAAATTCGTTTCACAAAATGTTTATATTGGTCTGGTTAATCGATGAAGTGTTATCTATCTTCCTATCACAATGGTGGTACTATCGCAGTAGCCCCTCTGAATTAATCATGCCAACATGCTAACTTATTTTGTTGTACGCCTAACTTGATGTGAAACAATTGACGCGAATTTATATTGCGGTTTCACGGTGTAATTGTGTGTGTTTTTTGGCTTTGTGTGCCGGACGACAGTTTCTTTTTAGGTTTCTATGAGTCGGTACTTTGTGCTGCTTTGTTTTGTTGTCGGACGAACACCCAAGATAAAGATTGGATCTCGGTTTCGTAGTTTTGTACAGTGAAATTATTTTCCACCATATATTATTTCTGATAAGTACTTATAATGTAAGATGAATATGATAATTACTTATGTCTTTTATTCTCATTTAGCTTGTAACTTACTTTTTGTTTACTAATAATACCTAAACAGTTCATGGCCTAAAGACTGACCACAAAATTGATTTACAACCCAAATCTTCATACCATAGTATTGGTATGTAACGTTTTAGTCAGAATTCGTCACCATTGATTGTTGTCAGTAGTTGAGTTGTATTGTGTTTTCAGAATTCATTTATGGATTGAGAGTGAGACGTATTGTGTAGAACACGTATGCACAAACATTGTATTCTACATAACATTCAAAATTAAAACTAAACAAAACTACAATGAATGTATTTAATAAATAAAAGACACTCGCGTTAATAAAGAAAACATTTTTAGAAGAAAACAAAGTTCACTTGCAAAGGCAAGCTCATACTTATTTGGTTATTTAATCGAGTGGACATCAACATTATGTCTCTTACACGCGATACTGCTATTTTCTCTTTATAATTTCTTACTAGATAAAATAATGAAGGGCTGGGGCCTGTCTAGCTAATTTCAAAATCAATAAAATGGCTTTATTTTCATACACACGTAAGAAGTACGTACATTGATAATATAAGTTTATTACAGCTTGTGTTATATCAAAACGTTATAAAGCCTTTCATTATTTTGTCCAGCCCTAGACATAATGATGAAAAGCTATCAAAATCGATAGATATTTATTATCATACATGCAGATACTGTATCGCTTCAATAATTTACAAAAAAAAAAAAACTTTATTCACTCGAGTTATACGTACATTATTGACAATTTACGTTTACTGCAGTTTTGAGTTTGCGTTTTATGGAATCGTCAATTATATAACTTAGGTCTGTATCAGCTATGGGGATTTCCAGAGTACACGTTTCCCGTTGCGTGGACACCATACTGATAAGTCCTTAGCACAATAAACAGAACAGACTGTTTGCGTAGCGTAGTGTACATCAATATACACATGTACGAAGATATTCGCGAGATATTTGTAATAAGTCGCAAACATTATCAAGAATTTGTGAAGCGAAACTGACTACGTGTCGTACAATACATAGATACAGTTAACTAATATTTAGGATTTCTTTTAATGACATTACAAAAATACTGAGGTATACCGAGGCTACTGTTGTTAGCTCTTTGTATATAATACTAGCTGACCCAACAAACGTTGTTTTGCCTTAAAATATAGATCGTAGCCGATTCTCAGACCTACTGAATACACATGTAAAATTTGGTAAACATCGGTCAAGCCGTCTCTGAGGAGTACGGTAGCTAACATTGTGACGTGTAAATCTATCTATACTATAAGACTCTTTGTCCTGACCTATTCATTCATTCATCTATAGACAACGCAGAGCCCAAACGGCTGGTCCTAGGGTTGTGAAATTTGGAGGGTGTATTTGTTTTGGTATGTAGACGCGTACTAAGAACGGATTTTTGGAAATTCCACCCCTAAGGGGGTGAAAGGGGGTAAAACAGTTTGTATGAAACTTCTTTGTTTTTGAACTTAAAGCAATGAAATTTGGAATATATATAGTTTAAGTAAAATTAAAAATAATGGTATCAAGTTTTTTACCAGGGGTGAACTAAGGGGTTGTAATGGGGGGTGAAAGTTTGTATGGAAAATTCTTTATTTATCAAGTTAAAGTCTTGAAAGTTGTTATGTTAGTAGATTATTGAATGGTTAAATTAAAATTATTATTTTTTTTGCCAGGGGTGCATTAAGGGGGATACCATTGGGGTTGAAAGTTAAAAATGAAAGTTTTGTGTTTTTGAACTTAGAGGTGTAGAATTTGAAGTGTGGATATATTTTAGTACTTAAACGTGTACTAAGAATAGATTTTTTGAAATTCTACCCTTAAGGGGGTGAAAGGGGGTAAAACAGTTTGTATGAAACTTCTATGGTTTTGAATTTCTAGCAATGAAATTTGGAATATGTATAGTTTATGTAAAATAAAAAATAATGCTATCAAGATTTTTTGCCAGAGGTGAACTAAGGGTTTGTAATGGGGGGTGAAAGTTTGTATGGAAAATTCTTTATTTATCAAGTTACAAGTCTTGAAAGTTGTTATCTTTGTAGTTTCTTTGATGGTTAAAATAAATTCGTAAAAATATTTGCCAGGAGTGCATTTAGGTATGCTAATGGGGTTTAAAGTTCAAAGGGAAAGTTTTGTGTTTTTGAAATTAAATACTTCTGAAATGGAATTTAAGTATGTGTTTCACTTAGTGGATGGTTCACGTATTCTAATTATTTAAATTAAAATAATGGCTTGGAGGAAACGATCTAATCTGTCGCATCATCACCAAAGTAGCCAAAACAGAGGTTAACTAGATCTCAGGAATCTAATGCGGAAAGACAGATGCGGCTCATTTTGATATCGTAGCAATGTTTATACGAGGGTCAAACTGAAAGTTCTTAGAAAATCAAAAACTAAGCATTCTAGCAAGTTATTCGTTTTATTATAACTTTTCAAAATAGAGTCCATTTACATCAAAACATCTCTGCATTCGATAGAACCATTGAGAAAAGCACCTTGCCCACTCGGCCTTAGGGGTCTCTTCGACGGCGTTTTGAAACGCAGCCACTGCTTCCTCGGCGTCCATAAAACGTTTTCCTCGAAGATTTTCTTTTATTTTCGGGTATAAATAAAAATCGCAAAGTGCGAGGTCGGGGCTATACGGCGGGTAACCCAGTAATTCCACGTCTGAGATCGCCAAATACTTGATCGTTTGCCTGGCGGCGTGCGACGAGGCATTGTCGTGATGAAGGAGGATCCTGCTGCGAGCTCGTTTCTCTCGAACTTTTTCCAAAACAAGTGGCAAACAATTGTTAGTGTACCACTCTGCATTAACCGTTTTCTGATCCTCTAAGACAATTGTCACGTAATGACCTATCCTTCCGAAGAACGAGGCCACCATCTTTTTTCCAACACTTCGCCCTCTCTTCAATTTAATTGGCAACTCCTCGGAAGAAAACACCCACTGAGCAGACTGTCTTTTGGTTTCCGGATCATAACAGTAAATCCAGCTTTCGTCACCCGTTAGTATGCCGCACGCAGCATTTGAGTCACCTCCGTTAAATTTTTGGATCATTTCTCGGCACCAATCAACACGGCGGAGTTTTTGAGCTTCGGTCAAATTATGCGGTACCCAGCGGGCACAAAGCTTCCTGACCGCTAAATGTTCATGGAAGATTTTGTGCTTTTGACTCATACCTATGCCTAGACTTGTCCGAATCTGCTGATAGGTCACTCTTTTGTCAGTCTCTATCATACGCCGCACAACACTGATGTTATCTTCAGTCGTCGCTGTAGAAGGCCGTCCCTCACGCAAATCATCGGTGAGATTAGTGCGACCACGTTTGAATTCAATAAACCAGTTGTAAACTGTCGCACGAGATGGGGCTTCATCGTGAACGGCCAATCAAAGTCTATCATAACTTTTTTGTTGACTTAAATGACACCGAAAGTCATAAAAAATCATTGCACGAAAATTTTCTCGGCTTAAATTCATTTTAAAGTGCACAGACTATTTTCAATTTGCCGCCAAATCGTAAAACAAATGACAAATGAATGAAATATATACTCAATAATATTGGGAAAGAGTTATATTTTAAAAATTTAAACTTATTTTTTTAATATAATGCTTTTAAGTGGCCCGTTCTAAAAACTTACAGTTTGGCCCTCGTATAATATTGGCACGGGAATAGGATACAATAGAATTTTTCCATAGGTTACGCGAAAAGCGACCTACACGCGGGCGGAGCCGCGGGCAACCTCTAGTTTTATATATAAGACTAATTTAATCAATATGTTTAATATTAATACTCAGTATTATTTTTGCTAAATAATATATAGCATAAATAAATCATGTTTGATATTAACAACAACCTTGACATGCAATTATAAAACCTAGTTTATTATCATATAAGTTTTTGTAACGTTTAATTTGCGGTAATAAATCTAGTTTATTTCCATTTAGTTGCAATATAATGATTCAATGAAATTAAAATAATTATTTATTTTAAATATTCGATCGCCTAGCTTATTGATATTTACCGCAATTAACTGTTGCCATTACTTTTTCTATGAGATACCTTTACCCCTTGCTTTAAATTATTTTAAATTCAATGTTAATGTTTTTGAATATTATATGTCCGTTTTCCGCATTAGTAATGAATCTATTAGAAACTCGAACGATTCTTAACATTGAATCAAACACAAAAATACTGAAAATATTGTAGATCTTTAATTAATGTAGTATTATTACATAAGATTTATAAAAACCCATGATTTTTGTATGTAATTAAGAACTTTATGTTTGTGCAAAATAAACTATTTCTTTCTCTCTTTCTATTATGATTGATTACTTTCAGATGTTTCTTCTTCTCTTTTAGGCGAAGTTCCTAATTATATTGCTGTTTACAAAAAGCCAATATCTATAATACCGAACTACATAAAACAAATTTTACAAGACGCGTTTCCAATGTTGGTTTTCTATATAATTTAGCCCTGTAATAACTTTCATATCACTTCTATAATAATTGAATTGATTTATATTAACGTATATTTATTTATTTTCTTCCAGTTTCCTCGACGACCTGGACCGGTTAGGTGCGAGGGACTACCAGCCCACCGAGCAGGATATCTTAAGGACTAGGGTCAAAACCACCGGCATTGTTGAAGTGCACTTCTCCTTCAAAAACCTTAATTTCAAGTAAGTATGGTAATAGTAAGTGATATTTACTAGTGCGCATCTGGATACCTTTCCACGCTCAAGGTGAATATATGTCGTCAAGCTCACAACTGTGTGTTGCATCAGCCTCTTTAAGAGCTACCTAGAATGGGCGTACTCCACCTGCGACTAGAATTTCGCTTCCTTGTGTGGTTATACAACCTGAAGGGCAATTGAATACATGAAATTGAAGAGTTCCTTTTATTGATTAGAAATACAAATGGAAATAAACTTAAGGTAAAAGGATAGGTATAGGTTTAGAAAAAAAAACTAACGCAAAAACAAACTATTCTGTATTAACTAATCATTAAATGGCTATCACGCCTATTTTTTAAAATTTGTAATAGATTTGCGTTTAACCACAGCTTGTCTGATGTTAAGCAGCGTTGGGGCCTATGTTAGCGCACGCTCACCTAGAAGGAACCTATTTACCTATTGGTATTAACTAGCTTACACCTGATGGTTAATTTTAATCCGGGAAATTCAGTATCTACTAAGTTAAAAGATTGTTTCTAAACAATAGGATATTTTAATGACCTTCGTCCTGAGGATAATTGAAGTTAAACGCATTCAGTCACGGATCTGTGGAGCTAATACCTAATACTATTGTTATTAATGGCAGGTTAATATTAGAGGTAGCTCTATGTTAAACGTTTCAGATAAACTTTTATATTGTATTTTTATAGCTCCGTTTTTGTTTTTGTTGTTACTTTTTTTTTAGCATGATTTACTTTGGCATAACCAGATTTTTTTACACAGTATTTTTTTAATCAAATCAAATCAAATATATATTTATTGATGTAAATAAATTTACAGTAACATTTCTAAAGGTAGCCCTAGCTTCTGAGCTAGTATGAAATGTGTTACAGAAGCCAGTGCCTTCTCAATTATACAAACAGAATTGTTTTACTTATAACCTAGTGAATTGCCGGAACACACGACATAATAGCAAAACTGAAAAAATGAGAATCAAGCGAAAATAATCATATAGGTAGGCTGAGAAGTGAAGAAGTACATTTGAAGAGCATGTCGAGAAGAGATTTCAACAGAGAAAAATTGACGATATTATTATGTTTGTTCGGCCTTCGCTCAATTATAAGAATACTAACTGTAAATTAAAACTCACCTGTTAATTTTTTATGAATGTATTTTTCTGTACCATATTTTAAAATTTTGCTCTCTAAACGCTTGGGACAATTGAGAAAAGCTGTTGTAAAAACTCAAGGCACCAGATCTCAATGCATTGGTCTACAAAAAGAAAAAGTTTACAATAGCTGGTTTATCTGCAACCATTTTTATCAACTTGGTTTATATGTATAGGTGTGTATGTATATCCTGACATATATATTTTTTCAGTAAAGGCACAAGTTGAAAACCAGCGCTGGAGTACCTTAGGTACTCTCAGTCTTATGCTTATTTTTCTGAGTAAAGGCACAAGTTGAAAACCAGCACTGGAGAACCTTAGGTACTCTCAGCCTTATGATTATATTTCTAAGTAAAGTCACAAGTTGAGAACCAGCGCTGTAGTACCTTAGGTACTCTCAGCCTTATGATTATTTTTCTAAGTAAAGTCACAAGTTGAGAACCAGCGCTGGAGTACCTTAGGTATTCTCAGCGTTATGCTTAACCCGCGCCCCTTATTGCACAAAGAAAAAAAATATTGATTATGTTATGTTCGTATATTCTTTTTTTGTAATTGTAAGAATAAAGCTTCTTTTCTTCCTTTAATCCTTATTCTCGTCGTGTTTCCAGATTGTTCGACGTGGGCGGTCAGCGGTCCGAGAGAAAGAAATGGATCCACTGCTTCGAGGACGTGACAGCGATCATATTCTGCGTCGCCATGTCCGAGTACGATCAGGTGCTGCACGAAGATGAGACAACGGTAAGAATATAAACTATATTTTTTTTTTGTTAATCTTTCGTATGTTGAATGGACATTAGCCCATTTTGTATTATCTGTTAAAAAAGTCCAAGTACCAAGTTTTAGTTTTACCGACACCGGCTGCCGGTATGTCAACAGTTGATGAGCCGGTGTTTTAACATGATTAAATAGTCAGAAATATATATTAAGTCGAATCAACAAAGATAATATAATAAAGTTCATTACTTGTATCATATAGACTAATAAATATAAAGACACTCAACCTCTTGTTGAAAATCGCGCTACGTGTATCATTCGAAACACGTAGCGCCATCTATTCGTATTTTCTTGAAACGCCTTCACTCTGGTCACGCAATCTACTATCGTTATATCACCATGCTACTGCAGCGCGTCGCGGAGTTTGGCGGCTGCTAGGCTGTACTCTCGATTTGCAGCGCCATCTAGGTTTCATCGGTAATTATGGCAAATTTCCGCGCCACGCTTTATTGTATGGGAATCAGTAATCCTCTCTAGTATTCTGATCCCTGCTTGTATAAAAAAATAGTATTAGTATTTTTTTAATGTTTTCTTTATTGACACAGGCTTTACCGATTTAATCGGTTTGCTCTTCGTTATGCTGACGATAGCAACAACTGAATTCATACCAAGATACCAAAAATAATTATTAAGCATGGATGAACAAATTTTTATTTAGCCTTGTTGAACTAAATATTTTTTTTTTTTTTTTATCCTTGATAGGTTAGCGTTTGACTACAGCTAGCCTGATGTTAAGCTGCACTGCAGTCTACGGTGTGGCACGCTTACCTAGAAGATACCTATTAAACGTTTATTTGTCCAAATAAGGTGGTGTACAATTACGAAGTAGAATATTTTTACAAAATTAATTTACATACTTGTACAACAAGATGTACCCTGTGCTTCACTGTAGGGACAAGTCCTGTGTTGTGAATGTCACATATAGTGAAATTACTCCAATGCCTTGTATGTTTCCAGAACCGTATGCAGGAGAGTCTGAAGCTGTTCGACTCGATCTGCAACAACAAGTGGTTCACGGACACCAGCATCATCCTGTTCCTCAACAAGAAGGATCTGTTCGAGGAGAAGATACGCAAGTCGCCGCTCACCATATGCTTCCCTGAATACACTGGTATGTCGCTACTCTAACAATTTGTTTTAACACTGGTTTTGGAATTGTTTTCTTTTGTATGTTATTTGGTTTTCATTTTTATACAGATAGATAGATATACGGTTGCTCCTAAAAGGCACAATAATCTAGCCTGTACAGCTCGTAGAATAAGTTGAGAAATAAAATATCAGGTTAAGGCAGGGCTGGTTCGTGATTTGAACGTTATTAGAGTTATGAATCTAGTGCAAAAAAAATACGTTTTATGACAATCTTTTAATATTTTCATAGAAATAGTTAGTTATATGATTTTTAAAAAGAGTATTGAAAATTCTAACCATAACAATCAATTCATATATTTTTATGGTGGTTGGTTACCATTTATTTACAATAAAATAATTTAAAAACATCAAAATATATTTTATTATGTCTTTCTTTGGTTAACAACTTCTTATGTTATATCCATCTTTGTATTTTGTTAGCTTATAGACCACACCTACTGTGACAATTTTGATTGATAACAAAGTGAATACAAACCTACACAGCTCAGAATATTGTGGCTATTTAACTATTTATCTGTAGTAAAATTACCATAGACATTCATGCCAGAGTAAGTTTGTTCTTCACTGAGAATGTCTGAGATTTCACACAATTATATGCTTCTTTTAACATGCAACAACCATGACAAAACGTTATTGTTGTTATGGTTACAATATATTATTAGTTTCACATTACTAGACAGCCTGTCCATTACGCATCATGCTAAATAGCAATTTGCTTATACATGTACATACATTATTTGTGTATAATGACAAATCACACACTAGTCATGCATATTAATGGCTGTACATTAAACAGGATGAAAGCGCGATAGCGCAACAATCAGACTGCATAATTAATGCATAAATATTTGCATCTCATCTACTGACTGTTCGCATAAACATAGAAGGGGGTTGTTTACTTATTTCAAATATGCACATTTATTGAGTGCAGAAGGTAACAGAAAGCTTCGAAAAAGTAATCTTAAGTATTTGCTTGATAAAACTGAGTTTAGTTGTTATTATTGCATAAAAAATTGATTCCTGTCTTGTTTAGGGTCTGCACTAAGTTGAGGGCAAAAGGTTATTGCAAAAATTATTTGATGAAAATACACTAATCACACTAATATGATTAGGGAGAATATTTGTATAAGTATGCACATTTGTTACTTCTTCATGCTCATACAACTGAGATGTTTTATGGTATGGAGATAGCTTAGACTCGGGATTAATACTTACACTTTCAGGATTAACGCAGGTGACTCCTCAGGCAGCAGCTTATTAATATAAAGCGGAAAGACAAAGTTTTCTTTTCTATTTATTTAATTTGACTAATTTCCACCGTTATATCGTGTTGCAGGCGCGCAAGAGTACGGCGAGGCGGCAGCGTACATCCAGGCCCAGTTCGAGGCCAAGAACAAGTCGACCACCAAGGAGATCTACTGCCATATGACGTGCGCCACCGACACCAACAATATTCAGTTCGTGTTCGACGCCGTCACCGACGTCATCATCGCCAACAACCTGCGCGGCTGCGGCCTCTATTAGGCGCCCATATCTCCAGTGCCGGATTAACGCTACTCCACGCCTTACACTATACACCTTGTGAGGATACAGCGGCGAGATCATACTCGTATTACAAACTGTTTCCCAATCAGAAAGGGCAGCAGCCCCCGTGTTATAGCAGCGGGTTACATTATTTTATCACGCGCGAGTACGATGTGCGACCACTTTGACATTTGAAAAAATAAAAAATCGCTTCTGGCTAGATAAAACTCGTCGACGTTGTCGATATGTCAGAATGTATGGAGAAGCTATTTCTTTTTTTGCGAATTACCATAAATCTTAATACAAAAGATATTTCACTAGTATTCTAAAAGATTTTGTTTAGTCATATCTTGTTTTTGTGCGGAATAAGATTATTTAAACCGCTGCTATGGTACTGGGGCAAGTGATCACGGTGTGTTACCGGGAATGGCTTCATTTGCTTATAGGTTAATCTGGCACTCCATATCACCAGCGACCGACCGACCGAGCCTAGCTACCGAATAAACCGAACCTGTCACTCTACACACGTATGCATGAGGGAAAATCTTTATGTATAGTCCTTCTTGGCTTGGAGTAGCCTCTACAAAGGTTGTCATAAAGCTTAGCAAGTTTACAACAAAGCTTGAGAAAATTTACCAGAATACGTATTTTACGATTCTGTAAAGAGTGTTACATGATGATCATGAAGTTAGAGTTATAATTGTACCAGTGTCATTATCGATAGTCTGATTTCGACCTGGTTGTTAAGTTTCACGAGTATGTCCGGTTTTGTATAGAACAACCAGCAAAAACACTTTTTTGCTGTTGAGCAAATGGTTACCAACTTTTCCTATTTACTATTAACTTTAACTATATTTGCTAGGGTTCTAATTACAAAATGTACTTCAAATGTGCATAGAGTGGCTGGCGAGGTTAGCTTACTGGATGATAGTGCGGGGCTTGGAGCATGACATATTTTGCGCTAATTATGTTAATATGTGTGCTCCGATATATTCGCGACTAGATCTTGCTCGATAACTCACGCGATGGACACGGCATACAAATGGTTTGCTTTCTAGTATCTAAACTCTTGTTTAATATGTACGTTTGGAAAAAGATTCGAACGTTGCTTTCAATAAGGTTAGATTTAAGAGGTTGATTGTGGGAGTTTGTGCTTTATACTGTTTTTTTTTTCACGTCAAGCAAGGATGATAAATAGGAAGATGAGGAAATATAAATGCAAAGTAAAATCGGTTATGAAAGAGTACTTCAATCTTTCTCTAAGACGTGAAATAAAGGGGTAGGATAAAAAGAACGACATAACTATTGGTTCTGTTTCAAATTAAAAAAATAAATAAAAATAATTTCAGAATTGGTGCGTGGATATTCTAAAGCTAGGTAACGAGCTGTCGGATACTTAGCAAAGTTATCGAAGCCGTGTCCGGCGCGACGAGTCGTGTAGATTCATTTCCCATGTAATATAAACCGTTTGTTTTGCCGACGTTGCCCGTCGCGGTACACAGTTTTGGATAATGATTAGCGTTTGATTCTAAATTTTGGTGCTAGGCGATGTTTGTAGCAACTCGGGCGGGTCTAGTCGCGACCGCAGCCGCCGCCGCGCCTGTCTGTGACACACTACACTGCGTTGCGCCGGTATGCTCATACCAATCTATTGTAATGATCATAACATACAGTAATAAAAACTCAGTGCTTTGAGGTACAGTTATAGAATTTGAACACATTTGGAATTCACTTGAGTAAAGTAAAGTATATTTCAGAGAAAAGCTAATCTGCTACATACGCTAGCTTTATTTAAAGAGTTTGCTTAAAGTACGGAAACTTTCAAAGTTGCATGAATATATATGTATAGATTGGTGTAAGGACTCGGCGCGTGCGCAGTGGGCGTGACGCGGCGACCAGTCTGGTTGTATTCTCGAGTTAGGTAGTGAACAGGTCGCGTGCCGCGAACACAGACCGCTTATATACTCACTCTCTTACGGACCAAACCAGAAAGGAACCAATATTACATTAACAAGTAGCGACACAATACACGCAGGCCTACTTCGCTACATCATTCCATTGTTAAGTATTATATCTGAGAAATTATTTTTTATAAACTTTAGACGCACACCGATCGCTCCATTGTACGGAGGCAGCGTCACGTTATTCCCACTACATGTAAGTGACGCCGTGTAATCCTATTTCAATATCTATTCACGCTATTTCATTTAATCATCGTATTTACGCACAAACTCATACTTTGTTCCATTAAGAGCATTTATCATATTTATATGTATATTTTTTTCTATTTATAATCATATTCTTTTATATTATATCCTTAAGATTGTAGCCGTTTAAGATCTATTCTTGTATTCCATTATTGAAGTCATGGTATTTATTTGAAGTAACTAAGCTATTTAAAGGTACGTATAAAGTCATGTTTAGTGTTGAATGGTCGACGGGCGGGAGGTCGCAGTTAGCACCCGAGCGTGTAAGATATGTGAGTATATAATCCTATATACACTCACCGATTGGCGTAATCAAACACTTATATATACTATATAACATAATTTATTATTAATATTAAAATAAAAAATCTTACTTTTAAGCGTTAGGACAGTAACTGTATCAATAAACATTAATTAATAATGCAATTAGACAGTAACCTTTACTATTGTCATAGTTAGGTGATTTATTTTCATTTTACGTTTATCGAGTATGTAAAAAGTGATTAAATGAAATGTAACGCCTACAGTGTGACGGCACCGCCCGGCGCCGCCCGGCACCGCCCGGCACCGCCCGGCGCCGCCCGGCACCGCCCGGCGCCGCCCCGGGGCACGCGCGAGACTCGTCAGCCGGCGCCGGCGCGTCTCGCTTGTTGCTGCGTAGGTTTTTTACTGTTATGTAACAATATGTGTACGTAAACTAATATTAGCGCAGTTCTACATTCAGCCCAAAACGTAAAGTTAAGTGAGCTTCATACTACATGAGCGTTTATTTGTGAGCGAGTGGCGGCCGGTGTCTAGTTGTCGTCAGGTTCGCATCTCGGCGCGCGCTCCGCCGCCGAACGTTTAACTTGTATGCTTTAATATTTCGAGTGAATGTGATGTAAATTTTGTACACTGCCGCATTGTTCGTTCGCTCGAATCACATTTAGTTGTAAGATGAACGACAGTGATCGACCGCACAGCCGCGTCCGGCACTAATCGTGCGCACAAATAGTCGACGATCGCACAAACACGCGGCTCCGCTCGCGCTGGAACACTGATGGCTGCGGCTCGCGCCCCGAGCCGACCGGCGCCCGGCGGCTCGCGGGGCTTGGCGCGCGCAGTGCTCGCCAGCCGAGCGCCCGCATCGACGAGATGCACACGTGGAAATGTCACGGCTTGATATTGGAAGCCGAGTCTTCGTCGCGACGTCGTCGATCCGAATCGATATCACCATGCTTCATTCATATTTGCCAAAGTTAATTACTAACCTCACTATTTATACCTACTGTATGTTCTTTGATAACTAAATTATGTGAGGTGGGCGCGGGGCGGAGGCGCCGCGCCGCCGCCGGCTCGCGGCAGCCCCGCCCCACCGGCTCGAGTATAGTCGTATCGGTACTGATCAGAGTACAATGTTGAAGAATATCTTATTTAGAATTGAAACATTTATTTGTAGCGCGTGCGAGGGAGCGGCCGCGCCGGCTCGCCTCGCGGTCGCTCCCTTCTATTGAACAAACGTTTAAGAAAGTAAAATTTTTAGTCACTAGTGGGTAATTTTTGAATGTGATTCAATCTTATCTTTATTTTTCTATATCGAGTGACATCTTGAACTTTGGTTTCGTTCGTTTCCGACTTGTTTTGTAATTGCATTTAATGAAAGCGATGTATTTAACCAACGATGTAATAAACAATATTTTCTCTTATTTGTATCTCGTCTGCACTGGTATTTTTTATTGAATTTACTATAAATGTACTTTAAGTGTATAATTTTAAATAATTACTGAAAATGATTATATTCTAATTTTTATGTTCAAATAATTAAGCTCGTTTTATTTACCTCGACATCCCTTCCTAAATAGGCTGGTATGATGTAGACGTTCTTATTTAGGTATATGCCTTATGTAGCTGGAATATACTGGCATAAGAGGGAGGAGGCCTATACCCAGCAGTGGGTAGATATAGGCTGATGATGATGATGAGCTGGAATAGCTCTTTACAACGAAATGGCTTAACATCTGACCGCTGTAGCAGACTGCAGCCTCCAAGTCTCGTGTTAAGACTACTGGCGTCAAAATAAGTAGTCTACTGTGTCGCCGCTGAGCATACCAACTTATATCTATTAACACTGATAGTAGGGTCTGTTATCATTGAGAGTGACGGCAGTTGCCAGTGTCTTAAAAACGAGTCGGGGAAGTTCTTTACCATGCTCAGCAGTCTTAGGATTTCTTAGTGAAAAGTAAATTACGATATCAGTGCGTAAAGATGGTTGGTTATTTTAAATTTATTATATACATAACATGCGAGGCGGAATTTCAGCCCGAGCCGAAGGCGTAATCGAGCCGAGCACGTTATAACCAATACGCACGTATCGTTGTAGTGTGTTCAATTCATTAAATTCATGTTGGTACAGCTGTGTCGTTCGTCCACACGACACAGCGGTACCAACAAAAAACAAAGCGCGTTGCGTTTGATTTACTATAACCACAGAATAATAACTTGTACTTCGTACAGAAGCTTCACTTCGCAATGGTTTTCAAAGAAATATGAACTCAATCTGATAAACAATATGATTTAATTTAGCTCGCGGTCCAGTTAATCACGTGACCATTTCGTTGCCTACCAATTTCTTTTCAAAGGAATATGGGCCTTAATTCACTATGCTACGGTTCATAATACCTTGTACATGGTTATACATAGTACTAGTTATTATTCTGTGGTATTGAAAGAGCCACGGACTAGGGTTGCTTACTTCGAACTAAGGCGCGAGCAAACCCGCGGGTATCAGCTAGTACCTAAATGTGTGCTTAGTGTGAATAGTGCTCAACGAAACTAACTCAATATTTTTTATCTTGCACTTACAGTTTTACTGCAATATTGCAAAATATTATTTTATTAGCATAATTATTTATTTATTTATTGCCAAGCAAGAAATTCTCAATATGGATTCGCTAACTTCCTTTAAGTTGAATAGAATTATATAGGTATATCTACCATAGGTATCATCTATAGTATCACCGAAAATATTTTGCGTTGGGCTCTTAGTCTAAGTTCGTAAATGTACGACAAATGAAATGCAACTCGAATGAAAAGACTAAAATATCTTTTTTATTGTACTTTTAGGATATTGGAATAGTACGGGGAGAAACGGTTTGTAGTTTGAATTAATTTAATAATGTAATCCAGTCAAAATAGATTTTATCCTTACCTGTCAGCGTCTTTAGGTAACAAAAAAAAAGTTAAATTTCGATCACGATCCGTATTTAAACAATTAAATACTGCACAGTATTTTTTTCGTTTTGTGTCCATCTTGCAATTATATAATGAATCAGTCAAATAACACAGAATAATAACTAGTACTTCGCAAATAATTAAGTTGAACGTGGTCGAACATATAGCGCGCACGCGTGTTTTCGTTCGCTTGTGGCAGCCTACTAGATTGGCCACACCGGAGTGGCCGCCGCCCGTAGGTATGTTTTTATTGCCCTCAGAATACAGAAAGAACCAGAAACCGTGAGCGCGCCTAAAACTGAGGCTACTAAAACTACTCCAAAATGGAGTAGTTTGACGCGCGACCGATCAGTCACTCTGTGACCGTCGGGACGTACGACGCTGTACCAATTTAATTAAATTATGCCGTCTTATGTCGTTCCTACCTATAAAATGCAGCGGGTCTATAAAAGAAACAGGATGGGATCACATTTCACGTGTAAGTATCGTATTTAGGTATCAACTTTGAATAAATTTCTATGTTTTCAATTGTCATAGATAATGAGGCATCCATCTTGTTAGTGTTGCCAGTATAAGAGTTTTGATTTACCCTTCTTTTTATTACCTATTGAGGGCTTTTATTCATTGTAGAATATTAATAATTAATTTAATATAAAATAACCGACTTGAAAAAAGAAAGTATAAAACATCAGAGCAGCCTGTGTGTACATAACCAAATAGTTCTAATAAATAGTATGTTAGTATCTATGAAAAATACCTAGACATAAGATTTCATCATTTATCTAAATTTAAATTTTTGTTACTAAGTTCAAATTCTAAGAGACAATATTATAAAAGTTTACTAAGCAAAAAGGAAATTAAATGTATTTTTTTCTAAAGCGTTATTTTTTTCAAAAGCGTTTTATTAAATTCAATAAATCTATCAATTTCTTGAGACAATTAGGTAGGTACATAATTATAATAAAGATTAGGACAATTTTTATTCTATTAGTATCTCACCTTCTGGACTCCCAAATTTTACCCTAAAAACGGGCACATAATGCCTGAGCTAGAACATTACGCGGGTGGGAAGTGAGGCGTGCGGGGGGCATTGTTTTGATTTTTGGACACAGCGTGTAGCTCGCAAATACAGATGAACGCGGCTTCTGGTACTTTCTGTATTCTGAGTTATTGCCTACACGCGGAGTGACACAGGCCTGCTATAACTAACCCCGTATGGTATTACGTGGTAAAATAGCGCAACAGTTGCGACCAGCGACAGAGATGCTGCGAAGCTGTTAAAATCGTTTGCTCTACACAGTGGTTATATTCGGTCATCTTTGGTGAATTTAATGAATTGTTGGTGCAAGGCCAAGTGTAAAAAATCTATTGGCGTCATAAAACAAATGATGAATGTCAAATTGTCAACTCATTGTCTATGGTATAACCTCAACAGTGATCAACAGTCCTACGCTCTACAGATAACTCAGTTTTTGTGTTTACCTTGAGAATATATTGTTTTGTGTTATTATGAAGGACGTAATAGACGTGATGGCTATGCAAAGCAGACGAGAACGGCGACTTCCAGATTATCGAGGCGCTCCCGGTCACAGCCTTGCTACAAACTTCATATTCGAATGTGGTATCAAACTAGGCTTGCAACCGGCAACCGTCGCTACGGCTGCTATATTCTATCACAAGTTCTTCAAGGAGGCCGACAAGAATGACTACGATTGCTATGTAATATGCACAGCGTGTCTGTGTGCAGCGGGAAAGTCCAGAGACGAGCCCGTTCGCTTGCGAGATGCTGTGAATGTCGCTCATAATTGTATCAACCGCGGCGCTGGTCCCTTGGAATTAGGGGAAGAATACTGGTCCTGGCGTGGGGCTGTTGCGCAAGCAGAGCTGCTCGTTCTGAGACTTTTAGGATTTAACCTGGATACGCCGTCTCCACACAGATATCTGCTGCATTACCTGCGCTCACTGCAAGAGTGGTTCCCAGACGCTGAGTGGTGCGCTGCGCCCGTCGCTCGCACAGCGATGGCTTTTCTGCAAGACTTCCACCATTCCCCAGCAATACTAGAGTTCAGAGCCCCTCATGTTGCTGTTGCTAGTCTCAACCTAGCACTTAATGTTCTGGGTGTGTCTGTGCCACTAGCTTCTACTTTAGATGATGACGCTGCTTGGTACGCGGTGAGTTATATCTAAACATTGTATGCTAAATAGACTAAAACCAATGCAACAACTTAAATGCAAGGGTACTAATACTTTTGTCCAATTTGTTTCAGGTTTTTACCAAAGATCTAAACAAAGAGAAGAATTGGGATATTATGGAGAAAATAATGCAAGTATATGGACGTGAACCAGAACCAATATAAAATACATAGTTTTAACCAATTAGTTTAAGTATCTAGATTTAAGATTTTATGACTGGATTAAAATTGGAGTGTGTGGTAATTTTAGTGTTATTTGACCTTATTTTCATGCATATTAATAAAATAGATAAATATCTATATATGTATCTTTATCTTACCATTATCACAATTGAACATATAATGTTAAGTGAGTGTTAAAATTAAGTACAGCACTCACACTCATATAGTTATTTTGTCTTAAAGGCATTGCAGTCCGCAACTATACTACTATAGGCTGACTGCCCTCTTTTTTTGTATTTATTGTGTACATGTCACATACTTCTCCAAACTGAACTGGAACATTCAGTGATGCTCCAGCCTGAACCACTACTTTCAACAAATATTTTTTGGTTTCTCCTTCTTTTTTTGGTATGTTGCGCAATTCTAGACTGGTACTAACAAAGTTTCTTTCTGTATGCTCAAGCCTGGTCTCTAACTGCCTTATATAGTTATGGTCAGCCTTTCTCTCTTCTTTCAGAGTTTGTACTTCTTTAATTACTTCTTCATATTTTTTTAGGACAAATTCAATCGAGCTATATATGCTCTTATTCTCTTCAGAATGTGTATTTATTCCGCTTACAACTTTTTCTGTAAGTTCAGTAAGTTTTTCATCTTGCGCATCCGTCAAGGATTTAATCACATCAATCATTTCTTGCCTGCTTATGTAGTCTCCGTCAAAAGCCTTTAAGAAATTACGTTTTGCGCTTCTTGTTGTGACGTTAGTATCACTCAATGCGTGTTGCTGCAGATTTTTCACATTCACATCAAGAAGTTGTAGATTCGTTTAGGTACAAAGATATATACACACTCCACATTTTACACCTCTAAGTTCAAAAACACAAAACTTTCTTTTTTAACTTTTAATGTAGGTACGCCTGGCAAACGGTTTTATAATTTTAATTTAACCATTTAATAATCTACTACCATAACAATTTTCATGACTTTAACTTGATAAATAAAGAATTTTCCATACAAACTTTCACCCCACATTAAACAGTCAGTGCGTGCGTCTGCACCAAGTTTACACTCGCGTTAATAGCTTCACTCGCGTTATGCGCTTCTATTTATTTTTTTATACTGTTTTAGCCGAATTCACAATCTAAATTAATTAGAAAAATTAAAAAAGGTTTGCCATGAGAAACGTCTGCACTGTGCAGGGGTCCGGGAGATGCAGAATGGATGAACATATTTATTTTTTTAGACCAATCCTACAGCAAAAGGAAATGGAAGGAAGGGTAAGAAAAACAACATTTAGATCTACAAACAAATATAATTCAGTTTTTCTAACATTTTACGATACATAATTTTTATAAATGTACAGGGTAAGCTCATGACGTGGGAAAAGCGGTACTAGTTGTCGACTTGCTACCGGTACATGTGGATGGGCAGCGGCGACTCCGCTCTGATATGCTTCACACATGTTCACTGTGACTTACTTCTAGCGATCGTGACATTAGGGACTATGTACCATACCAATGTGCTGTCAGGTTACAAATCTACATTAGACACCAATGACTAGTATAATTTATAAAAAATTACGCTACATATAATCGTATCGAATTTCAATTTTACATCAGTTTTCGTGAGAAAATGAAATCGCAGCGGCTGAAGGTTGCGGCGGGAGGCGGCGGGCGCGACTGCAACTCTGTGCGTCCCGTGGAAGACAACAGAATCAACACATCCCTTCCTATCACGCGTCTAGACATTTGTGCTTCTATTTTATATTGTAGGTACAGCGGATCGATTACACAATACATCGAATAATTCAAAGAAATTTATACCTATACACATGTAATATAGCCCTCTACTTTTTTACCAATGCACGCAATTTTAATGCTCGAGTCTCTTAAACACCAGTAATTTAAGAGAAATATTTACCTTAATTTATTCTACTATGATTTTTTTATTATATCTAATAAATAAATTTCACACCGACAAATTTTAACACTTGATATTGATGTAGACGACATTGAATAAATGACATTAAATTCTTATTGCACAAATACTATGAACTACTGGGATCGATCAGTTACACACTGTACGTGGGACACACAGACATTCACGGTGCTCACCGGGTGCATCCATCATACCTGCACAACGGAACAATACAATGTTAACACCGGCCTCGCACCGGGGACACACACAATACATCACTAAGGTTTATGGATCAAGCAATCTCTTGTTATTGGCATGGATATGAAAACCAGACAAAGTCAATTGCCAAACTTATAGATATCAATCACAAACACTACTAGTGTAGCTGTTTGTGAACATTATGAATGTGAATGGAGCATTGTACTGGTCATGATATTTGATGCTTACATTAGATAAGTTTGATGCGTGAACACACAGACACACGTCTCACAATACATTTCACAACTTCACATAGAAAAGGCAGTTCAAGTTAAAAACACGAGATTAATATTTTAAAGGTGTTAGTGAGAGTACATAATCGCAACAAGATTTGTAATGTATGAAATAGGCACTTGAAGTTTAAACGGGTAAATGAACATTTGTATACTATAGTAATTAGAAAATATCGTAACGAAAATAAACTTTAATAATAAATAAAAAAAATATATAATGTTGACCAGTTAGATGGGAATGTATGAACAATTTTAATCAAATATTTTGCCGGTAAATAATGTAGGGAAATGAAATGATCAGCGAAGCAAACATATACAAACTAACGATTTCAACAACGAAACCCAACAATTATTTCAAAACAATTAACAACAATGAAATATTCATCTGTAAGTATCAATCGATAAATAATAAATTAAACACTTCTATGGCATCCGAAATTAATTTGTACATTTTTTGTACACGGCGTCAATACGATGCACCTCACCCTCAGGATTTGACTAATTCCATTAAAATTTCCTAATCTACTAAATATTAGAATTACAATAAGAAATGACAAAAAACTAACTACTACACAGTATATAGACTTAATATTTAGCGCTAAACATGAACAACACGCAATCACCTAGTTTGGCTGGACTCACAAATAAACGTGTGGTATTTGTTTAAATATAATACTGGAAGTTAACCTGAGGGTTCAACGGGGGGTGTACAGCTAGTACGTTGCAAGCTAGGTACAATGGCGCTACGTGCTTCTTCAAAACTCTAACTTGAAACAAACCGCTGTAAATATCTCTTCTCTAAACATTCCGCTTGTTTCTCTTTGTTCGTATAATGTCTTCGCTACGATTATTCAGTATACGCCAACGAACCTCAGATCTATTTAATTAAATAGAGCAAACAAAACAATAGGAACTCTCTACTAGACCAAAAAAGAAGCATAGCATAATAATTAATAAAATATAAATTAACTACAACACGAAAACAAACTCCTTTTCCTTAACAAAAATAATATTGAACTACATAATAAAAATAATTGTTAAAAAATAATTTGATGAAAAACTAACGTAACTAAATAAGTTTGCGTGTCAATACAAATACTTTTCGTTCAATGAAGTTTTTTCACACTATCTTTTTTCTCTTCAATATAGAATATGCCCGAGCTCGATAATTTCATTCCACATAGCTAATATTATAATTTGGCATTTGATATTCGCACGTCATTACATCATATACATATATATCGACAATTAATCGAACTTAAATAAATAATGAATAGAAGTATCTAAGTATAGAAGTGATAGATTTAATCTAATCACAAATTATTGTTCGTATATCTACAAATACAATAATCGTTTTAAGAAAAGCTTGTCAGTGGAACTATTCTAATTTATAGAAATGGTGATCGAGACATTAAGAAATTTCATTTTTCTTTATCTAACGAGCGCGCGGCAAAGTGCGTCGACATAGTTACTACTTTAAAAACATTTAATGGTTAATAAATTTAAGACTAATGCCCTTTACCTTCGTAAAAATTCGTCAGATGTTTACGTCCCTTAACGCGCGGTATCCGTCGAGAAATACATCAATAAAGCTCCGTAGTACACGCTGGACCATGTACGGCCAAGCGCATGGGCCAGTGTATGAGCACGTCAGGTCATACAATGCCACAATTCCGTTAAAGTATGCCTAAAAACCTTCAACTTGTTGATTGCGAGTCACTATGGATACATGTCCGTCAGTGTAGGCAATTGGCCCATGTACACCATAAGTACTAGGAGCTTTTGCTAGTTTATTTAACTAGAGCACTTAATTTATTGATGTTGTATTTGTAAATTCACAGAATCAATGTATCGACGGTCTCGCGCCTCTCACCCAGTGTTGATGTACCTTATATTTACTTAGCTACTAAGGCATTTATCTATCTAAATAAGCGTATATTCGTACCAACGAAACATTGCCGCGCGTTCGAAACTTTACCTCTTCCTTACTCACAATCGATACTACAAATAATTTGATAAAACAATTATCGACATGGCACTAACTGTTGGTTAACATTTATTGAACAACATCTAGTATTATATTAGTAAGTGCTGAGGAATTGTTAAGTGTTCGAAGCTTACGCCTGATGGAGCTGGATTGAGCGAATTAAAGGTTATGCTGCTTATTCTATTCTATTACAAATGTTCATACTTTATAATACGACATAAGTAAGAATACTACTAGATAATGTAAAACAAGTTATTGCTTGATACTATTTCTGCAACAGATGAAGAATTTTACAATAATTTGAATTTGTCCAACTTTAACACTTAATTAAAGTGCTTTAGGACATACTGTTGTCGCTCCTAGAGAAAATGAAACACGTCTTAATGCAATTTTAATTATCATCCGAAAATAGCAGCATAACCTTAACGATAAGTTATTAACAGAGGTAATACAATAGAAGTTAAAACAAACAGGAACAAAGGAAATGTGTAAAATAATTTATTTTACACATTTACTTCGGGTGTTATTAACTTTGTATTCACATGAGCCGTGGTAAGCTGTTAGCAATATTTTAGTCTATGCGTCACTGGGCTTGATTTCAAATAAGTCAATTTGTCAAAATCATATGTTTAATGGGGCTACAATTAAACCAGAGGCAACGTCACATGAGTGCCATTATATAATATGAATATTAAAGTGAGATCAAATTGTATTTATACTTTTTATTAATTTTTCATTCATATTTAAATTTGTTTTTTTTTTCGCTTCACAGGGCTCAAGTGAGAGGATTTTTTGACAAGACGATTACAATGAAAAAACTGATCGATATATAGGAATTTAGAAAAAAATGTTTATCGTACCATTCTTGGCTACATAAGATACTTTAAAGGTCATTTGTATGTTTTAAAGACGCAAGCAGGATTCCAGTATTTCTTAATACAATGTTCGTTTTACAACATTATTATACTCAATGTAGTCTTGGTATTTCTCATCGCATTTTAAATGAGGTTTTAGATAATAACTTGAAAAATTACAATTTTATTACATTTTTACCTATTTTTTACTCTATTCAAGTGCTAGAATAACTGCAACCAAATTTAGTTTCTTTAATCAAAACTCATCAAAATAATCTAAATTATCTATAATAATCCGAATCCTGCCGGTCCTCATCGTTAACCATAATAAGTTATGTATTATATAGACAACCTTATTTCAGGATTAGCTTAGTGAAAATCAAAAAGAGGTTTTAATCGTCCAACAAGCATAAACAAAAGAGGTTGTAATCGCCTTGCCAAGGAGGTTGTAAACACAAAACACAGAGGTGTTACGATAGGTAGGTTGTGGGCGTTCATCGCACATCGGTGAGGTTGCTCTTGTCGCCGAACAGCTTGACGAGTTGCTCCTCGTAGTCGTCGATGTTGCGCTTCATTATCTCCATGCACGGCCCGAGGAGACGCTCGAAGGTTTCCACGTCCAGGACTGTGGAGGAAAGTTTAGTTATAATAGAAATTTTACAATTTCTTTGTGTCTGACTCGAAATGTTTGTTTGATTTTCATCTACTCTTTGCGACCTTAAAACATAATATGCTTCTGAAGGCGAAACTTTGTCATTTTCTTTTACATTACAAAGTCTTACCCTATTCTATGTAAACTTTTGTAATCTTTGCGTTTCACACAGAATGAAACATTTTGACGACCTCGGTGGCGTAATGGTTACCATACCGGACTGCCGACTAGAGGGTCCCGGGTCCAATTCCCGTAACGGCCAATACTTTGTGATAAATTAAATTTGTTAGCTGTCGGTCTGGGTGGTAAATATGTATCCATATAAAGTATTTATGTACCTATGTATATGTAAAATATCAGTTGTGTTAGCAACAATAATACGAACAAGAAATAGTTTTGTATGTGGCTAATTAGCCGTCTGTGAAGTGTCCTAATGTTTTTATTTATGATATTTATTTAAATAAGAGCAGGAATTTCGTAGGCCAAAATTCATAGACCATAATACATCCACAAAATCTTGAGTTTACAGAGCGAAATATATACCGAAAGTAGCATATCTATATTGAAATATAGGAGTTTTCTATGTATAAAATTTTAGCAGGGTCGTATTTATATAACACGATAAAGATACTTACAAGCAACCTTAGTAGGTCCGACAGCGTAAGCGGAAGCTGCGCGCGGCTTGTGGGTGACCAGGGCCAGCTCACCGAAGTAACCGCCTTTGCCTGAAATATAGTATTATAAACGTCAAAATCAATTATATAAACTAGTAAGTATCTACATTTTTATTTCACAATGATGCCAAAAAACTGTTTCCAATGGACAACAACAAGCACAAAAGTTTAAGTATCAGGTAAGTAAGCGCTAATTTCAGGCGCACAAGTTTAAGTATCAGGTAAGTAAGTGCTTATTTCAGGCGCACAAGTTTAAGTATCAGTTACATGAGTGCTAATTTCAGGCGAACAAGTTTAAGTATCAGGTAAGTAAATGCTTATTTCAGGCGCACAAGTTTAAGCATCAGTCAAGTAACTGCTAATTTCAGGCGCACAAGTTTATGTATCAGGTAAGTGAATGCTAAATTCAAGCACACAAGTTTAAGTATCAGGTAAGTAAGTATGTGCTAATTTCAGGCGCACAAGTTTAAGTATCAGGTAAGTAAGCGCTAATTTCAGGCGCACAGGTTTAAGTATCAGTTATTGGATCTGAGTGTTGGGGAACAAAAGTAGGGCATGTAAGAGGAGTGCATGCGGCAGAGATGCGAATGTTGAGATGGATGTGTAGAGTGACAAGAATGGACAAAACAAGGAATGAGTATATTAGAGGAAGTTTGGAAGTTGCACCAGTGAGTGAGAAACTAAAGAGTGGGAGGTTAGCGTGGTATGGGCATGTGATGCGTAGAGAGGAGATGCATGTTAGTAGGAGATGTATGGAAATGGAAGTGCAAGGAGGAAGGGCAAGAGGCCGACCGAAGAAGACACGGATGGAGTGTGTGAATGAGGACATTAGAGTGAAAGGAGTGAGTGTAGAGACGACGGCTGATAGAGGAGAGTGGAAGAGGAAAATTTGCTGTGCCGATCCCACCTAGAGGGATAAGGCAAGGAAGAAGAAGAAGTTTAAGTATCAGTTAAGTGTAAATTACCGAGGCGTTTAATCTCATGCTCGTTGCCGTCAGCTCGGGTAATGCGGATGCTGATGCTTCCATCTTCAACGAAGTACATGCCGTCGGCGGTATCTCCCTGCCGGATGATCAGCTCGCCGTCGTTCAGCGTGCGAGGCAGCAGGGCATCGGCCAAGTTGGCGCGCTCGTAAGCCTGGAAATAAAAACGTAAATGTTTTTATAAGACATTCAAGAAAGACAAGTGCTTAGTAAAAAAAAATAAGTAGCCCGCAGTTAAGTTTTAATTTATAATACTTTAATAATTCCATACAAAGATTGAATTCAAGTTCAATATTTATATTTCAGCCTGCTAGTCTGATGTGGACGCCAAAATATATTGTGTCAATACAGTCTGAATAAAGTAAACTTATCTCAAAAGCACCCTCCAAGAAGAGCCACTTAGTTTAAGTACAAACCAAATCACAATAAATTCAGTTCAGTAAAAGCAAACAAATCGATTGAAATGTATTAGGCTAGATGTCAATCGGTACTAAATAGTCAAATACTAAACTAAAACATTTTCAGATCACGAAAATCTGTAGTCAAGGTTAACACACTCGTGTATGTTGTGTACTTAACGTAGGCACAAGTAACAGTCAATATCAATATGCTACACAAACATGGTTGTTTGATTTGCAATGCCATACATTAAAAGGGCCGGCTGGGTTATCTTATCTGGCACAAGATCTAGTTTATTGATAGTATCGTTAGCTCGGCCCTTCTCTATCGCAAATTGATTTTCTTTTATTCGTTTAGATTTGTTAAGAGTTCGGGTTTCGGGCTGTCTGGATAGGCTCCGGTATATATTCTATTAGTTTAGCTGTTCTGGGGATTAGGTGCTTTATTTCTTAGTATTTTAATGCTATAAGCAATTTTAAGAGAAACAAAACTCTGCTAGTACTCGTAGATTCCAAGGTGTGGCGCGTATTTGTGTGTTTTCTAGCCTGATCTCGGATATTTGGAATTGTTTACCATTTTCAATGTTTTAAATTAGTTTACGTTTTTGATATTATTCGACCGGCGCCGAAACTTGACAACTACATCACTAATGAGCATGATCATCGTCCACAGCTGTTTCTCTCCCACTACTGGGAATAGGCCTCTCATCTAACATGCCAATCTCCTCGGTCCTTTGCCAATCGTGTCTAAGACTAATGATCATATTTATAAAACATTGTTAATAAGAAGGTTAGTTTAATAGGTCTATCAAACATCAATGATATCAGCTAGTAAATAGCTCTGCAGCAAGCTTCCCCACTTTTTGGGGAATCACCCCTGAACATAACCCGACCACAAAAAAATACTAGTATTTAAATAATTGAGCCTGTATTTTTAGTACCAACATAAACATTGATAGGTGAGCTAAAAAGTGCTCAGTTATTGCGGATACGCTTAGCTTACTTGGTGAATAAAACATTCAAAGTAGAACCATAGACAAAATATCATGACGATAAATGATACTGATAGTACCAAAAGCAGTAGCGACGTCTGCTGCACCTTATTTTAAAAATTCAAATCAGTAATAAGTACATATTTAACAGATAAGATATCTACGTAGGTATGCGTATCATGTGACGCGATCAAACGTTTCCCAAACTTATCGTATCGGTCTTATCACGCAATTGCTTCTTAAAACTGTTCGATTGTTGCATATGTACCGATTAGGTTAAGCTCTAAGCCACACTCCTGGCAACCTAATAGGTAATTTTATATACCGTTAAACCTTGAAGGTCTGGTTTTTTACTGTATTCCTTCTATAGAAATTTCAAGAAAAATTAAATTGGAGTGGCCTATGGGTGACAGTTTCTATCGTTTTAAGATAGCCGCAGTGTTGCTTGGTATAAATCCTACTAATATTATGAAGGCGAAAATGTGTACATGTTTATTACACTTCACACTCAAGAGGCTGGATCGAATTTTAATAAAATTTGGTACGAAGATAGGTTAGACCTTGGATTGACACGTAAGTACGTAGTACTAGTTATTATTCTGTGTCGTAGGTTACTTTTTATCTTGGATCGATGCGGGTAACACCGCGGACGCAGCTAGTAAAGTATAATATGTGAAGACCATTATTGAATGAACAACTTTATGAGACCGTTTTCATATTAGGTAAATAAAAGATAAATAAAGAAATATTCGTCCATCATTCGATGTCAAATTTAGAGGAAAAAATATACACATTAATTGTCTTTTCTTGTGTTAAACACAATGTCATATGATATCAGGTCAAGCGCCAATAACAGCTAGTTTCCTTATTGAGAAACGAATCGAACACATTGGACGGGAGTATCAATTGCATTACGAGTAGATCAGGATCGGGAAAGAGCAAAGACAGAATGTTTATTTTATTACGATTACGAACTCACTACTGATGATTTATCTGGATGGCTAGTTTCTTGAACTTGGCTTGATGTCTCATAATTTGCAACATTTTAAAATTAGGTCTAAGTAAAAAATAATAATAGAATGTGGATTAAATTAAAGGCGAGTCATTGGTCTTAGTTATAAGCAGTCTTTAAGCCATGTCGTGTCATTACGTTTGGGTGGCGTGAAAACTCTTTAGGCCAAAGCTTGGCCACTTGGCACAAAGTAAACGATGGAACAGATTGTTTACGTGTATTAAGAAAATTTCATTTGTTTCCTTAAACAATTTAAAAGAAAAATCTGAGTAGGCCTGTAAAAACAATGGTAATATAACGAACATGAAACAAATACCGTAGATGTTCCTGCTTCGCAAACATTTAACTGCGACGCGGTTCGGCAGCCTCAATTCGCTTTTCCCCCGCTCCGTGCCTTTATTAAATTACATCCCAACTCAATTTAATTTTACTGTGTTCCGTCAAAGTTCTAAAGCTATAAATAAATAGCGACAAACGATGATATACGTAGTGCGACAGCTGTGTATTATGTACCTACGGAATATCTTTGGTTACGTAATGCGGTTTCACTAACATACTAGTGTTTTACTCAAAAGATTCCTTATTATATATATCTAATTAGCAGCGCCAGGGGATGTTACAATAGTCATATGTTACTCCAGGATGCAGACTGCTTTCCGTACCAAGTTTCATTCAAATCGGTTTAGCTGTTTTTGCGTAAAGGAGAAAGAAATTAACAAACTACATATTTTTGCCTTTACAATAGATATTAGCTAGGTCCTGCGGTTTAATCCGGGTTATTCGGAGATAAAAAGCCTACGTGATCCTGTCTCCATACCAAATTTCAAATCGGTTGAGGCATTTGAGTCTGAAGAAGTAACAAAACATATATAGACACAAGCATTCGCGTTTATAATATTAGTAAGAGTAGGATTATAGGAGTGAGATTAGAGACCTAACTCCTTTTCCATTATTACAAAAAAGATATTGGTGATGATAATTAAAAAGGCCTAATGCTCTTTACTTTCATCAAAATGTAAACTGCACAAACAACTTTATTAAATTGTACATGGTAGTAATAAATTACACAATTTCATAGCAATAGCGGATTTCATTGAAATTGAAATGAAGTAGGGCGTGGTGTGGACTTGCTAATGAATAGTAAAACATGGTAGTGTAAAGTCATATGATAAAATTCATTCATTCCATAAACAGTGACATAATATTTCATTATTCATGTAGAGAACACACTAGCAGCAAAATCACAATTCCTGTTAAGAAAAGGATATTTGTAATAGGTAGTCAGTATCCTTATGAATTTGATTTAGAGCCGTATTTTTATAGCGATAAGGTTGACAATGCTACAACGTTACATCCATTTTGCAAAGAGTTGCATAGTGCGCACATAGTTAAAGGCCCCTATGCAAACTAACAGGAATTCCCGTCCGTTCCCGGAAAATTGCTCCTTCGGCCTAGTAAATATAAGTCTCATTATCCTTTACGCTGGACAATTTACAGACAAGAGTAGGTCAAGTTCTATAATTGGTTGTAGATTGGGTGTTCTCGGAATAGGAAACTTTCATGGAAGTTTTCCCATTTCAACCTTTATGTAGGTATGTAGGTGAGAGTATATACATAGAATGGGGGACATTCGTGCAGAGTTGAAACTATCGAAGATTTTTATGCTAGACTATTAGTCTTTTTCGTATGAGCTAAATCGCCAAGCTTTGGTGTCGAGAGTATACAAAAGCCTCTGACTTGGCGTAATGACTGCTTGCACGGAGACTAACAGTCGGGACCTACAATTTAGCGTATCATCCGACCCGCGGTAGGAACCCCAGATGAAAATGCCTCTTCTTAAAAGACAGTCATGTCCATCCACATACTGTTCATAAATATTATTTCATACTATCAAACCCGGCGAACTCCGTTTCGGCACAAAGTTGAAATTTCCCTGAATTTTGTTTGCTACGAACCTCACGGAACCAGAGACCTTTCCAACGAATTCATAGCCGTGAAAATCGGTTCGTGCGTTCTGGAGTTATAGCGTCAGGAAGAAAAACCCGACTTATTTTTATCATCATCATCCACAGCCGATTCTATCCCACTGCTGGGCATAGGCCTCTCTCCTGTCATGCCATTTGTCTCGGTCCTGTGCCAATCTAGTCCAGGTTGGACCCGCGACAGCTGTCATGTCGTCGACCCATCTTACCGCTGGACAACCAACGCTCCTCTTCCCTAGCCTTGGCCACCACTCGGTTACAACCTTGCTCCACCTGTCATCACGTCGCCTGGCCAAGTGTCCTACCCAACTCCACTTTAGGTTTATGACTGCAGATCCGACATCTCAAACTTTCGTTCGTCGTCGGATTATTTTTATCGTCGACTTATTTTTATATTATAGATTATATAAAACATAACTTTACCCTAGTTCGTGTCAGAGTTCTGTCTCTACTTATGATGATAATTTAAAACTAGTTGTAAAACACCTGTCGAGCAGCTCCGTGCACAAGTGGGTCGCAGTGCGGGGAACATGACAAAGTGGGACATTTATCAGTGTCTCTAAAACTGCATGCTTTGCCGGACTAAATATGGGCATACATGTTGTGCTAAACAGCGTCGATTGTATAACGTTCAACTGAGAAATTGTTGAACTGTTTTACTAAGACATGTCCTACTAATATTGCGAGTAATGAAAAAAATGCAAGTTTGTTAACTGCTTGACATTATTATTTATTTTATTTATTTACGTTATTTCAAGAAAAATAATATTTAACATAAAAATTCACCTTAGAAATTAAAATAAATTTAAATAAGGCGAATGATTCTCGCAGGTTTGTAACATAAAGAAAAAAAAATTAAATAATAGTTAAGCTTAATTTAATGAGCAAGCGATTGAATCGATTTTGATGAAATTTGATATAGGGACACAATAACACATTTTTTTTATCCCACTCGAGGACAGGTAAAACCGCGGGTGCAACTATGTGCAGCATAAATGTTCGGTACCGTAGAGTCCTAAAAAGCCTAGCTAAAAAAATATTCAAAATCAATTGACAAGTTTTTGGGCTTACAAGACTTATTTTAACTTCTTATCGCAGAAAAGAATTGAATACTAATCTTGTCTTCTAGCTTTAACCTTTTCATAAACCAACGCATTAACTTAGAGGAATACCTACTTTCTTGAGAGCATAATGGCTTAGTAGGTTGTGCCTAGTTACCTATGTATTTATTGAAATAGATCTAGAAACTCTGACTAACTTCAGTGCTTAGGCTTTTTTCAGTAATAAACATTTGAAAGTTGGCTTCTTTTCTTTCTTTTTGTCGCCTGCGACTGTAGTCGACGTAGCGTAACTTATGTGTTAATCTAGGGTTTCATCTAAATCGGTACAGCTAAGGCGTGAAGGAGTAAGAAACATACACTAATAATAACACACATACATAAAATTTTGCCTTTAAAGTATTAGTGCGATAATTAAACAAAGGGAAGAAATGAACATCCTGTTCTCTGAAAACTATAAATTAACTGTTTTCTATAGACAAGAATGAACCCGTCTTCTCGACAAGCGCGCTACAGGTTCTTGTCGAGAAGACAAGCACGACAAGACCTTTTGAAGACGAAAATTGTCCCGCATCATAAGCAGCCCACTATTCGTTCCCACTGCTGGGACTCGGGGCCTTCTCTCACGAGGAGAAAGATACAGGCCATAATCCACCACGCTGGCCAAGTGCGGGTTGGCGGATGACACACGTCTTCGGATATTGTGGTCCTCAAACGTGTCGGTTTCCTCACGATGTTTTCCTTCACCGTAAAGCGAGCAAATCCACACATAACTTGAAAAACTGTCCCGTACCAGGTGTAAATTTAAAGCAATTCCCGCCAAGCCGGCAGCGTACTAGGCGCGCATAGCTAAGAAGGAACTCCGGCCGGTATTGATTGTGCGCGCTCGACTCGGCCGGCGAGCCAATATTTTCGCGAGGATGAACACGAGCGGCCGTGTGTGAAACTCCCCTCACTAAACACTGCCAACTTACTTTGGTTATTAGCGAGTTGCGAGACTTTATTAGACTTGTTAAGTATTTGGGAATGCTGCTGGTTAGTGCGGGATGGAGGTCTCGGTAACGTACACTCGCAACTTTAAAGCCGACGACATGAAAGTAAATTTTGTACTATGTATTTAAATACGAAAAAATATTAAAATTTAAATATTTCACTCACGGTTGGTTAGCTCATAAACCATTTCTAGTTTGTATTATGGTTGTTAACACATCTGATATACTACATATACATACATTATTTAACACTCAGACCGACAGTCAACAGTTTAGCACAAAGATGTTGGCCGTGCCGGGCATAGTAACCATTACGACGACGAGGTCTTACTATTACTATAGTTAATTCAAATGTAACTGTCTTACATATTTTTTAGAACTTTAAAGAGAGTGAATACGTAATAGGGCCGAGCGTTTTTATAAACATAAAGCAGGCCGGACTCAGGATGTTAGAATGGCATAGACCACGCGAAGTTATTGCTATTTTAATACTCGGGTTCGTAACTATTTGTGAAGCTTATGAGCTGTTTTCTTGTAAAAATGAAGCAATTAATCTAAATAATATCACTGACAATGATCGAGTTGATGTAAAAAGATATTAAGTATTTCTGCCCAGGATAATGGGTATCACACTTATTTGTGGCCTTTCAGATAGAGAAATAATGACTCTCAGGTATAGAGCGATCTATAACGAACGTAAAACACTTGCAGCAGGACATCAGTACATCTAAAAAAACAAATTTTGCTCCACAACATTTTTGCGCGATAAAATCAGTTGTTCTAAATAAAAACATCGCTGAAGGTGCAGCAATACGGAAGCTGATTACTTTTCGCTTTTTTTTATACGCACTAAAGCCCTCTTTAAAACGTTTTGCGTTAACCAGTAAGCCTATCAGACCTATAAATAAAATACCTCGCCAGCTTTCCCAGCTTAGATAATCAAGTTGGTTGTACCGACAATTTATGACACCTTAATCTCGCGCCGGGATTACGTCGGCCCGAATAAATTAAACTTTAAGGAGCCCTTGACCATGGACGCCCTTGGTTGTCCGTTATTTAAAGGAAGGAAGAAAGTTAGGATTGTGCATTATTTTTTTATTGGTGTCTTTCTTCTAGTTCTTCTTCGTATGACCTAAATATCCAAACCCTGATGTCGAGAGTTTTCAATCCGCCCGAAAGCCTCTGACTTGGCTTAACAACTGCTTGTACTAAGACTTGCCAGGACCTTTAACGTGTCATCCGATGCAAGGTAGCGCGCAGATGAAAAATGCCGCTTTTTAAACGATAGTTGCGTTCACGGTCACCTTTCCAAAGACTATCCGAATCGACCGTTGCTTAACTTATGATCACGTCAGATTACCTTAGTTAACCGAGCTACAGGCGTTACTGTGGTACTTTTTATATAAATAGCATGTAATTATACTGGCTACAAATTGCCTAAACTACACATTTTGTAAGCAGCCTATAACCGGTATAAAAATAAAAAATAAAAAACGTTATTTGATAAATTGTATGTCTCTTAATCTTATAGACGGACATACTAATTAAAGCTTAATAACTAAGTAAAAATAATCACACGTAGACAAATGTCTGACACGTGTAAAACTTGCTTACGTCAGTGATATGATAAGCTATGGAAATCTGCGATTCCGTGTCGTCACAGAATGTACCTACTAAAGTAATTATCAAAATAATTGTGAGTGAGTGAGACAATAAAGAGTGGAAGGATAGCATGGTATGAGCATGTGATGCATGTTACTAGGAGATGTATGGAAATGGTAGTGCAAGGAAGAAGGGCAAGAAGCCGTCTGAAAAAGACATGGATGGAGTGTGTAAATGAGGACATGAAAGAGAAATGAGTGAGTGTAGAGATGCCTGCTGATAGAGGAGAGTGGAAGAAGAAAATTTGCAAAGTAAAAGAAAGAGTTTCATAGTTAATGTCGGACTAGTATAAATTTCTTTCCAAAAAAAATATATCTTTCGTTTAACTACGTAACCAAATGGTCTATTTAACTTTTACGCAATTGAAGAACTTCTAATAGCTTTACTGAAATAAAATCGTACACAAAAATCCCTGAATAATAAGTACATCTTTTCATGCGCTAACATTTTGATTATACAAATACAATACAAATAGTTTATTCAGTACAAATACAGGGTTGAAACGTACTATAACTAATTAAATACTAGAGTATAGCTTAGCATAAGTTTACGTTTTGCCATATCCACTGCGCCCTGCGCTAAGTATCAATTTGTTTTGATTTGTATGGTTATCCATCGAAAAACCAATCGCATAGACCGTTTCCCAAATCAGTAATCGGGTCGAATCATATACGGGTGATTACTTTAAATATAACTACGTTACTAAATTAGTAACACAAAAATTACTTTAATAATAAGGCAGCATGTCGTTATAACTTGTATTTAACTTTCGTACTCATTATGCGGTTTTGGTGGTCACTTTAAAAGTTTTAATTAGTAATTATCGTAGGCCCTTTGTCCGTCACCGTTTCATTTTAAGCGGAACTGGAAAACTGCACTGTTTTAAGTTTTTAAGCAAGTCTAAGATATAAGGCTATGTGAAGATATTACTGATTTATTATATAAATAAGTATGATACCTGACCAGTACTGATGTGGAAGATGACCAAAGTGTTGATAAAAGTATGTGAGACGGTTAGGTATACTATATTAGGTCTAGGAGAGAGAATTTATTTTAGTTCGGATAAGCTTAACGTAGACGTCAATCTATCACTATGATGGAAATCAGGAAACTTACTAATATTATTAATGAAAAAGTTTGTGTGTAAATAAGTATGTATGTTTGTTACTTCTTCACGCTCTAACGGCTGCTTCGATTTGCATGACGTTTGGTATGGACATAGCTTAGTCTCTGAATTAGCTCAAAAGGCTACTTTTTAATCCGGCTTTACCTCTTTTATCTATGATTAAAGCGGGTAAAACCGGGGCGGGGCGCAGCTAGTAGAGGATATAAACAGGAAACGTAGGCATCTGTTTGACCATTTCAGGCTTCAACTTTACTTCTTGGTTTCAAATTAAATGTTTTCAGTTAAGAAGATGTTTCCTTCCTGTGTCACACACACTCAAACACGCGCGCACACACATACAATACAAGTACTCTAGACGTCTTGTGTAATCTAATACACTATATTTTACTTACAGTGTAATCTACATAAGTATGTACTTTATCTTACAAAATTGTTAATGTACCTATTCGCCTTGAAGATAAAACAATGCCATGCCATTACCATCGGCTGGTAAGAACAAACGATGATCAACGTATGGTTTTGTTCATATTCTCTCATCCCTACGTCCGATTGAACTTGAGCATCCATCCGTGTAGAGTTATTAGAGCGCAACTTCTAGATTAATTATGAAACAGGATAATATGGTGGCTATTCAGCGGCACACAAGACTAAACTAAATTTAAAGAAGTCTCTATTCATCTTAGATGGCCAGAAAGAGACGGCACGTTCTGAACCATAGTCAAAACAACTAAAATCACGTCAAATGTAGCAAATATAGGCGACTTTAGTACGCACTCACTTGTATCACCTCTAAAACTGCCTGCACTCCTCCATATTTGACGTGATTTTAGTTGTTTTGTATGTGGTTCAGAACGTGCCGTCTCTTTCTGGCCACCTAAGATAAAAAGAGACTTCTTTAAATTTAGTTTAGTCTTGTGTACCGCTGAATCGCCACCAATACCTCCTGTTTTTATCATATACAATTTCAAACAGAAATAGCAGCTGCTATCGGTTATCTCTTTCTGAATAACATAATTCCAGGAAAATCCCGATTTGTCGTAATACGAAAGAAACGGGTCGAGTGTCCATTGAAAATGTCATAGGTCATAGAAGTATTGGAATTATATGTATATTTTTGATACACAATTCAACAAAGTACATTTGCTTAACAGTTACGAAACTGTATAATATCTTGTTGACTGACATGGAATGTATGGAAATGACAGCATTTTTAAAGTCCTGTCAACAATTTATGTCATATACAGGTTATTTTATTAATAAAAGCAACGAAACTAAACATTGAGGAAGGAAATTAAAGTCCACTGTACCGATATTTTGTATAATTTTGCAAACAAACGCTATTAACTTTCCGAGGAAAGAACGCCAAAAACAAGCAACGCATTTGTTGCAAAAAGTTCCTGCCCATAAAGTATCACTGAAACTAAAGCGAAAGTGATTTGTTTCGAAGCAACCATCTTCTATGAGAAGCAAAGTCCAATAGAGAACGTCGTTACATCTAAACTTTTCTACTCTATTGGAACGCGAATGTCGCTAGATTCAAATCTAGGTTTATTAGTTTTTATCCTTTGGTTTGTTGAACCATATGAGAATCTCCAGACACCTTGATTATAAACTATCGCTACCTGTTCTCTGCTACTAAAAGGAAGATAGAATTCATATTTTTTTAAAAATTGCACTACCGCCGAAATACGACAAAAAACATGTGTACTGTACAAACATTTACAAACCACAAGAACTTTGTTTAGGTGAAAAAACTGATCTGGTTGTTCTCTTTCAGGGTTGGCCTCAAAGCCTAGTTATGAGGCAACATAAATCATATGAAAAGAAGTAATGGGCGTATAATGGTCAACGCACAAATCAAGAATCAAATGCAACGAGAAGTCAGGGAGATGGACTATTACACGCGAATAAGTGTAGGAGTTTTAATAAGATTTGATCTAAAACATTCTACAATTTTTTAAATTTATTTTATAGTCCTTACAGCTAGGCATTTGAAAGGCAGTGCGCGTAACCACACGAGTTAGCAACACTCACGCCTCAGAATTCTAAATATCATAGATTTCAATCGCAAGTTGAACTTTAACGGAAACTTTAAGTTTTGACCCTACAGCTTATCATTCAACAATAGCCTTGACTGGAGGTATGTATGCGCTTGGTTGTGTGCGTGAGTTCTGATAAGCGGTCAGTGAGGACTCGTTAGAGCTGCCATTAAAACAAATGTAAAAATGTGTTTTGAACTTTAATATTTTGGTATAAGACTCTGTTGGTTTTAACTTTACAAACGTTCACCCCCATTACAAACCATTCGTTCAAATCTAACAAAAAAAAATGGTACCATTATTTTAAATTTTTCATGAACTAAATATATTCCAAATTTCAGTGCTAGAAGTTCAAAAACAAAAAAGTTTCATTTCAGGACAAAGATTCTTATAGTATAGTAGATAGATAGATAGTAGATGTACTAAGACACTTTAATATTATGACACCTTTAAATATATATAAAAAAGTCGAGTCAAGTTTTCCTTTCTGACGCTATAACTCCAGAACGCACGTACCAATTTCCTGGTAAGTGATATTGAGATCTACGGTGGATCGCGCTTACCTAGAAGGAACCGGTTCACTCTCGCCTTGAAAATCGCTAGATTGTAGTCATTGGGGAACAGGGAATTCTTGTATATTACTGACCTGCAGCGCCTTCAGCATGGGCACCTTGTCCAACAGCTCCTCGTAGAGCTTGCGTTTCTTGAAAGCACTCTTGAGCAGGATGCGGCGGAAGGTGTGGCGGTCCATGGCCCACAGCGCGCCGGGTGTCTGCGCGCGCACGGACGCCGCGCGCGGCATGTTGTACATGAGGGCCAGCTCGCCGAACGAGCCGGAGCCCTCGTATGTGTGCACCACCTGAACCAAACAAGCGAACAGTTCAACTACACTGTGCCGATATCTTTAAGACTTGTAACTTTGGTGTTATCAATAAATTATTTGTATTGTATATTACCTACCTATGGGCATTGCTATTGAAGTGAAAAGGAGTAATTGTTAAGCTAATTTATGCAACACTTACGGTAGGTACTGATACTGCTTACATAAATTGTGTCTACTAGAATATTATGATAATGTTAAATATATACTTATTGAAAGTTATTAATAATAATAGCATCATGAATTAGCAATTATAATAATTTGTTATATGGACAATAATAATGTCATATGTATAATTATCTGTAATGTTTGTATTAAAGGCTATTTTAATTTCATTTCATTTTTATTGTATATTTTATACATATGTGTATAATATAAAAAACAAGCGACGCGAAGGCTATCGGCAAGACCTGGAGCGAGATCAAGCGAGACGCTCAAGACAGACCGGGATGGCGACGCACTGTGGACGCCTCCTGCTCCATCTAGGAGACATAGGACCTTAAGTCAATATAAAAACAAGTCGGGTTTTCCTTTCTGACGCTAGAACTCCAGAATGCACGAACCGATTTCCACAGTTTTGCATTCGTTGGAAAGGTCTCCGTGAGGTTTTTAACAAACAAAATTCAGGGAAAACAACTTTGCAGCGAAACGGAGTTAGCCGGGTTTTGTATAATTTTTCAAACAAACAATCAATTTTCCTAGGAAAGTACGCCAAAAACATGGAACGCATTTGTTGCAAAAAGTTCCTGCTATAAAGTATAAATTACTGAAACTAAAGCGAAAGTCGTCTTCTAAGAGAAGCTAAGTCCAATGGAGAACGTCGTCACATCCAAACTTTAATACTCGATCGGAACTAGAATACCACTAGATTTGAATTCTAGATTTATTGGTTTTTATCCTTTGGTTTGTTGAAGCATGCCACAATCCCCAGCCGGCTTGATTGTAAACTAACGCTAACGATCTCGGCTACTAAAAGAAAGATAGAATGCGAAATTTTACAGAAAATGAAACGACATCTAAAAAAGAAGGCTGAGCAGGAGATTGTCAATTTGGCTTATATTTGTATGTTGATTAGCTCAGAACTATTCAATAGATTTGAAAAAAAAAACTAGTTTTTAGTGATCATTGTAATTGGTCCCATAAAAAATCATAGAGGTGAGTACTGTTTTTTTTAATCGGAGTCGGTTTTCCTGTTTTAAATTGTTCGCCTGTAACGGATGTTGTGGTTTTAGAAGTTTGTATCGGATTCCATTATTTTGTATTGGGTTCCATTACTATCGAACAAGGATTCGCACAAAGCGTTTTGTTTCGATCTACTACATTGTCAGTACTGCGCAGCTTTGGAACTCACTTCCTGAGAAGTACAAGAAGGCAAGCGTGTTACGTCTTAGACCACAGTAAATCTTAACATCAAAAATCAAATAAGCATTAAAAAAGAACAATTTTCTCTAGATCAGTGAAATTACTGGCATTTGTATACTAGAACGCGGAGAAAATATTTCGCGTGGGCATTCTTTGAATATAAATATTTTCCTAATTAATCATGTCTCTCTTTTATTTTCAGATGTCTTATTTATGATTACAGTTTTTTACGTTAAACATTCATAGGGATAAGCTGGGAAATGAGTATTTTGTGGTGAAAGCATGACATATTGCACGGACACGCGCCTAATTAATTATTGGTCTAACGTTGTGCCAGAGTGGGGTCAGACACAAACTGTGTCAGCCCACTGTGGCAAAGGGAAATCATATACAGTGAAACTTGGTTAAGTGGGACCTGGATAAATGAGAAACCTCCATAACTGGTCCAACTCATGCTGAGGTCCCAACACGTTGGCACTGAATTACCTCTGTTAGTGGGACGAGGTAAACCTATATATCTGGGATTTGTTCTTTCGATTTATCATCATAGTTACCTCTATAACTGAGACAGCGAGTAAATTTTATATGCATAAACCTCTGTAACTGAGATAACATTGTTTGTTTACTCATTCTTATTCTACCCACAAATTCCACACGTAATTCCAAGTACGTAAGTACAAATTTTGAGCTAAATGAGACAGATAATTATTTATACCTGTATATCTGAGACACTGGGTAAGTGGAATAACTCTATAAGTGAAACGACATTGCAGGTCCCTTGATGTCTCACTTAACCAGGTTTCACTGTATATCTATTAATTGAATATTCGACTCTTGGTGTATAAATGTGGCCTCCCTAGCCAAGTATTTCGCCTATGCCGAACGTATGATTCAAAGTTATTACTAAGACCATTTTTTTTATTACTTAGACTTTTCTAGTCTATTGCTAAGCTTTCTTCTACCTAGTTAATCACACGCTGGCCAAGTACGGGCGGATGAAACACTTCTTCGGATATTGTGGCCCTCAAACATGTCGGTTTCCTCACGTTGTTTTCCTTCACCGTCAAGCTAGTGCAAATCCACATATAACTTGAAAAAAGTCAATGGAGTATCCCATGCTTAAACCAGGGGCAGTCTGATTGGAAAGCACACTTTTTCCCACTGAGCCACACTGGCTACTTCCCCAGAAGTAATGATAAATAGTTATTAATATAAATAATTAATTATAACTCGCTGAATAATGTTTCATTGTTCTAATCCTACAAACCAATTACAGATTTAATAGGGCATAAAGTTAGCTTAAATAGGGCGTAGTCTAAACGGCCAGGGCAATGCTCCAAAAATATGTAGTAATCTCATCTGGCAAATATATTTGTTTTCGTTATGTCGGTCCGGTGTTGTTTTAATGATTTTAGACGAAGATTAAGTATTCACGTACATCGTGGATCTAATATATATAAAAAAAAAAAACTATTTCGTATATTTCAAACTACAATCTAAATTACACGCCGATGTTCTATGATGCGTTAACATGAACAAAAAATATATCGTGTTGTTATTAGATAATACCAATATAAATTGCGATTTTATTATACTTACATTGGTGTTTCAAATGTCTGTTGTTTTCTAACAATATGAAAGACGTTTTTTATAAGTGGTAAAGTCAAACCGCCTGAAGACTACTGACTTGGCTTTACGACTGCTTGTACTAAGACGAATAGCCGGGACCTACAATTTCACGTGTCGTCCGTCTCACGACAGCACCCAGATGAAAATGCCACTTTAAAAAACGACAGTCTTGGGCATGGTCACCCATCCAAACACTGTCCGCATCGACCGTTGCTTTGCTTCCATGATCGCGTCAGATCACCTTAGCTAGCCGCGCTACAGGCGCTATGTGGATAAACGATTCATGCACTATCAATCTACAATAAATTTGTAAATAGCGTTTTAGGCCATGACCTTTTTATGTCATGAGCTTTCAGTTTTCAAGTCGCTCAAGAGCCTTAATTAAACAGTAATCTTTTCTGGCAGGAATTCGGGATTGCGTGGGAGAACCGAGGATAATCCATTCAATGCCAAGGGGCGGCAATTTGGATCAATTGTGTAAAAATGGATATCAAGTGGACAATAGAAAAACATGTTTTGTTGGATTAATAATAATTTTGTTGAGTATTATAATTATCTATACTATAAGACTCTTTGTCCTGACTCATCTATAGACAACGCAGAGCCCAAATGGTTGGTCCTAGGGTTATGAAATTTGGGGGGTGTATTTGTTTTAGTATGTAGACGCGTACTAAGAACGGATTTTTGGAAATTCTACCCCTAAGGGGGCGAAAAAGGGTAAATCAGTTTGTATGAAACTTCTTTGTTTTTGAACTTTCAGCAATAAAATTTGGAATATGTATAGTTTATGTAAAATTAAAAATAATGGTATCGTGTTTTTTTGCCAGAGGTGAAGTAAGGGTATGTAATGGGGGATGAAAGTTTGTATGGAAAATTCTTTATTTATCAAGTTAAAGTCTTGAAAGTTGCTATGGTAGTAGATGATTAAATGGTTAAATTAAAATTATATTTTTTTGCCAGGGGTTAACTAAGGGTTTGTAGGGGGGTGGGGCTGAAAGTTTGTTTGAAAAATTCTTTATTTATCAATTTAACAGTCTTGAAAGTTGTTTTGGTTGTAGTTTATATGGTGGTTAAAATAAATTTGTAATGAAATTTGCCAGGAGTGCATTAAGGTATGCCATTGGGGTTTAAAGTTCAAAGGGAAAGTTTTGTGTTTTTGAAATTAAATAATTCTGAATTGGAATTTAAGTATGTGGTTTACTTAGTGTGGTATGGTTCACGTATTCTAATTAATTATTTTAAAATAATGGCTGGGAGAAAACGATCTTATCTGTCGCATCATCACCAAAGTAGCTAAAACAGAGATTAAATAGATCTCAGGAATCGAAAGCGGAAAGACAGATGCGGCTCATTTTGATATCGTAGCAATGTAATGTTTATATAAAAAATTGGCACGGGAATAGGATACCATATAATTTTTCCACAGGTTACGCGAAAAGCGACCTACACGCGGGCGGAGCCGCGGGCAACCTCTAGTAATATATAAATATTAGGACATATTTCACACACGGCTGGTTAGCCCCATACTGAACCATTTCTAGTTTGTATTATGGTTGGAACGCAACTACATATAGATACGTAAATACTTTATATCGATATACATATTTAACACCCAGACCGACAGCCAACAAATTAAAATCGAACCCGTGATCGTCTGGTTGGCAGTCCGGCATGGTAACCATTACGCCAACGAGGTCGTTAGATAATATAATACCCTGTTAATACATCAGTATTTGCTATTAGGAAGTTAGCAGACTAGTTTTTTAGAATACATAAATGGTATTTAGACTAGATGAAATTACCAATCAATCAAGTCCCGATCAGAGTGCCCGGTGGGGAGCTTCTCAAGCACATGTATCGACAACTCATCGGCGTCGTAACGCGTCATTCTTGAAATACTTGATGCGATTGGCTGCCGAAATCACGTGGGGTCACGTCGTAACGCTATTATTGGCTGCCTAAGCATAGGCAGCCAATAATAGCGTTACGACGCCTCTGAGTTAGGAGTATCGATACGATGTTGAGTAGCTCTCACTTATCGAGCATTCTGCAGTCATGAATAGGATATAATATTAGAGTTTATTTAACACATGATTTGATCAGCACATTAAATTAATATGGTTACAAATTATGTATATCCAAAATATGCATATTTTTAAATAGTGCAGTATTTTATTTAAATAAATAATATATTATGACGGGCACATATCAGGTAAAATACACGTACACTAAAATGTATTTATTTGTAGATCTTTGAATTTAGCTAGTGCCACTGCTAAATATTGCTAAGTAGTTAGAATAATATGAGTCCATCATTATACGATTATCACATGCTGGACCAAATATGGGCTATGAGTTTAGTGCCTCTGTGATGCGAAAACTAAGTAGCTATTTGACGTATGTAAGATATAATGACATCATATATTTTTTTAAATCATGAAACCAACTTGTTTGAATACATCATAATATCTAGTACTATGCGAAAATGCTGTGTACTGTGTAGCAAGTTTTCCTCAAACGATCTATTTACTATGAATAAGATCGCTTAATTGTACTTTTACGGAGACCCAGGTGGCTAATTTTACAGTTTCACGGTCGAAGAAAGGAATAAGGCTTGGGGCAGAGCGCTTGGAATTTATTTATATTTAGATAGAGTAGCAAACTGAGATCGAAATACAGATTTTCCAGTATTCACGCTCCACTCCACAATCTGACATCTATACGTTGTTTTTTACCCGCCTGCGAATAAGGTCTAACTGGTTTTTTTTTTCAACTATATTGGTATTATAGGTTTGCGTTTGACCACAGCTTGTCTGGTGTTAAACAATACTATGTCTACAACGTTACATGCCTACCTAGAAAGTACCTATTAACTCTAGATTTTAAGAATCTCAGGAAACAGAGTCTCAGGAAGAGAATTCCTAAGTTATGCAGTCCTCACAAGGAAAGTCGAAGCGAATCTACTTGTGCAAAACTTTGGGATTTCCTGTGCTATGTCTCTTCGCTGAGTTTCTGCTCGTTCTGGTCATCAATGTACCAAAGCTTCACTGATTTGGCCACGTAGATAGGTTGGTATCGGGTCGTGATGTAAAGAGAGCGTACTTGGGACAACCGGGCGGTCACCGACCGGTCGGACGTGCCAAGTACCGCTGGAAAGACCAGGTAGAGTAAGTCCAGCTCCGACTCAAGACCACTTAGTGACAGGAGACGGCACAGGACCGAGGGGAATTGCGTCACTTGGTAACGGAAGCCAAGATCCAGTTCGGGTCATCACGCCAACATAGTTGGTTATGTATGTACCTTCAATAAGTATGAATTGAATTATAAGGCTTTCTGCATCATTATCTATCGTATTATAATGAGTGCATACTAAAAGTAATCGTTCAACGCTAAACAGTGATTAACGATGTGAAAATTAACGCTACTACGTTGTAAAGTACAGTTAACGGCTTTTGTTATTTCAGTGCGAGACCATAAAACGGTGTTTGAAGAAATGAAGCTGTTTAAACACGTACTGCGGAATAAGCTAGTAATACACAGATCTTTTGTAATCTGAATCTAGCTAATAAGCAAATATCCATACCGGAAGATTGGAGAAGCAAAAATTGGTCAATGGCTATTATTCATACTAGGAAAAAGTCTTGCATAGCTTATTTCTTTAACATGTAGCAGTCAGAGAAACCGACTAGATTTTTTTACGACTTTGTATTATTAATATCGCATTTTGCTAATTGCTTAACAGACCTATAAACTGGCGTTTTCAAGTTTTAAAGTACCTACATTGACTAGAATAGTAATCATTTTAACCCGGCGCAAAAACGACGGGATGTTATAAGGTTGACGTGCCTGTGAGTATGTTTGTATCTATAGCATCGTATATGCCGATATTTCAGATTCTCTTATATTATCTACAATGGATAAACCGATTATTATTTCGTATTTATTTTTGTTGAAAGGGTGTGTTCTAAGCTATGTTTGGTGAAAATCGATTCAAGATGGCCGCCAAGACAAATATGGCGGATGACATATTTTTAAAAAATATTTTAATGTTAGCTGACCCGACTAACGTTGTTTTCTCGAATTAATTAAAACTGTTTCAAGAAAACTGACATGACATGAATATGTACCACCTACTTTACAGGTGTTAGTGGCTGAACAAGATAGAGATATAAATCAGTGTTTAGAAATACGCAACATTTGGTTTACATGAGGTGATAAAATAGAAATAAATACGTGATTCGATCGTGTGTTCTGGTGAATTAAGTCGTGTCTGCTAATTTATTAATTAACAGTATTAATAGCTAAATACGCTTTACTGCGTAACCTACGTCAATTCTGGATTAATTAATATAGTCTATCGGTAACATCGGTTTTTATCCTAAAATCGGGTCGGTAACCTACTGAAAAATAAATAAAAACTATATACGTACTTAATATATCATAAATCTATTTCATAATAATATTGCACGTACAAAACGTCACAAATCAAGATATTTACGATTACGTTGATACGATTATGTTATTGCACGCGGTGACCGAATGTTTTTTTTTCAGTCAGATTTACACACACAATATCGAAAAATTGGAATAACACAATTAATTTTAAAACAACTCTGGATGTTTATTATTAATTTACTTAACAACACAACGTCTATGACAGCATAAGCATATAGGTATAAGACGGCAACTCCGAAAATGAAATTATAAATAGTTGACTAGCAAGACATTTCATACTTAAAAATATTTTTTAAGCAAAAATCTTTCGTTTTTTTTTTAATGTTTTAAGCTATACAGCTAGGCATTTGAGCAGCTGGGCGCTTAACCACAAGTATCAGTGACACTGATTGAAGGTTAAATAATTTCAATCGTATACTACTAATAATCATGATTACCGAAAAAAAACACAACATTCTGTAAAGTCTGCGATAGTTCGCTGTTTGATAGCGTGTCATTGGTGCGAATCGCTAACGCAAGCGTCATCCGACGTCATTTTATAGTAGAGAGCAAAGGTAGCAAGATGAAAAAGGATTTCGTGGAAGATCGCATGCGGCGAAGCCGAATAGACTACCATTTGAGCTTACGGTGAAAATCGGAAACAGGAAAAATTATCAGAGAAAAAAAACACAACATTTTGTGAAGTTTGGGATAGTTCGCAGTTTGATAGGGAGACTTTGGGGCGAATCGCTAGCGCATGCGTCATCCTGACATCATTTTGTAGTGGAGTGCAGAAGCAGCTAGATGAAAAAAGTTTTTTGGAAGACATTATACGAGTAGCAAGTAATGAGAATTGCGACGGAGGCGAATGGGAAACCGTTTGAGCTTTTGGCGATTGTAAGAAACAAAAGTCGCGTATCTTGATTTTCGCGTAGAAAACAGTCACACTTACTTATTATTAAAAGTTGGAATGAGTCCAACAGACTACAAAATATTAAGATGCCTTACGTGAACAGTTTACAATGTTTAAAAGTCATATTTACCTGACGCGTATATGAAAACTAGCTGACCCGGCAAACGTTGTTTTGCCTTAATAAAAAAAAACTAAATATACAGTAGCCGATTCTCAGACCTACTGAATACGCATATAAAATTTGGAAAAAATCGGTCAAGCCGTTTCGGAGGAGTACGGTAACAAACACTGTGACACGGAAATTTTATATATAAGATGAAGGAACAAAAATAACGCAGGCCAAACTCTTCCTTTAGTTAAATCAAGGTTATAAGCGTCAGCATCTTCCAGTATTAAAAAAAGAAGAGATGACAATAGATATTCGTGTAAATAAAATTAAAACTAAGTTTACTGTTTGAATAATCAAATTTAGAAGCATCTTGTTATGTTAACAAATAGCACCATTCATTGAAAGCGACAACCGTGACCAAGTAGATTTTCACGATACCTTTTATAGTGAGACCCGTGTAATCTAGTTAGTTTTACTGTTTGTGTATATTATTTTGTTATAAAATATGTTTTGATTTATTCTGTTTAACTGTGTTGTGACTCAAAATAATGAGAGCGCTGTGGGAGGTAATTAGGTCAATGTGGGTTCAAACACACCTTTTTAAACAATACATTTAGATATACGAGTATGGCTTGAAAACTCTCGACACCAGTGCTTGGCCACTAAGCTCATACGAAGAAGAAGTACGTGAAGAAAGTATTACATCACTACAACATTCACAGCTGTCGCGGGTCGAACCTCGACTAGATTGGCACAGGCCCGAGGCAGATGGCTTGAGAGGAGAGAGACCTATACCCAATAGTCTTCTTCTTCTTCCTATGAGCTAAGTGGCTAAGCTCTGGTGTCGAGAGTTTTCAAGCCGCCCTAGGCCTCTGACATAGAAGACAAAAATAAGTATTTAGTGTACTTCCGCTATAATGACTTGGCTTAACGACTGCTCGTAAGACTAACAGCCGGGACCTACAATTTAACGTGTCATCCGACCCACGGCCAGGCAGTGCCATAGAATAAGATTGTGGATGATGATGATAATCGTGATTCCTGCCGCAATTTTTTTACTAATGTACGAATAATTAAATAATAATTTCTCAGTAGGTACTGCATAATAATAAATGTTGGTTAGTCTAGAACCTAAATATACGTTAAATACACCGTAAAACTAAATGTATCATTTTATTAGCAACCAGCACCGCCCTACGGAGTCGATAACGTTAATCCGGGATATCAAGAAGCTTACGCGCTATCCCGAGACTAGCCTAACCATAACTAACTAACCAACCCAACCAACTAACCGTACACTGCCAACTCTTGCTTTATATAATAGTATTACTTTTATTCTTAGTTCAGCATAGGTATTCTGACTATATTACGATTTTGATGTACAAACCAAATTGGAAATCCTACCAATATAACAAATGCGAATGTTTGTGTGTGTGTTAATTACTTCTTCACGCTCAAATGGCTTACCCGATTTTGATGAAATTTGGTATGGAAATAGATAGAATAGACCTTGGATTAACACATAGGTTATATTTTATCCCGAAAACATTTGATTCCCGTGGGATGCGCAAATGTTTCGTTTAAAGAAGAGCAAGAGGACGCCCGAAAACGACATGGATGGATTGTGAGAATGAGGACATGAGAGAGAAAGGATAGAGTGTGAAGATGACGTCTGATAGAGGAGAGTGGAAGAAGAAGATTTGCTGTGCCGACCCCACCTAAGTGGGATTAGGCAAAGAAGAAGAAGAAGGGATGCGTAAATAACTTCAAAATCTATGAGACTCATTTACGCTTAAACGCCTTGACAGATTTTGATGAGATTTACTAAGATACTATATACTAGATAGAAGATAGGTTAGACCTTGGGTCAACACATACGCTACTTTTTATCTCGAAGCAACTTCTTTTTTATCCTGGAATAACGAGTGTAAAACCGCAGGGCGCAGCTCGTAAATAATACGTAAACAATGCGATATGTTTGTAATCCGTGTAAAGCCAGTTAGTTATACTAGTAGTTGCATGCCACCTATCTCTTATATCTCCCGAGCTTACCAACTGTCAGATAATGTATTGTACGTCACATCACACATTCTTGCGCGACGTCATTCGGACCTCGCTCGATATTAGGTAACGTACACATTGAAGATTTCTGTCGTTAGGACAAGCGTTAAGGACGTATGTACAGTACATACTACATGGAGGTATACTGAACTCTTCACGACAGAACTTGGTTTAAACCAAACAATACCGATTGATTGAAACTTGGTTCAATCGAACTAAAGGGGAAGTGCTTTCTTAATTACACGCTTTATATTAGCTTCACCTGTATGTTTGTAACCGACTTCTTTGGGCGCGATTTTGACCCACTTTAAACGGCCAGATTTCGTTGAAACTTTGTAGATTTATTGAGGACCGATGACAATACACTAATTTGATAAAAAAAAAAAATTTTTTGTAATTTTGTTTGTATGTTTGTTTGTAACCGAATTCTTTGGGCGCGATTTTGACCCGATTAAAAAGGCCAGATAAGCGTGTTTTTTAGTTGTTTTAAACTACTATTATAATAATATCTTTATTGTACACCTTATTATTGACACAAAAACAGCGATTGTGTATTATGTGACACAAAAACAGTGTTACAGTTACATAGTTAACGAATTGCGTACATAAACGGCTATCTTAAATGAGTAGTTACTATCGTTATCAGTATTTCTATTACGATGTTCTCCTATTTGTATTTTAGGAGAAAGATCTCTAGTTGTAGTGATCACTAAGCTTTTGACGGAAAACGATTTCAGTTTCAGGAGTACTTTGATAACATTATAACACACGAAAATCCGACAAACAAATAATACTAATAATTAAGATATAAATCATTATTTTGATCAGTTGTGGACGTTTTGTAATTCGAACATAACAAGATCGAGCATCGGTAGAAACGATGGCATCAAAATTTCTAACTGTATGTAAACGCGACTTTATATTTCGCTCGTTTTATTGTGTTTAGCGGGTTGTTAGACAGCCAGCGTTAGAAATATATACGAGGTTTCACGATTTATGAGCTGTTCGGGAGCCCTTTGATAGTTTCACTTCGCGGAATATTACTAAAGAATTTGCTACAAGAATAGTTGGAGCGCTCGCGGTTTGCTACAAAAGTTTTGGGCTGTCTTAATATCTATGAGTCATTCAATATTTAGGAGCTAGGCTCTTGTCCGTGGAGTTTTTTCCAGGTAGTTCTATCTTCGGCCAATTCCTTGATCTCCCTATACGACATGACTTTCGCTTTCTTAATTTGGAATGTTTGTCTAGGTCTTCCTCTTCCTCTCCTGGCTTCTATCTTTTCTTCTATGATATTTTTAATGAAATTGTCATGTCATATAAGATGGCCTCCCATCTTTCCTCTTCTGTTGTTGATTTATTATGCTTCTTTGTTCTTGTACTAGTATGAAAACTTATGGTATTTTCATAAAGCTTACGTATACATTTACCTAGATTTTTCAACTTTTACTAAATTGACGAGCAAAATGTATGTACGAGTAACTTCAAACCAAATATAGTTACTATAAAAGAAAGATAACACTTCATTACACAATAGCATGATATCTACTTTTCATATTCATAAAATGATTCCATGGACGCAATTGGGTTGGTGAAAATAGTTTTAGAAATGACTCCCCTGGTGAAGCTTATGTGGGTTGGAAAGGTTTCGGAAACTTATTTGTTGTATTTTTTGTTGCTATGGAGAGGCTAATAAAGCTGGTTTCTCCTGCTATGGTACTACAGGTTCAATAAATCAATAAAGGAATGGCTACTGTTATTATACAGTGCATATTTTAAATTATTATAGATTGATAATTTGAAGTGAATAACCACTTGTATGTGGAAACACCGGCTCCCGGTATAAACACATTTTCGCAACTGTTGACATACCTGGAGCCGGTGTGGGTAAAATTAAAACTTGGAACTTGGACTTTTTTTTAACAGATAATACTAAATGGGCTAATGTCATTCAACATACGAACGAATAATTTTCTGCATTTTTTCTTTACATCTTGTAAAAAAAAGACTGGGTCGACGGCTCTAAAGTCAGTTGTAGAAGCAACTCGAAGCCTTCGAAACCATGTATGTAATTGCCATTAACTTCCTATTACGGAGTCAAAAATATGTACAATCATCGATGACATACACCACGCATCGAGTAAAATACGGAAAATTATACAATTAAAATTAACAACCTCATTTACAACACAAAACATTCCCAATTGGCGTGTTAATTATTGTCTTCGTATAACTCTTGGCAACAGCGCGCATCTGTCTAAACTTTTTGCGGGAATCAGTTTTTCCGCCGACAATTTTTCGAGTAAACGTAAATATACGTTTTTGCGTAACGGACGCATATGATGACGTAAATATACGCGTGGGTATACTAGGTCCGCGTTCGCAAACGAATTAAATTCACACGGGTGAAACATTTCATCACTTTTCTAAATACTCCTAAGGGATTATTAATAAAATGGTTTACAATTACTTGAAATGTAGTGAAATATACACGCACTCCATTCATCTGGATATATAAAATATTACAACACGCAAGTGGCAAAATGTCGTTTTCGAACAGGGCCTAAATATGATGAAATAACGGCTAAATCCGCTGCATAATCCTGGTTTGAGCAAAAAATGGACGCTGGACTTATCTATCTACGATCAATGACAATCAGATTTGTATTCAATGTGTCGCGTAAATTTTCAGTAAAGTCCGCAAAAAAAATGTATTCTATTTTTGGTTGGTCGGTCGGTATTCGGAAGCCTAGAGCGAAAAGGAATATGAAACGAGGTTTTGTCAAATGAAGTTATGATTATGACCGGCTTGCAGCTATCCTGAACCGCGTTGGACTAATTTCATGTTATTACAGTGCGAGGAAAGTTCAGAATAGTTCAGTTCAGTATTCCGAGCGATATTGAGCGTGGCTTTGAATAAAGGTCATTATTGTTAGAGAACTATGCATTGTCGGGTACAGATATACATTAAGCTTATCATACTCGTACCTATATTAGAAAGTAGAAAGATATTTTTAAATTTAGAACATTTTTTTGTGTTTTGCAAATGGATAAAAGTGCTGTTCTGTACCCAGCTATTTGTCGTTGAATAAAACATTTTGACCTATACATATACATTATACTTTTCTCTTTCTAGTAATATTAACTTGCGCTTCGGTGTGAAAACATCCGCTGCACTAGCTTTACATTGAAGGAAAAAATCGTGAGGGCACCGACATGTTTGAGGACCACAATACCCGAAGACAGTGTGTCCTCCGCCAACCCACACTTTTTTTAAATTATGAATAGGCTTACGTTTGACCGGAGCTTGTTTGATGTTAAGCTTTACTGTGGTCTAAGATGTATCATGTTTGCCTAGAAGGAACCTATTTACTCTAGATTTGAAGAACCCCAAATTGTACTTGGCCAGCGTGATGGATTATATATATAGCCTGTATCTCTGTCCAAAGAAAGAACACAGAGCTACAGATACAGGGCCCCTGCGGTGGAACGTATAGAAGGCTGCATACTCGGCCCCGGGGATTCAGAATGGGTAGTCACAGCAATATATTTTTTAATCAGCTTCCTTACCCCATATTCCCTATATTCCTATTCCTACCATTCCCTTCTTTCTTTCGTATTTAATTTAATTGTATTACCAAAACGTATGGTACATCATTGTTACCGCATAATACCTATGAATTAGCTCATGCCTAAAGCTCACCGCGAGAGCATGCGATACCAGTTTATTCTTAGTGCAGGGTTCGCAGGAGCAGCGATTAACAATTTTTGTTTTACATGTGTTAGTGTAAAAATACAAATGTTTTTGTAATGTTTTGATTAATAACATGTTTTGTATTTGTATTTATACTTATACTAGTAGAGTATGTAGCTGACCCGGCAAACGTTGTTTTGCCTCAATTAGGGGTATGAAAAATAGATGTGTAGCTTATATGACACGTTCGTAGATTTACCATAGCAGCGCCATCTATTGATTACTTACTCAACCCAGTCGAAAGGTATCGACATCTGTTAGAATCATTTAGAGTTAACAGATAATTGTGACTGTCAAATAACAGACAATAATTAGCAATAAATTAAAATTGCGACTATAATTTGAGATTTAAACTATCCTATCTCTCAAGTTGGATCGATCTGCACATGGTGTGCGAATTTTATTATAATCGGTTAAGAGCTTTATTTAGGAGTCCATTTAGGACAAACATTGTGACACGAGATTTATATATACGAGGGTGAATCAAAAAATTCTTGGAATCAATATTAAAAAATGCAAAGATTTAAATAATAATATTTTATTTTTCTACATAATCTCCCTCCAATGCAATGCATTTAGAATAACGCGTTTCTAACTTCCTTATTCCTTGTGAAAAAAATTATTTTCTTGACTCTCGAAAAAGTCCTCTACGGCAGCTATGACCGCGTCATTATCGTGAAATTTTGTTCTACGAATTTCCTCTTTTAATTTTGGAAATAAGTGAAAATCACTTGGGGCTAAGTCCGGAGAATATGGTGGGTGGTCAAGGAGATTGAAGCCAGCACAGTGGATTGCGTTGAGCGCAACTTCCGATCGATGAGCAGGAGCGTTATCTTGAAGGAACAACACGCCCAACGACTGTCTTCCACGACGTTTTTCTTTAATCGCTTCACGCACTTTCGGGATTAAATTTGCATAATAGGGTCCAGTAATCGTCTGGCCTTTTGGCATGTAATCAATAAAAAGGATTCCTTCACTATCCCAGAACACAGAGGCCATAACTTTGCCAGCTCGAAATTTCTTAATGGATGGAGAGGATGGTCGTTTCCAAGACATGCTTTGTCTTTTAATTTCAGGATTAAAATGGTGGACCCACGTTTCCTCCACGGTGACAAGTCGACGGCAAAAATTATCCGATTCACGCTGGAACATTTCGAGATTACGCTTGGAAATTTCCAAACGTCGCTTTTTGTTTTTGTCGGTTAACATTCGTGGCACCCATCTTGCAGACACTTTTTTGAACCCCAGTGAATCAATTAAAATGGATTGAACGCTACCAAAAGATATCTTTAGGATCTCAGCTATATGTTTTATAGTCATTCTTCTGTCTTCCAAAACCAGATTCTCAACCTTTTTGACATTTTCTTCTGTAACGGAGGTTGAAAGCCGCCCAGAACGCGGGTCATCTTTACAGCTTGATCTACCTCTTTTAAATTCAGCCACCCAGTACGCAACCGTAGAATAGGGTACAACATCACCCCGTAATGTCTGCTGAATGACCAAAAAAATTTCCTTCGTAGACATTTTTTTCATACTGAGATATTTTATCACCGCACGTAACTCACTTTTATCCATAATTTTAACTTTTTAGCAACTCGTTGCACAAAAAAAAATATTACATGCGAACGAACTGACAAAAACAAGTGACAGTCTGCATAAATATAGTGTGATAGACACTCTTTAATTTGAATATCATACTTGATCCAAAAAGGTTTCATATATATGCATTTCTAAGAACTTTTTGATTCACCCTCGTATTAAGATATAGTAATGTTAAAACGTACCTTCTCGACGCGATCATCCCCCGCGACAATGACGTCGAAGGAGCCGTTCTCGATGACGTAGAAGTTGTCCCCGTCATCGCCTTGCCGGATGATGTACTCGCCGGGCTCCGAGCGCTTCTCGAACATGGCGTCTAGGACCTGCCGACATCACGATACATTAACCTTCAGAACAATGGACAAATAATAATTATACAATCCGAGGAGAAAAAAGAACTTTAACTAAATAACTTAGTTAAAAAAAATGGCCAAGTGCGAGGTTGGCTCGCGCATGGAGGGTTTCCGTACAATTGTTGTATGGGAACCTCTCTCAAATCATTATTTTATCATTTAATTTGACAGTCAATATACATTTATATGTATTGTGAAAATTTGAAGTGTCTAGCAGCTACCGTTATTAATATATAGAAAAAAAACACATTGTATTGTAACTATGGGGACCCCCTTAATTTTTATTTTTTATATTTTTAGTGTTTGTTGTTATAGCGGCACGGGAAATACATATCTTGTGAAAGTTTCAGCTTTCACGGTTTCTGAGATACAGCCTGGAGACAGACAGACAGCGGAGTCTTAGTACATAAAAGGGTTCAGTTTTTAACTTTTAGGTACGGAACCCTAAAAAGGAACTTCTCAAAATACGTTTATATCTATACCAATATTATAAAGAGGAAAACTTTGATTGTTGTACTAGCATATTTTTAAATATCCTATAATACAGCGCTTCAGTTCAAATTTAACGCACGTTAGGTAACGTCTAGATTTTGCCTCGTTAGATTAAATTTTATATTAGAAAGATATTATTTCAATTACTTCAGAAACCGTCTTCATGTACAACTTGGATAGTGTGTAGGTCCCATTGACCTTCTCAAATGTGTACCTTAGTGCAACAAATATAGCCAGGAATACTTTATTACGTTTGAGGTAGATATTACGGCAAAGGGCAGAGTTCAGCGGAACGCTGCCTACTTACACTACACCTTCCTACAATATGATAAGTATTGCATAGTTTATAAAAAGGTTTTAATGGTTTAAAGGTTGCAATATTATTGCATAGTTTATAAAAAGGTTTTACTTCTTCTAACATAGTAAGTAGATACATACAGTGCAAACTCTATGTAACGACACTGAAGGGAATGTGCATTTTATAGCGTTATAGAGAGTGATCGTTTAATGGAGATAATGTATAATTGTATGAAAGACACGCTAAACCAACTAAAGCCAATTGATTTCAACGCTTTACAGAGTTTGTCGTTAAATCGAGTGACGTTACATGTATACTTTTTTTTGAGTACACAATAAAGTCTGTTCTGTATTCTGTAATGTTTTTAGACGTTCTGTTTTTAAGACACCTGTGCCAGTAAATTACATACCATTGGACAGTCTTAGGTAAACTACATAATAATAAACGAGACATGCAAAGTTTTAAACAAAACACAATTCCAAAGTTCAAGGCAGATGTAAAATTCAATAAGTATTAAAAACTAATCGTGGGAAAGTTTTTATTTAGTACACGATAAATAATATACAATTTTCCGCCAACGTCATTGGTGCAATTAACTAACTACTTTGTGCTCAAAACATCTTAGCTAAGGCTACACTATTGTGTGTCTCTAGTTTCATCGATGTAAAATATTTCTAACTTCTGCGTTTCTGCTTACACGTTGTTGATTGAAGCGTTCAGTTTCAAACTACGTATTTCATAGAATCTGTAAAATTTCGTGAAGGAAGTTGCGTAGCTCAATCAACATCCGAGCTGTTGCCAACCACTAATGGTTTGCTGATTTAAATTAAAATAAAAGCCAACAAATCTGTGAGCCACATTGCCTAAAATTTAAATTAGGAAAGCTATACTACGGATTTCGGACGATATCATTTCAACAAAATGCAAAGAGATCCATAAGAAAAATACGATAGAAGTATTTCCATGACTAATAGAATTGATTATTTACTCGTATATATATATAACTAGCTGACCCGGCAAACGTTGTTTTGCCTTAAAAATTATTTCTAAATATACAGTAGCCGATTCTCAGACCTACTGAATACGCATATAAAATTTGGAAAAAATCGGTTAAGCCGTTTCGGAGGAGTACGGTAACAAACACTGTGACACGGAAATTTTATATATAAGATTTATTTTGGAAAAAAAATATCATGTCAATAATGGCCAAACATTATTTTTGTTTCTTTTGAAATTCCCATTCAGGGTGCGGATGATTTCTGTTATCGCATGCCATAGAGACCGAATGCTGCCTGTAATAGTTCGTTAGTCCATTAGACTCGCGTAAGCGAGCTCCAAACTAAGAAACTTGTTACTAGTTAGTTTATTTTAATAAGCGATGAAAATGTCCGTAATCCTTACGAACTATTGATCATGTTCTTCGCTTATATACTTATACTTTAGTAAAGTATTGGAACAGTACGTGGAACCTGTAGCCGTCCGCGTCGAGGGGAATCGTTGATAGAGACTGATCTAACGACCACTGAAAATAAGCCACAAGAATTGCTAACTAAACAAAATACACACCTAACTATATGGCTGGTGAGAGCGCGATAAAAAGAAATATTGGAAGCTACGCAACCTACGCATGAAATATGTATGGACAGCGTCAACTACGTGCCAGGAAAATAAAGACAGAAATTACATGCCAATTAAGTGCATCCGTTACTTTCATTGTAAGTAATTAATAATACCTAGTAGATATGGAATAAATAGAACACACGCTTCGGTATAAAAGAATTAGTCCATTTAAAAGGACATGTCTAGCGCGCAATCTAAAACCAAAAACAAGGCCTTATTAGATCCTAGCTATTAAACACGAGCGGACTTGAAGGCAAACAATGTTCAAGTTATTAAAGTAAGTGCTTACAACTAAGTAATTTCTCGAGAGTCACGTCTAACATGTGATCTAAGAACAAGTTATCGTGTGTAGGTCGGTAACAAAGCTTGGCCTTGCTTGCAACTAGCATTGCCCTCTCCAGGGCCGCTTGTCTATCAACTATTAATACTAGTTACCTAGGCATTTGCTCGGTGCGTTTATGTCTGCTTTGTACATTCTCGGGAACTTAATGGCTAGGGGAAGATTGATTTAGCTGACCTTTCTATGATTTGATATACGAAGGTGCAGGCGAGTAAAGTTCTAACTTATTTGATTGATTAATAGGGATGTACTTTCCATTCCATTAAAGTGGCTCACATTTTTTCTATATCAAAGTTAAAACTGCCTTTGATCAATCCTCTATTTATTTTCTCTTTCCATACCAAATCTAAATAGTACGTCACGTTATAAGTCCAAAATTGAGTGGTTTTTTATAATCGAACGCCTGCGGAATATTTGACAAATAATAGACGGATGGGGTATTTTTGGTCGCTGCTATATCATGAAATTAAATACAATTTCGTGACTTCAGATCCAATAGCCTAGCATATACCAATCTCCTCTGATTTTGGTGTCACGATCGAAAGTCGGATCCTGTAAGTTGTATTAGGCTTACCTGTTGCATCTGCTGTGCGTCAAGCGAGCGGAACAGCAGGATGCCCCGCACGGCCTCAGCCAGCCGCTGTCGCTGCGCGTCCGACTTCGGGAACACCGCCGGCGCTCCTTCGTCCGAGTCATCTTCCTCCGGGTCGTATGTCTCCGCGAACACGGACTTGCGGCGGTTGTTGAAGCGCGCCACTGGCGGCTCTGTCATTGGAAAAGCGGTCTTAGTTTAATGCAATAAGATGTATCTTTAATTGGCGTCAAAGTTGTCTGGTTTGTAGGTTTTTATAGATTTTCGGCGGTTGTTGAATGTGGCATCTACTGGGGTTTTAGTTGTTAGGAATGTCTGCCGCTTTCCAGGGAAGTTTAGCAATATGGTTCCGTTGGTACCCTTAGAGTTCGGAACTCGTAAAATTAAACAGAATATTTAAATATCAAGCTGCACTGATTTATCACCATTGGTCTATTGCATCTACGAGATGATTTCGTGTAGCATTCGGATGGTTAATAAATCTGCGCTTATGGCTGAAAAGGCCAACAGTCCGGTCTTATTTATGGCAGGTAGAATTAAGTTAACAGGCCTTCTCTAGAACTTACACTGTGAGTAAGACTTTTTTAAACATAGTAATGAGATAGATCGAAAATAGCGACCTGTGGGTGGACAGCCGGGTCATTTACATTGTGCATCCTGTTTGAATATATACCGCCAGACCAGAATATTGATAAGGTCGAATACGAAAGCCGATTGTTTAAAGTTTTGGGATGAATAAATTGTGAAAATAATAGTTTTAAACAAACAAGCACCGAATCGCTGTAAGATATTTTCTTACGCGTATTATCAAATGACCTTTATATCAATTTCAATGATAAAAATGTACATGTTTTCTGATTGATACAGCGTTTATCGGATAGTTACTACTGACGTAGGTCAGATAGCACCGTATGCGAGTGTATTTTCTTTGAAATGCGATTAAAGTCATGGACAAACGTTTAAAGACGGAGCTAGCCGGCGCCGTGTCAGATTCCTTCATAAAAAGCAAATATCGCGGCAAAATAGCACTAAATTAAAATTAATGTTTGACGTCACCGGCACAAATGCTCCCGCCGTATACACGAATAGCGTGTTTCGTAACGCAACGCATCTCTGGACAAGACTTATTTCCCAAAACTGACGAGTCGACCGACGGCGGGAGACGGGACATTACCCCCTAATCAAAAAACCACTCTCATAATACAGCGCATTAATCAAATACATTGACCTCGTGACAAAAATAAGCAACACCTGTTTTTGTTCACGTAATTTGCTTACCAACTCTCGATCGCCGATGTCTATTTATAGGAAAGCCATGTACATTGCATTAGATTTTCACAATAACAGAGAGGGAGGACAAATCACACGCGTAAAACCAGCCCATTTGCAAGCCTTTCATCTCTGCTCGAAGCTAGGGCGTCCGTCCGATACCATAACATGGTAAATGGGTTATAGGAAACTGAGTTAAGCCTTGTTTGTCGGAAATACAACCTGTACCATCCTTTGAGTTGTATTCAAGTTTTAATACATTGAGTGGAAGTTTATTAACTTATGGAAGAAAGGCTCGGAACGTACGCAAATACCATTAAGGGAGCGAACAAATGAACGTCACTTGATGTAGGTACAAGAATGACATTATATTATTAGACCAAATATCCATTACCATTTAATAGCGCAAATATTATTCAAAAGTTACAAATAAGATTACAGAAAATACGGTGTAGAACTGTCTGAAAAACGAAGTAGATCGGTCTATTAAAAAGTTGGCACAACATTTATTGTTGAAAAAGTTGTGCAACTAATTATGTAGTACAAATGGGAAATAAACGGCAGTAGCTTAATTGTAATAATCGGACGCCCTATCAGAATTGTAAGTTGATGCGACTGCGTGTGTGAAAGCGAAAATTTACTGAGGTGCATGTTAAATGTTATTGTAGATTTCCTTCTCGGAAACTTGTTCTTGTTCATTTAATTATATGCCCCTATAAAGTTTAATTTTAACTGTTATAACAATACAAAGGTAAATTGTAGTTAAACGACTACCTATATTATTATTGTAAAATCACTATAATGTTCTATATAATTTGGCTATGTAAGTGCTAAACACAGCAATGGGTAGCTCACATTTACTGAAATATAAAAGCAGTTAAGTGTACGAAATAGCAATATCATAATAGTTAATAATGGAAACAAAATATTTTATCAACTTTGAAAATGGTGTCATGTATGGACCAATACCAATTTGGTAAAATATGTTTAGCCAAAATACTTGTGTTATTTGTTAACTAACTTTTATGTACTTGATAATCTCAACTATTTTCAGATATGCAGGCCAAATTCGATAAGAATTTTAGAATTATATGTGACCCAAAATGCTATTACCGTCAGTATACTGTGGCCATGATATAATATGTACCTATGTACTGTGTATCAGAGAAAGGACCCAGTTAGTTGTGCCAAGCTATTTAATATGTGAAGCATGCTATATGTGTTCACCAGTTTCTTCTTAGTAGTGCCCTACCATAGATACATTTTGAAATGTGTTGTATATATGTATATATATATATGTATTGACTTGTATGAATGACTTATTTGTTAATGTGTTTTTTTTTATCTGACTTTATAAATGCCATGTAATGAAATCTATCTATATAACTATCACTATCAATTTATGGGCCAATGACATAGATATATGGGCATATGTATTGGGAAGATTTTGTTGTTTTATTTTATTATTTATTTATTCCTTTATTGCAGGCAATTAGAGGCCCATAAAATACAATACACATATAAATATAAAACAATAAGTATAAACTAATACACATTTTAAAATAATAAACTTAATAACTTATTGCACACGAAGTGATGTCGTGTTACGCTGCGATAATTAATATGTCATAAGTCATAAGTGTTTGCTGGTTTACTCTCACTGAAACCTATTATAGAAATGAACTCGCGTCTTCGCGCTTCATCATACACAAGCAGCCCACTATATGTTCTCACTGCTAGGACTCAGGCATTCTTTTACTAGAAAAGAGATATAGGCCATAATCCACCACGCTAGCCAAGTGCGGATTGTGGTCCTCAAATGTGTCGAGAGTGCAAATTCACACATTGTGTGACATATAACTTGAAAAACAAGTCATTGATTGGTGGGTTGGGATCGTGTCATCATCATTTCAAACAAAATGACAAAAACTGAACATTGAAAAATATTCAACATTATTTAAACACACTTAACATATTACATACCATGTATACTACTAGAACTGACATTTTCTTCCATCACAGCCATCCATCTCATATTTTACTGAACAATAAGTTCTAAAGATAAGGCACTGATTTATTCCCCAAAAACTGACAGCTTTACATTAAGGTGAAATCTTGGATTAATCTAGTAAGCTGTGATAAGTCAGTGGTTTGTATCTATGGCCATGACATCACTAGCAGGTGTTTACTTCAAACTGGTTGCCATTACATTGAGTTTGTAATTGCTCTATTTTGATCCACTGAGGTTTTGCTGAGATTAAACAAAACCTTTAATAACAACATGACGACCTTGTTGGCGTAAAGGTTACCATGCTGGACTGCTAATTAGAAGGTTCCGGGTTCGATTCCCGGCCCGGTCAAATTTGTTGGCTGTGGGTCTGGGTGTTAAATATGTATTTATATATAATATGTATGTATGTATATGTAGTATATCAGTTGTGTTAGCAACCATAATACGAGCTAGAAATAGCTCAGTATGGGGCTAACCAACCGTGTGTGAATGTGTCCTAATAAAAAAAAAAAAACTAAAAACCTTCAAAAAATAGTTTTGTTGTTAAGTAATTTTTTTTTTTACATTTTCTCTGTAAGTTTTGTTATTAAGATAGATTTTGTTGTTTGAAAGAAACTCTCTACTATAGTAAAACTTACTAAAATGTAGTCACAATTTGTCACATTACTCTGTAGGTTTAACTCATTTGTACAATGAAAGAGTACAAATATTGCTCAAGGTCCGTTTAGCACCTGAACAGATCATATAACTTATATACCTACATTTCTTAGGCCTGTTCTTATACTTCACAATTTTTATTTATTCATAATTTATCAACCTTTGACAACCTCATTGGCGTAATGGTTACTATACCAGACTGCCAATCGGAGGGTTCTAGTTTTATACTTGATATGCCCAACTTCTTTTCTGATTAACTAAATTTGTTGGCTGTTGGTCTGGGTACTAAATATTTATCAATATAAAGTATTTATGTATGTATATGTAGTATATCAGTTGTGTTAGCAACCATAATATAAACTAGAAATGGTTTAGTATGTGGCTAACCAGCTGTATGTATCCCAATATTTTTTTTTATCACTCTTGAAAAAACTGCTTACAGATTTGGAATACATAACTAAAGAAGATTATGTTATTACCTTTTACATTATGGTCAAAGATAAATTCTAAGAATAAGGCTAATTTGCCAGATTCTGAGATTTAATAGTAGGTACAATTAAAAAAAACCCACCATCTGGTTTGGTTCAAGCAGTAAAACTGAAAAGTATACATTAAAAAAATAAGCCCATCTCATCATCACAAAACTTCAAAGCTTTTAAAAACAAACATAGAGATGGGAAAACAGTATTAAAGCATATATTTACATGTTCAATAACATTTTCATGGGAGCAGAAGGTTTCAGACTTTCAGCCTGATTTTTGATGATAATAAAATAATGTATTAAATTGCCTTATCAAACTTTATAGCCTAATTAGTATTTATTGTTGTGCAGTTGTAGTATGTAGTTAAATAGAATTTACAACTACATTACTTATTTTGTTGTAAATTTTATGATCTCATTACTAAACTTTCGGAGCCATTGTTTAGTATTAGTGTCTGTTAAAGATTTATACTATAACCTACTATTACTATTTTTCTTGGGAATTTTCATATTTTAATTATACTACACACTTAGTAGCGCCTGTAGCTCGGCTACTAACGTGATTTGATGGAATTACCGGCAGGCAGTCTTTAGTTGGGTGATACCATTCACAAGATTGTCATTTAAAAAGTGGATCTTTTGTGCAAATACAACAGTCTTACAGATGTCTTGTAAAACTGTAGATCCTGGCTAGTCTTAGTACAAGCAGTTTTTAAGCTGTCAAAGGCCCTTTGGCTACTTAAAAACTATCAACATCAGAGCCTGGTCGCACATAGTTCATACATAATTATTAATATTGTAATTCACATAGAAATGTTAATCCAGATATAATTCAAATATATCAGTAGTACCTCAATACTTTAGTATTGTATGAAGATATTGCATTAACAGTCATATCTACCGGTCCTGGGCCTACATCCACCGATGCACAAACAGAAAATAGCTTTTAAGTTGGAAGTTGAAGTTAGTGGTTATTTTATTTATATCATTTTAATCAGTATTTTATTTGCAAAATTTGTATTTGTAAGTATAGGTTTAATGGCTGCAATAAATAAATTTTAAAGAAATTATTAACCTCTTTAAAATAATAATAATAATAATATCAAATGACCAGTGATAATTAAATAAATACTAGGACACATTTCAGACACTGCCAGTTAACCCCATACTGAACCATATCTAGTTCGTATTATGGTAGTTAACACAACTGATATACTACATATTATATATATTTTTTATATAGATACATATATAACACCCAGACCTTTACAGCCAACAAATTTTGTTAAGCACAAAGATGTTGGCCGGGCCGGGAATCGAACCCGGAATCTTCTGATTGGCAATCTGGCATGGTAACCTTTACGCCAAAGAGGTTGTCAAATTAGATTTTCAATAGACACAAATCAAGTATAATATTAATAATATATAATTTTATGAGATGTGCATAGCATTTGGCACTTGGCAAGTGTAGTGTTACTTAAATTATTATATATTGCTGTAAATCAGATAAGATCCTAAGCGTAAGAGATGGCTGGCAGCCAACAAATAGACAAATTCCATTCTCAGTACAGTTTACATGTAAATATTTCTTGTTAAAAGAAATAAGCCATAGCAGCTAGAGGATATCAGTTGAGATATTATAAATGATTTGTCATACATAACATGACTTCAATGAAATAGTTTTTTTTTCAACTAATATCTATCAGTTTCCAGATCCATACTACTTCCTCAGCAAATTTGTTTGGATGTGGCAGAATTAGGGAGCACTGTAAATTATTCTGCAGTAAAAGACATTTCATATTGCTTTTTAACTTTTATTATTAACTTGAAAATGTGAATTTGTTTTATGTACACTGTCAAGCACATAATGAGATGATAAGTGATCAGAGTGTAACAATGGTGAGAGTCTAAGCTCATAAAAGAACTACTCTCATTCATATACTGGCAAATAATGGCACAAACGCGATCTACGGAACTAAGCGCCTACACAGGATAATTAGCCCATTCATGTGGAGATGACATGAACCTACACTACGGCACAGCATCGGCATCTACCCACCCACCTTTCCGAACATCCTCACAAACCGTTTAATAGTATATACATGAGGGAACAGTACCTTCTTCATCAGATATTATGGACTCATCAGGTGTTCCGGCGACGGGCCCCTTCACTATAGTGGTCGTTCTGTTGTTCTGTAACCTTGTGAAAAACTCGACCGCGTAGTTGATCACGTCTCCGGGCTGCTCCAACAGGTAACTTATGGTGAATTCCAGTAAGATCTCTCTAAGGTCATCCGGGACTTGAATCCGTCCACCTTGAGGCCGGCTCATTGCTATTAGCGTCACCTCACTTTCTCTATATTATCCCTTAAGGAGAAGGTCTAGACGACACCTTAGATTACAATTTCGATATCATAGCCATCGAATTAGCTAAAGCGACACACCAACGAGCAAATTTTACGATGGGAAGTAGCACTACATACAAACGTTAGTAATAAATAAAACCACACTATTATACTAAAACTTTTTCAATAAAAGTCTCGGCTACTAGAAATAATAACTAATCACACACTTTTTACAAAATAATCCTCGTTCTCCAGCCTGATAAAATATAAAAATCGCTCTTCACAAAGTAAAAATGGCGAATTTTGGACTGCCCAACTTCACGTCAATCCTATTTGCAGGATAATGTTGCCATATGACAAAACAACATAGACAATCGATAAATGACAAGTAAAGGATGCGTTCCATAGACGCTTTTCTTTCTACGATGCGTTCACATATATCCAGAATGGGCGAAATAAAAGATCCATATTATGATAGTTCCCTAAGTTTCTAATTAATTTACCTTCAACACTATGGACAAAACAACAATGAATACTTTGTGACAATGCTTTTATTCAAATCTTCACTTTCTATGCTTAAATTAGACTCCACATATTACACAATAGAAGCTAAAACATATAAAAACAATTACTTCTTATTTATTTACATGGCTAGTAAATATTCTAAATCACAGTGTATATTCAACAAAAAATTCTATAAATACTACATCTGTTTCTCCGCAGCATATTTTTCAAGCATTATCTTCTTTATGTATGTATACCTTGTTAGAGAGTTTTCAACAGGGAAGACACAAATATTTTCCGTTGCCTCGTATGGGTTAAAATCATATATCACTGGCATATCGTCTGCATCGGAATATAAATCTGGAGATTTACATTTGTATATTTGAAGTTTCACACATTCGTTTTCTTCTAAAAACATGCAAATATCTTGCAGGGCCCTGCAAGTTATCAGTTCGAAGGAATCTGATAAGAGAGCTACAGAACACCCGGGGTGCTCAAAAGCTTTATTAACTACGACGCTTGCCCATTCCAAGAATATATCTATTCTGATTTCCAAATCTAGGTTCAGCCACGGTGTGATAATTATATATTTGTCATCTAATTGGAAAGTCCAGTTCTTGATGTGTTTTACCAGTATCATCACATTGTCTTGTAAGCCTACTCGTTTGACTATGTTTTGGGTTTCTAGCTGTTGCAATGTCTGTGCTAGGTCTTGGCTGGAGTATTTTGTGATATCCTGGAACATAAAAAGTATCATAATAAAGGTTCTGAAGCGTATTATCTATGCATAGAATATATCGAAATGTCAAATCACCGCCACAATTTCAAATCATGTTGATTAAATATATCCTAAATTGCAAAATATTCACATAGAAAGTACGACACAAAGAAATGTACACAACCATGAACTTGGAAGGTGACGGCTGTTAGTATTAGTACAAACTGACACAACCTCAGAGATCAAGGTGTTGACACTAAAAATTTATTTATTTATCTTTTATCAAAGCTTGCTCATGTAGGGTCATGTCAGGAACAAAGAAATGGTTGGAGATTCTAAAGCAAACTTTGTTTTTTTTTTATGGTATTAGTTTAGTTTCCCTTACCAGTAATTCTTGGAAGCTGGACCCGCTTTCAGCTTTGTCATTCAAATGCCGGAGGATCACATCATTCAAATCATATTCTTCCGTCACTTCTGTTTTTACAATGGCATTCCTGGAAACAAAATTATTCTCTTAACTGACTTTATTGTCATAATTAATTTATATGTTACTAGCATGATTAAATAACCTATCACATCTATTTACATATTTTATTTACTGGATATAGGTTAGTGTTTGAGTAAATATTACCTGGTTAAGTGATATTGCTCACTGTGTACTAGTTTTTCGAATATAACACTAGTAGTATTCATTCAATCACTAAATAAGTGTATAGCAATAAGCATGATTTACCATAAGAGATTAGAGGTGAATCTAATTCGTAATAATAATAAGGAATGGTCACAAGCATATTCTGAACAATGTAAGTAAAGAGACATAATACTCACTTTAACAATTTCTTCAATGCAGGCTCATACTCTATGTCTTGATATAGATCAGATACTTTGTCCGAATCCCAGCTAGTGCTGCCACACTTTTCCCAAGTCACAGATCCTGATTTCAATTTGTGCTTTGATTCGATGTCTAAAACAGTCACATTTTCAGAGACTGGATTTCCCATAGCGTCTACAACCGCAGCGTCAATTGCTGTTTCGATCTTTAAATTGCCCGTAGCCTGCGTTTCACACAGTAAACAATTAATTTCAGCAGATCCTTTGAAAGGAATCTCTGGCAATTCATTTTCCATTACTTTTGGTAATAATGTTCCAAATTCGGAGTTGAGTCTTCCAATCCAACGTCTCAAGTAATGCGCTGATACTTTATACATGGATGAAGATAGATCTTCTAAATGCAGTCTGTGCAATTGGTTGTTGAAGATTTTCTCTTTTGCGGAAACTGCACCGCTTCGTCTCAATTGTTCTACGACTGTTCTTAAACTGTTTTCGGGGTGTTTCTTGAAAGTAGTGTGTATTTTTCTCGACTTATCTACTTTGATTTCGGCGCGGTGTGCGAGCATTATTGTGAGGAAAACGGCTTCTCGTAACATAGAGAGCTCGGGTGTTTTGTAAATGTTATACATTCTATTTGCGGTGTTTGCCATTATGTTGTAGTTTTCGTGGAAGTTTTTCACGTCAATAGCGACACATGGGGCTCTCTTTGTGTACGTTTCGCTTTTAGAAACCTGCCATATCAAATAAGCAAGTTCTAGCATCGGCACTCGCGCTTCGCACATAAATTTGGACATATTTGTTGAGTTTCGTACGCGTAACTTCTTGATCAGACCTTCGTATTTTTGTATCAAATGTCTTCGACGTCGCATTTCGTTTAGCAAACTTTCCTTCTCATACATCAGAGCGGGTCGAGATTGGAGCATTAAAGCTCGCCTATGCAACACACTTTGTGTCTTTTTCTCATCTTTGATACTGAGGATATCTTTTATTAAGATATTCCTTACACGCAGACCTCCAGGTTGCGAATTGGGACTGGTTATGGCAAGCGCAACCATACCAATGATTATGATATTGTCCTCTTCTCGCGACCAAGAAACGCTATCCGTGAGTCTCTTTCGTCCCTTTCGAGTTTTTGGTTTTATTATTAGCGGCTTTGCTTTAACTGGGGCCTTTCTTTTCGGCTTTGTCTTCTTGATACTTTTGGCTATCTTAGGTATTTTAACGGTGGGTTTTTTGGGTTTCATCGGAGGTATCGGTTTAGGTTCGCGGACGTGGTACGTGCGCCAGAGCCGAGCTATTTCGAGGTAGAAGCAGGAGTCCATGCCGCACGGACCTTTCCCGTCGCCGTATCGCGTTCCATTGTCTAGAAGATGTACTTCATCCTCTTTTCGAACCGGGGCCGTGAGACTTTTCTTAGATCGATTCTCTTTGATATCAATTGTCGTATCAACGCTGATATCGTAAACGTCTTCCCAATATTTCTTAACGTCTTCTGCTGTTTCGAAATAGTAATTAATTTCTAAGCTTTCTGTATCGCATTCTCGAGGCCATTTCCCCGCAGTTTTTAAAATAGACGCGTTTCGGTTCACATAGAAAAGGAAAGCTGTTAATGTGCTGTTAAAGTAATCAACAGTTTGAACGTCAGGCTGGTATACTAATTGGATTAGACCATACATTCCTAGTGCCTTGAGGTTCATTCTCAAAGAATTCTTTAAGCTTTTGCACTTCATTATACCATGAGCTATTTCTGGAGGCGCTTCCTTCAGTTTCAAATTGAAATGCCAGTCTTGAATCTTCAAATGAGCAATTTCAGTTAGACCCGTCATACTCATATTGCTGATTGCAAATTTCACAGTCATTTCTGGCATCAAATCTGGCACTGATAGAAAACCAGGCTTGTTATTCAGTTTTTCAGTTAAGGGTTCAAAGTAAGTCAATTTCATGATCATTTCGTGGAGCTTTTGAATCTTCATGTATCGAGGATTGACGAACATAGAAAGAGGTTTGCATGGTTCATCCGATACTTCCTTTTTAGGTATTCGTCTTTTAGCTTGCGCTCTCAAATGAACTTCTTTATACTTGTTCCGTATGATCGAATCCGTAATACGAATATGAGGCGCGCAAATCAGATGCATATAGTTCAATTCGTTACCCCTTCCCGGCCATCTGACTTTGAACAACTTTATTTGACCGGCGGCCACCAATTTTTTCAGAAAAACTTTAAGAGCTTTCGTTCCCATTGGTCTCATGTTGATTTCTTTGCCAACCATGTTGCTAAGTGTTTGATATCCAGTGACACATTGCTTTGCATTAACTATCTTAATGATGCAATTGGCGAATTTGAACTGTCTTAGTGTGAGACCTTTGTTTGATGATTCCATTAATGTTTTAACTTGCATTTTTTCTGTGTTTGTGGCTGATATTTCCGTAATGTGAGTAGATTCATATTCTTTCATAATGTCTGGCGGTAGTTCTGAAACTGATGGAACGATTATATCTGGTAGGATTGCCTCAGAAGTGCTGGCTTCTTGGTTTTCTTCTTCAAGCTGGAAAGAGTTTGGATTGCTTTTGATAATTTCGAGGAACTTTTTTCTCTCCTCTGAATAGTCCATATTGTTAATACCTGCTGCGACGGCCACATATCTGTAATAAAGGTTAAAGATAAAGACAAGACAAATTACTTGTCAACATTAATCAAACTAATTAACATCATCATCGTCTACTGCTGGACATAGGCCTATCCCAAAGTACGCCACTTGGCCCTGTTCTATACTTCTCATGCTTAAATAAGTTAAGTGAAAATATGGATTACATAGAGATATTATAGAGTACATATTTTATATTTATCACATAATCATAGGAAACTTATATGAAAGAAGCAAGATAATTAGAGCTTCATTTTACCATTTACATACAACTTAGCACACTTACAGATATATATTATGCTAACTTACTACTACTCGTACCTGCTAATTAAAAAAAAAACAAAAAACTTTATTTACAAATAACAAAGACTCATACATGTTAGAGAAAATATACCTACAATGTCAAAACAGTACAATAAAATTATGATATGTCAAAAAATAAAAATAAAAAATGAGAATTAAAAATTACAATTTAGGTACATATTATGGAGCGACGACGGTCTGCCTCCATCTAGCAAAGGGATATCCCCCCGGACAGATGTTGTGTCCGGAGACGGCCGTCCGACGGTCATGCATTGTAGCTAGACCAGTTGTACGCGCATTAAAAATACTGTTTGCGCGATTCAGGATAAGCGCTCTGATTGGTAGCGGGCGATGAAGTGCGACAGAGACAGATTGTGGCGTACAATATTAATTATAATTAAACATAATATAACATTAAATTTACAATAACATAATTTTATATTTTATTTATTTGTTCAGTATGGATATCGTGCAGTGTTTTAGGCACCCATTTAATGCTAGCTTACTACTTGCTAATGCTACCTTACTTAAACTTACCTATAAATTCTCTGTCTGCCTTTGTCTTCGAAAAACTCTTTTATAAGTTTCTTGGCCTTCAGATTTCTGCACATCATCCTTGTGGTATAAAACTCTATGCCTAAGGCTTGGCCGAGTTCCAGTTGACTTATTCCTTTAGTGCCAGCCTCAAGGAACATTTCGTATGCCTGTCTCATTAACCCAACTCCAATTTTAAAGCGGTTTTGCACTGGTTGTTCTCCTTCGTCTTCTGATTGAGAGGATTCGTCACTATTTGTAACTATTGTGATGATTTTACGTTGTTTCGGTAAGCCTTTTGGCTTCTTAGCTGGTGGTTCACCATCTAACTCTAAACCAGTATTTTGGTCAGTCTGCAAGATCAAAATAAAAAACATAAATACAAAGAAAAAAAAGGTTTTCAAATTAAATATGTTTCAACTATTGTCTAATTAAAGAGGTGGTTTCTTCTTCTTCATATGAGTTAATGGCCAAGCTCTGGTGACAAGTTTTCAAACCGCCTACAGGGCTCTGACTTCATTGACAACTGCTAGTATTCAGCCTTACATCCGGAACCTTAATTTTAATGTGTCATCCAACCTATAATAGCACCCTAATAATGCCACTTTTTTAAGCACAGTCCTATACAAAGACTGTTGCTTAACCTCAATGATCGCGTCAGTTAGAAGCACTACAAAAGCTGGTTACAGAGCTGTTTCTTTAACTGTTTGTTATGTTTACAAATTTATTGTAAACCAAAAAGCAATACTTACAAATTCAAATATGTTATTATTCTTCCTTATCTTTTTTGTCTGAGCCTGCGTAAAGAATCTCATATTGAGTAATATATCAGACTTAGCAGAGTAATTTGGACACCCTCTCAAGTACTCAATAACTTTGTGTATTTTGCCAACTTTAGGTACACTCAACACCCGCGGTTGATGGAATCTGTTGAGTCTGAGAAGTAAACTTTTCACTCCACGACTGCCTATTGTTTGTGTGAGAACAACCACTTTGATTAAACCTAGATTCTTTAAGAACTTTCTGTGATAGAATAGGTTTTTGGGCTCTCTTATGATGTTGAGTATATTTGAAGTTCCTACAGTCATTTGGCCCTGAAAAAGTTGAAAAATATGCATTATGTTTCTTACTCCACACATACTTGTTTGAACACTATTTTTTTTTTAACATGAGGAAATGCATTTACGCATGCCCAGAGAGGTGGGTGGGGTATGTCGTATGGCTCATCGCGACATCAAGAGCGGCGCACCGTAATACCGATACTTCTCTCCTGCCGCACACTGCAGCGCGCCTCAGTTGCGAAACCCCGCCGAAATGAGGTTCCGCCACCTACATTTGCCACTCTATCTAGCACTTGCATACTGGGAATACAAGTCGACAATGTCGGGATACTTATTTGAACTCTATGATGTTTTGTGTATTAAATCCAATATAAAAGTAGCCGGTGTTAATCCAAGGTCTAAGCTATTTTCCAAACAATTTTTCTCAATCAGATTAGAACCTGGTTAGAAGCCATCTGCAAAATTTGTCCTTATTGGTTTAGCAGTTAGAGCATGAAATAGTAACAAGTTTGTGGATGTACATTTTAAATATACGAAGGATAGCGGGATTGTCTCCAATCAAGCTCTAAGATATTAGGAAAAAATAAAATTCAGGGACTACAAAAAAAAAACAACCATAATTTCTGTTTATAAGATTTAGCCAAGGTATTTTTGTATAATTATGATTTCATAAATACAATAACAACTTACATTCTCTCTGCTTTTCCCAATCAGCTCAAGTAGACAGTACTGTATAGGCATCAGAGATGACAAATATGTTATTGGCAAGTGACTTGCTAGAGCCTGCCAACGCTTCTCTATTGATGCTACCAAAACCAAAGTGTTGCCGAACCCAGTATCTATCATTGCATAAGGTATGTTTACTAGGGTGTGGATAGGTATGAGATTCCTGCTGTTGTAGTATTTGGAGGAACCATATTCATTGTGAACAAGGCAATAATTGTAAGGTCCATCAAGATAGGATATCTGAAATTGTATAAATGCTGCATTAGATTGCTGTTAATAAGCAAGTTGTAGAGTTATAAGAAGTAACAAACCAACTTGTGTTTCAAGAATTTGAATATCTATATAGAGTTTGGGTAAATGTGCAAGTTAAGCTTATGTACCAAGTACATATTCTCCATTTGTGTACCAAAATTAGCTAGCTGCCAAGATTTTTTTAAGCATTATAGGGCACCTAGAGATTTGCTTGGTGGTAGATCATTTTTTATTTCACAACTTCAGTTGAAATATCAGTTGCCAGTTACCTATCATATTGTATCTTCTAGCAGCTTCCTTGATAGCCAGTTATTCCAGAGTAGGCCTAAAGTTTGGTCACAGATAAAGAAAGACTAAAGAAATAAGGCAAAGATGAATTAAGTGCATACATATGCAAAATCATTTTAGAATCTCATAACTATGTATGTATGTTATCCACTTAATTAGTTACAAGATACAAAGAACTGAAATAAACATCTAAAGATTGTTCTAGGAACATGAATACTAATTCAAATATAATAATAGTATCATAATGTATTTTAGGCGAGCATTATATGCCGATGCGCCTGAATCTGATGTAGCACTGACCACTTCCTCTCTTATAAATATTCTTGAACAACATTTAGATTATTTTTAGATTATTTATATTATTAGATTAGATTACTTACAGGGTCTTTAAGCTCTCCTGTATCGTGATCAACGATAGTAAACCTATCCTGAAGCTCAAAGTGAGGCAGCGGTTCAGGCAGTTGATACACGCAAATATCCTTCATATCAAGTATACTCCGCCAGAAACGATTCTTCATCTTCTCCGTGATAGAAGCAGATATGCGAAGGCCTATTCTTCTCCATAACAAATCGAGAGTAATTCCTTCGAGACCTTCCAAAGATATTTCATCAATTATTATTTGCTTATAGTGCAACGTGAAGTGTCCCAATACGGTATTTTCACTCGTTGGTTCCGTCATGTTTGAGTAAAGTTAAATAAAATCACATGTAACTATGATGGAATAAATGAAAACATTTGTTTGAAATGTTTTTTAATTTAAAAGTTACAACAAGCCAGAGCACATGTTTTGGTTTTCATTTCTCTGTGGATTTCCCAGTATATCGAAGACACCACAGATTTTTCTTTCTACGTCAACTCGAACTCAGTGTTGCCAGACCAGAATTTTTATCCCAAATTCAAATTCCTTTAAAAAGCGCTCTCGCTTTCAAGCAGCATAGGACGACTTGAGCTGGTTTAAGGAAAAAAATCTTCTATTCTTTAAAGTCACTTTGTCGAGGCTTCTTCGTTCCAACCGGGTGGATTTCATAATTTTTTCACAGAAGCCGATGTAGCCAATCCTACGTCAAAGTTACAATCTATATTTTGCACACGGATAAGTTAAGGACTAATAAAGTTAAAAATTACATAGCATTCAAACTATTTATCGAGCTAGTTCAAAAGTTCATAACTGGGTTTTATCACAAATGTACTACGATTCGCACAAAACATGCAAACAGAAAAGCTCATTGTTAATTTATTCGGCTGCGTTCACAAAATGTACAGACTCGTGGGAAACTTTTGAAAGTTTGAGCATTGACTGGGCGCAAACTTTAATAGAGTTAAAATTTAAATTGACGACTGTAAAGTCCCTTCGGAGACCACTCCTCCAACCTTTTGTTATTTATATGAAAAAATCTTTGATGCAGCGGTTACAGATAAGATTACATGCCAACCACGCCAAACGAAGACAATACACTAATTCCATAGAACTATTTAGGGCTTTACTATTTTAAGGCTTGTATTTAGGGCTTGGTTTCTTCCGTACTCCGGTAGATTAGGAAATAGTTTTACTGGTGTGAGTTGTAGTGGAGGTGTGGTGGTCGGTCGGAGGAACACACCTAAATTTTATTAAATGTTTTAATTTTTCCTTTGCTTATTTTAATTTGGGTTTCAGATCACAGCGGAAGTACACTAAATATTTAATTTTGTCTTCTATTTGTTTTAGTACGTGGACGAACTAAGAAAGGATTTTGGAAATTCCACCCCTAAAGATGGATGAAAAGGGGTAAAACAGTTTGTATGAATTTTCTTTGTTTTTGGACTTCCAGCAATAAAATTTGAAATAAGTATAGTTTATGTAAAATTAAAAATAATGGTATTTTGTAAATAAATAAATATATGGACACATTTCACACACGGTTGGTTAGCCCCATACTAAACCATTTCAAGTTTGTATTATGGTTGCTAATACAACTGATATACTACATATTAAACACACATAAATACTTTATATCTGTACTTATTAAACACCCAGACTGACAGCCAACAAATTTAGTTTATTGCGATAATTTTGGCCGTGCCGGGAATCGAACACAGCAGTCCGGCATGGTAACCGTTGCTTCAACGAAAGTATCATACTATACGTACTTATGTTAGTAATAGTTCGCGATCGCTATTTCACTCGATGCTCATTTTTGTTTGAGCTCGCTTATCATTGTTTAACTTTGGATATAGGCACGTATAGGTAGGTAGGTGTTTACATAGAGATTGGCCATTCTAAAACTGTACGTCTCTCGAACAAAAGATTTATTTTTTCAATGTATTTGAGTTTTTTATCACGATCCTTCACGTTTCTTATGTAAAGTCATATCAAAATTCAATTTCGTTAAAACTTTCTTTCTATGAATATGATTTAACGTGTTAAATGAAAAGTGGCGTTCAATATTTAGAATCTCTTAATATTATCTATTAATAATACAAAACAGACAAGTTTCAATATTTTTATTTACTAAAGGAAAGGAATACATTTTATCCTTTGCTAAAATATTTAGCATAATATTAATAATATTTTAATGAGAAAAAATGATCATTAACATTTCAAACAATGATGTGTAAAATACAAAAGGTTCCAGTTCGGACCGGTACTAATTCATATTTTGCAAATCAATGCTTTCTATCTATTTGTTTCTAGTTTATTATAAAAAAATTGCACACTATAATAATAATAATTAGTAGGGCAGCAAATACGGTGTGCAGTTCTATCACTGTTTTGCTTTTGCATTTAAAAAACTTCTACTTAATCCTATGCTTAACGAATTTAAACTTAGGCATCGGTTTAATTTAAAATTATGTTACATCTTTCCATTGAAAGGACGAAACATATGTTAGAATTAAACCACTAGGTCCACTTGTTCGCAAAACAACGGATTGTCTTACAAACTTACTGATTTTATAACAGAGTATAAAAGAAAAAGCCGATTCTATTAGATCTATTTATATGAAGTAGGCTTACAATGAAATGAATTATTTATAGGTAGATTTGTAGGTCTAGGCGTCTAGGTATAGATTTAAAAGATTATTTCAACATGATCAAACTTTAATGGCAGTAGCTAGTCCAAACTAGAGGCACTATGTTAGAAACTTACTATTTCATAGATGAAATATAAAACATTAGTTCAACTTTCGTGAAAAGGTTGTTTTTGTTACAAATGTTGACTTTAAATCTCTAACATTGGTGTAGGTAGTACAGTAGAACCCCGATTATCCAAACGCCGAGTATAGAACTCGGAGTAACCAAAACGCCAATTATTTGATCAGATATAAAAAAATAAAGCCCATAATTTTGAAAAGAACGCTTCTTAAACAAAGGACTTTTGTTTTATTGTTGCGAGTTCGACATCCTTGGTATTTCAGATATATGTAATATACTGAAAATTAGAATTAAAATCAATTGTTATGGTTGAAAGCTGAGGATAGGTTTGACCGCGGTCCCATTGAATTCGGACAATAGGCGTTCTACTATAGTTTGATTTCAGTAATTTCACGAGCTCGTAAAATATACATAATTATGTCTCACAAACTGGGCTAAAGATAACTATTCACTTCAGCAGGTATGCAGTGGCATTCCCAGCCATCCTTTAACAGTCATCCAAATTCAAATCACTTTCAATCTTGGACATAGCAAAAACCATAGTTCAAATAATTCTAGTTCTGGATGTCTTTCAAGCATTGTTCGTCATATAAGTTTAGGTACCTATAGGCACTCGAATTTATTAGAGTTTATAATGTATTTACATTTAGTAGTAGTTGTGGTTTTTTAGTAACTTTGTCCTTGATAGTTGCCAAAATAAATTAATTTAGATTAGTTGCCCAATTTGGTCTAGACAATAAATATTTGCACCCTCACACAAATTGGTAAAGTGCATTCAAAGTGTTTCTGATTGCACAACAGACGGCCCAATACGCATGGACTCCAATCGTATATATTGTTGGGAAAATGTTGTTTGAAGTAACTAAATGTAATAAAATTACAAATTAGAAAAAAGTTTCATAGGTAGATACAGTCCACAAATTGTCTCCTGTAGTTTTAAAATTATCCGCTTCTTCTACAACTGGTTTATTAGATGCTCGATGTAAAACCGAGAATATGGATAAAAGTGTTTAGATACTTATAAATAAATTGAATATTTTGATTGACTCATGAAAAAAGAGACAAGTACTTACTGTTACAAAATAGATCGTGGTAAGTATTAGATGATAGTCTGAGTTAACGTGTCGTAAATGCGCTATAATCTTAACATCTTTAATAAAGTCTCGGATTCATATTTATAAATCCAATCCTCTGTTACTGTTACCTAACTCTTTATTTCAATAAAAGTCTTCAATTTCTAACACTAAGGCTTCAAGTTTCGAACAAAATTAAGCAGTATCTATATTATATTCTACGGTACCATACACTCTATATAATTTTCAATATTATATTAATAGGTAAATCAATATAATATTTTACGCTTACAAGATTTCATAGGCATGTTTACGATTACAATCTTCGAGTATAAAAAGGTTGTTCAGTTTAACGTAGTATGGTTATTGTACATTTCATCAAAACCTTTTGTGTCGTACAAAACAATTTAACAATGCGTCATTTAAAAATGTTTGCGCGCTTATATCCTAATGCTTAGTATGTTATATTATTTAATTACTTTTTACGAAAACTAATTTACATTACCGAACTCGCTATGTACAAGATCTAGCCTCTTACGTATGTAATATTATATCTACGTGTTACATTTTCAACGTATCACGGCCCCTGAGAATGAAAACGTATGGAGGTTGAGTGGAAATGTTCTTGAAGATAAAATATTATACTTGTATGGAGCGACGACGGTCTGCCTCCATCTAGCAAAGGGATATCCCCCCGGACAGATGTTGTGTCCGGAGACGGCCGTCCGACGGTCATGCATTGTAGCCAAGACCAGTCGTACGCGCGTTGAAAATACCGTTTGCGCGATTCAGAACAAGCGCTCTGATTGGTAACGGGCGATGAAGTGCGACAGAGACGCCACACTTGTAATTGAATATCATAATATCTCTTATCATAAATATTGTTTTTTTCCTAACTTCGTTTTAGAATGGTTCGTTTTATCCTACGTAAATGTTACTATAGTATATGCCTACCAAGTTTTCATTTTCAGGTTACGTAAATTATTTCCAACTGGTCGTGTAAAAGCAATCTAATTGAACGCACTTTAATAACTATAAAAATAAAAATCTGTGCGTTACTTTGGTTAAATAAGTATAAAAATGGCAGTTACATTCATAAAACAACGTTTCGATTAAGTATTTGTTAATTAGCATCCTCTAATCACTAATAATAAATACTTTACATACAAAAATCATGGCATCTTTGGTATGATATAAGATAATAAGTAGAAGAAAGTAAATATGAGTATTAGTAAAGGCAGTTTTGAGAATGCCCCTTAAATTATTTGTATAAAAATTAAACCTTAGAACTCTAACGAGTACCGGAACCGACTTGGTTAGAGTTGTAAGGGGCCTAACTGATTGAACCCTCAATACGTTGTCTACTGCAATCGCTACTCTAATGGCTTTCTAAACGTCTCCGCACTAACTTCAGTCCACGTAAACGAAAACTGTAATGTTACAAATTACAATTCTGCCACACTCACTTAGGCACTAAGTCATTATTACAAATAGAATTGACATTTTCTTTACACACATTCAATTGTCAACAATGAGCGGAGATTGAACACTGTATTCAACTGGATTTCAACAAACTGTGTGCTATATTACTAAACAAGTAAAGCCAATTCGATTTCTTCTTTTGCGAAATCGTTAGTTTTTAGAAAAAAGAATTTTACAACGTTTGGCCCACTTTTCTGATTTTAAAAACGACAGTAGACAAGAGGTGATAAATTGTCGAAGAATGTATGTACATATTGATCACAGTTACAGGGCGTAACTTTACAATAGCGCACCAATATACTACATTGGCATTGTGGCACCACTTTGCCTACTTAGTCTATTCTATCTATGTTTACAGTAATCGCTAATTCTATAACGTTATCGAATAATTTATCAAAACGATCTCCTAATAATCTAAATACATCCATAAGAAGCACTTTAATGAATGAATAAGTATCAGAACTTTACACATCGTTTTATACATGGTAAATATATATATATATATATTTTATATTATTTTGTCTTATCATGTCACTGGTTTCAACTATAATGTTAATCTAGTAATAGCTCGGCGACACCACTCAACTCGTCAGTTATTTCTAATGTAATTGAAATGTTTATCACTCAAATATAAGGACTTCCAATTGAGAACCGTTGCAAATGATGTCGTCGAGATATAATTAAGTAACGCTATAATTTTAGAATAAGAGAACCCTTACATCGCTATATATGACTACGAATAGTAGGTATGTAAAAAGCGATTAGTAAAAATATTGCAACTTTCTCCTTTCGCCTCCCACAAGGAATAATCGACAAAACTGCAATATTATCCATTTTCACAATAACTAGTCATCAACATGTCACCAACAAACTTATATTCTTCACCTATATTATGTAAACTATGTATAATCTAAACAATCTACAATTTGTTACAATCTTACATTACTTCAATCGTAATATTGTTCCGTCGTTAAAAAAAATATTTTCATTTTCGCGTCACGATCCGATCACGCGTCCGATCGGCTCCGATCGGGATCACCGGTACGTATATATATTTCATGGAAGAAATCGTCATCATAGTGTAATCGGCGACGTTGCAATTCACATTAACATCAATATCAGAGTCAACATCGACGCACTCTAGTTACAAACTATAGGCAACCTTGTTGTACGACGTCGTTCACCAATAACAATTCACGAGAAGGATTCGTTTAACAATTCAAAATTGGAATGTCATTCACGATCGTAAGTCTTTTGTCTTAGGTTTAGTCACGGGGCGGGTGAGAGTAGCGGCGGGGCGGCGCGCTAGTTGCGGTAGATGTAGGCGCACGGCTGCGGGGCGGGCGGCGGCGGGGTGGGCGGGCGCTCGCCCGACGGCGATGGCGACGACGACGGTGGAGACGGCGACGAGGAGGACCCGCCGCACCCGGACACCGAGCCCGAGCCGCTGCTGCGCTGCGACACTGCACAACATAACGTTCATGTTTAATATAGTCATATCGTCATACTAGCTGACCCGGCAAACGTTGTTTTGTCTCACTTAGTGGTATGAAAAATAGATAGTAGCCGATTCTCAAATCTACTGAATACGCATATAAAAATCGGTAAATCAAGCCGTTTTGGAGGAATACGGTAACTATCATTGTGACATGGAAATTTTATATATAAGATGTTTTTGACTTGCATTTCTTGGTACTGTTTGAAAAACCCCTCGGGATACCCCCGTTGATCCGAGATAAAAAGTAGCGTACGGTTGAGAAAACAATGTTTGGGCTATTGCGATATCAAATTTCATGCTCCCTGGTTCAGCCGTCTGATTGTGTGAGCATACTCTCTTGGATATTTACATACACAATTTTGTCCAAATAATGCTAATATAAATAATAACGAAGCATAGGCACGTATCAATTTTCTGTGGTTGGAAGATAACATTACATTACAAGAAAAATTGTGTGGGATATCACGTTTTGTGACCTAGTTGTGTGATGACTTGGATTCGAGTCAATAAAGAAAACATTTATGGACCAGATATATGAAGACCTGCTCAGACACCAGGCTATCCAGTGGCAGGAGACGGCACAGGACCAGAGAGACTCAGGACAGGAGAGTCGCGTCTCCTGGTATCGGAGACCAGTATAGTTATACTACTTGAATCTGACTTACTCGTAGACATAGTGACTGCGACAACATAGTTTATCATATTACTTTTTTTTTTACGCTTAACAGGCTTGCACTTGACCACAACTCACCTGATGTTAAGTGATATTGCAGTCTAAGATGAAGCGCGTTTGCCTAGAAGACACCGGTTCACTCTCGCCTTGAAGACAGTAAGGTTGTAGTTCAGTGGGAACAGGGATTCCGGCAAGGAGTTCCATAGTTTGGCCGTCCGTACTTTAAACGTGGAAGCGAATTGCCTAGTACGCATTTTCAGCATTTTCACTGTATATCGGTGCCTCCACTTTAACTAGACTTGGGAATAGTGACTTAAAGACTTTATAAAGTACTTGCTGACCCGGCAAACGTTGTTTTGCCTCACTTAGGGGGTATGAAAAATAGATAGTGTAGCTTATATGACACGTTCGTAGGTTTGCCATAGCAGCGCCATCTATTGATTACTTACTCAACCCAGTCGAAAGGTATCGACATCTGTTAGAATCATTTGGAGTTAACAGATAATTGTGACTGTCAAATAATAACAGACACTAATTAGCAATAAATTAATTAATTGCGACTATAATTTGAGATTTCAACTATCCTATCTCTCAATTTGGATCGAACTGCACAAGGTGTGCGAATTTTATTATAATCGATTAAGTGGTTTAGGAGTCCATTGAGAACAAACATTGTGACACTTAGATTTATTTATGTCTTCTATCATAACTATAAATATTAATATTCTTTATTGTGCAGCCCCTCTTTTTCTCGTCTTTTTCAACTTCTTTCCATCCAAAGGTTGCCTGGAAGAGATCGCTGTTAGCGATAAGGCCGCCGTTTGTGGCATACATTTGTGTTGTTACTTTTTTATTTTGTGTTGTACCTTTATTTGCCCAATAAAGAGTTCATCTATCTATCTATCTATTTATATAGATATATTAAGATTAAGATTAAAATAAGATATAAAGTATATATAAGCCTGGAAGAGATCGCTTTAAGCGATAAGGCCGCCATTGTGGCACACTTATTTGTAAGCTCTTTCGTTTTCTTTTTTGTATGTAATAATTAATGTGTCCAATAAAGAATTTTCTATCTATCTATCTATCTATATCAACTTACCCAACGTGTGGTGATGATGCGGATTGTGTTTATGGTGGTGCATCTTGTCGCGCGAGTCCGCCCCGTTTGTTTCTCAGAGATACACTTTCTTCACTGAGCGCGTGGTCGAGAAACCGTTATCGTTCCCGCGCCGGTAGCCATCGCCCTGTGTTCCGAATATCCCTGCGTTAACTGACATGCGCAAGAAGGCAGGCGTGAGGTTAATGGATTCGATGAGAGCGTATTAGCAGGTTGAAATACAAGCCAATCTCAATATATGTTTCGCATCTGTTAAACAAATTAAGCACCCTAGTGAAGATATGATATATTATGACTATGTTAAAGAATAAAACAGTGTAGACTGGACTATATAGGCTTGTTTATGTCGTATGACATTGATAACATTGGTCTACAGTAATTTTGTTACCTAAGATGTGAAAATGATTTTGGTCCTATATTATGTACAATTATTAATGATTATGTAGGATAAGCTCTATTTTTTCAAAAAAAAAATACCCGTAATTTAATTTTTATTTTGAACAAGCCGATAATTGTTTGATTTGATTTTGAATGAGAACTCTCATGAATATATTCGTAATCTGGGAACTGCAAACGTTAACATTTTGGAATTATGTCTGGGGCAACAAATATATTTTTTTACAGCTGTGTAATATTTTGAGAGTGGCTGTATTTCAAGCGGTTAATGGTCAAGGCAATGGTTCATGTTAAATTAAGTTCATTTAATTTGAATGATGATAATAAAACGAAGTTAACTTCAATAATGAGGTGGCCAATGACGAGTGAGATGTCTGTGAAAAGAAGCTTGATGAAAAAATATTATTGAAATAAACTTACTTTATATGCCTCACTTAACTAAAGAGAAAAATATAATTAAGGTTTTGATCGAATAGTAATTAAAATTAAAGTTAATCGTTAATTAATAGTATTATGGCCATTTAGACATTCAGTGCTTATGACATTTAAAAAAGAGTGGACAAAAATTGCTGCAAGAAAACTTAAAAACTAAATATAATTATAGTCTCATGAAACTGAAAAAGTAAGTCAAATTTGTAGATATTATTACCAATCACCGTGTTAATTAATTTACATTCCATTTTAATTCAGTTTAATGAGACTCAAAAATCATGTTGTCAATAGTCTGTTGCAGCATAAGACTTGTACCCGTCGGGTTTCAGTAACGTTTGGTATAACAGAATTTAGTTCTAAGAATGTTTTATATTATCTTTTAGTAAGTTTTATTATATAGCGTATCTCTAGTACATTGATATTCGTGGCTTTAATGAGCCTGCAGTGTTTTAAGGCGTCATTAAAGTCAAGTCATACATTATATTAATATTGACATTTTAATTTGAAATGAAACTGTGATCTTATTAATTTAATAATGAATAATGTATAAATAATATTCTATTCTATTCTATACTTGTAGTGGTGGGCTGGCTTCTGCAGAAGTCTTTGATTGGTCTTTCCCTGCCTCTAACCAAGTTACATTATGTATTTAATTTTGTCTTAAAATGTGAATCAACAACCGATACCGTGATTATATTCCATTATTTACTCATAAGATTAAAAAATCTTAGGCTGCAACAGTCAAAGCCATGCAAGAAAGAAGGAAAGACAAACAACTGACATTGACCTGATGCGAGCGGAGGGTCCCGAAGTTGTCTCGACGGTAGGCGTCGGGTTGGAACTGGAATAGAGTCTCATGGTGGGGGTGGTAAGGGGGATGCTTGCGAAGAGTTGCTCGAGGAGATGCAGGCTTCGGCTGAGGAGCCAGAACTGGCTCAGCGTAAGTGACTTCTTCTACTTGTTGGAGAAGCTTTGGTTCTGCTTGAATTCTGTTGAACAGACGTAAAACTTTGAGTATTATTGTTTAACGAAAACGTAAAAGAATAAGAAAAACGATTTGTTGATAAATAAATAACTTTGGTGATATTTCAAACTGAAAATGGTAATGAGAAAAGATGAAGATTGAAAAATTCATGCAATGAGGGTTGATATGAAACTAGTATTGTAAAGTTAAGATACATAGAGTAAGACAGTTTCATCTTAACAATTTTTCAGCAAATAGCAAGGCATATAAGTTAAATTGTAGTATTTAAGTACTATAGGTACGTTTATACGATAGAGTAATTTCCGTTTTAAAATGAAACTGTCTAATGAAAATAATAAAAGAAATAATGATTAGTAATGACATGGATCAGAATATTATGGTCAGTATCTACTAGAACCATCCGTCAACTATTCAAAGACATACTTTTAGGAAAGTAATTTTCAATACCCGTGATGTGACAATTTGTAAGTGAACAACACACTGTGATTCGTGACAGAATGGTGATGATAAAGTCTCAGTTATACAAACCTATTAATATTCTGTCTTTGCTCAAAATACTCGTACTCTGTATCGGGATAGGGCATGTTATCGTCTTCGTCTTTTTTGCATCGTCGGCCGCAGATGTAGCCGGCTGCGAACCCAGCGGCCAGAGCTGCGAGAGCTCCCGCTGCTACGGCCAAGGCTAGGGTTTCTACTGAGTACGCGGCCGGGGGAGGGTCCGCTTGAAGGACTTCTGGACCTGGGAAAGATTTAATTTGACTAACTTATAAAGAAAACGACGACGACGAAAGTTGACGACCTCGTTGGCGTAAAGGTTACCATGCCGGACTGCCAATAAGAAAGTTCCGGGTTCGATTCCCGGCCCGGCCAACATCTATGTGCTTAACTAAATTTGTTGGCTGTCGGTCTGGGTGTTAAATATGTATCTATATAAAATATGTATGTATATGTAGTATATCAGTTGTGTTAGCTACCATAACACGAACTAGAAATGGTTCAGTATGGGGTTAACCAGCCGTGTCATACTAGTTATTATTCTGTGGCCGTATGTGAAATGTGTAAAAAAAAATGGGATCTTCTTCTTCTTCGTATGAGCTAAGTATTCAAGCACTGGTGCCGAGAGTTTTCGAGCCGCCCTAACGACTCTGACCTGGCTTAATGACTGCTTGTATTAAGGCAGCCGGGGCCAACAATTTAACATGTCATCCGACGTACGGTAGCGCCCAGATAAAAATGCCACTTTTAAAACGACAGTCTTGTGCAAGATGTCAACACCGTCCGCATTGACCGCTGCTTAGTTTCGATGATCGCGTCAGATCACTTTAGCTTGCCGAGCTACAGGCGCTACAGATGTGATGTAACGAGAATAATAAAGTTTTAAAGGACACATCAGTGTTCGTCTCTTTTAGGATTTTATATACTCCAATGGTTATAGTATTAGATCCAGGAGTAGTTTCTGGTTTTATATCAATTTCTAAAATATATTCCACACTATGAATACAATATTAAAACGCCAACTATTCGATTCAGTAAATGACAGTTATGCAAACGAATTCTAAGCTAAAGAATATTGTATAAGGCAATGGTCCCACCGGCGACGATGAACGAGAAACGAGCAGAACTAGAAACTATAAACGAGTTGGCAATCAGCGGGAAGCGAGTGTAGTTTCGATAGTTTTGTCGCCGGGCTATAAGCGAGTGTGTAAGTGGGACGAGCGATTACTGGCGCCACTCGCTCAGTCCTGTGCAAACGTGCGTACGCGTCACATGATGAAGCGGTCGAGTTTCGCTGAACGAGTATTGCTGAGCGAGTTTATTTTTGAAAGCTCGTCGCTTAAGCGATAAAACTAGTAAAACGAGTCGTCGCCAGCAGTGTGAACAGTCAGCGATCAACTATTTGTATGTGCATCTCTTTTATTGACACAGAATGTTATATCTATTGAACGTTTCTTGAGTGAGAAAATAGTCGATAGTTAACCGTTTACTCGCAGTTGGTGGGACCACTGTCTTAGGTATTGTAATCGAATCAAAGGTAGTTTAGTAATGTCCGAAGCTACATTACTCAGGTACCTTCGTTATTACCGTTCCCTCCTTTCCCGTCCTTGTCCTGTACGATGTTGATGACCTCTCCGTTGTTCTCGCCTCTCGCATCGTCGTACAGACCCGAGCTGAGACCTCCGACTGCGCCTGCGTCTTTACCTGGAGGAAATTGCTCATTAAAATAATATAGCAATAAACAAAAAAAAAAACAAAACAAAATCTTTATTTGACATGGTAAGTAAATATAAATCAACAAAATTTTATGGAATCCAAAGGCTTCCAAACTAGTTGTAAGAACTGTATATTGGAAGCCAATGTAAAAAAATAAATTTATGTTATACTGTATGCACTATTTTGTTTTAATAATGTTTCAAAGATGTTGATTTGTTTACGTTATTTTTTGTATTTAAGCTATCGCACTACTATGCTTACTTATGCCCGGTTCCTATATTACATCAGCTACGAAACGTTTTTCCCATACCAATAACGAGTCGTTTAGGGTGTTCCACAACGTATTGGTATCGCCTACAAGCAACGAACATAGGATCGTAATCGCTTTACCGACTGTCCTCTTAATTTCGTTTTTACAAAATGGAAACTATGTGTTATGTATAAGAATGTTTTTTATATTATTTTAGTCAATATATTACAATAATTATAACAATTTAATGAAATTATATGAAAACCTTATATTTCTAACATTGAGATTGATATATAGATTATATTATATAGATAGTAAGTGAAGGCGCAGGTTGAAACCCAGCGCTGGAGTACCTTGTACTCTCAGCATTATGCTGAACCCGCGCTTTTTATGCACAAAGAAAAATAGGTTGAAAATGTTATGTTTGTATATATTTAGTTTTTGTGCATACTAAAGCTTTTTTCATTCTAAAATGATGATATTTAGAAATGTGTCCTAGTATATGGAATAGAAAGAGCATTATTACTTTTGGTCCTCTATCTATGAGGTCTATGAGATATGTATGGTTTCTCTACAGAAGGCATAATGTATCAAAATTAGCTTTAGATATAGTGACGTTAAAAGCTGTTGTTTGTATAAGAAAATCATAAAATGTTTAAATAACGTGTACGAGTATTTGAAATCAGTATTGATTCAAATTTAGATATTTTATTGGCGAACACATTTGGATACTTTTGTCAAGAGACGAAAGCAATAACAATAAAGATGACGTATCACACTCTTTATTTGAGCTTTAAAATACGCAGAAAACAGAATAATAAGAACCTATGTCAATAATCGCGTTTTTATTTATTTGGGGGTAGATACTTACTATGAGGGCAAGCGGTATGACTCCCAGTGCTCACGCTCTGATAGAAAGCGTTCTCGTCCAACCACCGACTCACGCCGTGCGAGTAAGCGCGACACCGACCAGCCTGCTTGTCCCACGCGCAATACGGGTCTTGAAGGGCCACGCATTCACTGGAAGAAATTTTTTTACGTAAGTTCTAGTGATCTAGAACATAAGTTCTAGAAATCTTCCATTTCCATTTCCGAACAGCAGGGAGACTGCTAGGAGACACCGTTATACAATGGAAATGCCGAAAAAGCGTACCTACTAAGCGATTCGCTTCCACGTTTATAGTACGGCCGGCCAAACTGTGGAACTCCTTGCCGGAATCCCTGTTCCCACTGAACTACAATCTTACTGTCTTCAAGCCGAGAGTGAACCGATTTCTTCTAGGCAAGCGAGCTTCATCTTAGACTGCAATATCACTTAACATCAGGTGATCATTGCAATCTTCGGCCAAATCCATGACCTCCCTATACGACATGACTTTCGCCTTCTCATTAATTTGGTCTAAATATGATCTTCTAGGTCTTCCTCTTCCAATTTAGACCACATATAGATTAAGTGGTCTTAATTCATCTTTTAAATAATGTTACTGTCCAAGCTGTAAGACCGAATCCGAATCGAATCTTCGAATCCGCATCCAAAGAAGGTGCGTCACATCCAGTTTGAGTAAAAAAACTTCTGTGTAGAGATTAAAACTTACGAGCAAGAGCTAATTTTGTCACTGGAACACCGATGCAGCCTCAGGCTGAGCACTTCTCTGTCAGACACGGCAATGAGTCGCGCCGCATCGCGTCCCGCCCGCGCTACCCTCAGAGCCCGCACTGGAGACCCGGCTGCGAACGCTTGCAACTCCTGTAAAATAGTTAATTAAATTAGGGCTATTCTTAAACACGGGGAGAACTAATTTGGAGATAAGGCTAAACCTATCGGTGTTGTATTAGTAGATCATGATTTTCAATTTCCATAGATACAGAATAAGTAGTAGGTATGTGATTTTGGTGTATGGAAGGTAATTTTTGTATCATTTGAGACGGAGTGGAGGTCATTCTTATTGTTAGTGGCATCAATTGCGAATGGCTTTTTTCAGTCGATTCGAGTTGCTGTTGTATTGATTATTATATATAATATGTGATGTTATTCGGAGATGACCTCGGCGTCGACCCAGACTAAGGCGTCATGATTTGAACAAAAATGATATAAACTCGGTCATCCAACCTGAAACGGGGCTGCCTAGAAGAAAGGAAGAGAGGCTTTTGCCAGGAAAAGAGACACATAAGCAGCCCACTACGTTCCCAAAGCTGGAACTCGGGGCCTTCTCTCACGAGGAGAGAGATGTAGACCATAATCCACCACGCAGGCCAATTGCGGATTGGCGGATGACACACGTCTTCGGATATTGTGGTCCTCAAACATGCCGGTTTCTTCACGATGTTTTCCTTCACCGTAAAGCGAGTGCAAATCCACACATTAATCGCCGGGATCGAACCAAGGGCCGTCTGATTGAAAAGCAGACGGCCCTTGGTTCGTTATTACCACCGAGCCGCAATCGCTTTTCTCAAATGGGACACAATAGGCTGACATTAATACAATAAACTAAATATTTTATTAGAAGGTACTAGAGTCAAATCTCATCAAAGTCTGCACATAAAACAAAATGATCTTCGTACCTCAATAACAACAGGAACTGCTCGTTTATTCGAGTCGTACGATACGGCGTTGATCGCTTTAATGATTTTGCCGTTATCGGTCCCTATGAAAAGGACGTCGTAGGCCTTCCCGCCCGGAGTCTTCACTTGCGGGTCTACGGCTATTTGCGTAAACCGATAGCTGGAAGTAAAAAAAATATGTTTTGCAAATAACAGATTTGAAATCGAGATTTGATGAGAAAAAAATTAATTGTTTGTTTTTCCGAAACAAAATGTTGGTAATGTACCAATTTATTAAAACATAAGAATACATAACATTACTTACTAAAAATTAACGTAAAAAAGACCAGGGTAAGAGGAAAAGGTGCACAAAATGCTAGCAGCATTGCCACGTTGGATGGCAATGCTTCGTTTCTTACCGAAATAAAAGCAAGCATTCTGGACAACCGAAACCTCTACCTAACCTCAATAGCCGGATCCACACCGGACGATCCATCGCGCTCCGATCGCGCTCCACGGAGCGTGAAGTGTAGACGTGCCGCGCGCGATCCATATGCGCGGCGGAGAGCGCGCGCTCCTCAGGATGGATTCAAAATGGATCGCCGATCCATTTTGGATCGTCCGGTATGGATCCGGCTATTAGTATATTATTATTAAGTTTTTTTTAAATAACACTCTAGGCAAAGTGTTGTCTATGCTCTTGTGCTTTATTTGTGGCGTCGTGTAACGTGATATTTTTTTATTCGACTAATTTTGCCTGGTAAATAAAACTGATGTTATGACTAAAATTAATAGGTAACTCTCACTTTAATGCCACGTCAACTAATTTTCCTAGCTGGAATATTTGTAGTACCATTGACATATATTTGACTCCTTTATCGAAGATTGTACCTTTATATTATTCCAAAATCTGTTCTTATTTTTAAACATTTAAACCAAAACACTTACTGAAAACTAGTCCTTATAACAATAGGTTCTCCGAAGAAGGCCGGGACCGACTCGTCCATCAAGGCGTGTGTTTTGATGAAATTCAACGTTTGATCCGGTAACGCTCTTGAATCGTTGTTACACGTGCCGGGACGAGGCTCTGGCACCTGAAAAATAAATAAACTAGCATTTAGAAAGTAAAGAGGTTAAAACCCCTCTATTCATCTACAAGAAGGTTTAGTAAGAGAATACAAAATACAAACACAAAATCTTTATTTGACATGGTAAGTAAATATAAATCAACAAAATTTTATGGAATCCAAAGGCTTCCAAACTAGTTGTAAGAACTGTATATTGGAAGCCAATGTCTTCTCCCAAAAAAAAAAAAATCTATCCTTAGACATATGATGTATTTAACAACAAAAATATAATTAATAAATTTACAAGTTGTTTGGAAATTAAACAATAAAATTTTGAAAATTGGAAATACAAAGTTAGTTTATATAAATATATTCATCAAAGTACTAGTAAGTTATATTTAGATTTGCAAACATAGTTGTTTGAAACTTTAGTCTTTAGTCTTTAGTAGTAACAGAGAGGCTTATCTATGATTTTGATTTTGATTTTTGGAACAAAATGTGTCATTTGGAACAATTTTGTTTTACAAATACAAATTGTTTATTGGTAACCAAAAGTTACACGCCAATTAATTAAATTTTTATCAATAGATAAAATTAAATCAAATTATATGGGTATTATTATAAATAAATAAATTTCAACAATCAACAGTCAGTTTCAAATAATCATCGAAATTATAAAATGTATTATTTAATAGCCACACCCTAAGTTTTGTCTTAAAGCTCGCGCGTTTTAGTTGTAGTGTCATTTAAGACAACAAACTTCTGCCTGGAAGAGATCATTTTAAGCGATAAGGTCACAAATTGTGGCAATATTTTAATTTCAAATTCTTTTGTTTCCTTTATTTTGTGTTTATTAAGAATTATATATCAATCTAGCACAATATATCGATTCTTACCTTAGCAAATAGAAGACAAAATTAAATATTTAGTGTACTTCCGCTGTGATCCGAAATCCAAATTAAGACAAGTAAAGGAAAAATCAACTAAGAACGAGAGTCGACTTGTCGTTCGAAGAGTCAGCATCTCCTGATGATGCCTTGTGGTTAGGCGAAACACGGAATTTCCGAATTGTGATAGGTAACGTTAATCTTAATTAATCTTAGTTAATTGATCTTAGTTAATTAATCTTAGTTAATTAAGCTTGGTTAATTGATCTTCGTTGATTTTTCCTTTACATGTCTTAATTTGGATTTCGGATCACAGCGGAAGTACACTAAATATTTAATTTTGTCTTCTATTTACAACGGATTTCCGCAAAGTAACGCCTGAGTCAATAAGTTATCTTACCTTAGCACTATTTACTGGCAACCAATTAGAATTAATAGCACTCTGCTCCTTGAAAGTGCCTTCGAACGTGTCAGCAATGTCTTGCATGCTGAACGCACAAACAGCAGACCCAGATATGCTGTTGGGTGGTGTTGTGAATGTTCCATAGATGAGCTGGGCGCTGAGACCGCCGTACACGCCTTCTATTAGTTCCGTTGTAGATTCTATAAAGAGAGAAAGGGAGAGAAGATATTAGTTAATCCTATTTTTTACGTAAGCGTGATGCCTCGTCTATTACTATGTAGATTAATATCAGCTAAGCTATATCACCGACTAATAAATACGGTCAACCTCTTGTTGAAAGTGTAGGTACTACGTGTATCATTCGATACACATCTATTCGTATTTTCTTGAAACGACTTCACTTTTGTATATTATTATTTGATTGAATTTAATTTGATTTTATTTATTTGAATTGTATTTTACTGATATTTGTTTGAATTGTATGGATGGATTATTCTGAAATAAATGAATTAATAATTGTACAAGAATTAACAATCGTCTCTAGTATTCTGATCCCTGGCTTTAAGTGCGACGAATACTTACATATAGCGTAAGTATTCGTAATTTTTCCGGATATGAAAATAGTCTTGCTTCATTGTCTACCTGTTCTCATTGGAAACGGTCCTAATCATTTGTATGTATGAATGTTTTTCTCTAACCAGTTTTTCTATCATAAAAAAAGCTATATTAAGCAAACTCTACATACGTACAGAATCATTATGTTCTAGACGGATACTATAAATTATAAAAAAAACTATAAATAATGAATTTCAAAGACGATAAATATCCATAAATTCAAAAGGTGTATAGTTCTAGTCGAATTGGACTCTCTATAATCTAGTTCAATGTATATATGCTGGTGGAATACTAACGTATCTCATTGAAGTAGAATGGGAAGTCTCCTGCCACGGAGCAGTTGAGTCTGGACTTGAGGAAGGATGTCCACCGCTGCTTGAAGCGATGCGGCCCGCCGCGGTCGTCTCGACATACTCTCGCCACTCGGGAGAATACAGACTGAAAAACAACGAGATTACAGATTTGATATTGCCTAAATTATTGGCCAAGAAAGTTTCAGGTTTCGAACTATTACGTATACAGCCTGGACATAGACAGACAGACAGCGGAGTTTTATTAAGGGTCCCGATATTACCTTTTAGGAACGGAACTCTAAAACACGTTTTGATTTACTTGTATATTACAGGCTCTTTCGTCTTTCCAACCGAAAAAATAAATGATAAAATAAATAAATTATAATACTTTCAGAAGCTACATACTCTTCACACACGCAGACTTGGCTCGTCTGTCGGCAGACAAAACTACGGCTTACGTTTACTTTGAGCACTATTTTTCGATCCTTACGCTGAATTGAGATTTTGAGGGTGAACAATAATATAAATGTTTATTAGCCTCATCACATTAGCAATAATACCTAGGTATCTACGTCAAAATAAACATTAAAGAAATCCAGCCGTGTGTCCAAAAATATAAAAAAAAGTCACTGCCCGAGATGTTTATTTTTCATTCTACCCTCGGCTTCAGAATGAACTGACAAGCAAGATACGTCAGTCGTTCTACATCAAGCAGTTCCATGTATCGCATTTCTCTTTCTTGCCATTTAGCCAATTTCTGAAAGCTGCGGTTTCTAAGCGAAGTATTGTTGTAATAACAAAAATAAAATATCAGGTTACGCCACAACTCACCTTTCCACAGTTGATGTACTCTACTGCAGTTTCTCGGAAGAAAAAATACACGAAATTACCGTGCACTAAAGAATTCACGAAATCCGGAGCTGAAAAAAAAAAATATCATTAGTGATAGGACATGATCGATAAATTCTAAACTTATCGACACCGAAGTGCCAAATGAAATCAGAGGATTTGCATATCAATCACTATTTATTTTGTAAGCTCCATCCCAATCTCAAACTTGTAAACTATCTTGATAATAATAACTATAAATTATGCAAAGGGATGTAGCCCCATCTCCACCGGTTGTCGATAATACGATCCTAATCGGATTTAGCGATTGTTGACGCGTCAAATGTCACTCGAATGACAGCGTGTTGCCGCCAACACCCGTTCTAAATTCAATTATACTGACGGATGTATGTTTGACAGCCGCATTCGATATCAATCGACCGTATTAACGGGTAAACATGGCAGCGTAAACACAGACGTTAAAGTAAACTCTCTCGTTTTACATGCGAATGAGTGAAGGCAGTGGGCGATGCATGTAATCTAGTTACATGGTATGTACTTTTCTGTGGCGGCTGTGGTACTTGGACGGACACTGTTTTAAAAATATATTCTTAAAAATCATACTCGATACAATTTTCAGTTGACAATAATTAGATACATGCAAAATTGTGAAATATACTTAAACCTCCCCGCTAAGACATTTCTATTTGTTTCGGGATGATAAATAAACACAAAACACAATGACCATTAAAGAGAAAGCCAAGTTATGTCTATGGATGGATGTCCATTTCCATACAATTCTGCGTGTAAACGCGTTTGATGTTGCCATCTACATGCAAATTCTCCCCGTTAATAACTTTACTCACGATGACATGTTCTCGCAGCATGCGTACGATATTACACACACGGTTTGGTTTATTTCAATTCATTTGCATGTAAGTAACTGTTAAGAGATTGTTTGGAAGATTATGATGGGTAATTTGCGAAATAAATAACTAAGTACCTGGTTGACCTTTTTTTTTAATATGACATTTTCTAAAAATGATTCCTGGCTAGATCGATTTATTGCCCCCGAAACCCCCTATATACTAAATTTCATGAAAATCTTTGGAGCCGATTCCGAGATTCCAATTATATAGATACATATGTATATATACACAAGAATTGCTTATTTAAAGATATAAGATTAAATACGAGTAATACTAGATCTGTTCGAAAGTAATAATACTTTCAGTTCTACTTAAAAAGCTCGTAAATTTGTCGCAACTATACACCCGTAGTCCTGTTGTTAAATGTTGTCTCTGTTCTTGTTATAAAAAACATACAAATTATTAGCGCATTTCTTCAAAGTTTAAAGCCTAAATACATGATCCTTTACTTAAGATTCTACGGGAAAAAGCCGTGATTTTTTAAATCCCTGCCAGGAGCTAGGAATGTAAGAATAAAGTTAGAAATTGTCCATTTCAAGTGGATAATAAATGTTTGAACTTACCATTGAGAGTCATCGAATCGTAAGGCTCCGTCTGCAACGGCTCCCGGTATATGATGGGCTCCATTCCACTAAAGTCTGCGACTGTGCCGGAATACAACTCCCCGTCTGAAAAGAAAAAGAAAATAAATAAATTGATTAATTTGTTACTTCTAAGTATGTAAACTACTTATGTATATTTTACTTCCTACCTTATATCTTACTCTATCTCAGAAAGGAAAGGTTTGTATCTTTAAAGATAATAATCGTTTTATAAATAGTTTTATACTGATTCTTTCACTGTACAAGCAGTACGGCTTTGGAATGTCTTACCACTCGATACCAAGAAGGTTCAGACGCTTGATACTTTTAAAAATCTTGTAGAGAGGTAGTATTTATATTCGCTGCCTTAAGACTATTTCCCTCAATAAAGTTACATATTATGTAACTTTTTATTTTCTTTAGTACACTACGTCCATATTTAGTAGTTTTTTAACTCCTTTCCATCCAAAGGTTGCCTGGAAGAGATAGCTTTAAGCGATAAGGCCACCACTTGTAGCACACTAATTCTGTTCTGTCTTTATTTTAGTTTTAGTTTCAGTTTCATTAAGTTTTGTGTTCAATAAAGAATTATTTATCTATCTAATAAAGATAGGTAAGCTCAAAATACTTAACGGGTAACCTGAAAAACTCTATTAAAGTTTTAATGAACCTATAATGCTAGCCCGCACTTAGTGTTAGCCCCTAAAATCATTAATTATGGCCACGTTTTGCGTTGTTCCCTATAATTCTCAAAGGGGCACACCAAAAGGACCAAACTAAGGCAAACTCCATCCGAATTTTTTAGAACATGACGTACCAACTTTTCAAATGATCCCAAAAGTCTGGTAACTTCGACGGTCGCTCAAACGGCTTTGTCAGCATCAAAATGAAAGAAAACCATGCATATTAAACGGCAAAACCAACAAAGCGGGTTTAGCGTGAACCAAAGCCGCAGACTGAAAACGAATTCAATACTCGCCGATTGGCAATCGTAAGAGATGTGATCGATTTGCCTATGATATGATCCGAACCTGGGCTGATTTTGTAGCCTTTATAAAATACCTACTAGAATCTAGGAAAAAGGACAGGTATTATAAGGATTTATCAGAATCTAGTTTGTCTTTAATTTAATATTGAGGAGACGAGTATACTTGTTGAAATGAGATTAGACAAGAGAACATAAGTCGTAGATAGTATTTTTTTAACGGGAACATAATCAAGTAGTTAATTAAAATGAATTGAATGATTGAATAAAGTAAATGATTTAATTAACTAAACGAATTTAATAATTTAATGAATTCAATAAAATGTAATCTAAAATTAATTAAAAAGTATATCTTATCTAAAAAACCAGTGCCAGTGGGAAGAGTACCTAAAATACCAACCGAGTTGCCTCTTTGTATAGCAACGCTAATTCGCTGTGCAAAGTAGAGGCCGGCATTTTGGTCGCGAGTAGCGTCGACCAAGCACTTCTTTAAATCATTGAATAAAGATTTAGCTCCCGGTCCCTACGGCCCCAAATTTAATGAATTAAATGATTTAATTGTGTAAAAAAATGGCAATATATTTAGATATTTTTACTTCAAATTTGGCTTAAACAGGCAAGTTTGCTTAGCAAGTAAATTAATATCAAATCTCCCATCTATTAAACAATTTGGGAACACTGATTTCTATTCATCGGGTCAAGGTTGGGCCCAGACATTGTCCAGCTGCGAAGGCCTGACTAGACTTACAATTTAGAATCTTGTTTGACAGTTAAGGCCTAAGCCTAATTTAATTTCATGACACAGACGTTTTGATTAAAATTGGTCAATGTTGGTCTAGGTAATTTGGTAGGCAGTTTTAGGACATTATTCTGGAGTAAGATTTATCGTTATCTGTTATTGAACCAGGCATGTAGGCACTCATTGTGAAATATATAAACAGTAGACGCTAAAGGCACATTTTTATCGGACGGATCAAAAATAATATCCCCAGAAACATTTTTCTAAATGTGAATTACTACGTAAAAATTATATGTTGTACTTGATTAACTTAGCATAATTAATTTAATATGGCGTATTAATGAAATTAACGAATACTTTCATATGTTTGACTGCTTTTGTACATTTCTTTGAAACTAAATGATTGATAAATTATTATTATGGCACGGGCTAACGCCTATTTTAGCAGCTAGAGACAAACGAAATATGTCGCTTTTTGAATGCAAAAGGGCCACAAATAAAAAAAATCAAAAATCGTATTATTGTAAAAATGCATTTTTAAATAACTTATATTTATAGTTCCGTTTAAAACAGCCAATATTTTCGCCCAAATAACCGTTTCTACGGTTATTTGCATAACCGCCTTTTTTAAATTTTGACGGTTGGTGTAAGTTCAGTAGTTAGACGCCAAATTTTATATATGTATACACATAGATACCAGAGAAAAAACATAACTTTTTATATAAGTATATTCATTTTTAATACAATATATACAATATAAAATATATACAATACAATATAAAAAAATAAAAACCTGTTAAATACATTAATTTGCTTCTCCTATAAAAATAGCATGTTTTGTCACGTGGCCCCTTTGTATTTAAGGAGCGGTGTGATACTTTGTGCCAACAAACATTTGATATTTTAGAATTCGAATGTAATCATTCAATCATGAAGAAATCATTCGATTAAATCCTGTAAATCGCAACCATTATAGAAGCTTTTCAATCTGAATAGACTTAGGAGCTTCTGCTGCATTACACTTACACCATACAGATGTGATATAGATACATATATAAGCTCACTAAGCATACATATATGTTCACGCTAGTGCACTGGCCACTGTTCCCCCGGGCGTCGCTCCACTTAATTGGAACAGATCAATAGAAGATAACTAACCGTGTCCGTCCGTAAATGGACATCCAACTGTGCCTGTGTGCGAGAAAAATGACACCAGTGTGCGTATCTGAAAAATGGACACACGGAACAATAAATTGGCTATTCTGCGGCCTTGGGTCCAAACGTCAGGATACCGTATGAGGAACAATGGGATTAAGTTTAATTTGGAGATGCGTGATAAGGATGCTGACGCTTTTAGCGGCTGACGTATGGCAGAAGGGTAAAGGTGGTTATTGTCTGGCGTTTTAGGTGGTAATTTAATTAAAAAGATTATGGTAACATTACGTGATCTTGGTGTAGTTAATTATGTGCTATAAAGGGAATACGTACATAGGTAAACAAACAATTTTCTGTACAGGGAAAATGTATAGTTGTTTAAAACAGGGTTCTTGAAACACGGGTTAAGAGGAATGAAATGGAAATGGTTTGTCCGAAAAATACGAAAAATGTGTAGCTACGTAATTTGGACATTGTAAAAGCTCTTCGCATAAGTACCTACTCGTAGCCATATTGTTATTTATGTATATATTGTGTTTTTCCACCCTCAGTGGTTTTGAGTCTTAGAATTTTCACTACCATCAATTTCGTTCCAAGCGAATACTCGTAGTTGTGTTTCGCTTTTAAGTGATGAACGTGTGAATCTACAGGGGGTGCGGTAATGCAAAGAAAATTGCACAAGGGATGTTGTAATTGATGACAGCACCGCGTCAAATGTAAAACTGTGGGGGACGCATCCCTGTATCACTTAGGGAGGCGTCTTATCGAATATTTTATAAAAGAATATAAAGTTGTATTTAGTTTGTTATTTGGGAAAATTAATAGTAGCACGCTGTTTGGTTCGTGTCTTTCGGTGCTATTTAAAATTTAATTGAAGATTTTATCCATGTATATGTAATTTAGTCTATTCTTCTCTGTATTAGAGAGTGTCTTTGTGGGTCTGCTTTTCAACCGAACGGCCCCAGGTTCGATCCAGTCCCTAAACTATGTAATATGTTTTTTTAAGTTGAGTGAAATAGCTCTTGCTCTACGGCGAAGAAAAACATTGTTAGGTATCCGGCATGTTTGAAGACCAGAAAATCCGAGGTCATGAGCCTTCCGTGGAAAGAACTGTGCGCCCACCTAATAAAACTTCCCAAATTAATAGATTCAACGGGCAGTCCCCACAGTAATGATATACGACTCGAGGATCGGTCTATATAAGTTTTAATGTTTATAATAATATGCTTTTGATCTCTTTTGTAATCCTATCCTACTTTCCTACTAATATGTATTATAAAAGTGAAAGTATGTGTGTGAGTGAATGTTTGTAACATCTTTATGTTCAAACTGCTGAACTGATTCGGCTGAAAGTTGGCGTGAAGATAGGTGATACCTTGAATTAACTCATAGGCTACTTTTGATCCCGGTTTACCGCGGGTAACACCGCGGGGCGTAGCTAGTACCTATTCACAAAACATTAAAAATAAACAAAATAAATATTAGGACACATTCACACACGGCTGGTTAGCCCCATACTGAACCATTTCTAGCTCGTATTATGGTTGCTAACACAACTGATATACTACATATATATATACATACATATTATATATACATACATATTATATATAAATACATATTTAACACCCAGACCCACAGCCAACAAATTTAGTTAAGCACAAAGATGTTGACCGGGCCGGGAGTCAAACCCGGAACCTTCTGATTAGCAGACCGGCATGGTAACCTTTACGCCAACGAGGTCGTCAAATAAGAATAATTTCAGCAGCTAAACAGAGCGCGGAACGAGCGATGCGAAGAAGTTGAATTTATTTCCAATAATTTGATTCAGTGACCGGAACCGTCTAGATTAGCTGCCTCGGAGCCCCAATGTCAGATGTTAGCTGCAGACGACTCGACCCACTTGCAGGCATTGTAGCTGGCACGGACAGACACGGTAACCCGCCTTCATATCTTATTGCTACGGCAAGCAAACTGCTCTGGATGTTAGTTATCGTATCATCTGTGATATCATTTTGTACAAGATGGAAAGCTATCGCAAAGTTTAGAAAATACCTTCTTCAAACAATTTTCAAAAGTGCATCTTAAAGCCTGTGCCAGAATTGGGCGTCTTTTTGGGTTTACGGTTTTGAGTATGTAGATGAAGTAGTAAAATGTAATTTAGGCTTAAGCCAGTTGTAAATATGTTTGTAGACAATTGCAGTTATAAGATCTACTACGAACTACGGTGTTACTCACATAAGCATCATACATACATATGTATGTACGAAAATTGAAATTTCCGGTATCGATACGAGTATGTTATTCTAATGTGTAAGCTATCTATAAACCGAATAAGAAGAAGTACTGTAATACTGTAGGCATGTTAATATAAAGTATAAAGTAAATATGTAAAGTAATAAAGCACGAATGAAATTAATGTATTAAATATCTCATAATTTAATCCGTAAACAGTAATCGTGCTACAGGCACATAACACACGTCATGTTCGTTTTCGATTTTATATATTTTAGTATGTACAAAAAAAGTACTTCTAGTACTGTTATTCTATCTACATACTTACTCTTGCATAATCTAGCCCGAGTAAAGTAGAGTTCTTATCATCCCGTATATAATATTATATCCCCTGAGCGGGTATACGATTGTACCTATCTTTATTAACTTGTCTTCTCTTTGAAGTTACAATACGATGCGCAAACAAGTCTACCTATTTTATAAATATATATTTCCATCGCCGACGATGTTTATTTGGGATAATCTCTAGAATCATGCTTTGTGAAACGAGATTTGGGAAAAGGAAATATTTCTTTATTATGCGTGCCAGTCTTTTTATATTTTAATGGAATAGTTAAAAGAGCGTCACGTGGAAAAGATTAGACAATTGAAGTTTTTGGAGTCCCGTCAAATTAAAAGAAAAATGGTAAGGGATAAAAAAACAAGAATAATAAGACAATGATTGAATACTAATATTTGAACATTCCACGTTCTTACAGTAATAAATGACAAAGAAAAACAAATTGAGTCCTAGAAGCATAATTTAGAATCTTGGTATTCTATACTATATTATTGGTAACTATGTCAATTAACATATTCTTACTCCGACTTTTTTCAACCAAATATGTTTTGACAACATGGAGTTTAATAGTTTACACGAATAATAAGCACTTTACAAAACAAACTAAGCAGTAAAGGGGTGTATACATATTATACAAACACCAACATCATGATTATAAAAAAATCTATAACAAGTGCAATAAAAATTCAAATGCTTCGTCCGGTAATCCATCAAAATTTCAAATCCACACCACCCTATCAGCCATACATCTTTTAAACCCCCGTCCAATTAGGTACCACCAAAACCGTCCGCATTGATCCCGTTTTTTATACAAGGTTAGTTCTACATGTACAGCCATTACGTACAATAGTCACGTTGGCCATTCAGTCGGGGATCTTTTCTGTGCAACAATGAGTGGCCTATTGTACGCCAGTAGACTGTGAAAGTGGGTACAATCGATTGCCATGAAAAAAGATTTTCCTCCTCCTAATTTTGTGACAAAGACATTTTAGGCTTGTAAAGCATATGTGACCTTTTTTCTGAGTGATTTTACTGTTCGTGTTTGAGATACACGATATACATAAACCTTTGATTTACAATGTTCTTATGATACATTTCTTAAATAAAAAATCAAACAAACGAAACTCACTTATATCCCATACAATTGAGTAGTTTCATTAACCATTTTTATATCTATGTACTTAAAAATACCTAAATCTAAATACATAAAAAAAAGGAATGAGGTAGCGAAACAAATAAAACCATAGTTTAAGTACAAACAGTAAAAGGCAACTAAATAATAAAAAGATAGGAAGACATAGGAAGTTTTCTTAATTGAACTAATAGCAGAGTGCTTAACAATAATTAGTTAAGGTACCAATACTCAATGTTTGTTTTGTTTGAGAATGTAAGTCGGTCCAATAAATTATTTTTTGTATTGTATTTTTTTGTATTAATCATCTTTAAGACCGCAATCACTGTCCGACATTTGTTTTATAGACACTAAACTTGTGACTAGGTACCCTGAGCCATTTTCTTCTCAACAAACATAATTTCTAGTTTACCCAACCTTTCCACTAACCCCGACGTAACCTTGACGTACTATTTCTTAGTAAAACAGAGGGTGCTTTCATATGTAATGTTATAACAATGTTTGAATAGGTGTTGGAGGTATAAAATTGAGTTACGGAAATTGGTTCACGATATGTGAACTTCAGATCGGTTACTAAGACTTTTTGCGATAAAAATTGGCATTATCTTAGATCGAACTGGTAGTTTTACCTTTTACTAAACTATTTTTATAAATATGTTATATTGTAATAATAAAGACTATATATACTTTTTCAACATGTGATTTTGTAATTCAAATTATTGAAGTAGTTGAATGAAAAGGTTTCCTATATCTACGAGTACTTACTTTAAAACTCATTGTATAACCGGATATTTTTTCATGAGTAAGTATCTTCCAATTATAATAATTTGATATGACTAAAAGGTTTGGCAAGGTTTATATTTATAACCAAGTTATAACCTCCTAGCGTACATTTACAAAGCTATATAAACAAACTAGGCATAAGCTAACTAGATATACAATAGGTAATGTATCATAGAAATTGGCTACAGAATAACATCTAGTACCATACTATAGATACATATTATTAAGGATTAGTATGGATATCCGTAATCCAATTAAGTGAACTCTAGTTAACAGAGCCTTCGTGTAGGACGAGTAGTTATGATAATACTGACTAATTACTGAACTGAATTACGACTATCAACATGGCAGTAATAGTCGTTAAGTTTTAGGTTGCGCTCGCACGTGAAATGAAGTTTCTTCGTAGGATGGAATCTTTGCCTTAATAAATGAGTATAAAGAGCTCCACCAATCGTATATGTTTGTAAAAAAAATATATTAGGTCATATACAACTTTAGCGCAACAAGTAAGATATAAGTTCTATGGTTGCAAAAAAAAAATGCGTAAAAATCAATTGTACAGAATTATCGTGTATATTTAACGCAAAAAGTGTGAGCTCTTTCCAAAATAAATTAAATGAGTAAACCTAATAAATTATCCACAACATTTTAAATGGTTTGGCTAAGATTAAGACTGCTGCAGTAAAAACTTAAAATCAATAATATTTTACTAAGGTTTGAAATCTCAAATATGTTGTTTACCGTTGGAACAAACTCAAAACTATCATTCGCTTATTGGAATATCTTCTTATACTTCAATTGGGAATGGTCTGGACTACAAAAAACTGTGCAATAACCTGTATAATTGAATGACTAAATATGACACATTTTTGTAGCTTTCTTAGTAATTTGCGTAATGCATTGCACCCAGTGTGTTCGAGGTCTAAGTCTTTAACCTACTTTCATTTAGGTGAAACCTTATTAAGGTGAAACGTAAAATAGTCGTTCGAAGATATTGTTTAAAGTTTTAATGTCGTTGCAGAAGGAGAGTTAGATTAGCCTGGAGCTGTTTTACTTTGAGGAGGAAATCAGATTCAGTTTATGAAGACTGGCGAAGGCTTGGAAAAAAAATAAGTATTTTAATTTAGTCTTGCGGTTAGAAATCTATTTTTGGAAGTGATGAGCCCTGCTCTAATATTCTGCTTGAAGTATATGTGCTATCTTGAACTCACTTATCAAAGTTCAATTTTGCCATCAGTGCTGTCTATGGAACTTTGCTATTTTATGTTATATTTTATAATAGCTTATTTACTTTGAATTATATTTATTTATAAATCATCTGAAGATAAAACTAGTAGTGATGTTAAAAATAAATTTAAACATTACTTAAGAAAAATAAAGTGAAAATTATTTACAAAGCATATTAAAAACGAAAATTTTTTAAGCTAAAAAATAATAACGAAACAAAAATTGAAAAAACAACTTTAAGCCACCCTCCCAAACGTGCCCGCATAAGGCTTGCCGCATTGCCTCTTTAGCTTATTGTACAATTTGATTTCATACAAAATATATAATAAAATATCATAAATAAATTTTTAGATGTCGCACAAAACTCTCTCCATAGACATAGATTACATTCTAGTTAGACGATTTTAAACCTTATTACCGTAGCAGTAAAGTCTAGCTTACCTGCATAAACAGCAGTGGAGTTGTGTTCAGGGTCGTAAGGACACACCGCTTGGCCGGACTTCTCCCGTTCCATGTGGTAGGAATCTCGCTGGACTCCGTACTCCCGGCAGAAGGGCCTGAAGCTGTTCGTACCACAGACCAGCAAACGGCCGGGGCCGAGCGATACCAGCACCCGGATGTAGTTTTGGCAACTCTCCTGAAATTCGAAACCAAAATATTTTAAGGACTAATTTTGTCACAATGTACACTGTAAATCTAAACGAGTTTCTTTTGACACATTTCACACACGGCTGGTTAGCCCCATTCTGAACCATTTCTAGTTCGTATTATGGTTGCTAATACAACTGATATACTACATACACATACACAATTTATATAGATACATATTGAACACCCAGACCGACAGCCAAAAAACTTAGTTCAGCACAGAGATGTTGGCCGTGCCAGGCAGGAATCAAGCCCGGAACCTTCTTATTGGCAGTCCGGCATGGTAACCATTACGCCAACGAGGTCGTCAAAGTCGTCAAGTTGGTGACACAATGCCGCTGGTGCATTTATTGTGTTGAAAGATAGATTACGTAAGTATTTACTAACGAGATGAAAGATGAAGGCAAAATTAAAATATGATACGTTCGTATAAAAATGACAGAGATTTATTATATTTAACAGTTTAAACGTTAGTTAAATACGAGTTTTTTTTAGGTACTGGAAACATTTTTTTGTGCTAAAACTTTAAACAAACATTTTTTTTACTCTTAATGGGCTTGCGCTTGATCACAATTTACCTGATGGTAAGCGATATTGCAATCTAAGGTGGAGCGCGCTTGCCCAGAAAACATAACTTCACTACAATCGGCACAACAAAATCAAACTACACTAAAAAAAGTTATATTTCAAAAGTTGGCTGCCATGTTTAGGAAGCTATCTGCGTCTATATTGCCGAATTTCCGACCTAAGACAGGAGCTAATCTCCTCGATATGTCTGACTGATATGATTACATTTGCATGCCTGTGGCGGCGAGCGTGTAATCCACTGAGTGCACTGGGACAGCCCTCCGACTGCACCAGGCATTGCAGATCAGGCAATATAGGATTATTACCAAAATTACTTGGACACTAGCGCAATATAACTGCACCACACTAAAGACTCTCAACTCTCAGATGACGTGAACATTCAGACGAACCCAACTCAACCATTAACTTCACATGTAAATATACAAATATAAAAAGTTCTCATTAAACATATTATAAAGGAGAAATAACTAATTTAACTATTGATAGGAATGAAATGTTTGGTTAAACATTAGTGAACTTCATTTTAAATACATTATTATTTATGGGATTACAAACTAAAAAACAAAACTTGAGGACCTCGTTAGCGTAAAGCTTACCATGCCGGTCTGCTAATCAGAAGGTTCCGGGTTCGATTCCCGGCCCGGTCAACATCTTTGTGCTTAACTAAATTTGTTGGCTGTGGGTCTGGGTGTTAAATATGTATTTATATATAATATGTATGTATGTATGTATATGTAGTATATCAGTTGTGTTAGCAACCATAATACGAGCTAGAAATGGTTCAGTATGGGGCTAACCAGCCGCGTGTGAACGTGTGCTTATATTTATTATTATTATTTTATTAATCTAAAACTTCCTATACATAACGAAAGAAAACTAAAAACTGCATTCAAGAAGACAAATAAATTTTGTGTGTCTGGCAGCGAGCACAAAATGCTGGCTGCATTGCTCCATTTAATATTGATAGATACTTATTTTTTGGGCAAAATATAAGCCAGCATTTAGGTCACGAGCCTACTAATTCATACGATTCGAAACATCCTTATAAAAGTAAGTAAGTAGTCCATACATATCCATATAATCATAGTAGTGAACTTAGTAAAATAAATATTATTGTTTTAATAAACTAGTATTTAACTAACGTTTAATCTGCCAGTTAAATGTAGTAAAATTCCGAAAAAATTTCATTTTTTTACTAATACAACATTATAAATAAAATAGCCTTTATTTCTACTACTTCAATACTTCTCATACAACAATTGATACTTACTTAATTTTTGAATTTTCTGAGTAATTAATGTACAATATAATACTAATACAACATAAAATCATATTTTAATTTTATTTTCATCTGTAGTATCGTTATAGTTGCCATTAATATGTTAACAACTACTTAACCTATCTTCCAACACAATACGATTAAATACATCAGCGAAATAGTATCGCTAACTCGTAAATAAAAGTCATATCTTTTTATATATAAAATTTCCATGTCACAATGTTAGTTACCGTACTCCTCCGAAACGGCTTGACAGATTTTTACCAAATTTTATATGCGTATTCAACAGGTCTGAGAATCGGCTACTATCTATTTACCACACCCCTTTAATTTTTTTTAATTAATAGAAATAATTTATAAGGCAAAACAACGTTTGCCGGGTCAGCTAGTATAAGTATATAAGTAATTTTTCCAGTTACCACAAATTATGTACCTAATTATGTTACAACACTAAAACATTTTAAACTGTTTCCCTAAAACGCAGGGAGAATTTCGTATATAAAACATTTCGTACACAGAACGTTATATTATACAGAATGTCCTGAGTTCGGCTCAATAGTGGATCTGTGTTCGAGCGACAGCTGCGCCCATTACGCAGGCGACGCATACCACAATTCTTGCTAGGGTTGTCACAAAAAACAAACAAAAATAAAAATCATAAATAGAAGAAAATAACATCGATTCATAAAACTCGGCAACGGAAGCCTTAAAAAAATCTGTAGTAAAATAACTATGTAAGCGCTGTACATACGAGTAACAATAGAAATAGAAGACAATAAAATACCCAGACGCAAGGCCTTGGCATTGTTTGGTACTTATTTATTGTGTAAATGAATATGTATGTTTCTATATAATAACCAATTTTTAAATACGAAATGCCTCACGTTATTCAGTATAAATGTTTACAAAGATTTTTGGTTCATCTTTTTTGACAAACCACAACAATGCAACACAAAATAAACTTACAAAATTATTTTAAATAAGTTCCAGACAAATAGGTTGAATATAATAAAATATTATTTAAAGCTTCAAACACAGCTCACAGTTTGACAGACACAGTCGTTTGTCAAATTACAAACAATAGTCACATAACAAAACGATACACAAGTACTGCAGTACACAATAGTTGTGACTGACAGCCCTACTTCCTTCCCATTACGTCTGTAACAGTACTGTGCGAGGAAGCTTTGTAACGATTTCGGGCCGACGCTTCTGGGTCGCATTTGACCAGTTACTTTCTAATTCAGCACACCCTGTGAACGCAATCAATGGATTGGTTCAACTCGACGCTGATTGGTCGAAGAATAGAAGCGAAAACAACACTAGACAAACGTATTGGAGCTTTGGGTCCAACGTTGGGGCGTAGGCTGTTAGCAAAAACTGTGGTCTGTTTTGATGAATGTTTTGCAACGAGCTGTTTTTCACTGTTTGTATGTCTCGTAAAAACTAAGGTTTGAAAAAGGTTTTTTGATACCGGTTAGAAAGATTAATTGTTGAATTTCGTTCATATTTCTATTGTGTTAGTAAAGTGGCTAACACGATAAAAAGTCTACAGTCATCATCAGTTAGTCGTCAGTTAAAGTTTATTGATACGACGTAACAGCAAATATTTGAGTTTTTATTGCATGTTTTTGTCCAATGTAGGGCGGTACTTAAATGTCAACGAATGACATACAATTTGACTTTTAAAAACAAACTAAAACTGTTACAGATTAGTTGTATTCTTCATTACCTGGCTTGGCTGTTTTACCTTGGCTGTTTTACCTTTGCAGAATTTATCCATTCAGATAATTTCATTTGGGCAAGTACTTATTAATTATTTACAAACTATCCGGTTGAACTTCAACTGTCACCATCATTATTTTACATTGACTTTGACAAATTGCAAAAGGCAAAGTGTCATTTGAGGTTGACATAATCTATGCTTCACGTCGGTTGGCCATCTTGAAGTCGTCTACCGCCATCGTGATAAAGTTGAGGTCAGTATTATGATCATATTTTTTTTGTGTCTGTGAATTCAGTGATTGTAAATAATTATGTAAAACGCGTATTGAATTGTTTAATTTACTGCCCCTTATGAGGTGTATCTTACAATCGCTTATGTCCTTCAATGAAAAACACATGTCATCGGATTTTATGGGTCTCAAACATGTCGGTTTCCTCATATTGTTTTCCTTCATCGTAAAGCGAGTGCAAATGCACACTTGAAAAACAAGTTATTAGTGTAGGGCCAGGATCGAACCTGGGGTTGTAAGACTGTAAAACAGAGGTTTTCCCATCGAGCTGTACTCGTCTTTTTTTCAACTTTAGCAACAAAATTATAAAATATATTCTACAAAACTAGCATAAATATACATTTGGAACATTTGCCTTTAGCCACATTCTTTGAACAGTTACTCTAAAAAGCGATATTTCTAAAGATTTCCTCTGGAATTCTTCGAAGCAGCGGAATCGCAGAAATCTGTTTAGGGAGGCTGCAGTCGGCGCACGTCTACCGCTATGGGCGAAGTGAAATGGCATGTTCTACATGTAGGAGCTCTGCATTTCATGAGTTTGTAGGATAAGTGTAGATTTTTTTGTAAAAAGTATACAAATACAAATCATTTATTGATAACACCAAAGTTACATGTCAAATAATATGATATCATTACAAAAGTATATGATATGTATCAATGTCAATTTTCAATTATATTCTAGTAATATAATATCATTACAAAAGTTGATAATATCATAACAGTAGTATATTTAATTTTTAATTCATATTCATATTCATTTATTCATATATTTAACTATAAACATAAACTAGCCAAACCGTCTATGTTTATTATATTATTAATTTAAAAACGAGTACATGCACCTATTACAATTAACATAATTAAATATAATAAAATAAAGAGTTGAGGGGTAGTTTCTTAAAAATATTTTCTGGTAGGATGATTAAAATTAAAATCAATTTTTATAGACGTATCTAAAATTTTAGAAAACTTATTTTAGAATCTTTTGCACTTAAACATTAACACCAAGAGGATTAATTTTACTTCAGCGACGATAATGATTATAATAATATATAACTTTCATTATCTACTAGAGAAACTTCACCACCAAGAGTACTCAAAAAGTATTTTTATTACTTAAAAACACATTCAATATTTTAATCCAACTACAATATCCCGTATCCCAGTATAATATCCTTGTATCTCCTTCCCAGCTGGTCACCTTGCCGACAATGGGCCACGTTCGTTCAATCGAGGCGTGAATACGGTCCCGCGAGCAACCAATCAGATGCCAGGCGCAGGGGATACGGAATGCAGTCCTGCTTCCACTATTTAACATGGTTAACCTACTTACTGACTTCATTTCCTACATTGTCCTTACTGAGTTGGCATAGAAAATAAATAATATTTTAACTTAAATCGGAAGTGTAGCTCGTCTTTATTCTGGATAAAATAATCTATGTATGGATAAAATATATATGTTCTTAGTTCTAGACCAGATAAGCGAAGTGAAAGGGTACTATCTACTTTTTCTCGAAGCGCTCCGTCGTATTTTCGGACAGGTATTATAATTTTATTTTTTGCATTAGTTTCCTTTTTTACTGACTTCAAAATAGAAGGAGGTTATATATTCGACTGTATGTATTTTTTTTATTTTAGCAACACGTATATAAATTATTTTTAACTGACATTGAGAATTATTAAAGTATAATATTAATGCAATATTATGAATTGTTAATGTAATATTTAATTTAAAGTGTTTTTATGGCCCACCGTGCCTGAAATAATGAATTGGGTATCGTATTTCTTAACAAACTTCACAGGAATCATTTAAAGTTTTGTCACACACACTCACAAACCTTCCCCTTCAAAGTTTTTGATGTAATGAGATTTACATAGCCACTGCGTTTACATCTACATATTATTCTTATTTCAAACCTTTATGCGCATATTCACTTCACCTGACCTACTAACGCACACACGTAAAGATTTAATAAAAATAAAGATCGAGTGAAGTAATCCAATTTTGCGCACGGGAAGACCGCCTGCTAATCGCCCCTATACCAAGTACCGGCAAATTAAAAAGCCAATCGACTGGAAACTTGGGAAGCGACGAGTACGTGAGCCTGGTTATTTTAGTGAGGGTTAATGAGGCTTTTACGGATAGGGAGATTGAAATCTACAGTCAGGGCAAGTCGTGATTAGATAGATGTCTCATAGGTAACGTTTTATTACTCTGAGATACAATATTTTTTTCTAAGCCTTCTTTCAAGAAGGCTTTCCCCATATTCCTATGGGGAAAACTTTTGATTGAAAATCAAAGATACTAAATAAATAAATAGTAGGATACTTTACACACACGGCTGGTTAGTCTCGTTATAAAGGATTTCTAGTTAGTATCAGAGGTTGCTAACACGACTGATATACTTACATTTTACTGATTACTACATACATAAATTCTTTATATCGATACATGTAATGTATATAAAGATATTTTGTATCAAATCGATATAATTCCCTATTTTTCAATTATACTTTTTTATTTGGTGCATCCTACACAAACACAAAAACTGAAAGAAGGGTTAATGTTACCATAGACAGCTGAATTTGAGGTTTTATTAATATAATACTACTTAATCATTTTTTTAAAACCTCATTTTTGCACAAAACATACAATCCCGGGTTTCCATCGTAGTGTGTGTGCGGTCTAGACACTTCAATTCAGTGGCTATGTACAGTACAACCATAATCTTATATCCCGTAGCATCCTCGTAGCTATGCCTACGCCGTAGTTCTCTCGTAGCATCGTAGCACAATAGCCAAATCTACGCTTCGCAAACCTAGCTAATGGTCTAAGGAAATGCTTCATACCGTAAACCACAGTAACCCAGTAACCGTATTTCAAAAGGAACTATTGCATTGTCTATTCGTTTGCTGTCTAGGGAAGTCGATAAAATTAGTTAAAGGAAGCAAGGTTAGCAAGAATAATGCTGGCCCATTCAAATTTAGGTGACAAAATACGACGCATCAAAAATGTCCAAATGCTTTCCGGATATTACTTTCCTCAGTTATTTCTGGAAAATGTTCCTTTACTGGAACACAGTATTGCTAGTACCCTAATATTTGGCTGTAGATATAATTATCAAAGATCGAGAAAGCACCACATCTTTGCTAATGCAAAGATGTGGTGTTTTCTCGTACGGCCTCAGATTCATGTTTTTAGACATATTAAATAGTAGGTTCCGTGTGTATTGTCTTAGTATGATTATAGTCGATGTTTAGCGATGCCAGAGTGCGATGAGCATGGGTATAAGAAGCATGTACCATGTACTACCCATCGGAATCTTAGTTCATGAAAAGAAAAATAGCTGTTTCTTACCTCATCTTTGCCTTTAACGACGCACATTTTGACGTCATTTTCTGGCGAGTACCAGACGAGGCGACGTTGCTCCGTCAGGTCTGTCAAACTGAGGTTATATACGACGTTCCTGAAACAAGGGATAGTGAAAATTAAAGACTGTTGCACTTGCACAAAAATGAGTAAAAGTAAAAGTGTAAAAGACACAAGTGACTAAACTAAGAGAATTATGACAACATTTTGTTGTTTATTAGCAGTATATATTTTAGAAGTATGCATGTATGTATATGAATTGTCGTATGCTCGAATTACATAATAGGTTTAAAATAAGTGCTTTAAAATCAAAAGTAAACAATGACTCAAATAAATCAATTGTGTAAGTACTTCGACTATAAGTACATTTGTAATTTTTTTACAAAGATTCTTGTTTAACTTTTGGCTTTTATTGTCTATAAAAACTTACTTGGCAACGGGATTGCGCTCTACAGCCCGTGTCTACTATTATACTATAGAATAAATGAGTAAAAAAGTAAGCTTGGCTTGGAAAATCCTCACCTAAAAAACGAAAATTGCTTAAAACCTGTATCCTCGGTAGTCCGGTAACATTTTAAAACTTTCTTCCTGGCAAAAGGTTGAATAATAAATTCACTAAAACATACTCGCCCTGTGGCCACACTACTTTACAGGAACGGCTAATGTTCGTTGCCAGTCTAGGAAGACCTACGGTTCCACATGTTTTTAAGTAAAAAATAATGCGTTGAAGTACTTACTTAGATTCATAGTACGTACTTTGTGAGAAAAAAAAGATCGATTTTTTGAATAAATAATACAGAATGCATAAGCAGAGTATTATACTATATACCCATTGCTGGGACTTGGGAATCATGAAAATAGTGATATAGGCCATAATCTACTACTATGGCTAAGTGCGGATATTGTTGCCCTCAAACATGTCACCGTAGATAATATAAAAAATAAATATAAAATAATAAATAAGTTTTCGTCATTCTGATATTTACACTACTTACAAATAACCCTCCTAATCAAACATACTCGTACCCAAGAAAAACTTAATCTTCAGTAGAAATTTCAAACTTTCAAAGAGTATGTTAGAGTTCTCACTAACAGTGTTATCTATGCACTTGCCCATTTACTTCCAACGAAACCAGTCTAGGCTTTGCGGCGAGACTGTTAGATACGTACGTACTCAGAGTTCATTTTACGGTGGTGGTTCGAAGTCATAGTTGTTCGTCGAATGTTTGTTAGTGGTTTAATCGCGGCCGAGTTGGATTCAGGTGAACTTACGTGGAATGAGTGTGGGTGCTTCTAGTTTGGCCGTTTATTTTGCGGCCTTCACAGCGTGTCGCCAGAGGTTTGCTACGATATGGCTCGGCGTGAAGTTGGCTATTTGTCTCAACTGTGCCTGTGTTCATGCATTAAGCTCGCTTTTAAACTTTTGTTTAGTTTGCGTGTGTTCGCAATTTATGATGTGCGAGTACGAGAAATATTGTTTGAAGGTTAACTCTTAAAATAAAACATGGCTTCGGCCTTTACGGAAACCGAAGTTAGGAAATCAGTTTCCGAAAACGGCTTTTTTACCCTTCAGAGAAACCGGTTTCCTAAAAGGATTTTTTAATTTTTCCAAGTAACTAGTTTTCTAAAAGGTTTTTTGATACTTTAAGGTAACTGTTTCCTACAACATTTTTATACTTCTACTTAACTGAAAATGGACTTATAACTGGGGCACTGTATTAAATCTATTTCACCCTAGGTACGCATTTTTATTTTAAGTGATAAAAAAATATCAAATTGGAATTTGTGTTTTACACTTTTTATTTTTACATAAGATCTATTTAGTCTTTTGATCAAGAATTAAAAGTTAGTGATATTGGAAAATTACCAAAAAAAACTTAAGTATATTAATTTCTTATTAAAATGATGTACCCTATAGGTATAAAAATAAGTATATTTATACAAAAATAGAAAAATCAAAGGTAAAAATACACATAGTTTTCCTGAAAATATAAGTCAAACTAATGTCAAACAGTTATTACCCCTCAAGTTGGTATGAATTGGACAAGTTTAGGCAATTCGTTACCCATAGTACCACTGCTTACGGTAATTGCAAAACTCCATAGCTCTTAATTAACTTATTTAGAGATTCATAAAAGAAATTATGGTACAAACTTGGACAATTATAAACCGAGAAAAAGCCGTTTAAAAGTTAGCGACGCAGTTTCTAAAATATTTTTGTTATTTTGTACTTTTAAGCTTAAAATGTTTATACTTTATTGTGGGTGCAGTTGAATAACTTTGGAATAGGTAGATAGATCGTTTAGAGTTTAAACATTTTGTTACTACGAGTATTAACGTTGAAATTAGAACAAAGTATTATCAATATTTACATACACAAATAAAAATCTGAAAAACCTGATATTACACAAACAAAATAGACTTTCTAATAATAATTGAATCGTTTTGGTTACTTTAATAAGTAAATACTGTTTGTTTGTACGACATAAGCACTGACATAGCTTGTTCTATGGGAGTCTTAAAACCTCTTGACGCCGGGGCTTGGCCTCTTGTTTCACACGGATAAAAGAAAATTAATTAGTAAAAAAAAAACTATAATACTCGTGTAAAATGTAACTTAAAAAATTACATATTATCAATTTAGTTAAAAAAAAAAGAGTGGAAAAAAAAACTTTGATAAAACAATTAGTCATTTCCGTTGCATTGCTTATATACATTTTTAAAACTGTTTATCAGTTTTCTTGAGCAATGAGCTCGGTATTTCCGTGGCAAAACCTGTTGTTATATCGACCAAGTAGGGCATATGATCATTGGATAATAGGATCATACCAGTTCCGATCACAATACCATTCGCCCTTGGCCCGAATAATCGCAATAAACGATCCAATATCTTGCGGTAACAATCATGGCGTTATTACGAGTATGGGAATCTTACATTATACTTGATTACAAAGTGGCTGACAAAGCCATGTTTTCTTTTTGTACATAGTAATAGGATAATTTTTCCGCTTAAAATAGCTAAAATATATTGTAACTAGCTCTGCCCTGCGGTGCTACCCGTGTTAATTCGGGATAAAAGTAGCCTATGTCTTAAGCTAAGGTCTATTCTATCTTCAAAGTAAATCTCATCAAAAACAGTTCAGATGTGGGAACGTTAAGGAGTATCCCACGGGAACCACAATTGTTTTTGGGATAAAAAGTAGCCTATATGTTAATCCATGGTCTAACCTAACTTCACACCATTAGTGGGATGTATTTGATATATGCATATGTATATTTCTGACACAAAGCAGTCCATAAAGAAGAAATCTTAGGTGTATATTAACAGAAAAGATATTTACCAAACCAGTTGACCTGATTTTTAAGTTAAATACAAATTTGTTAATATTAGTATGATGGTAAATTTGTGAATATTCATAATATTACTACAATGTATTTGATATATATTTTTGACACAAAACAGTCCTCCATCCTTACATTGCATAAGATTTGATGGTGGTACAACACTATTTGCCACTGCCCGAGATGTCTTTTTTTGTTCTACCCTCAACTCTGGATGAGAGCGGAAAAAGACAACTGACACATAAGTGCCACATGAGTAGATCGACGACAAGCGCCTCTGCAGGTCGCATCTTCTTCAAAATCACAAAAAGGACGTTCCTTTAGCTCCGTGAGCTCTACAAATAGCTGCCGTGCACTATTTTACAACCTAGTGCGTGTGTGTGTGTGTGTGTGTCGACATCCGATAAGATCCCACCTTACCCAGGAGAACTCTCACCCGACCAGCCCTGTCTTGGAACGGCATTAGAAGCATTGAAGGTAAGTGGTAGATATATTGGCCTCCTCTTTTCTGTGTTCTTGTTTGGATCGGTGCATCACCACTGCATTGTAATTTTTTTATACAGTCCACTAAGCTCCCGTTATCTGAATGTTCATATATCGAACACAGTCCATAAAGAAGAAATCTTAGGCGTGTATAATAACAGAAAATATATTTACCAAAAGATTAAATTACATTGATTTTTTAGATATTTTTTTTATTGTGTGTGTGTGTTTTTATTTATGTAATTATTTTATTTAGTTTTGAGTCTTTAGACAATAGTCGAGTAAGATCTTATGCTTAAATTATTTTTAAGAAGTAAGACAATAGATTATTACGTAAAAAACTTTACCAAAACAGTTGACCTGATTTTTAAGTTAAACACAAATTTGTGAAAATATTCGGCAGATTCGATTCGGCCCACAGCAGTGTTCAGCAACACAAAGATTGTATCCTTGTATATCCTTTGTCAATTATTCGCTTCAGTGAGCGGCGGCAAATGGCGTCGGCCATCTTGGAATCCTATGTCCGTAGTTCCACTCCCATTGTTCGGGTTTCGGCTTCCACGGACGATGTTTTTGTGCGTCTCCAATTCGGATAGCCCCCTGATTGATGATGCAAAAGCTACAATTATTTTCGTGTTCTGCTGTGATTATTTGTTTTTGTCTTCGGCCTAGAGGATAGATTAATCTGTCTTTTTGTTGAGGAGTTTTTAATTACGGTGCCTTAGTTATTTATAGGTCACGCGGCTGAACGATTTGTTTGTTTTCGTATTGCTTTCAATAAGCTTTGATTCTAATTGTTTTCTTATAGTTTTTGCTTAGAACAATAGACTTGTAAAGGTTAGTATTTCATTGTTTTTATAAGCTGGCTTTGTTGATTTACTCTTCTGATACTGTATTTACTTGGAACACGAATTAATTTAGTCTACAAATAAATAAAAACAAGAATAAAAGCCATTGAAATGAATATCCGAATGCTTGTATTTGTTTGTATTTTTGTAAGATTTTTTACATATTCATATATACACGTACCTACACACGGTAATCGTTTTACAAATTCTGCCCTTACCCTACTAATAGGTATACGTAATAAATGAGAAAGTTTGTGTGAAAATGTGTATGTTTCTTACTTCTTCACGCCCAAATGGCTGAACCAATTTTCATGACATTTGACGTGAAGATAGGTAGAACAAAGATTACTTTTAATCCCGAAAACAATTGTCGTTCCCATGGGATAGGCCAATAACTTCAAAACCATTCACACTCCAGCGGCTGGCCCGATTTTTTATGAGATTTACTATGAAGATAAGTTAGACCTTGGATTAGCGCATAGGCTACTTTTATACCGGATTAACCTTCGGCATACAAGGTGGGGTTATTTTAACCCCAACACTTTTAAATTGCGTTGATTTTATATTAAAATGCAACCAAATAACTTGATTTTCACAGTAGCTGAAGTTTAAATATTACCACGTTGAATCACAGTGTTAAATCAGTACTGCGTGCACCAGCGTCGTGTGAGCAGGTGCCCAAAGTGGGCCCCGGGCGTTTTTTACCCCACGTTGTACGGGACGTCGTCAAAAAAGTTTGTACCTACTTCTGTGTTTTTTTGTTATTTACTGTAAATAGTCTTTTATTTATACTTTTCTATTTTAATTGTAGGTACAGATAGTCAATATGAATTATTCTCTGCAGGATAAAGTCTCGAAGACCACATTAGGAAAAGAAAAGAAATTCCACATATAAAACGAGATATAAGAAGACGCATGCATCAAAAGTTGAATGAAGAAGTTCCAGGACCACCACAAAAGCAACCCAGAAGGTCTCAGCGATATTTTTTCTGTCCAAGAGACAAATATAGGAAGACTCTGAAAGGATGTTTCAAATGTAATGCCACCATATGTAAGGAATATGCATGCGAATTTGATGTGTCAAAATTGTACTTTTTTAGATAACGTATGATCTCTCTCAAATAGTCATAAAGGACCAATTGTATTTTTTTTATAAAGCCAAATATGTCTTATTTTACATAAAAAGTAAAATAACTCAGTTAAAAAAGAAGAAATATTTTTTATTGATTTTTATTTTGATCTAATAACATTTTGTTGAATTCACGGAACGGTTACGTGTTAAGTTAAGTTTTTTTCATAATAAATGTTTGATTTGATACTTTATGTATTTTATTCATTAGCTTATGAATGTACGTAACAGAAAAACCCATTCAAACTTATTGCACATGATGCACACACAGAGTAGAGACAATCTCTAGTGGGGTTAATTTAACCCCACGTTGTATAGGTGAGGAGTTTTTTTCACCTTGTATGCCGAAGGTTAACTTCTTTTTGTCCTGAATTAACACGGGTAAAACCGTGAGGCGCCGCTAGTTAAAAATAAATTTCTTTATTAGTGACACAAGTATATACAAGATACAAATATAAAATAAGAGTCCAAAGGCTTTCGAACTAGTTCACAGAACTTCAACCCTACTTGCATGATATCCCATAAATGGCAATGAACACTAACTGTCTGCACCCTGCAGTGCCAATCAGAGTCACACTCATCAATAAACATGACACGTTGCCAATAATCGAATCGAAATGAAAACGTCAAACATAGTGGCGCTTTTAAAGCGGGATTTACATACAAAATAAAATTATTGATTTAATTGTCGTACGTTTTACTGTTTCGCCGCACATTTGTATTCGGTAATGCTAGTAGGTGCCGAACTGGGAATGGCGATTTAAAATTGGTAATATTATTTATTTATTTTATTTATACCTTTATTGCAGGCAACTATGGCCCTTATACCTAAACTAATACATATCAATAACCCACAAACTAAACTTATTAACACACGAAGAGGCGGCGTCGTGTTTCGCTGGCTGGTGCCGCGCAGCTGGCCACGAAAACGCCGGTACACGACACATTTCCGCCAGAACTCATTCTTGAGGAATCTATCGAGAAAGTTCGTTTCATGACGAGGCTCCAAACTCTCGACCCTCAAGTTATGAGATTAATTCATATATCTAGATTTTAGAACTATCAGCATATGCTATGAGTATGTCCATAGCATACCTACTAAACAAAGTAAGTTCAAGATTAAAATAGAGAGATAAATTATTTGAAAATGAACCGGTATTTACATTGACGCAAATGTGGCTAGGAGGTAAAAACTTCTGGTTTTTAATCAGACGGCCCCTGGTTCGATCCCGGCCCTTGACTTTGACTTGTTTTTCAAGTCATGTGTGGATTTGAACTCGCTTTACGGTGATGAAAAACATCGAGGAAACTGACACGTTTGAGGACTGCAATATCTGAAGACATGAATCATCCGCCAACTCGCACTTGACCAGCGAGATGGATCATGGCCTAAATCTCTCTCTCTTAGTGAGAGAAGGCCCAGCAGTGGAAACGTATAGTGGGCTGCTTATGCTATGCTATGTTGTACCGGTATTAACAATAATTGTAGTATGCTCCATAATATTGTAAGACAAAACACAAAAGAAGCTTTACACCTATATGAGGTGTACGTTTAGGTTACGGCTTTCATTTCACGCCGATATCCGAATAAATATAAACATTCAAACGTAACGACGAACACCGATAGATAAAACAACAAACCATCAATATTTCTACGATATTGCCTCCACAGAAATTCAGGAGGAGCGTAAAAATAAATAATTCAATCGTTAGGGATATGCGTTACGGAATTTCCCTTTCTTATAGAGGAAATCTTGAGGATATGTGGCCTTAAGGACGCTAGGGGATTACGGGGGTCCATAAAATGTCTTCTAACTAGGTGCAGTAAAGCAGACAGAGAAAACAACGGGGGTACAAATGTTGACACATAACAACAATAGAAACAGTGCTATTGTTCCGCACAAAACTACGATTTGTGATATCATACGATGTATTTACATAAATTTTTTTAGTAATGCCCGGATATCCGTATTCGGATCCGTATCCGAGAATATACATTTTTACAGTCAACCACATAACTCATTTTTTTTAAGGACCTATATTTGCTGCCAACATTTTCAATGTGGCAGATATTGAGATTGAAATGTCATTTTTAATACATTCCATATAATTCTATCTTTATTAGTAGTTATAGATACTTATAATAAGTAAAGAGGTAGGTGGTTATAGATAGATTTCAATATACGTAATATGTAGTATCATACCAAAAAGGCTTGAAGCACATAATATGTATGTTTCAAGCCATTATTACTACACCAGGGTAATTAAAAATCATGAGTCTTAAATCATAAGTCTTATTGCAAATAATTACTCAAAAATTAGGTATGTTGATAAAATATGTAAATTATCAGACTTCCCAGTTTGCTCTAAACTCAGTTACGTTCAAGTACTGTGCTACTCGGTTACGTATCTATAGCTACTCGTATATAAATCAGACAAACTAAGCAGTGATGTTTCGCATTTGTAATGTACAGAGCTATAAGAAACTATCACTAATTAATTTTAAATGCCCCCTTAGTATACTTTTAACAAACTTTTTGAGTGCGGCATTAGTACATTAAAAAATACTACTTTTGTTCAGTGATTTTCGGGAAATTGCGACCAAAACTTCTTACTATTTAGCGTGTCAGCAATTTTTTTACCAATTGTAGTCCTTTTAAATTCAGTTTTAGTACGTCTTGGCTTACACATTACTTAAGCGGAATTGTGTTTTACCTTTAGAACTTTTTTATACGATAGTTATTAGTTACTAACAAACCCTTATATTAAGTTAACGATTTAGATTCAGATATTTTATTATCCAGAGTAACATTCATTATTTATGGTACGTCATTTACAGTGATATGTAATATAATTAAATTGTCTGCGAAAGTTTGAAAAGTTAAATTTAGAATAAAATTATGTTATTTTTTATTATTAATTAAACTGAAAATATCCCTCTGTGAGCTTCATGTCCAGGTATTCGTCTAATTTATAAAACGCAGTATATGTCAAGAATGATTTAATTTTACATTTAAATTAGATATCTTTTAATTTAGTTATAGGCTTAGGCAACTTATTAACGAAGTCAACTGACCTGAAATCAGTCAGTTGTATAAAAAAGTTAAGTTATTCATCTAGGTGTACTATATATATAAGTACTTTAGTGTATATAAAAGCTAGCGGAGTGTAATGATTGCTGCCTTGCGACACAGGTTTTTAAAAAAACCTACAGCGAGGCGCAATGATTCAGCAACGCACGGCGCAATAGCTTAAATACGAGTATAAGTATATTTTTGTTTTGTTTTATGTAATCAGTGCTCATACCCAAGAAGTAATAAAATTATCTTTATCTTTTTTATCTTTATCTTATATAACAGCCTTTATGCAAAAGGTTCTCTGTTAGTTATGTGTAACCATGTACATATGTGTCCGAACCCCGTCCAGTCCAATGAACCTTAACTACTGAGAGAGCAGGGTAAACAGAGTTACTGTTGAGACGTCGCCGTCGTCGCTAGAATAAATTATAGATAGCTAGACAAAGTGACTTTATCTCGGCAGGGAATCCCCCTCGGATCCATGTTTCTATTTGTAATCAGGAAACTGGTGGCGTTTGTTTCGACTACTGCTTTTTATATGCCATTGGTGCAGAACAGGTGTTTTAGATTTGCCAAACATGTCGTCAAATTGGTTGATACCAGTAAGTAGTATTATTTATTTCATTGTTGCATTTACCATAACACTAAAACCAATCATATTTTTTATCCATAGACGTCAGGGCAGTAAAGCGCGTAACCAGCGTATGAGACAGCGACACTTAGGACGAAGTTGGAGCATGCGTAGTCTAAAATTACTGGTTCTCGATGTGATAAAATATGATAAGTTAAAAAAATAAGATATAAAAAGACACGGATAACGAAGATGGTTGTAGAAACCATTTTGCGAAATATTTGTGTAAGAGCTTATTAGTATTTAATTATGTTATTATCTAACCTAACCTATACTTTAGTATTTAATTGTTTTATTATCTAACCTTAGATAATAATAAATAAAATAAAATAAAAAGTTGATCAAGTCACAATCATGACAACCAACAGAGTAGAAACGTTAACGACTGTATTTGGGTATCTATTTGCAAGTGACGATTCAGCAAAAAAGAAGTAAGTTTTACCAGCCTTCATAGACATTCCGTGGATAAGTCACAGTGCTGATATAAACGATGGATGTTGTTCAGAACAATCGCAATAAATCCAGCACATGCGAGGCGCAATCTCGACAACTTTCGCAATATTGACGCGCGCCCGCCGACCGCTCTGCATGTAAAAACGAAGATGTCTGTCCGTATGTATACAGGGCTACTAGTAATAATAATATATAAATACGTAGTGATAATAATTTAATTTTTATATAATTCATTGAAGAAACTTAAAAGTGAGTTAAACTTATAAATAAATACAGTTTATAAATAAATAATATAATACATAGTCTCACACACGGCTGGCAAGCCCCATACTAAACCATAACTAGTTGTACGTGTTAGCAACCATAATACGTTTGTATTATGGTTGCTAACACAACTGATATACTACATATACAACCATAAATACTTTATATCGATACATATTAAACACCCAGACCGACAAATTTACTTCATCACAACTTAAAAAAGAAGTTTTTGTACATTTTTAGGATTCTGTTCTTAAAATTGCCGCAGTCTTCTATCTGTCACCTGGCTGTATCTCATAAACCGTGATAACTCCCATACAACAAAGTCTTTCAGCCATTTTGTATGCGCAAGCCCTACTCACAATCGGCTAAAATTTCATAAAATCAGCTGATATTTTGTTGCTACTTTCTAAAAATTTCATAGTTACAATGTTTACGAGTAGCCCTGTATAGAAGTGGGTAGGTTCACTCGAAGGGGTATTGATGTGTGCTTTTCCATACGACGTGGAGAGTCCATGTTTTGCGGCAAGATGGCAGAAAGGAATCCGGTTTACTAATATTTAAATATCTCTTTATTTAGAGGAGCAGCGAGAAAAACCTTGTTTAATCAGATCATTTTAAAACTTACGTTCGAAATATTAAAGATATCGATATCTTTTAGCGAGGCATTTTTTATAGTACTATTAATTATAGATAACTTTGCAAATTTACATTGATATCTAACGCTGAACTGACTTACTGCCAAGAATTCTATTATACATGTTTTAAAATATCAGCATCAAAAGCTGTATCTGTGCCAATAGTGTGTATTGACGCCGCATGAAGTATATCATTTGAATATCTAAATTCGTCATAGCTAGTGATGCACTGTATTGATATAAGAGGAGCCTTTAAAGTTTTCCAATATACGAGTAGAAGCCTGCGTCAAGCGCAACAAGGTAAACAAATTGCACTCGACGTTATGTCATGTATGGAGTTTAGGATTTGGCTACCAATCTTCCAAGTGAAGAAATCTAGCAGCAGCTAGAGATGGGTGAACGGACAGGTGCGGATGGGTCACACAAGACCAGCGTTGTTGATGTGGTTGTGGTAGAGTGGGAATCCGTTCTCTCAACTACGATACCGCAATCTACCGTGCCTTTTACCGTCGGTAGAATTCCGACGCCTATTCGCACCGTACCACGACCCTACCTTGCATTAAGTTGCTCCAGGCGTGGCTGTATGGATTTCCCCACTAAGAAAAAGCGTGAACAGATAAATACGAAACTACTTATAGTACGCGAAACCTAAAATCAATTTTGTGACGTTTATGCTTAGGGCTGACCTTTTTCGGACGCTACGGGACACTATGTTGTCTTTCTTGTTTTTTTTTTGTAATTTGTAATAATGTATATGTATGTGTCTTCTCTGTCTGAAATAATAGTGTTTTTTCTTCGTTTTTCTTTCTTTCAATTTGTACACGTGTACTCAATTATGCTCATATTATACATATATGTATTGTCTGAAATTGGTAAAAAAGGGTTCATATTTTCAACTCGTCAACTGTTTCGGTAGATAGAAGTAAATACCGGACCACAATAAATTGTATGTTTGTATGTGTGAGACTGAAAAGCTGAAACATAAACCGTCCCTTTTATTGGTTTAACGAACCGAAATGAATACAAAATAACACACCACACAAGCCAATATGCGAAATAGCGTTTGCATATGCAAATGAATTAAAATTGTACAATTTTATACGATTTTTCGTTCCCTTTTTCTGAAATGGCGTAACCTTTTCTCGCGAAATAAGATACCTGCACCTTTTTCGGCTAAAACCAGGTAAGGAAGATCTGTCGGTGCTATTTAGTTCTCTTGATGTCGGTCGGGGATTGCGGGTGCTTTTTAAAGTGGTCGCTCGGGTATGCGGGCATACAGAGTTGGTACAAATTCTTAACATTTTAATTAAAAGCGCTCAAAGTGTTCAAAATACCGACCGCAGTGAGCCGCTATTGTCGTCTCATTCTGACGTCACAATGATTTATGGTACGCACAAATGAGAAGGGGTTGCTTTCATCTTTCAACGGAAAATATACGAAATTTGACATTTTTGCGCGGAAACAACGCGGTGGCGAAGTGTACTCGTTAATGCTCCCACATTACACTCTCAAAAGGATTCTTGAAAGATTTATCTAACAATTTGTCAAGTCATATGTGTTGTGATGAAAGGGGGAGAGGAAAAGTTCTGGTAAGGAAAACAGGAAGAGCGATAGAGAGATATAAGCAAGTTTATTCTTGTATTAAGTATATGGCTGCCACGAAATGTTATACAAGCCTTGATGATACTGTGTGTTGCGTATTCGAACGCATTATCAAAAATTTACGAAAACCGATTTTTTTTATCCTTGATAGGTTAGCGTTTGACTACAGCTAGCCTGATGTTAAGCTGCACTGAAGTCTACCGTGAGGCACGCTTACCTCGAAGATACCTATTAACTCTACTAAAGTCAATATTTTTTCCCAACAAAAACGGAACCTAACGGAACCTAAAGAAAAATTGCACCCAATAGGGTGCAATTTTTCTTTAGCACTATTAAGTTTTAATTTTGTTACTAAAAAGGTGTGAAATATAAACCCTTTATTATTACAAAAGTGTCCAAATTACTTTGACGATTGCTATAATAAAATACGATACTGAGCTTAACATCTTGAATTTACTGTTAAAAGTATTTCCGATATACAGAAGCCCTTACTGGTTAATTTGGTTAATTACCTCTTTTTGCTTTTTCCGCGGGTTACCCATCTGAAGACTGATTGCATCGACCGTTGCTTAACTTTAATGATCTCGTCGAATCACTCAGTTTAGCCAAACTAAGGGCGCTTCTTCTATTAATATTATATATCCACCTATTACGTTAACTGTCTACCGCTATCCTCTGTGAGACAGCTCAAATATTTGCTGACAAACACGTCAATCAGTCCAGCCCAGGGCAAGCCACTATAATTACCTCGCAGCTATAATTAAGTAGGCATAATTTCCTTATCACGTTAGGCAGGTGTGGTAAATTATTAGTTAGCAAGTTACCGTCAGGTGAATTAGTGAGAAACTATGTATTTGATTACTGTTGTCGCGCAGATTGTTTCCTGCCTGTGTTAGATGGGAAATTGAGTCGTAATTTTGTAGTGATAAGGGTTGTAATTGATCGTTTATGTTTGGAGGTTTTCTTTGAATTTTATTTTAAAAAATATGGATTCTACACCAATATTATAAACAGGAAACGTTTGATTGTTTGTTTGTTTGACGCGAATAGGTTCCGAAACTACTGAACCAATTTGAAAAATTCTTTCACCGTTGGGAAGCTACATTATCCCCAATTAACATAGGCTATATTTTGTTTCTCTTTACAACTTAGATTAATTTATAGCCCGTGCGAAGCCGGGAATGGCTGCTAGTCTGTAAAAAAAATAGAATCTTGTTTATGAAAATCACACATCTTTATGAAATACTTCTAATTTTTTTAAAAATCTAGCTAAATAAGAAAATAACATTCAATTTAACAACAGTGAATTCATGTAGGTTGCTAGGTTTACTACACATTTACGCTCAAACGGATTAAACGATTTTAATAAGATTCAAATTATGTTTTCTGCAATATCTTAGTACTAGGTACATAATGTAGTATTTAATTATAGCTACATATGTGAGTGGAGCTATTTCGTACCTGTGGAAGTTGCTGTGTTGTGAGCTAGGTACCTGACGGGCCTGTGATTCAGAGCAGCAGAGAGATAGATATCAGACTACGATTCATATGCACTATATATGTATTTCGTATGGATAGCTATGAGTAGTTTAAATTGCAACAATATAAACATTGTACTGTATCATGTTCCACAGCTATATGTATGTATGTATATGGCATGGGCTCTAATATATTCCATGGCTATAAACAGCCCCCTAGAGACGCTAAGATCGCAGCCTCGAAGTGATTGATGCCGTGATTAGCTTCATTCCTTTTTTACCACGAGCCGACTTTGCGTCACTCTTGTGGATTCAGAAAATACGAATAAAAATATGAGAAACGTACGATGAAAACTCGAGATTGAAAAGATGGCACGAGTAGATAGAAGTACAGAAATAAAAATGAAGAAGCGAATAATTGTTACTTGTATATTGCATAAAGTTACATATGTTTTGATGTACTTGTAAATCAAATACTTGAGTGAGTACTATTCGTAGTACTATCCGTTCTCTTAATTTGCTTTAATTTAGACCCATATTTTAAACTGACATATCCAAAATACATGAACTAAAGTAGTCGTAAATTACCGAATGAATACATATTCTCTGTATTCATATTCTAGTATCAGAAAAGTAGTAGTTCACATCAGTTATTGCCGTTCAAAACAAATCAGTGCAGCGAACCAAATGACCGAAAAATCGATAGTAGGTAATAATATTCTATCTGCATAAAAAGCTACTCAATTCGATTTCTTTATTTTTAAATCACCTATATTTATTTGAAGCAATTTTACCTCTAAAATCTCAGATATGCGTATTCTTATAATAAATTATAAATTATTGAATATCAAGCTATTCATTTGTAAAATTGTGCTTGTTAGAAACAAAACACAATATTTATTCCATTCTATGTAAGATTGTAGGGGAAATATATTTGGAATCTGTCTCTAACATAGCCAGCTTCCGAAACTTATAACTGAATGAATGGAAGAGCGACCAGATTCCCAATATGAATCACAGGTTTGGAGCGCGTGGAGTGGTCTCAAGGGTGTAGTTCCGAGGCTTATGTCTGATTGTGACGCAGCGCGGCAGCCTCCTGCCGTGGCAGGGTAATGATGAGGCGCCCCGGCGAGAGCGAGCCTATTTATATCAATGAGTGGATTATACAGACACGATTTATTTTATATTTGAACACTATACGAAGCAATGGCTTGAGAGGGATAAGATATAGAGAGAGAAAAACAGAGCCCAAACTAACACGCGTTGAAAATAAAACGTAAATAAATAAAAAAATATGGAACACTAATATAAGTATGGTATGTGTAATTTCTAAAGGGAAAAACGTCTGTCTTCTATCGTGATCCTCATAGAAAATTACGAGATGATTGTATTCGATTATGCCTATAACACAAAGAAATTTGTCGAGTGCCACAGTAATTAATAGTTCTGGGAAAGCAATATAATTATATGAAAATGATGTTATTTTTACTACGACAAAACAAATGGCACATTTAGGGAAAACAATGAGATAATTTTCAGCAAAGTATAATTTTTTTTTTAAAAAAAACCAAATACTATTTCTTGTGTTTTAACAAATTCTTATATATGTACTATAATTTAGAAAAGAAAGTTTCCATCAAAAGCTAGGATTTCCAACTAAGTATTTATACGTTGGTATCAAAAATGGTTCATAATATAGATAAAATTTACGTACTATGCGTGTGTGTTTGAGCTTTATTAGCATGTATTGAAGCTAACAAAATTTGCAACATCATCTAAAGCTAAAATCCGGCTATTTTAATAGGCACTACCCCGGCTGTCCTCTGTAACCCTTAATTTTATAAGGTCGCTTACCGAGCTACGTTTCGGGGTTATACTTCACTGGGACCTGATTAGCAATACGACTAAGAAAAACTGGATTGATTTTACTGTAACCGTTTCTAGTCCCAATATTTTTTTATCTAATTACGTCTTTGTTTAGTTAATGTTTTTGGGTAACGTATTTTTGGTTAAGAAACGTGAAAGAAAAGTGGATATGTGATTGACGTAATCTGTCTTAAGCCTGGCTAATGGTATTGTTTTCTATAATTTCTTGTCCAAATACATACAAAGATAAACAAAACTAAATTAATTTAAAAACTACTATAGTAAACCGGTTTTTCTGGGTAAGCGCGCTCCACCTTAGATCATAAAACGTAATTTAGTGCCAGTGTCGCGTGGTTGGCTAGAATACAAACGCTGTAGGGATTGGCCGGCTAATACTTATAAAATGCAAAAATACAAGTATTAGTCGTGTCGCACAAACCCTGGCTGAGTAGTGCGTTACAGTCCGTATTCACCCCGCATCCCCTGAAATGTTATTCCGGCCGAGTGTGATCCTCTTTTGTGCGCCTTTTAACGAAATTAACGTTGTTTCCTCCCATACTTACCCGGTTTTACCACAATATATATGAACAGAAGGGATTTTCTAGAGCCTCGGTTTCCGGCAACCATTCTGATAGTGGCAGTGTTTTGAATACGCGACTCTTATATGTTACTATGGTGTTGCTTATAGGTAGTTGTTTACATATGTATTTGACCAAAAACATTTGCAAAACAATCTACGTAATATCATAATTCTGAAGAAATGTTAACATTTTGGTTTTCTTTGTAGAAAATAAGTGTGTCTTTGTCTCATTTATATAGCCTATTTTCCGAGCAGTCGTTTTCTACAATATATGGTATATATGTATATAGACACTATAGCTGACCCGGCAAACGTTGTTTTGCCTTAAGTACAGTTAGGAGTATGGAAAATAGATAGTAGCCGATTCTCAGACCTACTGAATACGCATATAAAATTTGGTAAAAATAGATCAAGCCGTTTCGGAGGAGTACGGTAACTAACATTGTGACATGGAAATTTTATATATTAGAAGATTATCAAGTTAGTTTAACTTTGATAGAATTCAATTAATATGAAAAGCTGTTGAACAGATGCAGAATTAATAGGTAATCATGTTGGCATTGAATATGTATTAGATTCTTTGTAAACGTTTCCTTACTTCTTAGATAAATAGGCTATCGGGTTAACAACAATATAAAGAGAGCTTTGTGTTTTGTTTTGACGATTTAATGTGGTCTTTATTCTGCCCTATATAAAGACATTTAGTTCTAATACATTTAGGTAATACATACTTAGTCAGGTCATAAGTTCTGTCACATGTGTAATATGAGATAATTTAGACATGTTTAATATTTATGTAAACATTTATATATCAAAATAAACTTAATAAAACATAGATTCTTATGGTAATAAAATTTATTCAAAATGACCCCCGCGATTATGAATACAGGCCTTCAATCTGCGCGGCCAGTCATCTATTGCGGCACGAACGAGGTCCATGTCAATATCGGCGGCTGCCTTAATCAAGGATGCCTTGAGTGACTCCAAATCAGGATGAGGCTTTGAGCAGGCCTTTTCCTACAAGTGTTGCCATATCTTGTAATCTAACGGACTCAAATCTGGACTGGAGGAGGGCCAGTCTTCGTGTCGGATGAAGGCGATTTCACGCGCCGCCAGCCAGTCTTGCGTGCTTTTCGCTCTATGGGCTGGCGCAGAATCTTGTTGGAATACCCAGGGCCTGTTATCAAACATGGTATGAGAAACAGGTTCCACAAGGTTCTTGAGGACTGTATTTTGATACACAACTGCATTCGTTTTTACGCCTTTCTCACAAAAATGTACCTCAGTTAAGCCCCAATAAGAGACTCCCAGCCAAACCATGATCGAGAATGGAAAATTACCTCGATGGACACGCGGAATACGGTTGCTCGCTTCTTCACTGCTGTGTGTGTACACCTTATCATTTTGTTTGTTGTAGCTCTCTTCAATGGTGAAAATTTTTTCATCCGAAAAAAGAATTTCCCGACGCTTTTTTCCTGCGTACCGCTTCAACAAAGCGTGGCATCTCTTCAGTCTCAGGTCCATTAAACGAGCGTCCAAACGATATTTTGTTTTTCTTCGATATGCCCTAAGCCCTAAGTCTTCATTTAACACCCTTTTCACTGTGGTCCTGCTTAACCCCATCTGAAGGGCCAACAGTTTCTGCTTACGTTTGGGATTTCTTTGAATTCGCGCCTTTACAGCTTTTATCACTGCTGGAGTCCTAACAGAGCGAGGTCGACCACTTTTTGATCTGTCATCTACACTAGAGTCTTTATTGTATCGTTTTATGGTACGATAAACGCATCTTTTGGTTACATTCAAATTTTTCAGTAAGTCGAAAATCTGAATTGGCGCGTAACCGCAACGATGCAATGCAATAACCCCGACACGGTCTTCTTTAAGTGTCCATTCCATATTTAAAAATGAGGAAAATTCTAAAAAGTATATATTTTTATTTTCATGAAAAATTGGCAATTCAAATTCAATAATTTTATTTGTGGCCAGCAATGAAAATTCTAAAGTTTTTATTGTGTGACAGAACTTATGACCTGACTAAGTAGTTTCAACATTATTATTCCGAAAGCCTATCTGTTTAATTACATACGTACTTAACGCTCAACATTTACGACTTCTAGTAATATTAAAAACATGTTTTTAAATAATCTCATTAGATAAATCAACGATGTAAATTTCCATTCTTAAGTGAAAAAATATACGTTGCTCAGATCCGTGGCTCAGTTTCAATTTAAAGCAAAGTACACATATTATAAAAGGCCACCTCATAAGCGTTATCGCTTAGCCAACATTAGACGAGAGGCATGCAAGCGGTGGCGACCGGGAAACGGCCTCTGTCGGGACCTTATCACGAGAGACCCATTTTCGTCGAAACGACCGACAACGAGTAGCTGGCTGAGTTTTTGTAGATTCAGCTTAACATTTACTTAGATTAGAGAACTCTCTGTTTTGCCACGAGTAGCTAATAATCACATACCATGTCAGAGATAATGAGAAAACTATTAAAGAGATTGTATCTCACTCTCTTCCCTCTCACTCGCATCATAATCATAAGCAACCCACTATACTGTTCCCCTGGGACTCGGGTCATTCTTTCACTATGAGAGAGGTATATGCTATCCACCACGCTGGCCAAGTGCGGGTTGGTGGATGACAGACGTCATCGGATATTGCAGTCCTCAAACGTGACGGTTTCCTCACGATGTTTTCCTTCACTGTAAAGCGAGTGCAAATCCCCACACATAACTTGAAAAACAAGTCATTGGTGTAGGGCCGGGATCGAACCAGGGACCGTCTGATTGGAATGCAGACGTTTTTACAACCACACACGCTTCACCACGCAAGTCTCTCATTCGCACCACCACATTATACAAGTAGTTTCTATTTTGGTATAGATCTATCCATAGACAAACAATATCAGTTGTTACCTTGTCCTGCAAAATTATTTCTAAATATAAAGTTCTAACAAAAATTGTAATAAACCGATATCATTTATTCACGTTTTAATACAAAAACAATGAAACTGATGTACTTTCAGTTATGCGCTTTCGAAAAATCTGATCTTACTAGGAATACAGGATTTTTGCCTTTTCACTACTAAATCACTGAATCAATTTGCCACTTTGCCTTTATTCAATCTATTTCTCGGATAAAGCTGCCCCTTTTTCTCGCATTTTTTTTTAAGTTAATACCACTGTTAAATAAAATAATACTTTATTGCTAATGCAATAAAGTATTATTTTATTTAACAGTAGGTTAATTTAAATTTGAAATATTAAGCACGTCCGTCCTTAAGCTTTTTTCACCGTAGTTTCTATAATGGATACGTATTTGTGTAATTATATACGCTTGTAATTACACCTTTTACAAAAGAAACATTCAATATGAAGCGATAATATCAGTCGAACATTCCACTAACGACCCTATTAATATTAAAAGAGACCCTCTAAAACGCAAGCACATAAAATCTTTTCAAACACACAATATCAAAAGCCCTCGATTATCCTTTGGCAGGTACAAAAACCGTGAAAATAAAGCATTGCGTTCATCCAGCCCATTTACATGGCTTTTGTAAAAAAAGAGTAAAGCTCTCGCGTGGAAGCCTGAATAAATAAATCTGATTCTAATTAATGATATTCATTCCCGTGTTCCAACTGAAAATCAATTTTGATAACGTTCCAATAAATACAACGCCTACGTGTAGTAATTGTATGTAGCGGCTGACGTGAATTTTTTTTTTCATGGATTTGTCTTTCGTTTTAAAAAACGTTGACAATTTAGTCATCGTGTCTTTTACAATTTTCTTATATTATCTTGGACACCAAGCCTCGAAACACAAATACTTAGTTAATAATAATCCGCAACATACGAGTATAATACAATTTTTAATTCATAATTATTTAAATGTTATGTTTACTGCAGCGCCTTCAGGTGAGATGTCACCATAACACCAAGCTAAAATATGCACCAATAAACCTCTAGCACTTTATTGACAATCCGCGTTAAATTTGGGCTGGCCGTTATTGAGATTTGTGGCAACATTGATTTGTACTTATGCACCAATTAAATCTCTGATAATCTATCTCATTGGAACTTGTAATTTGGATAACGGCAATATTGATTTACACAATTATCTCTCACTCAAAAGCACATAATATATCGATTTTAGTTTGGCTCCGAATCGGCGTGCATTGTAGATTTCAAACAATTACTTTCTATAATTTGTTACAACAAAACCCTTTGAATGCTGATAAGTATTCGGCTACTTAGAAAAGATCAATAACCGTATCGTATTTGTAACAGATCGTCGCACCGAAGGTGGCGTCTTTACGCACTTAACAACTTAACTGATCTACTCTGAAACTACTTTATTTGTTTAGGCCACAACAAATAGCTGCTCAGTCGCAAACTTCCAGGGAAACTACCGAGAATCGTCCGCAACTTGTGTATTGTTTAATCAAAAGAACGCAAGGGAACGTATGGGAGTAATAATAAGGCTTTCTGTAAATCAACAGAGTGACCGTTTTATTTACTGGTCGGTAAATAAACTAGAGGGTTTATTTGTTTGTTGGTACTCTGGAGGTTTCATTGTTTTTTTGGGTAAAAAACGACTAACAGAAAACAATTTACGACATTAGGCTCTGAATCTCTTTTGTAGTATATAATATAATATATTTACTCTTATATTGTATACTTTTAAAACTTAGCGAAGTTCTATCTATTATAGTACCTACCGTTTGTTTATCATACTAACTACTCACTTATTACTTTTAATATTTCAGAAAGAGTACGCGTAAAGTAATTCTAATTATAGTCTATTCAACAGATCGAGCTAACAGGAAGATACATTCCTGTCGCTTGATTCGTCAGATATGACACCCAAAGATATTGTTCACCAATCACAGCCATCAACACAGTCTTCGCGTGTAATTTCTGACGAATTAGGCGACAGGAATTTATGTCCCTATTTGCTCGACTGAACAGGCTCTAAATAAACATAGTTAAGTAACCATACGTGTATAAGGCGTAGCTTTGAACACACAAACTAGCTAATTCCAAATTACTTTAACAAGTTGAATTGCAACTTGAAAGCCTCATAGAATTTACCCCTGAAACCCATAGGGTTGTACTATTGACTTATGTTATTTTGTACGCTAAGTGGAAGTTTCCATACACCCCTCGTTTGGCTAATTCTAATTGAAGGGTACTACCCTAGCCCCATGGTGAGGGCCCTGTTTGCACAATAGATACTAATTTAGCTGTTGTCCGTAAGTATAAATTATTAATGTATGCAATGGGTGAATGTCTACCTCGTCTTAGCAATGGAACTGTGAAGCCATAGTTTGGATTCCTCGCTTTGTTGATAGAGCCTATAAGTTACAGCGAGTGGGGAGTGACATATATCAACTGTACCAATTGCTAGAGCTTTGTTAGTTTACATGTGAGAAGTTAATTATTATTTTGAGCGTATATGGAGGAAAAATACAAGAGATGTAATTCGGTGGCAATGTTCGTGCACACATAACAATATCACAAGCTAATATTTTGATCACTACCTTATTTAATTCACAAAAAAATCTGTAGGTTAACATTAGGATATCCTAAGGGCACTTACTCCTAGCAACTAACAGCAACAATATACATACACGTTTGTTTTTGGAACCCAATGGTATTTACGTGCATTAAGACATATATTAATAAAATCAGTTATTTAAGATTATGTGACATTTTCTATATATTTTTTCCCAATTGAAATTGCGGTTGAACACAATTCCCTTGATATTGTGATATTGAAATTTAAGAGTTCTTCTTACCAATAAGGCAAGTTGTCGTCAAGAATTAATCTTTTAAAACTTAGTGTAAAAAAACCATCAGACTAAAGGACAACATTCTCACAACTCGCGAGAGCGTTGACTCGCACAATATTTGAAATATTCATTTCTGGCAAAGTTTGCATTTCTTTCCAAATCTGATTTACATGACAATGGTCACGATGTTGGCCGATGAGTTCTCATCGCCAACTCTCGGATTTATTAAAGGGAGAAAAGAGGCTGTAATAAAACCGATGTCAGTCGCTGAATGGTGTCGAGAAAAGAACAAGTTTACAGTCGCTGCGATGAGATTGAACTGAGACGTATGTTAATACTGTGTGTAATTTGTAGGAGCTGTTTGATGTATTTATTATATTTATTTGACGACCTCGTTGGCGTAAAGGTTACCATGCCGGTCTGATAATCAGAAGGTTCCGGGTTCGATTCCCGGCCCGGTCAAAATCTTTGTGCTTAACTAAATTTGTTGGCTGTGGGTCTGGGTGTTGTATATGTTGTAATATGTATTTATATTTAATATGTATGTATGTATATGTAGTATATCAGCTGTGTTAGTAACCATAATACGAGCTAGAAATGGTTCAGTATGGGGCTAACCACCCATGTGTGAATGTGTAAAAAAAAAATGTATTGTTTTCAATCAACAGGATAATGTTAAAATTACTAATACTTGTGAATGTGATTGTAATTGTATCTCATGACACGTTTTAAGGTTATTGGAAATGTAAAATATCTCAGGGAGAGCTTAGAAGTTTGTCACTAGATAGCATTATGTGCTCAGTTTTAGTAAAATCCTGATTAGAACTAAGAGAATAATTATACCTACTACGCTAGTGCTATGGAAAGCCTGTAGAAGTGTAGAGCCGTAACCGTTCAACAAACTAGACACACACTTATAACGTGAAATGTGTGTGTTGTGTTATGTCCAGACTAGACATGTTCTGAGTGGACGAACACAAAATGGCGGATGTAATTTTTTCACAACTCAAAATATAATTTCAAATCCAAGATGGCTGTCGCCTCTAATTGATATGTCGGGATTATTCAACATTTTTAATTTATTCCGAATTAAACTGGGTAACACTGCAGGCGCACCTAGTCTTAATATATATAAATCTCGTGTCACAATGTTTGTCCTAAATTGACTCCTAAACCACTTAACCGATTATAATAAAATTCGCACACCATGTGCTGTTCGATCCAACTTGAGAGATAGAATGTTTAAATCTCAAATTATAGTCACAATTTTAATTAATTGCTAATTATTGTCTGTTATTATTTGACAGTCACAATTATCTGTTAACTCCAAATGATTCTAACAGATGTCGATACCTTTCGACTGGGTTGAGTAAGTAATCAATAGATGACGCTGTACTGTACCCCAAAGTGAGGCAAAAACAAGGTTTGCCGGGTCAGCTAGTGTAGTAATAAAATTCTATTAGAGTGCAAGAAGTGCTAATAGATAGATACCCAGCCAGGTCAGGTGAAAAGCGGATATAGGTATCCCTTTGTGTAAACGGGAAACTCATTTTGTACCACTTTTTCGTTTCACCCTGTAAACTGCATAACAACTGACACTTCATTACATTGTATGGCACGTTGAGCTCAGATTAAACTTTACACTTTAAAATTTACGATCCATGTAAAAATTAATTAAACTAGCATTTTCCGTTTTTAATCAAATCGCGTGAGCGGTTTTTTTAAAAAAAAAGCAACGGACTTTTATTTACGATGGAGCGCGCGAAACTTTATGTCTTACATTGTGACTGCGCTTTTATTACGCTGTACAGTTTATACGTATTTTTACGCGAAATATTTCTGAATGCGAGTAATATTCGCGAACAAAGAAACATATTTGTGGCAGCGAACGGTGGAGCCTGCAGCTGACTTGTCACGCTCGGGGGGCTGTAAGACGTAGGGATGAGACGGGGGACATCGATAGTTATCAGTTTATACTCGTATTGATACTATGACTTTAAACCCGTGTTATAAAACATGGTATGCGAGTTAATCGCACAACTTCATAATGGAAATGTCTAAACTATCTTATTAAGCATGCAATAACTTCTTTATAAAGCAGTTAAAAATTTAATGAAATGTAATAAATAATTTTTAAACCCATTTTTGTTGAATGCTACTGCCAAATTGCCAATTACAAACTACCAAAAAATATTTTTATTTGACAAAATGAATGTTCAAATAACGTATAAAGGTTACTTTTGCCAGGAATAATATTAAATATAAGCACTGAATTTTATCGATGAGCCGATTTGGTTATTTCAATGCTTTTGCAATAAAATGGCGAAAGGATGTAGGCTTCAAGGCGTTCAGCTGTTTTTAAGCCGTCTCGCCTCCATCCAAACACAAGCCAAAATCTATATAAATGTAAAAAAGGATGGCACTATATCGTAGCTAAGGCGTGTGAGAGAGCCAGAAATAGATGCATCCGTGTTGTTTCTATGCCACGGTAATACCAGTAACTCATTTCCTGATACAGTTTCAAGCCAAATACTCAGAGAGAGAAAAACAAATCAAAGTAACTCAATAAATATATAACCTAATTTAATGATTAAAATATATTTTGTGCTATGTTTTGTGTAGTTTAGTCAGCGATCATCGCGAAAAAATAAAATTTGTATTGTTTACTTTCAAATTTTAATGATAATAAGACGAATGCTTATATATTATAAATAAAATTTCCATGTCACAATGTAAGTTACCGTACTCCTCCGAAACGGCTTGACCGATTTTTACCAAATGTTATATGCGTATTCAGTAGGTCTGAGAATCGGCTACTATCTATTTTTCATACTCCTAAGTGAGGCAAAACAACCTTTGCCGGGTCAGCTAGTCTTAATATATATAAATCTTGTTTCACAATGTTTGTCTTCAATGGACCCCTAAACCACTTAACCGATTATAATAAAATTCGGACACCATGTGCAGTTCGATCCAACTTGAGAGATAGGATAGTTTAAATCTCAAGTTATAGTCGCAATTTTAATTTATTGCTAATTATCGTCTGTTATTATTTGACAGTCACAATTATCTGTTAACTCCAAATGATTCTAACAGATACCTTTCGACTGGGTTGAGTAAGTAATCAATAGATGGCGCTGATATGATCAATCTACGAACGTGTCATATAAGCTACACTATCTATTTTCCATACCACTAAGTGAGGCAAAACAACGTTTGCTGGGTCAGCTAGTATATAATATAATAACGCAGCTTTTCACTACAAAATAAGGCATATACTTACTGCTGCTAGGACAACCATCACTGTATGATCAATGATGACTGTCCTTACTGTTGTAAGTGCATCTGCGGTCTCCCGTAGATACCGCACGTTTCTTACTCCCGGCTGCGGTTAAAGAACCTCCAACTTTGCAACGAATTCGAGTGGAGTTGGCAAAACAAATAACTAAGTATCTCATTTGAATGTATAACTCGGGTCTCTTTTAAAATGAAATAGGTGTAAAATAACTCGAGCAATGTTTACGGCACTTACACACGTTTACCAGAATTTACATTAAGTTTTGTTGGATGGTTGTTTTATTTAGCATTTTGCTGGAGTCTGTTTTTTACGTAGCAACATTAATTATTCATAGACGTTCTATAAACACTTTGTCATAGTATAACACAATATAAATATTGTTTATAGTCTTATAAATAGACTTTTCCCTCATTAAAGCTATGTCTCTAAATAATTGAAATTTAATTGAGATAATTGATTGGTAATAATGGTCGATCTTTTAAATTGTTAAAATATTATTTTTTTCAATTAAATGCTTATTTCAAAGTATATAATATCTATTACCATCGTTTTCGCAGTTACCTTAATAACATTTAGAGATAGTAATAAAGCGCGTTGAAATTTTATTAACTACTAGCAGATCGTCCCGGCTTCGCACGGGCTATGAAATAGTCTAAGTAGCAAAGAGTAACAAAATATAGCCTATGCTACTCAGGAATAATGTGACTTCCCAACGGACGAAAAAATGTTCAAATCGGTCCAGTAATTGGAGTTCGGAGCCTATTTGTGTCAAACAAACAAGCGAAAAATCAACCTTTTTCTCTTTAAATATTGGTATAGATTAATAAGCTATTCATATTGTCTGAATAAGTAGTCATTCCTTTATAAGACATTTATTATGAAATAAACAGTACTAGAAGCTAATTGTAAGAGTCAAGTTAACTTTTAATTCATTACTTAGAAATAAAGAGTAAAAGGAGTAGTAAAAAATATTCAAAAATATAACTGACCAGACATATTTGAAAAAACCTACGTAAATGCGTTACGGTTTTTTTTTCAGTTTTATTATTCCTAAAATCGATTCAATAATAGGAACGTTTGAAAGTTCATATACATGCCTTCACTTCCATAACCAAATGAGTACGAGCGAAGGGATGCGAACTTTCAAAGGTTTTCTTTAGTGATTCGAGTTCTATGTGTAAGTGTTCTAGAACAATTTGATGGTACCAGCACAGTAAGCGAAGATTTGTGATTATTTGAATCTATCACTAACTCGTAGTTCTTTAGGGTTAGCGGCTAAACGTAAAGAAGTAACACACGTACATATATATAATACTAGCTAACCCGGCAAACGTGATATGCCTTAAAAAATAGATAGTAGCTAATTCTAAGACCTACTGAATACGCATATAACATTTGGTAAAGAGAAGGTCGAGCCGTTTCGGAGGAGTACGGTAACTAACATTGTGATAAGGAAATTGTATATAATTAAGGAAATTGTAATTATGTATTAGATACGAGTCTTTCTTTTAGTTTAAAATAATAAAGAAAATATTTTACATCAATTTGTCTTGTTTTCTTATATTACACGGATAAAAAAATCGTATAAACTCACCTGCCGCCGACTAAGAGATAGTTCCCGTCTCTCAGTAGTAGCCTGAAGTAATCTGTGTGTGTCTCGTTCCCCAAGAACTTGTGCGTGTCGTCTACTCCTGAAACAAGGTAATATTAACGTTAACTATATTTAAAAAAGCGAGTATGAATCGGTAGTAAAAACATCTGCTTTTCAGACGGCCCCTTGTTCAATCCTGGCTCTACACTAATGACTTGTTTTTCAAGTTATGTGTGGATTTGCACTCGCTTTACGGTGAAGGAAAACATCGTGAGGAACCGGCACGTTTGAGGGCTGCAATATCCGAAGACGTGAGTCATGCGCCAACCCACACTTGGACAGCATGGTGGATTACGGCCTATATCTCTGTCCTAATGAGAGAAGAGAAGTCCCCGAGTCCCAGCAGTGGGAACGTATAGTGGGCTACGCTTATGCTATATTTAAACAAATGACGTTTGACGGATTTGCGCTTGATCACAATACACCTGATGATAAGCGATATTGTAGTCTAAGGTGAAGCGCAGCGGTTTCTTCTGGACAAACGTCGAAGTGGACAAACGTCCAGAAGAAACCGGTTCTCGGTTCTCTTGCCTTGAAAACCGCTATAGTTACAGCACAGAATAATAACTAGTGTTACAGTTAACAGCGCGTCTGACAAAGAAATCTACACCTTGGCAGTTCGTATCATTATATTATTAATAAAATTGTTTTAAAAAACTAACAACCGACTTCAAAAACACAACTAAAAAGGGAAAAATAATTTTAAGCCTTAATCAAATCAAGACTATATAAATAGAATAGGAGAGTTTATTTCATGTACTTATAAAAAACTATTTGCAATTTTTACTAATCCTGTATTCTTGGAGTCGGTGCCAGCAAAGAAAGACAATTGAAAATAGTTTTTTTTAACAAACATTAATTTGTTCTTATTAGATGGCACCGACTTCAAGAATACAGGATTACTAAAAATTGCAAATAGTTTTTTATAAGTACATGAAATAAACTCTCCTATTCTATTTATATAGTCTTGATTTGATTAAGGCTTAAAATTATTTTTCCCTTTTTAGTTGTGTTTTTGAAGTCGGTTGTTTGTTTTTTAAAACAATTTTATTTTTACATTTTTAGTGGTTGGTAATGATATTTTGTTTAAGTTTTAGCTATGGAGAGCCAAATAAACTTCACGATGAAAAAATTTGGCGTGTGTCAGGCATGCAACCAATTGGGAGCAAATCGAGCTGGATGCGAGCGAAGCGAGCTATACGCGAGCGAAGCGAGCGCGAAAATGTTCACTGTATTTGTTCCAACCGTTTGAGCATAAAGAAGTCCAAAGCAGCACAACTTACATAATGTTTGTTGTGTCAAAACGTACTAGAACCAAGTGCGAGCGAAAGGAGATGAATGCGAGCGAAGCGAGCTATGCGCGAGCGAAGCGAGCACGAAAATTTTCACCGTATTTGTCCCAACCGTTTGAGCATAAAAAAGTCCAAAGCAGCACAAATTTCATAATGTTTGTTGTGTCAAAACGTACTAGTACCAATTGCGAGCGAAGCGAGCGCGAAAAATTATCATCGTATTTGTTCGAACCGTTTGAGCATAAAGAAGTCCAAAGCAGCACAAATTACATAATGTTTATTGTGTCAAAACGTACTAGAACCAAGTGCGAGCGAAAGGAGATGAATGCGAGCGAAGCGAGCTATGCGCGAGCGAAGCGAGCGCGAAAATTTTCACCGTATTTGTCCCAACCGTTTGAGCATAAAAAAGTCCAAAGCAGCACAAATTTCATAATGTTTGTTGTGTCAAAACGTACTAGTACCAATTGTGAGCGAAGCGAGCGCGAAAAATTTTCACCGTATTTGTTCCAACCGTTTGAGCATAAAGTAGTCCAAAGCAGCACAAATTACATAATGTTTGTTGTGTCAAAACGTACTAGAACCAATTGCGAGCGAAGCGAGCTATGCGCGAGCGTAGCGAGCGCGAAAATTTTCACCGTATTTGTTCGAACCGTTTGAAGTCCAAAGCAGCACAAATTATATAATATTTGGAGTGTCATAAGCCCAGAACATCCTGGGGGAAATTCGAACGAAGCGGGATAACTCCTAGCAAAGCGAGCGCGTAAATATTTTCCTTATCCGTTCGAGGGTCTTGTCTTTTAATATATCAAATTTTACAGTTCCTTCTTCCACTAAGTATGACCCAAGTGGCCAAGCTCTGGCGTCGAGAGTTTTTCAAGCCCCTGATTTAGTTTGACCCCTGCTTGTACTAAGAGTAGTGGTCCAGGCCCAACAAATTAACGTGTTATCCGAAGCACAGTAACGCCCAGATGAAAATATCACATTTTTTTATGGAGGTCTTGTGCATGGTTACCCATCCAAAGACTGGCCGCATGGGCCGTTACTTAGCCTCGATATTCGCGTCAGATTACTTTTGTCAGCCAGGCTGCTAATTTTATGAGCGAAATCTGTATTGCCGTATGAGCGCGAAGAAGTAAAATAGGTTATCGAGTTATTTGGGCTTCCCACGGGAATAGCAATGACTTTTAAGATAAAAAGTAACCTTCGTGTTATGCAAGGTCTAGTCTACCCCCTATCACAGAATAATAACTTGTACTTCGTACAGAAGCTTCACTTCGCAATGGTTTTCAAAGAAATATGAACTCAATCTGATAAACAATATGATTTAATTTAGCTCGCGATCCAGTCAATCACGTGATCATTTTGTTGCCTACCAATTTCTTTTCAAAGGAATATGGGCCTTAATTCAATATGCTACGGGTCATAATACGTTGTACATGGTTATACGTAGTACTAGTTATTATTCTGTGGTATTGAAAGAGCCACGGACTAGGGTTGCTTACTTCGAGAAACTACTTCATATGCCATCTAGCGCGAATAGAATTCCATAGGTATCATCTATAGTATCACCGAAAATATTTTGCGTTGGGCTCTTAGTCTAAGTTCGTAAATGTACGACAAATGAAATGCAACTCGAATGAAACGACTAAAATATCTTTTTTATTGTACTTTTAGGATATTGGAATAGTACGGGGAGAAACGGTTTGTAGTTTGAATTAATTTCATAATGTAATCCAGTCAAAATAGATTTTACCCTTACCTGTCAGCGTCTTTAGGTAACAAAAAAAAGTTAAATTTCGATCACGGTCCGTATTTAAACAATTAAATACTGCACAGTATTTTTTTGCTTTTTTTTCGTTTTGTGTCCATCTTGCAATTATATAATGAATCAGTCAAATAACACAGAATAATAACTAGTACTTACTTCGCAAATAATTAAGTTGAACGTGGTCGAACATATAGCGCGCACGCGTGTGTTTTCGTTCGCTTGTGGCAGCCTACTAGATTGGCCACTCCGAAGTGGCCGCCGCCCGTAGGTATGTTTTTAACACCTACACGCGGAGTGACACAGGCCTGCCCCTATATCAAATTTTAGCGAAATCAGTGTGTCATGTGTTATTTGGTGCATCCCACGGGAACAATAATTATTTTCGGGATAAAAAGTAGCCTATGTGTAAACACATAGTCTTACCTATCTTCATTCCAAATTTCATCAATGTCAGTACTACCGTTCGAGCGTGAAGAAGTTAAAAAGATTTATATGTTATTTGGTGCATCCCACGGGAATAGTATTTATTTTCGGGATAAAAAGTAGCGTATGTGTTAACACATAGTCTTACCTATTTTCTTCTCAAATTTCATGAATATCAGTACAGCCAAACGAGCGTGAATCTCTCTTAATGCGTAAAAATAACCTAACTTTTTAGGTTTTTCTTCGATTTCCCTAGGAGTCCATCATCAGAACCAGTTTTGGTGACAATGGGACCAATTCAGAACCATACTCTTTCAATTAAAAAAAGAATTTTGAGAATCGATCCACAAATGGCTGAGAAATAGGTGAACATACATAAAAAAAAAAAAATACATACACGTCGAATATATAACCTCCTCCTTTTTGAAGTCGGTTAAAAATATTAAGAATATATGTATTGTACTGTGTAAACTGTTATCGTAAGGCTTATTATATATTTACACAAAACAAACGGTCACACTTACTTAAAAAAAATATATGTATGACAAATGAAATTCAGCATTGCCATTTAATCTGGAAATGCTGGAGTACGGGCACGTTTTACTCCGCAAATGTCTTGTAAGATTAGGTTTTCTATCTTAGTTTATTAGTAAAACTAATTTTACTATTTTGCAAATAAATATTTTGTTTCGAAGTGTCAAACGAAAGTAATTAGAAATTTTCGTTCGCAAAGATAAATAACTCAAACTACTAAACGACTACGCTGATTGTAAAGTTTTAAACGACAGATTAATGCTTTCTAGTATTGGGATCTAGGTATATGTATATCATTTGCAAATGGCATATTTAGTACTGCAACACATAGGAGTGGTTGACCGCTACATACATACATTTCAGTAAATTGGAAAATCATTAGATTGTCCCTTGGTTTGTTTAACCGCCAAAAGCTTTAAGCGGCTTCAGGTAACTTAATCTCAAAGGCACAAGTTCAGAACAAAATGAAGTTAAAATAGCGCGTGGTCCTCATTATCGTCCTTTTGTCATAACCAGACATAGGTCTTTTGACATTCGATTCTGTTACAGACTTGCCATTAGAGTTTATACTTTATTTCAATGCACTTAGTGCTATTTTGCTGTAATCAAAGTTGTTTGAAATATTGTTAAAATAATGTTCAAGAATTTTCAAAGAAGTGTTAGTAAAATTGTTATATCATATTTTGTGGTTTCCGCTTAACCATATTTACACAATGGTAAACAATAGTGAGTTTGAGGTTGGTCACGTTTATCTATAATAGTAACGCCAACTATCTTGCGCCTTAAAACATGACTTTTTCATTTAGTATTATATACCTATATTAATAATAAAATTAATTTAATTATAATTATACAAAATCGGCGAGTGAAAAAAGTAACAGGAAAGTATCGAAGCCTATCGATCTTAAAATGATAAAAAGGTTCAACTCTGCGTAAAACAATATACATAAAAAGTACGTCACCCATTTGAGAGCCGTAAAAAATCGAGTGTAAGATGACAAGCAAAATGCTTGGATGGCACGTACGATAAAATCGGCGATTACTCAAAAGGGGCCTTTTTATGCCTACGGCAGGGTCACGGCTTGATTTTACATTGATAGCTCTAGTATATAGCTTCAGTCAGCTGTACGGTTGTGCCCATTTTGTACCTAAAATATGTGAAACGTATCTTTCGGGTACGTGTTTCTGACACGAGGAAAAGAAGCCGTGAGCAATTGTCACGTAGTATTCGATCCTCTCACAAAACGTGGTACAGCCAGATACATAAGCAACTATATAATAATATATAGGATACGGGAAAAATCACGCAAGTACCTACGGAGATTCTTCTTTCTGTAAATCCGATATAATATGACAGACGTATCAGAGCCAGATATGTTAACAAACTAACGCCTAACACCATGTTTTCAAAATATTTTTCCTAAAAAAATAATGGAGCAAAAGGTTTTCATTGTTCAGCTTAAGCTTTTCTCTTATTGAAATGAAATTAGTAGAATTCAAAGTGTAGTAATAAGTATTCAGACACCAGATTTTTTATACTGGGTGTTCTACCTAAATGTACGCTCCGAAGGTAGTGGGTTTATCAAATGTATGTTTGTAAAAAAACTTACACCATAATTCGAGTCGGTAAAGATTATATTTGAAAATTCACGACCTCTCCTTGCATAGCTAAATGCATACTAAAATAAAACTACGAGTAGTACTTTACCTAGCCTACAAACTGGGTATAAGCGCATAACTTCACACATGACATGAAGATGTTCAAGTCACGAGTGAGTCAAGATTGAGTAAGGTATCACAAACACTCAGATTAAGGTAATGAACATAAAATTAAGTATGGATTTGTCTGAAAATTATAAAACACATTATTATTATAGTTTATCACCATTAACATCAAATCTACGAATATAATAACTATTAAATTTAAAGTCAACTTGAAGCGATTTGAATGAAAGCAGCTTTGAATTTTAACGTCCAGTTATTACTAAGTGTTTTTAGATTGAAATTCGATAACCTTTGTGAAACAGTTTTAATTCTGAAATAAATTGGGCTATTATAAACTTTGCTTATCTTTAGTAGACAGAGAGAGCAATTATCTTATTCAATTTAGTTTTGAATGTATTAGCTTAATATATTTGAATATTTTTTATTTATAAAGATGTTTCTTTTTATCTCTTGCCTTATGAATATAGTATTTAAATGTGACTTCGAAGCGGCGTCTCACATATAGTTTGGTTAAGGATCGTTTAGTATATTCATTAATTATATAGAATGTTATTTAATAACCTAGTACAAAACTATGTAATAGCTTCTTATACATACATACTCGTATGTCAAGACAAAACTATCATATATTTAAAGAAAACAAGCATAATTTCAACAGAAAATTGAGATATTAGAATAGTTGATATCGGTTGCTTGTCAAAGTTGAAAATAACTTTTTCTATGGCAATGAAAGAAAACCAATTTCAACTTTAGTTATTGTAAGGACATGTGATTTCAGAAATAATTATGTAAATCGTTACATGTTGGAAAGGGACTTTGCGAGCAAAAGTTTTTGTTATAATGTTGTAGTAAAATTGGTTGTGTCTGTTTTGTTAATTGTTATAGTGAAAAAAAGTAAAATATAGTTTTGGTAAAAAAAATGCTTAAACAATCAATTTAATGTCGACATTTTTGTATCTGTATTAACTTTATATATTATAAAATTCAATAAGATTTGGAAGAATTATATTTGTAATTATTTGAAATAGGAAATAGGAGGAGATAAACTCTTTTGTATGATTTTGATGAAAACAAAATTTATTTGAAACTAAATATACAATCATTACTACTTCGTTTGCGTAATGGTTACCATGCCGGACTGCCATCAGAAGGTTCCGGGTTAGATTCCTGGCACGGCCAACTTCTTTGTGCTGTATTAAATTTGTTGGCTGTCGGTTTGGGTGTTTAGTAGGTATGTATCGATGTAAAATATGTATGTATGTACATGAAATATATCAGTTGTGTTAGCGACCACCATATAAACTAGAAATTGATCAGTATGGGGTTAACCAGCCGTGTGTGAAAAAAAGAAGAGAAGATAAATGTTACTTCAATAATGTTTCGAAATTCATATAAATATTTTTTTGACCTATGAATAAATTACGTTTCGGGAAACGTTTTCTTCCACGTTCTCATTTCGGGAAGGGCAATGGTATAATAAAGTGAAGTTGAAGTCTATTTTCGGAACAATAAAACGGAGAGTCCAATTTTACAGGTCTCTTTATTTTTATTTTCGGCAAACCCGGGGTCTTTTTCACGTTATCAATTGTGATAGACGAATGAAACTCGTAAGCCTTAGAATCTTTGAACCCTCGAAACTTTGAAGGCTCTTTTTTATCAGATAACTTCTTTTAGGAGATTTAATCGCAGGGAGTTTAAGGATTTGTGGTTTTTTGTGGTAAACGAAAAAGACTTGATAGCACTTTTAGTGGATATATAGGGGACAGAAATAACTAAGAAATAATCCAGAACCTTAGGTTAGTATTCAAATCTAGAGTAAATACGTTCCTTCCAGCCAAGCGTGTTACATCTTAGACTACAGTCAAGCTTAACATCAGGCTAGCTGCGGTCAAACGTAAGCCTATTCATCAATAAATAAATAAAGTATTTCATAAGGTTCTCGATAGCTGTAGTTTTACATTATAAGTTCAAAGATCCTGACATGACATTTCATAAGTTTTTTAGTCTTTTACGGATTGCTTGATATATATACATACTCGTATATACTTTGACAGAACAGTGAATTTAAAATTGATTTGTTGAACATTTTAATCTTCAATTTTCAAGCAACCATTTCTGAAACAACGTTGAACGTACGTATATTTTTAAAATACTAGCACACAGAGAATCTTTTCAGATAAAATACAATAGTATAAAAATTGGGATTCTCCCAAAACTGAAATACAACGAGCTTTATTAAAATTCAGATGCATAGCGGCGTGCACGATTTTGGCTTTGTTTCTTTTTGAACTATTTTGCTTGTTTCTGTATATCGCAAACAGAAGAATGCAGAATTCTAAAACGTACCACAACATAACTGAACTAATTCTACCAACAATGCTGCACATTTTACTGCCGATTTAAGAAATTCCGATAGAATCATTTTACCCTTCTTTTACTACTTCTTTATGTTATCCCACTTACATAGGTGGGGTCGGCATAGCAAATCTTCTTCTTCCACTCTCTTCTATCAGATTTAATCTCCACACTCAATCCTTTCTCTCTCATGTCCTCATTCACACACTCCATCCATGCCTTTTTCGGGTGACCTCTTGCATGTATCTGCCATCTCATAGAATCATCTTACCCATTAAATATTTTGTCTAAATTCAACTAACTACTGTATCGAAAAGAAGGTCTAGAAGATTTGGCGTCGCTTCAACTGTTGTTTCGATTCGATATCGTCTAATGACGTGAAATTTATGGGAGTGATGTAAACTCAAGTCGTCAAGGCTTTTTGATAGCTTACGTTAGTTCCATAATTATATTTTAAGTAATTTGATTATACCAAATTCAAGCAATACCAGAAATGATGGCAACTTATATAACTATAGTCACTTGTTTCTTTCGCCCTTCTTTTATTTTACCGGCTAGTTTTCAAATCTTAACGCTTTTAGTACACCTACGCATTCGCATGCAGCAGCGAGTCTTTGCAAATAATTGCGATAGTGAAACATCTGTGGAACGTTAGTACACTGCAGTTCTTTCGCAAAGAAATGTCTGTCATTTCATATTTTCGGCTTCCATTTTGCGATATTCTGTCCTCTCTGACTAAACGCGTGGTGACGCTATGCGATGCGAAACTCCACTAGCAAAACGGCTGCATCTGTGTAACGGCTATTTCGCAGTTACTTGTGAAACAATACCGCCAAGAACGCAACTATTTTATCTAGCTGTATAGCAGAGCTAGAGATGACACATGCGAAACATATTTTTTTTTTGACACATTCACACACGGCTGGTTAGCCCCATACTGAACCATTTCTAGCTCGTATTATGGTTGCTAACACAACTGATATACTACATATACATACATACATATTATATATAAATACATATTTAACACCCAGACCCACAGCCAACAAATTTAGTTAAGCACAAAGATGTTGACCGGGCTGGGAATCGAACCCGGAACCTTCTGATTAGCGGACCGGCATGGTAACCTTTACGCTAACGAGGTCGTCAATCGAACATTGCAATACAACTGACAGTTTTTTCGTCGTTTCGCTGCCGCACGATTGCGTAGGTGTGCTAAGGCGTTAAACATACGTTGTTGATCTTGATATACTGCTAAATCCATTCACAGCAGGTTGTGCAATAATTGCCGATATTTTGGTTTATAAATATATCTATGTGAATGAATGTGCCGCCCTACACAAACCCTGTGACACGCCATTTGGTGCCCCACTGGCCTCGTTTATCGATCACAAAATTCAGCAGTTATACCATAATTTCCCATCACTTTATTTACGCTGATGTAACCTTACCAAGCGGTAAGCAGTTTAACTTTTTTATCGTCTCAGCTCACGCGGCATAGCGTGTTTCCAAGCGCTCTTTGTAACTTCTCATTCATACTTAGTTTTTACAGCTTTCAACGTGTTTACAGGAAGATATAATTTTTCTCGTAAACGCTTGAGATAAACTCGGGTCCGTAGAATAGCTGGGGTATTATGACGTTCTAGAAAAGAGAGTGTTGGAGATTTTAGTCTCTTTTGTAAGAGATTAAAACTGCCTGCTAGCAAAGTAGAACGACAGGATGTTTTTGTGGTACACATATCATTTTTAAGTTCTCTGCGGGCACAATATTGCATTTGTTTGATAATCGTATTTCGTGAGATAAGAGACAGCGCTATTATAATATGATATAATTTTATATTGATACTTAAGTGCACTGATAAGTAGCATCAGGTGCACTTTTACACTTTTTTATGAGTATAAATCTCGATTAATGCTATTCTTATAGGGCAAGTAAGTATAGTTTGGCAGTCCGGCATGGTAACCGTTACGCCATAGAAGTTGTCATATTATGTATTCCAACAACGTCCTTGAAAGTCAATATTTCCAGACAAAGCATTCCATCTTCGGCTAGTGTCTTGCTAACTTGTTAGATTTCGCGCCCTGCTAGTCACATGCCTAGGTTTACTATGTAAATAAACAACACTATAATAATAGTATTTTCTTAGTTCATACAAATTTTTATACGTTTTCCGTTCTCTGGTACTAACATCTACTCACATTTTCTTCCCAAATTATTGCCACCTACATAAATGTATCATAAGCTAACGATATTCACGCTCAACCAAGCAAGAAAACAACATGTTAGTCTAGACATAATAATTTACGAAACCCATAAAGTGGCAAAACAGATATCTATATTATGTGACCGAATCTTGTTTTTCTGTTTGTAACACAACACATTATTTTCTTCTCCTACGAGTATTTTTCTCAGAACATAATAATATTATAATCCAGCGAGAACAGAATAAAAAAATAGATAATCACACATAATGTACTCATAATAAGTAAAAGAACGCTATTTGTTTTTTTTTGCATATTTCCAATGTGGGGACAAAAGTCTTATTTAAGATCCAAACTTACATTTCGTACTTACATATTTATGTATGTAGGATTATACATATTTATGTATGTAAGAATTATCAAAATCTCAGATGCTAAACTTCGATCGCTGTGATTCTCTTTTTTATTATTCGTATCACTTCTGCCGACTTCTGCACTCAAACGTACACTATTCCAATGTGTCAAATCTTATGCCGTACATTTAAAAATCGAACGGTGTTGTCATACAAATAAAATAAAATGCATAGACTATTGTAACAAGCAAATTAACGTCACAGACTAAACAAATCCATTAAGAATTACAGTAATAAATGGGAATACAATTTATTAATAAACAATAATGCTAATCAGGCAAGTAAGTCATTCAATTCAAATACTGATATGGGTCATAACTTATTACAAAGTGATAAATTGTGTTGAAACTATACTTTTGTGCAATTAAATAATGTTTCTCATTATAAATAAACTTTATGATAATCTCTCATTATCAAGAAAATTAATGAACTTTATTTACAAATAACTATTAGAGAAAAATTAATTAAAATACTATATACAAACTTAAACACTACAATTTAAATTAGAGTAAGCTCACCATCCAGGTTGTCGCTGCGGGGCAGAGTTCCCAAGATGCTGGCAGCATTACCCCGTTGAACAGCTAAACTTAGTCTTTGTAAGAAATAGCTGCCAGCTCTTGGATCTCCAGAAGCGAGGACCAACCGCTTCCCAATATCATTACAAAAAGGTTTTTGTGTCGGACGACGTTTTTGGAGACTTAAGGCCCGTGGTCGTCTGATATGGGTTAAAAACTTACTTACTTAAGTTTATAAAACAAAATTGACTTAAAGTCTGCTCAACCGTATTAGCCACAAGCGATCGTTACCAGAATGTCTCGTTACGATAGTCTTGTTTCAGTTTCGAGGAGTACAAAAACCGATACAAAATGCCCTTGTATTCATCTTCATTAGGCCGCGTACAGTCACGGCTACAAGTGGGCGTGGTAATAAATAGTTGGAGGACATTTGGACAGCGAAATCTTTGCGGTCGGGTGTACGCTTCGAACGAAGACTTATATTTATTGACTGATCATACAGATTCCTCTCGTAGAGGTATAAAAGACATATCTTTTTCTCTTTTTGGTTATAATAATAATGGGATTGAAATAATAATTGGATTAAGCATCGAATAACTCAAAAATAAATATGACTTATCTCTAACTTTAATTCCTTTAGTTTTATTTTACACAGCGATTACATTTTTTTGCAGTGTTTTATTTTTTACTTGTCATTTGACCAGTAGGGACTGGGTAGAAACCACGCCAATCCGCGATTCTCTGCCTAGTAATCTAGGACACAAATAACTGGCATTCAAGAAGGCTACTAGAACACACTTCTGCAGTAGAGTAACAGTAGGAAATGGTCTTCCACCTTGCTAGATATCTTCACGATGTTTTCCTTCACAGAAAGCTCAAGCTCATTGGATTGATCCCAAGACCTTAGACACGTGACGCGACCGCAAACCCTACTGATGTGTCATTGCTATAATATCGATTTTTGGTAGCCATATGGGTATGCAGTGTTTCTACTATAATACTACAGTACCTGGTTGACCGAGCTTTACTCGTTTTTTTTATTTAATTATGACATTTTCTAAAAATGATCGATTTATCGCCCCCGAAACCCCCTATATACCTACTAAATTTCATGAAAATCATTGGAGCCGATTCCGAGATTCCATCATTCCATCATGAAATTTAGTATATAGGGGGTTTCGGGGGCGATAAATCGATCTAGCTAGGAATCATTTTAATGATAATGAGCAGCTCTTGTATTTATATTATATATAAGATATATTAAAGATATAAGATAAATGATCATTTAGCTGAGTTCTCAACAGCTATGTTAGTCTTTGACAATGCTGCTGTGAAATCTTAGCGGTCTGGCGTAAGCTTCAAATGTCGTAGATGGTAGCTAATGCTGTTTATTTTGTGCGAAATGGTGAAGTTAACAAATAGGGCTTATGTTTGTTGTTCGGACTTTATGAAGAGTTACGACTGTGCTCTATTTGAAAGAGAATAAACTGTGTGACAGAATAAGCATTGTTTTGTACAATGTTTTTATTATTTTCTTTATTTTGGATACACTTTATAACAATGAAACCAATAAGTAATATTGATAGTAAGAAAGTCAGAAAACAATTCAATTTATTTTTACTTACGCACAAATTTATGAGAAGTCTCAAGGACCTATAAGAGTCTAAAATATATAGAGTCTACCTAAAATATATAATGACATTCGTACATATATACGTACGTAAAATGTGCTTTGTACGGCATACATTACTTGTATGTATTAGTATAAATTTCATCATTAACATCAGTCTTTCTGACCCATTCATTTTAAGTAAACCTCCTCAGGTTTACGCCAAAATCTTTGGTCAAAATAAACCAAATTTATTGTAGATAAGAACTAGGCACAAAAAATAACTGTACGTAGAGACATGAAACTTATATTCATCTGGCGTTCTGCCAAAAGACTTGGCGCACATTCCTAGCTGATGCAATTTGTTTAACTTGTACGAAATATTTGTTTACTTGAGAGCTGAATGCAGGACTACCGTCGATAAGCTAATACTGTGCCAAATTACAACTCTATTGTTCAGGACAATAGGTTGGTTTATTAACTGTTTCTTCCCCGCGGGATAACAAAAGAGCGTTACAAAACTATACATGGGGGTAAGTAAGAGATATCGCCAAATATTTCTCATAACAACTTTTTACATAACAATTTCTTATCATAGTTTAGCATCATGAAAGATTTGAAAATGCTACACAGGGACCAAGCTAAGAACGACCCTGAATGTCTCAACTTGTCAACTGTCATTTAATTTATTTAATTTATTTAAGAATCATTGCCATTATTTATAAAAAAAAATGAAGTCTGTAAATGAAAAAAAATATCGCCTGTACTGTAGGCTACTATGCTATTTTTATTTCATCCCTAAAATGTAACATTACATCATTCTAAGATAAAGAATAAAATGCATTACTTATTTTACTCTGAATAGGAAAGCGCTTGACCACAATTCACCTGATGGTAAGTGATATTGAGGTCTAAAGTGGATCGCGCTTACTTAGAAGGAGCCGGTTCACTTGTATTATCATAGAGTACCTACAAAGGCGGACTGAACTGCAAGCGGGCGAATGCATAATTACTTATTACACTATTGATATTATTAAAATAACCAGCAATATTATGGACTCGTCTATCACAATTGTACCAATTACATTTCAAATGCAAGAAATTAAATAATTTGATTCATAAAATGGCAGTTGTATTTAGGCAAAATTTAAGGGTTCACATATATCATCATCAAAATTGTAATCCTAAAAAAAATATATAATGTGTGATGTGTTTACAGTTATATATATTACAGTCTAACAACTAGCACGAGACCAGAAGCTTCGTTATTATTATAGTATACCAGTACTTTACGTCAATAAATATTTGTTGTATTGTATTTTGTGTAAAAACTCACATAAATAATAAAAAATCTTATCGATATAATAAATATCATCGACGCTTGTAACATCACTAGTCGGAAAGCGACCATTGTCGTTAGGCCGGACATTTTGTCCAGTTTCAAGTGTCTGCTCGTTAGTCTTTCGTAATGGTCGTGGATGTGTTTCCTATTATTATATGAGTATATGAGGTTATTGTGTGCTTTTACACGTTTTTGTTGAAACAGAGATAGATGATGTGTCTTTTGAATAATGAGGGTGAAGTTTTATATTCCACATAAGACAAAAAAGAACATTAGAGTCGTTAAAGTCGCTAGAGACAAGAGGTACAAGAGGAGGTTCAAAAATATTGCCCAAAAATACCTAAATAGAATCCTCCAACATCCAAATGAAGAGGGCTTCCGCGGAGACTAAAAAGGAAGATGCTTCACGACCTAACTGAATAATAAGAAGGATGCGTCGCTGGGTGCATACCTCAACAGTCTAATAAAGTCTTTAATTGTGACTTTATTATTCTCTTATTTATGTCTTATTATTGTCTCTATGGACAGATTGCTCCATATAAAAGATACCACAAAAAAAGAGTCGTTAAAAAAACTAGTACGTTCATTTGTTCTTAATAAATTAAAAGTCGTTCAATCTCATTAAATTAAATTAAAAAAGTTCAACGCTACGCTAATCCTAATATGTACGTCATATTAAACACTGTATCCAACTTCAATAAAAATTATAAGATTTTGTGCATTACATTTAAGTCATGCCTAAGATGTGCATTTTAAAAACTTTTTTTTTATATGAATAAGCATGTTATGTTCCTTTATAAAAGATTGATTTAAAATTCTAATCTCGTATATAATATAACAATAGCTTATGCTCGAATGCACGCTCAAAATGGGCAGGCTATTGAAACTAGGAGTATGTCATTTAATAAGGCTTTATGTACCTACATGGTAATTTGTTAACAATACATTTAATAAAAATAAGGGAAATAATAATTTATATTTCCGTTGGTTAATTCACTTTACGAAGAAAAAAAACAAGTATTTTTTAATATAATAGAATCATATAAATATAAACCAATTTATATAAATGAATATTATTCACAACTTTAGTCAAAATGGCATTATTTTCCGTAAAAAACATTTACCGTTTGTAGTGTAAATTCCCTATCAACGAAAATTTCTCTTAAGTAAAACCATAACGCAATATATAAAGGTTCGTCGATTACATATACATACATTACATATATGTACTTAGACATTTACACTGTATACATATACTCTTCAGGTGACCTTATTTACACATGACCGATTTTCAAACATTAAAAGAGGATTCTGAGACAGTCTGAAGTAAGCACCCTTTGAAGTTCGCTCACATAATATGTAACCAGGTACGTAGAACACGTATGAAGACTTTATTCGGGGTTTTACCTAGAAGTCTTTATCCTAGACTTTCTTGGAACTGGATATTGCCTCCACTGGATACAAAAATTCTGAAGCTATATAAAAACATTCTGAGAAATTAATCTTATCTGAAAACTAATCTTATATTAGAGGTACGTTATCAGTAGATTAGATAGATCACGCAGATAGGTTTGCCGATCGAGATAGATAAATTTGGACCGAGACTTGTCACAAAAAACTGTAATGGGTTCTTTACCATTATCTATAAAATATGCAAAGAAAACGGTTTGGTGTATGAAAGCCCTTTATATTCTTATTTTTATTATAATATTCATAATTCCATAGGTTTAATTAATTTTGACAAAAGTGTTAAAAATAAAATTGTGTGAGAATACTTATAGATCAAACTGTAGTCAAACGCTAACCTATCAAGGATTAAAAAAAAACCTGAGTTCTAAAAATCGAAATTGGTGTAACGCTGCGTTTTATTTCTTGGGTTTTAGTTCAGCCATGTTTTTTCCTAACGTAACATATCAACTTCTTTTTGTTATTAAAATTATTAGTTTATGTTCTTGACTAATGGGTAACTTTATATATAAAATGGTAATCCACGTTTGAAGCGGAGCCTTTATTTTGGAGTATTCCATGAAACTCGATAGTACTCAGGTGCTTAAAGTTCTCTCGAAGCGCTAGACGGGTTAATACAGTTTAGACTGCCAGCTATTAACCTGAGACTTGAAGGAGGGACACACTGATGGGACGTTTGGTCAATCAACTTGTTAGATTATATTAATGTGTATTGATAATGTATTGCCAAATGCGGGTCGGGCACACGCATGAGATGAATGATGAAATGTTTCGTACCATTATATAAAAAATTCCGAAAAACACGATTGTTGTATAGGAGCCCCTTTAAATTTTTATTTATTTTTAACGATAGTACTAAATTATGTAAAAAATTTAAGCGACTATCTGTAAAAGTGATTAATATTGGGCAAAACATACGAAAAATCCCGTTTATTGTATGGGGACCCCTCTTAATAATTTTATTTTTCATCATTAGCAGACATCGGAGGCTATGTAATAGGGTCCCGATTTTACTTTTCAGATACGAAACCTTCGATCAAAAATATACCAGATTCAGTTTTGCATACAACCACAGTATAAAAAATGGCATGAGTTTACTATACTATTGTATCTATTACAATATACACAGAAATACAAAATATGTTTCAATTCAAGTCAACCTTACCACTGTATCTTAAGGTTGGGTTTCGACTAGTGCTGTAATAAACATAAGCTATCTTGCTCTGCGATAGCAGCTATAAAATTGTATGACCGTACGCAGTGAGCGTTAGAAAATTCAGCTGTATTATTATACTAATAACGCTTAAATTCCTCAAACTCACATAAGGTCAAACTTTTACTTGTGGTCTTATTTTCCTTGCGTTTTTAGAGACATCACCTTATATCTAGTACATTTTTGATCGAAATACGATACCCTAAAAAGAAACCCAGGCTTTCCAAACGGCTTAGCCGTGTGTCAGGTAAGATACGTGCTATGCCGTTAGAACTACTATCCAGCTTACGCTAGCTTTAGTTTGGACAACACTGGCAATTATTCAAGCGAACTAAAGCCCACGGTCGTGTTGCGCTCTATTTCAGACTTATTAGATGACCATAAGTGGCTAGGAGGACTTTCATTAAAATGTTGTTAATTTTTTCTCATATTTTTTAAGTAGATCACTTTAGTTTGTAATTTATATCTGTGTTTATATTTTAATAATGAAAGCTGTGTACAGTCGTAATAGGACTTGAAGTTTATAGTGGTATTGTTAACTAAGTTAAACTGTACTTAATTGTCAACTTTTGTCCGTGACAGTACCAAATAAATAAATAAATTAAAGCTCGGTTCAATATAAACATAAGACAGAAACGATCATAATGTTAAATTATTGTTACCGTAATCATATAAAATGAGATTTTTTCAACTGTGATGGTCGCCGCATCAAAATGGCGAATTATAAAATTGTCACACCTTCTTTAACATGGGTAACAAATGAAAATAATTTACTAGTAGTATAAATAAAAAAGTATTCTTCTTCTTCTTTCTTCGTAAAAGCTAATGGCTATGAGACAAGCTCTGGTGTCGAGAGTTTTCGAACACGCTTAACGACTGCTGGTGCTAAGACTAACAGCTGGGACTTTCAATTTGATACATTTAAATCTAAAATGACCTCTACCACAAAATGTTGGTCGAAGGCTTTCTTTTTTTTTAATATTAGGACAGATTTCACACACGGTTGGTTAACCCCATTCTGAACCATTTCTAGTTCGTATTATGGTTGCTAACACAACTGATATTCTACATATACATACATATATATTTTATATAGAAACGTATTTAACACCCAGACCGACAGCTGACAAATTTAGTTCAGCTCAAAGATGTTGGCCGTGCCGGGAATCGAACCCAGAACCTTCTGATTGGCAGTCTGGCATGGTAACCATTAAGCCAACGGGATCGTCATAGTTTCTAAATTTTGATTACGAGCGAAAATCACCAATCGCACAATAAGTTGCCATAGCAACTTGTTATAACGAATTAGCTGAGAACTTAAACAATTAAGTATTCATGGAATATTTGACTAAGCAATGAATGGACTCACTACAATTATAAATAAAGTCAAATTAATTTTCTCTCAAAAATTTTTCTTAAAAGCTTTCAGCAAATCACACTTGAGCTGGTTTACTTAATCGGAAAATGCTAGTGGCTCGAGATTATTAAGGGAGGAGGTAGTGATTTAATTTCCTGTGCACTCCAGTGCACCATTTTAGCGCTCTCTACTTTATAACTTGGAATAGGTTTTTACAGCCATGTATCAAGATAGGAGCTAAGATGGCGCTGTAGTAGTTTTTGCAATGATATAAAGTTTACACGATGCTCCATTATATTTCAGAGCTTGTTGAAATTACTGCGAATAATCAACTTGTATACAATGAACTTAGTTAAAGCAACAACTGATATAGCACCAGTCAAAATTTCAACTATGTAGCTATCACGGTTTGTGAGACATAACCTGAGGACCGATGGACGGACAGTGAAATAGAAATCTTAGTAATGGGATTCCTTCCTTATGTTACGGAACTATAAAAAATACTGTGTCGGAATATTTTGACCCGGTTAACTTTGATACAAATCATTTTTTTTACTAGGTCACATTTCATACACGGGTGGCTAGCCCCATTCTAAACCATTTCTAGTGTGTATTATGGTTGCTAACACAACTGATATATATACTACATCGATACATATTTAACACCCAGACCAACAGCCAAAAAATTAAGTTCATCACAAAGATGTCGGCTGTGTCAGAAATCGAACACTGTACCCTCTGGATTAAAGTCCAGCATGGTAACCATTAAGCCAACAAGTTCAATGGTACTTTACTTTCAGATTAAAACAAACATATTTATAACTAAAAAATCCTCTTAGTTTCATATTATATTATATATGTTGATATGAACCGGCTTCCAAGCTGTATGAAGTAAGCTTCAAATACATTAATATTATTTGGCAACCAAATTTCGTACTTGCACAGTACGTTTTCCAAAGACGCTTGTTATGGGCCGTCCATATCTTTGACGGAGTATCCCCATTCATTAGACATTCCAACTCATCTATTAGTGAGACGTGCTCTTAGGACAGAGGCAAACTTAGGATGATTGGTAAGTTTTTCAGTGATTCCAATTTAGTGAACACTGGTTAGTAAATAATAATGGATTACTAAAATATATTTTAACAAAAAAGAAATGCCGCCTAGTTAGATAGCAAGTCAGAGTGTAAATGTCGAATGTTTATAAATGTTTCTTTGCTGTGTTTGATCATGATATCGAGTCTGATGTTGTGGAAGCTTCACTGTGGTCTACGCTTGCCTAAAAGAAACTTATTTATTTCTGGATTTGAAAACCCCCGAATGGTATTTGAAATATTTGCAATCTTTTACTAATCAACACCTAGTTTTTTTTTAACATTGTAAACTGTTCACGTAAGGCATCTTAATATTTCCGCGTAGAAAACGGTCACACTTACTTATTATTAAAAATTGGAATTAGTCCAACAGTTTCGGTGCTTTCCGAGCACCATCTTCAGGGGCGCGTGTTACACAGACCGTCGCCGACGAGATCCGCGCGTGCACTGATTCATTCCAACTTTTAATAATAAGTAAATGTGACCGTTTTCTACGCAAAATTATTTATTTTTAATTTTGAAAATTCATTTCGTAGATAGTGAAAGTGTACTAATTCATAATCAATGCTCTGCCCCAATGAACCCGAGAGTAGTCCGGCCCTGTCTCCAAACTCGAAGGTGCAAGATTAATCGACAAGTTCACTTGACAGTGCCGGAAACGCATCAGTTACTGTCCGGTGAGCATCCTTAGTAAATATGTACGAGGTACCGATGCAGTGGAATGATGGGAAGTTACTTACTCGGGGTATGAAGTATGGTGGTTCGTAGACTGAATTTAAAATCATTTTAATGTTTAAATACATGTATGATGTTTGGTGATTTGTCTTCGTCCGCATAAAAGTGGATTCAGTACCTACATGAAGTACGAATAAGAAAAGGAGAGTAATAATAATAATAAATATTAGGACACATTTCACACGCGGTTGGTTGGTTGCTAAAACAACTGTTATACTACATATACATACATACATATTTTGTATAGATACATATTTAACACCCAGACCGACAGCCAATAAATTTAGTAATCGAACCCGGAACCTTCTGATTGGCAGTCTGGCATGGTAACCATTACGCCAACGAGGTCGATTGTTCTTTATAGTTTCTGTAGAGATAGTTCTTCTTTTATCCTCAAAAATATAATTATGCTTTTCAGATTTTCAACCAAAAGCAAACTTTCCGAAAGTTGCCTGAAAAGAAATTAAAATGTTTAATTACTAAGAATGTCTGTACGTACGTGTAATAATATCAAATATTTTACATTTCGCAATATGTCGCTACGCTAAAATCTATCATTTAACAAGCAGAGATTTACTTAGAGAATATAAAAAATATCAGATACTTTGTCGCTACATACAAAGAAATCGTCTATTGTCTGTTCTTCATCCAAATAAAACTAGTACAACAAATATCATGACTAGCTGCGTCAAATATACGAGTAGCTAGCGAAGTTGCGATTTTTCCAAGCATCTGGCAAAAACATCGCAAATTGGCAACCCTACTTGTAGTTAGGGGTGGTAGCCGTCATTCGCAGTATGATACAGCTTGTCGACAAGCTTTATCTTGCAGGGATTTTTCATACAGCTTAAGCACAAATGTAATATTTGATAATAGCAGAGAGAAAACTCCATAATAATATACATTTAAACTATACATGACCTTCAGTTATAAACAAAATACGTTGTTTTAAAACAATTAGAAGTAGATTTTGTTTAAATACCACTTTATATATACTAGTGAAAAAAAAAGCTTTAATTAATAATTCTATTGTGCCGATTATGTGTTTTATTTGCCTCTATATATACTTTATATCTAGATTTTATACTATCTATACTTTATACTAAGATACCAAGATGATTATGACATCTTCATATTTTACTTATCTCGCTTGATATTTGTTTTTTCCTATATATTATTCTAAGTTTAGCATCTGTTTAAAATAATCTTACGTTTTTAAATCCCTATCTCGATACTTTTTACACCGCTTATATGCGGGCTGTAAGGAGGGTGTGATTAGTGCTGTGTTCAACAAGGCTCCTATGAGATGATTATCGATATGATCCTCTCGAAGAAGTTTCTATATGTATCGTTTATGAAAACTAACCTTGAATCTGCTGGAATCACAGAACAACGATCGGGCCGCATCGCCCCCGCGCGCGGCCCCCCAGGCATAACCATGCGTGTCACAGGGCGACACGCATGGACTTCTAAGCTCTGTGGCTGGAATAGTGGTCGCTTGGAGCATTACATTTTCATACTGCTTTCAAACATCTTATGTACTCTTATTTCTTCGTTTTTTTCTGTATAATTATTTCTATTAATATAATTATTTCTATTAATATAATTATTTCTACTATATTTTTTTATTAAAACTACAAGAAAAATATAAATATATTTATTTGCATGAATGACGTGCAAGCAAGCTGTGGCACAACGCAAAGTTTTTTACATAAAAAAAGCGCACGTAAAGTATTCAGTTTATTACGCTAAAAAAAAGAGACTCAAAAATAAAATCTACATATACGACTAGCGCCATACGACGCATTCTTAATACAAAACGAACTAATGTTGTTTTTTTTCCCGCATAAATTAAGTGATACTGAAGTACTCAATACTCACATAGTTTATACTTTATAAGTATCTATATCTAACTATGTATGACGGAACAAAGTACCGATAGTTGCTATCTCTGCAAAATGGCGTCGGTTGCTCCCACTGCACTTGGGGACAATTAATCTTGTACTTTATTTCGCTCCCCTTCAAACTGGGCGCTTCTATTTGGCGCTTAAGTATTAGTATTCTCGAAATATATACGATATTATAGTCTAATATAGCGGTGAATGACGTCACTAGTTATGTAATGGGCATTGTTTTAGAACAGTGTATATTATTTACGTTTTTTATCGGCCTAGGCGTAACCACCAATGACAAATATGACTAATTAGTTTTGGCTTTAAAAAAATATTTGGCACATTTAACACAGGGTTGGTTAGCCCTGTACCAAATCATTTTTAGTTTGTATTATGGTTGCTAACACAACTGATATACGACATGAATCTTTTCGTATTTAGTCTTTCTAGGCGTAACCACCAATGGCAAACTTGACTAATTCGTTATGGCTAGTAAAAAATATTTGGCACATTTAACACACGGTTGAATAGTCCTGTACCAAAACATTTTTAGTTTGTATTATGGTTGCTAACACAACTGATATACGACATATACATACATAGAGACTTTATTTACATATTTCACATCCAGATCAACAGCCAACAAATTAAGTTCACCACAAAGATTTTGGCCGTGCCGGGAATCTAACTCGGGGCCCTCTGGTTGGCAGTTTGGCATAATAACTATTTCGACAACTTTTTCGTCTTGTATTCGGGACCTTCCGGTTGGCAGTCCAGCATGGTAAAGTCAGAAGCCTTCGGACGGCTTGAAAACTCTCGACTCCAGAGTTTGACCACTTAGCTCATATTATTTAATGGCTGGCAAAGCCAAATTCAGTTTTCATAGCGTATTGCACAGTGCAGTTGGCCATCGTCATTATAGGTGTAGTTGTAGGAAGGTTTTGAGTAGGTTTTTCATAATAATCATAATATAGCCTGTATAGTCGAGACGCTTAGACGCTTTTGTTAGAAATCAGTAACAACCTTCTCGGTTTTACCTATCATATGAGATTTTGCATGTGGTAAGTTCATTTTGATTTAAGCCTCTGGTCAAAAAATAATTCATTTATTAATTCATTCTTCTTGACGCTTTTGTTCGAAATCAGTGACAGCCTTCTCGGTTTTACCTTTCATATGAGATTAAGTTCATTTTCATTAAAGATTTAAATTGTCGAATTTTTCTATGAACTCTTTCTTGGTCTTGAAAATTAGAGCCAACAGGAAGCACCCTTCGGCCGGCTCTCGACAAAGTTCCCTTATTACGTTGCACGTCGAATTAGAAACTTGTCGATCGGTCAGTTTGCAAGGAACTAGTTTCCTAAATTAAACAAGAAAGGACCGATTAGTGATTGGATACAATAATAATAATAATTACTAGATATTCTGTCGATCTGCCGAAGAGAATGTACGTAAACAATTTTGTATTAAAAAATACAGAAGTGTGTTATGTGAAGTATTGAATTGAGTTTTTAGGTTCAGGTTTTAAAAAATATACGAATTTGTATTGATAGAATCAAGATCAAGACCATACATACGGATATAGTAAAAAAATAAGTGAAGTTTATATGGAAATCAAGGTTCTTAAAAGTTAACCTTCACTGAAAAGAACCCAGTTTTAACCTGCGTAAATATAAAAAAATAGGTTAAACTCAAACGTCAAAGAAAAAAAAATAATAGGTTAATCTCATATATAACTTATTGACTCAGGCGTTACTTTGCGGAAATCCATTGTAAATAGATGACAAAATTAAATATTTAGTGTACTTCCGCTGTGATCCGAAATCCAAATTAAGACAAGTAAAGGAAAAATCAACTAAGATCAATTAACCAAGCTTAATTAACTAAGACTAATTAACTAAGATCAATTAACTAAGATTAATTAAGATTAACGTTACCTATCACAATTAGGAAGTTCTTAACTCTACACGTGTTTCGCCTAATCACAAGGCATCATCAGGAGACGCTGACTCTTCGAACGACAAGTCGAGAGTGAGGCGCCGCGTTTTTTTTTTTTTTTTTTTTTTTTTGATAATGACTATGCTGTTGGCCTGAGGGGCCTCTACAGCGACACCGGACAAGAGTGAGGCGCCGCGCTCACCGCACCTGCTTATAAAGGGGCGCATCTACCCCCACCACACGACCGTTAAACCGTTATGACTCAGCTCTCGTGCTACCGGCTTGTCGACTAATGACTCGCAAAAGCGGTGACGTCACTAGGTTTGTTTGATCATTCAGCAATGTAGATACTTGATTTTGATGTTTGAGTATCTCTAGTTGTTCTAAGACACATAACCGAAAGCCTTTTTCACAGATGTGCTTGATTTTGTATGTGTGGTTGTCTAGTAGCTCGTGACCGGTATCCAAAAGGTGTTTCGCAAAATGTGACTGTTCTGGATGATCATTTCTGTATGCCGACATATGTTCTTTGTATCGGGTTTCAAAATTCCGTCCTGTTTGACCGATATATACAGCGTTGCAATCATCACATATCAATTTGTAAACACCTGACTTCCTAGAGTTTTCCAATCGATCTTTTCCATTACAAAGACGATGAAGATTTCTCGTTGTTCTAAAGGCCACGTTGACATCTTTGTTACGAAGTACTTTAGCTATACGCTCTGATACAGATCCAATGTAAGTAATACTACCCACATATTTCTTTGATTTCTCAGGAGGTACTGCATATAACATCGTACGTATTTGAAGTCGTCGTTTGCTCCTTATCAAACCGTCAACCATCTGTTTGGAATATCCATTGGAAACTGCAATCTGATAAATGGTGTTTAACTCTTCGTGAAAACCTTCGGCAGTTAACGGAACACTCAACAATCTATGTACAAAACTGCGAAAAGCCGCCATCTTAATTCTTAATTGATCTTAGTTAATTAGTCTTAGTTAATTTAGCTTGGTTAATTGATCTTAGTTGATTTTTCCTTTACTTGTCTTAATTTGGATTTCGGATCACAGCGGAAGTACACTAAATATTTAATTTTGTCATCTATTTAATCTCATATATCAAAGAATTTGTCTCTTTATAAATAATTCAAAAATCAAAATATTTATTTGCATTAATATAGGTACGTGTTAGGTTTTAGTTATAATTAAAAATATAAATATAATATAATAATGTGTCAAAATCACAATTAAATATCAATTTAAATCACTAGTCATAAAGAGACTAACATAACATACTAACCTTTAATATTCATACACTAGCGTTAAATGCATCAAGGCAAATCTAATTTACACATCAACTAGTGTTGTAGCCCCAAACCTTGCACCTACACGATCTTACGAGCTCTACATAATTCCACTGCACTTTATTAAGGCGCAGCGGTACACTGCATAATCTAAGAGATGCTAAGCCACGGGCGTCTAATATTTTACACTGAGTAAGAGGAACGGTGAGACTTAAGGTTCACAGTACCAAGTGCATGCTGATAAAGCATTGCTTAAAGTTGCTTTGGTAAAGAAAGAAAGAAAGAAAGAAAGAAATTTGTTTATTTACCAAAATATAAAAGATCATACATATTTGTTTATACATTGAGAATTATTTACCTACACATAGTTTGTATAACAAAAGGACTTATTACTTTAATTATAGATATATGGTCTTTAGTATGTACGTTTAGTATGTATGTAGTTAGATATAGCATTGGGTCCCAAACTCGGCTGGCGCCTGTAACTTGGGTAACCCAGATGAGAAATTCTTTAAAGGAATTTAGCGCGGTTATAAAGTGAGTACACCATTAGAGACAGAAATAAATATAAAAATTATTAACTAAAGTGATTTATAAAGTCCGTTGGTTTAAAGAAGTATCTTTATAAATGTATTTTAAAACAACTTTATTTATTATAATTTATTATTCTAGTGTTTGCTTGTGAGACTGAAATTTCAAAGGAAGCAGCAGTGGTAGCTTAATCATTTATATTAATAGTAGATTTTTTGACGAGTACTCTAAATGTTGGATATACGTCCAACGGGTTTCGTCGCATTACGAGCGTCATCATCGGGGACGAGCATCACACGGACTGGCAACGACGAGATCCGTGTGCGTGCGGATCGGATTTGTTGTCTATTTTTCAAGATTGTTTAAAATTTACGGCATCTAAGCGAGTGTGAACATCCAAACATGCTAAAACGTGTTGTTCGATTCTCTTAAAGGAATAAATGTGAAATGAGGGTAGTACAACAAAACCTGCAGTCCGCGCGTCGCGGGCCGAGGCAGTCGCTCTGGAATCGTATGGGAGTCAATCCGCGTTTATCATCGCCGCGTCGTAGTACAGAGTTACTCGCTAATATCTCCAAAATAGTGTCGCGCGTCGCTTCCCATTTGGATTTTTACTGTGCCGTGTCCCGTGAATACTGTTCTGCATTTAACAAGAAGAAATTTAGGCTACGTTGACGATAGTTCCCACCCACCAAGCTGCCGCCAGACGCGAGGAGTCTTCCCAGGGAGTGGCGTCGTGGATGAAAGGTACTTAGTCCTAAAAGTTTCTTACAACTTCTCTTCTTTCTTCTTACGTTATAAATATAAGTTTCACATTTTCATTGTGAGAGTCAGAACTTTCATGCAGTCCACTCACTTTGTATCGAATACTAATACTATATAATAATGTGTATATATATATATAATAAAGTTATAGTAAAGTCCATGTGAAAACGCTTGGCTCGTTTAGGCGGTAAAGGCGTAAAGATAAGTTATAAAACGTATGAATATAGCCAAAATGGATCAAGATGTTCAGGAAATAAGATATACGTGCGCAAGGAATATTTTTAGAGCACAACTTAAGTTAAAACTTTAAACTTACTCCAAGAAGTGTTGCTATCGCGTTACTTAAAGTAGGTTAACTTATTTAGAGTGTTTTATGTTTTAGTTTTGCTTAAGGATTTTAAATATTTCGCTATAATCGTAGTATTTTAGAAAAAATACTAAGTAAGTGAAGTAAATTTATAGTTCATTAGCTTAATTTACGTTTTCAGTGCGAGTGTGGCTCGTTGTTAATAACGTCGTTTTTCCATCGGACGGCCCCTGGTTCGATCCCAGCCCTACACCAATGACTTGTTTTTTAAGTTATGTGTGGGATTGCGCTCGCTTTACGGTGAAGGAAAACATCGTGAGGAAACCAGTATGTTTGAGTGTTAGCTCACACGACAAAAACGATACTTACCTTCCTTCCTTGATTCTGGCTTTCCAAGTTTGCTACGGTTTCAAATTCGTAGCAATCTCGTAGCTGCACTACGCGTAGCATAAGTATAAGCGTACCAGACGATCCCACTGCTGAGTATCGGAGCCTTCCCTCACGAGGAAAGAGATATAGGCCATAATCCACCACACTGGCCAAGTGCGGGTTGGCGAACGACACACGTCTTTGGATATTGTGGTCCTCAAATATACCATCAAAAATAACATAGAAGCTTATCTCTAGTATCGATAGTTTTGTAGCCACAAACAACCGGGGCCTACAAGTTACGTCAAACCAGAAAAACTGGATAAAATTAGAATACAAAGGTCTTTTGAAGAATTTCGCAAGCACTAGACGTACATTTTTATCTAGGTTCTGAAAGGACTAAACCCCTATCACGCATACCTAAGTTAGACACATGTCGACTGTCTAGGTTGTCTAGTCTGTAGGTTTAATGTATGGCTGCATCGAACAAGGTCGGAGTATCATTAATTATTCGTGGAACGGGCTCGATGTCTGCGTCTGATGCTTTGTATTTTGGGACAGATGTTTATGATATTTTCACAATAATTTTATTGATCAGTTATCGTTAAGAAAGTAGCATAAAATTAAATAAAGAACAAAATTAAAATTAATTAAATTAATTATTTTTTTATTAGTTTTTAATCTCTTATTAATTACAACGGTAAAATTAAAATAAAAAAAAAATCATATTCAGTATACTTGAGAATATTTTTTTTTAATTTAATACAATTACACTAATAAGTACACTAATTTTGTTTAATTGTGATAAGTAAGTAATACAGTATAATAAACGCTTGACTTGTAATTACTAATTTTGGTTACCGGAAAGGGTAACTCTATTGCTTGCTATCAATTTATTATTTTTTTTTCATCGAGCGTAAAGACTATTTTTTGCTGTTTACATGCTCAAACAGCAAAAAACAGTCTTCATGATTGGTCGAGAAAATAAATATTAAATTGATAGTACAGGTATTTCGTTTTAGTCCACGACATCCCTAAAAGAGAATAAAATCCTAAATTCTTTGAAAGAAGTATTTAAAAAAAAAACTTATTGTATGATTCCTTGCATAATCTAGAATCAAGTCCTTGCGACACAAATTTGCCAGTTCTGACATTACATTTTAGCACGATACCAAGCTTAGCATATTAAAAGGCGAGCGTTAAAAACGCCGAGATATTTAATAATCTCATATTTCTCAACGAAATTCCGTCATTTACGAGTGCCGTTACATTTTCAAGATTGCCGCGTTAATTTCGCTAGAAAACTCGCACAGGTGAACGGAGATGGGTGGATACGTACATAGATGCATTAATATTATTAGATTAATTAAATGCTTATTTACCCAATAACTGGGATCAGAATAGACTAGGGACGGCTGATAGAGGAGAGTGGAAGAATATTTGTTGTGCCGACCCCACCTAGTGGGATAAGGCAAGGAAGAAGAAGAAGAACTGGGACAGAATTCTAGAGAGGATTGGTGATTCCCATACAATAAAGCGTGGCGCGGAAGTTTGCCATAATTACTGATGAAACCTAGATGGCTGCAAATCGATCGAGAAGTCATAGGCAGAGATAATATTTATAGGGATGGTAAAACAGATTGGTCCTTTTTTTTGACTTCACCCATTTTTATGAAAACGAACTAACTCCACATAAATAATTCATAGAAATCATAGAACTTTATTAACCTTATAACATTGCGTTATACTAGGCACGTCAAATTTACATATTAGGTACATATATTCATCAACAATCAATTAATGAATTAGTCAATATCAATTGTAGTCGACCAAAATCCAAATGAGTTAAACGATTGAGTTTGAAATCATATTAACAATCGACGAAAATCCAACTGAAAAGTAGAACCTATATAGTAAGTACCAAGTTTTGTGTAGATTGATTCTAAATTACGGCCTCTACGTATAATCAACATAAATTCAAACATTTTAACATTCACCCACGAAAAGATAAAAGAGAATGTCTCTCTATTGCAGCCCATAAACGACTTCTTCTTGTTCGCTAACTTAAGTGGCCAAGCTCTGGTGTCAAATGTTTTCAAGCCGTGCGAAAGCCTCTGACTTGGCTTGACGACTGCTCATACTATGACTAACAGCCAGGACCTACAAATTAACGTTTCATCCGACCTACAGTAGCCCTCAGATAAAAATGTCACTTTTTAAAAGACTGTTGCTTAACTTGATGATCGCGTCAGATCACCTTAGTTAGCCGAGCTACAGGCGCAACGGCGATGTTTGGTTACACAACTAACTTGGTACAAGTCGTGCAAAACATTTCCAAGCTCCGCGCCACCGAGTAATGCGATTCTCATTATTTCCAACTGGCACTGATTTTAATTTCCTGCACACGGGTGCAGGCGACGGTGGCGCCGCCAACGTCTTGACGACGCGATTTATTTGGCTAAATAAATATAACGTGCGCGGCTTCAACCTGTGCGAGGGTGTAATGAATGCAACCTCCCCTTTCTTGCGTTGACAGGTTTCTATAGCTGGTCATATATCGTGGAAATTAATGCCTTAGCTATAGATTAAGCTAAATGGTTTTACATAATTACAATACACATTTACTTGAAAGTTCAAAAATTTATTAAAAATTTGAAGCATTTTAAAAACTACTGCTTAATTTAATATTTAGTAAGCCTGAAAAACTTTCTGAAAATATATTGTACGTGTACTATATTGCGAATTTCCAATTTGGAACAAAGATAAATACAATCATAACAGGTCTAAAATGACATTTTATTGTGGTACATGTGTAATCCACGCCACCACCAATTTTTTCCTAGGCTTTAACAATTTTACCAAAAAGAGTAATATTATATTTTAGATGGATTTTTTTAGTTTCCTTATATTAACCCTAACCTCCTACGTGGCGAAATCATGTAGAAAATCTGAATTTTTACATCAAAGCCTTCATCTCTATAAATAGTCTATCAGATAAGGTATGTTCATAAGATTATGAAATCTTCCAAGGAACGTTGGGTGGGATAATCTTCTAATGCTTACATGAAATGTGCCCTGTATTTACAAGCTCGCGGCTGAAAGGCTTATTTTGCATAAAGGACAATGATAATCATGTATATGATAAGGCTGGATATTATTTAATCGCCATATGTATTTTCGGGCGAAACGCAAATAAAATAGAATAATAATGTAATTGTGACCGTTTTCTACGCGGAAATTATTAAGACGCCTTGCTTGAATAGTTTACAAAGTTTGAAAAATAAAATCTTGAAATAGCTTTTTTTATACTAAAAAAACGAATTTCAAATACAAATGTTAAAGAAAATTAAAATGTACGCAACATTTAAGAGACTTTCAAAAATAACTCAAGGGAACAATGTTTATTTTTGTGAAATCCCATTCTCAACATCTACTAGTAAAATGGGTTGGAAATTTATGAATTGTAAAAACCCATCTTCAATAGCCAGATTAGACATTTTCTAATTAAAGAATCTGTAAACTTCTCGGATAATGTTATCTGAAACAGAAAATACTTGCCAAATTTCCTAAAACATATTTCAAAATCTTACAAAGTAAATGTACGTGAACAAAAATGAAAAGTTGTCGAACTACAAAACACTTTGAGCTCGCTTGTTCAGATTTACAATAGGTACTGTTTCACAACTTTTCATGGAGGTAAGTAGGTTCTAGTTTCGTTCATAAATGTACGAACATTGAAGCAACTTTGTTTTGGTAAGCTTTGGTACACAGAGTTTCTTAAACGTTAGTGATGTCAAGAAACAGTGGATACTAGGTAAAAGACCTAGCATAATATGTAACTGAAATGTACTATACGTAGCTGTCTGTTTTTATAATATTTTTTTTTACTCCTTACGGCTCCTTGCATTTGACCAGTGGCTTTTTACGGTGGAACAACTTGAGTTAGAGACTCTGTGGCCTAAGGTGGAGTATGCCTAGTATGGAAATAACCCGGCTCTCAACGATTTTTCAACTTGGGTGATTGCTAGCCAGGCGATCGCTTGAAAATTCCCTACCAAGATGCTTTGGTTTCCTTTAACGAAAGCTCAAGCTCATAGGCGGGGATCGAATCTATGATCTTCAGGACGAGAGGCGGCCGCACGTGCAACTGAGCTGTCATCGCTTCAATATTCTTTCTTTATTTCAATTTATTTCTGAATTTCATTTATTTTTAATTAATTTATGTTTATATCTTTAATATTCTATTCACAAATTAAGGTACACGATAACGCCACAATAAGCTTGTTTATCTTTGTACCAGGGTTCCAGGAAACGGTAGGAGGCGGTCCTTGTTGAGTGACATTATCGAGGCAAAGTTTTGTCGATATCGACCTCGTTGGCCGCAGCAGGCTGATTGTAAATATTTGTGGCTTTAGTTCAATGAAACGAGGGAAATTGCCAACTCGTTAAGAGGTATCCTTTTTGTTGAAATAAGGAATTGAACATTTCGTTTTTACAGTAAATACTTGAAGTCACGTCTTGTTACGAATTGATAAAAAATGTTCAAGGTATTTGTGTAACGTTAAAATTGCACATATACGTGTTAATTTTATCCGTTTAATTGTCATAATGAGACCACTCATCACAACCGTCTTGCCTGAATTATCATTCAACATGTGAGTTATATGATATATGAAAATCACATACACACATTGTTTTAAAATTTAAACATCCACATCAAATACCAAATGAACTGGCCTACAAACTGATTCATTTGAAAGCAATAAATCAACCGATTCGTAATGAAAATTCAATGTAACATTGAAATCCGGAATGGTGCACATAAATCGAACTATTTTTATTGTCCGCCCTCTACGTAAAAAATGGCCGCCGGCTGGCCAAATGGGGCTACGACGAGACTTCACAAATACAAAATATATATTTACGTTTAATTTCTCTCGTGGAAATTGTAATTAAAACTACTTTACATACAAGATTTTTTGTATTCACTTGCGATGCGAAAACTAGCTATGCAAAAACTCGTTTTGATATAAAAAAACATCTATAGCCACACGTAAAACCGATTTCTGACGTGGCCGTGGCGAAGCGTCGACTCGACTTGCGTCCATATTACTAAATAATGTTGATGTTTCACATCTACCAGGCGTCCCGTGACGTTTTACATTTTTTTTTAAATCTACGAGTATGTATGTATGAGATCATTTGCCTATAAAAAGAAAACAACTAGAAGGTTTGAGCCTTCGAAAAAACTCATGTTAGCCTCCCTGGTCGTTTTATTACTGAAATGTGCTCATATTTTTAAAGCCAGACACTTTTTGCTGAGCAGTGGCATTTGCTGTGAGTTTTGCGCTGGGAAACTTTGTGAGTGGCGTCATCTGTCGACGGAGTGGATTAATTAGTGATTTAGTAAAATAAGCGATCCATAGAGTTCTACTAGCTTCGAAAATCTTTAAGAAATCCATCTCACGTAGTATAAGTTGCCGCAGACGCGTATAATGGCTTTAGTTAACAGTAGAAACAATTAGAAACTTTTGTAATTTAATTTATGCTCATAATAGACCGAGACATGACGGAATGCGCGATGATATTAAAACTTTGAGCCAACATAAGTAGTATAATACTCTGCGCTAACTTATTTTCTTCTAACGACAAAGTTTGAGCATTCATTAGCTAAAGGTAATTGGACCGTAATTAGATTCTGGATAGATTTCAAAAACTTTAAACATTTTTTTAGACTTAATAGCTTAGTTTGTTAATTTTAATTGGCAGTTAGTATTGAAACTAAGTTTTATGAGCAAAGTTGTATTAATTCTACTTTTTTCTTTTATTTGTACTAATTTTTAGGCTGACAAGTTAGTTTTAGAGACGATGCAAGTAGATAATCTATCTCAAATAAGAAAGACACCATGGGGTAAAAATAAGCAATTTTAAAACAAAAATTCAAACAAAATAAATGGTTTTATAAAAAAACCTGTAAGAACATAAAAATAAAAATATGTGTGAATAAGCCATATTGCAACACATAAAAGTACCAGGCAGGCATAAAGTCGCGGATATGACGCGGGCGAGTCGCCAAATGCCAGCTCATTTAGGTCAATGCGGGTTCCGACATCGATACTAAGTCGCATGTTCGGAGACGAATGCTCACGATATCATGAGCGATTTTTAAGCGGTCCCTAGAACAGTAAAGTTTTGTAATAGTGGACTTAGAGTTTAGTTGTTTGCAGAAGGAGTTTAGGAAAGAGGATACACTTTGTTTGGCTCTTAAGTTAGTAGCGACCTACTGGAAAGCATATTTGTTGTTTGAAAATGTGTGCCTTTTTCTTATAACTGGCCTTAGCAATGTATCTTGACACAAGCAAATCTAGTGTTAAATTAATGTGGCGCCGTGTTGGTCTAAGATATCACACACTTATCTAGGAAGTTCTTATTATCTATAGATTTTAGGTTTCGTTAAATTTAAAACGGAAGCTTTTAACTTAGCTATTGTTTTAGAAATGCTGAACAAAACAGTTTCGGAAGAACAATTTTGTTCCTTTTATTTGAATGAGGTATTTACTTCAAATATATAAAATAAAGAACCCACCGGACTAAGCATACCTTCTCTTTCAGTCAGAGTGACACTCGTGTTACGTGACTTGTTGTTCACTCATTTAGTTATGTAAGTAAAAGGACACGAACCTTCAAATGTATTCTTTACTTACTCCAGTTAAACATATATTATGTATTAACTACAAAGATTTGCATATTATCTACATATATATATTTCTATGTGTTTATTAGGTATATAGTGAAACCATAAGATATGAATTTATACATAACTTAAGAATAATAAAGTGAAAATTATTTACAAAGGCTAGAAAAAACGTATATATATGTAAATATTTAATTTAATTTAGTTTCAGATCACTGCGGAAGTAAACTATTTTTTTTTAAGAATATCTCTTTAAATTGCCGAGCTATATAATACTCGTATTTACTACAATAAAGCCCAAAGCTAAATCCACTCTATCAGTAAATTTTATCAGAATATAGACAGTAACACCTAATTCGTGCTTTATTTATCTGGAGTATATTCAAATACGAAATAAACAGGTATCAGGTGCGGAAGGACTATTAGAACAGAAATATAGCACGATTTGGCTGTAAATGGTAGCCAAGGGGATAGAATAAAGCGCCGTTAGAGCCAGTGTCTAATATTTTGGTCAATTATTTGGTACTTGGATTTAAGTAAGTGAAAGTATTTTGGAGTTCCAAGTAGGTAGGTGCCTATTTATTGTAAATAGATGAATATATTCTAGACGCATAAATATTTCATATAATTGACCGAACGAGCGAAGTGAAATATTATGTATATGCCAACCGAATACCAATAATATTTATTATATATTATTATTATTATTTATTTAATATATTGTTAGTTGATATACTCACAGGTCGACTTTTATCCTATTTGAAACAACAAGTTTAAAGTTAAAGTGGGCTTCCTTTGTCTTGATTTCGAGAATTGAGAGAGCTTATTCAAGGTTTCGAGTGTTGTTTGTTTTGTCCAGTGATGTTTTTGAGTAGAAGATCGAGTAAAATAATAAAAATTGTAATTACTTTTAGCAAGCTTCATGAATCATCAAGCAACTAGGTTTTATTTCATTTGGTGTTTGCTTGATTTCTTTCTTGTTTTTTCTAAAACAAGACGCCATCTTTTGTTTTTGAAAGTCCTCAAGCTAGTTCCTCTGTCATAGCTACGTGACTGCTGTACAATGACTAACAGCTGAAACACGTAATTTGATCCGGCGTAAGTGACCAGTGATTAATGCCACTTTTTCTCCTAGCTGTGGTCTCCCATCAAAAGACTGATATCATCGGCCGCTGCTTACCTATCGTTATTGCGTCCTATAACCTGAGCAAACTAAAAGGGGCTTTTTTTTTCTAAATGATACAGTTTTTACGTCGAGGGTCATAAAAGTCACAAAACATTTATGCTAATAATAATAAAATGGCTTCTTTACTAAAGGATAGCTTTTAATATAAAAAATCTTACTAAGTTTTCAAGTTCCGTGTAAGTATTTTCTTCAGCTAAATTACGCAGCCCCTAAATAGCAACAAAGGAAAAATATGAATCGAAAATCGATATAATGTGTATGTCACGAGGTGGCGGAACCGGATGCGGCGCCATAAATCCGCTGTTCGAGTCCACCCAACGAACTTCCGGTTGGAAAATGCGCGGTTGCCGCCCGCCTACGAGATTTTTATACTATCGGTGCGTGTGGTGAGCTCGTTTTTATTTTTTTTTAACCACATGAATGACGCTGAATTTAGCTGTATATTCGATTGATTCATTTTTTTGCAAATAGCAATCATAAAATCTAAAGCTATCTTAATAAAAAATAATACTATAGATGAGCTAAAATTTAGTGTAATAACACCATGAAATTTCAGTAAAATTAAAAACAGCAGTGTTGTTAAGACATATTTTTTTTATCTCGAAAGCGAAATTTCATTACTCTGTCCAACCAAGACACCCAAGATAGAAAAGTAAACCAGCGCTTACTTAGCTATAGAAGAGAAAAATAACAGACAAACTTTGCCATTGTCCTTCTTTCGTAACCGGCATCAAACGAAGATTGATTTCTGATTCCGTCGACATCCATCACCGGCGTAGTAAGCATTTCTGTGTTGCGACGTTGCCAATAAGTGTCAATGTACACGGAAAGGAGACGAGATGTCGATATGAAAGTGGGTGACGGCTGTATTGTGGTAACAGGGGGCTGCTTTGTTGTTTGTGTTTGGGGATCGGCTAGCAGAGACATATCGTGCTCGTAAGCTTAAAAAATAGATATTCTGAGTGTAGGTTTCTGAATAAACACAGGTTAGAGCGTACATTATCTTATCTCAATAAAATTCAAGACTTTTTTAGTTTACATGGAACAAAAAGAGACAGCAGGCAAGACCGTGTGAATAAAATTTCCTCAAACACATGCCGTGCCCGGTCAAGTTAAAATAAGGTCGTCGACTCTCGGACAGTTGAAAACGGCCCCTATCTCATTTAGGTTAGAAACAATTTTCGGTTAGCAAGGCGAAATTTTGTTGTATAGCAACAGATCTACGGATTTCTTTCCTGATATTTCAAAAGGTTGTCCTGATTTTGGAGCAATTAAGAAACACGGAAAATAAAGTTGCCTGCCTAGTCACGTGTTGTATAACCAATGGAACAAAACGGGGATTAAGTTCTTTGGAACGAAATAAGGGCATGTACAGACACTGTCGCAAACGCGAGAAGCGCACGGGGCGTAGTCTCGGATGCCTGCGTATCTGTAATTCCCATCTCAGAGCACAAAGCTCCGTTGATTACAGCGAGCCCCGCGGGCGACGCAGCCTAAGCCTGTACTATGAACGCTTAGCGCATCTGTTAAGTATTTGTAAATTATGCTCCACGAAATTGGGCTTTAGTACCATGTGATACGGATTGCGGTTGCATGCACAGTCATGAAGTAGAACTGAAACGTGCTTGCGAGATGCTAGTACGGCTATAATCTATAGCACGGGGCCTGAACGCAGTCTAATGCGTTCGCCACCCCTTGTGTACGCCGCCTTTTTATTTAACGATCGATGCTGAATTGTGGTGCTGAATAATAATGATCATGTTTCTGTATTTGAAATTGTGTGATCGATTTGTATTTGGGTCTTTATTTTGTAGTCATAGCGAGATATCGACGCAGATTAGTCGTTACCCTAGTAGCCCAGTTTGATATTTCGTGTCTATTTTTTTATAAGGCTTTTCTTTAATACAGTTACAGAAGTATAAAGTGTTTATTTTAATGTAATAAAACTTTTCTTTCCTTTTTTACGGAACTAAACAATCACATTGTGTTACTCCATATAAAATCTTGGAGGGAGAAGCAATATGCATCAAACTCATGTTGCTACTTAATTTACATAATACGAGCATTGTACATATATACACTGAAGATAAATATAATAACACTGTAGAGTTTAAATAAAGGTAAGTCAGTCCGTCTGTCGTCCAACCTATCGTTGCGTGGCTGTTCGGTTCGTTGTATAAGTACGAGTATAGAAAGTCTTTTTAAAAATCATAATCATTATGATTTTATGATTTATTTTGGTAAAACCAATATACATGTCAAATTCTTATTGGTAAAACTTATCAAGTAGGAAAAGTCAATTTATTTATATAATAAATATTGGTTTTATAGTTTTTTTTATATTTTTTTTAAATAGTACCTAGCCTTTGAATGTGCTGACTTAAGTTGATGTGTATTATTTATTTTCTATTTTCTATTAAGAAAGGTTGCTTTACAAGTACATAAGAGAAGTAAACTAAAATATCGTCGATCCACGCAAGGGAGCTCGGAAATCCCGATTTTCGCTTCGCAATCAGTTAGGAAAGCGACAATGTCTCTGGCAGAGCAAGATTGATACCCAACGTCGACCATCCATCAAACGGTGCTAACGTAGCTGTGGGCAAACAATGACTTAACAACAAGCTACTATTCATAAGCTGGAGAAAAAAACTCGCTTAGATTGCGTGTGAAGATTATTTATTAGTTGACTAAAGAAGAGATATGTATTGCGTGGATTGTGATTGTGCTCATATTATATTAATTCAAACATTGCAATTCCTATGCACGTAATAAAATATAGTACGGCAAAAATCTACACAAGAATTAGTAGGAATTAGATTAGGTTTTGGTTACCAAACGTAACAAAATTTTGAATACTGTGCTTATTTTGGATGCATTTTTAAAGAGAACTTTCCTCTAAAATAGATAATTATACATTTCATAGTTATTTTAATAATTCACTAGTGCCATCGAAACAAATCGTATATAGACACATCACAAAATTTGACTTCCTAACGTCTTTAATGCTTTATTAAATAAAGTGATAAAACTAAACAAACATGTGTCAGTTATTTTGTTTTAATTATTCACCAGTGTCATCGAAAATAAGTAAATAGAGACAACAATGCATACCTTTTTATTGTTTATTTCGTATACATACTCAAATCAAGTCTAAGAAGCTTGTTTAAAACGTCGACTACCGAATACAACATCCTGCAAAGATTATTATTATCCCTGAACCCCCTCCCGTGATCGCTCCACCAGTGATACCGAATTATCTCCAGATGTACTCTCCCAGGACTCATCAAATGTCCTCTAAGATGATGAATATCCGATATTTTGTTATTAATTTGAATAACAACAGTCGAGTAGCCTTGTTTATTCTGTTTGGTCTCTTGAAATTAGAGCTCTCGTTTTCAGTTTTCTTCCAATTATTTTGAGTTCTGGACGAAATTAATTTGATTTTTCATAGTTACAAGTGGTCTGGTAATTTTATAGCCGTCTGCGATCTCTCAAGTTATTGCTCCTCAGTGGTAATTAATTTTAATTTGTAAAGTTGGCGCATGCATTGTAAGACGTTTGCGTCGTAAATTCGCTTTTGAACAAAGTTTAATTTAATTTAGTAAAGAGATATAAACCTGCGATAACCTGCGGAGTTTTCGAAGGCACCCAAAATCTTAAAAACAGTTTTAGTTTTCGAAGACGTTAGGAATAGTTTATTGTCATGACTAATGCCGAGAACGGCGCGTTGCGACTTGCATTGAGAAAACTTGAAGAAGTAGATTTTTTGTATATATTCAATGATTTGACTTGGTATATTAATTTTCATGTGACATGTGTATGCATTGTCGTGAATCATTTTACGGTTAGCTACAACACAATCCTTATTTGCAAACAAAATTTCAGAATCTATACATTTTTAATGCTACTGTTCGTAAAACAGTCCAACTATCATTTAGTTGGTCAACTAACTTGTCGAATGACACGTTCAATTGTATGTCCCGGCTATTAATCTTAGTATAAGCACAGAATAATAACTTGTACTTCGTACAGAAGCTTCACTTCGCAATGGTTTTCAAAGAAATATGAACTCAATCTGATAAACAATATGATTTAATTTAGCTCGCGGTCCAGTCGAGCACGTGATGATTTCGTTGCCTACCAATTTCTTTTCAAGGGAATATGGGCCTTAATTCACTATACTACGGTTCATAATACGTTGTACATGGTTATACGTAGTACTAGTTATTATCCTGTGCTATTATTGAAAGAGCCACATAGATTGGCTCTTTGCGCAGTGGCCGCCGCCCGTAGGTATGTTTTTAACACCTACACGCGGAGTGACACAGGCCTGGTATAAGCAGTCGTCAGGCCAAGTCAGAAGCCTTCGGGCGGATTGAAAACTCTCGACACCAGAGCTTGGCCACTTAGCTCATTCAATGAAGAAAAAGAAGCCGCTTTGCAAGTTGCTTTTTTTTTCAAAAAGGTATATGACCTGTCATAACAGATCGCTAAAACACCTTATTGTGACAACAGCATAGTAAATCATGACTATTCAAAACACAGCAGTGGCATATCAAAACTAAATTGAATATTCAATGTCACGAAAATAGCAGTTAGAGAGCAGGTGCGAAAACCTAAACATATTTCGGTTTGCAAGTACAAATTCGTCAGTTTGCAGCGTACATGGGTTTTCACTTTGGGCACCGCGGGCGTAGCGACGTAGTTGGCTGCCCACTTGTGACCAAATATACGCGACGAGTCCGACGCTCTGAAGGATGATTGATTTTTGCCCATGTAAGCGTTTGCCACTTATTTTTTACATTGTAGGATATCGAAAAGAAAAATAAATTAAAATCTTCCGCCGCAATACTTTGTTACGGTAGCTACCAAAACTCATATGTATGATGTGTAAAAACTCATAATATTGATAATACATTTTATCAACGCGTAGCTACATCACTAGTCGTATTTGGAAAATAACTATTGTGGTCAGACAAAAATATTGTCCAGTTTCAAGTGTCTGCTTGTTTTCTGTGGACGTGTTTTTATACTCATTATATCTAGGCATTTGACCAGCGGGGCTCGTAACTACACAAGTTAATGGTAAAGGATGCCTAGTCTGAAACTTGCTCTCAAGGAGGCTGCCCAAACACACCGCTAGACGCTTTGCGACAGATTTAACTTAAGGGTAGTTACTAACCTTATGAGAGGTACTCTACCACCATGCTAAATTATAAGCTAAATGTGATATGTTAATGTTTTAGTCTTCAGTTCACGAATGTGAACTGAATCAGTATGGGGGCTAATGAAATGTACCTAGTTCGTCTGCCCCAAACTAAGTACCTACTTTGGCGACTACAGCCGTCGTACTTTACATGCTCAAAACTGCACAAGTATCCGGGAGAAGTAAATAACTAGAAGACTGAATAAGGCTACGGCAAGTTTACCAATTAAGAAAAAAGAAATAGATTCTAAGAAAATTTTACGTGTAATAAACTATTATTTTATTATCTTCTTTATTGTACACTACGTTCTTGTCCAGTTGTTTATAAACTCCTCTCCATACAAAGGTTGCCTGGAAGAGATCGCTTTAAGCGATAAGGCCGCCAATTGTGGCACACTTATTTGTAAGCTCTTTCTTTTTCTTTTTTGTATGTAATAATTAATGTGTCCAATAAAGAATTTTCTATCTATCTATCTATCTATGCTTAGTTCAAGTTCAGCAAAAATGGATTAAAAAAAAGCCATCGAGTATAAGAATAATACTTATATTTGTTTTGCTATCCATCTATTCTAACCATAATTTAGTGGCATTATTGGCACAAAAATCTTACATTTCCCTCTAATATATTAAAGGCGGATGTTTAAGTGTGTGTGTATATGTACTTGTTATTGCTTCACTCTCAAACGACTAATCTGATTCGGATGACATTATGTATAGAAGTAGCTTAAGTTGGATTAACAAATGGGCTGTTTTATTCCCGGATAACGCGGAAAGTAAATAATAATACCTCAAACAGTCTTAAAAGTCAACATAAGCTGGCCGTACGTATTTAAGTATTCACAAAGGCGAATTTTAGCCGGAATAATCCTTGGCTATATGTCGAGCGTCGTGCGGCTAAATTCACTGCATTTGTGATGCACGACTGATGTGACCATGTACTTAGAAATTCTAAAATTTAAAGGAATTAATTAAATAAATTAAATTAAAAATATTTTAATTATTACTTTAACTAAAGATTTAAGGAACGTTAAAATAGTCATAACCATTCTTTTCCACTCATATTTTTAAGGCAATAGTACTCGCGTAAGCAGTACTCGTAATTTAATTTTATTCAATGATGAATAGGCTCCGTTTTCGCAGCTTGCCTGATGTTAAGCTTTACTTTGGTCTACAATGTAACACGCTTACCAAGAAGGAACCTATTTGAAGAACTCCCAAATTGTACTTCTCAGGAAAAAGAGACTCGGGAAGAGAGTTCCAAAGCTTCACAGTTCTCACAGTTGTGTATGTTTGTGACTTCTCCTTGAAAATCGATAAAACCAATTTGCATGTTATTTGATATAGAGATTGCATGGAGGATACTTTAATAGCAACTTTATAACATCTTATCATTTAGATTCTTTAATAGCAACTTTATTACATTTTATGGGTTTAAGCTTGATTTTCATTCAACTGATGATCAGCTAAAAAACTTTACTATTTTCTAAATAAAACGCTTCTAATTTATTTTATTTTATTCGGAGTTAATGTGGGTAACATCGGGATGCTGCTAGTTTAGTACTCACCTCAAAGTATTTGTAAAGTAAGAGTATTTTCCCACCTACAATACCGTAAAAATAATAACAACTTATTTGCTTTCCCAACCCGACACATGATATTTTGTTTATTAATTTTATTTCAACATAGGACTGAACCTGAAATAAACACCTAAATTTGAATTATACCTATAAATTAAAGAGGAGGCGTTTCCAAATAAATCACTTTGTAATAAAGAACATGCTAGCAGAAACAGGACATTCTCGTCTGCAATGAAACGTGTGGTCACATTATACGAAGTCCTTATCCGAACCAACTTCAAGCATTAGACTTGCAGATGTCGGTGTCGCGATGCTGAAATATGCCCGCCCAGCACCTCTTATTTATTACTTAGTTCTAGATATTGAGATTTTGTTGCAATTTTCGTCATTTCGGACCTCAAGTGAAAGTGCTTTATAATGATCCGACAAATTAGTCGTTTTTACATGATAAATATACTTTCGAGTAGGTATCAGTTATTTGTAAGGTGCGGTAGAATAAGATAACCAAATTGTTTCGCTCCGTCTGTCCATATGTTTGTCTGTCTGTCCGACTGTTCGCTCCTAAGCCTATTCTATAATTGAGTACTGCACGGTGGTAGGGCATTTTCTAGTGCTCGGCTGGCTAGCAACCACACTCAAGTTAAAAATCTGTCGCCAAGGACCTAACGATGAGTTCCACTAGCTGCCTCGAGAGCCAGTTATTCTAGACTAGAGAAGCTCTACCTTTAGCCGGAGCGTCGCTCGGTGATTATATATGCACCCTGCTGTTGAAATGCCTATCTGTAACGCGTAAATCGTAAGTTTGGTGTAGATACTATATTTGATTAGAGATTATAAATTACTTTTCTTACGTAGTTTTTGGCTTGGCCGTGTAGAAATTTCTTTGTTGAAGTTTTGATTTTTAAAATATAATTAAACTCGTTTATGTTTTCGTTTCGAATTACCAGTCTCCGAGATTTTAAAACAATTTGTAATGAAGAAATAATGTTCAACTACGCAAACTTTTTGTATTAACTTACTGTTTCCGAATAGATATAAGTAGTAAAGATAAGTCCGTCTTTTAATTCCAATTCACGTTTTACATCGTCACCCAATGAAAATTGTTTTATTGAGCTAAACGATCCGAGATATCTATTGGTGACAGTAAAATATTTATGAATGGAATAAAAACAAAGCCTGTTTGTTTTGGATGACTGCTCTTTTTCAATTGGATCATTCGTTTGGTTGTGGCTTGGGTGGTAGCTTTGTGTAATACATGTGTGTATATCCTTTATGTGTATTTTTCACAATTTTACCATATACCTAATTGTCTAAATTTGGGTAAAAACATGGCGACTTCGTTGGTGTAATGGTTACCATGCTGAACTGTCAACCAAAGGATCTCGGATTCAAATCCCGGCACGGCCAATATATTTGTGATTAGCTAACTTTGTTGGCTGTCGGTCTGTGCGTTAAATATGTTCATATCGATATAAAGTATTTATTGTCTATGTGTAGTTTTAGAGAGGCTTTCATACGATTATCTTATTTAATTAGTCTAAAAGAAGGTACAGACATAGTATAAAAAACGTTCACACCACGTAATCATGCTTCGAGTATTTCATCGAAAATTCCTTCATTGAATTTAGTCGCCGCAAAATGGCGTTCGCGTATGCGACAAAAAGTTACGCTCGCGAAAATGATCCCAAAATGGCGTAATAAACGCGATAAAAATTCAAGGGCTATAAATAGGGAACTTGCCGAACTTGGATGAGTTTTTGCAACAGCGACGAGTGAGAATAAACGATATGGACGGGAAATTACGACTTGTTTTGCATTATAGGGTTTTTATGGTTGAATCTTTGGGTATTGATTTGTTTTTAGAATATTTGGGTATCTTATGTAAACATATTAATGCTTCGCTCCGCACGTACGCTTTCTCGTAAACGGCAGTGATAAGAAATAAGGTTTCAATAGTTTTGCTTTTAGAAACGTCTCTATTACTTTGTAGAGACCTACATTATTATTATTCCTTTTGGGTACTTATCCTCACAAATAATGATGAGAAAACTAGTCATTTTGATTTTTCCTCTATGATAAGCTCATAAGCACTACAACATTTAAAGACAGTCAAGTTTCTTATCCAGTATACACTGAAAGTATGTTATTAAAAACTATTAAAACAAAAGTCAATTCTGATAGACATGTACAAAATGCGATTCTAGCAATAAAAATCTTTCCAAAATAGCACTGAGTTCACCGATACAAATCTGTGCGTTTATTGAACTGCGAAATGCCCATTGGAATTTTTCATGAGCGTACGCCATTTTTTCATAGCGCGCTTCCGTCGATTGGCTCATTTTAGGTGAAGCGTGTCTGGCCGTTTCATTTACTTGTTCCTTTCAAATTTAGTGGTTAGAAATATTTTGTAAAGGATAATTTTATTTTAAAAAATAATAATAATTTTAATTTTAGTTTTATTTTACTATTTTTAGTATTAGAAGTGCTTTCCGTCAGTAATAAGTAAAGTGATTCTTTCAAGGGCTTAATTTTATAGTAGACGACCCTATTTTTATAAAGAAAACGGAATATTGCGATTTTGAGATTTTGATTTGGCAGTAGCGTGTTTTGTCTCGATCTCCTAAACTATTAATCGTCGCATCGACCACGCTGCACCAAATACTCGAATTGCGCGAAAAGCGGGGAAATAACTCGAAATACGGAAAATAACTCGAAAGAACTCGAAATTAACGAGCTCTTAAAAACTCGCCACACTCAGAACGGTGCACGTTCTGTTAAGAGCTCCGAATTTATAATTGTTTACTGTGGGAACAGCCGTGACTCGAATAAGTTCGAATTAAAATTCGATTACTGCGTCCAGCTGTATTTTCCGCTGCAAATGGGGAATAAAGTGCGCTTGCTTTACCAAAAGATATTGTCGATTCCAAAAACGCAGTTTCCATTTCAGGTTGATCAACGAATCAGATGTCGCGTGTGTTTTTTTACTGTCAAATATGAATTGCCAATCGAGTTTTTTCTGTAAGTTCTGTTAATAGGACATCAATGTTGGCTATTTTATATCAACTTTATATTTCCTTATATTTGTGAGTATTAATTACTAAGTAACTATTATTAATACTACTATTACCACTATTATTAACTTGTTCAGACAAATGATATCTTTATAACTTTGTGAGTTTAAAAGTAGGTGTAGGTTAGTTAGGTGTACTATAAAATAATAATGCGATGAAAAATAACAAATTAATTGTATTTTTTAATTTCAACATTTTGATTTAGGTATCTCAGCCTAATTGGACGTAAATGGAAGTTTTGTTTAGATTGGATTGTTTTTATTTTCTACTTCATGGGAAAACTAGTACGTTTTTTACGACCTTGCTCAGAATATCGAGTTAAATTGATATTATGATTACGGATTACAATTTTATATGATGAATTGAGAATAAAAATGATGTGCGGAAATTCTCACTACAGTTATCAAAATGCACGCCTCGCTGTAAACTCCAAGATGACTTGACGTAAACCAAATAGATTCTTGCTAATCAACGCTCAAAGGCTTTGTGACTCGGTTCTAACTTTGGGCCAAACTACGTAACTTAGTTCTGTAGTTATCATTGGTAGCAATCTCTTTCTACTCGAAATTCTTGAGTATAATGTGTACTTACATACAAGCTCATATACTCCTACGACTTTTATCGTATCAAAGTTACAGTTTTCGTTCCTAAACTGAAAAAAATACTCTTGGTGGCTTTTATTATTCTTTTATTTTTTCCTAGGAAGTTGAGCAGAGCGCGTAACCACGCGAGATAGCAACACTTTGCTCTTATGTGGAGCAAGCCTAGTCTGGAATATCTGGCTCTTAAAGAGCCTGCCAGAATACACAGTTAAATGCTTATCCGAGCACATTTTTAACAACCCTATGTCCCGATGATCCCTGAAAATAGTTTTGTTTTGAAAAATCTATTAGTTTGTTTGTGTTTATCTCTGAAAGACCGATACAAGAAATTTTCTTGAATGATCGCATCTTGTTAGATTTGCTATTTAATTTCTTATAGCGAGCAAGAAGACTTTCAGATTGTAAGTACGAGTACATATGCTACGAAATTTTAATTTCAAACCACAGTTCATAATATATTTTTCATTTCCTGGTACAAATTCTGCTAGCTAAAGTTATGAATATTATTTAGGTCAATGGCAGCATCATTTACTAACTTTACCGCAAAAAGTTCGAGCTCACCTATGCAGTAGAACTAATTGCGACAATAAACTCGCACAATCGTAGTTTGTTTTCTCTATGGCTGCAGATATAGCCGCTTTAACCGCTGCCAGTTGTCCGCAGTCTAACACCTGCCTCGGAAATTAAGCGCTGCAACCGCTGTGAAGTGCACAGCGCATGCGTATATAGCCCTGTGCTTAGTATTGACAGTAGCATAACTCTACCAATTGTTGTAACCATAATTAACTTTTGCAGTGTAACTAACATACGGTCTGGTCTATTCCTGTACAATCATTTTCTGTATTGAAATAATGACTTGAGTTAGATTCTATTGTTGTGAGAATAACTAACCTAACTTCGAACCATATTGACAAATCAATGTGGGTCGAAGTAATGTAACACTTGAAAATTTAGACGATTCCGATGGAAACTTACTGTTTAATTAGATTTTTGTATGGATGGAGATGTCAAAGGATACCCAGTGTGGAAATGACGCGTTCCTATACATGTGTTTCGGTTTTGTATATGTGAGTACCAGAACTATTGGATGCTGATACAACAAAGAGTCCCAAGCGTTAGGATTATTTTTCTCATCGTTCCTTTATATTGAATGATCCATCTTCTTTGATAATAGTTTGGTAAGTTACCACTTAAAATTATTGTATTAGGTTAAGTTTGCATATTTATGCTGTAAGCTATAGTTACTTACATGTGCTGATGTTGGTTTACACGTAGTTCTGAAAAAAATTACATAGCAAACCAACTAAGCTAATAAAAACAAAGTTATTTGCAAATATCATATAGATCTGGTATTAATAATTTACGCCGTTAAAGTCAAGACATTTTATTAAATCTTTGAAACAAGGATAAAATCACCGTTCCATAGATTTTATCGTACGCCTACAAACTTTTTTTAAAGCATTATTTGTCAATTCAAAAAACTACCAACACATAAGTTATTTCGCTGTAATTGAAATCTTCAAACGTTCTTGACAGAAGAAAATAATTGACAGGACAAAAAGGTTTTGCCTTAGTTATCAGCAGCTCTATCCACAACGACAAAGATTGCCGTCTGGTTCATTATGATTAACTGTGGCGTGCAAAGTTCCCTTTGTCACGAGAACCGGCATGAATGGGCGCGATCAATATTTCGGGGCCCAACTTATGAAATTTTTAGTAGTTTTGTTACGCCAAGCTGGCTCTGGAGTTTAATTTATGCAGACGCAGTTGGTCATTTTTAACTTTTAGGAATTAATGTGCGTTAAAACGTTCTGTTGCCAACCAACTTGAAATTCACACGATCTAAATCTATTTTGTTTTGGTAAATAAATAAAATAATGTCTTTTTACTATACCTACTCATTTTTATAAAAAAAAATATGTTTAATAATATTGTATCGGAGGAAAAAGTTTATGCTGTTAGTGAATATATTTACTCGTATTTTTTTGTATTATTTTTGTTTAAGCTATAAAAGGCGTTGTGTGTAATGTTAGGTTAGTATTAAAAACTGTACACATTTTTGCCGTTAGTAACAGTCTTGGATAGCTTCCAACTCATACCACTCAAGGCTATATAGCACAAAGTAGGTGGTTCATGTTTTTTCTGTTTTTAGACTAGCAACTTTTACTACGAGTACTTACATACTTATTGTCAAAAACATAATATGTAATAGAATTTGTTCTAAATTGATATACATACCAGCAAACACTTTAACAAATAAATAACGAAAACAGTCGAACAATTTATAAAGTATTCATTTTTGTTTTTAATATACAATAAATATCATGAAACTTACATTCTTCATACATTTTCAGATTTTAATAATCATTATTATAATAGTTTATTTTACTAATACTTACAGTTCTGATCTGATGAAAATGTCACGTATATTGAAATGTTATAGATATATATTTTATCTGCTACATTGTTTGAATACGTTCTACAATCACATCGATCTAACAATTTTGTCTACATACACAAACAGTCAATATGCAACTGCGTTAACCAAATGGGGTAAATAATAGTAATTAATTAGTGCACATAGATAGCAGGCAGTATGGATACGACAGAAGCATAGAGTTTAAAAAGTAGGTAAACCAATTTGTAAGTATATAAAGAGACCCTTCTTAAAATTGTTATTAATCGAAGTTTTCTAACTTTTAAGTTACTTTTTCATATGTTATTAAATTTATTCGTTGAGATTACATTATGCTTTATTATTATATTTACTATGATTTCTATTTATTTTACGGCGTCATTTTATGTAAAGTTTCGTTGTTTATTAAATTTTTTCTACAATTTTCAGAAAAGGTCTCATTAATTTGGCTTACCTTAAATACCGTGATACAAAGTAACATAGATTATGTGAACATTTAAGGCGTAAACAAAAAAAGAAGAATAAAATAAAGAGGAAAAAAGTCGTCAAGAGATTGTGCGAATGAGATTTCGGAATTAACAAATAAAATCGAATGAACCAGCAAATTAAATCATGACCAAAAAGTAACTGAGAAGTGAATTAAATTTAGATTTGTCCTGAATTTTCTGTAATAAAGGAGCCAAGCTCGATATTTCGAGTTTCTGTTAATTTGGCTTGAAAAAGTACAATTTGTTTAGAATTCAAACGTCATTGATATATAAGATACACCAATTGAAGTGTATCAGAATTAATTCTTCGCATTTCAAATTCAAAAATAAACTTAAAAATTTACTTACACGAGTTTGGTTTTCAGCCAATCGTAAACTGAAAAATAACTTTAGAAAGGAATCGAATACAACAATCATTCCTTTAGTTTTATACTCATGTACCTGGAGTCCATCGCCTAAGGGCAAGACTCACCTGAAACTGAAGAAATTATTAGTTAAAAAACATTCAAGACAAATATTGATATTGACAGACAGGGGACAAAGCGAGCTAGCAGGACCTAAAAATAAGAAAAAAGTACGCTGTTAGGTTTAAAGAAAACTAGCCCTTATATTTGCAAAATGTTATTTCTAAATAGGCGACAAATAAGATTAAGAACAATACTGAGGAAACCTTAAATATATTCTATAGAGATTATTATTTGTCGATAAGTTTCTCTTGAAACTCTTTTACGTGTACGTTTTGCTTTTAACAGGATTGATAGTTTTTATTTTCTTACTATAACTAAATTAATAATCATACAACATTATAATTATATAGCCTTTGTATAATGCACCCTGTTATATATGTAAGTACTTATCTATATAAGTATACTCAATTATTGTACTTTGTAAACTGTTATCGTAAGGCATATTATTTATTATATTTAGCTTAATCATCAGTGAAAAGTCATCACTTATAACAATAATTATGAGTATTTGCACGAACAAACGGTCACACTTATAACATTTAAAAAAAACGTTGGGTATTCGTCTAACGAATCCCCGATAATGACGATCTCAATGCGTCAAAACCCGTTGAAAGTAAACCTAACGTTTATTAAGTAAGTGTGACCGTTTCGTGCAAATGCTCAATTATTATTAATTATTGTTATAAGTGATAACTTTTCAATGATGATTAAGCTTAATAGAAATGATATTAAGGCCATTGAAAAGAAATTAATTTGTTGCATCGTGTATGGTACAGAAATAAACTTACGCAACTAAAAAAAGTATGTATTATAAAACTAAATTTATAAAAATGCATGACTTTATTAGTTGCGTGAGTTGGCAACAATCGCGTACCAATCTCGATGTGAAACAACCAGTTCTGGTATTTTACAATATTGCATATTCCGTGCTATACTACTTTCAGTTTAATTTATACTGTAACAAGAGCGAATTATATTTGCAAACAGAATAACGTAGTTTTTGTACGAGAATTTGTAAACTTTTATTTCAGATGTAAAAATGTATTTGGGTTAATAATTGTCGAAATGAAATGTGTGAAATACCATATAAAATATAGAAATATGTTCTTCATGTGCCGCGAAAATCTGTAATGGCTTGTTGTTTGATGACATTGCCGTCTGTATTAAATCGATGCGACTAGTACATACAAATAAAAAAAAACGCATACATATAAATATTACTCAGCAATGGGGTAAAGACTGCAGATGTTAATGATGATTATCTTTTTCCACTCGATCTTTATAAGCTGCAATATTTCAAGGTTAAGATTTTGTAACTTAATTAAAATACTCCACGTCCGTACTTTTGCTACTTTATTATATTTATTTGCATTAACTCCGCGGAATCCATTTTGTAACACATTTATTCCATGATCAGAATCAGTCAACCGAGCTGATATCTATTTTATATTTATGAGTGAGCACGAACTAGCACTTTGGTCAACTGTGTTCGTGAAAATCAGAACATTTTAGTAGCATTTTTTGCTGAAAAGCTCGTATAATTCGAGTCAATAGAGAAACCCTTCAAAAGTTTGCTTCGTCTTGTTCACACTCATTTGGTTATGCAAGTTTATTTCAAATGTTTTTTTATTGACTTGAGTCGAAAATTATCTACTTTAGACTGAGGCATGTCTAAAATCATATCTTATCTAAAATTTACTAATGCAAAAACAGTGCCAGTGGGAAGATAAGCTAATACGCTGTGCAAAGTAGAGGCCGGCATTTTGGTCACGGGTGGCGTCGACCAAGTGCTTCTTTAAATCATTAAATAAAGATTTAGCACACGGTCCCCACGGCCTCAACGTTTCTACCCCAAAAGGAACAAAGAAGCAACCACTATCCAAGTTAATATTTGTGCCTTTTGAGGTTCTCTGCAGATTCCTGCTGCCGCACCAGCCCTAACTGCAGATTCCAGAAGATGAGACGGCGCAAGGGTGTCGAAAATTACCTATTTTAGACACATGTCTAAAATAGGTAATTTTCGTAGCGGTGTCAACTGTTCGAGATCAAGTCAAACAAAAGCTTAAAGTTAGTCTAAAACTGTAAGATTATTTTTGGCTTGCCAATATAGCCGTCTTTAAGTGACGCCACAAATGATTTAACGTCTCTATTCTATAAAAACTTCTTTTTGTGTACAGTGGCTAGCTAAACTCGGTGTCGGTAGTTTTCAAGGCGCTACAAGGACCTGTAACATGATTAAACGGCAACTGAAGTAAGCCTGGTTCCAATTTAACGTGTCACAATGGCGTAAAATTACCAGCCACTCGTATATAATTTTACATATAGGGAACAACTATTGCTGAAATTGCCATACATCCTTCATACGCTCAGAATATGGGGCAATATGTCAACAAGAAAACCAGTGAGATACACTGCGTCGTTTCCAATATGACTTCTCGTCTCATATAAGATTTCTTTCTAAGATTTATCACCCTCTATGTAAATAGTCTGTGATGGATATTGCGAGGGAACGTTTACTTATGTGTCGAAATTAATTTTTCGTTGCTGTGAAATGACGTGAAATTTTGTAATATAGGCGTTTGTTGAGATTTCCAACTTTAAGAAATAATTGCAGTGTGAAATAAGTGTCTTTGCCGCCAGCACATTAGGCATTTCGCTTATCCGCGTACAAAGACTTAGGTACAGTTTATTATTTGTAGATAATATAAGTTTTTTTATTACTGTGTAGTTTTTAATTTAATTTAGTTTTATTAAATATATGTAGTGTTTAATGTTATTTATGTATTGAAATGAAATTTACGCGCTAATAACATAATGATATTTCTTAAACAAGATAATGTATCTTGATAATACAAAAGTGTCAAGAATTTGAACGTACAAACAAAATTTATGATGTGCGAAGAGCTGTGTAGGTCGCATTAATAATATTAATGTCAAGCAACTAAGTGTGATACTTACCTAATTATGAATAGAACAGAATCATGAATAAAATTTTTGTTGTTGTAAATTAAGATACATATACATATGTTTTGTAAAACTAGGTATATAAAAATGAAGTTATATTTCTCCGGTCACGTTATAAATTGAGATCAGCGTTACCGATGTCGTGGAATATTTTTTTTGTAAAAATATAAATAAAATATCATCATCATCCTTAGCAACATACCTAACAAAATTTTCACCTTTCTACCACTAATCGTTTTTTTAATGAGAAAACGTTGAAACGTTGTAAAATTGAACAAAAGTTTGAATTGAATTGATCAAATGTTTTTTATGTTGATCAATATCTAGATTTTTTTATGAATGACAGGGTTGCGCTTGACCACAACACGCCAAGTGATATAGCGGTCTAGGAAAACACACTTGCCTGGGAGAGTATCGTATCTATAATTATGGCAGCGAAACGCGGAGTAGAGATTATTGGAACATCAATCAGTGCCTCCAAGACGTCTACCTGCTCGTTCGGTAAATCAAAAGGCGTTGGAAAATAGTTCGTGTAATTCCGACGCATACTAATCGAAATGCAACCGGTAGAACACTGGCAGACTCGCAACTTTGCGGCGTTGCTGCGAACTTTGGAGTGTCTCATTGCATAGATAAAATATAGTTGCTCCTAACACGACATCTCAAATAAATTAATATTATTTATTTATTAATTATTTATTAATTAATAAATTGCTCAAATTATAATATAAAGTAGGTACCGATACCATAACACACATGTACAACACGTAAACAAATTGCCAAGCATTTATTGATCGTTAATAATTGGACCAAGCCGAGGCAATCGCGACTGCCAATCTACTGTGGTTGCAAAAGTCATGAGCCCGATACAAGCTGGCGTATGAGTTTAATTTACACTGATGAATTCGCTTCATTTCTTTTTCAGTTTAAATGTTGTTCGATCAAACATTACTGCATGGAACTGTGTTTCTTACGTACATGCATTTATAAAAGCATTTCTTTCACAAATACCAATCGTAATTAGTTTTAAAGTATTTAATAATAGCTGCGCATTGCTACCAGCATTAATCTGAGATAAAAAGTAACTTTTGAGCTAATCCAGTATCTTATTTATCTTAACACCAAATTGTATCAAAGACGGTTCAGGCGTTTGAACTTGAAGAAGTAAGAAATATACACACTCATACTAAGACACAAACTTTCGTATTTATAATATTAGTAGTATTGATGTGTCACGTAATAATTTTATTTCAAAACCAATACTTGTTTTGAAAACACTCCAATAATGTCTTCTTCGGTCGGCTTTTTGGACTACCATTTCCATACATCTCCTAGTAACATGCATCTCATCTCTACGCATCACATGCGCATACCACGCTATCCTTCCACTCTTTCATTTCTCACTCACTTACGCTACTTTCAAACTTCCTTTCCTTCTATCATTATCTACATGTACCCAAATGATACTAAAAGTCTTACAAAATATTCCTACAAAATTCTTCACATATGGTTATATCACACATAATATCTACGCCAGCAATGTACTACGCCATTGTCTAAGCAGTAAATACAATGGCATGTACAGTCAGCGTTAAATTTAACTTGCTCTTGCACAAGTAGATACAATTACAGGTGAGATTGTTATTCTGAACTATTATTTCGCGCAGTTTCACGCGAACCGCTAAGATTGTTCTCCCGTGAATGGGTACAGTCAGTAGCGGTTATTATAATGGTATGTCAAATGGCATGAATAAGTAACCTATTTACTCAGGCGTTACTTTGCGGAAAATCATTGTAAATAGATTTGGGTTTCAGATCACAGCGGAAGTACACTAAATATTTAATTTTGTCTTCTAGGTATGAACAACTTAATTCTTTCTATTTTTTTTTTATTAAAAGTAGCTTTTGATGATAACGGTTCTTTATGATTTGAAATAATCTTTTTAGTAAAATATTTTGTATTTTTCCGTACTTATCTATTATATCACTAAGACTTACTTGCATATATTTTTTTTCATTAATAAAATAATATATATAAAAAAGTATCAAAATCAAGATGACTAGCTGTATCAACTTACTTTAAAATCGGCTGCTTAATCTTTTTGGTTAAATATTTTATATTTTTTCCGTACTCGTCTATTATACTACTAAGACTTCACTTACATATATTTTTTATATAAAAAATAATATATATGTATAGTTTGTTCGTAATTTTTTTGTAAATAAATATAATGAAAATTATACATCTCAAGAAAAAATTTCATGTTAGGACAACCCGCCCATGACCGTACCGTAGACCGTACGTATATATATAAGTATGTATAATAAAATATCAAAACCAAGATGGCTAGCTGTATCAACATACTTCAAAATCGGTTGCTGATTGTACTCTATACAGAATACCTACCAAATGGTATTGTTATTATAACAAATTAAACCATCCGAATTCGGCCTCATGATCTCAATTTGGCAAATTAACATTCAACTTGGTTAGCCAGTTTGAAATTAACTTATTTAAAATTTAATACCCTTGAAATGGGCGGTCGGTTTTGGTAACCTATAGGTTAACTTTGTGTTATTGCTTTTAGTTTTCAACCTCGATGTACCTCGATGTAAAAGTTACTATGTTCATTATTTATGTAAGAGTGGTTAAAAATAAAGTGTTTTTTACTTCTTGACAGTATAAAACTTAAAATATAAAATTAAGTTTTCTGAACTTGTTTTTTTTTTTCATATGAATAAGTCTGATTGGTTCCAAAATCAGTATAAATATTCTTAGAGTGGTGGATTTTTTCGATATTTGTTACAGTTAACAATTTACAATGAAAAAACTGTAAAGTCAAGTCAACCTTCTATGGGAGGCTTTAGTTCATAAGACGAACAAGTTTTGTTTTACGGAGAAACATAAATACCAGCCTTTAATGTAAATGGAATTGGAATGTCTGTGGAACAAACCTTATAGACGGGAGTGACTTGTGGTCGAAATCTTTGAAACTGGATTTTGTATTTGTATTTTATCAAGTTCAAACTCTAACAGGGCAAATACAATGTGTAAGTTGACAGAGATAGGTTTCAAGACGCCTAATTCTGCTAACTAATCATGATGTTTGTTTTTTATTGTTTCTTGTGTGATTTTATAAACATTAATTTACAAAGCGATATGGTTGCTCAGTGACAAAGTCTCAAATAAATAAAAATAAAACTTATGTTCTAGAAATTATTTAATTTTGTACAGTCCGACAAAAAATAACCAATTCAAAGTACATTAAGTTGCTTATGTAAACAAGTGAATTATGACTGCCTTTTGTTTTGATTTATTATGGTTATTGTAAAAATTAACGATTTATTGTCCAAATACATAACAAGATAAAAGTAGCAAAAAAATAGACTGTTACACAATTTAGTTGATTCGCGACAAAAGATCAGAATCACTGATTTATTTGCGAATATTATGTCAAAAGCTTTTGTCACTAGCCTAAGAATACTTATAATCATTATCTTAGTTCTCTGTAAGTAAAATTCAAAGTCACCGGAGTGAAATAAATTGCTTGCAAAACTCCGGACTGGCGATAAAAAGAAGACTGTTATAGAATCAAGAGATGTAATTAATGGCCGTGTCCAAAGGAAGGGAAGATAACGGACAGCAGGCTTTATGACGTCACATCCTTTTGGATGGACTTAAGGTTTGTTGTGTATTTGCTTGAATAAAGTAAACTATTACATTTTATTTGGGTTTAAGCGCACGTTTATTTTTTCCTTAGATAGGTTGTAGGATTTATTAGTCAATTTCCATATTTTATTTAAAACGTGTGCAGGATGCACCCTGACCGTTGGGCAATGGTTTCCATGGAGTGGGACTTCTTAGAGGGCAGAAGACGACGAGGCAGGCCGCCAACTCGATGGCGCAAGGAGTTGGTGGACTTCCACAACAACTGGAAGGAACTGGCCCAGGACAGAAAAGCGTGGAAATCATTGGGGGAGACCTTTGCCCAACAGTGGGACAATATAGGTTAGATAAAAAAAAAAAAAATTAAAACGTTACAACTCTAAATACAAAATTTTGCCCATATCTGCGCTTAAAGCACAACGGATCTTACCCAATGCTAATCAATATATGAAAAACCAATTGATTGTTTTTGAATAAGACAACATACGTGTATCTTAGTCTTATCCCACATTTCAGGAAATAAAACTTTGTAGCGGTTTGCCAAAATTTTTTTTGCCTTTGACAAAATATCGGGCTTTTAAATAAACTGGGTAATTTGTATCTCGTATATCGTATATTTGATGACAATGGTTGTATGTGTTGTGATAATGATATCGTCCGTGTTGTGTTCGACGATGGCGACCCTTGTCTCCTGGTGTGTGCTCGCAAATGGCTGGCACCCAGTAGACCGGACTGTTTTGTGATGATAAAAAGCACTTTTATACCTACTACAAGTTTTACATTACAACTGTTCTACTTTTCAACCAGTAAAATTAATCGAACCAAAATAAAGCCATACTTTTATTTCATTTAACCACTTATCTAGTTAAATAATCTCATCGAATCGAACAATCGAATTGAAGTGAACACTATCGATTCGGTTAAAGTAGGGCTCCGAATTGATTATCAGAAACCACTGGAGTGCACTTGGTTCCCCTTGATTGGGTCATATGTGTCAATGGGCAATAATACAAGATTAAGTTGGTGGCTCTGTCACGCCATCTGTTAGCAAACTGTGTGTTAACTTGTGTATTGATGAAACTCAAACAGTGGACAAGTAAGTATGAACAAGTTTTTAACATGCCAAAAGTTTAAAAGTCGAATTGTAAATAGCGTATTTTAATGTCAAAGAATATCAAAGAAAATTAAAAATAAGGGACAATCGTGAATACCTCTATAAACGTGTGCGCCAGGATGACCTCAAGCAGAGAAAAATCTGTCCCATCCACCATAGTTTATGATGACCACGACCGCTCTGTCAAGAGTGTACCGACTTCGAAGAATGACAAAAAGCGTCAAACAAATTGTGTCAGGTAAATGTGAACAGAACCATGTGAAATAAATGTATTTCATTTAATTGTATGCTCTACAGGAAGTACTCTAAGTGTCGGCAGGTGTGAATAGGGCTTCACTGCACTGGAATTGGTAAGAATAATATCAGTTATCAGTGTAACATGTTGAAAGTAAAAATGTTAATTTTGTACATATAGATGCACCACCAAGCATCGTTTGACTTTTAATTAACAGAGAAAGTTAATCAGTATGACAAGTCATCAATTCTTAGATTTAGAAAAATCTTAAGCAAATTTGTAGGATCACAGTAAAACTTGCACCCTACTTTATTTACAACACTAATCTATCCCTCTCCCACTGCAATTGCACTGCTTAACATAAACTTAACTGAGCCAATACATTTGTACCGTCGATCTCCTAAGCTCTGGATTTCTAATGCAAATACATTCATCAGGCCTAATGCATAGGAAGTAATCACTCGGGAACTGTCATGGACGTCGTGATATAAATCAAACTGGATTTAACCGGTTTTGGGGTGATGATCGGAAGAATGTTAGGCGATTAATAATCTTGAATTGATAATTTGCTTACGGAACCGACAGCCTTGGAATTTAAATCAATTATGGACTGAGATGAATGATGATCATTGATCATATTTACGTGTATTTTAAGGGGTTTGGTGGACAAGTCTGCATATAAACAATATGTTCATGTTTTAATTTCTATTTGAATAAATCCGTTTATAAGCGACTTGGATTTTCTATTGAATAATTGTTTTTGACTACAATTTACAACATATGTCTTATAAAAGCTATTTATCACTCTACTCATATTTTCTTATTAAGTTATCTATGGCGTTTCCACAATCCTTTCACCCTGTAATGAGAATCAACAGCAGACAAACAAAAATAAGAATTTCAGATTAGTCCCCCCGTGATTATTTGAAAGCATCCCGTTTAATTATTCGGGCGTTTCGGAAACGTTAAATATTTCAACAATCAGTCGCGACGCCGTAAGTGCGAAAGTTAACTTCCATCGGGCAATTAACTACATTTGCAATTCGGAATTCTCCATCGTTAGCGTCGAGAAAAAATTGCGAAGCGAAAAAATTGAGCAAAGAAAAAATAAACATAAGCCGACCGGCGAATAAAATAACGAAAACTTCTGTCGTACGGCAAAGAGTGAATTTCGCAAAGTTTAAAAATGAATTACGTTGTAAACGTGGCTTTAAAAAGAAAGTATTGTACGTACTAAAATTTGGTTTAAATTTTCGAATTTCTCTAATTACGTTTATTCGTTAAGGGCTCTTTCTGTTCAAAGTTGGGGTTTCATGAAGATTTTCTTTGGCGTTGAATGAAACTTTACTTGAGTAGAACTTATCTAGGATTTGAAGTTACGAATTGTTGGTTGGGTACCTGAAACAAATAAAAATATATCTTAGAATGATCCATAATACATAAATATATCGATGATATGCAGGAAACACTTCACTTTAACATATACTATTATTTACATAGTTCTCCAAACAGTAAGCATAATTTCATCAATTCCACAAATGACTTGACAAATTTTATTTGTATTCATTATATGTTTTAAAAATAAGGTATTTAATTAATCTGGGATTTTTTTTAAATCAACATATTGTGTCTAGTAATGCAGCAAATTTCCCTCATTTTTGTATGAACCGTTCTCTTAACCCTCCCTTAATTTGTTGGCTGTCGGTCTGGGTGTTAAATATGTATCGATATAAAGTATTTGTGTATATATATGTAGTATATCAGTTGTGTTAGCAACCATTATAGAAACTAGAAGTGGTTTAATATAGGGCTAACCAGCCGTGTGCAAAATGTGATAAAAAACTGACGTCCAAAAAAGAGTAATGAGATGTCTATCTGTATACAAACTTTTCATAAGATGGTTTAAACCTCTTTCTACGCGAGAACCACTTTCGAATACATACAGACGAAAATAAAGTTAGTACGTGAGTGCAGAATGCAATAAAATATTAACAAAAAAAAAACTCTCTGTTGAAATTTCACTGTTCGAAATAAACAACTAATATAAATGCCATAGAAAAAGTCTAAAACATTCCACAAGTTTTTTCATAACATAGATTGCAGTGCTTTTCAAAAGAGAGAAAGCGAGCAAAGAAAACAAAACCGTCGAGGGACGGATTGAATACATAGAATTCTATCGATAACCGATCTCGATTGAAAAAATCGAGATCAAAATCGTGGATTTTCATGAATATTCTGAGAATAACAATCAACGACTTGCGTGATAAAGTTTTCCTACTCTTTTATGAGGGAAGAATGTCTGACATAGAGCTAAACAATATCCTACATTTTCGCGGTAAGTCTAAAAATAATATGGATCTTATTTATTATTAATTTAAATTGAATTATCAATTCAATAATTGTAAATTTTCGAATCATAAGATTAATATATTTAACGAAACAGATCATGTACATACTTACCAAGACAAGCTGGTAAAAAGGAATAAAAAAAATTAAACAGGCAAGTATGGTAAATAACTTTTTGTTGCGCCTGGGTAACGAAATAAAAAAAAAATACGAGTCTGACTCATTAGTATTGTTTAATAGTCTTCGCAGACACATGCCTAAGTAAGCGTGCATATCAAAATATTGTGTAAATTGCTATAATGAATTAAGTGATTATTATTAAGCAAATGTGTCTCGGTGGCAAAACGTCAGCTTTCAATCTCTTAGTTCGATCCCAGCCCTACACAAAACGACTTGTTTTTCAAGTTATGTGTGGATTTGCAACCACTTTGCGTTGACAGAAAACATCGTGAGGAAACCGACATGTTTGAGGACCACGAAACCCGAAGACGTGTGTCATCGGCTAACCCCCACTTGGTCAGCGATAATGGCGTATATCTCATGCTTCGTGAGAGAAGGCCCTAAGTCTCAGCAATGGGAACGTATAGTGGGCTGCTTTTGCATGCTATGAGTAATAGATAGGACTTATTTTATATTGTAACTACGAGTACTATAATGATCTTAACATAACATAAAAAACATAAAAAAAACTTCATTTAAGCAAAGAATTTACAATATCAATAAGTAGGAACTAGACTAAGTACTAAATATCGCTGCATGTTTGAGCTGCCACCAAACCCGAACTGAGTAACAACACTCGTATATCGGGATTATGGTAGCTTCACAAACAAGCAGTATCAAATAAGCTACTTTATTTTTGTTTATATTAGTTTGAGGCGAAGCTCTTATAATTTTATGTTCCTACTTAAGATAACGACATTCAGTTAGGTTCTAGTTATCTTAATGAATATTACACGAATGATTGTATGAATAATTACAAATTAAACCTGGCTACTACTAAATCGGCTTAGCCAGCTCACAATAAATGGTTAACTAGTAACTAGTAGTCAAACTGGCAATGTCAAGTTTCTTAAACAAGTCCATAGCCAGCCGGAAGAAGTCCCCTTAGTAACTCTTCCGGTTTTAAATTAGAATTTGTATCTCTAAATCTAATATTTCGTATAATTTGCTGGCATTAAGTGAGCTTTTATTCCACACTCAATGTTGGGATCAATTTGTGAATATTGTTAAGTAAATTTATTCGGATGGCACCTGAAGAGCTTGAAAATGTTTACCTTGATTGGTGATTATTTTACATTTGCAGTAAAAGCCAGCCTTAAAGCTCCTTCGAAAGCTTTTGTACTCGTGACTTTAAATTAGAAAGGCATTGTTTAAACAAATCTAAAATTAGTATGACTTTTTTTTAATGTGAATGGAAATAGAATACAAAAAAGTGATAATAATTACATTTTAGACAGGTTCACCGTAATAGTCATATCCATGTTTCCATTTCATACCAATGAAAATTACGAGACCAAATAGTTACAGTAGTAAAAGTCCGTAACATTATATAGCATTACTCGTACTTACTACTTTCATAATGACATTTTATAAAATTAAATTAAATGTCAATTCTACTTTGTACATACTACATTACTTTGTCATTTTATAAATTAATATTATTAATTCTTGATACTTGCACTCTATATTAACTTGTACTCTACTTCTGACACTCGTAACTTTAATTTATTTACATTAATTTATAAATTTAAATGTATGACATTTTACACTCCGCTTATGCGGTGTAGCCTACAAAGGACACTTCTGAATATTAATTTACCACGTTTATATATTATCTATGGCTAAGCAAATACAATTATTTCATTCGTCCATTTCATACTAAATGACCAAATTCATTCTGTATAATTATGTATTTTTATAGTAAAATTGCCATTAGAATAGAATAGAATATAATATTACTTTATTGTACAACTACATAAGAAAACAGCTTAAATTAAGGAAATAAAATATTTACACATAGAGTACAAAGGCGGCCTTATCACCTATGGCGATCTCTACCAGGCAACCAGGAATGGAGAGGGACAGTACCGATAGAAAAAAAAAATTGCCATTAGCAAGATAAGGAACAGTTCTCGGGTTGAATATTTCACACGCAAAAAATATGTTCGCGGAAGTGACAAGTGATCGTCGAGTCGAGTGTCTGCCTCACTTATAATGGTGCTTTAGGGCTCATACATACTGTGCAAAATACAAATACATTGAAAAATATATAAAAAAAAACTCCAGACACATTTTCGGTGACGGCCATCTTTGATTTAAAATTGATCATATATAATAATATTATAAAGAAGAAAAGTTTGATTGTTTGTTTGTTTGAACCGAATCGGCTCCGAAACTACTGGACCGATTGAAAAATTTTTTCACCGTTGGGAAACTACATTATACCCGAGTAACATAGGCTATGTTTAGTTTCTCTTTACAACTTGGATTATTTTATAGCCCGTGCGAAGCCGGAATGTAAAAATATATGTAATCTGCCATGTTGTGGTGGTTACCATAAACCTTTTTTCATTAAACAGCTTAAACACTCCAGACTAAATTTTCGTAGCACCCCAATATTTTACATTCTGACAAACATTTATGTGCATACAAAAGACTTTAATATGGTATTGCACTATAATTACTAACATAATAAGCGCATCATGATGAATATAGTATTATGTTTATATTATATGGTACCGATATGGTTTTTTTTTTACTAGTAATGGGCTTGCGCTGGACCGCAATTCACCTGATGGTAAGCGATATTGCAATCTAAGGTGGAGCGCGCTTGCCCAGAAGAAACCGGTTCACTCTTGCCTTGAAAACATCTAGATTATAGTTAACATAATTGTCGTTAATGTGACAATGCCCTTAGGTTTCTGTTTGACTGAACCCTTATTCTTGGCGTCTTTCTTAAGTGCTGCGTAACACGATATCCGGCAGCTTTCGCTTTTAAGCTTCGTTAATATTACTGAGGTGTTGAGCTTTAAGCTCTGCTGTGAGAATAACGCTAAAAGGTAGGAATAAAAGAGTTATTTATATTACGCGTAAGTTCTAGGAAGTAAGACTATTAGTAGCATCCATAATCATCATTAACTGCCAATTTCATTCCATTGCCGTAATATTCGTATGATTTCATCATTTTGCCTTTAAGAAGTGAACCATGTTATTTATATTGTTATCTTGTAGTTAGTTTTGTTTTTAATTATTGTGGAGTAATGTATAAACAAAATCGGATCATTATTTTTGTATATGTCAAATATACGAAATAAAATAATTTGTCGCCATGCGTGTCCCGACAACCTTCTTGAGGGTCAGTGTTTATAAGATTAGGTATGTTCCACTTTAGGCCTGAGTGTAGCTACATTGTGTGGTTACGTGCCCTGTTAGTCAAATGAGTAAAAAAAACAAATGATGAATCATGTTGTCCTAATTCCATAAACAAAATGATACCAAATCTACATATATTACATTAATCGACCACATTATAAAACTAATAAATAGAATATTTCAACCATTTTTTAATAACATTTATAAGTGCCACCATTAAGAAGTAATACTCCTTCAATAATAATCCAAAACTAATTACGTTTTAGAATGAAAACTTCCATACAAAGGCAATAATTTATTGAAACGACTATTATGCCTTAACACGTCCCTTTATGTCATCCCTAACTGACCTTATTAAGGGCTATTCACCCCCGAGCAAGTGTGGCAGATGTGTGAATTAAAAACATTGCCTTCAATTTATTTACATCACGATATTTGACTATTAATCCGGGTGTACGTAGGGCTTTTAATCCGCTAATGCTCATTTTATTTGATCACTGTCCCTTTACCGCTTGAGTTTAGAAAATAGACTTTGTGTTGATGAGATAAGGTGCATATTTGAACTGTTTTAGAAAACTATATTAATGAAAGTAATGAAAGTTGAAAGGATGGATTTTATTAGGATAGCGAAGACTGGTCTAAACTGAAATATGAGTGTTGTATGCTAAATTATATCAAACAACCGTAACAAGTGTAAATGAAAAATGTAGAGGTTACCCGACTTTCTTTTTGTAAATCATGGTGGCCATCTTGGTTTTGAAATTGATTATTATGTATGTGTCGTGGCCGCATCGTAGAATTGATAATTTCATGAAATGGTTGATCATTTCGTGAAGTGTTCACGTTTCATGAAGTGGCCAACTAATGATGACCAAATCATTAAACGATAAAAGTTTAACGATTTGATCACCCACGTTTGACCATATCGTGGAAATGGGGTAACCATAAAATATTTAATAAAAACCCAGAACAATTAATTGTGTTACGTACTTGTCTATTTTAGTTGTTAGGTAACCTAACCTAACCTTTTTTTTATATATACCTGATTAGGTTAGGTTAGGTTTTTTTATGTATATATAAAAAAAAGGTGATCGGCCATTTCATGAAATGGCCGATCATTTCATGAAATGGGCAATTCTACGATGCGGCCACGACATATGCATCTCTTTCATTTGATAACCATATTTAGGAAGTTTTGATAAAATGTGTCATCCGTGATTTCGGGGATTTGCTTTGTTTTTTTCTTATTTCTCACACGGCTGGTTAACCCCATAATGAACCATATCTAGTTCGTATTACGGTTGCTAGCACAACTAATATACTACATATACATACATATTTTTTAATATAGATATATTATGTTTAACACCCAGACCCACAGCCAACAAATTTAGTTCAGCATGAAGATGTTGGCCGTACCGGGAATCGAACCCAGAACCTTCTGATTGGCAGTCCAGCATGGTAACCATTACGCCAACGAGGTCGTGGTTTCTGCGTTGGGGGCTAAAATGTTCCAGGGATCAGAATTTAGTCTATGGTTATGACGGAAAACTTACCTATCCTAGACTAAAAACTCGTATTGTTCCAAACCAAATTTGTCGACAAACTAACCAATTTTCACAGAAAGGTTCCATTAAATTTGCTCAACTCGATTCTGCAAACAGTGAAAAGACTGCATTGCGTCGGTCCAGACTAATTCAATAACAGCGACCGCGTGGCCTGCACAACTCTAAAAACGGTGCTTTCATGATTTTTGGCGTTCTGTGCCGGGTTAGCTGAGGCGGAACCTTATGACAGGCTATCCGGGCTAATCCAGGATTAACTGTTACCTACGTCTACTAACAAATTACCTAAATTTGTTTCCCAATTTTCATCGTTTTGTGCAGGGACGAGATTCAAGATTGACGCTTTTGAGATGTGGTGTTCGAGGCGAAAGATGCGAATTCCATGGACTGCGTTCCGCACCAATGTGTCTATTCTTGGTGAGCTCCGAATAACCACGAGGCTTTCTACTCTCTGCTACCAGCGAATTCATATTTACTAACTTTACATATCTGTCACCAGTCAATGAAATATTTTAATATTCTTTCTTTCTTTCAAAGTACTACAATCAAAAGATAAATTATAACTTTTGCTGAAGATTAAACAAAGTTGTAGATTATGCTTGCACTGAATAATTTGAATATTTTTATGTATTTCTTATAGTAGTACACAAACTTTTCTAACCTCATATACATTACAATTTAACAAAAACTATTTTGTACACGTACATTTTCGGCACTAGTTTTAAGTTTTTTCTTGTTAATATATTATGTAATAATAGGTAAAGTCCCCGCCACGAGAAGCTATAAATTTTGTAAACAAGTGATCAGGAGTTCACAACATTTGGACCAACAAAAAAAACGTTTTTTTTTAAAGATTTAATCAATTATTATTTAACAAATATTAATTAATAATAATTATTCGTCAGATTCAGATGTTTCCGTTTATGTGTCAGAATCGTTTTTTTTGACGTTTTTTTCGTGGCGAATTTTTTCCTTAGATGTACTGGCTACTGGCTCCATTATACGTAATAACAAATAAAATTAACACAACAATTAAAGTAACAACAATAAAAAAGTGATAACGAAACAATAACAACCAGATCCGCGATTTAAGCAAAGCAATGAAACAAACTCGTACGCATTCGAAACTCGAATGACGCGTTTATTTCAAAATGGCGTCCCGATAGTTAACAATCCCTGCGATGGACGCGTTCCGGTACCAAGAAACACAAACGACAGCGTTTTGTGTCGTTAAAGTATGATCCGACTAAATTAAATAGGTTGTTACTTTCATATAACCCGTCTATATTTCATGTCGATTGAATATGGTCAGTTTATTATTATCTCGCAGTATAAAATGTTTACTTAGTAAAAGATGTTTGTTTACAAAATTTATAGCTTCTCGTGGCGGGGACTTTATGTGAAATAAAGGATTTATCTATCTATCTAAATTGTTATCATTAGATTAATCTAAGACACTACAGGAATACAACACTTTGTGTATTATTTATTTCATACTGAACCACTGGAAATATATTACGTTCACCCTTTTTCAGTTTATTCCTCTCTCATATCCGTGTGATGCAATTACCCGATCACAAGCCCTCATGTGAATAAGCCGAGTAAAACTCCCTTTTGTTTGTGTAAGTGATTACTGTCTTTGTCAGATGTAGACATATTACCGTTTGCTAAACTGAGAGGTAAAATGTAAAACGTTTCTTCGATTGAAGATAACATACATCAATCTTTAACATTTGACTTCTTCTTCTTCTTCTCCTTTACCATTTCCCACTAGGTGGAGTCGGCAGAGCCTGTTTTTCTCTTCCACGCCACTCTTTAACATTTGACCTAAGTTTATTTTTATATTGTAGGACACGTTTCACACATGGCTGGTTAACCCTGTACTGAACTATTTCCAGTTCGTATTATGGTTGCTAATACAACTGATATACTCCATATACATACATACATATTTTATATAGATACATATTTAACACCCGGACCGACAGCCAACAATTTTAGTTCATCACAAATATGTAGGCTGTGCCGGAAAATCGTTGGCAGTCCGGCATGGTAACCACCAAAGAGGTGCTTGATCAATTTTGTTAATAATCAGAAGATCAAATTGGATCTGGTAGAAAATATATCTTTATTGAAAACCTAAAAATATTTGCCTCATACATTTTAGCGAGTTGTTTTAATGTAAGAACATATCATTTTTTGCTCAACTATCAAACGTTTTGCTATTGATGTTTACATCTGTTAATGATTCGATAGATTTGTCTCTGTCCAATTTCTTTATGTTTTTGCTGAGATTGTGGTCCTGTTTCATTAATTAACAAGACAGCCAATGTCTGTGTTTGACTAGGAGGACGAATGTTTACTTAGGTCGAAGAAAAAATGGTCTAGCTTAGTTCAATGATAAATGTTTGAACAGGCCATAGTTGAGTTGTTGTTTAAAAGAAGTGTGTTGTTGTAGATAACAAATGTACTTACATCTTATTTCTTAACTTAAGTAATAAGTAATCAGAAAAATTAAAATGAGAATGTTTGCTGACTGAGTATGTGTAAAGCAAAAATTGGCAAAATGCGAGCAAAGGGCTCGCGCATAAAGGGTTCCGTACCATTGTTGTATGGGAGCCCCCCCTTAAATATTTTTTTTTATAGATAATATACATTTATATATGTATTTTGTGAAAATTTTAAGTATCTAGCAGCTACCGTTATTGATATATAGCAAAAAAATACAAGAAACATGTTTATTGTATAGGGACATTAATATTTTTATTCCCATTTTTTTTAGTATTTGTTGTTAAAGCGGCACGGGAAATACATACCTTGTGAAAGTTTCAGCTTTCTAGCTATTACGGTTTCTGAGATACAGCCTGGAGACAGACAGCGGAGTCTTAGTAAGAGGGTCCCGTTTTTACCTTTAAGGTACGGAATCCTAAAAATGAGATAGAAATAAAAAAAAGAGAGACACAGAGATAAGTTAATAATTTAGTACAATAGCTAAACATTTTTTCCTATAGTAAAAACCAACTAGGATATGGTTGGTTCACGTTTCTTCATATAACATTTGCGTATTCCAAATACTTTAAAAAATAAATTTATTAGACAAATACAACAAAAGTAACCATGGCAAGCAGGAAAATTAGATATCACAGTGTTGCCATAACATCCACGAACGTTCGCGTGCAACCATTCCCAGCTGATTGCGAAATAAATTAGACCACTTCCAAAATGGATGAGGACATTATCGGAAAACATAATGGTTAAAATAATACGTTGATACTATTGTATTAGGAACGAGCATTAAACGTTGGCTGCTTGCCATACATGGGTGTAGCTATAGTGCCTTAGGTAGGTATAGAAAATCATGGTAGTTTGTTTTTGTTTGTGGAGGGTGTAAGAAAAATAGTTTTGGATTCGTTATGTGGCTGGAATTATATAACTATCTAAAATATGTTTCTTGGCAGCTTACGCGATATTAGATCAACATACGAAGATTTATTTAGTTGTGGTATAGAAATAGTATTTTTGAAGAAGTAAGAACATAGAAGTGAGAGTATCTAGAATATATTCTTATGAATTACGTAATCTTAAGACATACTTATCAAATTATACGTTACCAAAACTGTCTGACGGTATCTCATATTAAAATAAATATGTGCAAACCTCTCTGAGTTAAGAATAATATGCTCAATAGCGATTATTTAGTTTCTAGTGCTAAATATAGAGTTCCGATGCTTGCTACCAGTGCGTAGCAGCTATTTCGTAGTAGGGTTCGACGACATAGGCTACGACGTTCTGCCACGTCGTAGCACGTATTATTGCAGCATGGTTATATAAGTTTCCTATATGAAAGTGAAGCAAATGCGAAGTAATTTGATGATGATCTTTCCATACTTATTGATGCGTTTCATGGGCTGATTGTAAAAAAAATCGAGTAAGCTGGATTTATTTTTAAAAACAGAGTTACTCGCTAATATCTCCAAAATAGTGTCGCGCGTCGCTTCACATTTGGATTTTTACTGTGCCGTGTGCAGTGAATACTGTTCTGGAGCTTATGCTACGTCGACGATCGTTACCCACCAAGCTGCCGCCAGACGCGAGGAGTTGTCCCAGGGAGTGCCGTCGCGGATGAAACGTGGTCCTATCTAAGTTTCGCAATTTCTTTGTGAGAGTCAGAACTTCCATACAGTCCACTCACTTTGTATCGAACAATACCTAATATTGTTCCTATCTTTAGGGTACAGGATCGTTTTAAAATATATTTAATAACAAACTGTAAAATCACGATAAACGCCAGCCAACATTTTCAAACACCAACGACACCGTCTACGAGCATTTGAGCTTATGTCGTCACAAAAATATGTACCTACGAGTTGGCACAGCAACGTGCCATAGGGCGAAGCTGGCTTGTTGCCAATTTTGTCTAATGCCTAGTTATGCCATTTACTGGGCTGGATCAAGAGCCTGAATGGCATAGAAGCAGAAACGTATGTGCTGTGGTAAATGTTCGAACAGTAAAGCTTTTAGGATGGACTGTACACTGGTGTGCTTAGTTATTTAGATATATTGTAGATACTATTATACTAAGAAGGCAATCGACTTAAATTAACTTTACTTCTATAAGCTAATCAATCACGTTATGTTAAACGGGAGGGCATGAAATGTATGTATGATATAGGTTATTTTTACTTTTTGTGGAGTATAGTACACACCGTATTAAAAAATTTTAGCTCATAATATGTTACAATTAATCTATGTATAATTAATTTAAGACACGGTGTATTAAGTTAAGAATTAAGTATGTAATAAATATTGTAGAACTATATATTTTGTTAAATAATATTATAGCGATTATTTTCCATGAATTTAGGCTTTGAAGTAATGAGATTAAATTAATTTCAAACATTTTAAACATTTGATTATCTTGTGGTTGCATTATTCATCTATGATGCAATTAAATAATATGTATTATTTTGTAAAACATTTGAGTATCTTGTGGTTGCTGTATTCATCTATGATGAAATTAAATATAATTTCCGTTTAAATGAGCATAAAAGTTAGTTTTCTGAAGAAATTTCAAATACTATGTGGATTAAAATTATTTTCAGCCTAAAATTTTTTGTTTACAAAGCTTACCTGTAGAAACATAAAAATAAACTCTCCAGATATTAAAAAGTTACCAAAGCGCTAAAATAAGGGTAGTAACATAAACCTCTTATCTTGAAACAGCAAAAATCAATTTACGATACTGATTACCACTAAATTGGTCGATAAGCTGGCTGAAACTGTGAAAAGTACCATTAAAATTAATTAGCCATAAAATAGCTCGACAAACAGAAAATTGGGTCATAGTAACCATAACTGGGGAGTGTTTACGCTGTAATCAACTTTATTAGCGTTGTGATAGAGCTGAGAATTGAGTGGGTGTTGACAGAGGCTTTTTGCGAACCTTGCGTATTACGTGTCAGTGTGAAGATATTCGGTCAAAGATTTTTACGTAATTGTTTCGCGACGGCCTTGTGGTCATCGCCGCTTTGTTACACTAATGCAAGAGTATTTCTTAGATTGATGTGTTCATTATTTTTAGGGTTCCGTACCTAATACGTTAAAACGGGACCCTATTATTAAGACTTCGCTGTCTGTCTCCAGGTTATATATCAGAAACTGTAATAGCTAGCAAGCTGAAACTTTCACTAGATATGTATTTCTCGTGCCACTATAACAACAAATACGAAACTAAAAAATTAAATAAAGGGGGTTCCCACACCTACAATTGTCACGGAATGTATAAATGACCTTTCAAATTAAATTATAAAATGTAAATAAAATAATAAAATATTTGAGGGCAAGTTCAAATTATCAAAACTAGGCAACGGTCAATGTAGACGGCGTTTAGATGGGTATTTTTTTTTTTTTTTGTATGTTCGTCAGGCTTTCCTCCAACACATTTACGTCGGAGACATTGTACAACAAACACTTTTCACTCACAACAGTTATTGCGAAAAATACTTTAATTAGAAAATAGCAATATATATAAATATATGCTCGTCAGGGATATTTTTGGGGTAAGTAAGGGAAAGTCAGAAGCGTTTTTTTTTCTTTCTTTTTTTTTACTAACTTTTTTTTCCTTTCGTTTTCATAACTCCTTTTTTATAATTTTTTTTTCATGTTATTTTATGGTTTCCACTTTTTTTTTCCTTAATTTTGTCAATTACATTTGGAATATACCAATCATTATATACAAAAGTAATTGCCTTAATGCAATTTGTTCTTATTTACTACTCGTTTTACTATTAATGTACAATATTCTAGGAAACTATCTCTAAAGTCTTTGCTGCTTACTAACGTTGCTAAAACATTTTTGTCTATCTTTATATAGGTATAAAGATCTTAATCTCTAAATTATTATTTTGGATGGGTGTTCATGCACAAGACTATCGTTTTAAGTGGTATTTTTATCAAGCGACTTCCGTGAGTTGGATGACACGTTAAATTGTAAATCCCGGCTGTTTTTACTCGACAAAACGCCACGGAGTCCCGACTGTCAGTTTAGTTGCGCGTTGCAGGGTTGTCCTGTAGTTAATCTTAATGCAAATTGGTACACAGCGTAGTTAAGGCGACGATATGGGAAAAATCTAGAATTTTCAGTTTTTTCGCTATAAATGGCAAACGGTAAACCATATCAAAAAAATTGTTTTAAAGCCGTCTAAAAATCACTTTAAGAATATTTATACTTATCTTTGTACCAATCAGACTTATGAATTAGGAATAAAAGTGGTTCAAAAATCTAAGATTAAGTTATTGAACCATTTCTTTTCATATTGATAAACGTACCATGGACCGTAGCTTAACCTCAATGATCGCATCAGATCACTTTAGTTAGTCGATCTATAATCGCTATATCTAAACCAATATATATATTATAAAGAGGAAAAGTTAGATTTTTTGGTTTTTTCGTTTGACGCAAATAGGCTCCGAAATTACTAAGCCGATATAAAAAATCTTTTCACCGTTGGGAAGCTACTCGTATTTTATCCATGAGTAACATAGGCTATATTTTGTTTCTCTTTACAACTTACGTTATTTTATAGCCCGTGCGAAGTCGGGACGATCTGCTAGTATTATTATAAGATTTTAATATCCTTGGTTGAATAAAGTTATTTTTATTTAAAACTTCAAACTGGATGAATTTATTTCAGTTACTCTCCACATTAAGGCAATACACCTGCCATAAATGTGACCGCATCTGCGGCTCTCGCATTGACTTGTTTAGCCATGAGCGTAGATGCAATAACTATCCGGACGCTAAAATCATCTTTCGTAAATGAAATGGGCCAATGATGACGATGATAAAATCTGGATGGCTAATAGATAATGGGAGTATACGTGTGCGGTAAAATGCCGAAATAGAACAGCTAGTGGCCGAGACTTACATAATAGGCGAAACAAAATCCTACAGACTCCGCTGGCTTGGCTATGTGGAGAGAATGGAATCGGATCGTGCAGTGAAAAGAACTTACCTGGGACGAGCGAGCGGCCGTCGACCGGTTGGACGTCCCAGGTATCACTGGATAGACCAAGTGGAGGAGGACCTGCGCAATCCTCAGGTCACGCAGTGGCAGGAGAAGGCACAGGACCGAGAACAGTGGCGTCTCTTAGTATCGGAAGCCAAGATCCGATTCGGATCGACGCGCCAACCCAGTTAGTTAGTTTTTTAATAGATAAGTTCACTGTTGCCCCTTAAGCAAATTCGTGCCGAGCGTGCTTAATGCGCCCGTATTTACAGTTTACACGTCTTATTCTTCAAGTGGAATTATGCTTTAGTACGTGGCGTGAATTCAAGAGAATCTAGGTTGTATCCCAGCCTTAATTATCACTGCTTGCCCGTTGTTTATTATGAACGGTTGTAGTAATGTCTTTTGAATTTAGAGTTCAAATTATATGATTAGAATTCGTAATTGAATCGCACGTAGTTTTGAGACTGTGGTTTGGCTATATATTAATAAAACTTTATTTTTTCACACACGGCTGGATAACCCCATACTGAACCATTTCTAGTTCGTATAATTATGGTTGCCAACACAACTGACATACTACATATAGTACATACATACATTTTTCAAATACATAGATACATATTTAACACTCAGACCGACAGCCAACAAATTCAGCACAAAGATGTTGGCTGTGCCGGGAATCGAACCCGGAACCTTCTGATTGGCAGTCCGGCATGGTAACCATTACGCCAATGAGGTCATCTAATCTATGTATATCTTATTTCATACTTATCTATATTTCATATTGATTTATTTTAGTGCTTTTTATTTAATCGTTAAATCTTGCTTTTTACAACGTAAGATCTGCCAGAACACATTACAGATAGTGATTTAGGGATAAATAGCACAAGTAATTAATAATGTGATTGGGCAACATACGATCATATGAACATTTCGAATATTAAATCCGTTATTTTAGTTGTAGTGACAACTAAAATACGAGTATGTTCAAAACTTATTATGATCGCGGAACACGAGTTACTAGCGCCATCTAGTTATAATCTTAATAAGTAAGCAATATAATTATGAAAACAAATGGTGCTGTTAGTGTATCTTAATTGTTTTGTAATGCAATTTCAAACTGTGTTTTTTTCATAACTGTACTTTTTTGTACTTTGTTTTTTTCATAACTGTACTTTTTTGTACTTTGTTTTTTTCATAACCTTACTTTTTTATTCTGTGTTTTTTTCATAACTGTAGACTCACGAGGAACGGACGCGCAGAAGAGTTTTCTATTGGACTACGAAACCCAACAGAGTAAAAAGTACATTAAATATTTCTACCAACACACCTCGACTAAAGGACTCTTCTTTCGTTCTCAAAAAATATTTAACAAAATTGATTCATCCGTTCGGGAGCAACTATGTTACTGACACACACACACATACACACACAGACAAAGACACGTACACAAACTTATAACACCCAATTATTTTGTGTTTGGGGTTAAAAACGAGACCAAAAAATTCTAATACGTTTTATAATAAAAGCTTTTAGACGTATGTCGCGATGTGTAATTTTTCATGAGAGCAATCAGCGGCTTCCCCTTTTTCCTCTACGACAAAAAATATACTATATACGCATCTCTATGTGTACAGCTATATGACAGACATGTCAAGTTCAGAAAATAACTAGAACTGGCACAAACTTGCCTGTAAAACATTATTTTATTTTTTGACATTATTTTATTCTATCGTAAGTTATTTTTTTTGGTTGGTCTATGAAACTACAACCTTTCGCTAAACAACTATTATTCTATTTCCACTCATATGCTGCGTCTGGAGAGAGCTCAGAGGGCAGTGTTGAAAGTAATGAGTGGTAAGCCGTATCGGTACCCGACAATAGACCTAAATACAGGCATCGCCGTTCTAACTGTGCGACAACTTTTTATTTATCAATGTATAGTACGACAGCATAAAATGTAATCTTTAAACGCTGAGACTTACAATAAGCAGCGGAGAAAGGACCGTGTCTGTCCAATAAGAAAACGTCGAACCGCTCTAGCTCAGAGACACTTTGAGATCGTCAGCTCTCACCTATACAACACTATTAGCAAATCAAATAATATATTTCATCTCTCTCTCAAGGACTTAAAACTGGTCATTGTCCCGTGGCTCCAAAAACTATCATATGATGAGACAGAAAAACTATTTGTGACTTTAGACTAGACAAAACGTACTCAATAAATTAAATGTATTGTAGTGTAATTTTCATTAAACTTGACTTGAGCCATATTATACTATTAATAAATACCATATGCAAATAATGTAACTTATATTCAATTTAAATTTTTTGACTTTTAGATAAACTGTTTTACCACTTTAATTATAAGACTTAGTAATAAGAAGAATTATCGAAATAGCTTCGTTTATAATTATTAATTAAACTAAATAATTATTAATTTAAATTAAATTTAAAATTTGTATTATATTCATGACATGTAAGCAATTATGTTTCAATTAAATTAATATGTAATAATCTAAAATTAAAATTTAACACATCTTTTATGAGACATATTATGTATTATTAATGTATTATTATGAAATATCAACTTAGTTAATAATGTTAATGTGAATATGAATCTATTATTATTTTATTCAAATTGAATCAGACAAATTATTGGATTATTTTGGGAAGGACTAGCTGCCAAGGCACGGGCTAACGCCTATTTTGGCTAGTAGAGCTTAATGTTAAAAATATGTATTTTTTTGGTGCCAATAAATTATTTTGAATTTTTGAATTTTGAATTGAATTTAAAAGTTTTTTTTTCTAATCTGATACCAATAGTCTTAGGAGGCTTAGGAGAATAATTAAATTTCTACTTTTACTAAGAATATTTTTCATCTGACACAAACAACGAACTGAGCAGTGAGTAACATAATTTTATAATGAGTGACATTTGTTTCATCTGTCATAAAATTGATTACCTGGAAGTAATCGATATCAGCAATGAGACACTGTGCTAGTTTTTAAGTTCTTTTAGTATTTATTTTTATTTTTACCATTGTGAGTGTTTTAATGAAGCGTTTATCTGTATATTTCTCTATCTTTTGGGCGCTATAGTTTTGTGATGTTCTAAACATACAAAATTGATATACTTTTTACACAGGTATGATATAGCAAATATGTAGCAAGCGTTTGTATATGGTATTTTTTTTTTCAAAGCCGAAGTCATATAATTTATTGCAATATTATGTCACTTTACAGTTACACAATTACCCATAAGGCATTGCAATTATTTACTGGACATGAGGGAGCATCCCTGCTAATTGATTTGATTTTTTTAGTTTTCCGTCATTTCAATAGTCCTCTGTTTCATAGTAACTTTTAAAAATGAGTAAATTTTTATATGTTGGTTATTTTGGGTGTAGATGTATAGAAGTTCCAGGTTATTTTGCTATTCTGACATCTGTGATTTCTGCAGGGTTTTATTCGCATGAAAAATCAGAATAAGTGATGGGGAGATTAATGTCGCAAGAACTCTGACACCAGACCTCTTTAATTACAGATGGAGAAATGGTTTTGATACTTTTTGGTTATTGTGACTTAAGTCCCAAAAAAGTTTCGAGCAGGCTTTTTTTAATAAAAAACTAACGTTATCCAAACTTTTCGGGAAGGGACTTGTGGCAAAGATTTAGAAGCCTATGTGTCAATCTTAATAAAAGCTACAAAAATGTGATAAATATACATACATATAAACATATGCACAAACAGCTATCCGCATTAAAAATATAAGAAGGAATTGGGATAATACAAAATATGACCTACTTTTGTTATACAAGGTTTGTAATATGTAGCATAATTACCCACTGCTGGGATTCGGAGCCTAGGGCAGAATACCTGCCACGCTGGCCAAGTGCAGGTTGCCGGACGGCATACGTCTTCGGAAACTGCAGTTCTCAAACGTGTTGGTTTCCACACAGTGTATTCCTTTACCATAAAACGAGTGGAAATTCACACATTACTTGAAAAACGTCATTGGTATTAGGTAAAATGATAAAAAGTCATTGTTATTAAGTAGAGCTGGGATCGAACCAGGGGCCGTCTGATTGAAAATCATACGTTTACCCACCTAGCCATACTCGCTTTTATAAGTACGATCATAAAGGTCATTATTTATAAACTACATGTACTTCTATGTATATTTTACGTTAGCGTCTCGCCAGCTATGCGCAAACTATGGCATTGCACCATCCGTAACTCTCACTTTTAAGCGGCAATATCTCGAGTAACCCTATCAAAGCTATATTGATCCAATATTCGGGAGCATTGTGCCACCATTACTGGCAGCCCTGGGGCCGCAGACGGGTAAATATTCATGAGTATAATTCGACAGATTCCCTTAACGATAGCACGTCAAAAAGCAGAGGCGGGCTATCTCCAGAATTGGATTATCGGGAGTGTTGCCAGAATGCGATTAGTGAAACTATATTTTGGGTAAAATATTGTAAACTAAGCTTTATTGAATGCCCTTTAGTATAAAGGCATGGATTTTTTTAGATGATAAAAGTATTAATATAAAAAATTTATTTTTAATTACCATCCTATCTCTCAAATGTGTACTTGTTAGCGTAATGGTTTCTATGCTGGACTGCCAACCAAAGGGTCCCGGGTTCGATTCTCGGCACGGGGAACATCTTTGTGATGAACCAAATTTTTTGACTGTCGGTCTGGGGGTTCAATGTATCGATATAGAGTATTTACGTATATATACGAGTATGTAGTATATCAGTTATATTAGCAAGTATAATATAAACTATAAATGGAAGTATAAGGCTAACTAGCCGTGTGAGTATTACGAGTAATATTGAAAAAAAAAATTGCAATGTTTTACAACAATCGAATACTATTAGATATGGTATAATGATATCAATACAGTAAATTACTGACGTCAGAATAATAATACTTATTCCTCCGTAAAGGAATCAGTTCTGAATAAAATATTAATATATTTTTATTTTAATAAATATTTATATATTTTTTTATTCAAAAAAGTAAGCAGATGAAACACTCTTTTCAAAAAAAAGTAAAATGAAACATCTTTTTCAAAAAAAGTAAGTAGATGAAACATCTTTTTCAAAGTTTTTATTACTAAAAGCGTATAAGATTTCTTCAGTATCATATTGAAGGTAAGTTTCATAAATAATCTTCATTTTTTTTTTGTATGGAAGCAAAACTCTTTTGTGCGGAAGCTACAACAATGTAAACGATAGGATACAGTATAGAATGAATCAGAAGTTGTTCAAAGGTATTGTGCATATTAACTTGATATAGAAGCAATTATAAAACAAACAAGTATTTCTTCTACATTTATCCTGTACCTCCTGTACTGTACTGGGTAGTATAAATAGGTCTGAAGTGAGCTGCATTGTCACGTTATCTTTTACGTATTGCGCGCCCTAACGTTGCGACAGCCAACATAAAATGATCCTCCAGCCTGCTGAAAAGGAGTTTAATACTGCGATAGGATAAGAACGGTTCAGGTTATCGGGGATCTTTATTGATGGTTATACTTTAAGGTGAAAGGCGTTTATAAGTTCCTTTGTGTATTTTTCGTGAAAAGCGCTAGGCATATTCAGATGACTTCTAAAGATGGTTGCAAAACCGGAAGCTTCCAAAGATGGTTGAAAAATAAGTATGGCGTTTTAACTCGCATTGAAGAGATTTTAAAAAGTTGGCATTTTCTTAAATTTTTTTTGATTGTTAGAAATTTCTTATTAATTAATAAATATTTAGATTAGAATACGGGACGGATAACAGTGGCGTCTCTTAGTATCGGAGGCCAGGATCCGATTCGGGTCAACGCGACAACCCATATAATAATATAATAAGTAAGAAAGAATTCTGGTAGTAATAAGTTGATATCTATATATAGAAATCACAGTTTGATATGAATTTCTCGATGGTCTAAAATAAAAAAAGAAGTTTACTACCACATTTAACAAACACGTTATTATTTTAAAGGACAATGAACTATTTACAAAAAGAATAAGAATACAAAAAACATTACTAACTAAAAGTTAACCTAAAAATATGTGGAAGCAGTACAGCCCTGCAGCTGTATGGAGCACTCGTCAAGCGTCTGGTAGAGGTTTCGGGTGTCCAGAATTCTGTTTTTTTTTTTCGGTCAGATACTAAGCATTACCATGCATCCAACGTGGCAATGATGCTAGCACTTTAAAATGAAATGAAATGAAATGAAATATTTTTTTTTATTTGCGTAGCCACAGGTAATATAAAAACATGGAAAATAATATAAAATGTCCCTTGTAGGCTACCACATATGCGGTGTGCAAAAAGTCAATTAATTAGTTAAATTAGTTTGGACATCTTTTCCTCTATCCTAGGTCTTTTTTAGGTTCAGTTTTAGTTAGTAAAGTTATGTGTATCTATTTTTTATGTTTTTACCTTAAAATATTATTTTTATTTTAAATCCTAAGCACCTTTTAATCGCAAAAGCATTTCATATCAGTAAGCACTATATCACTCCAGAACGAGCCCGATAACACTGCGAAGCGCTTAGCTATTTCGCCGAGGACGGGTTTCTGACAATCCACGTGTTCGATCCTACGATCCCCAATGATCCTCCGCTCCGTGTGATCACACGTATCGAGATACGATCTTCGGTGTTAGGTGCTGGGATTAAATAAATTATACTGTTTAGGTAAACTGAGGGTGTGGAACTTGAGAACGTTGTGTTAAAATATTTTGGAGATCACAGTAGTTCTAATTAAATTGCGTGACAAAAGTGGTCATATAATTGAAAGAGTTTTTAATAAATAGAGCAGGGGCATTATACTATTTGATTACAGTATTAAGTATTTTATTAATTGAGCGAGTGTGGATTAGTGGGTAACGACTGTTTTCTAAACTGATGGCCCCTGGTTCGATACCGGCTTTACACCAATGACTTGTATTTCAAGTTATGCGTACATTTTCACTAACTTTACGGTGAAGGAAAACATTGTGAGGAAAGTGTCATGTCTGAGGATCACAATATCCGAAGAGGTGTGTCATCCCCCAACCCGCACTTGGCCAGCGTGGTGGATTCTGGCCTACAACTCTCACCTCGTGAGGAAAGGCACCGAAAAAATATTCATATCGTTTAATAGAGTACTGTATTAAAATCAGTCATTAGATATTTTGTGCCCTGTGAGTTGAGTGTAAAAGCAATACAGTTTTTCCTTTTATATCCATGGCGTTATTACAGACGTGAGCGTAGCGAAGGTGCATAAATCTCAATCATAATTTGCGTGCGTCAACCGTCGACCGGCGGCCAGCGGACCAATGATTGATGGAACCTACTCCGCGCGCTCATTCCAAATTCAAACCGACCAACCGGCGCCAGACACGTTGCAAAATGGCCGACACGAAACTAAATTGATTAAAAATCTATTAGCTTAGTTTGCTACCAACTCTGACGTCTCAATTTCTGATAGTGACATTTATTAAATTGGCCTGGAGATAATGCGATTGGTGGAGGGGGAAGTATTGCCAATATTTCCAAGTGTCAGTATTAATGTGGGTCCATCGCAAGAAATATGACAGTACGGCTTATTGAATTGCTTCTTGGATTACGTCCCAGTTTACCAGCTCAACTAGAGCTACTGATTTACATCAGACATTATAGGTCAAAGAAACAACAAATCAATATTCCGTTAGAAGCACTTAAAATTAATTAAATTAATGTAACAAAAAATCGACTGTTCTTTGTTAGTAATCTAGGTATAATTGATTCAAATATATTAATAATACATATTAATAATTAAATTAATCAATCCTTTTTGAATAATTCACAATTAAAACTTCTCTTCAGACGGTAGTTGGAAGAGTGACTTTTTATATTTAATTTTAGAATAACTTTTTGTGATATAATTAATTAATAAATGTGTATAATAACCAATGTTCCAAACAAAATGGACACTTACAATCAAAACCCATCAACACCATAATTATGTCGTTCAAATAATTCTCACTCTATTCTTCATTCTGCTAGTATAGTTTGTTTTTATTTTCGTTCCCTTTTTGTATTTCCTCCTTCTAAAGTAACTATTTATTTTTAATAGTAAAGTGTAAGTGTGTAATGTCAAATGGCTCAGTGCGGATAAAACTGTAGCCCCGCAGCACAGGATCTATTGATACTTATATAGCTACTTATTCACTCTTTGCATATAATATGAAAGTAAAATCAATATATTGTATTTTTAATTAAACATGTCAAAATCATTAAACGTCCGCGTCAGTACAACCTACCTATGACAGCCCCTATACCTGTTATTATCATAATTCCAGTTTCTGACGACCCGGTATACTCATAAAATAATGTCCTTTATTAATATCAAGCATTCCATCGCTCCCTCATTGGACGGCGCCCCTCTCTCAGCTATCTTTGTACAAAATAGTTTGGCTTTATAATATTTCTGGCACGACTGGCCATCCCAAAGGAAAGACGACCTTAATTTATTAATAGATTGTTTATAGCATCGCTAGGGGCCACCTCCGTCTAATAAATAGATCGCCCTTAAAATAATAATGCTTTTTCATTGTGAACCCTTACCACTATAACATTGTTTAAAGAAATGTCAGTATGGTCCTTTCTTGAATCTTCTGTCATTTATTTTTTTAATTTCTTTTATTTCTGCGTTGACAACGGTCACTCTAACATTTTTATTAAAAGTTGGAATGAACTTAAAAACAAATAATAATAATGAAGTGTGGCCGTTTTATACAACGTTTTATATAGGAAATTATTATAAGATACGTGAACAGTTTACAAAGCTTAAAGCGTTTTTATCAATATTGATTTTAATGAAATAGATTTAAAACAAGCTGATGTTTATTTTCTCAGTACAGCTAAGCAATTAGCCCAGCAGGTCTCGTAAACTCACAAGTTAGCGACACTCTAACCTATGGTGGAGTATGCCTAATTTGGATAACTGGCTCTGAAGAAGGCTGCGGGAACATTATGTTAGGTGTTAAGGAACTGATTTTTCAAGATGGTGTTTGTTGCTACTAGCCAGCCATTAAAAACTGTTCTACTGCCACGCAAATGTTGATCTTCGTCTTCTTTACCTTATCCTACTTAGCTGGGGTCGGCGTTGATTACGTCTGTTTTGCAGTTATTTAATAAGAACCTTTTATTTAAAACGGTTAAAAATGGTTATTATTGGAACTGTATTTTTAAGAGGTAATTAATTAAATGAAGTAAATAATATTTATTTAATGTTCAATTAACCTTTTTTAGTTATTTGTACTTCAATGTATATTTTACTGAATCTTTAGTGATATTACTTGTTGTAAACAACCTTCCTAGACATAGAAAATGCGATTAATATTAGTACTAGTATAATTAACTTTGTGTAATTAAATTCCGTGTAATTTTAAGAAACTACCTATTAATTGTAACTAAGTTTTTGATGACTTCCGACTTGCGCCTGATTGTCGGAGCATCGGCGCCGACCAATGAAAAAGACGCCTCTCTGGCCAATTTTTAAGAAGTTAGATGCAAGGGGTATCTGCTAACGAATATTCTTCTTCTTCTTCTCCTTTACCATTTCCCACTAGGTGGGGTCGGCACAGCCTGTTTTTCTCTTCCACGCCACTCTATCAGCCGTCATCTCCACATTCACTTTTCCATTCTTGTAGAATAGAAAAGTGAGACACAGTCAGTCTACTGAGCGTAGACGAGGTAGAAGCACCTTCTTAATGATAAGTAAATGCACTCTGAATAAATAAAAGTGAAACTACAAGTTTTTTTTATTCATTCAACCCGCAGTATCTGAGTATATACTTAGGAGTTCTCATATACTCAGCTGGTCCATACTGGTTACACTGTAACGTTTAGAACGTAAATTTTACGAGATTAAAAGGGTGACGCAGTGTCGTCGGTTTACGATTCGATGAAAATTTTGGTAGTTATTTTTATGTGGGTACATTACTTTATTGGTATGAAAGTCGTTTTATTCCAACGTCCGTTTTGGGAAATTTAATGGTGACTGGTATTTTGTAGGAATGTAACGTATTTGGCTATAAAAAGAGTTAGGGTCTTGGATGGGTTTTGCTTAGTCATTTGACCAGATGACTGTTTCACTTGATAGATGGGTAACTGCTTTGCATATAGAAAGATACAAGAGATTATGAATCTCTTGTATCTTTCTATGTATTTTGTATGGTTATAAATGAGAGCAAAATATAACTTTAATTGAAATATTAGTAGGTACCTACAACCAGGGATGACAATTATTATTATATTATTTGTCTATGCTACAGCTAAGAGTAACTCCAGAGTAAAATAATGGAAATATTAATATAAAAGCATCTATCGGAGAGTTCCGCCATCTACCTAAAGAACCAGTTATTCCAGGCTATGCATGCTACACCTTAGGTCAGAGAGTTACCAACTCGTGTGGTTCTTATTATAAGCAGCCCACTATACATCCCACTGCTGGGACTCGGGGCCTTCTCTTACTAGGAGAGAGATTTAGGCCATAATCCACCACGCTGGCCAAGTGTGGGTTGGCGGATCATCACACGTTTTCGAATATTGTGGTTCTTAAATATGCCGGTTTTCACACGATGTTTTCCTTCACCGTAAAACGAGTGTAAATATCTAATCCACACATAATCCACACATAACTACGAAGTACAAGTTATTATTCTGTGACATAACTTGAAAAACAAGTCATTGGTGTAGGGCCGGGATCGATTCAGGGACCGTCTAATTGAAAAGCAGACGTTATTACCACCGAGCCACACTCGCTTTTGTTATTTAATCGCCGAGCCCTGCAATTAGATGCAAAAAGTGTATAAAGAATGAATGTATCATTTTATATTTATCAACTAATGGTTTTAATACGCTTAGATCAAACGCCAGAAGGAGTCAGTTACAAGTTAATTTTTATCTCCATAACAAATCTCTCTCCGATATCCGAAGAATCAGAATAGCTCAAGGATAACGAACAGTAAGCAAAAGTCTCGAGTTCACCAACTTAAGTAATTAGAGGGATACGAATCAAATGCTTTCCTCTTTCGAGCGGAAAAAGCACAGATTGTTTGCCTCTCTTATGCGGGAAACTTACGCGGAGAATCCACACTATAACCGTTTGAGGTGACTAAAGTGATGAAGAAACTTTATTATTATAAAGCTACTGCTATTATAAACGAAGTTTCATCATACGTCGCAATATTCGATTCGCACGGCGTAAGCAACATTTGTTGCCAAAGTGTTCTCGAACAGAGTGGATGACAAATATAGAGAGACAGATTTGGAGATTCCATGAAAATGGTACAAGTAATTTCAGTTTCAAAATGTATTATAGTTTTACATATAATCTCGGATAAACGGTGAATAAAAAATATCGCGATTTGTTTCTTAAAGATGTGAATATAGTAAAAATACAATCGAATTCGAATTTTAAACTGTTATTAAAAAATAACAGTTTAAAATTTGAATTTGCCTAATTGCATTACTATCACAAAATAAATGATAATGATTATTATCTGATTTCGGATTGTAGGATTTTTACCCTACAGTTACAGTTAATTTAGAAAAAAATATATAGACACCTTTTTAATTTTTGACAGATCGTGCGTGAATAGAGAACTAGCGATCAATTACGCAAAAAAGCGATAAGAAAAAACAAAAATCTTCATTAAGGCAACTAGGAACTAGCTGTCTGAGTTTGTTTTCCCTTAATTTTATTTTAATACCAAACTACATCTAGTAGTGATCATACACCAAAATTATTTAGTATTTGCTAAACCAATTTATAAACCACATAATCATCATCATTATTGGCCTTTCCCATCTACGAGATGACTTCATGTAGCCTCCGAACAATTATAGCATCTGTTCTCAGATAAGCCGATACGAGCCACAGATGCGATCACGTCTTTGGCAGGTATATTGTCTTAGTCTGGAGAGTGGCTTCGAATTTGTTTTGCGTTGGTAACGCGGCTTCACGTTTACCTCATTCGAAGATACAAAGTCCCACCCACCCAAAACCGAAGTAAAAAAAAACTCTGAACAGAATGAAGTTGATAGCTACCGTTTGACGGAGGCAGCAACGTGTTGCCATTACAAAAAAAAAGATAAAATGTTCGATTAAAATCGATTCTCTGAACATACGAATTGTACCTTGTTAGCTAAAAGAATACCGTAGCGTCAAACTAGGTCTGATCGTGGAGAGATACGCTATCAGCACATAGCAGCATCCACTGACTGCATAATAAACAACTAAAATACTAATTAATAAACAAGGTTGCTCATCTTCAGTAAATAATTGTAATGCCTTGTAACTGTAAAGTGACAAAACAATGCAATATTTTTTTTACTTTGACTGCCGATTTCGGCACCTCGTCCAGTTTCTACATCGAGGTACACACTACATTACTATAAATATTTTTTTAATGTACATACTTAATAGTACATTGACCTGTAAATTATTTGTTACCAATAAACATGATTAAGGTTATGATTATTACGCCATACTACATGTAGTAGATGAATCAAATAACTGATCACAACGCTCTAGTATAGAATGGGTCTCTCGAAAGTTGGAGTTCTATTAGCCAGTTACAGACTAGTTATAAATTATTACAAGCTTAGGCACTGCAAATAACTACACAACCGTAATACATTCGCCAAAGTTTGCCACTTGGGGCAGCACGCGGACTGCATCACATACAACTATTGGGGCTACCACAACGTAGAATCATCATGGCTCCTATATTGCCTTTTTCGCAATACAATATTATTAGGCATGTCTAAGAATTGAGAAATGAAAAATATGCTTTAAGACAGAATGTATAAATGAGAAATTATTTTTATCTTGCTGAAAAAATTATTATAGTAGTAATTATTATAATAATTATTATTAATTATTGTAGACTATCCAAATAAAGTCATAACGAATATTGACAACGTTAAACCTGTTAACTTCAGATTGTGTCTATGTGTTCATGTGTATAGGAATACGCATTAGCAAGAGCTTTTAATTATGTTTTAGTTATTAATTACGTTTCCACTAAGTCACCACCCGACCCGCTAATCCGAGTAACATTTATAAAGGCGAAAGTGGGTGTATGTTTGTTACTAAAAATATAGCGCCAAAGGTTAGTAAAACGTTAGTAAATAATAATCGAAAACGTAAAAATAATGTTAGGAACATTATGGTCTTTGTAGTAACCCCCTTGTTCAATATATATTAGCTTCGGAAACTCGGATTTGTGCCCTTATTGTTTTACGCAAAATTCTCGGGAAACAAAGAGTACGAGTAGATTTGAACATTCAATTGACTTTTGCAAAGATTTCACAACGAAGGATTTCCCTTGACAAATCTGGCGGGAATTTTCCTAGAACCTGACCCACGTATAAAATAAATGTTGTGATTTTTATAGGAAGAATTGGTATATAGAAAACAACACTCTAGAAAATATATACGACTTACTTAGGTCAGACACGATCATTGAAGTCAAACAACGGTCGATGTCTTTGGGTGGATGACCAAATAACTAATTTGATTATATAAGGTTGATAAGTTGGTTGGTATGATTAATAAAAGGCCACAAAATTTGGAACACTAAACTTTTGGCAGCTTGTTAGGAGTGTTTATTTTTTAGGTTCAGAAAGTTAATGAAACTGAATAAAAAATATTGTCGTGATTTCAAACAATGCATAAGTACGGTTTCAGTGAACAAAATTTTTCGTATATGACGTCACCGGTCGGCTCCAGCGGAAGACCAGCGCTGATTGCTTGCAGTCAGCACACGCTGAACTGGGGCCGGTTTTGTGCCACGTAAATGTTTTTATGTATTGTTTTTCTTTGTGTCACAAAATAAAAGTTTCTTTTTCTCTTTCTTTCTTTCAAAAATGTCACGAGGGAACCATAGCATGGTGGTAGGGCATTTTCTAGTGCTCGCCTGGCTAGTAACCACCATCATATTAATAAATCTGTCACCAAGCACTAAGCAGTATGTTCCAGCAGCTCTCAAGCTAGATATTCCAGACTAGGCATGCAACTCCTTAGGCCAGAATGTTACTAAATCATGTGCTTAAGCGCCCTACTGGGCAGAGCCGTAATTTGTTAAAAAAAGTACTGTACCAACACTTATTTAAAACTCATGTTTAAGAAGTAAAAAGTAAGTAACGAAATCATGATAATACCCTTCTATTATAAAAGTTAACGATGTGTAACCTAAAAACTTCGCCGTAAACAAATTTGCCTCGTCATCTGTAACAACGTATGAGAGAGCTGGATTTAATTAATCATAAAATTGTGTTAGGAAAGGGTCCATCAAGAAGGATGCGCGATCGCGATTCGGGATAGTGGTTTCTGGATGATACAAACCGTACAAGTTGAAAAAGACTAGCTGCTTCACTGAAATGTACTCTTCTGTTTTTTTCTTCTTCTCCAAATCAAAATATTTATTTACATTTAAGGGATTGGTAATAAGTATTTTGTTCCTCTACATTTTGCGAAATGTGTCTAAGACAAAATTACTGCACGCTTCGTCTGAGCAAAGAGACCAAGCTCTGGTGTCGAGAGTTTCTAGTCGCCCGAAGGACTTGGCTTTACAACTTTTTGTACTTAGACTATCAGCCGGGACCTACAATTTTCATGTCATCCGACTTGTATAGCGCTCCGATGAAAATGCTACTTTTAAATGACGGTCGTGTGCTTGGTCACCCATTCAAACACTTTCCGCATCGACCGTTGCTTAGCTTCGATGATCGCGTCAGAACATCTTAGATAGTCGAGCTACGGGCACTACAGGGATAAAAAGCTCGTATGTTATAACTAATACAGGATGTAAACTATCAAATTGGGAGAGCCGTGTCAGATGCGTGGCCTGCGGGCGGCTTGAAAACTTTCGAAACCAGAGCTTGGCCACTTAGCACATACGAAGAAGAATCCCTGAATAACGTGGGTAACCGCAGGGCGTTGTATACTTGTCATAATCGTCGAAAGCTCTCTCTTTAAACCCAAGCTAAAACTTACTCCGCGTAGATTAAACGAGACGGCAAATTGTGAAAAACAAGCATCCTCGATGAGGGTCAGACAGTGAGGTACAATTAAAAAGCGAAACGTAAGCACAGGATTAACCCTCGCAGATATGATGAAGCGATTTTCGAAGTAAATGTACCGTGATGTAGGCAGATGTGTAAGGATGCTTGGATGATAGGAAGGAGGGGCATTTTGTACTCTCCCTTGTACTGTCTATCAAATGCGTGGAGGTTTTGGATTTGACAGCTGGAGATCACTTTGAATTAGAGTTTGTTAATGATGTGACTAGATACTGTTACTGAAAAAGATGTTGTTTTCTATTCTGTAGAACGGAACTTGTTAGAATAAGGACAATAATATATTTATTGCACAAACTTTGTACGAAGATGAGATTTTAAAATAGTAATAAGATCTTGATTCTAAAGAACATACAATAATAACTACATATTATATAACATCTTTACAATAGTAACTATGTATGGTACATTTACACTACTCCGAAATATTCATTAATATTATAGAACTCTTTGTCTTTTAATAATTTTATAAAACTAGGCTTAAATTTGTATATAATGAGCGATTTTAAATCGTGTGGCAAAAATTTGTACACATTAATTTGTTGTCTTTATATAGGCGCTTTTATGATACATGTATACATAGCGTTATTGACTTTCATTATGCACATGTTATATTTACACTTAATGTATATTTTATGTTGTTATGAAACAAAAGCAAATTCTCATAATTGTTGTCTAGCTCGGACAATACTACAAGACTTACAAGCACTGGCTTATCTTATTTATTATTCCAGAATATGAAGTTGCAAAACTACCGCTGCAGACGCGATAAGCGCGCACGATTTCTCCGCTTTACAACTTTAACTGCATTAAAAAAAAAGAATCACCAAGTGTCACCGTGGTCTCGACAGTTTCAAGTCTAAGTTTCTACAATAAGAAAACCGCCGATAGAGTAACAAGTCGGAAAATTTTCTACTGGTCGTTTTGCCCGCAGCTCGGGAATCGGGGCGGAAATATCGACTTGAAAATTTCTAGTTTGTTAGTTCAGAATGACACCGCGGTCGAAGATTGGATTATTTTTACAAGTTGTAACCGTTCTCGTGCAGAGCGGTTCTCGCAATTGGAACATTTTAACTGGCAATCCGAGAATTTGAATTGGAAATCTGTGCCGGTTAGTGGGTAATGCGCGAGGCGTTTTTGAAACTGTGCCGCTGGCTTGTGCAGCCCAATTGCATATCGCTCCTACCTGAACTGGGTTATCGTACTTGGAGGGGAAATATAGAAGCTTAGTCTACGAGTGCAAGAACTGCATAACGTTTTATACTGCAGTTTGAGCGATATCAAATAAAACTGTAAGTCTAGCGGGTTTCGAGGCAAGAGTGAATCGGTTTTTTCTGGGCAACCGCGCTCCACCTTAGATCACAATATCGCTTGCCATCAGGTGAATCGCGATCAAGCGCAAGCCCATTAAATGTTAAAAGAGCACTGGATAGGGAAAAAATCAATAAAATAACTCTAGTAAAACACGAGTAAGATTATATGGTGGAAGGGCATTTCATATTCAAAGGCAAACACCCGTAAAAAAATCTGTTGCTATGCATCTAACAGTGTGTTCTGGTAGCCTCCTTGAGAACCAGTTATTCCAGACTTGGCATGCTCCACCTAGGCCGGAGTGTCCCTAGCTCGTGTGGTTAAGAGACCTGCTAGTCAAAAGCCTAGCAGCAAGAAATGAAGAGTAAAGAAAAGTTTAACAGGAAACTAAGAACTAACAAATAATAAAAAAACTTTATCGAAGAATAGAGTAGCGGAGTGAAAAAACTAAATCCGATATCATTATTTATTTAAATAAGGCAGACAGTTACTTGGTCTCTTGTCTACTCACTATATGTGAAATTAATTTCTAAAAATCTTTTTACACTATTTTTCATTTTGACACATTTTACACACGGCTGGTTAGTATCATTTCTAGTTTTTATGATGGATGCTAACACAACTGATATACTATAGTACACACAAAAATATTTTATATTGATACACGTTTAACACCCAGACCGACAGCCAACAAATTTACTTAATCACAAAGATGTTGGCCGTGCCGGGTATCAAACCCGGAACGCTCTGGCTGGCAGTCTGGCATGGTGACCATTACGCCAACGATGTCGTCAATTTGTCTTTGGAGGTTTTCTCAATAGCTCTTACTGTATTCTCGCTCGCTCTTCGTCGCTCTTGCCTCACTCTCACTCATCGCATATCTCAAAACTATGTAAATCCCTAACAAAAGCAAACTATGCCCTATTTAAATTGAGAACGCTCCTAGACAAAGAAGCCATATTTTCTGTTTATTATATTATTATGACATTGTATGACTAATTATAATATTAAGATATTGACTAATTCATTAATTGATTGTTGATGAATATATGTAATATGTACCTAAATTTGACGTGCCTAGTATAACGCAATGTTATAAGGTTAATAAAGTTCTATGATTTGTTTTGCTGACAACACTAGTGATTGAATTTGGTTGTGAAACCAGCACGACATAACTTTATCTCCGTTTCATTATATTGCAAGTACTGGGTAGTGGACACAGGTGCAACCGGATATCGCATTGAACTAAATTAGTGTCCACGCGATATTATGCTAATACAGCCTTCCGACGGAACCATGACAGTTGAGCGGTGAAATTTATTACAGAGCTAATCCTAATTGGAGCATATTATTTATTCATCAACTCAAATTGGTTAGCTTTTCGATTAGCGCTTAAATAATTTATTTTTATTGGCTTGGGAAGACATCTGTATTGTCAGAAGACTCTTTTTTAGGTTTCCGTGCCTAAGAGGTGTAAATAGGACCCTATTACTAAGCCTTCGATGTCTGTCTGTCTGTCTGTCTTTCACCAGGCTGTATCTCAGAAAACTTAAAAGCAAGAAAGCTGTTATTTTCTCATGTTATTTATTTTCCTGTGCCAATATAACAACAAATACTAAAATATATATAAAGGGTGCCCAAACAAAAAACGTGTTTTTTGTCATAATAGTACGGAACTTTTCATGCGCGGGTCCGACTTGCACTTGGCCATTTTTTTTTTAAATGAGCTAACTGACGCCTGCTTTGGTGTGGAAAGTTTTCAAACTGCTAAAGCAAGTTGTTTTGCCGTGACGATTGATATCTACGACTTAGCTCCTTGAGACCTGATATAGGAACCGCTGAAATAGCTGTGTTGCCAATACAAGTTGATAAAAAATAAAAATAAAACCGCCTAGATTCTTATTCGAATGAATCGTCTCTAATGCCGGAAGCTAATTTAATACGAATATATGATTCGCGGTAATTTAAATATGTGAGAGTTTATCTTTTCTCTATTATATACTATAGTATTCTCTAACTCATTGTATCTGAAATTGAGATTCTGGTTTTAACCCTAATAAAATTAATTTAAGCAGAACGATACTACTACTATAAACAAATTTTGCAAGTAGGTACTTGCAACAAAAAACAATGGCTTGTTTTAATTAATTCAAAACAACAACAATAGCAGTTTCGAAACTGTCAGCTCACAAAACAATGTTTTAATAACAATTCGCCAGGGGGTGTATTATGATCATTAATAACCCAATTCCATCATTCGTCGCATCAGAACGTTATGCTGTAATGAATCAATAACGAAATAATTTTTGACATTACGCTCGGGAATTGTGGGGTCGAAGCTGGCCACACTCTAGGGATGCCACAAACATTACAAACATGCTATAAATTAATAAATTTGTGATATTTACAAAATTTTTGGAAGAAATCAAGTCTTTGGCTCACACAGACTGATCATATTAGATTTGAGTTTGTGAATTAACTAAACACTTAAATAAAGTTGTCTAATTTAAATACTTGCGTATACATATGTGGAATTTGTAGATTTAAAAGACCAATGTCAGAGACCCTTGCGCAGATTTAAAATTCTCGACACAAGAGTTTGATCACTTAGTTCAAACGAAAAAGAAAAACACAAACATATGTAGGTATGTTTAGAAAAACAACGTACCCTCATCTCAATTTTTGTACCACGAGCGAAAAATCATACTTCCTACCCACGTTTTTAATCTGCACTTTAGATAGCGAGGCCTATAAAGTGCCATGTAAATGCAGAAAACCGAAGCGAGCGGGTGAAGCGAGCGTATTAGCATTCTTATCGAGTGGCAACCCTGGGACAGAGCTTGACGCGGGGTGTCCCGCATTCAATTACAGTGATAACATCACGCAACACCGCAATTACGATGCTAATCCGTCAATCGAATGCGAGTGGCCTTAGAATAGGACCCCCGCCGCACAAAGCCGAAGGGCTAGAACAAAGCGGTGAGCGGTCATTGAGTCGCCTTTCTTCAAAGTTGAACGAAGATTGAACTTTTTTCGTCGATAAAATTGCGTATTAAAAAAATTATTTTTTAAAACCTATTGACTCAGGCGTTACTTTGCGGAAATACATTGCAGATAGAAGAGTGAATTGAGTGGAGGTGTGGTGGTCGGTCGGAGGTACAATCCAACTTGTTTCTAAAATTTTGATGATACTTTTGCTTGTTTCAATTTGGTTTCAAACCACAGTGGAAGTGCACTAAATATTGCAACTTTTCTTCAAAATTATGTTTTACTAACTCCTTTTACCATCTTAGTTTGTCATTGCAAAGCTTAGGCTAAGGCTGTGGCTGTCCTCAGATTTTCACACCTTTTGGTTTAAATTAATTAATAGTGACAAAACATAGACACTTTATTTCTCTACTGGATGAATCAAGACCAAGCGTATGAACCGATTATATAAAAAGACCCGGGCTAGCCCCATTTATTGTAATATCCGTATCGATGGCATCGCCTCAGCCGCAAACTGTTCCGATGCTACATTATTGATATTTGACAAATAAAGTAATATATCAAGCCACATTAGAGGGTCGCGAGGGACATTTCTGAAGTATAGAACATAATCTTGACCGATAAGAAGTATGTATGGATACCATTATAGTTATTGGAAGGGGCTTCGAAATATGACGGTTCAGAATTGCAAATAGAATTAGGGTTGCTGCTTACTTTTGACTATGACCTCAATGCAGTTTAATTTGGTTTGAACTTTTATATATACAACTTAAAAAAAATTGTATGACGAAGTAAATTTATTATTTAAAATAGCGCAATGGCTCTGAACAATATTGGCATTAAGGCTGTTGCTTAATTTTGATTATCACTTTACTGGTGTTTAATTTTGTTTTTTACTTTGAAAAGTTAGAAACTAAAAATACTGGCAATTAAAAAGTAATTTGTTGTAAAAATCAAGAGCACAACGAACCAGGATGCAAATGGGATTAGGGCTGTTTGATGCTTACTTTTGACTTTAATTTAGGTTTTACTTTTAAAGAGACTTAAGAACATTTACTATTGACGCAATAAAATAATGTTTCGTTGTAAATCAAATAAGAAATAAAAGAATATTCATAGTTTTCTTAACCTTTTTATCAGGATAGTACCATGCTTTGTTTAGTAATTGCAATCTAGTTATTGTACTCGTCATGCTAATATTATAAATACAATAGTTTGTGTTCAAGTATAAACATGGATTAACATATAGCTTACTTTTTATCTCGGACTAACTCAAGTAACACCGCGGGGTGCAACTAGTATAAATAAAGTAAAAGCAAAAAATAAGGTAATAGCTACTTATAATAATTAATAAAAAAACGTTCTAAAATACAGTGAGACTTACTTGCACATTAGCGAAGTTACACTTTAATCTTATATTTTTTTTTATATTTTTTTTTCTTGGTTACATTTTTTACGTACTCGTACTTTCTTGTGGCTTTAAATAATTGTCACAATGCAACTCCTCTACAAGGCATATATTCTGTTTTTTTTTTTTTGGTTTACAGGCCATCAATATAACTCAAGCACCCCGATACTGCTTGATACTACTTTATACCGCTTTATACAGCTTCATACCGTTTTATCGACGTGGATATTTTATTGTATCGATAAAGCCGATTTGCAAACCTCCCGGGGAAACCGGTGATGTAATGACGAAATATTACTTATAGGCGGTGTGTGGACAATTTTTTCACTAAGTAATCGACGCTTTATTATATACCGATGGGTATGCTCTTGTGGATAATAAAACTGTTGGATGATATTTGGTTTCTGTCGGTAGTAGGTAAGATTTTGCTTTAGAAGCTTTTTTTATACCAATCAATATTAGCTGACCCGGCTAACGTTGTTTTGCCTTAAGTATAGTTAAAATCAGTTTTCGAGCGGGATGAAAAATTATTAAATTACTAAAATGGCCATATAAATAGGGGTTAGTGATAAAAAACGTACAAATAGTTTTTAATGCCACATTATACGAGTAAAAAAAAAAAACTAAATATTTCATCAATATATTATAAAAATATATTGAGGCGTGAACAACCCTTATCACTTAGGGGTATGGAAAATAGATAGAAGCTGATTCTAAGACCCTGAATACGCATATAAAATTCGGTAAAAATCGTTCAAGCCATTTCGGAGGAGTACGATAACTAACATTGTGACAGGGAAATTTTATATATTAGATTATAAAGAGGAAAACTTTGTTAGTTTGACACAAATAGCCTTTGACACTACTGGACCGATTTCAAAAATTATTTCACCGTTGGTAACTATGTTCATTATCACATACACATTCTACATTATCCCCGAGTAACATAGGCAAAATTTTGTTTCTCTGCACCTTAGATTATATAAAATGCCGTGCGAAGCCGGGACAGGATGCTAGTTGGTAAATATAGTGGATTTTCATTTAGCACTCCTTTTTACACGCTTTTATTAGCTTCACCTGTATGTTTGTTTGTAACCAACTTCTTTGGGCGCGATTTTGACCCACTTTAAACGGCCAGATAAGCGTGTTTTTTAGTTTTTTTTTAACTATTATTATTAGATAACTAACTGCTGTAATATAGCTGCGTAAATTGTACCTCTAAAGAGAGGCCGGCACCTAACACATAAACTTTGAAGGCCGGCTTTAGTAAAACTAGTCAAACTTTTGTTCTAGCGCTTTTGAAAGTACTCAAGAAAAAACTTCGATACATTTTGCTGCGCATTGGCGAATGGTTTTGTAAACGAAATATAATAACAGATGATTGACTTTAATTATTGTATTAAATTCCATCCTGAAAAAGTTTAGCGTCACTACTAACTACCAGTAAGTAAAAGTAAAGAAACCAGTTTATTCACCATTTACATGCATATATTTTAAACACTTGTCGATTGCCAAAATTAATTTCATATTCATTTCATTATAGTTACTCATTAAATTGATTAGTAAAATTAAATGTCATATTGTCGATTTATTTGTCAATAGCTATAATTGTTATATCATAATTAATAGTGCGAATTTCTCTTGTCAGTTAAACTATTGGTTTATGTATCTGTCGCCTCCTTGACATAGGCCTCCCCCAGTTTATTCCATAGTTTTTTATTTCTCGCAATTGGGTATTTGAAAAAAAATATTTTTTGTGATAAATAGAAAGATTATATATTAGTTTTATAACAAAAATATTTTTTTATTATTTTTTTTGCAATAATTCAAAAGTTATTTCAAAATAAAAATTAATTTTTGAATCCAGTACCGAAGATACGCCGACAACTCCCGAACAAACCCGAGCGCGTGTGACGTCATAATGTTAGTTTTCACACAGACACTCAATGCAGTTGATAGGAAAATAATGAATACAAAGTATAATAAAACTAACATTATGACGTCACACGCGCTCGGGTTTGTTCGGGAGTTGTCGGCGTATCTTCGGTACTGGATTCAAAAATTAATTTTTATTTTGAAATAACTTTTGAATTATTGCAAAAAAAATAATAAAAAAATATTTTTGTTATAAAACTAATATATAATCTTTCTATTTATCACAAAAAGTTTTTTTTTTCAAATACCCAACTCTCGGCAACCAACTAACCAGTAACTCTGTGTAATTTGCACAAGACCGAGGTGAATGGCATGTTATAAGAAATACCTATTCCCAGCAGTAGAAGATAACCGGCTGCGGATGATGATAAAGATGAACTTTGTGTAGGATTTGAAAGTCCATTAAAGATTAAGTACCTGAAACAAGCAAAATTCGCCGATAAGTACACTAACATTTGCATTTAAAATTCTTCTGTCAATTTTTTTCTGTAACATGAGGTCACATTTTACAAACGGCTCGTTAGCCTCATATTAAAACATTTCTTGTTTGTATTAAGATTGCTAACACAACTGATATACTACATATACATACATACATACATATTTTATATATATTTATACATATTTAACACCCAGACCGACAGCCAACAAATTCAGCACAAAGATGTTGGCCGTGCCGGGAATCAAACCCGGAACCTTCTGATTGGCAGTCCGGCTTGGTAACCATTACGCCAACGAGGTCGTCATGGTAATTTTAAACATGTGCATTTGAAATTCTGTCAAATGCTCATATACATAGATGTCTGAGCTAGTGGTAGCAGAATTTAAGAGTAATCGTATTTTACGTCAGCCATAAAATTAACACTAAACTTTCTAGTCCATATTTTACGTTAAAAATTGCAAGAGCTCTTCGTAACCTTTTATGTGAGACGTTAGTTTACTGCCGATAAAATAATGTCTCCCATTTCCTCCTGAACCCGAGATAAAATGCCATTAGCTCCGCCTAGCGGTGTCCTAATAATTTTAAAGTTCAATAATGACCAGGCAAACTGCCAATACGTTCTGTCGTTCACTAGGTCGAACGGATAAGGTAAAATATTTGTCTTTTGGTATCTACTATCATATCCTCGTGGTTTTAGCTATGTTAATACAGGCTAAAAGGAACCTGTGTGCTACTCCAGAAACTAAACTGTAATATTTTTATATCGACCTATTCGGTATAGCTGTTTGACTAAGAAAGAGTAACAAAATTATAATGTTAGTAGTAGTATTGAAAGTTAATTTCTGTATTGTATGAAAACTTACAAAGAGATTATACAACGAAAGTATAATTTACGTAAGTATTCTAGAAAATTCACACAAAGAAACGTAGAACCTAATTAATCACTATTATCGCGATAAATCTACACAGTTCTACACTGTTTGCAAGATTCTTTCAGAGAATCAGAGACAACAAACACATACATAAGTCTGGCGCAAATGCACAAGTTTTACTTGAGAAGAATCTGTCAGAACTTGCCGACTTTGAGTCGCAACTTCTCACTTTTGTCGACTCACCCGCTACTGTTTCTAGTTTATTGTTTTTAATCTGTGGTAGATAAGTTATTATTCTGTTTACTGCACTTTGTACTGAGAACAAGTTTTATTGAAGTGCGTTTTTTTGCATTTTCAGTGGCATCAAAACAACTGAAAATGCATAAAGATATGAATGCATAGAGATACACGGTTAAACGTATCAATTTTTTTTTTTTTGTAGCCGGTTCCGTCCCACTGCTGGGCAAAGGCCTCTCTATCCTCTTCCAATCGGTGTTATTAAGCGGACCGCGAAAGGCACATGTTTTGTAAGAGACTGTTCGCATTGTACTAGAAAATGGCGTACTTTTTCTAATATTTATGTTCAATTTGTGCTTTTCTTTACAACACGGTACCCTTTACTTCAAAATCTTTATTTTAATATAACTATGCAGCTAGATTAAAAATTATAAATACATATTTGATGAACTATAATACTGTGCTTAAAAATAAATTCAAAAAAGAACACTGTCAACACATATCTAACGTATACATAAATAAGTTATCAATTATATAATAAGTAAATAATAATTTGTAAGTATGTATCTTACAAATAGACACTGTGACACGTTAATTGGTCTTTTAAATAAAAAATAGAAAAAAAAACGATTATTATGAATAAGTAAAATAAGTATTAAAATATTTTATGATCATTCTGAAAGAGGATCAAATATTAAAAAAAAAAAACGAGTCACACTACTGACTATGTTATTATACTTAAAAAATATGAGGTAAGGAAATCATAAGGAATTAGAACCGTACCAAGTTCTCTTCTTGAAATTTGAGAATTACCATTTCCAACAATTCTTTCTTGTGAGCTCAATACTAATGATCTATTTTCAGAAAACGTTTCTCAGTATTTTCGTTAAAAAAATATAGGAAAAAATATATAGAAAAATATAAAAGCGGGTAAATCGATACTGTATACAATACAAGGTGTCTCGAAAAGGCCACGGTTCCTACGCAACGTAATTTCCGCCGGCAATGGAGCGTAAACTCTGGTAAAATTTCGGCAAAATTCCGCCAATCGGTGTTATTAAGCGGACCGCGAAAGGCACATGTTTTGTAAGAGACTGTTCGCATTGTATTAGAAATGACGTACTTTCTCTAATATTTAGGTTTAATTTTTGCTTTTATTTTCCTCACAATATCCTTAGCTTCGAAATCTTTATTTTAATATAACTATGCAGCTAAATTAACAATTATTAATACATATTTGACGAACTACAACACACTGCATCAAAATGAATTGAAATAAAGAACATTATTAACACATAACGTATACATAAATAAGTAAATAATCGATTATATAATAAGTAAATATTAATTTGTAAGTATGTTATGTAACTTGCAAATAGACACTGTGACACATTAATTGGCCTTTTAAATAAAAAATAGTAAAAAGAAACTATTATTATGAATAAGTAAAATAAGTATTAAAATATTTTATGATCATTCTGACTAAAGATAATATAATATAAAACGAATGATTTAGAACGTAAATAAATAAAGGCTTTCAAATTGAAAAGTTAATAGTTTTGTTTATATCTTATTTATTTTTTTATTGATGAATAGGCTTACGTTTGACCGCAGCTAGCCTGATGTTAAGCTTGACTGTGGTCTAAGATGTAACACGCTTGCCTAGAAGGAAATCTTATCTTATGAAATATTGTAATGTATGTACTCGTAATAAAAAATAATATATGGTGACTAAAACAAGTAATAAAGATTACTTTACTATGCCGGTATTTATGTTTTTATTTCAGTAGGTATAAAAATGGAAACAGTATCCCTTGACGCATTGTATAGATGTTGGGCGGGATGAGCGACTCGCTTAACTTTCCTTTTAGTGGCTGAAATGGGACATCGAAAGTATTTTCAGACATTAGACGTGCTCGTAATTCTGTAGCTATAAAGTATATTCAATTTATGAAATATATCGTGTCCCCAAAGGTCTGAGTAGAAACTTATGTGCTAAAAGGTTTTACTTTGTTGTGGTTAGAACTAGAAATTGTTTTTGCGTTAATCTTTGAAAAACTTAGTAACTAAACTGCCAGAATATCTGATGTAGCAGTATACTGTGAATAACACATAAAAGAAATTTTTTTGGTTATTAAATAGAACATTTCGATATAATGATTTTTTTACTCTTTACAGTTGCATTTCGCCAGCAGGGCACGTAACTTTACAAGTTACCGACATTATAGTCTAAGATGTAGCATGCGTAGTCTGGAATAACTGGTGGTTGGTGCTTGACTACTAGCCAAGCCAGGTGAGCACTAAAATGCCTTACCACCATGTACTTTTATAAATGTCAACATCTCCCTAATTACATTACATTTTATAATTGTATGCTTTGTAAATTGTGAAAGATAAGATGTAATCCTAAAATAAAGTTCTGAACATTGTAAATCTAGAACCTAAATACTTATGTTTAATGTGGATTAAGTGAGTTGATAAGCTTAGCGTTTTTTACTAAATTATAAAATAACTTTTCCTATTTTTCACTTTTACGAAATGTACTGTTTTATGAAATAGTTCAAAAGGCTCCTAAAAGGCGGTTCAATCATGCTTGCGCGTCAAAACAGTCGAAATCAGACTTGGTGAAAACAACAGACGCGCCACTGCGGTCTGAAAGGCAGGAAATGCATTTGCAAATTAGATTCTCAACTCCGACGAAGTCACAACGCACTGGGATAAGCCTTACTGCAAAAAATAATAAAAAAGTAAATTGAAATTACTTATGGAGCTTTGATAGATTCAATTAATCGCAATCCAAAAATAGATTTATTGCTGAAACTCAAACAGTTTTAATACATATCAAGACCTTTGACATCTCTTTATTTTAGGTTATCTCAGCACAAAAATAAATTAGCGCCTCAAACTAAAACATCCAGATATTTGAGAAAAGGAAACTTTGGCTGCACAGTCTGGGTATTAAGTATGTATCAATATAAAGTATTTATGTATATATGTCAGTTGAGTAAGCAACCATAATACAAACTAGAAATCGTTTAGTATAGGACCAGTCGTGTGTAAAATATGTCCTAGTATTATATTATTATTATCTTGTAATCTTATAGAAGAAGTATGTCATCCAAACCTGAATAGATTTTTGGAAAAAAAATATCTTTAATCCATCTCTGTGCATTTTTACCCTGAGTTTCAGTCCCCTATGGGATCGCCTCTGGTGTTATGGTGTCTTCGACCCTCTTGTCTTTTATTTCACCCTAGTGATTTCACTGCGCTAGCAATTTTTCCATTGATCTTGTTTTCCAGAACAATTGATTCTTTACAGCAGTTACAAGAACTAAACATGGATTGAAATTCAAAATTCAAAATTCAAAATATTTTTATTCAATAAAAGCTGTACATATTTTATTTTCCCTAACCCTCAAACTGGACTGAGCGCCCGTGTCATGGAGGTTAGTTCCTTCCAATGTCTTGAATAAGAGTGTCGTACATCATTTAATAGGACTAAAAATTCAAATATTTTTGGGACATGCTATACCATACTTATCCTAACAAAATCAATTATTAATTTTTATTATTATATTTTATTACATTATCATTTTATTATATTTACTACATTATAATTATTATCACTCTATTACATTCATCAAATTATATTATATGAAATTAAATTATATTATTATATTAATCAGCAGAAGGCGTCGTTAAAATACATTAAGAAAGAGTGCTAGTTAGTGCTTTAAATAAATGATTGGTAAATAATATGGACTTACACTGTACTTACTCTATAGTTGAGAAATCTATTAACTCATATTAATTAAGTTCTATATTCATATTAACAGTCATGTATAAGTTAATTCAATTTAATAATGTTATATATATATATTATGTATTATGATTTTGGTAGTTAATATACAAGTCTAAATAATATTTTAATTGAATAAAATCATTATTTTAAAACAGAAAATAAGAAAATCAGAAAATTAGTATTAATTTTAGTTATTTGTCAACTTATAATCCTATGTTATTCTATGTTATACATTTACATTTACTGTCGTCTTAAATAAATTAGTAAAAATGAAATTAAGTGGGACCTCTAAGATGCTAATCTGTATACACTCGTATAAGGTGATGGGTAAGTGTAGTATGTGATTGATACTTAGTATAACTTTGCCTGTGTGGCGTAAGTGTGTGTGTGAGAGAAAATGTGTTTTGAGTCTGTGATTGTGTGTATGAGAGAGATTGTGTGTTGTATGTGAGTTTGTGTTTGTATGTGTGTGTGTGAGTGTGTGTGCGCGTGTGCGTGCGAGTGTGTGTGTGTGTGTCTGTGTACGTGTGTGTGTGTGTGTGTGTTAAGCGTAGAGTGTGAGTTATGTGGAAGAAGTATGGTGGGAGAGAAGTAATATTTAGTACTTTGACGTTTGGAAAGTCTAACAGACAATAGAAAGTAATTTTTCAGTATCAGCATAATTTAAAGATTTTAGCCAAGTTGTAAGAGCTATCTTGCATTTATGTTGCGTTAACGGAAATATCGCGGTCGAAGCACACACAGTGTTGTAAAGACGAGGACTGATATGTTCGTAGTGACGACCAGCCAAAGCAGTCCTGTGCCTGCTTGTACGATAAACTACGTCGGATCTACGTTTGGCACCCTGCTCTTCACTGTCAATTTTCAAGGACCTGTGTTTACGTAGTACTATTTTTTGTACAAAAAGTTGCCTGACTGTGAGCACATCACACTCATTATAGAGTTCTTCGGTGGAGTAGCGCACTGGTTTTCCACACATAAACTTGAAGACAGCTCTCTGAGCTATCTCAAGGCGTCTCATGTTTGTAGTGAAGGTTCCACCCCAAACAGCAACGCAGTATGATATTATTGACTCTCCCAGCGCGTAGTATATCTGTTTCAGTGTGTCGGCCGAGGCGACTGCCCGAAGTTTCTTGAAAACGTAAAGTAGTTTCCTAACTCTAGGTACAAGGGCATTAAGCTGGCCACTCCAACTAAGAGTACAATCCACAACTACACCTAGATACTTGAACTGAGTACATTGAGAAATTTTTAGACAAGAGCAGGTAGTTGAGTTTACATCACACGTATGAACCCCGATTTCAAACGACTGTGTGGGCAGTCCACGCTTATTGCCAGAAAAAGTAATGAATTTGGACTTATCAATATTAAGAGTTAAGATATTATTCATCAGCCATTTCATAACAATTCTTAAGGCGTTTTCAGCATGCTTACGAGTCTCCTCCCAGCTATTTCCGTAAAATAAGAGAGCCGTATCATCAGCATAGGCAAACATTCTGCAATTTAAGAGAGATAGCTTACAAAGATCATTGATATATAGCAGAAATAGAGTGGGACCCAAAACACTGCCCTGGGGGACTCCATAAGAGATTGTCTTGTCAGTACTTATAAAGTTATCAATTTTTACACTTTGTCTTCTGTCCGAGAGGTAGTCACTAAATATATTCAATGCATGACCTCGAATCCCACAGCTTTCCATTTTCCGCAGTAAGAGAGGAACAGAGACAGTATCAAAGGCCTTAGAAAGATCTAAAAACATGCATAGGGCTTTGTTTTTACGGTCAATGTGTTGTACGACATTATTGATAAAATCTAAGACAGCATCCTCTGTAGATCGACCCTTTCTGAACCCGTATTGATTATCAGCAAGAACGTTTTTCTTATGTAAGAAATCGGTTAATCTAACGTTTAGAATCTTCTCTAGGAGCTTAGATAGTGTCGTTAAAATTGAAATTGGCCTGTAATTGGAGATACTGTCTCTGCTCCCGCTCTTAAAGATTGGATGAACCAATGCCTTTTTAAACGCCTTGGGAAATACCCCTGTATCAATACACAAATTGAAAACAAAGGTGATCGGAGGTGTTAGGCTTTGGCGGCTACATTTGATTGCTTTAGATGAAATATGATCCCATCCAGTAGCGCAGTCATTTTTCAAGCCAGAAATAAGAGAGTCAACCTCTTTGAAATCCGTAGGGAGGATAACCATTGAGTCCATTTGCGGATCCAAAATCTGCTCATACATATGTGCGGAAACCTGCTTGGAGCCAGGTATCTTATCTGCCAAATTTTTACCAACATTTACAAAAAACTCATTAACCTTATCAGCAGAAATATAAGGATCATCAGAAAGACCTAAGAGTTCAGAAGATGCAGACTGTTTTTTTTCGAGACTTGTAATAGATTTTATAACCTTCCAGGTAGCTTTTGGATTACGTTTTACTTTTTCTAATTGTTCGCGTTCATAATTTTGTTTGAGTTTTCGAATAAGTTTTGTACAATAATTACGATATCGCGTGTAAGTTACTTTAAGTATCATGTCATCTGGGTTTGCTTTTACTTTATAGTGCATTTTGTCGCGTAATCTTAAACATTTTAAAACTCCATATGTAATCCAAGGCTTTAAAACAGTTTTTTTTCGTGATTGTTTGACTAATTTTGTGTTATTTTCTATTGAGTTTCTTATTATTTGAATCAAAATATCGGTAGCAGCATTTGCATCATTACAGGCGTAGACAGGGCTAAAATCCATCTTCGAGAGCTCTAGTGCTACTTCTTGGTAATTAGTAATTGATTTTAGGTTTTGAGATAATTTGCGTCGAGTAGAGAAATCTTCTATGCAAAGGATTAACGGAGAGTGATCCGTCACGAGAGTATCAAGAATAAGAGCTGTAACACGTTCATGGTTTGTTTTAAGAAAAACATGGTCGAGGCAGCTCAGTTTTCTAGTGGGATATTTATGCGTTGGGAGCAGTCCGTGTGAAGCAGTTACATATAGGTACTCATCCATATAAACATCTTCTGAATTTATACTAATGTCAATATTAATATCACCAATTATGATAATGTTTTTATAAGAAGACAACTTCGACAATAATTTATCAAGATAAGTTATAAAGTTTCTTGGATTACTATGACATGGAGGTCTATAGATTGCGACGATTACAGTTTCGCGATCACAACTAACAATAATAGAACTGCATTCTATTGGGCACAATGGCTCTATGATGGAGTGTCTGACACTTGAATTTACATAAAGAATTACTCCATCATTCTGATTTGCAAAAGAAGATTCGTAACTTGTGTAATTATCCATGATTGGTATATAAGATACCTTACTCAGCCAAGCTTCAGTAAGCACAACCACATCAAAGATCACACCCGTTCTAACAAATAAAGCAGTTAAGTCGTCAAAGTTCTTGTTTATACTGCGAATATTTGTGTGAAAAACTGAGAGAGAACTCTGTGTCTTTTTAATATATTCCTTGCAATTTTCTGGTGTACATAGAATACTGTTTGCAATAGAAAGTGAGTCTAGTTCTGTGTTTATCTGATCAATAACTGCCATCAGAAAATAAAAATAATAAAAAACAAAAAATGGGCTACCAAGTTATAATAAAATATCATACATAAGGAAGATGAAAAGTCCATCTATTATATAACTGTTATAAGGACTGACCGCAAGTATTCTCGTACAAGATTTGTAGGTACATGACTGTAATCGCTAGACTTTCCGTGTTAGTATCAGTGTGTGAGTGTAAGTGTGAGTGTAAGTGTGTGTGTGTGTTAATTTTTTTAAGTAATACAGAAAAAGCAAGCTTTGTATAATATTTGGGCTGCAATGAGCTAATCTGATAAATGCTACTCGAGGGCTTAAGCAGCTTACAAGTGAAACTAGTGATATATGATTTTTTATATATAATATAGTGGCAGTTTATAAAATAAATGTGAGTTTGAAATTGAACTTGCTTTACTATAGCTAGTCACTTACTTACAGCTAATTTAGATAAATCAGCCTCAGAGGCAATACGCACGTGGGGGGCGCCATCTCCTTTACGTAAATAAACTTTTCCGTGGGAGCTCCAGCAATATTTATAATTATTGGTTTTTGCGTACTCTCGGGCCAGGTGAAATACTTTTCGCATTTTTAGTGTAAGATTCTCTGAAATGAATACGGGTTTTGCAGGTCCATCTATTTTTAAATTGCTTGTATTTAGCTTATTATTCCTGTAAGCTTTGTTATGAGTTTTCAATGCATAAAGAAACTTTTCTTTATATATCACCGTAGAGAAGTCAACAATAATTGGCTTACTGGTATTTGTAGAATTTGTGTTCACACGGTATATATCTTTTATATCTGAAGCTCTTAGTGTAATATTGATAGCTTTGCTTATGCGCAAGACTATATCCGAGAGCTCGTCTTTGGTTTCTGGTTGCATAAGTGGAATGTTTCTTATTTCCAGACTACTAGATCGCTGATATTTCTCCATGTTTTCTATCTTCTCATCCAGAGCTTGAATGGTGGCTAAATTATCTTTTCGCTGCGCCTCTAAAGTGTCAATTCGCGCTAAAACTACGTCATATTGCTTTGATAAAAATTCCATGGAAGCCCGAAGAGATTCCAGATGCTGTGAAAGGTCCTTAAAGTTCTTTTCGAGATTCTTAAAGCTAGTCTCTTGTTGCTTTTTAAAATCCCCTAACAAGTTTCTCATTTCATTCGTAAAACTGGACATGGGATCGCTGTTATTGTCACAGGATATTTCGTCATTTTTCCGTTTTTTAGGCCTCTTTTGTTTATTTTTAGCACCAACCGTAGTACTTTTACCGGTTTCAGTATCGGATAATAAAATTTGAAAAAGCGCGGTATCCGGCGTCGATAGTTGCGAAGGTGGTGTCCTCTGAAGTGGCATTATTACGCGAGCGATATCGGACCGCAACTACCAGGACTGCATCGACATACAGTAGTAACACGTACCTCTTAAGCGCACCTTCACGTACAGCACACACGCGCAGTCGCTGTCAGTGACGTACGAAGTGCGAGACGCCACGAGTAGGCGATAGCTATCCTCTCTTTCTACGTGGTGAAGGAAGGGGGCTCACGTCATCGGCCGTACTCGCATCTCACGTAAGCAGCAGGTTGTGGTGGCAGGCGCAAGCGGGTGGCGGAGCGGTGGGTGCGGGGGTTGCCGCACGCGCAGCGAGCTCCTAATGACTGTCAGTGGTACGGCCCTCTAGTGCGGCGTATGACCTCTTTGTTTCTTCTGCCGTCCTATTTTTGGTTCACAATTTTTAGCACACAAATTCGGATATTATTTTTTATTTTATAACAAATACAGGTCTTCCCAAAAACACGTCTGAACTGCTCAGAGATCCGGGGGGAAGGAATTGAACAATATAAGTTTTATTACGAGTTTAAAAAAAAATAGACAACAAAAGATGAAAGGTGGTAGACCACCTTATACGACACGACAATTTCATTAAAATATCATAGAAGGAAAGATAGAAGCCAGGAGAGGAAGAGGAAGACCTGGAAGATCATTTTTGGACCAAATTAAGGAGAATGCGAAAGTCATGTCTTAAAGGGAGGTCAAGGATTTGGCCGAAGATAGAAATACCTGGAAAAAACTAGCTTCGGACAAGAGCCTAGCTCTTAAATATTGAATGAATGTACGAGTAAGAGATAAAAGTCAAAGATCTGCAAATCCTAAACCTCGCGAACGCATTTTAACTTCATGGATCCACAATATTCACGGAAAAGCAGAATAGAACAGAATATAACTTTATTGTACAACCACAAAAATTAACTACTTTTAAGTTTTTAATTTTAATTAAGTTAGTGAGTACAATGGCGGTCTTATCACCTATGGTGATTTCTACCAAGCAACCGGGAATGGAAAAATAAAACATACAAAAGAAGACAAGAAAAGCAATAAATTTAAACAACTTTTAGTTATAAATGGCTATTAATTTTTTGCAATGTGTCAATTTATGAATATCTCAAATGTATTACTCAACGAATTGTGTCAGAAAAAAATGTTCATGTGTAACAGAATTTATAAAAACGCTAAATAAATACCGCATACAAAAAATGTTTACGTTCATTTAGCCGTTGTTACGTTTTCCAACAAATACAAAGCAAATATTGTGGATACATTTTCAAAATGCTGTGCAAACTCTAACGTTTCAGGGATGCACTTTGTGTGGAAAAAAAACCCGATATAACGTAACGCAAACCGTAAACTGCGAGGCTTAGTATAGGTATTAGTACAATTGTGGGTTTCGGTAGATTTCCACTAAAACGTACAAAAATGTTTACAATTCAATTTATTTATTTTCTTTGGAATGTATACTCGTATTTTGGTTATAACGATGTTCAATAAATTACTTGAGTCATAGACATAGCGAAAGCGAGCGTGGCTCGGTGGTAGAAACGTCTTTTTTTCAATCAGACCCCTGGTTCGATCCTGGTCCTACACTTATAACTTGCCCATTTTCCATTCTGTACATCTTCATTTTATATTTAGAGAATATTCCTTTATACGACTATTTCATTAAAGAAATAAACGGAATAGCCTTTGGGATTAAACGAAAAAAAACCTACGTAATAATACAAACTAAGGTAAATTTTGTTTAAAATAAAGTCTACCATTACGGTTCGTAATCTCGCTTGCCATGTGCCTTTTTCATCCGTTTTTCCCCTAGCAGTAAACAACTAGTCTGTGTATTAGAAAAAACAGGAAAGCTCTGGTTTAAACCAGCGGTAACCGGTTCACACTCGATTTGGCAAGGAAATTGCGTCTAGCTCGCCTTCGGTTCACCGCTACGATTCTGTTTTACGATAACAATTCAAGTAAATAACGATTATTTTTGTGAGGAAGAAATTGTTGCTTTAGAAACAATTTTGTCATTATCAATATATCTACTTGTTGGACGACAAATTCAACATTTAAGTCTTTATAACAGCCAAAAAAAATATTAGCAATATTTTAACGTAAAATATATTATAAGTTATAAATAGCGCGTGTGGCTTGGTGGGCAAACTCTGTTTTTCAATCTGTCGGCCCCTGGTTTGATTTCGCCCCACACCAATGGCTTGTTTTTCTAGTTATAAGTTGAAGGAAAACATAGAGAGGAAACAGACATGTTTGGGGACCAAATTCTTAAAATGTATGTCATCCACCAACCCGCACATCAGGGTGGAAAATGGCCTGTAACTCTTATGAGGAAGAGAAGGCTCTGATATACTAGGCTACGCATAGTGGGTTGCTTATACTATGCATAGTCATTAGCAAAACCTTTATCTTATTCTTCCTTATCTTATCCCACTTAAGAAGGGGCGGCACAGCAATTCTTCTTCTTCCAATCTCTTCTATCAACCGTCATCTCCACACTCAATCCTTTCGCTCTCATGTTCTAAGCAAAACCGTGCAATTATGTACGCTGAAAATCTTACTGCAAATACCTAAATATAATCTCTTCATAATATTGTCTCTTCTTAATATGTGAATTCCAATATTATTTTTAATTTCAATATCAATCTCAAGCTATGTTTTCATAATGTTCAATATTTGCAAATGAAAATTTCAACAAAAACCATTTTCTGTTTGAAAACAATTTTCCGCGACAAAATTTTTGTGCGTCTAGACAAAACTTGTTACAAAGTTTCTGAATACCACCGAATGTAGAGAAAAAAGATGTCACATGACACAGTAAAATTTTATTTCATTGTTACGTTTCATTTTGCTTGAAAATTATTAATAATATCACACGATCTTGCACGTTTTCTGAGAAATAGGTTGTTTTCATTTCTATTTACAGAAAAGCTAGAATTTTTTGAACAATAGTTAGCATTGACTTGTATGTTTTTATTTGATAACAGAAAACACTTCAACGCAAAAATACTTTTTTTGTTGCCTTGGATATCATCGTAAATTAAGTGCCCACGAATGTATTCATAAAAGTACTCAATGTGCTCGTATTTTTATGACTTTTGCAAATTGAGTTGAACAATTTATCGTTATAAATAAATTATCTTGTAATTTTTTGAAAAAAAAAAATAACCTGACAAACTCAGTTGCATACAGTTGCAGCATTGCAGTTTCATAAATGGTGTGCATAAATAGACCCATCATTTTTTTTTCATTTCTAGGGTGTATAACCACTGTAGGCCTGCGAAATGATTGGGCTTTTAACATTATATTTAGGCTAGACGATGGAAAATTTAATGACTTTATGAGTAAAAAACTTCTACAAATTGGAACACATTTATGTATAAAACATATGAACAAAATTAGTGAAGACGTTCTCAAGTTAGCGTGACTGGGAGAAAAAGAGGATAATCTAGACAAAAAATAGTCTTTATTTAGAAAAAAATGACAAGTTTTTCAAATTTCTGTGTATAGCAAAGCCAGGGTATTCAAAAAATACTTATTAAAATATCTTAATTTAGAAAAAAAACCATAAAGAGACGCGGCCTTAACTAGCCAATTACAAAGGAAACTAAGGCGGTACCTTAGCACGGTCGTTCCTTAATCCCATCAGAATCAGACTAATTACATTACCATTAGTTTCGGCACAGTGAACCGTTTACTGTTATGGACATAACAGAGTAGAGCCCACTGGTTCGCAATCTGACGAGTTTGCTAGGCCATGACTAGAGGTTTATTTGGTCTTTCTTTACTAACTTACTTATAAATACACTAGCTGACCCGGCAAACGTTGTTTTGCCTCACTGAGGGGTATGAAAAATAGATAGTGTAGCTTATATGACACGTTCGTAGATTTACCATAGCAGCACCATCTATTGATTACTCACTCAACCCAGTCGAAAGGTATCGACATCTGTTAGAATCATTTAGAGTTAACAGATAATTGTGACTGTTAAATAATAACAGACAATAATTAGCAATAAATTAAAATTACGACTATAATTTGAGATTTAAACTATCCTATCTCTCAAGTTGGATCGAACTGCACATGGTGTGCGAATTTTATTATAATCGGTTAAGTGGTTTAGGAGTCCATTGAGGACAAACATTGTGACACAAGATTTATATATATTAAGATATATGAAAGTTAATTACCAGATTAAACATATGTCTAACTAAAATACGCATGCAGGAAACAAACGGTCACACTACTTACTTAAAAAAACGTTGGATATCGTAACGTTTTTTAAGTAGGTGTGACCGTTTGTTTCGTGCAAATATATAATATGCCTTACGATAACAGTTTACAAAGTAAAATATGCATATTTACTATTTGCATGGTGATAGGGCATTTGCTTTTACTTCACATGGCTTGCAACTACCATCAAGTTGAATAATCTGTCGCCAAGCACCTTACAGTGTGTTTCGGCAGCCTCCTTGAGAGCCAGTTATTCCAAACTAAACATGTTCCATCCACCATAGATAAGAGTGTCACTAACTCATGTACCTACATGAGTTAGTTACGCCCTGCTGGTCAAATGTCTAGCAGTGTATTTAAAAATAACATAACAGACCATACGATTTTTTTTGTACATAATATACGTTTCGTTTAAAACAATATAAGCAAAAATCACGAAGAAAGAAAGGAAAGGGTTTTTACCATAACCCAATGTGTGACACTGTGAGCCGATTATTAATAGTAACATATAAAATAAATTTCTAACTGTAAGGTTCCAAAATTATTACGGCGTATATTTGCAAAGTAAACCTCTCGTTTCACCTTTTCTCTTAAAAGTCATTCAGGTTATATAGATACGTGTATAAAGGTGTAGGTTAACAAAATATACGATACCTAAATCCATTCACTAATTCGTAGTGATACCAGTTAGGATGTTCTCGGAAATATCCAGAGTCCAGCATAGCCCGGTACAAAGCTTAGAGTTGCTAGTTTCATGGATTTAAATTACAACCACAGTTTTGCCGTCAGTTAAAATTACAAAGGACTGCTGCTAACGATGTTAAAATTTGTAATTTTAAATGAATTTCTGTCGGTACCTTTTAACAAAATATATCTTAACTGATATATCTTAGCATGTGACTAGGAGAAGTATGAATATGATTGTGCAAGGTAGTGGAAGTAGAGGACGACCTAAGAAGATGTGGATGAAATGTGTGAAAGAGGATATGAAAGAGAAATTAATGACTGTAGATATGACGGCTGACAGAAGAGTGTGGAAGCAAAAAACGGGCTGTGCCGACCCCACATAGTGGGAAAAGGTGAAGGCAAAGAAGAAGAAGATATCTTAACTGATATGTTTGTAGTGTAAGCTGAAGAGAAATTTACTGAATTAAAAGTTTTGTAAGGCATATTTGAATAATGTTTGCATAACCGCCTATCACTTCGTTTCACGTTCCTTTTGTCGGTATTTACCCAACATGTTTCAGCACAATCATTATTAAAGAGAAATTTGTTTATATTTGAGTTAGAACATGCATTTTAAAATTCGCTTTAACAATATTTTAGCTTTAAATCTTTATGCACTTTATTTGAGTTCGTATTTTTTATCCCCACATATATTTTGCGCCGTGTGTTCATTAAAGGCGATTAACTACATGTTACCAACTAGAAAATCACGAAATTTCCTTAAACATCATCCAAGCCTAACTGGCGTGAAATGGCTCCCTCTTATTGCGTTATGTTTAAACGCCGCCGGTTTTTGCAAAATGGAAAAATTGGGTAATTACCCCAATTCGGGGAAAATATTGTATCGGTTACTCTAATTGGTTAAGTGTGCCCGTAAGTAGGGAGGAAAGCGAGCTTTCGCCCCTTTTAAATTACGCGCTTACGTCAAATGTGGAATACAAAAGAGCATCCCTTTCTTTGACATGCGTAAATTGGGTAATGGGAGGAGAGCTCCTGATATACATTCTTGTACGAATTTTATATTCGAGCTCGGATATTGTATCTAGAACCTTTATCAGAACCTTTTCTGTCAAGGTGAGACTTATGAGACGTGCCTGTTTTATATGCGCTTTTTCAAATAATATGCTTGAAACGGTGGATCTGAGCCTTTTTACGTGATATTCAGTGAAACGGTATGATAAAAGTACTCGTACTTTACAATCGATCATAAAATTATCTATTAGACATGTATGATATATTATCTTTACACGAGTATGATGGAGAACTTTTAAATATTATTTATAATAATGTTTTGAACAGTTTTACTGATTTTCAGCTTGTTGGGATTTATATACCTGCACTCTCATTTTCTGGTCTAGATTGATCGGATATAAGTATTAATTTTTGTTAGTGAAGGAAACAATTGAAAAAACGTTTTTAATATTACACAGATTTTCGAAATGTGGCGCTAAACACCACAATATATCATAAAACCTCTTTAAACATGTTGGGACTATGTTAAAACTGGAATAAAGTTTATTGACAACGATATTGTCTTAGAACCATATATTTTAACTCTTACGACTTATCATAATTAGGTTATTTAACCATTCTTTTACGCTAATACTGGGCGTATATTCCTGATGGTCACACAAAAAGGTGAAGAAAATTAATTATCTCAGAATAAACAGGGCATCATTTCTATGTGGTCACACCTCACTACCTGCAAACAGCTGCATTATCAAAGTACATAAAGGTAGCCCTTCCCGGTTCATCGACCCCAACTATCCAGTAAAGCAAGCAAATGAACCGGCCGCGTTAACGACTCACCTTCCAGGGGACTCGGGTAGACACGGGTAAGGCTTTTTTTTTTTTATTTTTTTTTTTTATACTAAGATGGGTTTGCGCTTGATCAAAATTCACCTGATGGTAAGCGATATTGTGATCTAAGGTGGAACGCGCTTACCCAGAAGAAACCGGTTCACTCGTGCTTTGAAAACCGCAAGATTATAGTTTTCGGGGAACAGGGCATTTGGCAAAGAGTTCCACACCTTGGCAGTACGTACAATGAAGGTGGAGGCAAAACGCTTAGTGCGCATTTTAGGTATCTCCACAGTGAAACGATGCCGCCTTGGTGTTTCCCTGCTCGTCCGATTGTGAAAGGGGGCGGGTGGAATTAAATTGTGCAATTCGGTCGCGCACTCTCCGAAATGTAACCTATAAAAAACCGAAAGACTGGCTACTTTGCGACGGTGCTCAAGGCTCTGCAACTTTGCCTTGCACAGAGCATCGCTACCAATGAGCCTCTTTGCTCGCCGCTCAATCGTCTCCAACGCCTCAAGCTGGTATTTAGCCGATCCATCCCAAAGGTGCGAACAGTACTCCATGCACGACCGAACTTGTGCTTGATACAATGTAAGCAACTGTTCCGGCCTGAAGTACCGTCGGACCTTCGAGAGGATACCCAGCTTCTTGGCTGCCAGTTGAGCCTTAGACTCAATAAAGGAGCCAAAGTTGAGGGTTGAAGACAACGTCACGCCAAGAAGCTCAAGATGGTCGGTGATTGCTAAGGTTACATCCCGGAAAGCAGGGGCCAGATCGAAGGGCCTCTTTTTCGCAGAGAAAAGACACGCCTGGGTTTTTGCAGCATTAAACCTGACTAAATTGGCATCGCCCCAATCGGAGACCGCCTGAAGAGAAAGGTTTAAGCGCCCAACCATGGCCTCTCGCTGAGACTGGATTTCGGCCGCACTAGCTCGAGCAGTGGATATATAGCTCTCTACAACAGTGCTGTCATCTGCGTACCCAAAGATACCGGGTCTAAGCAGATCATTAATGTGCAGCAGAAAAAGCGTTGCAGAGAGCACCGACCCCTGAGGGACCCCGGCATTAATAGCCATAAGATCCGACGAGCAGCCATCGATGACTACTCGAATAGATCTGTCCCTCAAGAAGTCAGATATCCATGCACAAAAACTAGCGGGCAGGCCGTAAGATGAAAGCTTACTAATAAGGCCGTCGTGCCAGACCCTGTCAAAGGCTTTAGAAACATCGAGAGAAACCGCAAGGGCTTCCCCGAATTTCTCCATAGCCTCACTCCATATGTGCGTGGCATACGCTAGAAGATCCCCAGTAGACCGATTCCGACGAAAGCCATATTGTCGGTCACTGAGGAGGTCATTCAATTCTAAGTACGCCAGGAGCCTGCGGTTCAAGACACGTTCCATGCTCTTGCAGAGTATGGACGTGACTGAAATGGGCCGGTAGTTAGCAGGGTCGGCGCGACTACCTTTTTTGGGCACAGGCTGCACGTTAGCAAGCTTCCAAGAACTCGGCACTTTTCCAGTCTCATGAGAAAGCCGAAAGAGACGTGTCAACACAGGAGCCAACTCAGGTGCACAGGTCCTCAACATAATTGCTGGAATACCATCGGGTCCACTGGCTTTATTCACATCTAGATCGCGTAACGCTTTCCGTACCTCAGTCTGACGAATACTAATGTTAGGCATTATTGTCTCGCAGACAAGAGGAGTTGGAGGTGAGGCGCTACCAGCGTCTAGACGCGAATTTTCAGCAAATAGAGAAGCAAATATATTTGCTTTCTCAACCGCTGTGTGAGCCAACGAACCGTCCGGCTTCAGCAGTGGAGGCAGTGAGGGGCGACAGAAGTTGCCCTCGATCGACTTAGCCAGGGACCAAAAAGCTTTACTACCCGCGGGGTACGAAGCCAATTTGTTCCCTACTCGGCTGATGTGATCGAAGCGAGCCTTCTGTAAAACCTTTTTGCAGGACTTGGCAGCCCTGTTAAATACTTTCTTCTTCTGGCTAATATTCCCGGCCTTACGGTGTCGAGCATCAACCCAGGCAAGGTATGCCTCTTGCTTCAGTGCTTCAGCACGTCTACATTGAGGACCAAACCATGGGCGAGCTTTGCCGGACAGTGGCACGTCTGAGTACGGGATGAAATATTCCATACCCTGGCGCAGCACATCAGTCACGGCATCCGCGCTGGTCGACGAGTCACCAGAAGAGAAACAAACAGACTGCCAAGGATAAGACGCAAAGAAAGACCGCATCTCATCCCAATCTGCTGATCTGTATCGCCACATCCGACGACTGCCCATAGGGCTCGGGTCAGACGGGGAGTAAACGGATACAGATTTCACCAGACAATGATCGGATTTACCTAGAGGTGACGAAATCGCCACAGAGTACCGGTCTGGGTCAGAAGTCAGCAGAAGGTCCAAGCAATAAGGTGTGTGCGAATCAACGTCAGGTACCCGAGTAGCACCTTGGACCAGCTGGGTGAGATCTAACGCTAGAGCAAGCTTTCGCGTCTCTCTCCCAGCATGGTCAGTGTCCTGGTATGGGAATAGCCACTCCTGGTGGTGTGCGTTAAAATCCCCCAGTAACACTAATTGAGCTGTCGGGTACTTCTGCTGAGCCGCATCCGCCGCCTCACTGAGATATTCCATTAGCCTGGTCGTCTCCTGGTCTCCGGTGTGCGATCGATACACACAGGCATAAATCATTTTTTCAATGCCCGTGTCCACAAGAACCCAAAGTACTGAAAAACTGCGGTTTTCAAGATTACGGAGACGCTGGCAACAAATGTCATCCCGGACGTACAAGCATACCCCAGCCCGAGCCTTAAAATTGTGCTCAATGGTATACCCGGGGTACAGCAAGTACGCCGTGTCCGATGGACATTTGATTTGCGTCTCCGTAAGGAACATGAGGGCGGGTTTGTCGGTCTCGAGATGATGGTGGACCGCAACGAGATTGGAGTGCAAGCCTCTGATGTTCGTGAGGTGCACTTTCAGCGAAAGGGCGTGCATCCGCTGTTGAGCCCTTTTCATATTTTTTCTTGTCATGTTAAAAACGAGTGAATTCGGTGGGGAGGTGGCAGTGGGATGAGACTTCAAGCCGCTATCCCAGACTCATGGAGCATACAAGACATCGTTGGAGATCTAGTTCGGAGACTGCGGGGACGCCCGAGCCCCCCCAGGGATGTCCATCGGGCCCTTTCATCCGGTCGCTAACCGGCACGATGGCGCATCCCCGGGATTTTTCGCTAGTTGGCGGGACAGCCTTTCATGAGTAGCTAGCTCACTACTTGGGTCCCCTACTACCTGCGGTCGGCCAGCGGAGAACCGTGCCACGGATCCCGCTACCCTCCGAAACTAGATGTCCGATGCCTGGCTGCTCATGAGTCAGAAATCGATCCTTGCGACTAGGAAGTAACTATCCCGACCCAACTCCCCCAACGGCGTCACCGGACAACGCGCCGGAACACGGCCAGGCCGCTTGGCGGCGCGACTTAGTCCGGTGGGTGGTCACTAGCCCCGGCCGAAGCCTACCACCAGTGTGAGTGTCGCCTGATTAGCACCACCCGAGGACCACGTGTGGGGAATCATAATCGGGGTACACTCCCACGGACGAGGGCGACTCAATCCTCAAAAAGAGGGGGAGGGTCCAGATTGGCGCAGAATCGGCAATAAGTGCAGGGGTAACTGCAACCAATCCACTGGAATGGACCACTGATTTATTGATGGATATAAAACGTCACTAGAAGGTGCAGTAATTTTTTTGGAAGTAGCGGGTTCTGTAAAGCTTTTTACATACAAGCTTTGAATTGAAATAGGACGTTATGGACATAATTCAGTTACAAAATTTTAATACCAAATTCATTTTTTCACTTCAAAAGCATATACTTGTTTTTCGTTCCAATGCGGATAAAAGAATGTATCGCGCCAAGACCGAAGCTTTTAAGTATAAGGTAGTCACTTTTTTATACAAGTAAGACAGATAATTTCAAAAAAACATACTCGTAATTACTTTGTCAAAATATTTCACTGCAAGTTTCGATCAAATATATATATACCAGATTATTAAACGTGGCATACAAATACAGTACAAAAAATGGCATGAGTTTACTATACTATTGTACTCGTATCTATTACAATATATTACGTCACAAAAAATGTTTCAATTCAAGTCAATCTTACCACTGTATCTTAAGGTTGAGTTTCGACTAGTGCCGTAATAAACATAAGCCATCTTACTCCGCGTTTATGACCGTACGCAGTGAGCGTTAGAAAATTCAACGATATTAATATACTTATAACGCTTAAATTCCTGACACTCAAATAAGACCACTCTCTTACTTGTGGTTTTATTTTCCTTGCCGTTTTTAGAGACATCACCTTACATCTAGTACATTTTTGATCGAAAACTGCAGGGTTCTTTATCATATTGACCAACCAGCGCTTAGTAACAAATTTTTAGTTTCTACCTAGATAAAACAAAAAATACTATATAATATGTCTGATATATGTTCTGCACATCATATAAGATTTATCTATTCTGCACACGAGAATAGAAAAGAATATCTTTCGCAAATGTCAGCATTAAAATCAATGTGGATAAATTTCAGATACTGTCAAGTCATCAGCTAACCACTGACCACGGATTCCCTAATAGTTCTCGAAAAGCGTTCTACATTGTGCGCGCTGTCAGAATAAATGCTGCCATTATCTTAGTGAGTTATCGCCGGGTGGATGGTTGAAGGAGCGCCATAATTCAGCGCTACTTAATCGTAAGTGGGTTGGGTGCCATTGAACTTTGTCATAATCGAATTTCATATTATCTGACATTTTTCGTATTGGCTGAAACAGTGCATGCAATGTCGACGACCTCGTTGGCGTAATGGTTACCATGCTGGACTGCAAATCAGAAGGTCCTGGGTTCGATTCCGGGCATGGCCAACATCTTTGGGCTGAACTAAATTTGCTGGCTGTCTGTTGTATATGTATGTATGTATATGTATCTATTGTGTAAGCAAACATAATACAAACTACAAATGGTTTAGTATGGGGCTTACCAGCCGTGTGTGAAGTGAGTAAAAAAAAATATACAAGTGACAAAAATGTAAATATATGAAGCATTAGCAGCCCACTATACGTTCCCACTGCTGCGACTTGGGGCCTTCTCTCACGATACAAAGATATATTAAACATGCTTTCCCCACGTTAGCCAAGTGCCACAAGTCTTGGGATATTGTGGTCCTGAAACATGTTGTATTCCTCGCGATGTTTTCCTGCACAGTTAAGTGTGTGCCAATCCAGTCATTACCAGAATAAAAGCCATTAGTGTAAGGACGGGAACGAGCCAGGGACCGCTATATTAAAAAGTCGACGTTTCTCAACCGAGCCACACTCGCCTAATAAACAAACGAACTCGTACTTCCGTCTATGACAGTTAATCATATAAGTTACAATAAATGTTTATCAGAAATTTGCATAGCAGCGCTGGTGCTCTATTTTAGACCTGTCCATAAAATACGAATGCTATGCTGCTCTGCTTAGCGCAAAAGCGGTATCTAAAAAAAAAAAAAACTAAAATTTGATTTTTATGCCATTGGATAGCTTAAGAAAATACGCATCTAATGAACTAAGCCTTTTAGCGTTATCTTGTTTAAAACATGTGAAAAAACCCTTAAGAAAGATTTCTCTATCTCAGTTTTACCTAAACCTTTTTAGGGTATAAGAGGTATACCAATATTGTGAAGGCAACCAGCCGTATATTTGAATACCGCCAAATCTCTTAAAAAAGAACACATTTTTTTCGAAGCCGATTAGCGGTAAGTATAACGCGTGAAGATGATTCTGACTTATCACTATAACTTCAATTATCTCGAAACTAGCGTTCATTGAGATACCGCCTTTGCGCTAAGCAGGGCAGTAGCAGGTAGCAGCCCAATTCCATGTCGCTTCCGATGTCTTATATCATTGACAGCGGGCGGAGTACAAGCCGGCGTAGGCAGAGACACTGCCAATACTGTACCAGATAATTTACTAGCTCGCTAGATATTCAACCAATTGAAACCTAGCTGCTACCCAGCGCCGGCCAAATGGCCTCATAAATCCCAAATTTTATACCACAACTCCATATTACACTATAAATTTCGCTCACCACATCTTTCGTCTTATCAATCCCACATAAATTTTAAACCGATTCAATTTAAAAAAAGAAGCCACAGATAAATATCGTTGTAACGCGTTGTACATACTACAACGCGTAGCAAGCTTGATAGTGGTTATAATAATAAGAAATCTGACCATCAGGTACCAAGTAGTGACTGCCCCAGCATCCTACCTAGAGAATTCAGATGACTTCGTTAGGCAAGATGGAAAGAGCTGGCGGAAATTGACTGATGATCGTACTATATAGCGTGTTTGAGAGGAGGCATATGGCCCAGCAGTGGGAATATAGAAGCTGTATATTGCCTTTGGCGTTATTGTTGCCGGACTGCTAACCAGAGGGTTCGATTCCCGGCACGGCCAACATATTTGCGATGAAATAAATTGGTTGGCTGTCGGTCGGAGTATTAAGTATTTATGTATGTATCTGTAGTGTATCAGTTGTGTAAGCCACTATAATACAAACTAGAAATGGTTTAGTATGGGTCTAACAGGGAGTCTGTGAAATAAGTACTAATTAATGATCAAACTAACTTACTTCGTTCAAGTTCGATCAGAATTATGCGAATGACTTCATTCGACGCGATATATATTAATTTATTATTAATTTAATAATATTATACAAAATGGCAAAACTACGCCAGACAAAAATAAATTGTCGGTTCCGGAATGTCGATAATTAAACCTGCTGTTAGCTAGCAGGTTCTGCGATAGCAGCTCGATATATTTTACTTCCGTTTCTTTTTAATCCGCGCAGCTATGAATCCGTTTCTTGCCAGTATAAATTACTCGGCGCCTAGATAACTCCGGCAATATCGTAGAAAATCAAGCACAACAAACGAGCCTCTATAAAAAGCAGAGCAGAACAACCACCCGACGGTATCGATAAAAAATATAAATGGAACCGCGCAACGGCCAACGCGATATGTTGGGATTAAACATCGAACATCAATAAGTAGCTTTCAAAATTCCGCGCACAACGGTACACGAGAGACGCGGGAAAAAATTGAAAGGAGACTCAAATATGTCGCCTGAATATTAAAAAGTAAAATACTGAATAATGCAGCGGACGATTCGCGAATGATATAAGAGTGTAAGACGATTGGTGGATCTATTTGCAAGCCATTAGAGACGTTAAAACGTTACATTATTTTGCAACGAGGTGTAAACAGCAAACTAGGTGACTAGTTTGCTGGGTTGTGGGAATATAAAAAAAACAATATTTAGTCGCGTCATGCTTTTCGGAAAGTAAAGGTATTTCTTTGAACTGCTTGTTTTTTTTCTCGAATGTTTATCGATACCGTTATTAGTGGCGTAGCGTTGGTAAACATCATTAGCTTTTGTTTATACTCGTAATATCTATCAAGCTGGTTATGATCTAATGGCGTTATACTTACACATTGTATGGGATTTTTTACTTACTAACCTGACTTGCAACTTTAATGAAGAGATGGCATTAGATTGGTTCATATTCTTAGAAAGTTTTTATGGTGACAACTCAACAGAGCACGCTGCAGTAAACTAAAAACTTAAAAAAAAAACTATTTTTTTTTTCATATTTCACACACGTCTGGTTAGCCCCATCCTAAACTATTTAGTTTGTATTTTGGTTGCTACTGATATACTCCATATAATACATGCATAAGCACTTAATATTAATATTGATACATATTTTAACATCCAGACCGACAGCCAACAAATTTAGTTTTTCACAGAGATGTTGGCCACGCCGGGAATTGAACCTCAGACCCTCTGGTTGGCAGCCCGCATTGTAACCGTTACGCCAACAAGGTCGTCGAATTTTAAATTAATGATGTGTCGTGGTTTTCTAAAGTTTTTAAATTAGCACTTGTTTCTAACAGAAAACAAAACAACAGAACACAAAATGAAAACGGAATCCGCAACTTCTTTTTTACTGTTTACATTTTGTTCGACGCATCTGCATCGCGAGGTTTCGAAGTCACGCTCGTTTCGTTCTAAAGACGCATTCAATAAAGCTTAAGTGTGAATATAAAACGGTATAATGGCCCCGGGTGGGTGTTTACTGCCACCACTTACTACCCCTAATGGACTGTGTGCACTTTATTGTTCAAAATTGCATTTAGCGGATGAAAATTCCAAGACTTCCCATGTGTTTAGAGAGTGGCTAAGCTTATATACATTTTTTTTTCGGTGAAGCTCTTAATTTACCTTAATTTAAAACTTAGTTTTTTTTTTAAATACAAATTATTTATTGATAACACTAAAGTTACAAGTCAAATAATATCATTACAAAAGTATATGATATGTTATCAATGTCAATTTTCAATTCTAATTCTAGTAATATAATATGATTTCAATAGTTTATGATATGAATCGAATGTCAATTTTCACTTCTAATTCTAGTGTTATTTAGTAAGTTTAGTTATTAAATTACGATATTTTATTAATATTTATATTAAACTTAAAATCATAAAGTTTTCTTGATGTTGGATCTTTAAACTTACTTTTATTGTGCACGTCATATTGATTGAATGAATAAGTCCATTTATTTGTTTTGTAAAATTCACAAACGATTATTTGTTGAATTAACGTTTAAATAAATTTTCTCATTAGCAAATCAAATTTGCCATATAATATGTGTTTAATTAGCAATTTAATATAATGCATGTAAATACGGCAGAGCATTTGCAATTACATATTTCATTGGTGTTATAAAGCCACAAATTTAAAAATGTAGGCAATATTTTGTGAATACATACAACATATTGAATAATCTTGTTCTGAAATACATACATTTACTTGGATAGATACATGAGTATTCAACAGTATTGGACACAAAATACAGGAAACATTTCAAATTAAAAGCAAAGCTAAAGCAATCTTTTCCAGGCCTTTTTTCCAATTTTCGAATAGATGGAATTTAATAGTTATCTTGTAAATAAGTATAATGTCATACATGGCTGGTTAGCCTCATTACATACCATTTCTCGTTTGTATTATAATTGTTAACGTAACTGATACTACATACACATACATAAATACTTAATATCGATACATATTTAACACCCCAACAAATTTAGTTCTTTACAAAGATGTTCGCCGTGCCTGGAAACGAACCTGGGAACCTTTACGCTAACGAGGTCATCTAGTTCATTAGTTTTTTTTCGATTTCCCAATAAATAAAAAGCTTCTTTTGATTAAGCCATGTGCTTCTATTCAGTCTGTCTTTAGTAGCGTGGCTTTGTGACGTCACATAAAAAACGTGCCCCAATGCGCCCGTGGAGCAGTTTGAATGTCGTCGTTAGAGTGAAATGTGGGCCTTGGAATGCTACGATAAGTCCCGACGTAATGTGTTTGTATGCATTTACTAGAACAAACTGGGGGTAAGAGCGCGAGGTTATTAGATGCAATGCGGAAGCCTTTGTTTGTGGAAGAAACGGTTTGCTCAGTGTGAGTTGAAGATAGAACAACTCTTTTTTGGACAGGAAATATAACTACACGAAGAAAAAAGATAATCTTCAAACTTTTTTTGACTCCTTACAAATTAAATTTCACTTATTCATAAATTAGTTAGTTTATTAGTCAGTTTAGTTTTATTAGTTGAATTTGTAAGGAGTTTTTAATTTGCATAACTCGGGTACATACAGTAAGGTATCAGCAAAACACGTAACCATACGAGTTAGCAACATTTTGATCTAAGGTGGAGTATGTCTAGCCTGGAGTAACTGGGTCTAAAGGAGGTTGCCGAAATAAACTGTTGAGTGATTGGTGACAAATCTTGAAAAAAATAATTGTCAAAATTTTATCGCTTACAACGATTTCTTCCAGGCAACACACACTATTATGGATATTAAACGTAGGTTTTATATTTAGTCGAAGTAGAAAAGTGCTTATTTTTTTCTTGACACGATAGCGCAGCTTTTCAGGTCATAAAAAAATTAAGACTTAAGATTTTTTTATATACTGTGTCGGGATAAGATTTTCATAAAAAATTGCTGTATTTTTTTGATACCAGAACTACGAAAAGTTTAGGATAAGAACAGACTTACTTTTTTCTAGATTATGAAATAGTAACAACTGCGAGAAGAAATATAACTTTTGTTTCTTTGTGAACTTAAAACTTAGTTTCATATATTCATAAAAATAATTTTCATAAAAAATACATAACGAATAAAATATCGACACCGAAACATTAAAACAGTTTTTTATCTAACTCTAAAAACTTATTTATATCTGTGACAATTTTTTTTAAACATAAAAACAAATTAAATTGTTTCAGCTTATCACAGTATTTCATTTTTACAGTATTATATTTTCAATGAGTTTAGGGCCTAAATAAACTTAATCCATGAGACGGTCTAGAATAGAAACCCTTTTATAACTTACCCTCCACCCGAACATTAGTTCACATTTAGCTGTAAAAAGTTAATGATATGTGAAGATCCTTACTAATCCCCATGGCACAGAATATGTAAAGAACAGTACTATAACTGCCATGATATTGGAAACTTAAGACAATGACAGCATAATCTTGAATTTACAGTTTATTTTTTGTCAATCATAAACGGTAAAAAATATTGAAGACCGCCTAAAAATATGTATGCTTATTTTGGTATTAATTCGACATATGAATTAGTAGAAAAACCGGTTAAAAAAATCTAAAAGTTAATTTTATGAACCGGTTTTATTCTCTTATTGTTATATTTCATAATGATTGATATCAAAATAAGTATATATATTCTTAGGGCATTCCTTTAGACGGGTTTTAACCTATTTTTATTATTTGCCCTTTATGACTTATTTTGGAAAAACTGCAAACTCAAGATTTTGACCATATCAATATTGTTGCCCGTCTCAATATTGTTTAGGTAAAAAAGTATGAAAAAGTAATAATAATATGTTTATGTACGTATTTTGTACTTCATTAATTAAATTTTAGTTTTAATTTCAATCTTTATTTGATAATATTGTATGAACCAAAAGTCTAAAATAAATCATTTGAATTGTATTACTTAAATTTAAATCTTAGATCAAAAGAAAAAGAATGTAAAATAAAAAGTGATTTAACGCAAACTCAAAATAAAATATTAAAAAAGTTAATACTAAATTAAAGAACCAAAGACTAAATTGATAACTTTGAGCACGCGATACAAATAAGATACCTCTCCATAATTTACAACTCAACAACTAACTTATTGTGCGTGCGTCAAAACCGGCTGTTCCAACGTTCCAATCTATACCAACCAGTTTTACTGTGGCCCAGTTTAATTGTCAGCTAAATGGACCGTGCAAGGGTCTGCGTGACTGAGATAGGACAAATTTTGATACGTTTTGGTCCAACGAGCTAGTGGGTCCAATGTGGGTCCAATCTATTCGGACCATTGTCAAATTGCTCGGCATAATAATTGTCTGGCCTAAAACCCTTTTTTGGGGATTAAGGCTTGAACTGATCTAGAGCACTTAATTTATTTTTTGCGTTGATTAATTTGGTTTATTTAAGACTAATGAAATAATCTAAAAAAATGAACGTGCGGGCGAGGGGCGAGGGCGTGATCTTTGTTGGATTTAATAATTATTTTGGATTAAACTTTCATTTAATTTAATAGAAAAAATAATTTGAAAAACTGCTATGAAAATTCGTAGTAAAAAGTAATTTTGAGATGTTAAAGAGATTCAGAGAAAATGACTAAATGCTGATCATTAAAAAAAATATTAGTTGTACGTAATCCGATTTTAATAGTTTATATAATTATGTGGTAAGTACAAAGTCAAATACATTGCTTATCAAAGAGTTAACAAGTATAATAACCCTAGTTTACACCGCTCAAAATCTTGCAAAAGATTATATTAGCTACCTTGCGATGTTATCTTTATAATTCAAATCATTTATTACTAGTTACTACGAATTCAATATTAAATCTAATCTAAAATTTATTAGAATAAAAGTATATCTCATCTAAAAAAACAGTATATGTAAGAAGTATATCTGATCTTTATTAATTTGGGATAAAAAGTAGGTTTTTTTAATATGGTCTTAACCATGTTAAAAAAAAGCTACTTTTAAAATCGGATAAACTATTAAAATTGAATTACGTACAACTAATATTTTTTTTATCTTATACCAAATTTCATACCAAATTTCATCGAAATCGGTTTGGCAATTCGAGCATAAAGAAGTAACAAACATATACACTGACACACACTTTCGCCTTCATAATATTAGTGGGATTTTATTAACATTGCTTTTTTACATGAATAAAATAATGCCTAGTAATAAGATAAACCTAAAATTGTACTTGTTAGCTTATTGAAAAAGCTTTTGCTTTAGGCTCTAGAGAAATGCGAACGTAACGCTCTCGTGGATAATGTTATGTTTCTTGTACTCGACGAAATGAATTTAAGCCGATTTATATCTTGAGATGTATTTGTAAATGTACACATTTGAATATTTTTTTGTAACGTAACGCATTTAGCTCGTTTGAATACAAATACGATTTGTTAGACTTTCAAAAAGTGTGTAAAAGAATTAGAATTAGTTACGGTTTAAATTCTCTTTACTTTTAAATTTGTACGAATGTGTGTTGACTGACGAAATAAGCGGATTTAAGCTAAAATAAATTTTATTAAAAATAGGACTAACAACATTTATAATGATAGTTAACGATCCCTATACTATATAGGCAGGCTTAATAATTAGGTAGATTGCTTTTATAATAAATTTATCATAATATTTACACAGTATAGTCCATTTGGCCTGTAAGGCAACTAACCACACTCAAAGTCAATGGTGGCGATTTAGCGGCACACACGACTAAACTAAATTTTTTAGTCTAGTCGTGTGTGCCGCTGAATCAATGACACTCTCGCTGAAGGTGGATCATATCTAGTCAGGAATAACTGGCCTTCAAAAAGGCTTCCGGAAAACACCTTTGGGTGCTTGGCTACAGTTTTCTTTTGTTCACTTCAGGGTGGCAGCTAAGAGAGCATTCGAAAATGCTCTACCACCATGCTATGTGGTTTCGTCACAATAATTTCCTTCGCCGAAAGCTCAAGCTCATTGGGGAATTCGATCCCACCTTCGAACATAAGGCAACCTCACGCCTAACAGAGCTGTCATCGCTTCGTTTTATAATCGCGATTGGTTCTTCCGAATAGTCAAACTCTTGGCTAAGGTAATTTTACACTTACACTCCACTAAAACGGAAAGTACTGATCGCAACTTACTCATTTATGTCTAAACTAGCAAATCGTCCCGCCTTCGCACGGGCTATAAAATAATCTAAGTTTCAAAGAAAAACTTCCTTCAAGAGAATGGGATAATGTAGCTTCCCAACGGAGAAATATTTTGTCAAATCGGCCCGGTAGTTTCGGAGCCTATTTGATTCAAACAAACAAACAAAAAATCTCAATTTTCCTCTTAATATATATGTCTAAATATACCTACCAGTCTAACAATTATTATAACATGATATCTTCAATTACACCCAACAGTTATGCAAATACACGGGTATCTGATAACAATCTATCGTCAAATACGTATGCAAGTGATTAATGATTGGACAGTAACCTATTGTTGACACGACCAACAAATTGAGTACCCTTCTGATGATCAACAACGGTAATGACGAATTATCGATGACTGTTGTTCGTCAGATTGTATTAGCGTGCAAATAATAAGCTACTATTTGCATAAATAAACAAGTAGTAACAAATACTAACGACTACTTGCAAGGGTTTCTCATAGGCTATCATAGGTATATCTTATTGGTTATCTTAGTGGTCTTCTTGGTAGGTGGTTGCGGTATGGAGATATTGTAGAATGACAATTCTATAGGCAAAATGTTAGTGTATATTATGTTCCCCTGATATAGATTGATTTACAGTTTAACATAACGCAGTGCAAAATTCTTCAACATGTCATATTATATTATTATTACTGTATTAAAATTTGAAATCGAACAGCAATAAACGTTATGTCAAAAACAAGTAAATTGTCAATACACTTGTATTTACCGAAGCAATCCCTTCGCTTCACAGAAACAGAACCTTTGGTAGAACAGCAGTTAAATTCCAGAACAAATGTTACGCCAAATTTGTACCAAAATCGGGTATTGATTTAATTTCATAGAGAGCCTAACTCAATCCTTTACAGACCTAATTTGTTCAGTTACCAATCCCGGGTAGCGTGGCAGTCCATTGAATTTACATAAAGGTTTATTGTTACTTAACAATGGGAACAATTTTATTATTCACGTTAGATTTTACATTTTGCTTTCAATATCGAGACTTGTAAGGTATGGGAGCAAAGTAGCAAATTTTGTTAATCCTAATAAATCCTGTATTAAAGATAGGGCTAAGCTTGTTTTAGTTTTATTGTCTTTGATTGAATTTCAAGACTTTCAAAACATGAATACATAAAATATATATATTTTTCTTTTTAAATAGTCGTTTCAAAGATAATAATGGTGTACTAATTAATGTTATAAAGAAATTAAAATCGTACCTTACTTTTTGTACGTATATAATTATATATAGGTACTACTGCAGCAGTACAGGCACTGCGCTCAAATATGTATGGCGCGGCATAACTCGATATAACATTCTTCTTATTAATATTGTATAATTGCATCCTATTCTTAACTGTCATGATAACGCATATTCGGTAATCGTAAACTAAAATTGATCTTTCTATGACATTGTAGTCGTTATATTAGTGGAAATTTCAATTTTATCTGATGTCTTTCTCTATCTCTCTCTTTTTAATTATTTATTTTTAGAAATAAAAAGTATAAACTGCACCGAACACAATTCGTAAAAAAAAATTCACAGAAAACATAAAAATAAATTATTTTATCTCTTATAAATAAGATATGCGTAAGAATAAAACATCAAAAAATATTTCCTTCTTAATTTGCAAATATAATTGAAAACCAAGAGTGTTAACTCGATTCCTAGTTAAAACTAACCCTTCAAAAATTCGCTTACAAAATGACACTAGAACCATTTTTCCCGACAATTTGGGCCGGGTCAAACTAAATTCCGAGCGTAGCAGCCATAATATATTTTCAGCTTCATGTGAGCTAGGAAACGGCTGCAGGCCGGTTTAATTATCCGCATTCCGGGTGGACAAATTGTTCCGGGTCCTGGCTGATATTAATTTCGATACATTGTCCCGGCAGCGGCTAGCAACGGCGATTATTTTCAACGAAAGGACGCAACGTTACTTGCCTGTCAACGCGGCTGGCTTTAATCATACTTCGATTGTTTGTTAACTTTATAATTTCATATACATATATGTATATATATATTTTTCTTTTGACGTGACAACGTCTTAAATTAGGTTGCGGCTGGGAGTCACTTATGAAAAAGTGTAACGCCCGGTAACGTTACGATGAGTCACCGAACGAGAGAGAGGCCCGCCGAATGCCTTGCGTCTCTCTCCCACTCAACTATGATCGGTCTGCCGCGCGCGCAGCACGCGGCAGACGTTGTCACGTAAAATCTTCGCCCGTAAAACCGACTTTACAGGCAACCATTTTTTTTTATTACTAACACTGCATTTAAGCAATAATTGTATTTTTTAATTAAGTACTTATAATGATTATAACGCAACTACTGCAATCATGTCCAATGGGGAGCATGCATCTCTAATATACAAGCTTACACGCTTAGTTTGGAGATGCAGGCTCATTACTTGTAGCTCTTAATACAAAATATGTAAAAAACCATAGTATAAGAAACATTCTTGCTACCAATTTTATAAAATTGTGTATAAATAAATAAATTTGAAATTTGATTTTGATTCGATCGGACTCTTTATGCATTTTCGCAGATACTTGGTGACGGAAATTAATAGCCTTGATGAAGTTCGGGTTGTGTTAGTTTATAAGGAAAGATGGAACAAAGTTGACCATAATTGGTAGATGCACGGATAACAGAATGGCTATGGTATGTCAAGAAAAAACATGGTCTATAGTTAAACTGAAACACAACAGCCTTAACGTGCTACGGCAATTTTAACTTTAAGACCTTAGTAATAAAGATCTGTCAACGTGTACGTATTATATAATTGGATGTTTGAACTCGTTCATTCAATAAATTAATGTTGTTCAAATTTTAACTTCAACGTTTCGTAATTAAAGATTTTTCAGAGTGCAAGACATATATTGTAACTTTGACATAAGGCCTAGCTACATCGGCTTCTAGAAAAAAAAATGAAAGAGTACGATTTCGATAGTAGGGTTGATGCTTCGGATAGTTTAAGGAACTAATGTCTTAAACATTAATGATAATTTGTTCTTTGAACTAATTACATACAAACGTTTCAGCGGTTGACCTCATTTTCTCTGAAAGCATCTGTACCTTATAAAAAAAAGAAATATACTAAAAGTTAATTTTCCCTACACGCTTGACGATAAAAGCGAAGTTCTTAGCAACAGCGGAACTCAAAACTCATAAACAACTGAATATTATGGCGCTATTAGCGTCAAAGATACGGCTCGTAATCTGACAAATGCTCTCCAAGGGATAAGAACGAAGGTAACGGTTAATTACATACATAACTACATATACACGTGTGTCTTGTGTACGTACTACGTGATATCTTACAAGAAATATTGCCATATCATGTAACAGTGGCTTAATTAGTTAATTTTAAGCAGTTCTCTAAATAAAGACGCAACATTTTCGTTACAAGAAAGAAACAAAACGTAGAAAAGTATTCAAACTAGAAATTGTGTTTAAAATTACAAATATGTCTAAAGTATAAATAATAATAGTTTAAAAAAACTACAAAACACGCTTATCTGACCGTTTTAAGTGGGTCAAAATCGCGCCCAAAGAAGTCGGTTACAAACAAACATACAGACAAAAATACAAAAAACTGGAATAATTTTATCAAATTAGTGTATTGTCATCGGTCCTCAATAAATCTACAAAGTTTGAACGAAATCTGGCCGTTTAAAGTGGGTCAAAATCGCGCCCAAAGAAGTCGGTTACAAACAAACGTACAGGTGAACAAAGCTAATAAAAAGCGTGTAAAAAAATATCTTGTGTTCTTCTAGTACAGCAAATGCATGACACAACTATCGTAATAATGTTGTGGAACCTAACAATATGTACCTAACACGACGCCTGAAAAGTCAAGCCAAAATGTTGTAAATAAACATACACACACAAACACACACACCGGACTAGACTTGCTCTAACTAAGATCAGTGTGTCGTTAACGCATTTTGTTACGCGCCCTGCTGGTTAAATCCCTAACTATTTTGTGTAAAATAAACCTAGCTAAAGTACTACTATATCTATATGAGTAACTAACAACTGTGAAACAAATGTCAATGGACTAGATTGAAACCGCTATCGTGATTGTAAAATTGACGTCCCTGTTTGTTCAAGCCTTTACACATAGCGTCTCACTTTCCAGATCCAATTTCCTGAACACAAGGGCAGTTGTAAATAAAGCAGACAAAGCTTTATGCCAGTGTTGCTACAGTGTACAATTTAAACTAACTGTGGAAATATTTTTGAAATAGTGTAAAATTTTTTAGATAGTTTGTTTTGCATTTTAAATTATAGGCTCACAGTATAATTTTTACGCAATGCTGTGAGCAAATTAAAATATTTTTGTTTACAATATTGTTTATTTCATTTATTTATTTATTTTTATTTATAGCTTAATTTCAGGCAACTATGCCCATAACATAGACCCACCCTTATCTAGTTTTTGACAATCAAGTAGTGCGATTGCTCTTGCATTCTGTATTATGTATGACATTTTATTAACATACATTCTTTAAAAATAGAAAAATGTTTAAAGTTCCTTTTCCCCCGCAAATTCAGCTATTTTTGGCATGGCAACACTAGTAAGGCTTGGCTTGATACATTATGCAGGCCACGCTCTACTGCGTTGGCCAATGAACGCAGTAAATATGGAGTGATGATTCCTACTACTACTTTAGCCTGCTTCTGTTTAACAGTGATAACATAATTAATATTGTATGGCGATAATACGACTTTTGTTTTAGAGAAGTTGTGAAAAGTATGCATAAATAAAATAGAACTTCCTCTTTCTAAGTGTTCATTTAATATTTATGAATTACATTCGTTAAAAAAAAGATCATCAAATTAAGGTTGCATAGGTAAATGTGTAATCGAAAGGTAATCGTATTTTCTTCTTATGTGATTTTAAGTACCTCTAATAATTAAATAGAAACGGGCCCGGAGTATGAAAGAATCAGATTAAAATTATGTTTATTTTTATAAAATAGAGCTACTATATTGCAATTTGTTACTATTACAAACTAAAATAAACTACACTACACATATTTTTAACCGGCTTAAAAAAAGGAGGAGGTTATGTATTCGACTGTATGTATTTTTTTTTACTAAATGCTAGGCAAATAAAACTTCGTTACTGCGCAACAGGAAGGAAGGAAAAAGCAGATCCTCCCAAATCCAATTCATTTATCAGTCACAGACAACCGTTTCCGTTATCAACAACACGCTTTCGACGCCATTAATTTCCAAAAAATCGGAATGATATCTTAACTGCATCATGCTTGGGGCGTTCCCCCAATATGGGCACAAAAACACCAAACAACTTTTATAGTAGGGTAAAAAATAAGGAGAACACTGGAGGAGCTACTACAGCATACAACCAGCGTGCGTTTAGCATTCTTTATTATAATTGCCGGGAGAAATCTTAATTTTACAAAAACACACCATTTTACATTTATACCTTTTTTATTATTTTTTTTTATGATGGATAGGCAAGCGCTTGATCGAAACTCAGCTGATGTTAAGTGATACATGTTAAATTACAAACAATTTATAACATGAGTCATACTCATTTAACCAACATTTGCCATTTTCACGATACAATACAGGAATCATTTATTGTACACCAAAAACGAACAAACCGACCTCGTTGGCGTAAAGGTTACCATGCCGGACTAATCAGAAGGTTCCGGGTTCGATTCCCGGCCTGGTCAACATCTTTGTGCTTAACTAAATTTGTTGGCTGTGGGTCTGGGTATTAAATATGTATTTATATATAATATGTATGTATACGTAGTATATCAGCTGTGTTAGCAACCATAATACGAGCTAGAAGTGGTTCAGTATGGGGCTAACCAAAAACAAAACAATAAGTACCTACAAATAGCAGTTCCAGCAATTTTGTGGCACGATAGGCAGTCTTACTTCACATAGAACAAAAATGAGGTCAGAAAGTAATATTAAATCCATGATGGACAAACAAAAAAGTAGCATCCACGAGAGAAGCTCGCACAACAACGGTGAACGAACACGCCCATGCACTTCTTATCGCGACAGACGAAAAGCACTTTTTCATTTTTTCCTTTTGTTCTTTGCTACTTGTGTTTTTTGCTGCGTCTCTAAGGGCGCATAGTGGGAAAGCCACGTGATTTAGAGATGACAAAAATGTTATACCAAGTGCTTACACGCTTGTGGTTGCGTGACATATTTTTCTTAGTGTCGAGAATGACAAACGGCCAGATAAATCACGCCGAAAGCACAGAAGCGAGTCTCCTTTCAAAAGTTTTATTTCTCGTACAAGTTTTTGTGTTTTGCGTCGAGCCGGCTCATTTATTTCGGGAATGTTTGGTGGCAATCTAAGCCAGTGCCTAGAGCGCTTAACCTGGCTTAACGGAAAGTTATGTAACTGGGTTTGGGACTGAGCGTATTTGTACTCCAATTTACTTACGCATTTATATTATCTAGTTTGTTGTTTTGTTTGCGAGTGCGAGGGTCTTTTAACTTTGAGCCGTTTCTGGGAATATGGGACTATGATCTGAACTAAAGTGCTTAAGTTTGTCACGGCCTACGTTAGCGAACTTTTGATGTAGGACACTCTCTACCGGATGTTGGTAGTTTAATGCGTAATCATAAGGAATATAATTATTTCCATATTATAGAAGACACATTCACTCATTAGGTTCACAGTCTTTTCGTCGTCACAGCCAACAAACGAAAAGCAGAGATCTATGACGGTGGAATCACATTTCATTTCATTTCAGTGTAGCGTGGTATTTCAAATAAATTTATTGAATACTTACAAGCAGTGTCAAATAATATTTTTTTTGTGAGTTGAATGAAATTACTTTTTAATATTCAAATTCAAATTTGTTTATTGTATGTATACATCTTAGTGTTAGGTACATAAAGTAATGTTTAGTTATAGCTAAGTGAGTGGAGGGATTGAAAGGAAATAAGTAGATACGAGTATTATACAATGAATAATATTTTATTTTATTTTCTAATTTTCAACGCAGAAACGACGGTTTTTTATAAGTTTTTCTCGTGTGTGCATGTGTGAGTGTGTGTGTATGTGTGTGTGTGTGGCATCATAGCTTCAGTATTAAATCTATAAACCATACCTCATACAGGAAAATAAAAGCATTTACATATTTTATTTCTTCTCTTGAAATTGTATCTTTTTTTGATTATGTCGTCATTTCCTTAAAAGCATTTTTGTTTTCTACGAGAATTTACGCATATGAAGGAACCTTTAGATACGGATTCACTCATGCCTAAAACCTAAAGCCTAGCAAACAGAGATGTCACATTGTGAAAGCTTCCTAATTTGTTCCTAATGAAGCATGAAAATGCTTTCTGAAGCATCTGATAAGTCTCGTATTTTAACAATACATAATGGTTAGATACATACGTGATATGTTTGTATAAGAGCATAGCATAGCATTAAAACATAAGTGGCCTACTACGTTCTCACTGCTAAGACATAGGCCATAATCCACTAAGCTGGCTAAATGTGGATTGGCGGATGACACACATCTAGTATATTGTGGTCCTCAAACATGTCGATTTCCTCTTAATATTTTCTTTCACCGTAAAGTAAGTGCAAATCCACGCATCACATGAAAAATTGTCATTAGGGCCGGAATCGAACCAGGGGCCGTCTGTTTGAGAAGCAGACGTTTTTTCCACCGAATCACACTCGCTCATGTATGTACGACGTATTTTTCTAGGTAGCGGCCATCTTGGATATGAAAATAAGTCCGTGACTTATATTAAATACATTGTTTATTTATTTATACTTTATGAGAATGGATTTGTGACTGAACATGAAAATAACATTTTATTATTTTTTTAAGTATATAGTTTTTTTAGTTACGAAAGGTCAAAGTAAATAGTATCCATTCTAACTCTATTTTCTCAATTATTATTTACAACTATTCTGAAACTAGAAAGCTTCAACAGTCAAGTTATTAGATTTCTAAATTTTTGTAAATTTCTATTACTCACGTTAGTAAATTATTGAATACCATATTCAATATTACAGTGCAACTTTTACAAAGCAAGTCGAAGATCGAATATTACCTAAAACCTGAATAAAAGCGAATGGATAAAAAGAGAGTATCAAAATGATAATTTCCGGCGGCGCCGCCTCTAAGTGATTTTCAATATAAGTTTTGGTTTTCACCTTTGCTTTGATAACAATTCGGTTACTTGAATTTTCTTTTTTTGAACTGAAATTGCTAATTCATGCAATTATCCCAAAAAGACAAAAAAGATCAAGTATTAATTATCACTAAGCATTTATAATTACGAGAGATTTATAAAGCATGGTTGTAAATTTACCATGTTCAGGGCAAAACTGATTATTGCCCATTTAGAAACCTATGCATGCTGCCTATTGTTATTGTAAGATAAAAGATTTTCACCACACATTGAAGATTTATTTTTATCAAAATCACGTAACTTATAAAAAAACTCAATATTCACAGCGCCAAACTTTTTCAATCGACACGCATGAAAACTTTTTTAATTTCAGCTCGAAACTGGCACACACGCCACTTATTGCCAAATGCTATTCATTTATGATTCAACGTCACTCGTGTCACTTGCGTCTGACATGACGGCTTGTGAATGTTTAACAATTTTGTTGTAGGCCTGAATAATTAATAAATCATGTTCAAAAACTCGTATCAAAGTGGGCTACTGTCCATATTCTACAGCTGCGGCTCCCACCCGCTCGCTTTATGGGAAATGGAGGTCAATAACGGACACATCAAGCGGCTCACGGACAACGAAGTGAATTCCGTCGTCCTAGAGATTGTGAGCACCAACGTCGCCACCACGTACATCACATGCCCGCCCAACAATAAATACCTCGGCATCAAACTGCCGTTTCTCGTCATGATCGTGAAGAACCTCAAAAGGTATTTCTCATTCGAAATAATGATTCTCGATGATAAAAATATGCGGAGACGGTTCCGTATCTCGAACTTCCAATCGACGACTAAGATTAAGCCGTTCTGTACCACCATGCCTATCGGCCTGTCGGGCGGCTGGAATCAAATACAATTCAATCTATCTGATTTCACGAGACGGGCGTACGGCACACAGTTTATTGAGACGTTGCGAGTGCAAGTGCACGCGAACGTCCGATTACGGAGGATTTATTTCGCTGAGCGACTTTTCACTGAAGAGGAATTGCCTCAGGATTACAAACTTTATTTGCCTTTGGAGAAAAAAGGTAAGAGAGGAGCCAAAAAGGAGGAACCGGCAAAAGAAATGGCAGCTCCATTGCCCCCTCCGCTACTGGAAGCCGTGCCTGAGGGTCCACCGTCTGAAGCTGCACCAGAAGAAGGTAGAGGTGAACCTGAACCTAGAAAGAGCACAGCATCATCGAGAAAGAGCATGGTGTCTAGAAAGAACACTGTCGCAGAGACAAGGAAGAGTATAGCCGCTCCGTCCGAAAAAGGAGAAGAGGGTGCTGAAGAGGGAGGAGCAGTGGAGGAAGGCGATGGTGCTCCAGAAACACCAATAGAGGCACCTGAGGGCGAGACAGCGCCCGAAGGGGAGGCGCCAACAGATGGTGAGGTGACGCCAGCCAGTGAAGCACCACCGGAGAATGGTGAAGCTCCACCAGCAGTAGAAGGCGAATCCCCAGAAGAAGCGCCTGCAGAGGCTCCAGCGGAGGAACCACCAGCTGAGGCCACGGCCGAAGCTCCGGCCGACGCACCTCCCACCGAAGAAGCACCACCGGCCGAATGATCACTTGATATGAAAACCGTATATGATTTGTTACTATATTGTCTTTCAGTTATTATTCTCTTTTTAGTTACGGTTACGTATATTTTAGTGCTTGTTATTAAAGCTATTGGAATGATTCAAATCTCGTTTTCACTAAAAAACTACGAAATAGTACATGACATTTCTAAAATTGTTTTGCCAAATAAATAGTGTGACAGAATTTTGAGGATGGTTAAACGTAGTTTTTTTTTGTATTTTGCTTGAACTTTGGTAGAAAATATGTCGAATTGAGCGACACAGGGTCGAAGCAGGAGTATTAACCACGATTTAAGCTCGCCGATATATCGATTCACGACTGGTTTCACCCATTCAATATGCAAAAGCGGATCATAAAATGGCATGTCGTAGCGCGGTCCTTTAATAGTTGATACGTTGGTCTATGGTGCGAGATTCCGCCCATTATTCAGGGTGTGCTCCTGTCAAACGAACGGGTACATCCGGAAATTTATAGCTAGTTGATTCATTCGGCTTGTGTTTATTGCATTTGAGATTTGTATTATAATTGCGTTTAGAACAGTTTTCCCTGAGTACTACTATAATCGAACACACTAAGCTCTCAAGTGCTAAGAAATAAAATCTGTGCTTTGTCCCAGCTTCAAGCTGTCAAAAAGGATGGATACTTGCAAATTTATTAAAAAAAAACCTTAGTCTAGTGTTTGGTTAATTAGATCTTTGGTATTAATTGTTACCCAAAAGTATTTATTTTCTATCTTACTTTTTCTGCCTAGCCGGTTAAATGTGCCGCTGAACAAATTTGCATATTTACCTGAAACAAAAGAAAGATAAAATTAGAATTTATAAATACACAAACAGTATAGTTGCATATATATATAATCTGAAAGTCATCGATCGTTCCTTAAATATTTAATACAAATACCCTATAGCAAGCAAAATCCCAAAACCAAAGTCAAAGCACCAGTTATATCCTTGTAAAATCTTCACGATACATTTATTATCTTTAAATATGTAAACAAACTGAGCTCTGACCCTTTTTCGGATTACCAAGCATTCAATATAATGATTTTTTTTAAAGAACTACACAAACTATGATAAAAGGAAAGTCTCGGAAAGGCGCCTTTAATCATCTGCGTAGAATAAGGAAATTGAAATGGAGAGGGTTTTTGACCTTTATCTTCAAGTTCTTTTGAGGAGTTATCTCTAAAAATATACATTTAAGAGAAATGATTCATTTGAATACTCGCGTCTGTCGATTTTGGAAATCTTTCGAGTAAAAATCTTTCTTTAGAGGTTGTTAAAGTTGTAGTTGTAAAGAATTTAAGAATGTTCAATTCTAATTTCTTTTTATACTTATTACTAAAACGTGCAATATTATTATTTTGTGATTGATAGTAAAAATATTTTGCACGTTTTAGTATTGACAATGTTAAATGCAATGATATTTTTAATGAAATCTTCTATGAAGATTAAGTACGTAAGTAAATGAGAAAGTAAACTTTATAAGAAATATCTAAAATGCCTAACTTCATTTATCTTTTTAATGGAAACCCTTTATATAATCTATGCTTATTGATGTATTACACTTTACCTCTGAGACAAAACAATTTTCTATCCACGTGTTACTACGAGTACCATTCGGCTAGGGGCGACTAATTTTTTAAGTCGTAAAATTTACGACAAAGAGAACATAATCCGAAGTACGGTCCGAGAAGACGTGATGCGCCTTCTCAACTAACGTACCGTTGGAAAAAAACGTTAAATGGACGGTTCAGTTATTTCCTTTCATTACGAAGTTTATAAGCTGATATAAAAAGGCGTGAATGAGGAAACTATTTATTTAATGTTAAAATTTGTGTTTTGATTTGTAGAGCTATACTTTTGGTCAGTTTATATGTATGTTTATGCGTACATTTTTTGTATTTCCTCATTCGATCATTATTATTATTATTTGAATGTACAATGCTAAAACTTCTCAAATTCTATAATTTTATCTACTTAATCTATATTATGTAACTCTTTTATGCTTCAAAAACAAATATACCATGTCAACCTAGCAGTCCAGAACGTACTGTACGTACTATTATTTTTAAGCTTTAAAATGATATAAAAACACAGTGCGCATTTAACCAAAAGACGCATTTGTGCTGAATATGCAGTCAGTACTTCACACTTACACAAATTACTCTGACACTTGCGGATGCAGATTCAATTACATAGGGACGCTTCCTTCAGCAAAATCCAGCACTTGGTTGGCAATAAATCTATAGAACTAAGCATGAACGTAAATTTTACTAAGTCTCGAATTTATTGATCAAAGTTAACTTTTGAAATAGTCAGTAATATAAAAATAAGTGATAAAACTTTTTTGATAATTATTTGACATTGCAATCACTTTTTTTTTATGTTCTCTCAAGATTATTTTCAGTAAGTATTCTGTATTCTTTCTTAGAATCAAACAGATAGAAAAATAAAAATACGAGAAGATAAGAATGTATCAATTGAGTGGTACTTATTTTTCTGTAACAGCCGATGAAGCTAATCCTGTTATAATCTGTGTTCAATCAATAAAAAAACATCTTTAGTTACAAAATGTTTAAGGTATAATCAGCATAGCTTGTGGTTTTCTATGGACAAGGCATGAATGCTTAATAAACAAACGAGTTAGTTCTAATAATCAGAACTAGATGTCGAGTGAGAAGACATGCATTCTGGCATATCTTTATTCCTGAGATCTAAAAGACGAAGTAGATGTTACAGAGCGTTATGATTTTTGCATTTTAGTTATGCCAATTTTAGCAACATTACACCATGTTTTTCCTCATGGATAAAAGATACAAGAGACTTTTTTCAGTTACTAGTGGTCTGTCCGGTGATATAATATCTGTAATTGTGGAATGTCTTAGTGATAGAAAACAGACGCTAGAGTTTTATTACGTGTAATTGGTCTCACTGTATCGTAGACGACATTCATTGTTGCACTGAAACGGAACAGAAGAGCTTAGACGATGTTTAAGACGATGGTTCTTTTGTTTTATATGTTCTAGCTCTATCACAAACAAACTTGCTTATATCTGCTTATCCCGAATGAAAAACTATGTATGTTTCTATAATCTGTAACGCCATATCTAATCTGTAATACATTATCTACAAATTTTTGATTAAGTCATGAGGTTTTAAAGTACCTCAAGACCTAATCAAAATAAGTGTACCTTATATCTTGCAAACACAAATTCTAGGTACATGGTTCAGACTGAATCTTTATGTTATTTTTGAAAAATCGTATGTAAATAAAACATTATTTAAATATGATTCTATAGCTCACGCGTATAAAACCACTTAGGAACATGCAAAATAAAAGTGCCAGAGCCTGTTAGTTTGGTTTAAAAATACATTTACTGATATAATGTCGCATTTACAATTTGAATAAGATCGTAGAAACAAAAAACTTCGAAACAAAAAACGTCACTGACTAACAACACCCTTTTTGCTCGTTGTTAGCAAAAGACTAGCGATGCGCGACTGCGAATAATCTTACCAGTCGAATTATCTACAACTACTAATTTACACGTTCGACTAGAATATTAGTAATATACCAATGTTAATAATCGAATGATGACTACTAATTATTTACTTATGGCGTTTTGACTCGATTGTTAGCGAATCTTGTCAATGTCACTTGCTAGTTTCAAATGAATGAAATATGAATGAATCGTTGGAGTGGAGTCGGCTCAAGCAGTAACTAATGTAGTATTCATTCAATCCGGTTTATTTTGAGTGGGTATCATGTTAGTTACTAATTTTCGGAGATCATTCGAATGAGTCGAATGATTTATAAAGTCGAATAATTCGACTGGAATCATTCACAGTCGCGCATCGCTACAAAAGACATTACCAAAAAAAAACTCGTGTTAAGCCCGTGCGAATTGGAGTGAATCTGTACTTCTGTACTACTGATACCGTCACCATATATCATGTTTAAACGTGGACACGGTATTTATCTTCACCGAACATGAGGCTATCCCACAGGCAATTTGAAGTTATTGGCGACCAATATTTTTAAAGGACATATCCTGCAGTGACCAGATAAGGAACACATTTTTTATTTACTAACTTTTTACGATGTTTGTAGTTTATTGTGAAGACAGTGATGAGAATTGGGCATTGCAAACATTTTCAAATGTTTTTATGTAATCTACAGCATTCAGAATTAGCACTTGAATTATAGTAGAATATTTTTTATTTATCATAAGAGTAGACAGAGTTTGTCATTGAATAATTAATGTAATTAAAATTTTTTATTTTATTTTTCGTACATCATTTAGAGTACTAACAAGTACAAGTTACTAACAGGAAGATTTTTTTCTCTTATAATTTTTAAGTAATGAGATACGCCGAACTTAATTTTTTTTTCCAAATATTTATAAAAAATGTGTTAAAACAAACAAATTTCAATATATAATAACATAGTCGCAACGTAACCCAAAACAACATGTCAAATTCAATTATCCAAACAACCACCAAAATCACACCAATTACGTCCATACAACGTGTTATCTAAATGAAAATTAAAATTTGTCTCATTAATATTGTCCAGATCATTAGTAGCACGTGAGTGGACCGCTATACAGGGTGTTTATTAAGCGATACAATCTCCGGTAAGGCATGAATATTCAACGCGGGGTCCTCACAACGCTATATGGCAGGTGTGGTGCTATGTGGGTTTTTAATGTAAAACAATTTGGAACACGCCTTGGTTACACATATGTGGACATAAGTTTGATGAAAATATTTGTAATAATATGATGAATTTGGTATTAATGGTTGGATGTATTGTATTTTCTTCTTTAATTTCATTTGCGAAGAAAATTTTTTTTGTATTTTATGATTAAAAGTTTGAGATATAGTAATAAAACTTCAGTTATAAATTATTTATAACTGAAGTTTTATTACAATATCTCAAATCTTTAATCATAAAATACAAAAAGAGTTTTTCTTAAGCTAAAGACTGTAAAAATCTGTCTACTTTAGTTAAAAATACCATAATATAAAACTTACAAATGGATATCGGTCCTTTTAATATTATTTATCAATGAGCTCAAGGAAATGAGCTAAAAAAAAATATTTAAAATTTTGTTTTCAATTTGTCGGAAATGCTTTCTACTTAGAAGAAAATTCTAGCAATCCAAACATAGAAGCAAAACTACTCAGTGAAGTAACAAAATAACGTACAATTTGTAGTCATGTGCTACGGAAGCTACGCTGCTACGACGCTACGTGACTACGAGGCGTAGACAGTGCTACGAGATTGCTTCACCTTGTACAAGTATGATGAAGTGGAATGAAAGATGGTGTACTATTTTGTGTCCCATGTACAAGTTTTAGTATGTATTTGGGCTGTGAGAAAAATGTTGAAGTATTTGTCACAGCTTGCCATGAATATTCTGTAGCGATAAAATGTAGGATCAAAATATTTATGAGATTTTCTTTATCTCTCGGAAAACTTTGAGACTACAAATGTCAAATAGTTATGATTTCACGTGTCATCTTACGCACAGAAGCAACAGAAGCGCTAAAATGTCCCTTTTAGAAAACAAACTGAATGGCGTTCTATGAATTTGATCTGATGGTTGGTACCACATTTCGTTACCATAATTCGTTATAAGAATTTGAAGTAACTACTCTTGTTTGTCAATGTAAAATTCTGACTCACACTTAATTTATTATGTGGGTTGGACGACACGATAAATTGTAGGTCCCGGCTGTTAGTCTTAGTACAAGCAGTCGTTAAGCCAAGTCAGAGGCATTCGGGCGGCTTGCAAAACTCTCGACACCAGAGCTTGGCCACTTAGCTCATACGAAGAAGAAGAAGAAGAATTATGTGAAAATAATTTGCTCGTCATAAGAACTGGACATTTGCGATTTGCAGTCTGAGGTACGGACCTCTACACCAAGTAATCAATAAAATCTCAAGTCAAAGTTTTAAATAGCCAACGTTAAAGAATAAATATAAATATCAAGACTCATTTCACACACGGCTGATTAACTACATACTAAACCATTCCTAGTTCGTGTTATCAAAGCTAACTCAACTGATATACTACATATACATACATACATATATTTTTTATATAGATACATATTTAACACCCAGACCCACAGCCAGCTAATTTAGTTAAGCACAATGATGTTGGCCGTGCCGGTAATCGAACCCGGAACCTACTGATTGGCAGTCCGGCATGGTAACCATTACGCCAACGAGGTCGTCGAATAACAGCGAAACATGGTTAGTAAAACAAACATACACTCATGTCAGTCCACTTGTTTGCAAATAAATAGCCATTAGTAACAAGCGAGTAAACACAGTCCTCGAGTCGCGTTGACAGTTTAATTTTGCAAATGAATTGTTACGTCACAGGCGATCGGTCAACGGGGTTAATGACCCGATGACGTTTAGCCAAATTATGTTTGAGGGGCGAGTGTCAAAGCTTTTTTACGAACCGGAGGGGTATGATGTATGTGCCCTTTTTGTTCTGCGGCCAAAAGAGGGAATACAGTTCTCTATTTGTTTTTTTTTTACTAATCTAGATTAAGTAATGGTTATTATGTTTGTTTTTTACTCATTTGTGTTAATTTATTTATGTAGAAATTCTTCTATTAGGATTTTCGGGTTCCTCGCTTTGCAAAAATGTGTATGTTTTTCTCTTTGTCCATCTGTCAGTTTACCCTGGGTTCTGTACTTAGAAGTAATAATTTTTATTAGATAAAATGATTACTTAAAAATATATTTTGGTGTTAAAAAATAATAATTTGGCTTTAAAAAGGTAGTATCCCCACTTCACGAATTTCTACATGCGATGCGATGATTTGATAGGGACTAAACCATCAAAGTCAAAGACTGCTGTCATTGGAAGGACAGTAAGGATGCTTTTTTTAAATCATTGATAAGTTTGCTTTAAGACAACAGTGAAACAAAACACCTATAGTAATAATGTTGCCTGTTAAATTACTTCCATCAAACAATAGAAAGGTTGAACACGTGTGTGCCCTTTGAAAACGATACGTTTGTGAATTTTAAAGTGTTTGATCATGTTTCAAAATGAAGCTAAAGTTTAATTAAACTGAAAATATATAAAGAAATTTAAGCTGTACAAGTGTAAGTTAAGTCGTCAAAATAATAACCATATATACAACAGATACAATTATTACAAATATAATGTAATTAAATTTCCAAATCTTAACTAAAAACGACACTATTACAAAATTAAAAAAACAACTTTCAAATAATATACTAAATCTAAGTCGGTCGGTCTCTCATGCAGGCGGCATTACCTCGCTGGATAGCAAAACTTAAGCATTTCGTTTAGCGTTGATAAATTTAAGTTTTGTAGTTTAATAAATAAACTGATATAAATTTTCTAAACACTTAGTTCTGAAACAAATGAAACTATAATTGTTTCCATAGAACATAAGCCATCATCATTATCATTAATCTAAACCAAAAATCCCTTCATTAACCTCATTATAGTCAGACCACGTTAAGCTGAAGTCATTTGTAAACAAAATCAAAATAAATCTGACAATACCCGCGTCGCGTGGGTGATAACATTAGTGCGGCTAGTTTCCGTAAAAACTGCTATAAATCAGAAGGGTAGCAGCCCTAACTAATTACGGTTTAATTCTGAAGTTGCTTTCGTAAATGGAAAGGCAGTTGCTAGGGTTGGTACTAATGTTTCAGTGGAGTTTTAAAACGTATACTTTCATCGATTTCTAATAACTTGTAAAAATTTTAAATAAATAAATATGTATTAGTACACATTTCACACTCGGCTGGTTAGCCCTAACTTAAGTTGTGTTGGCAACCATAATACAAACTAAAAATGGTTAAACATAAATATAGTGGAATATGATGAAAGTAGATATACATACATAAGTACTTTATACCGATACATACATATTTAACACTTATACCGACAGCCAATAAATAGTTAATTAGTTCATCACAAAGATGTTGGCCGTGCCTGAATCGAACCCGGGACCCTCTGGAAACCTTTTTAACCTTTTTTTTTTGTTGTTGGTTGCTGAACCAGCAGAGTGTGAAATGTGTACTAATATTTATTTATTTCTTATTTAAAAAAAAACAGAAAACCTTTTTCACTGTTGTTGGTTGCTACGTACAACACACTGTTGTACAATACAGTACAACCACACTGGCCTAAAAGTTAGTTGATAAATTCCAACATGTGTGTCGCAAGGGGTAACCATTGGAACTGCCGTCGATTCGTTTTTCATACAAATTGGGTTAACTTTTGCACCGTAACAACTTTGGGCTTTTGAGGTCATAAATAACTCGAAACAAAGGTTGGAACGTTCCGATTGAAATAGGTTGATTTTGTTTTAGTGAATTTTCTTGTTTTGAATTGAAAGGGGCAGGTGAAATCGCACTATTTACTTATTTATAGAAAGTGGACTATAAGTGTATATTGATATTATTAATTTTATTTATATTTTATATAATTATAACCTAGCTGCCCCAGCAAATGCTGTTTTACCTTAAGTACAATTAAGGGTGAGCAACCATTATCACTCAGGGGTATAGATAATTCTCAGACCGACTGAATACGCATATAAAATTTGGTAAAAATTGGTCAAGCCGTTTTGGAAGATTAGAAGTCAGATTTTCCTTCTTGACGCTATAACTCCAAAATGCACAAATTGATTTACACGGTTTTGCATTCTTTGGATAGGTCTCGGCCTCCGTGTGGTTTGTAGCTAACAAAATTCGGAGAAAATTGGATTAGCAAACAAAAAATCGACCTACACGCGGGCAGAGCCGCGGGCAACAGCTAGTGCTTTTATAAAATTTACACTTACTGAGATGTGTTTTGTTAATAATTTACATTAAAACAAAACTCATCTCAAAAATATATTTTCAAGTATTTGTTATGACGGGTACACACGTTACAAAAAAAAAACGCTACAATTGGCCGATTGTGCAAACTTCACAATAGTTCGTAGTTCTCACACACGGATAAACTGTACTATTTTAATCTAAATGTGCGTACACGTACGAGTAGATTTATTGTTGCAGTTTGAACTGTACCGTTCCATCCTAACAACGTACGTTGCGTGCGTTACGGCCTACGTTAACGTTTAAATAACTGAATAAACTTGAACTATTTTAGGACACTATTTTAATCACAGAGGTAAATTTAGTAATTAGTCTTCTTCTTCTTTACCTTATCCCACTCCATGTGAGGTCGGTACAGTATGTACGCTTTTTCCATACCTCTCTGTCATTCGTCTTCCCTGTATTCACTTCCCTCTTGGTCATATCGTCATTCACACAATCCATCCATACTTCCTTAGGCCCCCCTTTCCTATCAGTCCGTCCACACAAATTTAATAATTAGTAAGAGCTTATACTTAGTCAGGTCATAAGTTCTGTCACACAATAAAAACTTTTGAATTTAGAATGATGGCCACAAGAAAAAATTATTGAATTCAAATTCCAAATTTTTCATGAAAATTAAAATTTATACTTTTTAGAATTTTCCTCATTTTTAAATATGGAATGGACACTTAAGGAAGACCGTGTCGGGGTTATTGCATTGCATCGTTGCGGTTACGCGCCAATTCAGATTTTCGACTTACTGAAAAATTTGAATATAACCAAAATATTCGTTTATTGTACCATAAATCGATATAATGAAGACTCTAGTATAGATGACAGATCAAGAAGTGGTCGACCTCGGTCTGTTAGGACTCCAGCAGTGATAAAAGCTGTGAAGGCGCGAATTCAAGAAAATCCCATACGTAAGCAGAAACTGTTCGCCCTTCAGATGGGGCTAAGCAGGACCACGTTGAAAAGGGTGTTAAATGAAGACTTAGGGCTTAGGGCATATCGAATAAAAACAGGATATCGTTTGGACGCTCGTTTAATGGACCGAAGAAGCGAGCAACCGTATTCCGCGTGTCCTACGAGGTCATTTTCCATTCTCGATCATGGTTTGGCTGGGAGTCACTTACTGGGACTTAACTGAGGTACATTTTTGTGAGAAAGGCGTAAAAACGAATGCAGTTGTGTATCAAAATACAGTCCTCAAGAACCTTTTGGAACCTGTTTCTCATACCATGTTTAATAACAGGCTCTGGGTATTCCAACAAGATTTTGCGCCAGCCCATAGAGCGAAAAGCACACAAGACTGGCTGGCGGCGCGTGAAATCGACTTCATCCGACACGATGACTGGCCCTCCTCCAGTCCAGATTTGAGTCCGTTAGATTACAAGATATGGCAACACTTGGAGAAAAAAGCCTGCTCAAAGCCTCCTCCTGATTTGGAGTCACTCAAGGCATCTTTGGTTAAGGCAGCCGCCGATATTGACATGGATCATATAACCGCCAAAAATATCGTATTTAGTGCATGTAATACTACGCATTTTTAGTGCTCCCTGGCTAACAAACATTTGGTTCCACCTGGAACCAACATCAATTTTAAAACACTGTTACGAAACACCAAACGGTGTGTTCCGGCAGCCTCCATGAGAGCCAGTTATTCCAGATTAGGCATACTCCACCTTAGACTAGAGTGTCGCTAATTCGTGGTTACGCAACCTGCTACTAAATAAAAGCCAAGCAGCTAAAATTGGCACTAGCAACATTGTTGCCCCCATTGCCCCAATGATCAACGTAATTAAAAACATGGACGAAATAGAGAGACGTCAATCATGGGATTCGAGTTTGAAAACTATAATTGAAAAAGTTAACATTTTATACATAAATAGCGACCAGAAAACGACTTTATTAAACCAATTAAAAGTTCGTAACATTAAATGAATCAACGCACAACAAATTTCGCTGAAAATTCACGAAGCAAAGGGTAAGGTTTGCACGAAAACGGATTATGACTCATCAAGTTACTTTAGATTCATATACGCGTGAAAAGTTTAAACAACGCGCGTTTGATTTTCTGATTTCGTATGTTTATACTAATGAGGTTAATAAGGGTGTTACTATTGGATTGCATATTCTAAACAACAAATAAAAAACGTTATGCATAATTTTTTGAATATGTGTGTGGTGGAAATGAGATAAGCCAAGAGGCCTTCGGGTGGCTTGAAAACTCGCGACACCGGAGCTTGGCCACTTGGCTCATACGAAGAAGAAGCGATGAAGTAAACGCGATGGCTATTAAGGTAAGTTAAATAAATAAAGGTAGGTTAAATATAACAATATTAATAAATCTCCATAACAAAATATGTAGATGCTAGTTTAACAATTTAATTAGCAACAATTTGTATATTTATTGTCTGTAGCTGTCTACTAGATTATTGGTACTTTACGTAAAACCATTAAAGGGCAACTTTTCTTCATCTAGATAAACAATGTTTATTCTACGACAATAGAAATAGGAGAAAATAAAAATCACTTCACGATACAAAAAGTTAGTCGACGCGCGGAAAATGTTTATTTTCTTTTTCTCGAGTCTTAGAACAGAAGTAGTTTGTCTGGGTGTAGTAAACCCGATCTTAAAACTTTAGCTAAATAACAAAAACCCTGTCTAATATTTGTTTGAATCAACAGCATATTTTTCATTAATATCTAAAATACACACCGATCTATTTGTTAAACAAAGGTTTTGCCTGCCACTTTATAACAAATTATGTTATTTTTAATACTACGGTTTAGCGACCGCTATCAATTTTATATCATATTTTTTCTCATCTGGTTTATGAAAACATGAATACACATAACGCGAATAGGCCTTAGATTACACGTATTATTGCTTCTAGTGTAGGCCGGAACGGCATAAAAAATTCATTACAGCCCAACGCGTTGCCATTTCAATATGAATCTTATTACAAGAGGGGGTAAGTGGCAAATCGCTAAATAGGAACATCCAACTCATTTTCCGCCGACATTGAATATTCTGCCATGTTTGAAGGAAAAACAAAGTGTTAAATTGTGTGGGGAGTCGCCTTTGAGTCGCGGGTTGATGTGGGAGTTTGATTTTTATATCTAGCAGGTTAAGCTTTATTTCTGCGTGAAAATGTTAGTTGTTTGATGGGCATAGAGGGGTGCAGGGGGTGACCGCTTCCTGTAACAGGAGACACGTTGAGAGGATATGGGTCAAGTGAAAGGCTACAAAAGTGTGAGGATTGCGAGTCGAGACGTACTCTCGTATGTTGACTGCACTCGCGCGGAATTAAACTTGATTTGCATACTGGACTGGTGCAGTCGTGTTGTGTTTGAGATTGGATTTGTCAAGATAAGAAAGCTATTTATTTCTTTACAAAAGCTTGCGACTATTTTTATGCTAGTCGGATGAGTGTGGACTGTCAGCAATTTGTACATTTGTTGTTTTTTTTAGTCTTTGTAGCTAGGTTGTCAAAAGACATTCAGGACGTAACTATACCAGTTAGTGACACTGCCTAGCTAGCACTGGAAAGTTAGAGCTAATTGGCAGGATTGAACCCACGACCTTCAGAACGACACGCGGCCGCAGGCCGACTGAGCTGGCGTCGTTTCAAAACTATCATTATAAAGTGTACCTAACTTTGTTGAAATGTAAAATTTCTTTTTTTACACCTTTACTCAGACATTTTTATATGTACGTATACAAACAATACGAAGCTATCTATTCTACTTATAAAGAACATTTTCTTTAATGTCGACACGTCTTACTTACTCTTCCCAGTAGCGCCTGTAGCTGGGCTAATTAAGGTGATCTGATTCGATCACCAAGGTTTAGCAACGGTCGATGCGCGACTTTGGATGGGCGACCATACACAATATAGTCTTTTAAAAATTAATTTAATTAATTTAAATTGAATGTTGGCCGTGCCGGGAATCAATCCCGGAACATTATGCTTAGCAGTCGAGCATGGTAACCATTACGCCAACGAGGTCGAGGCCTCAGTAAAACTTTCGACTCAAGAGTTCGGCCACTAAGCTCATACGAAATAGAAGAAGACTTCTCCCATTTTTTTTTAACTATGTAGAATTGCATATATTAACTTAACAACTGTTAATATTCTTTATTGTGCAATCTCTCTTTTTCTCGTCCTTTTTAACTCTTTTCCATTCAAAGGTTGCCTGGAAGAGATCGCTGTTAACGATAAGGCCGCCGTTTGTGGCATACAATTGTGTTGTTACTTTTTATTTTGACTTGTACCTTAATTTGCCCAATAAAGAGTTTATTTATATATATAGACTTTATCTATCTATCTAACTGTTCAAAAACGAAACCAAAAAACGTGAAACCTCTCCACGACCTTGGTACAGTAACACTCCCCTAAATCAAGAGAGCTCATACTAATTCGCCTCATAAATCACTCGTAGTGATTATGATTAATCTCTCGCAAACAACACTTGGTTGGTATTCCGAGGTAGCCTCAAAAATAGACGCGACTCGCGCAAGCCGAGTTTTTCGTACGTGCTCGCGAATAGTCAGAACAACTGAAATAAGTATGTCAACTTGACACGTAAGAGCAAGTCAGTGTTACAGACAAATTTACTTGGAGACTGTTACTCGTAGCTGTGTTTTGTTTTAGTTAAATCTTATCTGTCAAATGTAAGACATTAGATTTATAGTAAAGTTAGTGTAATCATTTGTGTTGTCTTGTTTAGAGGATAAGATTTTAGGGTAACTGGAGAAGGTTGCTCCGATACAGGCCAACCGCCTAGTGAGCAACCACTAGATATACTTTAGGTTAAGTACAATAAGTTTTTTGGTCAATAAATATTCTTCATTTTCAATATATATAAATCTCTTGTCACAATGTTTGTCCTCAATGGACTCCTAAACCACTTAACCGATTATAATAAAATTCGCACACCATGTGCAGTTCGATCCAACTTGAGAGATAGGATAGTTTAAATCTCAAATTATAGTCGCAATTTTAATTTATCGCTAATTATTGTCTGTTATTACTTAATAATAATAATGTTTATTTATGCAAAAGAAAATGTAACAATTTTTATACAAAATTTATGTTATAAATTAAATAAAAGTCTTATTTTAGTGTTAGTTTTTGCTAAATTTTGCATGTTTGGAGGCTCTAGCTTTCTCAGTTTTTGACAGTCACAATTATCTGTTAACTCCAAATGATTCTAACAGATGTCGATACTTTTCGACTGGGTTGAGTAAGTAATTAATAGATGGCGCTGTACCCCTAAGTGAGGCAAAACAACGTTTGCCGGGTCAGCTAGTACTTTCTTATTTTTCGTATGAGTCAAGTCAAGAGATGCATATTCAAGTAATCTTCGAATGGATGCATTCGAAGATTACTTGAATAGCCCAGCTGGTGTCAAGTGTTCTAGCCGCTTGAAGATCTCTGTCTTGGCTTAACGACTGCTTGTACTAATACTAACAGCCGGAACCTACAAATCGTGTACCAGCTATTACAAGCTCACGGTAGAGCTCGGATGAAAATTACACTTTTTAATTCACAGTCATTTGCATGGTCACCCATCCAACGACTGTCCGTGTTTACTGTTGCTTAACCTCGATGATCGTATCAGACCACCTCAGCCGAGCTATTAACTCAGATCATTGTGAACTAATTGTAAAACAGATCAGAGTTTAATTTTGATGGTTTTATTTACTTCTAGTAAAATGAGATTTCTTTACACACTATTTTTTTTACACAATATACTACTACTAAGTCAATGAAATTTAAAGAAATAAAAAAAAACTTGTTACTAAAAATAATAATAAACGTTTATTACTCGTAACTAAACGTGGGAACGCAATCTTACTTATTTACTTGTACTTACCTCTGACCCAGCAGCTACAATTTCACGAACAAAATCCAACGAAATCATAATAATTTCTTATTATTTGAAATAGCTATGAGAACACGCCATAAGCTCAGTTTATTGCATGCATTTTGGCGGATTCAAACCAGAATTAACCCACGGCAGAGTTAAGCCACGGACAAATCTAAATTCTGAACCGCTATCAAAGTTGTGTATTTTATAAGTGTTTGGTGCTGAAATAGACAAATACTTTATGGTAATTACAGTTTTATCATAATCAAACAATTGACGACCTCGTTGGCGTAATGGTGACCATGCCGGACTGCTGACCAGAAGGTCCAGGGTTCAATTCCAGGTACAGCCAACATCTTTGCGATAACCTATATTTTTTGGTCTGGGTGTTAAATATGTATCGATATAGAATTTACGTATGTATTATGTAGTATATCAGTTGCATTAGCAACCATGATACCGTGAGTGAAATGTGTCCTAATGTTTTTTTATTTATTTTATTTTTATAAGTAACTTTATTTCGGGATAAATAAGTTATGCTCAATTGAGACTCCAAAGTGTTTTTATTTTCCAGCGGCCGGAACCTTCAATGTGTGTGTCATCCGACTTACGGTAGCGCCTAGATGAAAACTCGAGTTTTAAAAAACCACAGTCCTTTTGTACTCCCTTTCCAATTTTATATCACTGTCCTATCTCTGGTTGCTCAGAAGAGATCGCTTTTAGCGATAAGGCCGCCATTTTTGGCACTTTTCATAAGTTTCTTTTGCATATAATTTAATGTATTTAGTGGGAAATAAATAGTTTATCTATCTATCATTTGCATGTTCACCTATCTAAAGGCTGTCCGCATCGACCGTTGCTTAACCCTGATGATCGCGTCAGATCACTTTATTTAGCCGAGCTTAAAGCACTACATTCTGTATTTATGTTTATGCTCTATAAATTGATTTTGAAATGAGAACCCGTAAATTTGGCATTCGAACTTGGTAAATAATAATCGTTCTATATTCGAAGGGCTCCGTTTTCGCGCAATTAAACGGCGCGCTTTCCCTTCACTTCCGGGCGGGTACTTCCGGCGGAGTCCCTCCCGTGATGACTGGCAATACTCGATTTATTGCCAGTAATCATTAGTGAACAAAAATCTGTACTGAGTAGAAATGTCATTCAGATCTTATACATTTATTTATGTACTTCTCTAAGAATGTAACTGAAAAAAAAAACAATTTTTTACGAAAGTTTATACAAAGCTTTAGATCCACATATATTGTGCGGGCCATTAAACTGTGGAACTCTTTGCTGGAATACCTGTTCTCTCTGAACTATAACCTCACTGTCTTCAAGGCGAGAGTGAATCGGTTTCTTCTAGACAAGCGCGCTCCACCCTAGATCGCAACATCACTTAACATCAGGTGAGTTGCGATCAAGCGTTTGCCTATCTATAATAATAGATAAAAAAGGACCTTTATAGTTAACGAATTCATATCTTAATATGTACTCGTATATTCCTCTAAGAATAGGAAAAAAAAATACATGTAAATAATTCCTAAATAATTAAAACTAGACGAAATTAGACCCTATTTTTTTAGTTTTAAGAACCTCAGATGTATTTTTTTTATTTTTATGTTAATTTCTAATTTGTATCCAAAAACAATGCAAGACTAAAAATTACCAAAAGTCATGCGTATGCACCTCGTCACCCAAACTCGTAAATTCAATCTCGCCATTCGCATTTTCCGAAAACAAAAACTTTTTGTTTTAAACTCCTTGGTAAATTCAAGCGTTCCAAGCGGAATTGTATTGTTTCCCAACACTTGAGAAACCGGAAAACGATAATGAGGGCGCACTTTTTACCTCTACCCTCACCCCGGAATGAAATGAGGTCGGATTACACTGTGTATTGTGCACTCGCCCTTAAATAAACTCTAGAAATTATATCGCGGCTTTAATTTTATTTAATGGAGTCACAGTTTGCCATATAAGTCATAGTTTTCATTAAGATCTTAGAGATAGGTACATATATTAGATATATATATACTTTCATACGTTTACAAACATTTCTTATATTCTAAGTAGTTAAGTCCTAATGTCGAGATTTTTCAAGCCGTCCAAGGGTCTCTGGATAGGTTTTACGACTGTTTGTAATAAGAATACCACTAAAATAATAATAATATATAATAAACAAACTATGTATTTATAAATATTTTAGAATTTTATATATAATTGTGTGTTTTATTGATGAATTGTATAAATAATAATATTTTACAGGACTTAAGAATATTTACAAAGCTTAAAAAAAAATAATAATAATAATAACAAAATAAAAATTAAGACACCCGCCCAAACGTGCCCATCAGGCTTGCCGCATTGCCTCTTTGTATTGCAAGGGAAATAGCAAATAATAAAAATTTAGAATTTATAATAAATAACTTTTATAAAAAAAATTACATGATGAATTACAGCCTTAATGTGAAAACGACTTTTTAAGTGTCAGTTTTATGCATGGTCACCCATCCAAGCACTTTCCGTTTGATTACCTTATGACTAATCTGATGATTTTTTACTTATTCTACATATGTTAATTTTAGGATTTTTACTTAAAATAACATGGGTATGGGCATTTAATCCATAACGGTATAGCTAGTTGCGTGTGAAAGTTATCCAACATTGATGCATACATAGTACATTTTAATATTTTTTGCATTATAATAATTTTACTATTTATTTTAATAATTTTTATTTTAAATAATAAATATCATAATGTTTTTTTTTGGAATTAACAAAATATGTGTTATACTCGTTTGAACAAGTACTTTTACACGCACATGTCTATCATTTAAAAGAAATTGGACTTGAAAACAATAATGTATTGACTTAAATGTAAAGTATATACAGTAATACCCCGGACTTACGCGATAGGTGGGACCGAGCGCTATCCGCGTAAGTCGAATTCGCGTAAGTCGGGGTACAATTTTGCAAATACATACCTATAAAGTCAAACAAAGTATGTTTAATTGGGACCGGAGACTATAATTTAGGAAATAAATTTTAATTTAATTCTAGATAATATGACAAACTATATTAATAAAATGTATAAACACAATCTGAAGTGCGCGGCTTTCAAACAAAAAACGTTAAAATAGACGAGAAAATTAAATCGCGTAACTCCGAATTCGCGTAAGTCGAGGTAGCGTAAGTCGGGGTATTACTGTATTGCGTTTTTGACGCGAATTTTATTGCGGCAATACATTATTAAACGTGAGATGAGCCGCCCCGAACAGATAGGTACGAGGATATCAGCTAAATATAAACATTGCAAAAACTTCCGATCCCCAGCGACGTCCCATACAATTCAAAAAAGGGATCCAGGAGCAGACGCGTTTTATGTTCACATTAAACATTTATAGGAAGCCCTGAGAGCGAAAAATTGAATATCAAATCAGCAGGATGAATTTTTAGGCCAAATTTAATGAAGTCGCTGCTTGCTTGTACTTGCTTGGCTGCTGAATTCAGTATTTCTAGGGTTTCCTACACAAATTGTACCTTATCACTATGAAAAAAAGCGAGTGTGGCCAAAAGCGAGTGTGGCTTGGTGGTAATAAATGCTAATAACCGTCTGCTTTTCAATCAGACGGCCTCTGGTTCGATCCCGGCCCTACACCAATGACTTGTTTTTCAAATTATGTGTGGATTCGCACTCGATTTACGGTGAAGGAAAACATCGCGAGGAAACCGGCACGTTTGAGGACCACAATATCCGAAGACGTGTGTCATCCGCCAACCCGCACTTGGCTAGCGTGGTGGATTATGGCCTATATCTCTCTCTCCTCGTGAGAGAAGGCCCCGAGTCCCAGCAATGGGAACGTATAGTGGGCTGCTTATGCTTATGCTTATGCTACTATGAAAAAACTTCGCTGTCCCTCTGTCTGTCTGTCTATCCGTCTGTCAGTAGGATGAATCTCATCAACCACCAATCAAACATATTCTTTATTTGAACAGCTAAAATATAATTACAATTTGTAGCAAATGTTATGCAATATACTTATAGTTTTACATAAACCTTGATAGTAGAGATTTGAAATTTTGACAGATGTAATTTTTATGATGTACATATTATTTTCACAGACGGTAGTCCCTTTATGCACAAAACCGACTGGCACTTGGCCAATTATTTGTAGCTTCTATCTCCAATGCGTGAAGGAAATATGAAGCCAATACTATAGTTAAGCGACGCGCGACGGTCGGTCGAAGATTGAAATTCGAGAAAAGTGGTACATCTTCTTATATATAAAATTTCCGTGTCACAGTGTTTGTTACCGTACTCCTCCGAAACGGCTTGACCTATGTTTTCCAAATTTTATATGCGTATTCAGTAGGTCTGAGAATCGGCTACTGTATATTTAGTTTTTTTTTTTTTTTTTTTAATTATTAAGGCAAAACAACGTTTGCCGGGTTAGCTAGTATTTACATATGAATGCCGTGGAAGATCACATGACACGTTAAATTGTAGGTCCTGGTTGTTAATCTTAGCTCAAGTAGTCACTAGGCCAAATAAATAATTGGTTTGAAAACTCTCGACAACGGAGCTTGGTTACTCAGCCCAAACGAAATTATAACTCTCACAAAACAAAAATTGATCAAAGAATATGAAATCTTTTGTAAAATATATAAACGCGTATAAAATGTAAAACTCATTAGAGAACCTTAAATGTTAAGACGTCGAAGCCACCGTCAAGTGTCGAGCTTTAATTGTCTGTGTTTGTTAAGGCTTTACTCAGGTAGAGCGACCAATACAATTAATTTATACCAATTGTATCATTTATGAATCATCTTCCTTGCCTTATCCCACGAGGTGGGGTCGGCACTGCAAATTTTCCTCTTCCATTCTCCTCTATCAGCTGTCGTCTCTACACTCACCCCTTTCACTCTCATGTCCTCATTCACACACACACTTTTAATTGTATCATTTATGAAGATTTCTCATTAATTGTATTGATAATGTTTATGTACCACCGTAACTTATATGAAAAATACTCCTTGGGAGTAATTCTACCTATCAAAATGAATAACATTTTTTGTGACGTCATTTTCGAAGTCATACAAAAATATGGATTTTCCCATGTAACCCGATCGGCAACATTTTATAGAAAGTTCAATATTTTTTGTGAAACTTGAATTTGGCCATCACAGAACTAGTTAAATATAAGAACTATCTTACGGTGCTACTTGTGCGTGTATCCGCAATTAAGGGTAGCCTATGACACATAGTCAATTGTTTTATACCAGAACCTGCCATTGAAAAATATTTTTTATCAAAATACTTTTTGTTAAATGTACGTTGTTGTAAACAACCGTATTTTTAACCGACTCCAAAAAGGAGGAGGATATAATATATTCGACTGTATGTATTTTTTTATAAAATGTTAATCGATTTCTCAGCTATTTGTGAACCGAATCTCAAAATTATTTTTTAAACCTCGCATATGTTTGTTATATGTTTTCTGCTCGCTGACATACCAAAAGCTACACAAAAAAATGAGTTTTATTGTATTTGCAATTGTATTTGCATTGTCAATATGTAATATTTTCATAATTGTAAATGTTTGTCCGAGACAGTCACTCCACGTGACTGTGTCCGTTAATTAGTGTAGCTAGAGCGGCGGCGATGTCGCGAAAGATGTCTCGAGTATCGCTCGAGTGTATACTTGCGCTACATTTACTGAGAACACTCTAGATTGTTACAGCTGATACATACTTATTGGAAGAGACGAGATTTATGTGTGACTTCTGAGTAAATAATTTTATATGTATCGACCTCGTTGGCGTAATGGTTACCATGCCGGACTGCCAATCCAAAAGGTTCGATTTCTGGCACGGCCATCTTTGTGCGTAACTAAATTTGTTGGCTATCAGTCTTGGTGTTAAATATGTTGCTATATAAAATATGTATATGTAGTATATCAGTTGTGTTAGAAACCATAATACGAACTAGAAATGATTCAGTATGGGGTTCACCAGCCGTGTGCGAAATGTGTCCTAATATTATTGTTATTATATTTTTTATATTATATACTTGTCCTGGTGACTTTGTTGATTGAACGAATATAAATTTGATTTAGTTGTCAGTATCACTTTTTTCAAGACAGTAATAACTTAGATATCCACTTTATTTTGAATTATCTGACATGGTAAACGTTGTTTTACAACTGGTCTTTATTTTTAGCTAGGTAAAGTATCTTGGTTGGATGGTGAACATGGTGCTGATGATACCCTGGCGTGTCCGTCCAACATCTCGATTCTGAATATCGAAGAGGGAAGGGGAATAGGATAGTGAAGTTTCTCAACAACTGTAAATTCATTTTAAAAATCGGTCTAATAGTTGATATTTTTATTCGTTAAACATGATGTTAAAAAATCTTCCTTTTTATTATGTTATTGAAGTGTATGGGGCTTACTAATTTTCAACAGCCTAAGGGCAGTTAGTCGGGTGACTTTTTATCTGTTTTTCTCTCATTAAAATTCAGAATAATAATGAAAAATTAATCACCGCAACGCAATACAAAAGTAATCACAACAACATCAATAACAAAAACTTCAGTAAACAAACAAAACAAACTCGCCATTGCTACCGCGGCTATAGAGACGCCAAATTATTAAAATACTTTTTAAACCCAGATTTAATAGAAGCATCCGAACTAAGTTTTATCTCCGTAATCCTGGCCACAAGGCAAGTTTCACAAGTAAACGAGTTAACTTAAACGATTTCCTTGCGACTGAAAAAAGGCAAAAACCAAGGAAAAGTGGGAAAGAACTCAGAAGTAATGGCATTTCCTTGAGGAGCGCCATCTATCCTCCGCTGAGTGAAACGGCGGCGGCACGCCTTGATTTGTTGTGCTCTTGTTGACACAGATCTGCTGGTTACTGCCCAAATATGTTAATGTTGACCTTAAGAACACATTAACATTAACATTATCTGGAACTATCATTCAATAGCTAAGTGAGTAGCCATAAAAACAGTCATAAATAATCCGGGATTATCCGTTCTATTTTTTTACACCGTCCTATCCGCATTATATTTGACCTTGCGGTAAATTTTATGCCATAGTTACAACTATACGTATTTATGTGTGTACCTACAAACACTGCTTTCATACAAGATGTTCAATTCTGTCAAACCATTCTTCTATCAATAAAGGTATACCAAAACAAAACATGTATATTTTGTACACCGATTTCCTAAACGAATGTTACACAAGAAATTAATATTAATAAATTTCCTCTCTCCAATTAAATTAAACACAAAAAACGCGCAGGAATGGCGGATGAAATATTTCGCAATTATTTTATGGCTAAATACGGGAGAGACTTAATTAAGTAAATTAATGAAGTGAAAACATTCAAGAGATCATTTTAATTTGAATCCTTAACTATTTCTAAGCAACTGTGAGAAGGTAACCTGCCCATTATTGTTTTGAACAGCCTTGTACTAGATGTGATTGTTATTTTATTATTCTATATATTGATAAAAAATGCCTTTTCCCAGAAGCATGCACGGTGGTAGGGCATTTTCTAGTGCTGTCCTGGGTAGTAACCACCCTCAAATTGAAAAATCTGTCGCCAAGAACCTAACAGTGCTAATAGTTCCGGCGGCCTCCTGGAGAGACAATTATTTCCAGACTAGGCATGCTCCATCTTAGACCAGAATGTCGCTAATGTGGTTACGCGCCCTACTGGTCAAAAGTTTAGCTGAAAAAAGTGGAATTAAATTGGCTGGGAATTATGGTGATGATTCATCTGATGAATCAATGTAAATAGGTATAATGAAATGGTATTTCGGTTAACTCATTTGTTTGTAGTCTCATTAAACGACCCAGAAACTAAATATATTGATATAATTTGTTATCAACTCAAGTGAAACAGCCAATTTTCCTACAGAAAAAAATAAATCAAGTAGGTCAAGGATATCCTGTATCGTAACATTCGTAAACGTGCTGGTTATCGTGGCAAAAACATGAAATTTCTCGCATTACTTTTGAAGGGTTAAAAGGCCATAAATATGAGCGTATCTCGCGATCTCGCCGTAATCATGCCGTTTATCTTGTACCGCTACATTAACTACGGGATCTCCTAACGTCTTGAAATATTCCCTTCGCTGATATTAAGATTCATTAAACTTGCTTTTAGTTAGAGATAGCCGCGGGACGGTAACTTCTGCCGGGTGAAACGGACTTGTTTGGAATTGCACTGCAGTTGCGAACTAAATGTTAGTCTCTGATATAGCTCGCAAATTAATTTTTGACCTGGCTTGAATACTTTGTGGAATAAATATTGACTTTGTGATCGCTTAGGTAATAATTATTAAACGGTTCTCTGTGCTGCAGGTAGATTTTGCGTTATGTCTGTTTGGAGCAAATCGATATTTTCATTTGCATAGCCTAGAGCTGTGTTTACATTACATGCTACGTAGTACTAGAATACATGATGTATGCACTATAAAGCCGACTCCAATCATAACATCATTCCGAGAATGATATGCAATCCAAAACAGGGTATCAATCAAAACACATTTTCGTTTTCCATTCATCCGCAGATCGATTGCAAGCACACGCCGAATTTGGCACAGCTGTATGGAAACGAAAGCTATAAAAAGAGCTACCAAATTGCCACTGAATATAAATCACTAGATCGTCATGCTATCACATCCCGATTTATTCGAAAACGCACACCAGTATTTTTATGAATTCTGTTACGGCGTAATTTTGGGAAGTGCGTTGAAATTATTTTGAGATAAATGTTAGATGTTGTATCATACAACTCTCATCTTGTGTTTTGAACTTTTTAGTTTAAAGGTGGCACAAGTTGAAGCTGAATGACAAACAAACCAACTCAAGAAAACTGAGAACCTAGTCGAGATGCCATCACTTCAGGTCTCGCTACAATTCGATATCGTCAAATGACGTGAAATGTATGGAAGGGACGTAAGCTATCGAAAAGCCCTGTCGACAGTCTACGTCACCGTCCCATTTGTTTCACGTCATATGACAATACCGAATTTGTTTCACGTCATATGACAATACCGATGCGATATCTGAAGTAATGAAAACTGCTCTAAGCCCTTTGACGACATACTCGGACGATTCCACGTGGTTAAGTGTGTCTTGTATATTTATCAAAAGATTTAACATAGAGAATTCTACATTGCATTGAATTGCATTCGGCGTGCTGTCATCGTTATTGTAATTAGTGAATGGTTTCCTTCATAAGGCGTTATACGAGTAATAAATACTGCCCAATACATTTATCAAGTCATGAGAGTAGGATTTCAGAGGTTTTTTCACTAGAGGTATACTCATCACTTAGTCGTTTCGTTGCTTCACTGAATCACGATTCAGTCTTGATAAGACTACGATTTTGCTGCAAAACATACCTGAAACAAAGAAATATACACTAAAATCAACATTTATATTATTTTATCTAACTATAACTTTTGTAAATAATTTAAATTAAGAATTAATTGTATTACATTTAGAATTTTATCTTTAACAAGTGTCTTATGACGTGTTTAAAGAAAATGTAAAGATAATCAGCGCTGGAGTACTTAGTGCTCTCAGCATTATGCTGAATTTGCTCATTTAGTGCACACACTATTAGTTATAATTATCTACTCACATCATTTATTGTAAGTTTTTTTTTGTTTTGCGCACAATAAATGTATTTTATTTCTTTCTTTCTATGTAGGCATTTAATAAACCCACAACAACTACAATTCAGAGCGAGGATGATTGTCCAGTACTATACTTCATTTTTCACACAATCACAGATAACTAAAAAATAAATAAACAAAACACCAACCACCGCAGTTAGCACTGCTTTTAACAATTGTTATCTAGGCTATTCTTTCACAACAATAGGCAAAGAGATAACAGTTCGTGGCACGAATAAGCACAGAAAGTACAGACAGCAACAATAACGACTTTTTGTTTTACTAGGTTAGCGCTTGACCACAATTCACCTGTAAGTGATATTGAGTATAAAACATTATAGTAAAAAACGGCAAAATTTAGAATAAGATAAAACTAATAAGAGCATCTTTACAGTGCTGGGTGATGTGTTTATGTATTTTATTTAAATAAAAGGAGTGACCAAGATTGTTAACGGAACGGATGGTTAGAAGAACAGAAAAGTGTGTGCATTTACCGTGGAATGGGATTTCATCACCAAACCTTGCTGTTAAAAAAATCACACACGGCTGGTTAGCCCCAAACTAAAACTTTTATTGTTTGTATTATGGTTGCTAACACAACTGATATACTACTTTCAACATACATAAATACTTTATATCGTTACATATTTAACACCTAGACCGAAACAAATATAATTCAAACCACAGAAAATATATCAAAATTAAAACAATACTCCAAATCAAGACAACGTTTAACCTGACTATGTAAAAAAGTATTATGTTTTATAAAGCTCACAACTGCTCATATTTGCAAAGATAACAGTTGATGGTTGGAATGAGTTTAGCAAGTACTAGTACAGACGGCAACAAAAGCGAGCGGCGGGAAAGTTAATCGCATTCATTAGGCGTGCCTGCATTCAGAGCGGTTGGTGGATGTACAATGCTGGATATGACTTCATATCCGTTTCTTTTTTTGTTTTCTTTTTGATAGGTTTGCGTTTGACTACATCTTGTTTTGTATGCTAAGCTATGCTATAACCTACGATGTGGCACGCTAACCTAGAAGATACTATACTAACTTATTGACTCAGGCGTTACTTTGCGGAAATCCATTGTAAATAGAAGACAAAATTAAATATTTAGTGTACTTCCGCTGTGATTCGAAATCCAAATTAAGACAAATAAAGGAAAAATTTACTAAGATTAATTAAGATTGCCGTTACTTATCACAATTCGGAAATTCTTAACTCTACACGTGTTTCGCCTAACCACAAGGCATCATCAGGAGATAAAGATACTATACTTTTGAAGACTCCCGGATGATAAATATTAGGAAACAGAGGATTCCAAAGCTAAAAGAAGCTTTGGATTTTACACACGTGTACAGTTTTTTTTTTTTTTTTTCACACACGGCTGGTTAGCCCCATACTGAACCATTTCTAGCTCGTATTATGGTTGCTAACACAACTGATATACTACATATACATACATATTATATATAAATACATATTTAACACCCAGACCCACAGCCAACAAACTTAGTTAAGCACAAAGATGTTGACCGGGCCGGGAATCGAACCCGGAACCTTCTGATTAGCAGACCGGCATGGTAACCTTTACGCCAACGAGGTCGTCTGAGATGCTGGTTTAATTTTTTTATTTAATTATGTACATGTTATTTCTACAAACAAATGTCCTATTTAAAAACCTTTCACCATTTAATTATATTTTTCCTACCAATCTCCTTGATTTGATTTAGTTTTCAATATGGCATTAACAAATAGAATACGCTTAGCGTAAGCTTTACAACTACATATTATATTTGATTAAATCTTTCTTATACTATGTGTAGTACAGTTATAGAAACACCTAAACTCTAAATTAAACACAAATTGCTACAAACGGAACCAAACAGGTGGCACCAAAGCCAATATGGTTTGATTAAACGCAAAATCAAACTAAAATCCGACGTGAATTCTTGAACTGCGACCTGATTTCGTCACCCAACCCGATATGAGTGCCATTTATTTGGTATCCATTCAACCTTTCTCAGGCCACATCCAGTGTTAAATGCTTAACAGAAACTTATTTGTCCGTACAAACATGTTTGTTCCCGCAAATGCCTTTGATATAATCTTACCTGCAAAGTTGGTAGACTGTTTATGGCGCATCCAGAAGTTTGGAGAGTTCTAATTCGGTGTACGTTACGCGTTCTGATGATGGCAGTAAGAACGTTTTGTGGAGATCTGTTTTTGTTGGTCTATTTTGATGGCGTAGTCATATTTAAGGTTTGTTGATTGTTATAATATTTGGATGGTTGGTTAATTTGTTATAACATTTTGCTTAACATAAATCTTTGTGTTCGTTATAATTATTATTACCTAATTAGGAATGTGGATTAAAATAAATTAGTGAATTAGTCATCTTCAAGCTTCGCTGGTTTAAAGTGAATTCATGAAAAAATTATCGTGTGCCAAATCGAAGATAGATAGGTCAAACCCGTAGGTATCGTGTTTAAGACACTGGCAACTGAAAATAGTAACTTTTTTTCCACAAATCACAAAGCTCGGCGGCGTGACAGTAGTCTTAAATCTTATTTATTCTGACAAACAGACTCACTGATAGACAGACAAACAACAAGAGAGAGTAAGATCTAGTCTCAGAATACAGAAAGAACCAAAGCCGCGTTCATCTGTAATTGCGAACTACAAGCTGTGTCCAAAAAACAATACAATGCCCCCCGCCCGCGTCACTTCCCACCCGCGTAATATTCTAGCTCAGGCATTATGTGCCCGTTTTTAGGGTAAAATTTGGGAGTCCAGGAGGTGAGATAATAATAGAATAAAAATTGTCCTTACCTAATTATGTACCTACCTAATTATTACAAGAAATTGATAGATTTATTGAATAAAAGACGCTTTAGAAAAAAATACATTTAATTTCCTCTTTGCTGAGTAAGCTTTTTATAATATTGTCTCTTAGAATTTGAACTTATCAACAAAAATTTAAATATAGATAAATGGTGAAATCTTATGTCTAATGGTGAAATCTCGGTATTTTTCATAGATATTAACATAGGAACTATTTAATAGGACTATTTGGTTATGTTCACACGGGCTGCACTGATGTTTTATACTTTCTTTTTTCAAGTCGGTTAATTTTTATTAAATTAATTATTAATATTCTACAATGAACGACAACCCTCAATAGGTAATAAAAAGAAAGGTAAATCAAAACTCTTATACTGGCGACACTAACAAGATGGATGCCTCATTATCTATGACAATTGAAAACTGAGAAATTTATTCATTAATTAAATAAGTTGATACCTAAATACGATACTTACACGTAAAATGTGATCCATTCCTGTTTCTTTTTTAGACCCGCTGCATTTTTACAGGTAGGAACAACACAAGACGGCATAATTTAGTGAAAACACACCATACGACGGTTCCGACGGTCACAGAGTGACTGATCGGTCGCGCGTCAAACTACTCTATTTAAGAGTAGTTTCAGTAGCCTCAGTATTAGGCGCGCTCACGGTTTCTGGTTCTTTCTGTATTCTGAGGATCTAGTGTACTTATAGAAAACAACCGATAGTATCAGATATTCAAGTTATATAGCAAACTACCACTGCACTAGTGTTTGATATGATTAAAATAGATTCGCTGAATCATAATGGTGAAACCTTGTTTGACTTATATCGGATAGAAGGTCACGCAAGCCCTCAGCTTTTACAATAGAATCCCCAAAATCAGACTCATTGTAAACGATGACTTATAAGATCATATTTGTTCCATACTTTATAATTCAACAGCTATGGTGTACGTATAACTGAAGACAGCTCGGCAGACAGTCGGGCGTGTGACCACCTCACGAACGGAAGGTCGTGGATTCGACCTTCAGCAATGAACTCGAGCTTTAGATGAAGGAATAATAAGCATTTGCTTAGTAATGAGGTGCTGGCTTATTTAGTAACCACTCTCAACCCTAAAGTTAAAAAATCTGCTACCAAACGTTTAACAGTATGTTCCGGAAGCCTCCTTGAGAGCCAGTTATTCCAGACTAGCCATGCTAGCACAGTAGGCTGCAGTATCGCTAAGTCGCGTAGTTTACGTGTCTTGCTCGTAAGATGCCTAGGAAAGAGTAAAAAAATATTCATAAAGCAAGTTTCTTAGATATCTAAAGGACACCATCTATTAATATTAATAATTACGTAATCGATTATATTTTATAAAAAAAATTACTGCTTAGGCACTAAATTTTGCTATGACTAATTTTATTGCTATTTGTTAAAAAAAACTTTCACATACAGATTTTAGCGTATATTTTTGTTAATTTTTAATCATCAGTCTTTACAAATGTATTCTACGCGTGTTAAAAGTTTCTATAAAACCTATACATGCCCATCTATCTCTCTCTCTCTGAAACAAATGTCAGACAAAGACAGCAATAGCTGTTATACGGATGATACATTCTAGAACAGTCCGTTTCCCCCACTCAACGCGCAATTACTTGCACATGGATGTTTTCAAGACAAACTGCCTTTGCACTTTGAATTAGAGCCGATAAATCTTCCAGAAAGCGTATTGCCGTTTGTTATTTTGCTGACCCTACTATCTATATTTACGAGCTGTGAGAGTAAGTGGCGAGGTTTGAGAAGCTATAACTAGATGGCGTTACTTGTTACTAAGCATTTTTACACGAAACCCACTATATATCCACATTAGTATTGGATATTTTAAGGATTAATTATCTATATGAAACATTTACAATAACAAAGTATAATTTATAAAATTGATTTAGCAAATCAATTTTATAAATAGAAGAAAATAGTAGAATATTCGTTAAAGGCAAATCAAAACTAAAAAGAACCTTCTGTACGTTCTTTGAAATGATTAGATACTTTATTTTCTGGCCTTTCCTTATTTTTTCACCAAAACAAGACAAATCCTCAAAGAAATCTCTAATATCTTCTTCATTATCTTTCGTTGAAAAATAGCTGGTATCCGCCCCTATAAGAGGTTACTACAAAACATTAGTCATGATGTTTTTGGTCTCAGCATTCGACGTGGACAATATCAAAGTTCTACGCAATAATGAAACCATGATGGTAAAAATTGGAGTAGCCTCTCAGGTGGGGTGATTCACGCGGCTATCTCTGATCTTAATAAATTACGAAGATGCAACGAAAGTGGAAAATTTCGGCCGACGTGACAGTCTCTTAGACTTGGTAAGATTTGACGTATCTTCGTAGGGGATCTGTGGCTTCAAACCTTAATCTCGACTTCACATAAACATGAGTACTTGTTCAGATTTGTTTTTTTTGTTAGAAAAATTTGCGAATCTTCAAAAAACTCGAACTAAGTTTTTTTTAAATATAAGTTCAATCTAGGTGCGCTTCTTAATCCGGGATAAAGAGTAGCCTATATTTTAATACAGGGTCTTACCCATCTCCGTGCCAAATTTAATGGAATTCGGTCCAGCCGTTTGAACGTAAAGAAGTAACAATCACACACGCTTAGTCACATACACATTTTTTTACTCATAATGACCTGATGGTAAACGATAATGCGATCTAAGGTGGAGCGCGCTTGCCCAGAAGAAACCGGTTCACTCTTGCCTTGAAAACCGCTAGATTATAGTTATCAAGGAGCAGGGAATTTGGCAAAGAATTCCACACCTTGGCGGTACGCACAATAAAGGTGGACGCAAATCGCTTAGTACGCGACTAAAACACAAATTTACGCATTTATAATATGAGTAGGATTAAGTTTGGGATACAATGATTAGGTATTAGATGCTATGTACATACAAAGATACAATTAAACTATTAGGAAGTAACTAACCTTTATACAATGGAAATATATATAACTAAACGACATGCTACATTTAGTAAGTAATAGATAACCTAAGCAAAATCTCCACTTCCTGTGAATATACTAACAGCCCTAAACACGTCTATGTTCATCTAATTAAAGTTCAATTTACCAAACAAATACCAAACATCAGCCGAACAAGCAATTAACAATCTAATATCATAGTTAGTAAAGTCCTAATCGCCTCATCAATGGACATTATCTAGACATGATAGCAACACATATTTCACTCTCCCTTATGGTCCGTTGACATTAGTCCAGCGATCCAGCTGAATATCAATCACTTAATATTGCTATGAAAAAACGAAAAACCGGCCGGGTAACGAATAGTGGAAAAGTAATCCTTGGATGTCTTTTCCAATCTTAAGTTTAGCAATTTATTCGCAGTTCAAAGATAAAAATATGAATGATAAGCACGATATAGAAGAATCTTCCGCTTCTTTGTATGAGGTAAGCGGCTAAGCTCTGGTGTCGAGAGTTTTCAAACGACCCAAAGTTCTCTGACTTAAGGGCTGCTCAAAATGCTACTTTTAAAACTACTACTGTCTTGTGCTTGGTCACCCATTCTAACACCGTCCGCATCGACCGCTGCTTAGCTTCGATGTTCGCGTCAGATCACCGCTAGCTGTGCCACAGGCGCTATTATTCAAGTATAGCTTTAACGTTTAAAAATATGTGCATGATTTAGATTTAAGGAAGAGTCAGTGGCTATAGTATAAAGAGCTACTAGAATAAAGTGAACGAGGCATTACAGTGTTGCCAAGCGAAACAATGGCAGCAATAATAATTACACACAGATATGAAATAGGTTATCCATTGTATGAAAATGGCGAAAATGGTAACCGATAACTTGTTCTGTAATTGGATTACAAGAAAAGGTTTTGTGTGTTTTGTGTATTGTTGGGGAGGTATGTAGTTTAGGGAAACGATATAAATTGTCCATTGTTAGAGTAAAGTGATGGTTTGGGGGGTAAGAATTTGTGAAGGGCTTTCGCGACTTAATTTTTTTATTTGATTGGTTTGGTTTCTGTTGACGTCGGACCTCTCCGTTCTCTGAAAATAGTAGCATCATAAAATGTATCAGTTGTTTAGGATACACTAGTCAGGAATCTTATAGCCGAGTGCGCTCAACCTTAGAACACAGTAAGTTGCTTAAAATTAAGGTTTGTCTGTATTGACGTCAGGTTTGCCTTTCTGTCAAGTTCTCTGAAAACTACAATATATCGGCTTTGTAGAAAGGTTTGAAAGTAGGTGTGTATATCTATGTACATGTATGTATGTGTGTGGCATCATAGCTTTCGAACAGATTAACCACTTTTGATTTGTTGTTTTTGAGGTGTGGTAGTCGGGAGAATCCTTGTCTATGTAAAATCGGCCTCTATATAACATATTATTCTTTAATTGACTTACTATGGAAATCAAAGTGAATGACAAGTGGAAGACATAACCTATAATCAATTTAAAGTCCAAAATGGTGCCACCACAAAATTTTGTCCGGATGATGTTCTAAATTTATAATTCATTTTACAAAATTAGCTATTAGCTTTTCATTTAGTCATATTAAAAATAATATATAGCAAACCAAAGATAGATTTCATATTAATTTAATTCATGATTTCGAATACTACATTTGCCACTTAAATATTCACAAGCACCCTCAAAAGGGTAAGACATTTGTTATATTGTTACAAGATGCCTTTACGAACAATGTCCATCGCATTTCAGAACAAGAACGGTCTTACTTGAGTTAGTTTGGCTTTTCATATACAACGATGACAGTACCATAGATTTAGATCTCCCAATATTATGCAGTTAAGCAATATTATTAAGGTGTTTTAGAAGAAAACTAAATAAACATGTGTTTCTGTGATTATTTGAGATACCTACATTAAGAAAAAAAAAAAACAAAAAATGTTCAACGTTAGAGATGTTGTATTATATGTACCTATATATTGGTACTATACAAACTCAGAAAAAAGTTAACCTACGCAAATTTCTGATGTAATTTTAACTTCATCTCATGAAAGAAATTTGCCCGTAAGAAACGACGGAACTGTATTCTTAACTAACCCCCTCCGGTACTCTTGACTACAGCACCAGTTGCAAAGTACATTGCAAACTTGCACAATACCACATTAACAACTCAAACGGTCCATTCCCGTACCCAAAATACTGGCTTGGCCGCCACAAATACAGTATTCTACGGATGTACGTATTTGTTTTCGAATCACGTCCGGTAGGGGCGCGGAGCGGCAAACAGAGGGACGAAGGGGGCGCGGTAACGGGCGAAAAATTGCGTACCGCCCTACCTTACTGAATTAGTACTGGCAGTGTAAATGAGAGCAAAGAGACTAGAGAATTCGCCGAGATTGCAACTAGCAGTTTCTTGCCAGATAATAGAAGGTGAGAGGTAAACGTTGAGTGGTATGGCTAATTGGATTGCGCCGTTAGCGTGAGGTAATTCGGTAAATATAGTGTTGTGATGGAATGTAATCGTGTTGCAGGTTATTTGATTGCTGATTAAAAACGGTAGGGTTAACAAAGGTATTGTTGATTTTTGTCACGATCGTTATATGGGCTTGTCTGTTTCATGTAAGGTACAAGTAGGTACCTACGTATAGACAGTGGTTAAGCATTGAACTTCGGGAGTTAAAAAAGTCTCTAATATGAGTCTATAAATACTTATCTAGTATCAACAGAAGTCTCAATTATAGAATATATATAGCCATTTGTTTTAAAAAAAGAAACATTTAACATACCTATACAACATAAATTAATTTTTAACCAACGAATTTTCGTTAGCAATTACCGCAACAATTATGATAATTTACTTATTGTCACATGTATGACTAAATAAATTTAAATAGTGTGCATCTTTAAAAATTACGACCCACAATTATGCCATTTTCATCTCAAAGCAACACATTAGAGTTTTAACCAAGCGCCGAAAAACAGCACTCCAACCCAGCAAGTTTAAAATTCTGAAAATTCTCCACTCTTATCTTAATTACAAAGCAGTACTGTACCCGTGCTTAGTACGTGAAAAACACAAAGGTAGCATAGTCGAAATACTAAAGTTACCCTTAAAGAACCACTGAGGGGCTGGTAACATAACAATGAGACCGCCATGTTTGATTTGTGAAGAACAAAGGGGTAGGACAAGCCAGGAACAATGGACCCGAGCCCCAGCCGAGATTTTTGATGCCTTATGGATTGAAGAAGGAAGTTTGCCTACTAAGCCAAAGCTATTATAGTTGAGACTAAAAAGAGAGCTAAAAATATTGATTTATTAGATGAGTGAGCGATCGTGGTGTCTCTACATTTAATGGCCAAATTATATTTCATTTACATATTTTTTTTCTTCGTATGAGCTAAGTGGCCAAACTCTAGTGTCAAGAGTTTTCAAGCCTGTAGGTCTCAGACTTGGCCTAACGACTACTTCTACTAAGACTAACAGCTGGCATCTACAATTTCACGTCTCTGATGATGTCAAAATCTAGCTATAATTACTAAAAATGTCCTGCCCGCATATTACGGACAGATTTTTCTCAGAATACAGTTAAGTATTAAAGCGCTATTGTACCTAGTTCTACCGCGCCGTACATATTTGAGCAAAGCGCCTTACGCGTGGCAGTGGATTTATCATGAAATAAATTCATGTTAACAATTAACAATATTGAAATTATAAGCTCTAACGAATCAAGATAATGTTAACTACGAAAAAGTAAGATTTGTTGTAATATCTTTATGGCTTTCAGAAGCACAATACTTATTTGTATTGTAACACCATAATATGTACAGTTTAACAATAAATGTATCTGAATCTGAATTTAAAAATTTTAAAAACGCCTATTTTAAAAAAAATAAAACTGTCGAGCGAATTTTACGTTATCGTGTTTTGCAGATCTAACTATTCTCAGCACTGAATTAAAGCTAATTAAACTGAAAAAACAGTAGCACTGTCATTTACGCAATATTTTATAGGACTTTCCAAAATATGACTTACTCATATTGCACCGATAGCGCTGTAAGAAACAATCATAAACATTTAATAAGACCATTTTATTTGAGACAGCTATATCTGTAAATCCATCTGAAATTACAATGCCAGAATATACTACTATTCAAAATCACTGGATCTCAGTTCCACCAGGGCATAGAATTTAATCCATCCGGACGGGCGATCCGTGTAATTGTGTTCTCTGGGGGCATAGCATGGACACATTGGGAGATTCAAATGGTAAAATTAAAAAAAAAAACACAGTTGGTACATATTATTTAGTTTATCATTCTTCCTATCGAACCTAGTGGCCAAGCTCTGGTGTTGAGAGTTTTCAAGCCGCCCGAAGGCCTCTGGCTTAGATTAACGAATGCTTTTACTGAGACTAACAGCCGGAATCTACAATTTATTATGTCATCCAAAGCATGGTAGCGCCCAGATGAACTGCCACTTAAAAACCGACAGTCTTGTGAATGGTCACCCATCCAAACACCGTTCGCATCGACCGTTGCTTAGCTTCGATGATCGTGTCAGATCACCTTAGCTAGCTGAGCTACAGACGTTTCTTTTATACAGACGCTACGTTCATCATCATCATCAGCCGATGCTCTTCCGCAACAAGACATGGGCAGAGGCCTTTGTCCAGCAGTGGAAGAGCATAGGCCTTGGAGCCGAAGGCACGCCACTTGGCCTTATCCTGTGCTTCTCTTCACCATTGCCACACAGATTGGTTCAATAAAGCGTAATGATTAAATCAATGAATGGTAAGTTAACTCAAATTCAAATTTGTTTATAACAGAAAACTATTACAAATTAAAACAAAAGAAATATTATACAAATGAGCATTAATTATGATATGATATGGCGACCAGCACTTACACTGAGAACTATTCTCATGAATTTACATTATTTAATTTCAGTAATAAAAATAGAATTTATAATAGAATAGGTACTACAATTTTTATAGCCATCATTATCGAGCATGAAATCTCCAAATTTAATAAAAAAAATCTTTTATCGAAATTAAACGTGCCTTTTGTTTTAGAATTTATTTAAATATGCATGGTTTAATTTTTCACGAAATTGCACTCAAGTCGTTTCATTCGAAGACGATGGTATTTGATGGTCTTTTTCTATTTGATTAATTAATTTGAAACTGCAATCTTATCAATTGTGGCTGTGCTTAGCCCCTCGGTACTGTGTGCGTTCACCCTTAGCAGATCCGGTTTAATGACCGGCGGCCCTTATGTTCTTATTGCTGGACTGTGTGATGATACTGTTTGATATATTGGGAATCAGTCCGTTAGAGCATCGCCCACAAAATGTTGCTAAATATGTAATTATGGCTCATTTAAAAAGTATATTGGTAAATCTTCAGATAAGGTACCTGAGGAAATATGGATCGCTAAGACACAGGCTCACGCCTAGGTTGGGGTCCATGGAGTAAACTCAGCGGCCTTACTCAAAACTAATCAGCTATATAAAATGAAATGTAAATTATACAATAAGACCGAAGTGGTATATGCCATAGGACGATTAATTGTATGGTAATTATAGTATGTAGTACGTAAGCCCTGTTATATGTCCATAAATAAACAATTTTAGATTTTGATTTGATTTGATTTTGAAATCAGTGACGTAAAGGGATTACGACGATCTCGTTGGCGTAATGGTTACCATGCCGCACTGCCAATCAGAAGGTTCCGGGTTCGATTCCCGGCACGGCCAACATCTTTGTGCTGAAAAAAGTTTGTTGGCCGTCGGTCTGGATGTTAAAGATGTATCTATATAATATAAAATATGTATGTATGAATATGTAGTATATCAGTTGTGTTAGCAACCATAATACGACCTAAAAATGGTTCAGTATGGGTTTAACCAGCCGTGTGTTTAAAAAAAAAAGCTTAGCTGACCCCAGCTAAACATTTAACCGGGTGTTATTACGCATTTATAAAATGGTAATTCCACTGATATTCTTCGTAAAATTTTGTGAATTTTATTAATTTTTAGACATATTGAAATAGGTATAATAATCTATGTATATGAAAAAATATAACATACTTAAAACTGTAATAAGTTAAGAATATTGACAAACTGTTATGTTACAAGAACTCTCTTCATAAATACATTAACAGCAACCAAACAAAGACATTAAAATTACCATTGGAAATTAAATACGAGTAAGTACAAAAAAGGATTAAACTATTTCTATCAAGACTGGTAAGGCATTTCCACTGTCACAGACTGGGAAACATGAATTCGTTTAGCATGTCTCCAACCAGTAATCTAACAGGTACACTGGCGGACGTACCATCAGATTTATTAGTCTGTGGTCTTACAGTTTAGGCTCTACGACATTGGGTGGCAATGTATCTTGTTTTCCTAAGACAGTAACATGTTTGTTTGTCATTCAAAGTTTGAAATGAAAATGTATGGGTGTTGTGTCATAGTTGAATTAATTCGTTTACTCTAAATTGTGTTAAATAATTTACGTTTTATATAATTTAATGTAAGAAAGACGAAATTAAAATAAAACACTAATAAAATGAGCTCCACGGAGTCGATTGCAATAATTATCAGAAAAATTAGATATGACCTACTTTTTCTTACGTTAATTGACGGTTTCGGTTGCCTTTATGTAATTTTTAATCAAACCAGCTTTTAAGTTTAAACGTTTCTATTCAATGCTTGTACATTAAAAATACAAACTCTTGCTTTTATAGTTTAAGTGTGATAATTGGATTTTTATTATTTGTTAATAATCTTACAAAATTTCATCTTTATCAAATTAGTGTGTGTGTGAGGTTTTGTGTTTGGTTTGGTCAAATTTAATTATACTAAAATGTTCATTTGTACAAAGATTATTTAGATATAAATATTTTGAATATTATGGAGATGTATGGAAATGGTAGTGCAAGGAAGAAGAGCAAGAGGCCGCCCGAAAAAGACATGGATGGAGTGTGTTAATGAGGACATGAGAGAGAAAGGATTGAGTGTGGAGATGACGTCTGATAGAGGAGAGTGGAAGAAGAAGATTTGCTGTGCCGACCCCACTTAAGTGGGATAAGGTTAAGAAAAAGAAGAAGAAGAAGATTATAATGTCTTGCCAGAAACATGGTTACTCAGTTGGCAGCAGGGTTGCGTGCGGTGGGAGTCACAGGCTGGCACAAGCACGACTGACAGCTTTACATACCCGAAATTATTCATGGCCAACCCTGCCGCGAATTGGTACATGCACCCAAGTAGCTACATGTATACTGGCAACCCTACGTAACTGCAGTTACACGTCGTATGTTGAGAATGTAGGTCGGGTGATAAAGTTTGGTAGCTAAAGTGCTCTAAGGTATTTCGTTGCCAAGGAAACGCGACTTATGTATATGTCTTAATGAAAAACGATGTGGCAGACGTAAGAAGTAAAAATTTAAAAGACTTAAAATACTTTTGTAATATTATTTTATTTTAATGTTTCCAAAAGGCAGCACTTGACTTTACAAGTAATATTATTTAATTTTGATTAGTGTCATAGTAGCTATGTATGTAAAACCAAAAAGGCGGGAAATCGCATCCGCCTTGCGAATGCATTGCGCCTTCTTTTGTTTTTTCTCTCAGTTCAATCATTGATTTATTTGCATGGAAGACCATTAGAGCCAAATGTAAAATATATAAATTTGAGCCATAAACATAAAATATGTAAATCACAATTAGAAAATGTTTCGTACAGACTTGTAAAATTAGTTTAAGCTATTTTGTGTTATTAATTTAATTCTAAAAATAACATTTCTTTGTCAAAGCAAAAACACAAAATGAAAGATATATCTAATTTTAAAATGACAGTGTACAAAATGTAAAAATATCAAAGTCTAAAATAGCATGAAAGATAATTAGTGAGTATTGGGTATCTTATCTCGATAAAGTAAATTACGTTCGCGCTTAATTATCTATTATGGATCTATTGCATACCAATTGACACGAGTAATGAATTTGATAGTAATTAACGTCAATGAATCTAATTCCGGAATAACTATGTAGGAATATAATTATATATACTAGAACTTCCATACATAATTATATGAAAAATAAAATTACATTTTATAATGCGTACATACATACATTTCTTGTGACGAGACAAAAGGGGTGAGAAGCGTTGAAAATATCTTAGATTTTTCAGAAATATGAAAATTATAATCACATGTTTCCTTCTTGTCATATATATTAAGTTCTTAAGTTTTTTATTTTTAATTGCTGTAAAATAGTATACTATAGTAGGTATTCTACTATTTATAAGCGACTTTCGTAGGTACAGCTCTTTGGCTTTGGCATAAAATCTATACCGTGCAGTTAAGAAAAATTGAGTTCTATTACAAAATGGATTTTTAAGGCACAAACAAAATAATAGATCAATATCTCTAAATTAAAAATTTAAAAAAATTTGTAACATCGATCTGCAAAAAACCCCTTCTAAATGACTTTATCAGCAATTTCTCTATCGCTAGCACCCAATCTTGAATTTTCCAGCACCATACGCCATCTAGCGAAAAACCCACAATACTAACTCCCAAGCAAGTTCTAATCCATCGACCATAGAGACGTGTTAGCTCTAGCAAAGCCCATAAATTATAAATCCCGGCCACTACAACTTTATAAGCAGTTTGGATTACGTATGGACATAAATTAAGCCCTTAGAACACAAATGGGACTAAAATGTTTGTACAAACGGCCTGTTATGTGATTCCGTAGTGTAATAATGTTTGAATTTAAATTGCATTAGGATAACGATGAGTTATGGGTGACTTTATTGTCATTGTCTATGGAGAATAGGTATCTGATAATCTGTGGCTAACATATTTTCGATGATCTCTCAGTTTTTCTTATACTCGTATTTATAGCTTCGTTTGCGTATTGAACTCAGTTTTATATTATAAGAAGAAAAACTTTGCAATACATACTTATGAAATAAAAAAATAAATAATAGGACAAATTTTACACACGGCTGATTAGCGGCATGCATAACATAAACCATGGGTAGTTTGTATTATGGTTACTAACACAACTGATATACTACATACACATTGAACTCCCAGACCGATATTAACTAATCAAAAAGATGTTGGCTAATCCGGGAATCGAACCCGGGACCCTCTGGTTGGTAGTCTAGCATAAGTACGCTAACGGATACTGTTACTCCAACGGGTTATTGATATACTTATACGGTTTTATCCGTAAAAACAAAACAGCGCCAAGAAACAACATATTTTATATTAGCTCCAAATCTCGTAGCTAAGCTAAAACAGTACATATAACTACCAAATCTTTATCACATTATTATCATAGTATTTCCATAGGAAACTTTATACCATTACAAGTACTTTTTATAAGGAAAAAAACTAAGCTCATATATCTCAAATATCAAAACAAAAGCTATAATAACCAGCAGTTCACAGATAGCATAAAAATAATGACAAAAACAGCGCCACCCGCTGGCGAGGCATCCCTGCCGTATGTCAAGGAAAAATACAGAAGCAGAGAAACACAATACATTGGCCAAACAAAATGTCTTATTATTCTTCGGAAGTCAGGCCGTGTAGTGTGACCACATTTTAGGAGAAAATTACTTTATAATTGCAGGCCTCAGCTGTGTATTTATTAAAGTCGTTAAGTGTGTGACGACCTCGTTGGCGTATTGGTAACCATGCTGGACTGTCAACCAGAGGGTCCCGGGTTCGATTCCCGGCACGACCAACATCATAGTGGTGAACTATATTTGTTTAATGTCGGTCTGGTTGTTAATATTTGGCATATAAAGTATTAACCTATGTAAGTATATATAACCAGCCGTGACCTGGTTTATTATGAGGCTAACCAGGCGTCTGTGAAATGTAATATGAAAAAAGAGATAACAAAATAGTTTTAAATGACACTTATGATGGTGATTTTGATAACTAATAATTATGATTAGTACTTCATATTCTTGAACATATTCGCAAAGAATATTAAAATACCAAATCATTGGTTACTATCGCGAAACTTTTTAATAGCTGATTTGTTACGCTAGGAACATTTTATTAACATGCAACGGTCGTTGACATTTATGAAAAAGTGGCACTGACATCTGGGTACTACCTTGGGTAGGAAGACGTTTAAATTGTATTTCCAAGTTGCTAACTTAGTACAAGCAGTTGTCAACCTAAGACAAGAGGCTCTTGAGCGGCATGCAGACTGTCGACACCAGAACTTAGCTACTTAACTCACAGGTAATTATTATTTTTAGTTCGAAAATACAAAGGCGCAAATAAAATAAAATATTATTATAACCCGCTTGATTTGGTACTAGCGGTGACCCGCGTTAATCCGACTAAAGAAGTTTTTTCGGAATAAAAAGTAGTCTCGCGATGTTACCCGCGTTAATCCAGGACTAAAGAAGTTTATACGGGATAAAAAATAGTCTATGTGTTAATCCGAGGTTTAACCAATGCTCACACCAAATTCCATAGAAATCAGTTCAGCCGTTTGAGCGCAAAGAAGTAACATACACATACACACAGAAACTTTCGTAGGTATTTATTATATTAGTATGAAGTAAGATTGGTAGGATAAAACCTTGTCCGACTTTCTCCCAAAGCCTATGCCTCCTAGCAATGCGTAATGCGAACAACATTTGTCAAGATAAGCGCAAGGTAAATGCGATACAGGATATGTTGCGGAACAGATTTGCACCTTTGGACACCGATATCTCGAGGTTTTAGGATACTTTTAACTTTTTTCTTCGTATAAGCTAAGTGGGCGAGCTCTGGTGTTGGGAGTTTTCAAGCCACCTGATGGCCTCTGATACGGCTTAACGATTGCTTGTACTAAAACTAAGCGTGACAATTTAACATGTCATCCAACCCACGTCCAGATAAAAATGAAACTATATAAACGACTAGCTGACCCGGCAAACGTTGTTTTGCCTCACGTAGGGGTAAAGCGCCATCTATTGATTGCTTACTCAACCCAGTCGAAAGGTATCGACATATTCTGTTAGAATCATTTGGAGTTAACAGATAATTCTTATGAGTTAGTCTAAGTGTGATTAAAATGAATTATGTATGTCAGGTATGTAAATACAATATGCACCTAAGTGTTCAAGGATTTTAGAGAAAGCTCAACTAAAAGCTAAACTAAAAAAACCCTATTTTTTAAGGAAATGCACAGAATTAAGAAAAAATATGACTTAAATCAAAACTAATCTTAAGATAACAAAGTGTGATTATAGACTTTTAGGTTTGATATGTAAGTTTATTTATTTAACTCAAGCACATTTTCTGCGTACTTTAATTATACAGTGTAATATCTATATAACGACACTGAAGAGACTGTGCATTTTATGGCGTTATAGAGAGTGGTCATTAAATGGAGAAAATGTATTATTGTATGAAATACAGGCTAAACCAACTACAGCCAATTGATTTCGACGCTTTAGAGAGTTTGTCGTTAGATCGAGTGACGTTACATGGAGTTTACACTGTATTTGTATCAGTGTAAAACTATAGCAACAAAATAAAACCTGCCCATAGACCAATTATCCCAGTTCTATAATTAAAGAGTGCAAAGGTAATTGGCGATACTCAATACCTTCAGGTCGTGATAATTAAAGAAAAATGACTTAAGCTTTTCCCTCTGCAACGGGCCAAGGGGCGTTTTTTGTGTCCCTGTTTCACCTTTTTATTCACTTTTCCGTTTCATTTAATTTTGCCTCGCCAGCGCCCTTTGCCTTCGTCTGACCGGCTTGACACCTCTGTGCTAATTTTATTCTTTGACCCCTGCAAAGGATTAGCTTGGGTGTGTGTTAACTTATCAATTTAGTGTCTGCCATTTTATTTGCCAAGTCTTTTTGAAGCCTATTTTTTCCACCTTGAGTAGTTTTAATAGTTTTTCTTTGCGTGTCTAAGCCCGTAATCTATGTACTTTTAGCTTTGTAGATATAACGAGGGTTTTGATTGCTATTTGTACAATTTCACATTCATGCATTATTTACATTGAGGCGCTTACTAAGCGGTTTGCCTCCACCTTCATTGTGCGAACTGCCTAGGTGTAGAATTCAATGTCAAACACCCTGTTTCCTGAAGACTAGATCTAGCGGTTTTAAAGGCACGAGTGAAACGGTTTCTCCTGGGCAAGCGCGCTATACTAGATCACAATATTACTTTCCTTGTATTTTATCACTATTCACCCGATGAGCTGTGATCAAGCGTATACCAGTGTAAAAAAGAAGGTAATTCTATTAAAATAAGGATTTAAGCCTTCTTTGACTTACACGTAGTTTTTAAGCCAAGTTGTTCTACAGGCAAAATTAAATTAATCAAAGCGTAAACTACACGCTTCCAACTCGATTTGAATAAATAATGTCTCTTGTGTCTAAACAAATTATCACGACTCGGTGTTATACATCGCGCGAGTAATTTCACTAAACTCATTCACAACCACACCTTTCTGTGTAATTGATACTGTTAACTACCTATATTTTATTTAAAGCTAGTGCGGCTTGGTGGAAATATTCAGTAAAATACCACAGAACATTAGAAAACAAAAGCCGTAAGGTTTACATTTTATGTCAAAATGTAAGCCTTAGTGATATTTAATTTTGATTATTGTTTAATCAGTGATTGTCACTTGCCACGAAATAAGTAGAAAAAAACTACCTAATCAAATTCATAATTATTACGCAAAGCTACTACCAGTACACTAGTAGTAGCTTTGACGACCTCGTTGGCGTAAAGGTTACCATGCCGGACTGCTAATCAGAAGGTTCCGGGTTCAATTCCCGGCACGGTCAACATCTTTGTGCTTAACTAAATTTGTTGGCTGTTGGTCGGGGTGTTAAATATGTATTTATATATAATATGTATGTATATGTAGTATATCAGTTGTGTTAGACACCATAATACGAGCTAGAAATGGTTCAGTATGGGGCTAACCAGCCGTGTGTGAATGTGTGCTAATATTTAATATTATTAATATTACTAGAAGTCCATCACCTTTCGTGTTCAGTGTAAAGAGTTTCCGCATTGGGAGTCTTAAAAATATGTAGAACAAATTCTGTAAATACAAATTTTCATTCCACAAAGCTGCAGGTACCACCGCAGGGTTACGCCGAAATATAGGTTTCCTTCTTTTACCAAAAAAGCGCTTTAATATTTACAAGCGGCAGGCGCCAAACCACAGCGCGGCCAACTTTGGAACTAAACTCAAACGAGGGTTCGTGTCAGCTTTCAGTAAAACTGAGCCTCGGATTTGCTTTTACAACACCAAGGACTGAATGACCAACTTTATTTTAGCTGAACATTACTGGACTTATTCATGTGCAGTTTTTGGAGCATAATGAACTGCAGGTTATCAGTAGGGCAATATTTCATTTTTCACAAAAAGTTAAATGAATAATAAATATTAGGACGCATTTCAGACACGACTGGATGGCCCCATACTAAATCATTCATTATTTAGTATATCTATTGTGTTAGCAACCACAATACAAACTAGAAATGGTTTAGTATGGGGCTAACCAGCCGTATGTGAAATGATAAGTAAAAAATACTCGTAAAAGTAAAGAAGTCATTTATAATTACATTATTAGGTTCAGTTTCAAATTAACAATATTAATCTTTATCTATCAAAATTTAAATATAATTATTATTAATTCTAGTTTATTTTTATTTGGAAATTATAATGATAGGTTAAGTTAATTTTCAAAATGTCAAAAATATAATATGTGTTTTACATGAATTTTGCGATTACTCTTGTCAGTTTAAATTGAGATGTTAAATGTACTACAATTCATTACTATTTATTTATTCAACGGATTATCCGTTTCAAGAAAACAGATTATTTTTTCTCTAGTATCAACTCGTAACTCAGTAACTAGTAGAAAACTTGCAGACTACAACAAAATCCAACTTCTCTAAATTAAAACTGGCAAAAACTGCTGAAACAAACAAGTCCGTTGAAAAATATTTGTCCGTTACACAACCAGTTTTTCTTTGGGCGTCGCGTTTATCCTGACAAATGGCGTCTGCTTATTGCGGCCTACGTAGAACGAAACGTAAGACCATCGCGAGGCAATGTATTATTTTGGTTTGTTTTATTTTGTCCCACAAGATCCGGATTCGAAATTGGAAATATTTTTGCGGGCCTGCTTTGCGGAGGTTTGCAATGTTTGCGTGTACTTGTTTTTCAAGCTCAGACTTCTTAGATTTTCAGTTACTTAAGTAAGAATACATGATTTGTTTAGACCGTTGATTATTTTTGCACCTTGTTTATATACAGAGTAAATTGGAAGTGATTTTTTGAGTAAGTTAATTTGGAATTGTTCACGAAAATTTCTGCAATTGAAATTATTTAATAATAATGAAATCATTATTTCCAGACACAGAGTCCATAGAATACAGTGTTTATGCACGGTTTATTGCAAGATAAGTCTGATAGATACCAAAATAAGTATAAATATTCTTAGAGTTATTCTTTAGACGGCCTTTAAGCTACATTTTCAATTTTTTTATAGTTTATAATTTGTAGCGAAAAAACGGTAAATTCCGAAAGATTTTGAAAGATTTTAACCTTATCATCGCCTTAATAGCTCGTATGATGCTACAAGCAGTATGAGTTAAAAATAGCCTTAACAGCTTAAGTAAATTAGTAGCTACTATATTTCTTACTTTGTATAATTAAATTCCTCAAAAACTTAGAGTCTAGCTGTTAGAATAATCCCAACATTGAGTTTAACTTTATGAAGACCATCCACTTAATCCTACAGCATTTCGAGTCCATTATAAGATTCCCGAAAAGCCATTTCCTTCCATTTTCTAAATTGAATCTACTAAGATAGAAATACGTAATGCACCCGTTGCATTTAGAGAAGGCTATTCTTTACACAGATCCCTAGTTTATTCTGGCTTAACACCTTTAGGAAGTAAACTTTTCTTAAGACAGTTGAAATGATTAATATTCAAATCTTTTGTATTCTTTCATTAAATCGAAATATGCAAATAGTATATTAATGATATTTGTCCTGAAACATTAAATAGTAAACTGCGCAAAAAAAGAAAATCATTTTTAAAAATACTTTCATTGTCATTTAGTGTACAAGCTGAATGTAATAAATTAAATTACCAGGCAAAAAATAAAATAAACAAACAGAATATTATTATGTTTGTAATGTAAGATTATGTTTATTGGCTGTTTATCAAGTTTTTAATTAAATTATAAAAACTTACGAGCACTTTATTTATGAACAGTAAATCGTTTCTATATAAAATTATCTAGCTGAAACTCTTTGGAAAGTCAGCCTGACGTAATCCGTTTTTCTTGAGGTTTTGTCAGGGGAACTACCACGGATTCAGTAACAAAAAGACGTGACACAGTTCTAACCGAAATAAATTAATTTAGGACCTTTTCTAAAAAGTTTTTATGTATTTTTTTTTATTTTTAGAGATTAACAAAGTGCATGTTTTATATTATTTTTAAATATGAGTAATTATATTGAATAAACGGCACTGCACCTCTAATGCTTAGAAATGTATTTCCTTATTTCACTTTCATCTGCCATAATAAAGTAATATTAAAACCATGATGTTACAACATTGTAGTAGCCCGCCAAGACCTTACTCCGCACAAATTAAATCGATATAAACTGATTGTATTCTTTCAGATTTAATTGTTTTCGAGATAAAGGAAAAGATTGTGAAAATTGAGAGGGTTTTGTTATTATTTTACTGTTACTCCACAAGTAGCTATACAAAGATTGAAAGTGCCAAAAACGTTAATATTTAGTTCATCATCATCCACAGCCGGTTCTCTCCCTCTGCTGGGAATAGGCCTCTCTTTTAGTATGCCATTCATCTTAAGTAAGTATTATTATGTAAGTAAGATATAAACGTCATAATATAAATTGTATTTATTTGACACAGTACTTGATACAAATATATAAATAAAGAAATCCAAACCCTTCCAAACTAGTTCAGAACCGTACTCGTATGACGGAAGCCGATGTCTTCTCCCAATCGTAGGTCGTAAAGTAGACAAAGAGTAAAAGAGATGTCAGACAACTTTTCAAAGTGGAATAAAAAAGTAAAAGTATGAAATTATTACAATATAAATAGAGCATGGTAAAAGCAAATAAATATTTAAATATATTGACATGGAGTTATAGGGTTCTCTTCAAATTAAGAGTTTATAAACTACACATGTCGTTTTACTAAAATATCCTTAGGATTACGAGTACACAGCTTAAAATAACTCCCAAACCAGTAATAACCGTTTCATTCACTCCACTGTATCTCGGAATGTCCAGTAATATATCTGTCACCTGATTAAAATGGCAGGCACCTGGGATCGAAACCAAAAAACACAATACTGTCGAACGTCCACCGAAAGGTGACCACGGCATAATTTATTTTATGGAAAATAAATTCTTGTACCGGTACGTATATACAATGTCGGGGTTCGTTCTTTTTGACCAAACATTTTACTTGTTGGTAATAAATAGTTTTAATTCTGTTATTTTTCGTAGTAAAAATTATATTATATTAATAAATCCATTCAGTAATAGGTAAATTCTGCTGTTTCAAATTGTCTTATAATATTCTAAATAACTTACAAAGCTTAACAAAAGCTTAAAATTTGATTTCTTTAATAGGGGATCAAGCAAATGGATTGTTATTTTTACTAACTCTAACCAACACTTAATCATCTTAAAGCTCAGCTACGTATAACTAACTATGTATCGGTACCTAAATCGAGAATTACTTAATTGGCATATCAAAATTTCATCACTTTATAAAAAAAAACTAAAAAACACGCCGATCTGGCCGTTTTAAGTGGGTTAAAATCGCGCCCAAAGAAGTCGGTTACAAACAAACAAAAATACAAAAAAATTGAATAATTTTATCAAATTAGTATATTGGCGTCGGTCATCAATAAATCTACAAAGTTTAAACGAAATCTGGCCGTAAAGTTGGTCAAAATCGCGCCCAAAGAAGTCGGTTACAAACAAACATACAGGTGAAGCTAATAAAAAGCGTGTAAAAAGAAAGAGTTTATATATAATACACAAGAGTTTGATGAAAGCATTTATCATCGGGTGCAAACAGAACATTCCTACATTGCGTGTTGTGTCGGAATTAAAATGTGTATCACGTATAAGAGCGTTGTGCCTCCAGGGTGTTATAAACAAGGCAGGCGAGCTTTTAAACAGGCGGCGTTTAAAGGCAGTGTTACGGTTTCACAGGCACGAATGTCTAATATTAAGTACAGACATAGCGAGTGAAGAAAAAAAAATCAATAACATCTAACTACTAAACTTGAAAAACTTCGTGATATGCGAAATAATTCGTAGCGTATGGTGTAGACTCCCCACGCGCTACGAAACTGCGTAGCTTAAGTTGGTATTGCTACGAAGTTTTTGTCTCAATTGTAAAGACAAACACAACACGTTTTACATTCTAAATCTAAGCATAAGCATGCTTAGATAACTAAAAATATTCATAAAAGTATATTTATGGTTACTATTAACCGACGGGAAACCTTATAAAGGCAGGTTAACTACATAAACAGAAAAAAAAACACTCAGTGATTTGCGTAGCAACATAAACAACTTGAGTTCTGAAACTTTCGGTAATTTGTGATAATAATTAAACTTCACACAAAAAAATTAGTCTAGTCTCTTAATTTTGTGCAGAGCAATTCCTTTGTATTTCATTGTATGTTTTTGTACTTCTTTGTATATTTTTGTATTTCATTGCGCATATCTGAAATTTTTTGCATTAGTTTCTAGTGTATCTGAAAATAAAAATATTTTTCAGTAACGTGTTACGGTAACTAAAAATTCAAAGACATAAATTAGATTTTTCTTGGTGAAAACTAAGCAAACGATCAATGTTTTGTTCTCATACTCATAGTTCTGTAGCAGTTTAGTTTTTTATCCATTCAACAGCCTAGTAAAAAGGACAACTCTTCAAAAGTACTCGTACGAGAGTTAAAAAATATAAGATATGTATTATGATTAAGTGATTTTATTCTCATCAGTCAGTCTAAAACAACGCTCGTCTGCACCTCCTTTAAAAACCGCCCTCGTCTCTAGGGGTGCGTTAATAATGGTAAATGTGCATACCACCGAATAATGTGAGGTGCAATTTGTGGCCGCTATGTAATGAGTTCATTTATATAAATCGGGGTTTTGGAGGTCTCTTTAATTTTGTGGTATTTGATCGAAAGGACGTGTGACCACGTAGAAGCTGCTAAAACTTTCATAACGTTGCAACAAAAAAAAAATACATATATACACATCGAATATACAGTCAAATATACAACCTCCTCCTTTTTGAAGTCGGTTAAAAATAAATAAATACAGGTAAATATGAATGTAGGTAGCTCTTTTAAGTAGATTCACTTTTGCGGACCTTCAAATTATATTACTTATTTATTGATTATTCAAAAGTTATAGGTACTCTTTTATTTACTTTTTTATATATAAAATAAAAATATCATTTATTCAGACCAAAAATTAGTGAACATATTTAACAATAAATTATAAAATTAAAAACTAAACCACTTACAAAACTAAAAGTATAGGTATCTAATAAACTAAAAGACCAGTGTCAGTGGGAAGAGTACCTAAAATGCCAGCCGAGTTATTATTTATTTAAAACTAAGACATCACTGTAAGTGACGTAACAAAAATAATGAATGTTTTCATGTTTAATAAAGTATCTGAAATCTAATGTTATATCAAGATTAAAATTAAATATTTATTTAAATTTAAATAACCATTCGACAAAAATATGTTTTAAGTAATCTTTAAAATAGTGTTAACATGAGTAAATAATAAATCAAAACCGATAGATTATTATCTCACCCAGCCAGCCATAAATATATTCATCAAAGCGCAAAACGCATACATATAAAACGCTACGGGTTTACCTGCAGGCCACGTCCGAGGCTGGCAACAATCCAGGTACACGTATACAAATGGACTGGCAACACTGTCAGAATAGTCTAGACAGTGTTTTAGGTAGTATCATTATTTACAGACTTACGATACGGGTGGTAAAAAAAAATACTAGGGATTATTTTTTTTGTTTATATATTTGGACACATTTTACACACGGCTGGTTAACCCCATACTGAACCATTTCTAGTTCGTATTATGGTTGCTAACACAACTGATATACTACATATATATAAATACATATTTAACACCCTGACCGACAGCCAACAAATTTAATTCAGTACAAAGATGTTGGCAGCGCCGGAAATCGAACCCGGATTCTTCTGATTGGCAGTCCGGCATGGTAACCTTTACGCCAACGAGGTCGTCGAAAAGTATTAAAAAAGAACATACGATATGGTAGGGACACGTCAGGCCTTGGAAGAGGCCTATGTCCAGTAGTAGTATGATGATGATGATAAAAAAGAACACCAACACCTGTTTCTATTACACGGTTGTAAAGAGGCAAGTTTACCAGATAATCATGTACTAATTCGTTTCTTCGCCCTGTTACCCGAGAACTATTAGGTCCTTACATATGAAATTTGGCGTTTTTCGTACTGGCCACTTTAATCACAAATTTCTCATCTTTGGTAAGGAATTCCAAATTAAAATTTGTACAGCTATAGACCCATGTATTTGTGCTTCGATGGTCGTCATTCATTTGTTTTTTTTCTTCTGTTTTTAATATAACCCAGTGGTTTTCAAAACATGAGTGAACCGGTTTCTTCTGAGCATTCTCTTACCATCAGGTAAATTGTGTTCAAGCGCAAGCACATTTAGTGTACGAAAATAACGTAAATACCTACTACAAGAAGTAATTAATTTGGATTAGCTTTGGATAAATAACTAAAGCCAGTCCAAAACTCTGACCCACTAACCGAGGACAGCGTACCCAACATGCTGGCAGCTTTACCACGTTGAAAAGAAATGCTGATACGTTGAGCCAGGAATACACCAGCATTTTGGGCAGTCGCTGAGATAAGACATTCCTCATACGTTTTGAAAAAAAAATACATTTATAGCGAATATAACTAACTAAAGTAAAATCTTTGAGTTAGTAAACAAAAGTGACTTGTATAGATAGAAATTGTAGCTTTATATGCTCTCCACTGTGCAAGGTTGCACTTAAATGTGGCTTCTCAACTTAAGCAACAGACAAATATCAACCTTATAACACACAGCAATAAGGTTCAAAATAAAATACTGTTTACTTTGAATTCAAATGTCTCCGAAGGCTTTCTGCTTCCAATATTCTACACCAATAAAGTGGATCGGTTTGTGCACAAAATAAGCTCGATTTCGAAATATCTTTGTTTGATGGTCACCAGGTGTGCTTAGTTTTGAATCAAAGACTTTTTATGTATTTTTATGGAAATACTGGTTTTGCCTGGTTTGTTATGTTTCGATGTTTTGACGCAGGGTGGAGCGTGCTTAGTTTGGAATTACTGGCTTTTACGGAGGTTGCCAGAACACACTTTAATGTTTTCTGACATATTTTATGATTGAAGGTGGATAGGCAACCACTGCATAGTGGTAAGGTATTTACCTTACCACTATAATATGGTTTTCTCACGATGTTTTCTTCACTAAAATCTCGGATTATTAGCAGGGTCGAACCCGTGACCTTCGAGGCGTAAAGCGCATGCATGACCGAGCTGTCGTCGCCTTAAAATACATTTATTAAAAATTCTGTTATCATTTTGTATCAATGCTTATAAATTGGGTCAAGGTAACAAAATTAGGAAAAGACACTCCCAAAAAAAGACATAAAAATCATGAACACTAATCAGTCAAAAGCGATGTTAAAAATATTTATTAAGGTTGCTGTAATAAAAATTAGACCAAAACAAATATTATAGTGTACCCACGTAAAGCCTATATCGTTTTCATAACAATTTAGATTCAATGATACCTATTAGACTAAATACGGTTGAAAGGTTCATTTTATGTCGACATGAAACCACTGGCAAACTGTGATAATAACAGTTTTCCTGCAAATTACTAACCTAAGGTCCTTTTAACGAGCTCTAGCACGTGAAGCAGCTACTTCACTTATCATTGTAATCATAAGCCTGCTTCTGCTGTAATTTAAACCAACGTAGAAAGTTACAGGTATTAAACGTTAGAATTCAGGGATTTTGTATGTATATTTTTATAAAGTTTTCTTTTAGTTTAAGCAAACTTTCGTACAAAACGCTTTGCGACGACTTTTCGACTGCAAAGCTTTGAAACTCACTACCTGAGTCTCTATTTCCTGACAGGTATCATCCGGGGGTCTTCAAAAGTTGAGTTAAAAGGTATCTTCTAGGCAAGCGTGCCACACCGTAGATTGCCACAGCGCAGCTTAACATCAGGCTAGCTCTAGTCAAACGCAAACCTATCAAGGAAAGGAAAGGTATTCATGACTTATTTATATATACAAGCGATGACAGCTATGTTGGGCGTACGGCGACCTTTTATGTCTTGCCGTAAGTTCGATTCCAACCAATGTGCGCGAGTTTTCAGTTAAGGAAAACATCGTGAAAAAACCAAAGCATGGCGGTTAAGTATTAACAGTGTGTTATGGTAGCCTTCTTGAGAGTCAGTTATTCCAGACTACACATGATCCTCCTAAAGAATGTTCGTAACTCATGTGGTTACGCGCCCTTTTGGTCAAATGGCTAGGTGTACTGTGAAAAAGTAAAGTTATATATATTATAGATTAAGGTTGTGCAAGTTTCTTTCGTTCCTGATATTTTCCAATATTGATACTAAATTTACATATTACAATCACATTCACATGAGCCAAAGTAAATACCAATAAACATCATAATAACATAGTTTAATTGAAGGTGAAAAAAAAGAAACCATACCAAAGGTACAGTTTCATTTAACTTTTGATAAATTAATGTGATTAAATAAAATGTATGTTTTAATTTGTGGTTCATTCAGGGCCAGAGAGATGCTCTACATAGGTTAAAATCAAACAAGGTCTTCTTAACGACTACCATGTCCATGATGGTAAACTTCATTCCGTTATAATAAAGGATTTCGCAAACTAAACTTAATTTGATGATTAAGAGCTAACGTTTCTTAGTCATGGTTGCTGAATCGTTTAATTGGTCTAGCTGTTTTTGTCTTCCTTATTTTGTTAGCAAAAGGTAGCTTTAAGATATTAAAATACAGAAGGTCTCCCTAAGACATTAAAATACAAAATGTTTACTTAGAAGTACTAACTAGTTTGGCTTTAGTCTAATTATTTTTTTTCGAGGCTTCTGACTCGTATCATAAATTTGTTATTATTTGTTTGTTTTGAAATAAAATTCCTACATTATTTATTATATTTTAAAAGATATATCTCAACATTTTTCAAAAACCATAGGTTTGAACTGCTTATATGAACCAAATACTTGCAACGCAATTTATTAAAAATAAATTAAATCTTTTACACCCAACGACCACTTAAAAAAGTAACACACGATTCCTGGACACCAAATTGTTCCGTATCCGGTTTAAAGAAAAAAGGTTTCTATAAGACTTCCTCAGAAGTCCTTCGCTCTAATTATTGCTCTGCGGCACAAAGAGTTAACTTCACAAAGAGGTGCCTGGTTACACTGGACCACAAAACTGCTGAAGTAACCACGTCTAACTAGGTACTAGACAATTTAAACGAATAAAAACTACTAAGCGATAAAGTCGCTGAAGTTACAAAACCAAGAGAGATACTAGCAACCGAGCGCTCGTAACAAATACCACCGCGACAAGAAAGAAATTCAACGAGAAAATCTGTTAGCAATATTTCACAAGTTCATGACAATAAAATACCAAGAAAAGACGAAGTCTCAGCGATAATCGTACACAGACATAATTCCGTCCAAAACAAGAACACGGACGAAGACACCGACCCGGCAGGTTGATGCTATATCGGCAAAAAATCGCGAGCAAATCTCAATCTTATATTCAATCTAATAAAGCTCACGAAGCTTTTCAATCGGGATGACGTGGTGATAGCGAGGTAAGCTCAGGTGATTCCGAAAAGGTTTAAGAGAAACACGGTGTGAAAGGAAATTGGACGTTATTAGCTGATGCCAGGGTGGATATTCTATTGGCGATTTTCTGGATCCTCGCGGAAATGACCCGAAGCCCATAACCCTCACCCTTGGCATTTCGCCAGGGTACTTATACGGAGACGGACGTGTCTGCCTCCAGCCGTCTAGTTTTACGGCTTTTAGATAAATTACGTTGCTGAAAAAACGAAATCAGGAAATATTCCCAATATTTTCTTTCATGATAAAGCGCCGGTATAAATCTGCGCGCTTTCACTCGAAATGGTTTCCGAATTTGTTGTAGTCTCAGTTTCGTTGATTTCTTCGCTATAACAAGTTTAGATATATATTTGTGCTTTGGAACACTTCTTTATCAATCTTTTACTATATTTAAGGAGTCCACATGCCTTAAAAGTTGCTTAGCACTATATTTAAAAGTCATTATCACTTATTTCAACGTCATAAACAAATTCAAATAAGTTTCTTTACCTTCAAAAATTCCAAAAGCGTAGTATATTAGGAAAACAAGACAAATCCCATTGATAACATTCAATTTCGTTCATCCACTCTGAGACAAATCTACTCGGACGCTCGTTGCGCTGTAACCAAAGCATTCGCTGGGTTTATTTGAATTCATAGTCTATATGAGTTCCCTCGGTACCATATATTGCAATGTGTTATTTGAGCAAACACGCTGCGTCTACAGTTGCACCTGTCATGGAGATAGCTCTTGTGCGAAAAATAACATTTTCAACTTTTCCGCTGGCTACGTTCTCTGTGCGATATGACAGCATTTAAATGTATGTCTGTTATTTTTTTCCACATTTTAGATGCGGGAAGTTTTTGCGATTACCCAAAACATGTATTATAAGGTATAAACTAAACCTACAAAGGGGCGATATCTTTGTTTTTTATGTTTCTTCAAATCTAATCTATAAATTGAGAAAAGATAAATTTTACCCAAACAATATTAATAAATATAAATCTCGTGTCACAATGTTTACTTTGTCCTAAATGGACTCCTAAACCACTTAACCGATTATAATAAAATTCGCACACCATGTGCAGTTCGATCCAACTCGAGAGATAGAATAGTTTAAATCTCAAATTATAGTCGCAATTTTAATTAACTGCTAATTATTGTCTGTTATTATTTGACAGTCACAATTATCTGTTAATTCCAAATGATTCTAACAGATGTCGATACCTTTCGACTGGGTTGAGTAAGTAATCAATAGATGGCGCTGCTATAGTAAATCTACGAACGTGTCATATAAGCTACACTATCTATTTTTCATACCCCTAAGTGAGGCAAAACAACGTTTGCCGGGTCAGCTAGTAGTAAATAAAAAACACTCAGTTGTATATTTATTTCTTCGTTGCGATGTTACGTGTTACGAAACGTAAGTTAACAGAACTTCAAAGCTTCCTTCCTTCGTAATGAGCGGTATCAATATCGCGTTATTGAGTTACGAAGACCCATCGTGCCAACCAAATTCACATAAAATAGTCGATCCCGAACTATAATCATATCTACTCAAATACGTCCCACCAAACATTAAACTGTATTAACTAGTTAAAGTAGACAACCCAGATTCTAATTACCGGCTCAAGCGATTACCGGAACATAGGGTGAAAGCAATAAAATTAAATGGAAAACCAAGTTTGTTGAGCTCACAAGCAGCAGTAAAAATTAAACGGCACCTAATGAAGCCACTTAATATTATGTGACGTGTACCCAATTAAAAGAAAACTGTGACAGGTCCTCTTCAATTGGCCGAAGAGAGAAATACGCCTTTTATTGTTCTAGGGACAATGAAACGGGCTTCGTTGAGAACAATATGCTGCCCCATTATTTGAAAAGAAAGTAAGTCATTTTTATTAATGAAGTTTAAGTTGAATTGCGTTTGCGAAATGATCTTTTCCAAGACGCAGTCAAGGAGCGATGATTTTGTGGCCATGAAAAAATTTAAATTCAGAAAAAAAAACTTTAGTCAGTAAAGTAAAAATTTAAAAATAGGTTGAAAATATCAAACTACAGAAAAAAAGAATTGAAGACAGAATAATGGAAGAAGAATAAATAATAATAATATACGAGTAGGTTTCCTAAAAATTGTATAGCATGATATGAAACTAAAAACGAACATTTCGAATTCCGTGTAAGTTCAGGCTGCCATGTTTTCTAAAAAAAAGTCCATCTATTATTTAATTTAGAGATAGCATCTGCAGACAATCGAGCTCCCGTTCTGTGCGCAGCGGAATATTAAGTTTACTATATGTTTCTGCTTATGTTGTATACAAGATATTATGGCAAGATATACATTTTATCGTGAAACTCGTGACAGTGGCATAGTTGAAATAAAATTATTATTATTCAAAAACTACATTGCAACATTAGTCAATATGTTAGTAGTGAGTGCAAAAAAAAAACAATCGTTTTTACCGATTTAGTACTGGATTGTAACTTGGTAGGTATTATGCTCGTAATTCTGAAAAGCACATAGCTTTGCAAGAAGAAAAAAATACATTCGGTTTAGTTTGCGCCAGAATGTTTGCCGAAGACACAATTTATTTGTCCTTAGTTACATAAAACAGAGTTTTGCAAAGTCATGAATTTATATGCTATAATTCATACTCTATAACCATACTCAAACAAACGTATTTTGTCGGAATCCATTCACTATCAGAGAAAAAAAAAAAAGAATGTACAACATTTTTGGCACAGATGCAATTATTTTATTCCAACAAGGAATTTGAGGAAAAATGTTCAAGTGAGCTTGAAATTTTATTGCCAAGTCTGGCGTAAAATATACAATGGTATAGTGTATAGGTCTACATAATCTTATATAAAAATAGTATAATGTGTAGGTCGACTTAATCTTATATACAACTAGCTGACCCGGCAAACGTTTTTTTACCTTAATAAAAAAATAAAATCTAAATATACAGTAGCCGATTCTCAGACCTTCTGAATACGCATATAAAATTTGGAAAAAATCGGTCAAGCCGTTTCGGAGGAGTACGGTAACAAACACTGTGACACGGAAATTTTATATATAAGAAGATAATACGATACGAGCGCAATTCATATTATGTGGTAGCTATGAATATGATTATTAATTATGTTAGTATTAGAGTGGGAATAATAATAATTCGACACGTAAGTTTAGAAAATAATAAAGACAGCAACACAAAAATATTTTTTCGACCATTTATATTTTAATTTAACTGTCGTTACATTTTACCCTGTAAAAACTCTTTTTTTATATGTTAATTACATTTGCTAAAAGCTACAAGCACCAGCTTTTAACTTGACAAATTTCGATATAGAATGAGACATTTAACGAACATTTATAATGTAAACACACCTGCTTATTGCAGGAAAATTAATTAAGTGGTAATTTAATGATGAAAGAGAAAACTGGCACAGAATTATATTTGGAGAAACACGCATTGAACATATTTTGCTTCACTCTTTTAACTATTTCAAAGAAAATATATAATGACATTTTTTGTTTTATTTTGATTATTGTTGTCATGGAAAATATTCTTAATTGTAAGATTTTGGGTTCATTTAGCAAAATTTTTGTAAACTAAGTGGAAGGCTCTGGCGCCTAAATATACAGTTTGATAACTGTTGGTGCTAGTGGTGCCAGACAGTTCCTCTGTAAAACATTATAATATTATTATTTAGCATGCTGACATATTGATGTTTTGTAAGTTCCATTTTAGTTGGTTTAAGATTATATTATTGTTAATCGAAATCTATCTTTAATTAAGGAAAAAAAAGAAAAAAAAACACCCACACACATAAAAACCTTACAAATAGTAAATTAAATCGTAAGTCAGTGTCCGCGGGTAAGGTGCCTAAAATGCTGGCGGCATTACCTCGCTGGATCGCCAAGCTTATACGTTGGCCGAGATAAGCGCTAAGATTATATTGTAAAAGCTTTTGTGAAATGTAGTGTAACATGTTTTTCTTTTAGGCCCAGTAAAGCTAATTAAATTATTAAAATTTTATAATTTTTACTTAAAAATATTAAGTACATGCAAAGTTCTAACTTTGAAATCAACATTCCTGATAGGTGTCAATTTTTCACAAGCATTTTTTTTGCGGGTTGATAAATTCAATAAAATGATAATAATATACGAACTTGGAGACGCCATTATTCGCAGATGCCGCCCTACGAAATTAATGCAAACGACACCCACAAAAAATGATATAATAAATTGTGTTATGACCTTTATACAAAAAGCAGAGTAGCAAAGCCCTTTTAGTTTAAACGTTAGCATAGATAAATAGGGAATGAGAGTGTGATGATGTAATACCTTGTACATTTTCTTGTAGTTAGATCCCCTTTTAGACACGTTCAAGCAACTTGAACAGTCTATCCAAGTTCGATTCGTATTTGCAGCGTAAACAAATTTATATTCGGCGCACACCTCGCTGACAAAGCAGTTCTCAAGCCACAGGCACTCCACTGTAAGTGGTCAATAAATGCAACATTCCCTGTAACCTACCCCTCGTACAATACAAATGACTCCATTTTATAAGAGAACGTTCGATCCCTCAAAAACGTATCAATATTTGCAAGTTCAACGGTGGATAGCTGTTCAAACTATGACGTCAGTGCACTATTTGTGAGGGTACGAATAAGTCGATAATGGCAGTCTTTTCGCCGGGATCCTTGGGAAGGGCATCTGTATTCCGGTCGGTTTTACGCTGGCTTTTTGATTTTTTTTTTCTGCTCATGAGCGAGCGGCCTCGGACTAAGATTGATGTAAACTTGCGTCGACTCTATTTCGCAGAGACACGCATTGTTTTTGTGTATCGGTAAACAAGGAAAGCGGGACGTGATTTTGTTATTTAATGGCGCAAAAGGAAAATGAGAAACCGACGCGTAATGCGCACGTATTTTGTGGAACAATATGAGATGATTGGATTTATCTGTCTGTTCTTTTAGTTCCCACTAAAGCAGAACATGAACCAGTAATAAATATAGCCAATGTGTTTTTTTAAGAATCAAATATGATGGTTATATTATGTTCGTTTTATGTAATTTAAAATAATGTATATGTATGTGTCTTCTGTGTCTGAAATAAATGTGTTCTTTCTTTTCTTCTTTCTTTCTAATAAAAGTTTGGTTATTCCACAAATAGTCATTTTTGCTTCTTACCGATGGTTACATTCAAAGTTTGTTAATAGTCATTTTTGCCTAGTCTAGGTAGTTTTCGCTCGCATTGAGAGATTTTACCATAACGTGCAAACTTAAATCGAGATTTACACGAAAAGGTGCAAAAGAAACCAACTTATAATGTTTATACAAAATCCAATTTCCTTTTGCAAATGCAGCGACGGCGCGTTGACAATGTCTGGTAAACTTTTTAGAGAGAAAAAACCTTTATCCTTGCAAAGTTTGACTTGGTATGAACTTCAAAAACTTGTTGTAGTGAAACACACGATAGTTGGTCGAACACTGGTTTATTGACAGCCTACTTGAGGGTAGTCGCCCCACTAACTGACATACATATACTACATGTTCCCTTTTTTTTTAAGTAAAACTAATTAGGTAAACAAAATTTAAAACTAAAACCTTGTGTTAACATTTTGATGATGTATCTTTTTAAATATTTCTATGACATATGAATATTAATTACAATTTGCTGTACAGACATATACTTTGCAGCAGTTTCTAGGTTAGCTTAAATACTAGTTTACAATATTAACCAATTAATCTTTCACAGAAGATATTACATGCACCTACAACTATGAGTACACTATATTATTCTTAAATACTAGATTACTACACATTATTTTAAGTTTTTACTAGGTATACGGTTATATAATGAAGAAAGACTACCAAATACGAAATAACAAATATTGCGTTTCATTCATTACTAGATCTAAACAAAAAGTCTTTTAACATTCGTGCCGTTCGTACTTTTGACCTAGTTATGGGTACTAGTGGTGAGGAAGAGGTACCCGCATCTGAAAAATGCGAGTCCCCGTCAATGCTCCCTGTGACCTCTGGATGGGAACACAAAGAGCTATCGATATCGGTCGAAGCCGAGCTCGCGCCCTCAGTGTCAGCCGGCAGCCGCACCGGGGGGCTCGGCGACCGCTGCTCCTCAGCCACCGCTCGGAGTCTGCGCCTACGCACGCTTGGCAGCCAGATATCCTTACCTGGACATACGACTGCGTTGCGTGCCGCATGAGAAGTGGTGGCGCGCGAGCGCACCGGCGCAGGCCCCGCCGGAGCCGCGCGCGCCACCAGCTGGCTGCGCGTCCGCCGGTACTGCACGCCGCCGGCATCCTCCACCACATAGGAGCGCGGTTCCGGCCCGCGAGCTACCACCGACACCGGCTTCCTCGAGTTGTTACCGATTAATGTCGCTTGCTCACCTGGGCAGAGAGACGTAAGCGGCTGCGCTGTCTTATCATAATGATCCTTGACCTTGACTTTTTGTCTCATTAATATTTTATAATTCTTTTTATTATCTACCGTTTCAGTAAGTAATCTTGGGTTTATTGTAAGTTTTGTATTTATTCGCCTGCCCATTAGCATCTGTGCAGGGGAATCTAATCCGTTACGCGGCGTCGCTCTGAAATTTAGTAGCGCTAACGACAGATCTTGTCCGGAATCCACACATTTTTTTAAGATATTTTTTATAGTTTGCACAGTTCTTTCGCTCTTACCGTTCGACTGCGGGTAATGCGGCGATGACGTCACGTGCTTTACTTCCCATTCTTGAAGGAACTTCTTGAACTCGTGCGAGGTATATGCGGGGCCGTTGTCAGTCACGAGCTCGTCCGGTATACCGTGCCTCGCAAACTGCTCCCGCATGAAATGTATCACCTGCCGTGAGGTCATGCCGGACAGCTCGCCGACTTCCACATAGTTAGAGAAATAATCAACTAATACTATGTACCTTTTTCTTCTGTACTCGAATATATCGGAAACGAGCTTGCGCCAGGGCAGCGGCGGCACGTCGTGCTGCAGCAGCGGCTGGCGGCGCGCGCGCGGAGCGTGCAGCGCGCACGCCTCGCAGGCGCGCACGGCACGCTCCACGTCCTCGCACATCCCCGGCCAGAACATGACGTCACGCGCTCGCCGCTTGCAGCGCTCGATGCCCAGGTGGCCCTCGTGTACTCGCGACACCATGCTATCGCGCAGTGCACGGGGAATGAACACGCACTCACCCTTAAAAATGACGTCGTCCAATACGTGCAGCTCGTCTCGATAGGGCCAAAATACACTAACCTCCGGCTTAACATCACGTCTGCTTCTCGGCCAACCTTTGGTGATATATTCGATCAGCGATTTGCAATCTACGTCCTTTTCTGTTTCCGTTCGAACCGCCCTAAATTTTTGATCGCCGAACGGAACGTTAGACAACGCGAAACACGTCTGCACGTCGACATCGTCCGTTACCTTGTCGTGCATCGTGTCTTTCAGCGGAGCCCGCGACAGAGTGTCCGCGATATACATGTACTTACCTAACCCTTTAAACAAATCATTGTATTGTTCTATATCAACAGTATTTACATGAGTAATCAACCCGAGAGCCACACACCCCCTATAGCCCAGTATACTTTTACATTTTAAATCCGTCACAACAAAAGGTAATTTATAATGTTGACCTTCGTACATAAATGACACCCTATTATTTATACCTAGCGTTGGCACTTTAGTGCCGGTGAAAGATACCGTTCGTTTGGTATACGGTTTGAGGTCATCTAATGACAAACCTACCCTTAAATAATCTCTTTTAGAAAGTACATTTATCATTGCTCCAGAATCAATTTTTAATACAATTTGTTTACCATTACAATAAATACTCTCGTACCATTCGTCTTCCGATGAGTAGCCGCGTTCGTTGACCTCATTTACAACGTTTACGTAATATAATTCCTCGCAACCGTCTTCACTATCACTAGCCGTGGTTTCAATGTTTAAATTCATCACCTTATTATTAAACTTTTGTTGGCACACTCGCGAATAATGGCCCTTACAATCACACACATAGCACATCGCGTACCGCGCCGGGCACCGGTCGCCGCCGGCGCACCGCGCGCTCCCGCATGTGATACAGCGCGCCCGCGCCGGCCCGGCGCCTGCCGCCGGCCGCGCTGGCGCGCGCTGTGAGCCCCCGGCGCCGCCTCCGCGCCGCGTGGCAGCGCGCCGCGCCCCGCGCGCACTGCTGCCGCTGTGCACTGCCTCCACCTGCACATTTTCTGCCACTGCTTCTATACATTGACCTTCTTCTTTCGAAATTTCCGCCGCCTGACAAATTTGTAACGCTTTGGCCAGCGTCAAATCGTCCGTTCGAAGCAACCGGTCCCGTACCGTGTTGCTAGCGATACCGCAGACGATTCTGTCTCGCAGCAAGCTGTCGTTCAGTTCCCCGAATTCACATTGTTGGCTCAATAAACGCAGCGCCGTCACGTACTGGTCTATGTTCTCTCCTTGTTCTTGTGTTCGCGTGAATAATTTGTATCGCCGCAATGTAATATTAGGTTTCGCAACAAAATATTTTTCAAATTTCTTGAGAATACACGTGACGTCATCTTCGCTCTCGCCCTCGTCGAATGTGAACGTCGTGTAAACCTCGTACCCCGCCGAGCCGATGAGGTTGACCAACAGAGCAGCCTGCACTTCCTTAGGCTGCTTGCTCACTCCAGATGCTTTTAGGAATACTTCGAACTGCTTCCGCCATTTGCGCCACGCGTCCGAGCGCGCGGCCGAACCGCCGTCGAGAGATAATTCCGCTGGAGGACGCGCGTGTTCCATTGTTTATACACTGATTCGATGCACCAGTTAACAATTAACTTCTCGAAATATAACTTAAACGAGTTTTAATAGGAGAAATGTGCGAAATAATTTTAACCGCTGCCACCATGTAGTGAAACACACGATAGTTGGTCGAACACTGGTTTATTGACAGCCTACTTGAGGGTAGTCGCCCCACTAACTGACATACATATACTACACTTGTGCCTCGCAGTTTTGAGTTAAAACACTAGGTACCTAGTACTACAGCGTTTTACTGGAACCAATTAGCCAGTAGGCGTCACAGAGCTTAGGAGAAAGAGAGGTAGAGAATGAGAGAGAAAGAGAGAGGGAGATTTTCAGGCACAGTTTTCAGGCGAGCTTTTTAGATGCTATTGAATTTTTAATAGCCAAGGAAGGTGTTAAAAGTTTCCTGGAAAAGTTTTTTTTCAATGGATGTTGAGTTCGAGCGATTTAAACGACTAATTGCCAGATTACTCTTGTTACGGAAGTTGGCCGGGTCAGTTGATGTCGACTACTTTTATTGATTTAATATTGACTTTCCATTAATCGGTTCAGCTGGTTGATTGAATTAGTAACAAACGTACACACTTTCTTATTTATAATAAGTATTATAGCTCGTCCATCTTTTTTTGGACAAAAATTAAAATTTCTCAACTCGAACCTCGCATTTATTAGTAAACTTTTGCGTAATGTGGCGGGGTTCCATTCTATTGGTGCTGCTAAAATAAAATAAACAGTAAATAAAAAACTACTACTACTATAGTAGATCCAACCGTTTATTTTATTTTAAACAAATAGAAATTAAACGTTTGGACGGGTTAAAGTAGGATTATGTAGCTAAATAATTTTACCTTAACTTGTATTACGTGTTTTGATGTAAAAAACTTCATAATTTAACTTAAAATAATTGACAAATGTAGAAATGTCTGAATTTCAAACCCACCCCTCATATCGTATTCTCGAGTGGTAAAAACCATTCTCGATTCAAAATGACAATTCCATTCTATACCCGGGAAGTTCGTATAAAGGGAGCCTGTCGATTACTTTGATTAGCCACCACGTGGCGAGATTTTGAAATCAAGGTGGGGTGTAAATTTGCCACATTTGGACAGAAAATTATGCAAAAAGAACTTTGAAATTATTTAGATAACGTTACAAAATACAAAAAGGCTGCGTTTTTGTCATATTTCACCTAGTTTTAAATTTGTTTTACGTTATTTTTACTAAAGTAATCAATATAAGTCTTACCGTAGTTACAACCCTAGATAAAATGAAGTAAGTCTAGAGTAAAAATTAAATAAAACCAAAGTATTCTGACGCGGTCATCGAAGTTAAGCGACGGTCGATTGAGACAGTCTTTAGATCCTAGACCATAAACAAGACTGTCTTTTAAAAGTGGCATTTTCATCTTAGTGGATCGGATGATGCGTTAAATTGTAGGTACTGATTGTAAGTCTTAGTACAAGCAGTCGTTAAGTCAAGACAGAGGCTAGGTTTAGAACCCTCGAAACCAGAGTTAGATAAAAAAAAAAGATACAACTAACAACTAGCAAAGTTAACATAAAGCAAGCAATATAGATAAATAACAAAAGCTACTCCAAAATCTCCAGCCAACTAACTGAGGGCTGCGTGCCCAATTCGCTAGCAGCATTGCCACGTTGAATGGTAATGCTGATTATATACTTTGGTCCAGAAATGCTACAACATTTTGGTCACCAGTCGCTTCTATAAATAGTAGCATAATACCTCTCTACTCAGTAAGTGTTCCTTTCCACAAGCACAAATCCTGGAGCCGCGATTAAAAAGGGAAAAGTCCCCTCTGAAATCAATAGTCGTGGTCACAACGGTGGAAAATCAAAGCGACAACCGTCGCATCGTATGCGAGGTTATAGAGCTTTTCTCACTTGATGTGGAAACTTGTGTTTTTCTTTTAAGATATGACGAACTTTCAAGTTTAACATCTACAAAGGAGAGTCGCGTCAAGCACTAGCGCTTCGGAGCGAAACGTATCCGTAATTTGTATAAACATATGTATAACATATTATATGTAAATAAAATTATCAAACCAGCACAATGATATGTTCGGTGCTCTTGTGCTATTTGTACTTAAACTAAAAGTCAGGTCCGACAATTTATCATGACTTCAAATCAGCAATACGAATCCACTTTTCTTTTGGCGTAACCGCTGGCTTATGTAATTAGGTAAGGTAAGCTGGGGACAAAATATAAGTACTAAAACTGCTTTAAAGTTAAGAAGCTTTAAATTGAACATTAGATAAGGTGCGAACAAATCAATTTCATTTTTCTTTTTTTCACAATTGAATAGCACATTTTCTCCGATCGGGTCATGACCTCAATTCCGTTTCTAAACAAAGAAAACAATCAGTTAACTTCCCTTTATTAAATATGTTTCCGGGAAAGTACCCCGATACCACGCCTTTACCTTCATCGTTATTTGCCTTACCCTATGAAGTGTGATGTTTTAGAGATAAGACATATGAAAAAACAAGAAATGATATGATGTTTCCTAATTTTTTAAGTTTTAAATTAAAATATATATATATGCTATATATATTTCAGCTTTTTACGCCGTACCAAAACCCGTAAATAAAACAACAAAAACATATCAGATACTGAAAATTTTTAATTAATTTTATAAATTCTGCCATCAATATTTTTTTAATCCGCCTTTTATTTTCTGTATTTTGATGTCGAGTACTCAAAGGTATGGGAAGATGTAGAAGCAGTAAAGTTAAAATAATGTGTGTTAGATATGTAGATGAACGATCTTGATGCCAAAAAGGTTTACGTCTAGTAATGGACTACAAGTTGCTGACGATTACGAATAAAATTCCCATAAAACAAACTCCTTTCAACAGCCCCTGAGGTGGAACATAAGCCAAATATACTTCATCTTTATTACGAAACTCAGAACTGCTATATAACTGAAGACTCAAAGATGCAATCAAACCCTTTTATTACATTTCATTAAGTGACTTAGTAACAAGGTTTGTAAGATATTACCGTAATTTATCTGCACACTTATTAATTACAATAATACTACTGACTCTTCCTACTGACTTGTCTTTAGATTATTTTTCATAATACTTTATAATGTCACATAATTATTTTACAAGTCAAATTTATAATTAACGGAGTATAAGTTAACTTCTATTGCACAACAACAAAACAAAACTAGTAAAATAAATTTAAAATAACTTAAGCATAATAAAGTGAAAATTATTTACAAAGCATAGGTAGTAAAAAGCGAAAATTTTGTAAACTTAAATTTAAAAAAAATACAAAAATTATAAGATAAAATTAAGCCCTCTTTAGATTAGATATTATAGTTTTAGAGTAGAGTTTTTATTTTTTATTTTAATTGATAAATATGAAGTGTGTAAGTTTGCTCATGATTTTTCAGTTTTGAAAAACAACTAATATTTTTAGAAAAATATTTTCACGTTTTTCACCTGGTCACCACACCTAGCCTGATAGTTCTTGAAGAACTTGGAGGATAATTAATAAACAACCTATTGACTCAGAAATTATTATTTTGGGTTTCAGATCACTGCGGAAATACTCTAAATATTTAATTTTGTCTTCTAATTAATCTAAAATAAGTACTCTTATTTTGCTGTAACAATTGAATATGCGAAATCGTACAGTGCTTTTTTTAAAACCAGTAATACCTATAATATACAAAATTAACCTATAATATACATGTACATGTATGTGTACACAATGTATAGTAATATAAACCGTTTACCTCGCCAATACACCGTATTTCACTGTTATCAGCCGTATCTCGTTCAAATTCGACCATCGCTTACCTGAAATGAAAAAAAGAAACATGAGATAAAAGCGTCCCTAAACGAAACGATAAAAAAACACCGCGATAATGTAAAAAAATGTTTTCAATGGCGAAATATCCTTGAAAAAAAGATGCAAAAGCTAGTATAAGCCGCACCGGACACCAAATGAAAAGAGGAAATTCATTACAGTCTCGATAGCTTGATAGCTGCCGTTGTCGCATCTCGCTTTTGGTGGCGAACACAGATTTGAGTTAAGTAGATAATGCTAATTAAAAAAGAAACAAAATATATTGTTATTTGTAAAAATTTTGAACTTCCTATAAACAGCAAGGACTTTTTTTTCAACCGTGGATGTTACAATACGATTTTTTTCTATTGAAATGATGAATTCTAGAATTTCAACACCCTAAAAGATGCGTATTTAACTTAAAATTAAGTACCTTTGCAACAATGCAATAAATACTGAATACTAAAGCTTTATTTATTATAAATCTGAAACATATTTTTTTACCTGAATAGTTATGAAATGCGTTGCATTTTTTTTTTCTACTTTTTGATAGCAAATGAAGACAATTAAATCAGAATATCTTTAAATTCACTAATATCACTTATATACATTGTTTGTACTAGAATATTATCATAATTAAATATTGTAATGTAAAATATATATTGAAAGCTATTAATAATAATAGCATCATAAAATAACAAATATAATAATTTGTTATATGAACAATAATAATGTCATATGTATAATTCTCTTGTAATGTTTGTGAGTAATAGTAATAAAGGCATTATTATATTATTATATTTTCATTTCATTTATTTTCATATTTAAATTTTAAACTGATTCTTCGATTGATATGATTAAGAAAAAAAACAAAACTTGTTTACAGTAACTAAACAAATCAAAAATTTGCGTTATCTACATTTTTTATGTCTGTGTTGGTAACCGCTGCCGTTAACGGTCGACGGTGATATCGGAAATCGTTAGCTTCGCCTCGCTATGATTGGTGGTACGCCGCCGTTACAGCCGTGATAACGGAGGTTTAGGCTATATTAGGGCTAACGACCAGCGTACGAGCCTTTAGCACTTTTAAATGGACCTAGTACTTACATTTTGGGTTTTCTGCTACTGAAATATGATCGTTTTTGTAAGATTTGTGTATAATGACGACCTCGTTGGTGTAAAGGTTACCATGCCGGTCTGCTAATCAGAAAGTTCCGGGTTCGATTCCCGGCCCGGTCAACATCTTTGTGCTTAACTAAATTTGTTGGCTGTGGGTCTGGGTGTTAAATATGTATGTATTTATATATAATATTATGTATGTATGTGTGTATGTATATGTATATGTAGTATATCAGTTGTGTTAGCAACCATAATACGAGCTAGAAATGGTTCAGTATGGGGCTAACCAGCCGTGTGTGAAAGTGTCCTAATATTTATTTATTATTTATTTAATGTAATCTAACCTTTTATTTGATAACAGGTTTTAAACAATATGCATAATCAGATTTGCGCTTAAGGCAAGGTGACAGTGAAATCAGTGAGATAAACAACTGCTGTATTTAAAGAAATGATGCCATTTGTAATGAAAGAAAAATAAATAAAAAAAAATGGTTGCCTGTAAAGTCGGTTTTACGGGCGAAGATTTTACGTGACAACGTCTGCCGCGTGCTGCGCGCGCGGCAGACCGATCATAGTTGAGTGGGAGAGAGACGCAAGGCATTCGGCGGGCCTCTCTCCCGTTCGGTGACTCATCGTAACGTTACCGGGCGTTACACTTTTTCATAAGTGACTCCCAGCCGCAACCTAATTTAAGACGTTGTCACGTCAATAAAAAAAAGAAACAACAACAACAAACACAGTTGTATTAGCACAGTGATATGACGAAGTTGTTAGCCAAAATTATCAAATATGACCATATTTTGATGTTAATAAATGCTAACCAACCGACGTAAGAATTCATCAATTGATTGCTATGTTTAGAGTTCTCAATGTACTTATAACCAGATAATCAGATAATGATATAGATAATCAAGTTTTCTGTGTAAATTCATTGATATTATTTGAACAAGTAATAGATTTTCAGAAAACTTTGTAAAACGGATAATTTGCGTGCTGACTTCGTCTCTGGCCAAGGGATTTTCAACTCTCGCTTTACGTCGTGGGAAACCGATATGCTTGAAGACCACAATATCGTCTGCCAACCCGCACTTGGTGAGTCCCAGCAGTAACGTATAGTGGGCTGCTTATGCGTATTTTGTATCGCAATGAAATAGGTTAATGTAATAATAATGCATGTTAACGGTTCGCAGTGCAGTGAGTTGCAGTGTAATAAATTAGCCCCAACTTGTTTGGAGACGTGGTTAGCTTGCCACTACGTATTGCGGTCACTGAAACTACCCAATTAAACTTTTCTGCTCCACCTACAGCTTGGTCGTACTAAGTAGGTTTGTAAATTGTTTCGTGCATTCTTTGTTTTTTTTTACCAGTTTAAGGAATAAACGGCGTAAGTAACTAGAATTACGAATCTTTTCAATTATTTTTTTAATTACGTATTGGTATTGATTATTATCATCATTAGAATATACTATCTACTACATAAGAATCTTTGTCCTGACTCATTCATCTATAAGTAACGCATAGCCCAAACGGCTGATCCTAGGGGTATGAAATTTGGAGGGTGTATTTGTTTTAGTACCCAAAAGTGTACAAAGAACGGATTTTTTAAATTCCAATTTCTACTTCGCGGACAACAGTTGTTGAATGATTTTATAGAACAATGGCCTCTTTTGCGGGGCCGTCTAGAGAAACACCACACCTTTACCAGGTATTTTGTCACCAAGCAGTAGTGAACAAACACAAACACTGTATTTCAGTTAGAAGGACATTGTTATTACTGAGCGATTTGATTTATGATTTCATATCTCAGAGTTGAGTGCCCAGGTTTGGTGTCTTATTGTGTTTATTTTTCATATAAAAGATTTTTCTTCCATCCAACTTGGTAATGCTGCTAGCATTTTGGGCACTTTTGCCCCTAACCCTGTTTTTTTAGTAAGGAATATAGCGTCTGTAGCTTGGCTAACTAAGATGATCCGATGAGACAATTGAAGCTAAGCAACGGTCGATGCGGATGGTGTTAGGATACCCATCCTAACGCCATCCGCCGACCATGAATAAGAAAATCTTTAAAAAAGTGTTATTTTTATCGAGACGTTACCGTAGGTCGGATGACACGTTTTAACTGTATGTCTTGACTTTTCGTCTTAGTATAAACAGTCGTCAAAGGCCTTCGGGTGGTTTAAAAAACTCATATTTATTTCGTATTTATGTATTTTTGGGTTTGTTTTCTTTGAATATGAAATGTCACGGCATTGGAATAGCAGCGTGTTACTTACCACTGAGCCAGTTGGCTCGTATTGTCTACATCACTATTTGTGTCCGTTATTCGGTGTTGATTTGGAATTTAATGCGAGAACGTACTAACACATGCAAGACTACCACAAACGGATACACTGATTTTTGGTATTGTTTTATTGGGCAAATAGGTGATTAGGAATTAGCTCCCATCGGATTCCGTGTGTAGGTTTGTTACTCCTTCACGCACAAACGGCTTAACGGATTTGGTATAAAGATATTTTAAGGCCTAGATTAACACAAAGGCTACTTATTATCCCAAATTATTGTAAATATTAAATTAAGGTTTTACTTTTTTACAGTCTTCCCTTTGTCCTACAGGTACCCACAGCTTTCGTACTGAGCACACCTGGAGTATGTAAACAATCAGCAACAAACACAATACGTACAAAAATCCACAAACGGACATACGGGCCGTTATTTGCGGGCGTCATCCGCCCGGATGTCGTTAATGGCCGAAAATGCGGAAAATTGGACTATTCATTACAAACGGTGGCGATTTTAGTTCGTGGCAGGTGTTAGGGACACTGGTACGGGGGATTGTGTTGAGATTGTCTGCTTAAGTCTTGTTACATTAGCTAGGTGTAGCTTTAAGCGATCTTTTTCTTATTCATATGAGCTAAGTGGCCAAGCTCTAGATTCGAGAGTTTTCAAGCCGCCCTCTCTCTCTGATCTCTCTGACTCTGAATTGGCTTAATGGCTGCTTGTATTAAAACATACATCCAGGACCTACAGTTAAACATGTCTTCCGAGCCATGGTAACGCCCAGATGAAAATACCACTTTAAAAACGACTATCATCAGCTTGGTCACCCATCCAAACACCGTCCGTATTGACGGTTGCTTAGCTTTTATGATTTTGTAAGATCACCTTAGCTAGCCGAGCTACAGGCGCTACTTTTAGCAATCACACCGCCATTTGTGACACAGTGTTGTTACTTTTTGTATTGATTTAAACCTATTAATCTGCCCAATAATGAGTTAATCAACCTATGTATCTATCCAAGTGGAGCCTAAACATTAATGTTCTATAATTTTAAAATTGCTAGGAGTTCAAAACTTAAATTTACGTTAGAAATAATTCTTCTTAATTCATTAAAATGTTTCTTTTTTAAATTAATTTCAAATAAATAAATAATGATAACATTTTAGTAACATGTTATCACAGCTTGAATGCTGAATGCTTGAAAGCTTAAAAACATATCCACTCCAAAACGAAAACTTTAACCTAAATGGATATTGCATCATAATGGATAAATAAAAATCTCTATCACAATAAAAGTGGGGAACAAAAACCGCATCGCATATTGCATAACATGCCTTTCCGCCAATTTATCTGCGTCGATGTAATTATGACCGGGGACAGTTCGCAACAATTAGTGGGCTTCGAATGGCTTATGTAGGAGTTAATGGAACGAGCCTCTGTTTTGGAATTAACGGCGCCAGCTCGTTTATTTTTGCAGCTTTCGCTGACGCTTCGGCTTATTTTAAAATTTGTAACTAAAGTCATTTTATGGAATTCGAATGTAGTTCAAAAAAGCTTCAAAAATTTTAGTATATAACAAAAATCATCACGCTATCAATTGCATAATGACCACAACATACGCGACACAAAACAATGTCACTATCAGACGATACGTTTTAAGTGATACAACGGTATATTTATTTGCATTAATACGCGTATGAGAAGAACTGAACGGCTTTCCGTGTGTGGAAACTACGAAAATTATTTAGTTTAAGCTGAACCGTCTGATCGTAATTATCATTTGTAGCGTTTGTAGCGGTCATTAAACTATAAAATATTTGTATCAATTATATACTCTATTATTATTAAAAAAATAAGCCAACTCTGTCTCACATATCTGTCTGTTTGTGTTTGATAAAATACTAAAATGTAACAAAATGTTAAAAATTTGGAATCGTAAACATCATAAATAAACAAGTTTAACCTCACATCAAAATCCTTGCCCTCTTTGCAACAATGAAATCTAAATAAATAATAACAGAAGATCAAACAGAATTTCCAAAGCTATCTGATAAAATTTTAGAACCATTCTCCAAGTTGGCGCGGCGTTGAATTTTCAATATTCCATTCTTATCTCGTGTCTATCTCTAGAGAATCGCGATAACAATTCTTGGAAAAAGTTTTAAAGTTTAACATTTCATATGTAACGCTGATTCTCAAAGGAGTTTGTATCTAAAGTAATTTGTTGTTACTTAGTTATTTCAGTTTGGACATTCGTTTTCATTCTTTATTTTGGTCATTTTTATACAATTTTACTGTGCAACGCTTTATTATTTATTTTAGTAGATAATTTCAAATACAAATAGTCAAATACAATATTCAGTACAAATACAGGGATGAAACGTTCTATGACTTATTAAATACTAAAATATAGCTTTATATCCACTGCGCCTCACGCTAAGTTTCATGATGATCCTGTTATGCGGGGATTCTATATCTCAGATCAAGAAACTTAAATACTATCCTGTGCATTGTGGCTGCTCGGATTGATTGCTCGATACTGATGCATGCTCCCCGGTTACATGTATTTAAATAGTCATCCTCAATATTTGTGTCTTTTTCTACTGATTGTGTTTATATGAATACCTGAATTATTGTTATTGTAATTATTCCGTTCGACATTTAATTTTATTTAATTTTGTTTTTCTATGACCCTGATTTTTATTATTATTTTTATGATTTTGATTATGTGTAATATTTTTTTTTAATATTAGGACACATTTCACACACGGCTGGTTAACCCCATACTGAACCATTTCTAGTTCGTGTTATGGTTGCTAACTCAACTGATATACTACATATACATACATATTTTATATAGATACATATTTATCACCCAGACCCACAGCCAACAAATTGAGTTAAGCACAAAGATGTTGACCGGGCCGGGAATCGAACCCGGAACCTTCTGGATGGCAGTCCGGCATGGTAACCTTTACGCCAACGAGATCGTCAATATGGACTATGTCTGAAATAAATGATTTGAATTTGAATTATATAATATGTGTACTTTGTCACATTGCTGTTTTCTAAAACTTTTTTCTACGCACCAAGCCAAGTCGTATTTCCAACTTCAGCAATAAGAATGTGTGTCTTCCGCAAACCTCGCCCAGAGGGGAGAGAAGGCGCCATATGAAAAATCAGCCGCGAGCCTGGCCCATAAATAGCCATATTATCCGATCCTCCAACAAATTCTTAGCAAACTTCTCGTCGCATGGGAATATTTGTGTTTTACAGCTCACCTCATTCTCGCATTTATGACCTTCCTGATTTGATTCCTTTTGCCACAGTGAAGAGATTATAATCGTAGACTAAGTTGAAACAGAAGTCTTGAAATTTTGAAAGGATTTGATGACACCAGCTTTTATGACATAGGTTTTATGAAAACATGCAGATGGTTTACCTGATGTTAAGATATTACCGTCACTTATTTTGAGTTAGATTACTTGTTAAACCTGTATCTTGCCGAAAATTTAACACTCCTGTCCAACTATGTGCTAAATTAATTTAATTTTAGTTTAATTACAAGAAAAAGCAGGATCTTATGATTTGAAATACTACGATCTAGTGAATGCTGATATGAACTATTCTTTGTAAATTTATTTTTACGAATTAAATATAATTAAATTAATTTTAGATTAGATTTACATTAATTAATATTGAATTTGTAGTATTGAATTATATTTTTTTAGGTTAAGTTTTAGTTAGTTAGAAATGTTTTATGTTTTGAATATTATTATTACGGACCCATATTAATTATATGAATGTAGAAAAAAAAATATACAATTTTATTCTATAAAAAGTATAGACTACTCCGTGGCAAATATTTTTTTAATCCCGTTTGACACCTCTCTTAGTCATCCCTCTTTAATCACAAAAAAGATTTATATATATCACATTAATCGTAACCATAATCATTTATTTTCGTATGGCCAATTTACATGACACATTTCATTACTTAATACATTTTACATAATGTAGATACTTGTTCAATAAAAATAAATTAAATTAAATTCCTATTATATAAATAATTCAACAAAGCATTAATGTAATTACCAAAATACATTGAAGAGTAAAAGATTGAAACTCATCTTACTGTAATATGCACTGTGCCCTAACTTTATGAGGCAGCTGTGATTCCTGCCCTTGGGCTAAAGATGGTAGGACCATATTTTTGTAACGAGATATGCTTTGGATTAGGTTATCCCACGCATCTTTGGAAAACCTTTTTGTAAGATTGTTCGAGTCGATGCGAGGACCTTTGGTTTGGAACGAACAAAAATATCACAAATCAAAACAGTTCTGTCTTTGCTGATAAATAATTCATGCAGGTTTTGCTTTGTGACAGGTTCTTGCTGACCCGAGACATAGGTACTCGTGAACTAAAGATTGAAGTTACATTCATTTCGGGTTTAAATTAGATGGTTCTTGTTATAAAGTTTTCGAAGTTACCAATAAAATCTTTAGTATGGAAAAAAAATTATAATCGCATACTGATTTCAGTGATACTGATTCTTAATTGATGTTTCCTTTTGTGTGCACTTATGTGCCTCAGTAGCCTTTATTATGATTTTAAAAATGTAATAATGCTAACCCGCATAGTCAAATGTAAAATAAATGAGAGCGTTGAAGGTTATATTTCTATGTATCACATTTCTTGGCCATAGCACCACATTCAAATTAATTTAAGAAGAAAAAAACGTTGATGCACATTTAATATGAAGACAAAAGACCAAATGGCTTTTAGGTTTCTTTTATTAAGCTGCTATGTCACATCAGGATTCACCATGAGTAATTGAATATCTGCAGGTTGAGTGAAGTTGGATCTAAAGTTACTTTCACGATACTTAAAATAGAGATACCTGTTTAAAAGGCTTGGTATACGGCGTTAGTGTGAAACCTTCGAGAGCCAGATTTGCTGGACCGCCTTATACCAGTGTCGTTGACTTATCCAATAACGCGTAGTTATTTACAGGGTACGGCCAATATCACAAAGATATTGGCCGTACCCTGAATCGAACCCGGGACCCTCTGGTTTGCAATCCGGCATGGTAATTACGCCAACGAGGTCATCATAATATACTTTTATGTTTAAAAGTTTCACAGGTTGTAAAACGTGAGCGAAAATCAACCATATAGCAGTGAACTTTAATTTTGCTAAAGAACTCAACCTGAATCTCAAAAGCAAGAAAACGTGTTCAAAAAATTAATTTACTGTTATTATATTACCTACCTAGAAAATCTTCATTTTTACGACTGCAGCAGCATATTAAGTCGTAAAACACATTTTAATTATTACTTGAACCCAGTCATAAAGTTTGAGTAGGGCTTCAAATTGACGATGTGAAAAATAAAATAGTTTGGAGTGCAATGCTTACAGTATAAGTCAAAGAAGTTTTCTCTAGATGAATTACTTAGTAAATGTAAGGTAAAATTGATGAATACGATGCGATCCTTTCATAGACCTGTTAGAGTTGATATTACTTTCTAATTTTGCTCTCATTTTCTAGTAACATGTTACTTATTTTATTTTATATTAGGTTTTAATATTAATTTAATTAATTAAATTTCGTATGAGCTAATTGGGTAAATTCTGGAGTCGAGACATTTCAAACCAGCCTAAGGACTCCCTCCAACTGACGAATGCTAACATTACTTCTACGACGGACAGCTGGAATTTATAATCGCGTGGTCACCCATCCAAGGCTGTCCGCGTCATACATACCATTGCTTATTTTTGGTAATCTTTTCAGATTACCTTAGCCGAGTTACAGGCACTACTATTAGCTATATTTTTATATCTTAAACTTCATTTTATAACCTCAAAATACCCGGTCCATCGTTTTTTAAGTGGCATTTTCATCTGAGCGCTACCATTGGTCGGATAACGATAAATTATAGGTCCCGGCTGTTAGCCTCAGTACAAGCAGTCGTTAAGCCAAGTCAGAGGTCTTCGGGCGGCTTGAAAACTCGCGACACCAGAGCTTGGCCACCGAAGAAGAATAAGAATCGGCTTTCTGGAATATGCGATATTCGCCTTCCTTTATCGCATCTATCTACGAGTATCTCACCGACCATTTTCTTCCAACGCGTAAAAACAAAAATAAATTGGAAAAACGCATTTTATTAAGTGGTCGCTCCACGTTAGCCATCAAGAGGGATCATAACAGCGCCTGCGGATTGTAAGGGGAGCTGATATTTATTACTAAGATTAATGATGTTAGCATTCATTGGTGCTGAGACGAGGAGTGGTTCCGGGATGTGTGATGTCACTTGAGGTCATACGGAAGGAAATATCAAGCTTCTGAGCTCTTCAAGGTTTCTGAGCTAAATTACTTTTAATTTATCCAATTAATAGGTTATATCGACGACTTTGTTGCCGTAATGGTTACCATGCCGGACTGCCAACATCTTCGTGATGAACTAAATTGGTTGGCTGTTGGTCTGGTAGAAGAAATCTCCGACAAAGAAGCTAGCTTCTTTCAGGCAAGCGGTTTTCAAGGCAAAAGTGAACCAGTTTCTTCTGGGCTAGCGCGCTCCACCTTAGATAGCAATATCGCTTACCATCAGGAGAATTCCGATCAAGCGCAAGCCCATTAAGAGTAAAAACATAAAATAAAAAAATAGTATTACTTTTGTTAATAGGAATCACAGAATACTGAGCATTTTGTCGTGCTCTCCTGGCTACCTACTTTGAGAGCTAGTTATTCCAGACTAAGCATGCTCCACCTTCAGCCACAATGTCACTATCACATGTGGTTAGGCTTTCAACCCAGCTGTTAAAAGTGTAAACAGAAATGTTTAGATAAACGCGTATTTTTATAAAAGAGAGCTAGAGCGTGACTTAAAAAATAAGTCGTTGCCACACGAAAAATCATCTATCAAATCGTAACAAAGTTAGCCAAGTGCTGTTTCATTAGATTTATTCTCGAAGTTCTCAAGGGCTGTCATGGCGTTTCATGTCTCAATGGAGTTAAGAAGAAATGAGATCTGCCTAACTTTGTAGCGTTCTTATTTAAGCGCATTTACTACGATTTTGTCGACAACGGTGAACTTTAAATTAGGTTTGTTTAACAAGAATTAGCTATTCAAATGTGTCTTACTAATTAAAGTATTAACAGGTAATATTGTGGTATTGTTTTTATAATAGAAATTAAACATACCATGGTAATGATTTTCTTCACCTTTTTATTACTAGATATTGTCGCTATAACATCCTCTAATTGATTTTTTCACAATATCTTTCTCTGTGATCTTCTCTCAATATACTTTAATTTTTAAATTTAATTTAGGTGAACTTTAAATTAGGTTTGTTTAACAAGAATTAGCTATTCAAATGTGTCTTACTAATTAAAGTATTAACAGGTAATATTGTGGTACTGTTTTTATTATAGAAAGTAAACATTACCATGGTTATGATATTCTTCACCTTTTTTTTACTACATATAGATGCTATAGAATCATCTGGATTTTTTTTTCTTAGAATTTATTTCTTTGTGATTTTCTCTTAATATACTTTAATTACAAATTACCGTAGATGGCTCCGTATACGCAAATTACTTATAATTAACATTAACTCTATGTGTCAACGTATGACAGTAATACATTTTTTGAAAATAAAATTTAACAAATAAGGTTTTAAGTATAAATTTTTTCATAAAACTTGTTCTTAAAATGCTGGACTTGGCACCGAACACACCTAAAATAAAAAGAAAAATATTTAAAATCGTATGCAAACCAACCCACTCACTAGTGTTTCATATATTGTTATGAATGGAGGTTAGTTGCGGCGTGCAAAAGGAGGATTTTTGTGATTGTGACATGTCGCTTCTAAATGACACTGGCCAGTTTTTATTTCTTTTTTTCCATCGAGTTAACGCTAAAAGCTTAGCGGTTTCCGGCGAGTTTGAAACAGGAACACAATTTCCGAGCGCTTTTTTGTATTTGCGTCAACTTTTTTTGGTCAATATTTTAATTGTCCAACGTTAGCGTGAACCACATGTCGACCAACACAAGTGTTGCAAGTATTTAAAAATCTAATATTTTAAAACAGTATATTATGTTTCTACTGTGGAGTGGTTCACTTACCTACATAGTATAAATCGATTGTTATAATTCCTACCTGGACGATGACTGCACAAGACCGACGCAGCTGGCACATGCAGAGGGAGGCCTATACCCAGCAGTGGTAAAAAGGGCTGTGGATGATGATGATGATGATGAATTCTAACATTTATTTAGCTAAGCCCAAATTTTTACTTTTTTTCACACAGGCAATAGACTAGGGCAGGGCGTTCAATCACACAATCTAGCGACACACTGGCGTATACTGGAGCATATCTAGTTTGGAATAGCTGACTCTCAAGATATCTGTTGGAAACATATCATTAGGTGCTTAATTTCATTTTTTAAACTTGACTTTGCTAGCCAGACTAGCACTAGAAATAGAGCACCATGCAACTTAATTAAAATAATAAATATGTTATAGGTTTGTTTTGTTATTAGGTATTGTTATAGGAGAGTGAACCGGTTTTTTTCTAGGCAAGCGCGCTTCATCTTAGACTGCAATGTCACTTAACATCAGGTGAGTTGTGGTCAAGTGCAAGCCTATTATACGTAAAAAAAAATGTTCTATCTATAACTAAAGCTAATTATATTCATGTACGGGGGCGAGATCCGCGGGCTGGGGAATACTTTATTAATAATAAAAATTTCTCTTGCGATTCAGCGAGGAAATGTTGCCAGCCTAATGGGTATGTTTGGGCGAGGGACTTTGACATAGTCTTTAAGTATTTATTTTATTTAATTTTATTATTACCGTGACTTTGGTTTATAATATAATTTGACAGTTTCAGTCAATTTACAATATGTATTGTAAATTGACTGAATAAATGATACTTCGAGTACATAAAATTATAAATAGCTAATTTATGCTATCTTCATAAACAGAAAGCGAAAACGTTTTAAAAAATCTGAATCTAAATTTATCTTGTGGAATATCACACAAAGACTAAACTTTGTTCAGCGCGATCGCGACCGTTTGAAACCGATGGCAATATATCTTGATTCGAAAATATCGATAGTAAAAAGGAAAGTTGGGATCGCTTCCACCAATAAATAATACCAAAGTCTCTGCTGAGGACACAGTAAGGACGTTAGGTTAGTTAGTAAACTCGAATTCTAATTCAAATAACTAATTTTCCAAAACATGGGTTATACATAATAATGGAAAAGAATGTTATGAAGATAATAATATAACATAAGTCTCACCATGTTTTAGCCTATTAAGGCGTACAAAAAATTATATACATTACCAAAAATTAAAAGCATTACAAATCACAAACGCATTACACATCACATGAGTTAGCGACACTCTAAAGCACGATAGAGTGAGTATGCTTAGTCTGGAATAAATTGCTTTCAAGAAGGGTACCGGAACATACCGTCGTGATTTGCCACAGTTTTATTTTTGACATGAGGCCAGTCAAGCACTACAAAATGCTCTACCACCATGCTATATGTTCTTTTTCACTGAAGCTCATTAGCGGGGATCAAACCCAAGCCCTGAGGTACGTATGACGGCCGTAAGCTTTATTGAGCGGTCATCGTTTCAAAATTAATACATCAGTAAGTGATGCTATATGTAAATGTTTCTTTCTTTCTTTCATATTTTGTTTTTTATTTTCTGTTTAAAATATCTTGTGTGAAATAAACATATTTCTTTGTACACGAATTTTAAATTAGCGTTGCTATACAAAGAGGCAACTCAGCTGGCATTTTAGGTACTCTTCCCACTGGCACTGATTTTTTAGATTAGATATACTTTTAAATTAATTTTAGATTAGATTTACATTAAGTATTATTGAATTTGTAGTAATAAGTTATCCCCCATATAAATGATTTTCCTTTAAAAAAAAATACAGAATTATTGTATTAAAGTATTAAGCATGTTTTAATACTACCGTGCTTTAACTATAATGTCGTTAAGTACTAAAGAATTTGACTAATATAACGGCATTTTAGTTAATAAATGGCAGAATAGGCGTATATACAGCCGTCATATTTAATCACTCCTTTCACTTTCAAACAATTCATCCACATCTTCTTAGTTCGACCTCTACTTCCAATACCTTGTACAATCATATTCACATTTCTTCTTCATCATATGCATCTCCTCTTTTCGCATGACATGCGCATACCAATATATAGATTTGTTTCCATCATTTACATATAATAATAATAATTTTTATTTATGCAAAAGAATAGTAACATTTTTGTACAAAATTTATGTAATAAATTAAATAAAAGTCTTATTTTAGTGTTAGTTTTAGCTAAAGTTTGCATGTTTGGAGGCTTTAGCTTTCTCAGTAGGATTTCCTGAGTTTGAGAAAGCTAGTTTCTCTTCTGGGGTGCAGTAAAAATGGCTACTTAGAAAAAAATGTTGTTAAATTTACTAAAATAATAATTCCATCAAGGCAATTCCCATACTGACCATACATTTTCCATGGAACACCGCAGGGTGTCGGCTGCAATACATAAATTGGAAAGACTTTTGACAGCAGATCGGATAAGGCAGGGTGTGCATGGAGTAAGAGGGGTGGGAGGTGGTTTTGGCGTTTTTATCGCGATTATAATCGGCTTTAGTTCGGACAGAGAGGGGGATGACAGCGTTCTGCATTCTGTTGCACTTGCATATTTTGCTCGCCAGCTTTGACGGGCGTCCAGATTCTAATAGGGATTTTTTTATTTGCGGCTTTATCGGTGCCTTCTTTGAAACATTTCCAAGGTTAAAAACTATATGGAATGGGGAATATAATTGTGCATTATTAAATTATAATTCTGTAGTATTTTAAATTATATTATTGCCAGTTATTCTGCCGTCAAGCAATAGTGTGCACACACTACTTTGTTTTAGTTTGAAGGGTAATATTACCAGTGAAATTACTAGGCAAAAAGATAAAAATCTAATATCTCAGTTTGGTAAGCAAGATAAGGAATCGTGCCTAGATTTTCAATTCAATTAAATATGACTCGGGGTGTCATGGTAGTTACTGTTGGAATGGGCAGTGATGCCCACCGACTAAGTTAGCGACTTGACTCACTAAATTACTTAAAAAAATATCAGTCTACTGCAAATACTTTGCAAAAAATTAATATTAGGAGACATTTCACTTATGGCTAGTAAGCCCCATACTAAACCATTTATAGTTTGTATAGTGGTTGCTAAAACAACTGATATACTACATATACATACATAAATACTTTATATCGTTACATATTTTACACCCAGACCGACAGCCAACAAATTTAGTTCGACACAAAGATGTTGGCTGTGCTGAGAATCAAACCCGGGACGCTTTGGTTGAGAGGCCGGCATGGTAATCATTACGCCAACGAGATCGTCTAAGCATATAGAATAGTGATAAAGTAATGAGTCTTTGAGAGCTCATATGCAGTGTGAGCACGGAGTCAGTCCGCTTGAAGGTGACCATATTCTAGGGCCTCCTGGCTGCACCAATGTGTGATGCCGCCATACCTTGTATGAATTAGTCTTGGAGGATCTCGCTTTGAGTAAAGATGCTGCCACGTTTGCCATCTTGTTATTTGCCAAACGGGGTGACTTAGTGTCCCAACTAAGTCTAACTTTAAAAACATGAATAAAAAAACTTCATAAGCAACAAAAACAGTAACACAAAGCACCAGCACAACACTTTTTGTCTACAAAGATGTAGCCAAAAAGTTACGTCGGCGTTTCAATATAATACAACTAAGCGTCAGCCAACTAAGCTCTGCACAAAGCTAAATAACAATGGCAGTCAAATATAAGCTCAAACAGCGAAAATGAAGTGACAGCTTCAGTAAGGGGAACTGCCGTTCTACCAAGATCTCTAAGCATTACTTACTTAATCCGTACGTATGCTATCCTTATTCTAAACTCATTACGTAGGTGTCTATCAGTAACAACCTTATAAGTCTAGGATATATTTTGTTCTTAGTAACCAGAATGGTCTTACCGCAATTTTCGGGTTTATTACACCATGCTGTAGCCCTCACATTTTAAATAAAAAGCTGTCATATGAACCGAAAACAATCATCTTCTCAATAGCTTTTGGTAGGATAAGATTACTTATATATTAACTCATAGATTCTATTCCAATAATTTGGAATCTTAGGGTAATTAAGTAGTAATTAATACATTAGCTTAATGCACGCATTTTACCTCGCGTTCGATGAGTTTCAAAACTCTAAAACATTTATTTATTTTTCCAAGATATTTTTGTAGGTGACTAAAGAAGGTTTCGGTCCACATATAATACTACATAACGATAACAGTAGTGTAAGCTAGAAACCTTTAGTCTGTTTTCTAACTTAGTCACGTCGCTTTAGACAGATAAACGTCTATAAGGCTAGCTAGTTAAGCTTATAAGGTTAAAACTTTTAGTTTTTCGAACAGTAAACCTTACGAACAAAATTTATTGGAACGCTGTTTGTAATTACCGAATCTTTATCACTTATCTGTGATGTCATCAATCAATTGGTGAAATGAAATTTTATTAATATATTTCAAAATAGTTTAAGGAATATGGTACTTGATTGAAAGGCTGAATATCATTAAAATAGTTCAGTAAAAACACTGCAACAAATTTACTCCTTTTTTGTCAGAACCAAGCACCCAATCAAAAATCGCCGATGACTTAAAAAATCTATTGAGTAAACTGCATACTAAGTTTCGTCAAAATTGGTTTAAAATTGAGAGAAACACATATACAAACGCGTGAAACTGCAACGTACAAACCTTTACGTGAGAAATACACATACAAACTTACATTATTATCACAGCCAGCCTCAACGGAAGACCAGCGTTGGTTGCTCTCCAGCAACCAGCATTATGCTGAGTTGAGGCTGTGTTGTGACTAATTAATGTTTATTATGTGTACTATTTTATATATTATATTTTGTCTCGTGTTAATTTGTCATAATAAATAATTTTCTTTCTTCTTTCTTTCTTTCAATATACAGACAAACGAAAAATAAAATTGGTTATTACCACGGAAGAGAAAAAACAGGTTATTACAAAGACTTCGTTAGCTTCGCTTCCCCGGTCAATAAACACATTTACACCTTGACTGTGGACAAGCCGAAGTAGGTGTTATAGGCAACAATGTATACGGATTATTTGCAAATTGATTCAATTTAACGAACACGGGTACGCTTTTAGTGGGAGCCATTAATATGTTGCCTCTTTCAACTTTCACTGGGCTTGATCAGGTGTAAAAGGTTAAGCTGTAGTTCAATTAACAATTTTGTCGGGACAAAGATTTTTATTCTGAGACTTTCGTCTTTCCAAGTTCATCTGTCCAAAGTTTTTGACTGAGTTCTGACATGCTTTGTTTACGTAAAGAACAGAAATTGGACAGAAAAAAAAATACAAAGCGAAGTTTAGGTACCAATATACGAGTATATCTATAGGTGGCTAACCATACAAAATCCATTGAAGTCCACCGTCCACAGACAGCCCGCATGCGGCAGTTGTCCACGATTGCACACGTTTTTCACGGACCAATGGCGTTGGGTTTTCGAACCGGCCTGAACCACCTCACACTGGTTCAAACCGGCATCCGGACCAATTGGTTAAACAAGCAGTTTGTTTACCGCTGTAACTCGCCCCGTGTATAGTAAAAATTTGCAACCCGTAAAAGGAATTCCGAAGGGTTAGCAATGGCGTGGAATGGCATAAAAGTTTAATGTCTAGAAGAGATTTGGACAGATTTTCCGTGAGGGCTTAGTGACGTAAAGTTCCGCGGAAGTTGTAAAAACAGTGAATTTAATTACACATTAACTTAATGGACCTATAACTGACAGAATACAGGCATATGATTTAACCAATAAGAAACGGTCGAATCAAAATAAAATAATGATCTACCGTTTATTTAACATAGACAAGCTCTTAGTTTCAACATTACCAGACAGCTCTTCAAATATTGTGCTTAGATCAAAGACGCAAGCAAGCATTTTCAATTTGACATGCATAATCGGCAAATATTTGCATCTATTACGTATCCTCGTTTGCTCAAAGGCGACATCAAAATGAAAAGCCATTCGGATCCTATTAAATATTGTTTGCAGACATTAATAAACGGAACTCTCAAGATAGGGTTGAAATATTAACAAAAACATCTAAACTCGGAATAGAAGAACGATTCAATTAGAAAATGCATCAAAATAAACCGCCTTTCGGAACCATGTCCGACCAAAGGGGATCCACCCTAAAGAAGAGGTCGACGACCCTCACCCGACTCACGCTCATGTTACGTTCATTAGAAATTCCTATTTCCATCCTTTTCGCGCGCACTGTATCCGTATATGCGTCTCATTTGGCCACTAAATAAATAATGCTGAAAATTCATACGTTTTCTCGCTTAAGTGCAATGTGATACTCGTGCTCTGGTAGTCTCTCATTGAGGAAATAATTGAAAGTATCATAGGAGTGAAGTGACTTGAGTGTCTCACGAGTGTACTTGTACATTTATATGTGATCATTGTGCCCCACTTTTGCCATTCTTACTCGCATATTTCGCCTCTGAGGTAATTTTTTCAAGAAAATGAAATTATTTTAAATCGCATTAGCTCTTCTTGAAAGCATTGTTCGATGAGTTGTAGAAAAAACTATTACTAATAGAAATTCAGCTCTATAAAATTTTTACAGCTTTATTAAAAAAATATAAACTTTGAGATTGAACTTTCGTAAAAACAGATACTTAATTATGCTTGTTAACGTCGATATCATGGCCGTAATCTAGACTAGTCGTAAATCCTAGCCTCATATAGATACCTAATTTAATGACCGATTTTACGCTCACACTTTACGGTTATGGACACGACGTAATGTATCGGTATAATACATTCTATCGGTATTAATATCCGTGGAGACACACAGGTCGCTTGTTTACGACGCACTTGTTTTATAAATGTAGTTTTACGAGTGTGTGCCGAAAGGCGGCCATTAAAACTTAGGTGGAAATTGTACCTACATTGGAAAAGTCACAATTAATACTTCATTATCCCTTAAATGGACGATTTTTTTGTTTCGCGTTTTAAAAAGATATTATATTTGTGTAATAGACTGTATTACTGTCTAGGAAAAAATAGTAAAAAAATCTAGACATTAATTTTCTATACTTTTTTTGCAATAATGTGAGTGATGTTTATAAACTACATTGCGCAAAATTAAAAGTCAATTTTATGTGTGATTTTTAGTACTTATGTTGTGTATAAACAACAGTGTTTTTATGCGACTAACTTCACACCAAGTTCAAGGGCGACTAACGTCACACTAATATAGGTCGAGGTCCCTACACATGATAAGCAATAAAAATATTCTAAAAACTCTTTAATGATTAAAAATATTTAATAACTTCAACCGTTTAAAATTAAAAAATGTTGACATTGTAAATTCAGGTTAAGCTTCTCTATGCGCTTTAGAAGAAGATGAATCGTTCATTATTTGCTGTGCATTGACGCCACATTGACTCGAAATGACGTCGACACTTCGCATAAGATGATTCATTCACAGCAAGTCAGACGAGTGCTTAATTTTACGCCAGACTGAACGAGCAGTGATTAGTCAGAGCATGCATTTTGTCATGCCCTATGACCACATCGACTATCTCAGTTTATTCTACTATTTATCTGTATATATACGAGAAGTATGTATCGAATGAAAATAATCATAAGATTACCTATATTTAATTGGCTTGGTTTGTAGGGTTCCGTACGTAGAAGGTAAAAACGGGACCCTATTACTAAGCCTCCGCTGTCTGTCTGTTAGTCTGTCTGTCTCCAGACTATATCCCAGAAGCCGTAATAGCTAGAAAACTGAAATTTTCACAAGATATGCCTTTCTCGTGCTACTATAACAAAAAAATACCAAAAATAAAAATATTAAAATATTTGCTTTGCTTTATATCAATAACAGTAGCTGATAGACACTTAACATTTTCACAAAATACATAAAAGTATATTGGCTATGGCAAATTAAATTATGAAATTTAAAAAAATATGTAAGGGGGACTCCCATAGATCAATGATAAGTATGGAAGGAACCCTTCAGGAACTTCTTTGCGCGAGCAAAACTCGCACTTGGCTAATTATTTTCTTACCTTTTGGTCAGCCAATTATATAGGTGGAACGTTTATTAGTACCTGTATATTTATTATTATCTTTTATTGGATTGGCAAGGGATAGTAATAATATTATAGGCTACATACATACATTAGCTACTCTCATAATGATTATTTTTATTTTTATTGGTTTAACAGCTTAAGTCTATCGTCCAAAATCTTTATCGTAGTAAATTATGTCATCGTTAAACTCGCCTATGAAGCACTATGACTTTAAAGTAATCTCTCCACTCTATTCTTAAAACAAGCCAGATTGCAGTTTGTGAATCGACCTAGATAAATTAAAAGTTTGCTTGTAGACAAAAAGTTTATCGCCCGCTTTAGAAACTGAATTCGTGGTTATTCTGTGGAGTAGATAAGCAAAGTTGTGGATAAAAACTCCGAAGACTGTTTTCCTATACGCTTGTTGGGCAGCTAACGTAGCTATTTCAGGTCAACTTTCTGACGATTTGCCCTCCTTATGGGCTAATTTATTACCTTTGTATTACACTAACAAGCCCACGCTTGTCAGTTAAGACTCTTTTGTTGGATTCAACTTCGTTGGAAAAGAGACAATGGTGGCGATTCAGCGGCACACACGACTAAACTAAATTTAAAGAAGCCCCGTCTCTTTTCATCTTAGGTGGCCAGAAAGAGACGGCACGTTCTGAACCACACACAAAACAACTAAAATCACGTCAAATATAAGCGATTTTAGCGCGCACCCAATTATATCAGCTCTAAATCTGTCGTGTTTGATTTTAGATGTTTTGTCTATGGTTTAGATTGTACTATCTCTGTTTGGTCATATATGACGAAAAGAGACAGAGCTACTTTAAATTTAAGTTTAGCCGTGTGTGCCGCTGAATCGCCACCAATGGATAATAAGCACAACAGTCGAGTTGTGTGTGAACCAACACATTGATTGGTATATTAATGTAATAATACTTATTGAGTGGTTTTATTTAGAAGATATCTGTCAAGTTCCAAAATCTGTCAACAGCGTATTTATTGTATTTCACGAGTTTAAGGTATTTGCTGTCCTTCGAACGATTCATACCTGCAAACAAAGAAAAAATATCATTAGCATTAGATTTAAATAAATGTTATCATTTTTTAAACAGTCTACAGATTCAGCATGTCTTGGAAATCGAACAAAAGCAGTTTTTTTTTAAATATACCTTACAATACAATATAAAACAAAACAGTTACGACACTAAAGAATGTAGCTTACTGTGGGCACCTTCCACCGCCAGCTTTAAGACTAAACTCAATTACTACAATCAGAAGTGAAAATTTACATTGAATTATATCATATACTTTTGTAATGATATTATAATATTATTTGACTTGTAACATTGGTGTTATCAATAAATGATTTGTGTTTGTATATAATAAAACCTCGTAAAAGTTTTGAGAAAAACCCAACGCTCAGTCAATCTCATTAAAAAATGTAAAACTAACTTTAGAGCAGGTTTAGTGCTTGTAACACGAAACAACAGAGTTGTCCTACTGCTAGCACTGGAAAAGGGGCGTAAGCTCCGCATGAAACCTCACAAATGAATAAAAAATAGCATCCACAAAGGGCGTCGGGGTCAAAAGCTAGATACCTCTGAGGGTAATAAAGTCTACTTCTCTTTGCCGTCAACGTTTCAAATTAAAAAGTAATGTGGCTCACTTCGATTGTGAAGCAGCTGACTTCCCGTGTGCAGTTAGTTAATGGACTGATTCTCGTGCTGCAGCTCTCTTACCTCTATTTCCTACTTATTTTATAAAGTCAAAAGATTGTGTGCGTGTATTTTTGTATTATTTTTACTGCACCAAATTTGATGAAACATAAAACGTAGATAGTTAGCACCCTAGATTGACACGAAGATTACTTTAAATGTTAGATAAAAAATGTTTATATTATAGTTTTATTTGAGCAAATTACATAAAATGCTACATAAATACATGTTAGATAAATAGCTAATGTGTTTTGATAAACTTACTCCTGATTTGATCATATTAATGACGCGATATTTGATTGGCTTTTTATTTCAAGATTTTTCGCAATTTTTCAATATGACCATTACGTTTTAGCTTAAATATCTTACAACAAAAAGCTATTTTACTTTATTCAAATTCATGAAATGTCTTTAATATCAACATGAATACTGTAGAACAAGAAATGTGCACACTGTTCAATAGGGTTCTACTAATTTTAAGTAGTCCTAACCACGACTACTTAAAATTAGTTACTTCATACTAAAATACGAATCAATTATTTAGATTAAAATATTAATTATTTCTCTTATCTTCTAATTAATAAAATTTCCATGTCACAATGTTAGTTACCGTACTCTTCCGAAACGGCTTGAATGATTTTTACTAAATTTGATATGCGTATTCAGTAGGTCTGAGAATCGGCTACTATCTATTTTGTAAGTCAAAACAACGTTTGCCGGGTCAGCTAGCAATAATGTACTAACAAGTTGGTAATATTATTAATGTTATAAGATAATATATAATATATTTTAATACTAGGTAATAGCAACATTTAAGACATCTACTTAGGTTCTCTACTACAGTAAATTCAAAAACATGTTGGAGTTTTTAATAATGTTAAAAAATATATATATAATCTAAATTAAAAAAATACAAATATCGTATTTCCAGTACCAGGAATAGGTAAGAGAAAGTTGCATCCCCAGTAACAAGGTACTAAATACGCATTCAACGGTTAAATAGGGGTGAATGAAGCTTTTCAACTCAGGATACGTACAGGACTAAATTGGAGTGGTTTTATGATCTTCAAAGCTTCAAAAAGGCTGATTTTATTTTGGAGTAATTGCATATACAGAGAGACGAGAGTTATTAAAGCGAAATCTTGCAGGTGCAGTAAGAAAAAAAAGATATTGTAGCGCCTACAGCTAAGTTAACTAGGGTCATTTGACGCTATCATCAAGGTTAAGCAACAGTTGATGCAGACAGTCTTTGGATGGATGTCCATACATATACAGATTAATTAATTGCTAAATTATTTAACACGACATTTTACGATAATTATTTTATGTATGTAAATTATTAATTAATTTGTCATTAAGAAATTCTTTAACACTATAGTGTGCTTTATTAATGCACGTGAAATTTACGCAAATTTGACCACATCTCAGAGTTTCGAACTAAGCTCAAATGGTTACCCATCCGTCTTCGCCGCAATTCTCACATTCTTCATCTTGTTTACAAAATTCTTTTCAGTCCCGCTACCCCACCTTATTTGAAAGACTCTTTTACTTTTGTCACTCCATCTCATTATTCATTCTTCATACGTTCTTCTCGTACTTTTCTTTTGCAATTCCCTAACACTCTTGACCACTCCAATCTATATTTTCATTCTTCTTTTACTGTGCGAGCTATCAGATTGTGGAATGCCTTGCCGCTACACATAAGGCAGGCTAAATCACTTCCTATCTTCAAAAATATGGTTTATAATTACTTCATGTCGTCTATTTCTGTTTAATATAAATTTTATGTATGTGTATAGTTTATATATATATTTTTTTTTAAGTTGTAGCAGTTGTGATATGTGTTGTTGTTTTTTTTTTCTCTATATAATTATTTTCTTCTTTCGTTTATGTTAGGTATTAACATTATTTATTTGTTGTATTTTCTTATTTTGTTTTGAACGCTGTTTGTTTGCACCACCGTCTCTCACTCTTGCCATGGTCCGCTTCATTCACGGTTGCCTGGCAGAGATCGCCATAGGCGATAAGGCCGCCATTGTGCTCTAGTTTTTAAGTTCTATACCTTGTATTTATTTCTCTATTTCTTGGTGTGCAATAAAGTATATTATTATTATTATTATTATGAAAAAGAATGCTGTTTAAAAAGTAGCATTTATTCTGGATACTTCCTTGGGTCGAGTGACTCGTTAATATGTAGGTGCCGGCTATTAGTCATAGTACTGGCAAGCGTTAAGCTAAGTCAGAGGCCTTTGGGCGCCTATAAAAACCCTGAACACCAGAGCTTGGCAACTTAGCTTATACTAAGAGAGATACTTGAAGCTACCTACAAAGTAGTTATTCGTATCATGAATAAGTTTTTATAAATTACATGTTTATTTGTCAAAGCTTTGACATTTTTTTTAAATTCAGTCATATATTTATCTGTCAAGCACATCCATTGATCTATCAGAAACTCAAAAGCTATTGAATTCCATATTTGTCGAAGAAAAACCTAACTTTGATTCGATATTTTAATACAATATTGATACACAAAGAGTGTTAAGCTTCGAAACTTCGTAAACGTTTCTAAAGCCCAAAAAATAATTATCCGCAAAACAGAAACAAGCCAAAGACCAAACAGTTATCGGGCTCAAGTTGTTTCAAAAGTTTTCTCTACTTTGACAGAGGCTTTCGCGAACACTGAAACTGCTATTATCACGTGAAGTAACTATCTCATTGTTTTATTTGTAAAATAATCAATTATTATGATACACAAAGGTAAACTGAGTTTAAACATTTATTAGCATAAACACAAGCAGCCCACACACTATACATTGCCACAACTGGGACTCGGGGCCTTCTCTAACGAAGAAAGAGATATCCAGCACACTGGCCAAGTGCGGGTATGACAAATGTCTTCGGATATTGAGGTCGGTATTTCACGATGTCACCGTCAAGCGAGTCCAAATTCAAACGGAACTTGAAAAACAAGTCATTGGTTGTACCAGGATCAAACCAGAGGCAGTCAGATTGAAAAGCAGACATCTTTGCACCGACTACATTCGCATCATTGTTTGATAAATCGTTATTAATTGTAATTGATATGAATAATGTTTTTTTTAAATATTCAGTACCTAGTTTATTTATAAAATCCATTACTAAAATTTGAACTCTAAATAAGTTTACTAGTTTTAGACTTTTACTTAGATACATATTTAACACCTAGACCGACAGCCAACAAATTTACTTCAGCACAAAGATGTTGGCCGTGCCGGGAATCGAACCCGGAACCTTCTGATTGGCAGTCCGGCATGGTAACCATTACGCCAACGAGGTCGTCAACATTACCGTATATGTTTAGTTTAAATAATTGGTATTTAATGTGTGCACTATAAACTACTTTTCTTTATTTCTTTAACTAGAAGTACACTTCGTATTAAATATTAACTTTTGACGCGAACAGGAATGTGAGGTAGTTGATCCACGTGTCCACAACACTAAACAGTCGGCGAGATGTAATCCGAACCATATTTCTGGGTTGAGCCTTTGAGAGATCAAATTGGGTCAAATCACTTTGTTTTCAGATTTATATCGGTCACCTACAGGGCAGGACGTGCGTAGAGTTTAGTAAGGGAGTTAAGCAGATTTACAAATAGTTATGACGTCAATTTATGTATGTTATTGTTTGAATTCAAATATAGTAAAGTTTTTATAGTCAATAAAATTCTAAATTCAAATTCTTTTATTAAATTTAAGATGTACAGTAGAAAAGAGTATTATGAAATATATAATGAGAACACTAAATAAATTCACTTAAAAAATCATAAAATGTGATAAAATATGTTATGTTATGTCATAGTACATAATATTATTATATTTATCAGAACTAACGAACGAATGGAACTTCTTTTCTTTATTACTGGTGACTCCCACGGCCGGTCGTTGATGTAGAAGCTAGCCATAGCTATTCAGCGCGGTAATGCAGCGAGCCTAATGGGCACATATCAACCAGGGACAGGAACGGGTTATTTGATTAGTTTTAATATATTTATTGTCATTTTTATATTCTAAATCGTAATACTATATTGAATTACTTTTACATGGATTAATTTGACATGAACTAATGTATAAGAGCAAATTAATTATGAATGAAATGTATTGGAGCAAATTAGTGATTGCTTCCAATAATGATATATTACATTGTTACTTTTAATCGAACTGGGCGCTACCGTGGGTCGGGTGACACTTTCAATTGTCAATCCCAGCTGTTAGTATCAATACTAGCAGGCGTTGTACTACGTCAGAAGCCTTCGGGCGGCTTGAAAACTCTCGACACCAGAATTTGGCCACTTAGCTCATACGAAATAGAAGAAAACGGTTCTATCGAGCTAATACCTAACCGCAACTTAATCCCCGTGCTGCTACACTTCTAAGTCTATTAACCTTTCCACGCTACAAATTATATCCCACGCCTGAAGGCGAATAGGAGCACCACACCGCAGCGTAAAAGTAAATTTACCCTGTAAAAATAACCAAGAAAATGTAGCAAGTAGCAACTAAAAGGGAAACTTTCATTCCCGTTTTAATAACAGGGGAAAATCTGTTACAGCCAGCATGTAACATAAACCTATAGAACCACCGCAAAAGCAATTTATCCGAGCATTACTCTTCAACGAGATCAAGTACCGGGAAGTTTATCAAAGATCCTTGGAAAGATTTCGTACTTAGTATTAAGTAGAACACGGTGCCTCCTTCAAACTGAAATAATGGGTAGAGATAACGACAGAGCTGGCCCATTACCCAATTGGGTAAGCGAAGGCTCCATTCTTTTGTCAAAGTTATCTGTTGTCCTGGAATATGATCTGTGGACGACATGATTATCGGTCGTTTGATTTGGCGGGCGAATAGTCACATTTGTTAGAGATAAATGATCCTTTCTTTTAACTTGATACCTTTAACCAATGATGTATAGCTCAATGCCTTTAACTAACAGCTTTAACTAATAACAATGACCTTGTTGGCGTAATGGTTACCATGCTGGACTGCCAATCAGAAGGTTCCGGATTCGATTCCCGGCAGGGTCAACATCTTTGTGTTTAACTAAATTAAATTAATTAATCCTTATCCTTATTTATGTTTTTAATAACTAAATAGGCTAGAGGTAAAAAATTGAAAAGATCACACCAACTTGCCAAGTTTTGCCAATAGTTCAAGAAATGTGACCGATCTACCAATTCCAGTCAAAATACAGTACAGTAAAGAGCTGTCCGCAAATTCCTTTGAGATCTACCTCGCCGCACTTTCGGTGCGAAGGTGTAGGTATTCAGTGCCAGTCGAAGATACGGTCTGCTTCCAATGAAATTCTCCACGGAACTATGCGTAAATTGAGGCCTAATTGCAATTCCTATCCAGGCCTGTATTGCAGGCCGATGAATAGGCGAGTGTATGAGCTGCAAATATTGGACCAAGATATTGCTTTTTGGGATGGTACAGCATACCGTGTTAGATTGATATTTGAAAAGGAAGAGAGATATTCGGGTGCAAGCGTTTTGGTGACACAAAATTTGTTTGGCAGAGTTTGGTGTTGTCGGATATGGTAGTTATAGTAGGTAGATAATGTTAAAAATTCCAGGTGGATGAGAAAATACAGATATTTTTGCAATTTTGCAAGAGAGTACTAGGTTTATAAATTGAAAGAAAATATTGTAAATTGACTTGCCCAATACGGCGTAATGTCGTAAGACCAATAAATATTTTTGAATTTGATTTTAAAACAGATAAAGACAAATATTCAAATACCAATTCAGAAAAATTTTTTAAGACAACAACATAATGTGATTAAAATAATATTATTTTGAAAAACATTCTATTGTATTAATTTATCCTTGTAGTCTCCTTGACATATTTTTGTTCGATTATGTCTGTGGCATCGTAACTTCTGAACGTATTTTGTGTGAAAATTGTGTTAGTCAGGAACTGCTGCCGACTAATGATGACAAAGGTTTTCTAATTTTTTTTATTAATTTATTAGTATTTAGTTATAGTCAAGTTATAGTTTCAGTTATACCTATTTAATGTGTTAAAGTCACCTTCGTATTTTATATATTACTAGCTGACCTGGCAAACGTTGTTTTGTCTTTATAATTATTTCTAAATATACAGTAGCCGATTCTCAGACCTACTGAATACGCATACAAAATTTGGAAAAAATCGGTCAAGCCGTTTCGGAGGAGTACGGTAACAAACACTGTGACACGGAAATTTTATATATAAGATGTTACGAATAATAAGAAGAAATAAACGAATTATTGATTGTTATTGTCTCAAAAGCCATAAATTAGGTATGTACTCACTATTGACAACATAGCAAGCCGTTAAACATTTGAATCGGGTTGTAATTGTTTTGTCCTTTTACTGTGTTTTCTTAAGCAATTTTAATTAAACTTGTTTTAGTCGAAAAAAAACAAAAAAACTAAATTATGTTATAATATCTGTACATACAAATACATCTAAAAAAAGAATACTGTACACACTTGTATACAGTACTTTCATAAAAGTAGACAGTAGATTTGTTGAAATAATTTACCTGCGTTTTGAATTAGATGAATATTAAATCTAAATCGACCATTCTATCCGGCAGGATTCCCAACACCTCCGGCCAAAATGAATGTTTAATAAGTCTGACCTGAATATAAACTTGCGTTACATTCGTGATTCCCTCATTATTAATTTACAAGTAAACAAAATATTTTGTTCCAAAAAAATTGCTAGATTCAATTTGTGGCGGACGGAAATTTTGTTTGTTTTCCTTTATAAATAAATAAATTAATGGAAACGTGTGAAGTTTTTCAAACTAACTTTATTCTGTTGAAAATGTGAGGTCAGGTTTAGATATAATTTTGTTAGTTAGCCTTTTAGGTCAACGAAGTACGTGTTTTACGGCTTTTATGTTCAAACATACAAAACACAGAAGAACCATTTAGACACCAACTTTTTACTAATTTTGATAACAAGAGTTACAACTTGATGCAGAAGGATAAATGCGAAACCCAAACATTTTGTGGTGACCATGTGATTAGAAATTTATCACAAAGTATGTGTTCTACTAAAAATCCTTTCATTTGATACGCATATCAAGGCAGTTATATAGAAAATGACATCCACCATTTTGTGGCGGTCGCCATCTTAGATTTCTTTTGTTCAAGCATAAATAGCAACAATGCCTTGTTGCTATTTATGTTTGAAAGTATGGAAAGAGCTATGAAGCCAGACAAATACACAAACACACAGAAACACGCCATATTTATGACACCCTCGTCGTATAAACGACTGATTTAAAAACCAAAGATAGTAAGTAGAATATTTTTATTCATCATAAGGTATCCTATTACAAACACAACTAATATTAATAACAAGATACAGTATGGACTTGTCAAGGAAAAAACCCATGTACAATATCTCACTTAGCTATAAGATCATATGATTACGTTACCTGATAATGCAAATGGTCTAGCCCGCTGCCTGAGGGCAGCGCGCCTAAGTTTAGAAAGATGAAGTCAATTGGCATCGCTGATATGTGTAAAAAAATACGTACTAATCTAATATGAATTTGTTTCAATTATTTTTGGTCCTTTATATGTACGCATGTTTCAATTCCATTTTGTTCTAAATCGAAAATCAATAGTATTCACCAACGACGCTTAGTGGACCATAAATCCATGAGGCAGCCTCAATACGGGCGGATATATTTCATGTACTATTCAAATTTCAATGAATGAATGAGATTGAGCCAAACCAAATCGATTGCAAATTTGGCCGACCTAAATCCGGACCATTAATTAGGCACACGTGTTAAAGTATCTATATCTAAACAGAACATAATTAATGGTTTAGGTCTTAAATAATGCTAGTTAGGTGCTTGCCTAGGCTATGTATGCAGATACCGAAACATGAGCCTTTAATCAGTCTGTGTCTCGTCATGTATACGTACTTAAAAGACGTAACTACGCGACCTAAAATGTACATACATATACATAAGTATGACTTGAGTTAGTAAAGAAAATATTTAAAACTGCATACGAGTAGACGTCCATTTCGACGTCGACAATTTGTAATTGTGTGCTTCTGAAAGATATAAGAAAATTAAAACAAAACACACTGATTTGTTTGTAATGAAATCTAGAATCGTTTCGTTCCAAAAATCTAAAAAACAAACACTCACTTACGCTCATGCAACCTTGTATCACTTTCTTAGAAACACTGTTTTGTAAAAGCCGTAAAAGAGGAGGCGTGGTTTGAATAGATAAACAAAACGATTACTCATAAACAGCACTTACGAATTCCTTGCGCCAATAAATCCTTTTTAGTTAACAATATACATATATTCGTATATCGAAAGGCCGTAACGGACCCTAGGCGGAAGGTAAGCGATATAATTTTCGGCATATCCGGCGTTCCCGCTATTAATACCCAAGGAAAGACGGTCTCTTTGAATAACAATGTTACAACAATAGCCGGTCTACCCTGTCATATATTTCACGTATAACTATTAAATTGGGTCGTAATGCTAGAATATATGCGGTTAATGAATCGTACGGGAGCATAATAAGGTATTGTTGCTAAAGGTGTAATAGGTTTTGGATTAAATGGCTTTTTGTATTCGAATCGCGTTCGCAAAAAGTCAAGGTGACTTGAATAATTAACCTGGATTTGGAAAAAAGTGACGATTGAATGTAAAACTGTTGCTCTTTGGAATCTATGTCGTAGGATTTTACCGTTGAAATATCAATGAGTTAGAGTCAGCGAACTAGAATAAATTTGTACACGCGTAAAATACCGCGGTGGGGTGGAACCATTTTATTGGCCAAGTTACTTTTCTATTTATTTTTTCATTGGTTAGAGTATTCTTCTTCTTCGTATGAGCTAAGTGACCAAGCTATAGTGTCGGGAGTTTTCAAATCATCCGAGGACCTCTGACTTGGCTTAACGACAGCCGGGACCACAATTTAACGTCTCTGACCCATGGTGGCACATTTGTGCATGGTCACCCATCCAGAGACTGAACGCTTCGGCCGTTGCTTAACCTCGATGATCGCGTCAAATCCCAATTAGGACACATTTCACACACGGATGGTTAACCCCATACTGAACCATTTCTAGTTTGTGTAATGGTTACTAACACAACTGATATACTATGCACAAATATATTTTATATAGATACATATTTAACACCTAGACCCACTGTTTCTTATCAAAATTCTTTGTTCAACATACAAAATCATTAAGGTCTAAGATGGATACTTAAACGTATTCGTAGTTAGACACTGTCCGCACTTAAACCTAATATTAATTATATTTGCTACTACAGACTAAGGGATACTACTAAGACACTTGTCTATAGAAATGAGTAGTATATACTCAAAGCATATACAGACACACTTACCCAAAAACTACACAAGCATTTACGCTATCCCATCGATCAAACTCCAACCCAAGCTCAGAATTCACAATGTGCTTCATTAATTTCAAACGAGCCTTAACCGTCATTTCCCTTCTACGCCAGTCAAATTGTTAGACGTGAATCAATGATGGATACACAGAATTAAACGAAATTTACCTATCTACCCAACTAGTTCATCATACAGGGTGGACCCGAAAACTTTGGAAACTTTAATTGAAATGGAAGTAGGTACTGACTGACTGACTTTGCGCGGAAAATTTAACTTGTTCTGTTTGCGGTTTGGGGTTAAAATGTTCTTCGTGTACTTAACTAATTAATTTAATATCTCTGTTTATTTCAAGCAACATATTTGTGATGTGATAAAATTTTAAATTTATTTAAAAATACTGAAGATTATAGAATACTGACGCAACAATACTAGTATTAAATGATAGATGTATACATTATATTATTTTTATACAATGCCCTAAACTTTATCTTTACACTTATGAGTACGAGAGTATTAAAAAAAAACAAGTCACCTTATGTGATGCGACATTGAAGATAGAGAGCGTTGTCCAAAAGACGCCGGGATTATCTTGCCTTGAAAACCTTTTTAATCTACTCTGCAATATAAATGAAACTTTATTTTAGGTCAGACAGAGCCTGACCTAAAAAAAGGCACGATAAATATATAAAGCCGTTCTCAAGTTATAACTTGAGCCCGAAGAAGCTTTTTCAAGTTTTTTATTATTTGTTCAAGGTACATTTACTAAAATATCATCATTATTATAAAAACTGCAAGCAAACGTGGCGAAACAAGTGGCGTGCACACGCCGAAAACCCAACCACACGACTTGCTAAGTTGAGGCAAATTCTTACAGAAGGTATCATCATCAACCTCAGCATCATAGTGCAAAACAACATTTGCCGAAGCCGTTGGTACAAAATAATACCACCTTGTACAAATGTACACTCTAATCAGTACATATTATACAACAATATAGGTATATACTACTCGTAGACTATCGCGTGCTAGCGTAATGAAAACAGTTCACTAAAGAAAAGGGGATATATTCCACAAACAGATTCAACGTCAGTTAAGTCGTCGGGCGAAACATTGCGTGGTGCATTTAGGCATGGGTTTGTTACAAATAATTCTTATTCGACTACGAAAAGATAACATTTAAATAATGTTATAATCGCGGTAATATTATAAGTGCAAACGTTTGTTACTCCTTCACGTTCAAACAGCTGAACTGATTTGCTCGTGAATTTCTATGGAAGAAGCTTAGGCCCTAGATAAACAAAAAGGTTAATTTTAGCCCGAATTAACGCGAGTTACAGCTTAGTAATAATAATATGCAGTACAATTGGCTTTTACGGTAATCTTGAAAATTTCTCCAAAACTCTAAATCCTAATCTGACTAGTAGAAGCTATAAGTTAATATCTAATTTTATTGTTTATATAAGCATCCTCTAATATTTAAAACTCAAAACATGTATTTTTAGACAAAACTAGATATTAGTGATGATAAAAATAAATTTACACATAACTTATTACTAATAATGTGAAAATTATTTACAAAGCATAATAAAAATTAAAATTTTGTAAACTAAAAAAAATAAATAACAAACAACACCTGCCCAAATGTCTATCTCATTACTTGAGAACTATCTCATTATTTTTTGAAATAATGTAACAAATCATCTATAATTTAACTAAGTTAGACTAATAACAGACCGCAATATACACAAACTAACCTAATAACATGTGGTTTTATTCGGCCAATTCCGATTGGTCTCCTCAAGCGCTATACATTAACTTTTATTTCTCTTCAAAGCATAAAGAGACTGAAACTTGAACATAACAGACCGTAAAAGGTCACTAACAAGATACAGAGTGTCATAAAACGTGGTTCCGTGGACACAAGCTTGTTCCCGTTGTCTCTATCTGTTTCTTCGATGGAAAATAATATTTTCGCTTGGACCTTCTTCATTCTTCTGAGGACTGCAAAACTTTGAAATTCTCTTCGTGAGTCTCTGTTTCTTGAGAAGTCCCATCCAGTTCTCCAAATCCAGAATAAATAAGTCAAACCAAAGTTCTTTATTAATAAATTTACAATATTACTTATCTATACAATTCTGTAAAAATAAATATAATAATGTTAAATATTCCTGTATTAATAAAACTGTTATATGTTATTAAAATTAATTACTATTTACTTAAAAGAAGTCCAAATATAATAATTTCTTACAACTTTGTTACAATAAAACCATACGTTTCGTACATGATTATAAAAAACTCCTCAAAGCTATAGAATGGTTGCTCGAAAAGTCATTTTTATCGTGCTTGGTAAGCGGTCGAAGACACCCTAGGCCTAAATTTAGGTAATTTCTAGGTAAGCGTGTAACACCGTAGACCGCAGGGTGGCTTAACACCATGCAACGCAGAAAGAGAAAATATTCGTGCCAGGCCAGCTGTGATCAAACGTGAAGTCATGAGTAAAAAAAATATCTTTATTTATATTACTATCCAGAGGTATCAATCAAAAGCGAATTAAGAGAATATTAATATGCTACAAGGTCGATGATTTCCCTTTTTTTGTGGCTCCAACCACAGTTATTTTTAACCATATTTCCTAATCGTACAGTGTTGTTACTATATCTTTAAATTCTAGTCCAGGGGTCACAGAGAATAACATTTTCAGAATACAAAGAAACTTGAATAATATTACTGAAGGTATTGTGTTTTTTTCGAAGTTCACTTGTTTAGGAGAAGACCTCTTTTTACAATACCGTGGAGGTTTCATTCTTACATTTCGCTTTTGACTAACCTAACCAAACCTTTGCAGCGGCTTGTTGGGTTTGTTAGTATTCTACTAATATTTATTATGTGTTTGCATTACAAACTCGTAGTTTCGGAAAATTCGTAATAGAATTTATTAATTAATTTGTATTTGCACAAAAGCTAGATCATTGCATCTCTTGACCACGATGATCGCGTCAGATTAGGTAATCTGTAGATAGCCGAGTTGCAGACACTTCTTAGATTATAAAAAAAAAACAATTGTATTGATATATTTAGGAGGCTGGTTAATAAAATAAGTCAGACATTTGCTTAATTCAAAAAGTTAAATGGAGACATCACTGACGATCGTACTCGTAAAATAGGACTTCGTCTTTTGTACAATCACTGAAATAGAGTCACGTCTTTTACCAGGCCAATCAAAATTCCAATACACACTGAGTGAAATTAAAGTTATTCAACCTGAAAGCAGAGCGTTGACCCAAATATCGCTACAAGTCAACACGAGGGTTTGCCCGTAGCTCAAGGAAATTCAGAGAACAGCGTTATGGTGCATAGCTCGTGCAAGATTGTGAATTATTTAGGCACTCCAGTCGTGAGCAAGCAAACAGAATCAAAAATTAAATCTAATTCGCCTTCGAGCGTCGTTAGCCATGCAGCCCCGTGCCGAGTGAAGTGTACCGGCAAGTCAGTGGAAGAGGTGATAAAAAAGGGGTCTTGCTAATAACTGTAAGGTTAGTCGATGATAGGAAGATACAGGTGAAATTTACTCACATTTAATAAAAAAAAAAAAAAACATTTCTGATGGGAATACGTTGACAGATACTGAGCTTTTTTATTAATTTGTTTTTTTTTTATAAACTGTTTTTGATGGGAATATGGTGACAGTGACTCACATTTCTTTAATCATTTGTTTTGTTTTTAATATTTTTGATGGGAAAACGGTGACAGATACTCAGTGTTTTAATGATTTCCTTATATTTTATACTTATTGTTAATTTTTTAAACAATTTCAACTAATTACTACAAGAAGTAAGCGATTTATATTAGATAAAAAAAATGCATACAGTCGATTATATAACCTCGTCCTTTTTTGAAGTCGGTTAAAAGTAAATTTACTTAAGATCAAAACTAAAACTAGTCCAAGCTACTATAGGGTAGCGTACTAAATATACTGGCAGCATTACCATGGTGAATGGCAACGTTCAGCCAGGAATAAATACCCCAATATTTTGTTTGTAACTTTTATTTATTTTATTTGCACAGGTTCAAATAATTTTACTAGAAATGTTGTGTGTAAAAATAAGTATTGAGTCTTTTATCATTACATTTGAAACATGCATTCTGCATGATTTTTCTTTATATTAGGACAGTGAGATCAAATGACACTTTCTAAAAATTGTATAATTTGACTAGCTAAATCTAGTTTTTTATTGTTTATTTGCTGTAACTCGGCTAGCTAAGGTGATCTGACGCGATCATTGAAACTAAGCAGCGGTCGATGCGGACGGTGTTTTTCAAGTGGCATTTTCATCTAGGCGCTACTGTGGGTCGGACGACACGTTAAATTGTTGGACCCGGCTGTTAGTCTTTGTACAAGCACTCCAACGACTGCAGTCCAACGACTGCTTGTTCTAAGGTTAACAGCCAAGTCAGAGGCCTTCGGGGTGCATGAAAACACTCGACACCAGAGCTTGGCCACTTAACTCATACGAAGAAGAAGAAGAATTGCTTAGTACAACAGTTAGGTACAGGTACAGTTTTATATAATACTAGAGGTTACCCGCGGCTCCGCCCGCGTGTAGGTCGCTTTTTGCGTAACCTGTGGAAAACATCTATTGTATCCTATTCCCGTGCCAATTTTATATAAACACTACATTGCTGCGATATCAAAATAAGCCGCATCTGTCTTTCCTCATTCAATTCCTGAGATCTAGTTAACCTCTGTTTTAGCTATTTTGGTGGTGATGCTACAGATTAGATCGTTTCCTCCAAGTCATTATTTTAATATAAATAATAAGAATACGTGAATCATACCACTAAGTAAACCACATACTTAAATTCCAATTCATAAGTATTTAATTTCAAACACACAAAACTTTCCCTTTGAACTTTAAACCCCAATGGCATACCTTAATTCACTCCTAGCAAATATAATTACAAATTTATTTTAAACACCATATAAACTACAACCAAAACAACGTTCAAGACTGTTAAATTGATAAATAAAAAAAATCCAAACAAACTTTCACCCCCCTCCCCCCTATAAATCCTTATTTAACCCCTGGCAAAAAAACTTGATTTTACATAAACTATACATATTCCAAATTTCATTGCTAGAAGTTCAAAAACATAGAAGTTTCATACAAACTGCTTTACCCCCTTTCACCCCCTCAGGGGTGGAATTTCCAAAAATCCGTTCTTAGTACACGTTTAAACACTAAAATATATACACAGCCCAAATTTTACACCTCTAAGTTCTAAAACACAAAACTTTCATTTTTAACTTTCAACCCCAATGGCATCCCCCTTAATGCAACCCTGGCAAAAAAAATATAATTTTAATTTAACCATTTAATAAAACCTATTACCATGACAACTTTCAAGACTTTAATGTGATAAATAAAGAATTTTCCATACAAACTTTCACCCCCCATTACAAACCCTTAGTTCACCCCTGGCAAAAATACTTGATACCATTATTTTTAATTTTACTTAAACTATACATATTTCAAATTTCATTGCTGGAAGTTTAAAAACAAAGAAGTTTCATACAAACTGTTTTACCCCCTTTCACCCCCCTTAAGGGTAGGATTTCAAAAAATCTATTCTTAGTACACGTCTAAGTACTAAAATATAAACACACTCCAAATTTTACACATTAAAGTTCAAAAACACAAAACTTTCATTTTTAACTTTCAACCCCAATGGCATCCCCCTTAATGCAACCCTGGCAAAAAAAATATAATTTTAATTTAACCATTTAATAAAATCTATTACCATGACAACTTTCAAGACTTTAATGTGATAAATAAAGAATTTTCCATACAAACTTTCACCCCCCATTGCAAACCCTTAGTTCACCCCTGGCAAAAATACTTGATACCATTATTTTTAATTTTACTTAAACTATACATATTCCAAATTTCATTGCTGGAAGTTTAAAAACAAAGAAGTTTCATACAAACTGTTTTACCCCCTTTCACCCCCTCAGGGGTAGAATTTCCAAAAATCTATTCTTAGTACACGTCTAAGTACTAAAATATATACACACTCCAAATTTTACACATTTAAGTTCAAAAACACAAAACTTTCATTTTTAACTTTCAACCCCAATGACATCCCCCTTAATGCACCCCTGGCAAAAGTTTTTAAAATTTTAATTTAACCATTCAATAAACTACTACCATAACAACTTTCAAGACTTTAACTTGATAAATAAAGATTTTTCCATACAAACTTTCACCCCCATAACAAACCCTTAGTGCACCCCTGGTAAAAAAACTTGATACCATTATTTTTAATTTTACATAAACTATACGTATTCCAAATTTCATTGCTATAAGTTCAAAAATAAAGAAGTTTCATACAAATAGTTTTACCCCCTTTCACCCCCTTAGGGGTGGAATTTCCAAAAATCCGTTCTTAGTACGCGTCTACATACCAAAACAAATACACCCTCCAAATTTCATAACCCTAGGACCAGCCGTTTGGGCTCTGCGTTGTCTATAGATGAATGAATGAATGAATAAGTCAGGACAAAGAGTCTTATAGTATAGATTTAAGCACAGTTTTGTACCTAAATATATAACACACATATACTTTTACTAGACTAATTCAAAAAGTGCTCGAATTCATGTTCTGTCGATTGACTTACATTTCCGTTTCGTACGGTCAGCCCTAAAGCTGATTAATGTTTGTATTTCATAACAATTGTTACATGTTTTATTGTTATGGAGATTTGTGAATTCTTTACATTTTCATATGCTATAAATACTACGAAGAATGGTATTGTGCAGAATGAAAGGAAGCGAAAACGTAACGGACACAATTTGAGAATAATTTCTGAATTTTAACGCTGTTTTGTGAGTTTTATGAGGAAACACGTAAATCTTAGAATTGTTCCTTTATCAAGAGTTAAAAGCAGTAAAAACATATTTGTTTCGGTAAAACGAAGTGTTTTATTGGTACTAGTTATTATGTAATAGCCGTTAGAGTAAACAAACACACAGATACAAAATGTTGGCCAGTTATTTATTATAATTATAAATTGCATCTTTATCTTCCTCTTAGCTAGATTTTACACAAAAGTGTAAATAATATATTTCAATTTTAATTATGTTCATTGACAACTGTATTAAATTTATCTTTAAAAAAATGAAAATGACGCGCGTTTATGACAGAAGTCATCATTATTGCGTTCAATGTCTGGCTTAAAACCTATTCCCAAGTCTCAGCTTGATTACACAACTGGTCATAAGGTTAACACGTTCCAAGCGGCACAAAATTTTCTATTCTTTCTATTCCTGCGGCATAAGGGAAAAATCTTGATTTTACAGGTTTTTCTATTACTAACTATATCTATTAAATCGTAAACGGTAAAATTAATCGAAAAAATTGCGTAAAAAACCACCCTTAGAATATTTATACTTATTTTGGTGCCAACCAGACTTATGAATTAGAAATAAAACTTAAATTTAGTTATTTGTATCAGTTTTTTTCATATTGATAAGTCTGATTGGTAATTAATAAGTATACATAAAAAAACAAAATACTCCGATATGAAGTTATAATCCCTAGCTAATACACGCTAGCTAATTACCACACTGTTTCGTAACACCATCGTTTCCCTGAAATATTAGCTTAAACTGTCACAACTACTGATATATATGAGGTTACGAGGGTCTACAGATTATTTTGTGTTGCTTAAGCTTGGGCCAACATGTAATAAGTGAACTTTTGTGATTTTTTGTTTTGCGATGAAGTTATTGGAGACTTTTAACTTACACGCAAGTTAAACGAAATTCGAAAAATAGTAGTGAATAGAAGAAAATATTTATGTATAGAAGATTTAGGAAATCAATGAAAAGTTTGTGATATGAGATGTGGTAGAGAAGCTTCGTACTGACATCCGTTTAAAATAATCCTTATTTCAGAATGGTAAAATATGGACATTTATAGTAGTTTAGAATTTACAGATACACAGTTGTTGAATTGAATGACTGGTTTCATTATTAACATGGATAGACGTTTTGTTTAAATAAAATATAGGTTATTAATACATAAGTGTTTACTACGGGTATGATCCTCTTACTATAGTTAAGTTAAAAATAACGTGCAGTGTCCAACATTATATCTATGCAGCATATTATTGAGAGGACATGAAAATTTAAAGAGAGAGGTATCATCCGAGGCTCAAAAGTAGAGTAAATAGGTATCTTCTTGGTAAGCGTGCCTCGCAGACTACAGCGTAGCTTAACATCAGGCAAGCTGTAGCTAATCGCAAACCAGTGTAGGGCATAAGGGTATAAAAAAGTTGTCTTCACACACGCAAGCTGCTTTTTAAGGTTCCGTACCAAATGGGTACAAAAGGATCCTTTTTATAAGTTTATTTGTGAATCCTAAAGTTTGTTTATCTAGACGTCAACTATTTAATATGTTGGATGCCAGTGGCTGAATAATAATATTTATATTTTTATTGCCTCTCTAGAGAAAAAAATGGTTCGTCTTTTTCAATAACATTGTTATTTAATTTCAGATAAATTTGAGTACTTTTAACAAAAAACATGACCAGCTATTTTACAAAATGACAATAGGAATTTTATTTTAGAGCCTTCTAGAGACTCCTAAAGATGATTATATTTCATGAAATAAGAAAGAAGCGGACCATCAATTACTTAGAGAAATATTTTCGTTTTAAAATATCACAAGGTAAGTAATTCAAAGAACAGGCACCAGATGGCACTTGACGTTAATATTAAATTAATTGCGTCAACGAAGCTGAATTAAGGATTTGAGACAAGTGCTGGGAGAAGGTTCGTTTCACATCCAAGGGTGTGTTCTTGGAAGGAAAAGCCAATTTCCTTCAAGACATTGTGTGCTTTTACTTTGGAAAAAGTATTACTATAGATATAATCTAGATAATTATGTGCCTATCAAGTACTCGTAGTCTCTCAATATATGTAAAAACCATAATTGATATCGGGTCAAAGGCTCTTTTGACGATCTATGATATGATGACCAGGACTAGGCACCTGTCTTGAACAAAAAAATATTTATATTTTAATACTTATTTGGGAAGCAATTGCAGACTTCTTATTTTCTTCGTATGCGCTAATTGCCTAAGCTCTGGTGACGAAAGTTTGTACTAAGACTTACAGCCGGTACTTACATTTTAATATTTTTTTTCCGACCCACGGTAGTATCTAAATGACACTTTAAAAAACTTTTTGGGTGTGGTCACCCATCCAAAGACTGTCTGCATCGACCGTTGCTTAACCTCAATGATCTTGTCAGATCACCTTATTAGGCGAGCTATAGTCACTACTATTGTAGATACGAGTAGGTCTTAACTTTTCTAATAAAAAGTGTACTATACTAGGAACTATTTTTTTTATAAAAAACACAATTCGTACTTATTTGTTCTCATACAATGTTCACGTATCGTAAAGAAAATTACATTAGGTACATCAACCCGAGCGTTGGCCTCTTTTGTAGAATAACCTCATATTATTATAGTATCACTGGGGAAAACTAGTTTCAAAACAAATCTCGTACGCACTAAAAAGATGGAATATATTCCAATACATGCGACCGCCTTTTCCATCAAAGGAACCAAAGAATACAAACATGCAGATGTATAGCTTTGAAAATTGAATGTGAAAAAGCGAGATCTCATGTCTCAAACAAACAGGTTGTGTAACCACACGAGTAAGTGACAATCCAGCTTAAGGCGGAGCATTCTTAGTTTGGAATAACTGGGTCTCAAGGAGGGTGCCGGAATACATTGCAAGGTATATTTCGAATATGTGTAAATTTGACAGCAAAAAAATTTTGGAACATCTACATATTAAGGCAACAAAAAAAAGATCTTGATCTAGTTTAATTACACACCGCTGGTTAAACCCATACTGAACCATTTTTAGTTCATATTTTGGTTGCTAACACAACTGATATATTACATATACATACATATATATTTTATTAATATAGATACATATTTAACAACCACATTAATACCTACATATCTTTGGTTTTCAAGTTTTAATTTACAGATTTCTTAGTAATAAATAAAAAAAATTTAGGCCAACTTTGGTACTACAGTTTAGGAAATTTATGAAATAACAATTAAATTACCAACGTTTTGTATGAAATAGCTGCGGTTTTTTGCTTACTCGTGATTCCAAATCTTTTAAAGGCAAATATCACTTATCTAAATTGACTCAAATGGTCCTTAATAGGTACTTTGTCAGTTATCAGAATCTCTATAAAAACTAAAATAGTTAAAGTAATACATCTGTTACATTCTGTTCCAGACGAAGGCCAAGGGATATGAAGACGCTCGTCATAAAATATAGCTGTTTGTTGTTTGTCTGTTTGTGTAAGATATATGTTTTTATCACGATTGATGAGCGAAGGCGACGAAGGGTGAATGATTTACTGAAGTTATTCTAGATTCTGAAAATATTCACTTTATTACTTAGAGCTAGAAATTAAGAAAACAGCTGAAACAGAAACTAGAATTGTATGGTTGACGTGGAAAAAGAACTACACGTAAGGGTCACAAAAATATTTTATTTAGAATTATATTAACGAAACATTGTGATCCATAACATCGTGGTAAGGCATTTTCTAAGTTATTATAGACTCTGAAAATATTCACTTTATTACCTAGAGCTGGAAATTAAGAAAAAAGCTGAAATAGAAACTAGAATTGTATGGTTGACGTTGAAAAAAAAAACTACACGTAAGGGCCACAAAATGATTATCATATTTTTAAGAATTATTTCAAAACATTTTGCGGAATCCATAACATCGTGGTAGGGCATTTTCGAAGTGCTTGCCAGGTTAGAAAATACCTAAAATTCGAAAAACCGAGGTGCTTGACACCTAACTGTGTGTTTAGGCAGCAACTAGAGCCAGTTATTGCAGACTAGACATGCTCAACCTCAGGCTAAATTGTCAGTAACTCGTGTAACTCTGGTTACGCGCTATGCTGGTCAAATGTCTAGCTGTAATGAGTACAAAAATAAACATCGATCAAAAAGGTTTTATATTTAGACACCTGTACACATAAGTAGCCCAATATACGTTCCTACTGCTGGAATTCAGGGCCTTCTCCCACTAGGAGAGAGATACAGGCCATAATCCAACCAGCTGGCCAAGTACGGGTTGGCGGATGACACATGTCTTCGGATATCGTGGTCCTCAAATATAGCGGTTTCCTCACGATGTTTTCCTTCAGCGTAAAGCGAGTGCAAATCCACACATTACTTGAAAAACAAGTCACTGGTGTAGGGCCGGAATCGAAGCACGTCTGATTGCAAAGCAGACGTTATTACCACCGAGCAACACTCGCTTACACGACAGCTATACAAGCGTAGAAAAATTGTAAATGTACTTGAGTCTAGTAAAACCGACCTGAAGCTAAGCACTAATTTACATTAAAATTGAAATCTCAGAACTAAGGGTTATACCAAAAATTAATTCACAGAAAGATCGATACTTGGAAACTAATTAAAAGACAACCATTGTTGAGCTTTACCCATAGTATGGTTACGAGTTGTATTCGGCGAAACTCTTTGTACAAAGAATAAAGGTACAGATAGGAGTTACGATAAAATTCTTAGACAATTGCAATTATTGTTAGTAAAGAAAATACCTACTGTCTTGAGAATGAGAGTGGCTTGAAATCTCTTTGATTAGGCCCAATTCAGGGGAAGGTCGAGTAGACAAAGAAGATAAGGTATTATTTAGGCTAATGTACGGATAAGTAGAGTTGAAACTGTTTTCTTTTGTGGAAAAATGAGAAGGAACTTTCTTGTGAAGAGAGACCTAATTCGTTTTTTAGTTGTTGCATAAGTACGTTTACATTTATATCTTACTAGCTAACCCGACAGACGTCATACTGCCTCAATCAAACATTCAATAAATAAAAGATCTAAACTTTTGTATAAAACAATCTTAAAAGGTTGTTTTATGTGACTCATATATTAAATATATACTAGCTGACCCGGCAAAAACATGTTTTGCCTTATTAATTATTTCGTGCTGGCGCTTACCTCGGCCAACGCTTGGCGATCTAGCGAGGTAATGCCGCCAGCATTTTAGGCACCTTACCCGCGGACACTGACTAAGATTAATTAAATCTACTATTTGTAAGGTTTTTGTTTTATTGTGAAAAGATTATTCTTTTCACAATAAAACAAAAACCTTATTGTTTTAGTAAATTTATAAAATTCATAATATTATTTCTATTAATAAAAAAATAAAAGGGTTATGGTAAATAGATAGTAGCCAATTCTAAGACCTACTGATTACATATATAAAATTTGGTAAAAATCGGTCAAGCCGTTCCGGAGGAGTACGGTAACTAACATTGTGACATAGACATTTTTTATATAAGAAAATAGAGATAAAGGTATAGGGTATATGCCTATAATACATCACACTCACCAAGTGTGGGCTGTTGGATAACAAATGCTTTCAGATTTTGTGATAGTCGTAGCATGTGGGTTTTCTCACGATGTTCTTTATAATATAAATATATAATATTAATATTGATTCTCACCATATGGACGACTTCAAATTCTACACATAACTTGAAAAACAAAGTATCGGCGAAAAAGCTAGATCAAACCTGAGTACTGCAGTTTTTCAATCCATCGTTCTCCCGACATGGTCACAATACATACAAACTTAGTTAACTATACTTGCAAGTAAAAGTTACATTTATTTTTTGTTTAATACATCGAAGTAAAATATTGTAGGTTAATTATTAATGCTCAAATAGCATGCTAGAACCAATTTCTAGGTTTAACTTGAGGCAGAAAAGACTATAATCGGTCTTAGCTTGAACCTAGTGTTTTAACTAATTGCCTTAGATTAAAATACGAATGTGCAGTTAAAATATAACTATAGTTCAAATGTTTAGTTACATTTTTATTGTTAACACTTAACACCAGATATTTTATGAAAATATTGAACCAATTATAGGTTTTATATTAATTTAACGTGAGAGATTAAATTAATTGATAAAATAAAATTTTCATATTATTGTTTGTTTTATCTTTATATATGTCTGTTATATTTTGAATTCGTTTTATGAAAAGAACATGCATAAGGCTTTTTACTGATATATAGAAAGTTTTATTATATAAACTAGCTGACCCGGCAAACGTTGTTTTGCCTCACTTAATTAGAACTGCACATGGTGTGCGAATTTTATTAGAATCAGTTAAGTGGTTTAGGAGTCCATTGAGGACAAACATTGTGACACGAGATTTATATATTAAGATTACAAGCGTTTCCCATATAGCTAAGCTCAAGGTCGCAGGTAAACCAAGAAAAATAGCAAGTTTTCCCTATTCTTAACGCGCGTGTGGTTGATTAAATTACGTGTTTCCTTGTGTACTCACTTAACATTCCTCAGAGGTACAGTTTCTCACACTAGCTGTTTCGAACAAGGAGTTATAGACCAGAAGATCTCAAAGGATTTGCGAGATTAGGCACGACGACGAACGTCTGTACCAGATTTAAGGTTTACACATCTAAGCAATGATATTGACCGCGTAGCAGTCCAAGTATTTTTTTTTTACTCAACGAAAAGCGTAGTAGCTAAGTTACGAGTAGGCGATGTGGTTAAGATTCTTAACTATACTTTTTGAGTTTCATTATTTGTGTTCAAATGCTCTACCGTATAAACATAAATGAAAAACGTTTTTTTTTTTTTTTTCTATTTTTATCATATTATAATGTCAGAAGACCCGACCCCAAACAATGGGCACAGTAAAGACAAAGATAAAAATCGTCAGAATATAAAGTAAAATTACTATTCGAACTTTATTCCAAAATTACGATAATAAAATTTACTATTCTGAAGTATACAAATCTATCTGATGTAGTTTACGTAGTGTTTAAAGGAACATACAAAACTGTGAGTCCACTTATGTAGGTAAAGAATTTCTGCGGTTAATTTCAAAAATAGAACTAATTGGTATACTTGAAAATAATACTCAATTTCCACCAATACTTTCAATTGTTGTTCGCTTTGTGCGTAGGTCGCTCAAGTATTGCCCCTATTTTTCCCCGCTCCATCCACTCAGAAGGTTTGCTCAGAGCAAAAAGCGGATTTGTAAGATGCTCGACTATTTTTAGGGCTCCGTCGATATAAGAACAAAGTCAAACAAGACACAGCGGCGGAATCCTTACTTTTTATAGGTTTGTGAAGAGGAAAGTTTGCAACTTTGCCCTGTAGTGTATTTCAATCGACGTTTATTAAAAACGTGTCTTTATGCTATAATATAAAATAAATAACATCTCGTTTGGGCGGGTGTCTTAATTTTTATTCTGTTTTTATAATTTTTTTTGTTTACTAAATTTTCGTCTTTTATAAGCTTTGTAAATACTCTTAAGTCCTGTAAAATATAATTATTTATATATTTAACTTTAATAAAAATAAATTAATTCAGTATAAATAAATAACAATAATAAACGTCTGTTTATTAATCTGATGGCCCCTGGTTTGAACCCGGCCATACACCGTGGACTGCATTTGTTTTACGGTAAAGGCAAACATCGTGAGGAAATCAACACGTTTGAAGAAAACCACAAAGTCCGAAGACATGTGTCCTCCATGTGTATTTACAACTCAAGCTCATCGTTTGAAATTATATCCCCCAAAATGCACAATTTACGTCCATAAGCAAACTGCAACGCAAAACATTATTCATTTCGGCGCAATTCCGAACAAGAATGGTTAAAATTCAAAGTCAAAACGCCACGAACAATACCGCCAAAAGCGTAAAACCAACCGCGACTTCTGAAAGGAGCCAGCGAAGCATGCGAATTTACGGGCAACTCCAGGACAAAACCAGCTATGTCCTGAAGAGACAAATTCCCGCTTACACGCCGAATAATAACTGCCGACGACAATTCATGAAATTGCAGCAAATTTTACCCCAATTGTAGATACCAAAATACCCAAGTATTTCTCTCGTCCCATTATCGTTCGGGCAGATAATGGCGTCGCTGTGTGGGCGCCCGAATAGACGCGTATCATATTAGAATCGCGTACTCAATTAAAACGATAACAAAATCATCAGTACAGTGTAAAGGGCGGTCATCAAAAACGTTAACCGTGGACAAACAAGGCGTAAGCGAGTTCTAATCTGTGCGCCGGCAGGCGGGTGTGTTTTGTTAGGCGACGTTGCGCAGATAGTGGCCAGTCCCGTATTAAAATTAAATTTTGTGCAGCCTGTGAAGGCGGGTCAGCGCCGGTTCATTATTGAAGAGAAAATGAAAGGCGAGCTGTCGACCTCCGCTGAGATTCACTGTTTAGTTCGTATTATCGCTCAGAACATTTTGTACGTTAATTCTATTTGACTCCGTGCAAGCTCCAGAGGGTTCCAAATTTGAACAAAAATAATATAACAGCGATCAATTCCGGCATCATTGATAATTCCAGTCTAGACTAGGTAGTTACGCCTGACAGGTCTGACGTACTCCCGACAAAGGATGATAAATTGCGTTACATGCGGTAAGTAAGACGCCTTTGTTTCAACACCGTGGTGAGGTTTTAAAAAAATATATAGCGAACTCACTCTTATCGTTTTTAATTTGAAGCGATGCCAAAAATAAGAAGGTCTGAGCACTAGCATGCGCGCCAGCGACGGTGTGCGATTACTTAACTTTAGTGCGGCCACGGACCGAATTACGTGAAATGGCGCCCAACGTGGGGCTCGGTATAAGCAAATTGTGAGAGAACGAAACGCCTCCAAATTGCAAATTCAGCCGGCTCCGGCGCGTTTTGTTCGAGCTCCGCAATTCACGTACCTCTACAGTTCCTTACATTATTTAACGAAGTAACCACAGAAGATTTTGCAATGTAACTTTTTTCCACTCGAGCGAATTCATTTGTGATTCACGCGAGAACCTTCCCCGGCCGAGTGTTTACCCCGGCTGTAACGCTTATCATTTACTTGTTACGAGCGCGCATATTTCGTGTCTGCGCAGCGTCCGTAATCTGATCCAATTAAATATAACAAACAAAGAACAATCTCGACGCTAATTTCCCTCACCGAACAGAATAGCTCTTTCAATTATTTATTTTTCCGACCGTATCTCGACGAAAAAAGATTGCATAAACAAATGTACAAATTAAACGCAAACGAGGTGCCATTTGCCGTGTAATTTCACCGGACGTTTCGGGCGAGCCTCCCATTCCGATACTTTGACTCGAGAAATGAATGCGCGTCTATAACTTTTACAAATACCCAGCCCTATTCCGCATTATGTTTTGCGACAGAGCAATCTGGGTCGTGATTACGCAACGAAAAAACGCTAAGAGGCTCCCTTCTGCGACGTTACATCTTAATGTAGCCACAATATACATAATGGCAAGATATTTAGAACACGAGTGCTCCTGACTGCTATACATCAAACGAAGACATTACCACAGAACGCCCGCTGGATACCGACAGCATAAAATATTCCGTACACTATGATATATTTGAGGGATATGGAAATAGACGATGGCGGTGAGTCCGAATATGTATGCTGGGTTCGTTCGTGACACCGAAAAAATGTTGAGATAGCGAACTGCAAACATGGCACTTGTGGTATTAAATATAAAAGGCGGAAAAAAGCATAATGATGGTGAGGTACTTGTAAGTAAAGCTAGCCGTACATTCGGTCAGATCGATAGTTTTGGAGCAAAATAACAATATGGACAGCTCCGTCCATCACGAAGCTTCTTTTTTTGCTGACGCCGCCGATGTTGGCTTTCCGCGGCGCGCACACTATTTTTCGTAAAAAAATGGTTTTTGGAATAACATTTTTCTATATTTATTAAACGCAAGCAGTTTGTAAATGGGTTTTAAAATGCTTTCACAGCGGTACTACAATCTGAATATAGCATTAATTGTGTATGCATTACGCTTAGTTTATACATTCTGATAGAATAGTAGCAAAAAAGTCTAACCTACCAGTACTCCACTTAGTTTTATACAACATCTTGAAGTCTAGTAGAAGTTACAGATATTGAATTTGTAATTACCTGTAAACTAAATAAGCTCTCCGATAGATTCCATCTCTTCATTTCCGCCCGAGTCAAGGAGCTACGTTTCCTATAGAGTTATCTAATAACTTGCAACTTTCACTCGTAGCTATTTCCTTACTAAATATTTTGTGGATGAACTTGAATAGAATGTACTAGAAGTTTTCAGTACTACGCCATTGCGTATATCATGTAAACACATGTAATTTAACCAAATTCTTTTAACACAATCTGTGCCTCGAGGTATTGCGTGCGTTCATCTCCATTTAAACTTTCATAGAAATCAGTAAAACCGTTTAAGCGTAAAGAACTAACTAATATACACACTAACACACACACACACACAAACTCCACCTTTATAATATAAGTGTTATGTATTTTACAGTAGGTTTTTAGAGGTCTTATTTTGATACTACAGTAATTCTAATATCATGTCAAAAGTAGTCGTACGGCTTGAAACTTAACCGTTTTATATCAGAGATTTGTTTAAAAATAACAACAATGACGATCATCATGTAAAATAAATATATCTTTTTATATAAATATTAATATTATGTTTAACGAATATAGACGTAATATTATACAATCGTATAATAGAATATTGTGACATCAGAATAAATAAATTGCCATAAAATATATAAAAAGATATAAAGGAAGAAATAGATATAAATCTAACTTAGGACGAGCTGCAACATAAAGTGAGCAAAGCTCAGATAAGCGCAACCTACGAGCCTTGGCGTAAAGCCATGCACGAGTTCACCCATATGTAAATACAAGAACATTCCTATGTACACTACGCTACACAATACTCCTAACTTATATTTACCAGGCGTTGCGTTGTAGAAAGAGCGACTGTGACACCTCAGGAAAAATTATGAATTTTTATTAAAAAAAAAGAGTGTTCAATACCGAATGTGTTTTTTTCTACTTCTAAGCTCTAGGCTAAGAATTTTAATACCGAATGTGTTTCTTCTTCTTCCCAATATTCTAAGCCTACAGCTTAGCTTGGAAAAAGAAGAAAAAGAAAAAATCAAACAGCAGCATATGCTAGCTATTTAGTAATGAGTTGATATGAAGTGACAATAGCTCAGTCGAGTATGCGGCCCACTCACTTATCCAATGGGCTTGACTTTCAATGAAGGAAAATGAGCAAACCGTAGCAATTACCTAGCTAATAGTGTGTTGCGGCAGCCTCTTTGACTTGTTCCAGACGAGGTATGCTCCACCTTTGGCCAGAGTTTCGCTAACTTATTTGGTTACACGCCCTGCTCTCAAATACCTAGCTGCAAAAAGTAAAAAAAATACGAAAAAAAACACGTTTATTGTATGGGGTATATACCTTAATATTTTTTATTTTTAGTATTTGTTGTTATGGCGGCACGGGAAAATGCATATCTTGTGAAAGTTTCAGCTTTCTAGCTATTACGGTTTCTGAGATACAGCCTGGAGACAGACAGACAGCGGAGTCTTAGTAATAGCGGGTCCCGTTTTTACCTCTTGGGTACGGAACAATAAAAAGTGACTTATTGATACCATAATAATTAACATCATGATTTAACAATATTATTTGTTCAAACTTAATTAAATACAGTACGACGTGTATAAGCTAATAATTTTAATGTAATTCGCAGTAGGTAGATAGTGTCGTAATGCTATTAACTTGAAAGCTTGCTACTTAATTACTTAACTCCACTAAATGGTAATTGCTATTATCGGGAATATTGTAATAGGGTGAAACAACATTGACATGTAAGGTTGTGAACAAGTTTATTATTGAAGTTAGATAGAAAATCGACTAATGTTTCTTGAACTTGAAAGACTTTATCATTTAGTATATGGAATTGTATCAGCCGCAGGCGGCATTACCTCGCTGGATCGCCAAGCTTATACGTTGACCGAGGTAAGCGCCAGCTCTTGGGTCATTTGTTCTGTCCACCAGCCGTTTGGACAGATCAATAAATAACTTGCGGGCGTTGGGGCCCCATCTTTATTTTTTAGCTTAATTTTTACCGGACTCCGAAAGTAGGGTTAGGTTTTACTTGCGTCATCATCCATCATCATCTACAGCCCTTTTTAATCCACTGCTGAGTATAGGCCTCTGCATGTGCCACATGTGTCGATCTTGTGCATATCTCGTGCATATAGAACCTGCGACTCTAAAGACGTCGTCATACCCTATCGCTGCCGGACGCCTCCAGGACGCTGGTCAGTTCTTGGCCACCACTCAATATGGCTCTACCATCTGTCGTCCACTTTCCAGGGCAACTTCATTTCAAATGTGTCACAAATACGAGTACGACATGACAAAATTTTGGTCTTCGACGTATTTATTTCGAGCCTATGTACAAATGTATTAATGAGGCTTTGTATGTATAAGGATATTTCCATATAAAATAAAATAACGTACATACGTAGAACATGTTTTCATTTCTCTTGTTCTTTTTTTATCTTAAGGTTAGTATATAAAGTACGTAAAGTAAATCTGAAATAAAGGTGTAAAGATAAAATAATTGCGAGTAAACAAGGCCAGTTCAACTATGAATAATGGGACTAAAAATATTACATAACCAACCAGAATCTGTATCTACCTACTCGAAAACTAGTCGCAAACTTCGAAATTGCATTTGAGTACAGGCAAAGATTCAATATATCACAGCACCCCACCGAGATCAATCCCTACCACAAGCGCGTCGATTCTTGAATAATTCCACTCGATTACGTTTTGCAATGTGTCGATATCCTGCCGATTTGGAGCAATATTCGATTATTTCTGTGTTTGGATTGAATCGACATTTTTGTCGTCCCGAGATCTCTGGCTGTACGTTTATCTTTGCGACGTTTTGTGATGTTTTCATTAGCATGTTAAAATACGTACCTTAAGGATGCGGTAATACGTGAATTGAATAATTTTTATCTACAAATTGGGATCAAACAGTGGTAATAAATATGTATTGTCTTTGATTGCCTTCAATCATTATATTTAACATCAGAAATTTTCATTCGACGACTTCGTTGGCGTAATGGTTACCATGCCGGACTGCCAATCAGAAGATTCCGGGTTCGATTCCCGGCACGGCCAACATTTTTGTGCTGAACAAAAATTTGTTGGCTGTCGGTCTGGGTGTTAAATATGCATCTTTTTAAAATATGTATGTATGTATATGTAGTATATCAGTTGTGTTAGCAACTATAATATACGAACTAGAAAAGGTTCAGTATGGGGTTAACCAGCCGTTTGTTATGAGCTACGTCTTGAAAGCTTTATTTCAGTTATTAATAGGTACTTAATTTTTTTACATTATCCAGACTAGTCATGCTCCATCTTTTATCGTAGACCGGGGTGGCGCTAAGTCGTGGGGCTACACGCCTTACTGTTTCTGTCTGGAATAACGTGGTCACAAGGAGGCCTCCGGAGAACTCTATTAGGTGCCTGGTGACAGATTTTTCAATTTGAAGATAGTGGCCAGACGAGCTCTTGAAAATGCTCTACCACTGAGTTGTGGCTTCACCACGTTGTATTCCTTAATTGTAAGCTCGAGCTCTTTGGTGGGGATTGAACCCACGTAATGCGGGAAGTAAGGAAGCCGCACCCCCAGACATTGCTTAAAAATAAAAATACAAAAATCATTTAATCACGTGTCTAGTGTTTAGACATTTAATGTACATAATACGAGTATAAATGTACGTCATCTAAAGATAAATATACCAATTTTCCTGACAACTACCACGTAATTACCTACCAAAGACAAGTTAGGTAGTTAGACAATAAGTAATTAAGCACATTGCCATAATACATGGGCGGAAGCAGCATGATGTTATATATGTTGGCATCCTTGCCTCGTGGCCTTAGGTTGGCACTATGCCATACTGCTGTACTGCCATAGGAGGAGCAAAGTTGGGATTAAGAGTAATTGCTTGGCCTTCTAGGAATTTGAGATAGAATAAGACAAGGAAAAGAGAATAATGTAAGATTTTTTACAAAAACTGAGATATATAAAGATAAATTACTTCTTGTAATTATTATTTTATGACATTTTCAATTTTAGCTCACTGAGCTAAAATTTTGTGAATAATGTTACGATAAAAATATTTATATGCTGACATAAATACATAGACACATAGTGATACTATCAGTAACATATTGAACTGTCTATTTAAGGGCTTTACGTCTAGGACAGATAATTTTTGGCTCTAAGACTTATGGAAATTCTCGAAAAATCAGCTATGCCATACAAAAAGCTCGCCGATGCATGTCAAAATGTATAGAGAAGCTAATGTTTTCGGCAAATTTCCAAAAGTCTTATCACAAAAATTGTTTGCCTAGCGTACTATGACCGCCTTTAAACGGTTAACGGTTAGTTACCTTTCAAGAGATTTAAAGGGACACTAACCTTCCTATAAGACTAACAATTAATTATAACTTTTATAATGTTATTATCTAAATTTGTTAATATTATTATATATATTGCTTTTGTATATATACATTTACATCCATATATAACGAATCTAAATGCATGTAATTTGCCTATTGCTAATAAATACTTTGATTTTGATTTTTTTCATACACTATAAAATCCAAAAATAGCTGTCAAAATTTAGGCAGCATAAACGCAACGTAAAGTTTATTTATCTCTTATCTTTTTGGCTCATTTTCGTTGTCTACATCACTTACGACTCTCTGGCAAAAGAGAGCGTACTTATAGCCATCTCTGCACATAATAAATTCATTCAGTCGCGTAGCACTGCATAGTTGTGAGAAATTAAGCGCGCGCAATAAAGATTTGCTCGTAAAACTATTCGGGCGAGCCAACAATCCAGATTAAAGCCTACGATCTGCTATGCCGTAACTCCTGCCAGCAAACTTGCAGCGAACAATGGGAACCGCTTCTATTAAGACTTTGGCATTTGTTTTGGTACATATTTTTGTCTGGCAACATGGAAACTTTGGTTGCAAGAAAATACGTACGAGCATGTTGGGCGCCATTTTTTATATTGGCGCCCAACTAAGTCAAGTAATTTGGAAAATTTATAGAATTTTCTGTGGAGGCAGCCATCTTGAATTTGAAATATATCGAAGTGTATTCTTCTAATCAAGCTTTATCATTGAATATAATGTGAAAAAATTAACTCGTATGAAACGTAGTTAAAAAAACTTTCTCGAATAGCACACCTTTGCTACACACATACATACACACGCATACACACAGACACGTCAAACTCATAACATCTTGTCTTTTTTGAGTCGGGTGTTAAAAAAGTCCATAGATGATGCTCAACAAATCTTTCGCATCGATTTTTTACAATTTTATTTTTACCGACGATCTCTTAAACTATGTTTATAACAGTACTAACCGACCTATTTAACATAAAATTAATAAAGTTTAGCCACTAAATAGTTAAAATTATGCTAAATATTCTCAATTATAGTAAAACTACAAGCTACTAAAAGCGTGCACTGTTCTATGAAATATATCTAGCTATAACTGTACTCGTATCTCAATTCATACACTCAAGTCTTAGTCTCAATTCTTAGCCTCGTCTTTCACGACATGAGCTAGTTTTATCCAGGGCTCTTTTTTGCTAAGCAGACACTGAACCCATCTCACATTTAAGATGATCCTTCAAAAAGTTTTTGGGACATTTTCTACGCGACAATAAAAGGAACAAGTGCCTTTCCCTTTTTGTGAATCTAACGTCAATGTCCTTTTATTACTATGAATAAGGCCATTAAGGACTTACGCCAGAATGTCCAATGTCCAATTATTATGCTGGGAAAAGTATTATAATTGTTTTTTTTTTTAAGTTGCCATAGTTTATTTTTTAGAAAAGTTACGATTAATACGATTACGAATCATTATTATACGAGTATTTTTTTTTTATAAAATATGTCGCTGGTTGCTCGCCTTACTAAGAAAGATTAACTCTTTATTGGGCACATAAAAGTTACAAATCAATAAATACATAATAAGTAAGTAACAATACATAATAATTTCCATCGTGCCACAAAAGGCGGCATTATCGCTAAATGCTATCTCATCCCGGCAACCTTAGCCTTACTAAGGTGATGGTCGATGCCAACAGTCTTTGGTTGGGAGACCATGTACAAGGATTTCTTTTAAAAAGTGGCATTTTCATCTGTCACGTTAAATTGTAGGTCCAGGATGTTAGTTTAGTCAAGTGAGAGGCCTAACAGGCGGCTTGAAAACTCTCGACACCAGAGCTCAGCCACTTAGCTCATACAAACAGAAAAAGATTAAATAAAGCTATGTTACAGGTGCCCTGTTGTAATAAGGGCGTAGTAAGATGTACTGACCAGCTTTGGTTTAAAGCTAGCTAGATAATGTCTTTACATAATCTCTAAGTTACTCTTATACAACTTATTACTTATAAGAAGAGTACAATGACAAAATATTACTTTTTATTCTTACCATTCTAATAAATTTCTAGAATCGACTAATATGTAACAAATAAACACTTTATCGCATCACTAACTCAACGGCACTTTACGCAAATAGCCCTTACGGAGTGACATAATAAAATACACCAACGCATGTACGTAGGTATGTATGTATACTAGATATTTATGAGCATTAGACGTGAACAGTGTACCAACTGAATATTTCATAAAGCTTGGAATTGTGTCGTCGATATTCTAGGTTCTCTATGAATCGAGTTTTAGGTAAATTCTTTGCACGCAAATGGTACGGGGAATAAATTTACTTATAAAGCTTGGAATGAAATTGATATCAATAAAAAATATTATTTATTGGTTACTTTTTTGCGTTGATGGTTTAACATACGTACAGATAAAATAAACTTCTTCTTCTACCAACGCATACCTCGGCCAACGTTTATGTTTGACGATCTACCGAGGTAATGCCACCAGCTTAAGCACCTTACCTGCAGGCACTGACTAAGGTTAAATTTACTAATTATAAGGTTTTTTTAAAATTATTAAGTATTGTGTAGTATTTTTTTTTAATTTTTGTAATATAATTGTTTCATAATTTTACAAATTATGTAATATTTCTAAACATACTCCTTCTTCTTAGAAGTGCAATTTATGTAATATTACTTGCTGGCCCAACAAACGTCTTATCTTAACGATGATTAATTAATTATAATTGGTAATGTGTGTGTATTATTATAATGCTTTATGATACACAATATTCTTAGTTAAAAAAAAACTTTTTCTATCATAATATTGGGAGTCTTCTCCCGACTATAATAATCATAATAACAAAAAAAAATGTGAAATCGATCCAGCGCTTCACGCGTGATGGCGTGGCCTAGGGATTTAGGGATTCGTTTATGATACATGTAGAAGATATAAATAAATACTAGCTAGATAATACTAGACCTGGAAACGTTATTTCAACTCATATAGGGGTATGAAAAATAGATAGTAGCCGATTTTCAGACCTACTGAATACGCATATAAAATTTGGTAAAAAACGGTCAAGCCGTTACGGAGAAGTACGATAACTAACATTGTGACATAGAAATTTTATATATAAGACTATTTCTAAATATAATCTAAAATGTACAAAAATGCTATCAAGGTAACAATCCAAACAAATTTAGCAACTTAAAAATAACTTGTACTGATACTTTCAAAGAACCTCTTTTGACAGTGAACAAGCTAATGGGGTTCTTAGAAAGTAACAGGTTATTTTTAAGTTACTCTAATTTATTCGTGTTTATTTCCCAGCCGCTGCCACTGGCTATATTGCCACTGGAGACAAGAAACGGTAAAAAAACATTAATTGTCAGTCATCAAACATTTCTTAGCCTTAAAAAGTCAAAGTTCGTGACTATCCGTATCCCAACGTAAAACAAAGCCAAATAAATTGTTTACTTAGGTAACTTTATTTAGGGGATTAAGTCCGGAACTCATTATGCAGATAATTTTAAGCCAACGCTCCGTAAGCTTGGACCTTCGTAATGAATTTACTTTTATTGGATACTGCCAGTCGTATAAGTGGCATTGTAATTAAATCTTTTAAATGTTTCCACGGATTTAAGGTATTTAATTTTGATTTGTTTCGTTTGGAAGAGTTACTGGATTACGTTACATTTATTTTTTAAGGCAAAGGTAAGAGTTTTTATTTTATTTTACAGTTTTTGCGCTATAAATAGTAAACGGTAAAAAATATAGCAGGCCGCCTAAAAAACATTCTAAGAATATTTATAATTATTTAGGTAGCAATAAGACTTATGATTTAGAAATTAAACTGGTTGAATAAATCTAAAACTAAGTTTTTTAAGAAGATTAAACGCAAAACGACACTTTAAGATTTCTCATATTAAATTTAGTGAACATGTTTACCTATAATATAATTTATTTAACTAGCAACGCTCTGTGGTGCTACCCACATTCATTTGAATAAATTTAAATTTTGCGGTAAAAGTTGTACAGCAATATTGTGAAAGAATGTAACTCGAATAAAAAAAAAAACCTTTGAAAACTCTCTTCCAATAATGCTAGTAAAAGGAATTTTAGTACTCTTTACAGCTAGGCATTTATCCAGCATAATAGCGCCTGTAGCTCGGCTAGCTAAGGTGATCTGCCGCGATCATCGTAGCTAAGCAACGGTCAATGTGGACGGTATTGGGATGGGTGACCATGCACAAGACTGTGGTTTTTAAATTGCATTTTCATCTGGGCGCTACCGGGCGTCGAATGACATGTTTAATTGTAGGTCCCGGTTGTTAGTCTTTGAACAAGCAGACGTTAAGTCAAGTCAGAGGCCTTCGGGCGGCTTCAAAACTCTCGACACCAGAGCTTGGTCACTTAGCTCATACGAAAAAGAAGAAGACTAGCATGGACATTGAAATGTTTTTTTTTTAATCAAAGCGTTTTGCTTTCACCTTTGTTGTCCGAATCGCCAAACTTTGGAATTCCTTACCGAATTCCCTGTTCCCCAATGACTACAATCTAGCGATTTTCAAGGCGAGAGTGAACCGGTTCCTTCTAGGTAAGCGCGATCCACAGTAGACCTCAATATCACTTACCATCTGGTGAATTGTGGTCAAGCGCTGACCTATTCAGAGTAAAAAAAAAAAAAGATTAAAAAAGTTTTGTAGTAATTGTCAGTAACTCTGTTTACTCAGTTATATGCTCTACTATAAATAAAAGGATGATCTAGGCACCGTTATTGATATTGACATGTCCACGTCCTTGGAAAGGTAGTGCAGGAAAATTTTCTTTATGTAGGTATCGGAAGAGCAAAGGAAATGTCAGGTAGCTTAACCTTTGTCACGAAATAGTGGCAGTTGGATGGACAACTATACATAGGGGATACTAGAGCTATGGTACAAGTTATAGATGTGACTCAAAAACTTATATAACGCATCTTAGAATAATAATTATAAAAAAAAACTTTTCAATTCGAGTCAAAAATAAAACTTGATAAACCATAAAACGAGTTTATGACGCGTTTTTTTAAGAGTTATTTATAAGAAAGTAATTGGGTAAATGTTGTAAACTCATATAGATGACATCAAAATAATAGCATGAAAAGTCAAAAACAATTTATTTTAATTACCAAATATATCAAGTAAAACAAAAAACTTATATTTGCAATGAACCAACGATTGATTTCAAACTTAAAGGTTATGAATATTATAGTGGCCTTCACATACTCTAAAACTAAAAAGTACGAATCTATTCTTTAACTACTAAATAAGTACGAAAAATCAAATGCCTAAAACCGCCACAGCTTTGTTATATGGCTTGGCCAAGTATTGTCTAGAAAGATTCGTGATTTTTTTGACTCCTAGACTATTAAACGTGAATTAACATAAAATCTTCTTTCTCACATTTCAGGCCATAGCATGGGCAAAGTCTTGTATTTACAGTTTTATCGTTGCTAATCGTAAATACGCTCAATGAGCAATTTTTTCAATTACTTTAACAGTAGTTGAATATCATTTGTTAAAATTATGAACTTTGGAGAATAAAACGCTATGATATTTATATAATATCACTGTAAGGGGAATTTTGTCAAGAAAGTTATAACACATCATACTTAAAGAATTAAGTAATAAAATGAAAGTATTCATCTTCAGCAGTAAAATCGCTCACTCACAGTGAAAAAATATGTCACTTTTAAATCGCTCTATCGATAAAATAGCGTATCAAAATTAATAAAACTAGGTTGAAATGCCATCTATGATTCTTTCTTAGCATTAAATACTACAGCTGTACCACAGATACACAACCGTTTATTAATAAATAAGTTTTTACGAACGCTACGAGTTTGTGGCACTGTAGTACCACTAACAAATAACCGTAAAAAAATGGCACTGTAGTACCCACGGACGCTCCAGTGGCTAAGAGGTACGATGTTAAAACTGTAAATTCAAGATTTAGAACGCCTAAAATCAAAGTAAATGCCAAATAACATACTGTTATTATTTGTATACATTCGTATGTATTTTTATCCAAATTCCGGCGATCTCGTACCGTCGCCTGGCAGGGTTGGGAGGCTATGGCGTGGTCCGGACGCGAGCCGGATTACCCATTTCCTGCCGCTAAGTGAGAAGTTTTCCTCTGCAAGATTGAGACTTAAGTGCATCAAATGTCGAAAAAAAGTCGGCCTACTTTCACCAATAATGAAAGTTTGTAGTTTTGAGGGGTTTTGTTTTACTCGTGGAATTACGGTGTCTGAAACATATTTTACTAGCTGACCCGGCAAACGTTGTTTTGCCTCACTTAGGAGTACAGCGCCATCTATTGATTACTTACTCAACCCAGTCGATCGACATCTGTTAGAATCATTTGGAGTTAACAGATAGTTGTGACTGTCAAATAATAACAGACAATAATTAGCAATGAATTAAAATTGCGACTATAATTTGAGTTTTTAACTATCCTATCTCTCAAGTTGGATCGAACTGCACATGGTGTGCGAATTTTATTGTTATCGGTTTAGTGGTTTAGGAGTCCATTGAGGACAAACATTGTGACGCGAGATTTATATATATTAAGAAGATAACCATTATAAATTATATTACTTTGCATTAACCAAAGATAATCTCACTTGACAGCGCGTGGCTTTTTTATTGGCTCTTTCAAAGCAAGTAAGTGATTCATCACTGACTTATTTCGCGCAGTGTGCCAGGCATTTGTTTAGGTACAAAAAAAACAATCCGTTCCAAAACTTGAATTTCTGTGAACAGTTGAACATAATTTTTCAGTTATCCTAAAACTTATTAATGATGATTTACAAAAACTGTGACGACCACGGGAGCACCAACACACCGTCGAACTCTTTAGTCTGTCCTGCTCTACCACAAGGACAAATTAGAGCTTTGTCCTTTGCTAGCACGCCGTCCCGTGACTGCAGAGGCGAACAGTGCTATTATAAATAAATAAATAAAATAAATATGAACACATTTGACACACAGCTGGTTAACTCCATATTGAACCATACTATAGTATATATTATATAGAATAGATAGTTTGTGTTATGGTAGCTAACACAACTGATATACTACATATACAAACATATGTATTTTAAAAAGATACATACTCGTATTTAACACCCAGACCCACAGTCAACAAATTTTGTTAGCACAAAGATGTTGGCCGAGCCGGGAATCGAACACGAAACCTTCTGATTGGCAGTTCGGCGTGGTAACCAATACGCCAACGAGGTCGTCAATTATGAGACATTAATTAAACGCCCATCAAGAGGGACATTATTATCGGCGTAGACCAACATAATATTATGAAAAAATAGATCGCTCCCTGCCGTTTAAAATATACCCTGAAGTCTCACACTTGTCCTTTCGCACAGTCCCCTCATGCCCCGCAGCGTGAGGGTAATGTACTCCACTTAAACGCATGCACGAAAAAACTATGGCTGGCTGTCTTGAAGAGCTCTCGGCGATAGTACGGAATTTGTTTTGGTCTGAGCCTTGCAGCGAAACGGAGTTAAAATGCGAAAATTCAATTTGGGCATTTGCTTTCTTCCAAACGCTAGGGGAAAATACGTTTTGGGAGTTTGATTTTCAGATTGTAATTACATGATTTTTGTGTCTAGGACAGAAACTCATGCAATTTACGTCTTTGTTTAAAATAAAAATAAGTTTTCGTAGTTGACAATTCAACTTGTTGGTATTGTTTTGATAGAAATGTACAATATTTCTGATATACACATTAAATCTACAAAAGTACATTCATTTACTTAATTTGATTTTCTCAGGTATTGTATAGTTATTGTCTAACTAGATTTAATTATTTGTTCTTAAGGAGTAAGGAGAAAATTAACTAATTTTCTCCTTACTTTTTTTAGTTGGGAGTATATTGGTGGGATTGACAGTATTTGGATGGGTAACCATGAACAAGACTGTCATTTTAAAAGTATCTTTTTCATCTTGACGCTACCGTGGGTCGGGTGACTAGTTAAATTGTAGGTCTCCGCTGTTAGTCTTAGTACAAACAGTCGTTAAGCCAAGTCGAAATCACAAGGGCGGCTTAAAACTCTCGAGCTTGGCCTCAAAGCTTCTAGTACGAAGAAGTAGTTTAAAATAACAATTTGTTTTTGATAGCTAATCGTTTAGCTTCTCAGTCCGTCCATTCAAGGCATTCTAAACAGATCCACTTCCACATGACGTGGCAGAACTGAGCGCAGGATAAGCAAGGCATTGTACCATTGGATCTATGAATGGACCAGCCGATGCATATCACGCTGCGTCAGCACCGAGCCAGATCTTCGACAGCTTAGCTTCAACCCATTGTGTACAACAGACAGGTTTGATATGCTGAAATGTACTGAAACAATTGTTGTAACGATGGAACAAAGAGATTTTTTGATGTTGGTATCCAATAAAACTAGGCATACAAACAATTTTTGTTTTTCAGGTACAACAAGTATCGTCTAATACTTAAAAAAATAATTTTCTCATTTTCACTTTCATAACATAAACTAAAACATTGGTCAAAGCTAATAAGAACATAATCGTACTAAAAAAATTGAATTAGAAATATTAAGAAAAAAACGAAGAAAAATTCTAAAACATTACCCATTAGTAGCCAATTTTTGTCAATTAATTTTCCATACCAGCACCAAGCTAATCTAACTGCAGGCAAGCCCCGAAGGTAATCCCAAATGAATGTTTAATGCCTATCTTTCGATCCGTATTCTAAATAATTCACGTTGGCCAGACGTTGGAGCACTAAAATGACTCCACGAGAGAAATACCGACTGAAAGTTAAGTGAAAACGTGCAATAAAACCGAGTAATGTTTCCAGCTTATTAGAATACGAGTCTGCGAAGGAATTAAATGGCCGCCTTAGGAGGTTATTTGTTTTTTATTTTACACTAAATGATCCGAAAACTGCTCGCCAAGTGTGTTTGATGAATGGGATGGGAAATTAAGGAAAATGGAGAATATAGCAAAATTACAGAAAAAAAATATGCAATACCACCATAATTTTTTTTAAATACAAATTGATTTAAATGCGTGTATAGTAAATAATATCTATTTTTATGTGTTATGAAACTCGTAATCCTTTCTCACTGAGCACTGAGGGAGCACTGAGTGAAACCTCAGTTATGACGGACCTTCAGCTGGCAGGCGAAATTGTTCCTTACTGCTTTAATATATGTACATTTTACAATAGAAACAAAAAAAAAGGAAATTCATTTACCGACCATAACAATAAAAAGTAAGCTGCGTAAGCAATATGTTTGGTCTAATAATGTCTCTGACAACAGTGGTCAGAGGAAGTACAGACGGAACAAACAAAATAAATCCTTTCTCAAATAATCAAAATACACTAAAAATACATCATCCAAATACGAGAAAAACGTTTTTATGCAATGGATAACAAAAGTACTATCGTAAACTTTAAGACCTTATAATGCTTTTACTCGCGTTTAAACAAACAACTTTTATTTTACGATCAGTTTTCATATACTTTTTCCTATACATTTTAACTCAATGTATTTTTTTCCGAGAATGTCTAAAAGGTCACCAAACAAGAGTTGTTTGTTAGATGAAGCATTATTAACAAGTTTCCCTAAATATAGTATAGTATCGGATATTTAAGACACAAATAGCTATAACGAGTAGCTTCGAGGTGTCAATTTATGCTTTGAGTCTGTACTTAATTATAGTGCTTGAGCTGCCGTACTAACGTTCCTAATTCATAATGCAATAAGCTAATTACTGAGCTCTAGGTAGAAGGCACGAAGTTTGGAACTTTGAATGCCGGTATGTGGAGTTGAAGGTGAGACGCGAATGGCATACGAGGTGACGTCAATAGGATGCCTAGGTTACCTTAGTTTCTTAGTTAGTACCTAAAGTTAGAATTGAAAAGCAATATTGTAGACTATATATTACGTGGTATTGTATCTTCTTTCCGATTCAACTATTCTTGACAATCGAAACTTATTCTATTGACGCAATGTACCTATCTTACGGTATTGTATCTATTTAAGGATACACTAAAGATTTAGTGACGCTTTAGTCATTGTTTTTTTGGATATTCTAATATATTTTTTGGTTTAGTGACTACTTCATTTGTTTCTCTCATACCCTTTTTCCTGTACATTTTAATCAGTAATTTGTATATTTTGTGCATGTTCTTATACATTAAAAGATTTTTTTCCCTTTTGAAAATTAGCTTTTGCCATATCCGATTAGTTGAATCTGGCTATATTAGTACCTTGAGCACATCTCGTCTCGCCCGTGGCTTGCAATTTGTCCTATTGATGTTTCCCTCTCAATGTAAGTTTAGCAAGTTGTTACATGTTGCTAGTTGCCTAACCAATACCTAGACATTCCCATGCATAGTAGAATCGAAATTCAGAATTAGGTTTAATCAATCCAAATTGTGTTTTTCGTATGGTTTGAATAAATAACTGGTTTGAAGAAATAAAAAGCGCTTAAATGATTCTTTTCACACTTAAGGCAAATTATAGGTTGACTTTTTATCGCTGTAACATTTTTTATTTGCCACATTTCCTTTACCAGTAGACACTAAGAATTATAAAATATTATTTTTATCATGTATTATATATTATTTTTTTCATATCGTAATTGGCCAAATGCTCATCATTATAGCCAAAATATATGTAGTTTCTTGTATCACAGCCTCCTTAAATATTTATTTTATTCTGTTTTCTATACTATAATTATAAAGAGATAAAGTTTGATCGTTTGTTTGCTTGACGCCAATAGGCTCCGAAACTGATTTGAAAAATTATTTCCCTTTTGGGAAGCTATATTATCCCCGAGTAACAATGGCAATTTTAGAGACCGTGCAAAGCCGGGACAGGATACTAGTATTCAATAAAAATACATCGTCTGTGAAAATTTCACCTCCCCAACTACCGCGGCTCATGATATACTACTTGGTGACAGACAGAGAGAAAAGTCTCAGTAAATGGGTTTCATTGAAACCCACTGAAAACAAAAGGGTAAAGCGTAACAGATACTTCTAATATCTTCCCTTACAGACATCCTGGACGATGCCAGATGCTTTGTTTACAAACAACAATTTATCCACTACGCGTAATTAACACAGGCTAACCTCTATCAATAACAGATTAGCATGTGAAAGCTAATGGCCTAATGGCGGTGTTCCCCGTAATTGGACTATAAATTCCACTAGAATATAGGGGATATAGGTGGGGTGGAAATTTAAAATATATATATTTAATATATATTCGACGACCTCGTTGGCGTAAAGGTTACCATGCCGGTCTGCTAATCAGAAGGTTCCGGGTTCGATTCCCGGCCCGGTCAACATCTTTGTGCTTAACTAAATTTTTTGGCTGTGGGTCTGGGTGTTAAATATGTATTTATATATAATATGTATGTATATGTAGTAAATCAGTTGTGTTAGCAACCATAATACGAGCTAGAAATGGTTCAGTATGGGGCTAACCAGCCGTGTGTGAAAGTGTCATAATATTTATTTATTATTTATTATTTATATGTAGTATTTGGAGTAATTAAATAAACTATAAAATTGAATAGGTGGTATTTCAAGTCTGTTGGTTTTTTTATGAATGATAGGCTTGCGATTGACCACATTTCATCTGATGTTTGCCTAGAAGAAACCGGTTCACTATCACCTAGAAGACCGCAAGGTTGTAGTTCAGAGGAAACAGGAATTCCGACCAGAAGTTCCACAGTTTGGCTGTGTTCACTACAAATGTGGAGGCAAATCGATAAGTACAATTTTTTTATGCCATTGGCGAAGAAAAGGACACGGCCGTTAGAGATTCGGTGGCGTGTCTTTAGAGTTACCTATGTCTAGAAGAAAACGAGCATAGACTACAGACATCATTACGATGATAGAGTAGAATCAATCCTATGTTCACCCTTGAAAGGCAAATTGTCTGCATACTCGTGATATAGCCAGAATCTCGTTTAATCATTGAATGGCAAGCATTGTGCAGTGTCTTGGTGATTTCTTATTTTAGACTTCTTATAACTCATAAAATGTAGTAAAGTAATATCAATAGGCCAACAATAGCGCAAACGATCGACAAACTCTATAACAAAGGATAATGCCAAAGAACATAATATTAAATATCCTGAACCGCTTTATGTTGACATAATCCCCTATTTATGAAGTACTTGACTTTGTTCAAGAGGATTATATTTATAACTAAGTCGAGTTTGCGTTTTATTCCTGGATCGAAGGTCTGGAAATAACTCATCACCTTTGCATAACTTTGCGCACCTTGTAATGTTTTAGAGTTATGTTCGATTTGGTATTTATCTATTTATATCGTAATGAAAATTCTTCAAATATGGGTTGATTAAACTGTGCATTTTACCTCGATAACGTTACTTGTAGGTGCCAAGCCTATTTTAAACATGTCATGATGTCACCAAGGTGTTAAAATAGTTTTAATTATCTATAATCAACAAGTATTGCAAGCGACACTTTCAGATGAAATTAGAAGTAGTTTTAGTCTTGATAAAGCAAGTACAGTATTCGTTAAGTCATACTAGCGATCCTAAGACAGCTACTCTTGCCACCAGTGCTTGGTCATGTAGCGTAACAATATATTCTTGCCATTGATATTTTAAAACTTTCTTCATCGCGATTCAGAAAACGAAAGCTAACGTACAGCGCCATCTATTGGCACTGCTTAGTACTAAAATAACACTAGTTGAGGAAAAAAATAGTACCTATTGAACTAGAACAGTTAATTAGCACGAGCGTCATGGGTGATAATATTATCCACCATTATCATATTCCATCTCGAAGTGAGACCGTGCCGAAACTCGGAATCTCACAATCAACAACTTTTAATCTTTGTCATTATGCAGTCAAGATTCATCTAACTTCCTCCTTTTAAAACTTATCTAGTTTGCTAGTTTCCGCCACTTTCCTTGGCTGATGTGAATAATAGACGAGGTACCTTGCCTTGAGCCAGTTTTGCTACGACTGATATATACTCGTAGTTGTTTATTTTACGAATAAGTACTGTATTTTGTTTATCTGTAGATACAAGGCATATCAAAGATGGTGTGATACAATTTTAATATCTAATTTGTATTTTATTATCTTTTTCTTCATTATTTATTCCCCTTTTTTGAATGTAAAAATAATAATGTTATGCTTCTATATTATAAATGGAAATGCTTGGGTGTAAGTTTGTGTGTTTGTTACTCCTTCACACCTAAATAGCAGTACTGGTTTCAATTAAATTGGCTTTGGAGATAGTTTAAGCTCTTGACATAGGATACTTTTATCCCAGATCAAAGCGACTAACACCGAAGGGCATAGCATGGCATACTTTCATTTTGAATTCATAAATTATTTTCTATATAACTTTTAATTTTTTTGTGATGTCAGTCACATGATTTGTTTTTCTAACTATATTTAAAAGGTCCGAATTGATCACTGCTTATTTTAATTTTCAAGGTCGATCGTATACAATGTTACTACACTAAGTATGACCTTAAAGTAAAAATAAAATATAAGCACAATTCATCAACATTTAACAATGTTACGATCTGGCTAACTTATGTAACACCCTGAAAGATGACGTAGCTAATCTTAATATTACAGCACTTATATATAACTTTATTACTTCTAAAAGAAAAATAGCAAAGCTCAAGAAAATGCCACAAGGTATTTAAGTAGGTTAAGCAGAGTAATAATTCAGCGAATTATTTCGAGTGACCACCCGCCTAAATGCTCCTCACGCAAGTCAAGCGTCCAAAGATATTTGTTACCAACCTTAACGGTCGAATAAATAATTTAAACTTGGCTCGGCGCAGATTTACTTAAACAAAGGTGGTCCAGTTAATAGGGCAATACGTTTTGGTCATTTCTACGATCCGCTATAAGCTACGGTCGCACCGCAAGCGGGGAGCGATTTAATTAATTAATTAAAGTTGAATAAAGGCGCTCCTGCCACACGACCGGGCATACACCGTTCACAAAGGTCTCCTAATTTCTTTAGAGGCATGCCAATTTTATTTCACGAATCTGTGATTAAATCACTGGGTAAACCGAATTTATGTGCATAATTTACAAACGGCTTACGTAAACTGAGCCTCGAATTCTAAAATATTTTATTCACTCTCCTTGAATTAAGTGGATAGTAACTGTAGACTTTGTTAATTAAAAGCTCTTATTTAAAAATACTTAGTAGAAATGCTTTTAATTTATTCACTAAGGGAATTATTTCATATTTAACTTTGACAAGTGCTTGAGGCTAATACTTACAGGCAAATGGAATTAATTAAAGAAAAGTACGTAAAGTATTATATTTTGTAACTGCACTTACTTGCATTTTGGCATTGATTTTTGTTACGAGTGCCTTTACTTAACCTTTATAACAACCACATATGATATCGAGAACCACAGAAGATTTTCCGCTAAAGCATCCGCTTGCACTCTGAGCCCTGTTCGAAGGCTGACCATAGCACTTAGCGAATTAAGCATGTCACAAGTTAATGGTTAATGCAGACAAGGGTAAGCGGGCATTAGGGCAAATTAGCCGTGTCTGTTCTGACCAAGACAGGGGCAGCCTGGCAGTATCCAAAATAATTGCTGGATTAAACAAGAAAACCGTAAGTTTGTTTATAGGTATATCTTAAATTAGAAGTATCTCACTTCCTTTAAGTAATATGTTTTATTTATAGGAACAATATGTCTTCAGAAATAGCAGTACGTGGTTGTCTAGGCACCTGATTAGATGGGGTTTCTTCTAGGAAATACAGAATAGTATAAGCTTTGTAGCTACTTACTGAGATTTACTCGTATTTAGTAGGTACTACATATTACTAGTTTGTGATTAGCTTGTCAAAAAGATGCGTCTCGTTGCTAAAAAAGCATAAAAACATACTGCTAACTGCACACGTGTATTTGCCTGCGTTAATCCGTGATAAGTAGTAACCAATGTGTTTATCCAGGTTTTAAATTATCTCGATATCAAATTGCATCGAAAACGTTAAACTGCAGCGTAAAGATATGACAAACTAACACACAATGTTTCAAAAAAATATTAGTGAGATGAAATTAATATTACCAATTCATGAGAAAGTAAGTAACGAAACTAAAGTCATAAGATCAATTTGTTATAGTTAGCAGTTTGGCCACACATGAGAACCTAGCAACACTAATGCGTATCCATCCATGATTAACAATATCATAGAAGCACTCAGCCGACCAATACCAAGATAAGCACATATATGCAAAAGGAATAAACAGATTAGTAGCCAGCCCGTTTGATGGGCTTACTTTAATGTGTTTGCCTGTTTGTCGAACAACTTTCGCTCAAATCACTTAATCTGCCACTTTTCGGATATATTTTTGTGTGATTTATGAATGTGTGACGCCGTCGGGACTAGACGAAAGCATTTATTTTGGATTTTCCGAGTATCTTGTGTGTAGGGGGAATTTGGGGTTATTGACCGTGACACGAGGATAAGAGGGAAAAACTGTGAAGATTACGGCGGGGCCCAAATGGTGGAGTAACGCAGTATGGAGCACTACTTCCCATGTATTTTAGAAAACTTCTTCTTTAGTCATATTTTCAAGGGTATTCATATTTTCTTTAGCATACTTAAACGATTTTCCGTGGTAGTAGGCTAGATATTTTTGTTCTTATTTTGTTTTAAAGTTATCCAAATTGATCTTTTTCTTCGTATGAGCTAAGTAGCAAAGTTCTGGTGTCGAAAGTTTTCAGCATACCCGAAGGTCTATGAATTGCCTAACAAACCACTGCTAGTACTAAGACTAACAGCCGGGATCTACTATTTAACAATGTCATCCGATCCAAATTGGTAAAATGTAAACAAAGTCAGTATAAGTTTTGGTCCATACTACCCTTACTTAATAACTATGAGAGTCCTTAGCAAAGTTTAGTTTAGTTTTATACGGCTCAAAAACTTAGAAACCAAAATACATAAGTATATTTACCCTAAAACCAGGAAAAGTCGGCTTGAAGTAGTCCTAAATACGATGATATACAATCGTTAAAGTAAACAACCTTCAAAGATATATACACAAACACAGGCACGCAATTTTCATAACATTACTGACACGTGTGAAAATAACCGCTGTAACGCGAGCCACGTAAACCACTTCGTGCAAAATAGCAGCTAATTTAATACCAATTCGCAGATGTCTCCGTAAGTCCCGTAATGCAGCTGTGATGTGCTCAACTGAAGCTTAACGCGTCACAGGATGACAGACTAGAAATTAGGGTACTTACTGCTCGTCGCACTGAACGGGGCGGGAATGTTATTTACAGTCCAGGCTTGGTATATCTACTACTTTATTTTTAACACGAACCGATACACCAAGTTTGACTTATTTTTTTACTAAGAATTGGTAGTCGGGTGGGGTTTTAGCTTTTTATTTGCCCAAAGATGGCTACCGGCGCAAAATGGCGCATGCTATATTTTTTTACAACTACCTTAAATATGAAGGAGAAGGCACAGGACCGAGAACAGTGGCGTCTCCTAGTATCGGAGGGCAAGATCCGATTCGGGTCGACGCGCCAACCCAGTTAGTTTTTTTTTAGTTACCTTAATATGGGTATCAAATGAAAGGATTAACTTGTAGAATTCATATATGATACATATTAAATCCAACATGGCCACCGTCATAAGTTGTCGCGGGTTTTATATATTTTTTATTTATTCTTGTGGTTGGTACGTATGATTGGTTTGGATTTGATCTCAAAATGTATCTTATTCGAAATTATTTTCATTTATTTTGATGCTTTTTTTTTTTACTTTATTTGTATTCTATTGTTATAAAACTGTCTTGCATCTAAGTAAGTATAACGCAAAGATTATCAAATAAATCTACTCACTTGTTATCAAAACAGAACTGAAATAAATCAAAAAATATTTTGCATCTCAATTGAATTGTGTACTGAACCAATTCCGGTTCACATGCAAACTCGTTACAACTCTGCTGTTATATAAGTTTTAAGTGAGTTTGAGTTTTATCGACAAATATTGCTATTTTCGCAATTTATCCTGCTTCCATTTGAACGCTTTGCCAAAACAGTGACAGATTTACTATGGCTGGACAAGACTGCCAAATTTCAAACACCTCAGTTAGATTTTAAAACTGTTAAAGCATTTTTTGAAAGAAAGAAAAATGTTTTATTATACACAAAAAAGAATTACAAACATACAAACACAATATAGAGACTCAAATGATCTTTGTGCACAAAAGTGATTGCGACTTTGTTCGTCCGATACGGAAACATTATAACTAGTGTTGATTTTGTAGTTACCAAACTTTGTTAAACTTGATGAGTTAAATTATCATTAGTATGTTTTATGGTGAAAGAGCATTTTCAGTGTAGCTCCCACCTTCAAGTGGAAAAATCTGTCACCAAGCACCTTAAGTTCCCAGCAGTCTCCTTGATAGCAAGAAATTCCAGACCAAGCATGCTGCATCTGAGGCCAGAATATCGCGTCTCTAATAAGTGTGGTTACGCGCTAGACAAATGCTAAGCTGTAATGAGTAAAAGGCGCATTATTGAGTACTGTAGAATATAAAGTGATCACCCATCTCACCGTTCGATGTCGCATGCGCTCTTCTTAAACTGGTCCTCTTGTAGGCCGACCGGTATTCATTACATCCTGGTATCATAGCCTTATATTTCTTGACATATTTACGATTTACATGAAAACATTGTGTCGCGCTGTTTTGCATTATGTGTACAACTGAATCATATACACATTAACTTTTTTTAGAATTATATACATGTATAAACTTTTACATAAATATTATAATCATAACTTTTTTCCTAAACGATAATGATGAAATTATATGGCTTTGGCATTCTATTATTAATGAACTATAATGCTTCGTGTTTCTAAATGTTACTTCATTATATATATTGGTGTTTAAACAAAGCATGTTAAATCATAAGTGATGGACTTTTGGGCTAAGAATTATTATTCTCATCTACTTATATTAATTTATTACCTATAGCTCTTTGTTCCTCCTATAATAAAAATATAAAATAAAATATTTAATGTTACGAAAATTCATAAAATCAATATGAGCTCCCATCAAACGATTTAATTTTGTAAAATTGAATATACTTACAAACCATCTCATAAGGTAAAACAAACGATACAAAACACAAGGTAACGTATTCGGATGGTTAGACAAAGACTTTAACAAGGCACGGTATGTTAACAAGCACGCGGTAGAAGCGTATTGTGTTCCTCCAATCCGGTTTACGAATAATCGGATAATCCGATTTAGATTCTACGTGAGCATATCAGCGGGGTATACGCAAACATTGTATCCCGTATCAAGACTTGGTCTTTTACATGACTTTTGATATTAAAAAAGCTTTGAATAAATGTAGGTTCCTTTTTTTCCTAATTCAATCTCAAAACACGGTATTGGAAAACGCATTGTCCATTGCACATATTTTAAAAAATCTCTTTATTTGGCAAAATATATGTTTATTTGTTAAAATTGCAGAACATGGGTGTTAGTAAGTTCGTAAATATTTAACATTTATTTTCATAATAATTTGAGTGCACCATATTCTACGCTTTTCGGCATGCAAAATATTACTAGAAAAATATATCTAACAAAATACTAGTTAGTTTATTAATATTATTTTGTATTGTATTAATTTATTCCCATAACTTATTAATGCGTATATATTAGTAGTGTACAGAGCTACTGATAACTAACGCAAAACGACTAATGGTCGGCGACTTTTTTGTATGAAATGCAAAATGTACGGAGAAGCAATAATTTTGGAACAGCTGTTTTTTTTGCGTGTTTCCTATTGTCGTAGTACAAAAGTTGTTTGTCAGTACTGAAGCCGTTGATTGACGTTAGATACCAGTAACCTTGTATAATCATACTAGTCGCCATGTTACCTACGTTACGAAGTACAAGTTATTATTCTGTGCCTACGTTAATCCGGGATAAGTATAAGTTAATCCAAGGTCTAACCTATTTTTTAATTAAATCTCATCAATACCGGTTCAGCCGTTTGAGCGTGAAAATGTAACAAACAAGCATACTTACTCACATTATAAGCTTTTGCATCTATATAAGTAGGATAGTATAGTATAACGTCCAAGCATGCTTGTACAAGCAAAATACCACACAGTTGGTAGAGTACAGTCAGTCAGTTCGTACTAAAGTTCTACCCTCAAGGGTAATCACCATTGGTAAACTAGTTCAAAACCCTACCTGGCAACATAGTTTACAGGTCAATTTCTTGTTTAAACATTTCTATATACGTATTGGTGGCTATTATTATAACATAATAATATAAAACAAAACTAACTCAAACGAAAAATTAAACAAAAAAATCCTTGATTGTCCGGAGTACATATTTTTTTCCCCTACCTAAGCATTTTACATGGATACAAACACTTATAAAACATGTTACGTTTGAACTTGTTATAATTTTCGGGTATTTATATTTGAATAAGGATTTTTTTTAAATAGGTTTGCGTTTGACCACAGCTTGCCTGATGTTAAGCAACGCTGCGGCCTACGTTGGAGCACGCTCACCTAGAAGGAACCTATTCACTTTCGATTTGAAGATCTCAGGATGTATATACAACAGTTGAAATACGTATAAACTTCATTTTGTTGAATTACAAAAAATACTACTTATAATTGTTGCAAGCTATTTCCTTTTAAAGGTTTATGACCTTAAAGGCTAAGCCGAAACAAACAAGATGATCTCCAATAGAAAATGATACAAAAGTGTGCCATGAAGCATTACATCGCTCTATATAATAAAAACGCCCTTCTTCGAACCGTATACATGAAAAACGGGTAGTTTTATTGCATCCGTAAATCCATTTTCACGGGTCACAAGAGGCGTCGAGGCGTCTTCTTTGAACGGGGAAACAATTTCATACCGTAAATTTCACTTTAAAACTATGTTTGAAACTTCTAATATCGAAATGCACTTTATCTAGGAGAGCCTTTTCAGCCGCGGGCGAGAGGGCGCTATCAAACGTCTATACTTCACTCACACCGATCATTTTAAAGGGACGTAATAGCAGTGCGAAATTAAACCATAACTGTTTAGTTATACGATACATATTTGTAAAACGGGTTCTGATCTATAGAGAGCTTCCTAACCGTAAGCGTGATAAAGCCAATAAAGTTTATGACCTTCATCCAGAGTTAAGACGACATAATTGACGTTCAGTTTGACGAGCCAGTTGTACTTGATGATTTTAAGTGTATGAACGACAGTTTCATTATCGATATTCTCTAATAGGTACAAGCCAAATTAGGCAGCGCATATATTCATATGTATAAGTTAGATACATATATATGTTTCGGCTCCAGCGGAAGACCAGCGCTGATTGCTTGCAGTCAGCACACGCTGAGCTGGGGCCGGTTTTGTGGCACGTAAATGTTTTCTTTTATGTTTCTTGTGTATTATTTTTTTGTTGTGTTCTTCGTGTCACAAAATAGATGACTCATTCTTTCTTTCTTACATAGTTGATCAACAAACCAAAAACAGTTTGTGTTAGATGCTAGATGAATAGAAGCTACTAAACCACGTATTTTAAGGTAATTAGAATTTTGCTTTTAGGACATAGAAATTAATGACCAATCCAGACCTATAAAGCTAAAACCTAACTGAGCTAGACTTTATTATTCAAAATAAGCCGTTTCGCCTCTAGATTTCCACTAAATTCGCTCAAATTCACTTCGAATTTGCACACGTCTGTGTTAATTGCGAGTTGGAGACAATGAATACGATCATTAGTGTGTGTTTTGGATGCCTTTTACGTGCTCTGAATAGCTTTTCACATTTAAAATTATGGTAGAAGTATCATTGATAATTGCCGACGCGGTGTCATAAAATGTCGAGTCGTCTTTAGCGAGCAAATTGTACGTTTAACGACTGTCTTATTAAGATTAAAGTCTTGTCTTCATTTTATTGGGGAAATAATGAATGGAGTTTGTTTTGGAGAGTACTTAAGCGATTCGTTTTTCAAACCTATTTTAATGGTTCTTACGCATAAAGGCAACTTTTTGTCAACAGTTGAAAAATGTTTATATTATTTGCAATTAGTATAGCATGAGCAGTCTATTATACGATCCCATTGCTGGGACTCGGGGCCTCCTCGCACGAGGATAGAGATACTGGTTATAATACACCATGCTGGCCAAGTGCGGGCTGGTAGATGATACACGTCTACGGATATTGTGGTCCGCGAATGTGTCTCATAGTAATTTCCTTTACCGTAAAGCGAGTGCAAATCCACACACATCTTGAAAAACAAGTCATTGGTGTAGGGCCGGGATCAAACCATGGGCCGTGTGATTGAAAAGCTGACGTTTTTCCACTGAGCCATATTCGGTTAGTTAGCATAGCGGTACATGATGAAACTTGGTGGAGGTTTTGACTCAAAAGCAAGGAGGTAAATATAGAAACAATTGAAAACCGCTAACACACTAGTTACTTTTCTATACAAGCGGTGCGGTCGAGGCTGCGGCTCCCGGATAGGGTTGTGAAGTCATCAGCGAAGGTGCTCTTCTACGGACGCTCATCTGATTAATATGATAAGTATCCAAGGTCCATGATAATGATGATTTGACAATATATAGGTACCTGAAACAATCCAAATTTTCCTTTTAGTATATTCAATATTTTGCATGCAACACATGTAGTATACACACTTTTAATATGCCGAAACATTAAAGTCATTGTACTTTCAATAACAAACAATCATATGAAGAGCTATAATTAAGGTTAATTACAAATGTCATTTATTTTTTTACAGACTGTACTGCAGCTACGTATTTGACCAGCACGGCGCTGTCTTAAGATGGAGCATACCCAGTCTGGAATAACTGGCAGAACACACCGCTAAGTAAATGGCGACAGATTTCTAACCTAGAAAATGTCTTGCCATGCAAAAATTTAATAAAGTATCAAGATCTCCGAGTTCCCAGACTAAATGTCTCATTTACTTCAAGTATCTAACACACTCGCGCGACTTATTAAAAATGTCTACTCAGGTGCCGTAGTGAGAAAATTCAATAAAGTGCACTAGACTATGAAACGAGATCGTGTCAGGTCTTCAAAAGGCAGAAAATTAACCTAAATACTTGGAAGTGGGCTAGGGTACTAACTACTCACATACACGCTACGTCTTGGGCATGAAACTTGATTGCTTACTTATTAAACTTTTTAGGTAGAAATTGTTATAATTAGATGGTGCAATTACAGAAATTAGAAACTTATAACGATGCAGGATTAAAAAAGTAATTAAAAGAAAATATAATGATAAATACTAATATAATGATAAAGGATAAATACTATAATTTCTACACGCCATATATTAAAAATACATAAATTAAAATAAAATGTAACTAGACTAAACCTAAAAAAGACCAGGGGTCGAGGCAAAGGTGCCTAAAAGCTACCAGGATTGCCTCGATCAATGGCAATACTTAGTTTAAAAATACCGGAATAAAATCCAGGATTTGAGACACCTAAAAAATATAAATAATATATATATAAAAGGAAAATAATAATAATACAGTGTTTACTACTTATTTTTGTATTTCATGAAAATTATTTCGACTACGATCACGAACAACAAATTATTTGCTATTTAAACATGCGACTTAAAGGCTCCGCTGTCCATTTGTCTATCTCATTAACCGTGATAGCTATAAAGCTGAAATATTCACAAATTATGTTGTGTAATAGTCTCGTTTTTACCTTTTGCGTACAGAACCCAAAAAAATACTATTTTCGTGGTTTTAAATAAGTAGTCTTCCTTCAATCTCAGCATTTTCACCAAATTAAAAGGACATCTGTATAGTCCTGAACGCTTCACTTTTACTAAGAGCTCGCTTGCTTAGTGGGTGAGGTGCATTACACTTAGGAGAGAACATTTTAATGGTATGGAAATGTAACACGTTGCAAAGCTTTATGTTAATGTAAGTACAGGAAAACTAGCAGCGCAAAAGCAAAGTTTTTCAGCACTAGAGTTGTAACTAACGTTTTTCAGCACACGTTGAAATAACGAAGCGACTGTAATGCGAGTGGAAAATGGGATGGGTTTTGTATTATTAGCGCAGTATTCAGGATTATGTTTTGGATTTCTTTGTTGTATATACATACACACAATAATTTTTTTACTTGTACTAAATGGAAACAAATGCGTAGCAGTTTTAAAGGTTCTTAAAGACCACGAATATAATTAGAAAAATAAAATATTTACACATTTAAGTAAAAAATATTAAAGTGCTAAATACAAAATAAAAAAAAAACTCGCTATACAACTGTTTTTTTTATAATTAATTTACTTTTTAAATGCATTATACCAACTATAACTATTACAATAAGTATGCCGGAGCTGGATTGAAGCGACAATAACTCAGTCGGGTGTACGTCCGTCTTACATCCCGACGGCCGCGGGTCGATCCCCGCCAATCAGGTCGAGCTTTCAGTAAAGAAAAACATCGTGTGGAAATCATGGTGGTAGGGCATTTATTAGTGCTCGGGCTAGTAACCACCCTCAAGTTAAAAATTCTGTCACCAAGAACCTCAACAGTGTGTTCCGGCAGCCTTTTTGAGGGCCAGTTATTCCTGACTAGGCATGCTCAACCTTAGACCCGAGTAGCGCAAAATTTGTGTGGTTACGCCCCCTGGTTGTTAAGCAACAAAGAGTAAAAAACCTTCTAGCTTGAAGAGAAGTACCAACATTGGTTTTAATTTTTTTTGTTTCACTGTGTATTGATGAGGAATCAGTTATGACATTTAATTTTATCTAAAAACTTGCACTAGTTAGATCTAAGCCTATTACTAAAAGCCATCATCTCGTTTGGAGATAAATGGTGAAAACTAACAACAATGGTTTGTACACACACACTAGCTTCTCCTCGCCGTTAAAGCATAAATACGTCTCTGTTCCGTTACGATTAAAAATAAGACTAATTTTTTTACCAAATGACTGAAATTATATGCAAATTAAATAAAAGAACGCGAAACGTGCATGTCAACAAATGTGTCACATTTTAAAGAGTCAAAGACTAGTTAGTTATTAGCATTCTACACAGCATATTTGTAACTGGAAAGAAAATTAATTCTTCAAATGCACATAAATACATATAATAAAATACTGCAGTCTCTCACGCTACCGTTTAGCGGTAACCACCACACCATCTGCTGATAATAAACTACGCTAGCTTACCAACTTTCAATTAGCAAGCCTAACAGTAGCTCGAGCAAAACTAACACGCCACGAAAAAAGATTTACTAACAGAAAAGACGTAAATAAAATCGAAAAATAAAAAGAAATTTCTCGGTTAAAAAAAATCTCGATTAATCTTGAATTAAATTACTCGTTTGAAAATAGAAAAATCGCGTGATGGTAAACGACGATGTGGCCAAAGGCACTCTTATCCAGATATAAAAACATAATCATATATTTCTTAGTAATTTTCATTACTTTCTTACAATTAAAATGTCTTAGAAATACTCACTGATTTGACGATCGATAACAGGTCAATCATTATCAGACACAGAAAATAAATATTTTTATGAAAATAAAAATTTGATCAGAGGGTATCGTTTCGCTGTTTATTAAATTTGTCAGATAAACATATCTATTACAAAATAAGTTAACAGTGATAAAATAAATAAAAAGAACACTTTCTACCTCATTCATAAGTTCATCTATACATATATCATGTAAATAAAATTAATTAACAAATTATTGGTATTTTTTCTCTATTCTAACATTTACAATTTTAAGTTGCTATAATCAATACATATAACAAGAGGAGTGACGAAAATTGTGTTCTTCAAAAAAATAAGTTATTGTAAAAATATTGAATATTTTATTTTTTATTACAAAATTCAATATTTTTACAAAAATTTATTTTTACCTTATTTTTTATTTATTTATTTCAAACTGTATATCAACGAATCCATCCATCATTGCCTCTGCCATAATGTGGTCTGGTAACAACCAAGAGGTACCTACTTGTTCCGCAGGATTCAATTACTTACAAGTAGGACGTTAAATAATTTCAGAGCTAATTTAATTCCCACAATAGCGATCCTGACTGGAGTGTAAGAGTAAGCGAAACAAAAAACCGGAACTAGGGTGTTCACGATAATTACACTATGCGAGATAGTTTTTAACGTTCCGTACATAAGTTAAAAAAGGGAACCTATAACTAAGCCTCCGTTGTCTGTGTCTGTCTGTCTCCAGGCTGTAGCTCAGAAGCCGTAATAGCTATAAAGCTAAAACTTTCACAAGTTATGTTGTGTCTCATAAGTGATTTTGTTTAATTCATCGATCAGCTAAAAAAACTCTACGTCACAATTTATTATAAAATGTAAAATACACCGGGGTCAAAATACGTCAAAATAGGTCCAAATAGGTCCAAATAAAATATTAGTTCGTTTTGTTAAAGATACTTATGCCAATTTAGCTAGCTAACGTGTTTTTAAGTGAAAAAACTTCTAACAAAACATATACCCATTACAACAGTATTTATTGTCTACTAATCTCTTTAAGAATCCACAAAAAGATTTTTAGAAGTCCTTATTTCGTGTGCCAATATTGTCACCCTAGCCGGAGCCCGTAATTGCACTAATTAACTCAGGGAGTCACGTACAAATTGAGATAGCGAAGAAAAATTCGAGTGGATGAAAGAACAAACGGTAATTTCAGTCGTTATAGAGTCAAGATGCAATCTTGATTAACTTGAGATGCAATTATTAATTCAATTACTGTAAAACAATTGAAAAGACAAAAAAGTTTAAGTTTAAAATTTGTTAAGTCAGGAGTTGCTAAGTAAAAATACTACAAACTAAATTTATGCTAGAAACATTTATTTAAGAAGAACACGCCTACGAGTAATTTTTCATTAAGAGTGAGTGTGGCTCGGTGGGTAAAACGTCTGCTTTTCTATCAGATGGCCTCTGGTTCGATTCCAGCCAATGACTATGAATGAATACACCAATGACTTGTTGTTCAAGCTATAGGTGGATTTGCACTCTCTTTACGGTACAGGAAAACATCGTAAACTGTCATAATTGAAGACCACAATATCCATAGACGTGTGTTATACGCCAACCCACACTTGGCCAGCGTGGTGGATAATTGGCTATATCTCTTTCCTAGTGAGAGAAGGCCCCGAGCCCAGCAGTGGGAACTTGTAGTGGGCTGCTTATGTTATACCTAATTTAGAATATATAGAACCTGACGGAAAGGTACCAATAACACTTGCTCCGTTGTATGGCGATGGATAATCTTGCGCCAGGTACGATCCGGAGCGAGAGTCACGAGCGACAAAAATATAAGTTCTAAAATATTAGCTACTCAGTATTCCTTTTGTAGACAGTTTTCTCCGTATCTTTTAGTAATTTCTGCAAGAAATTATTATAAATTCTGTTTGAAATGGTGAAAAAAAAAATCAAGTTAAAATCTTTTAGCACACTTACTTAGTAGACTTTAAGCATTGCTATTAGCATATTTTAACGAATACTTTACCATTAACCAACATTTTTGTCATATTTAAGTAAAGCTTTATTTTCGATCACGTGTTAACTAACACTCCTACTAATATTATAAATGCCAAATTTTGTGTGTAAGCGTGAGTACGTATGTTACTTCTAACTTCTTGACGCGTAAACGGCTGAACTGATATTTATGCAATTAAGTATGAAGGTTCAAAATTCAAATTTCAAATTGGTTTATTTTCAAAATGGTTATAGCCCTCTTATCAAAGCATTACACATATGTAAGTTATAAAATAAACTTGTCATGATTAGGTACGACAGAGTTCCAGCGAGCCCTGCACTAAGAGTGATCTTGAATCGCAGGTGCTCGTTTTGGGCATTGCTTTCATCAAACTAATATCCGGTGCAAAAGTCGCTAGCAGATTTGAAATTAAGAAATTTTGCTATAATGAATGATGTTCAAAGGTAGTCTAGACCTACTACTATTACTACTACAGACTATTTCTAATTCCAGATTACGCGAGTAACATCGCGGGGCACAGCAAGTTTAGCATTAAAACACAAAGCACGTACATGAATGCATTACAATCAGATTTCTCAGTGTCATTTAACACCACAGTGCACGGCTCAGCCCTAGTCATCAGACAGACTTAGTTCTACTTGATACTGATGCACGCCATAATATAGGGTTGCCGATACGCATTAGTACAAAAAGGTACACAAACATAAAGTGTACAGTTTCAACTTAGAAAGTAGCTGTAGCGCCTGTAGCTCGGCTAGCTAAGTTGATCTGACGCGATCATCGAAGCTGGTCAACGCGGACAGTGTTTGGATGGGTGACCATGAACAAGACTGTCGTTTTTCAAGTGGCATTTTCATCTGGGCGCTAACGTGGGTCGGATGACGCGTTAAATTGTAGGGCCCGGCTTGAAAAACTCTCGACACCAGAGCTTGGCCACTTAGTTCATACGATGAAGAAGAAGATTTATAAAATAACACAATACACGCAAAAACCACAAAACTTTGATGAGTCTGTGTCTGTCGTATATGGTATTGTAGGTCTGGAACGGATGGACTGATTTTGATTTAAATAGTTTATTTTTTGTTTAATAATGTCAATGAGTCAAGAGAACTCTGTTAGCTGTTTTTCGGTCTGAGAGGACAGTTGCCACAAAATGGGGGATAAAATAAGTTTTTTAAAAGTCATTTTATTTTCTATTGTGTAAAAATGCGTCATTCGCCATTTTGTTGCGGAGGCTATCTTAAATCATCAAACAAGACGCACTCTTCTAACACACCTAAGCAAACCAAACAAAAAACCTAATCAAAACACACACACACACAGACAGGTCAAATTAATAGCACCTCGTCTTTTCGTGTGAGATAAAAATGTCAGTACTATCCGTCTTTTTAATAGAAATGTACGGAATCAGAACCTTTCCGTACATGACGTGATCCAGTACATTAGCGTAGCTCGGTTCTGTGCTTTTAGCAACCCTATCATAGGAAGGCAGGTCGCGTGACAATGCTTCAGCTCTGTCCCGTCACTTGCCGACGCGTGGTTAATATCAAATTACTTGGCGCGAGCGCCGTGCCATTTAGGTATTGATACTATAACCAGACTTTAAAACTTGTTTAATATGTGTAAATATGTTGTAGTTGAATCAAAGGCTTTTTTACTTTTACTTACTATAACCAGACATGAAAATATTTACAGTTTTATCCCGAATTGTTTCAATTTATAAATAGAAACTATTATAAAAAAAATATTTAAAAACGCCAATTTTGACGTGACAACGTCTTAAATTAGGTTGCGGCTGGGAGTCACTTTTGAAAAAGTGTAACGCCCGGTAACGTTACGATGAGTCACCGAACGAGAGAGAGGCCCGCCGAATGCCTTGCGTCTCTCTCCCACTCAACTATGATCGGTCTGCCGCGTGCTGCGCGCGCGGCAGACGTTGTCACGTAAAATCTTCGCCCGTAAAACCGACTTTACAGGCAACCATTTTTTTCATAAGTTCTAGACGAAGGAGACTCATTTACAGGAATTTTATTCTTATTTTTTTAAACCAGAGAGCAAATGAGTATTTTAATCGCATTTTGTTTCGATATATGATCAAATCTTAATTTTAAATTCAAAATAAATAAATTGTATTTATTTCTTTTATAAATCAAATCAATCTATTACTACAAGATTGACCTGCTAGTACAAACGTAACAGTTCATTGTTCTACCTGATACGAATAAAGAAATTAAGTTTGTACCTTTTTGCACGAATTAAACAGAAACAGAAGATTAACTATAGCGCTATTTGTTACAAAATAATTGGCAATGCAAATAGTAGTCATATAAGTTTTCGTAAATTATTATTTTAAATTTTGAATGAGAATGCCAACGTTTTGTGTTTTAAATAATCGTGTCTATCACATGACTATACTGTAAATGGAAAAAAATAGACATTAAACTAACATACTCGTAATATAAATATTTTAATCCGCTTCGCCTCAACATTCATAGTGAGGACTGCGAAACTTTAGCATTCTCTACCTGAGGTTCTGTTTACTGAGAAGTACCACCCTGAGATCTTCTAATCGAGTGTGAATAGGATCTTACTGGGTAAGCGTGCTATATATCGTTTGCCACAGCGCTGCTTAATATCAGGCAAGCTGTCAACCCAACCAAAAACATATGGTAATAAAGTGATTTTCTTTTAGTTATATAATTTGTTATTATTTGGTTTTAAATTGTAAATTTGTATTTACTCGTGTAAATAAATCATATTAAACATATAAAAAAACTTATCAGACTATGACACTGACCTCTATTTCTACTGCGTACTAGTAGAAATAGAGGTCAGTGGACTATGATAATGATTGATGTAGGTATAAGTTAGAGTAGAATAAGTTAACATACTGTGTTTTGGGAAGAATATACAATATACAAATACAATATACTGTGAGGAATAGTGATATTCCTAATAAGAAAATCTATGCTTAGTTTTTTTTTTTCTACCAATAGAATAAATGAGAACAGAAGGCTGGGTAGCTTTCTGTTCTCATTTATTCCGTACATACCACACCCAGTAACACACAATTCACACAACTGAGTCACGCAATTTACCTGCTAACGTTTATTTATATTCAAGCTATGTGGACTTGTATTACGTCAAGAATTCGTTACAAACATTGAAATTCTGGAGAAAAGGTTCCGCGCAATATGTTACGGTCATTGTTAGAATTTAGGGCCACGGGTTTATAGGGCGTAAATTGGTACATAGTACATGTTAGAGTCTTTTGAATTCTTTAGCGCGAAGTTCACTAAAAGTACAAGCCGTTTCAAATGCTATGCGACCGTGATGTCATTAGTGACATTCGGTACCATTTACAAACAAATTCGGTGAAATATAATATTATATTTTATAATTAAGTAATAGGACTCTTTTCACACACAGCTGGCTAATCCTATACTGACACATTTCTAGTTTTGTAAAAAAAAAAAATTAAACATTTCTGGTACCTTTCCGTCAGGTTCTATCCGGAGTGGCCTATTAAATTAATTTATGAGTGGTTTTTTTTCTTTGTATTTATTAACTTTTATAATTGACTTGTATAAACATTAATTAAAATAAAAATGTATAGTTATTAAGTAATGTTTTCATAACAATTTAACACGAAACATGTAATATGTATATTCAGCGTATACTCATTTATGTACTCGCATATTTGAAAATTGTACCACACATTACTAGTGTCTTCACCGCCCAAGTCGCATAGCAGTGCCGACGGCCTTCGGGCAGCTTTGAAAACCCTCAACACCAGAGCTTGGCCTCTTGAACCCAAGAAAAAAAAGTTGCTTATTAGAAATATTATGATATAAAATATGCTCAGTTTATGCTAACGAAATTTTGAAACTATTTAATGAAACTACGCTTCCCTTCTAGTTAATAAATTAAAAGACTTTTCAGAACGTCTTTAGTCTGCAAGAAATAACACAAGCGCTAACTCCATGCAAGAAACTGACACGCCACTGCAGTGACGTCACTGTATGATTTATTAAGAGCCAGTGACACCGCCAAGATACAATGTACTTACTTTTACAGTACATAAGCTACGTACAAAACATTAATAGGTGCATATTTACTGTTGACTCGATGAAAACATACCAGCCAAGTGCACGTCTAACTCACGCACGAAGTGTTCCGTACCACATTATCTTTAAAATAGTAATTTCTTTGAGCTAAGTGTTCAAGCTCTGATATCGAGAGATTTCGAGTCGCCGAAGAGCTTGTGACTTGGTTTAACGACTGCTTGAACTAAAGGCGGGACCTCCAATTTGAACGAGTCAGGCAACCCACGGTAGTGCTCAGATATTTTTAAAGACAAAATAATATTATATTAAAACAAAAAATAAAATATGGTTTATATAAGCGCTACATCATTATCTTTGAAAAACGGCAAAAACTGACTGACTGACTGGTGTATGGAAACCACCTAAAAATTTGCTTTCATCTGTTAACCCATATACGAGTATTTCATCTGTGAAAATTAAAACTGTCAGGCTATCACGAGATAAAGCATGGCGAGAGACATAGGGACGGAAAGCGAGTAGGGTTTTGTCTGTTGAACTTTTAGGCACGAAACTCTAAAAAGAAACTAATTTATACATTAAACATCAATGAGTTTAAGAAGTATAATACCTAACTTAATCGAAAGACTTTCAGTTGTTTCAAACAACTTACAAAAGTAATACTTTGCAAATTTAACTTACTAGGCAAAATTTCTACTTAATGAGAGGCAAAGAAATTTACCGGTTAGCCGAGTTAGACAGAGCTAAAGGCGATTTGTTAATTTATTGCTATTTATTTTACGCTTATTAGGGTAAGCCTTACCTATTACTAAGCCTTGTCTGTTTTCAGGCTGTATCTCAGAAACCGTGATAGCTAGAAAATTGAAATTTTCACAAGTTCTGTATTTCTTGTATTGCTATCAAAACAAATACTAAAAATAAAACAAAATTAAAACAAACGTAATTTTGAAGCATTTTTTTACTCCATCTTTTTAACCACATTTGGTATACCCACACCTATCTATACATTCACAGAATTATTATTTTTTTAATTATGTATTAACTTTCGCTATAAACTCACAGAATATTTTATTACATAATAATTTAAAAAAATATATTTAAGGGGACTCCCATACAACAATGGTACGAAATCCTTCGTAAAGAGCTTAACAATGATAAATCCCTATTAACATGTTTTAAAAGTGCACTTGTATGAACCTTAGATACTGCATTCCTATCTAAGCTAGTTCGGCTTTAATAACGGTAATGAGCGCGCAATGCAGTCACGTCACTTGTCAGGGCGCGTTTAATATCAAATTACGTACCGCACTTTGCCGTACCATAGAGGAATATGGCGTACTATGCCGCCTCTTGCCGTACTCTGATTCCAAATGTGAATCACGAAATTCGTAACGATACGAGTGAAGTTCGTCAAAATTATGTGTTTTTAAGTTGCACGTTGCACATTTGACAACCTCGTTGGCGTAATGGTAATACCATGCCGGACTGCCAATTAAAAGGTTCCGGGTTCGATTCCCAGCACGGCCAACATCTTTGTGATGAACTAAGTTTGTTGGATGTCGGTCTGGGTGTTAAATATGTATCTATATAAAATATATATCTATGTATGTATATGTAGTATATCGGTTGTGTTAGCTACCATAACACAAAACTAGAAATGGTTTAGTTCAGCCAGTTGTCTGTGAAAAGAGTCCTTATATTTATTTATTTACGTTTTATATTTCAATAGTCATATCGTGTATAGATTTCTAAATAAAATTTTAAAATGTTGTTGAAATGTTAATCTTTATCATATTTATTTTAAAAAAAACATTGCTGAGCATAAGCCTCCATCCATGTACAACATTGATTCCGGCCTACGGCAGCCGTCACCCAAGTTCTGCACAGTTGTATTTTTTTAAACTAACGTTAGATAGTTAATCTCATACTCAGTTCACATAGGTTTTGTAAGCATTACCACGATTAGATATATTAATATGTATTTATCAATCCCGAGACAGATATGCTAATGCTTGTATTAATATTGTATTGACTTACGCTTGACAGGTAAATGTCCACATGAGATGTCTAATGAAATATTAATACATATAATGGATGATAATTATATTGGAACGGAATTATATTAACCTTCGTCAACTAATAATTTTATTACTCTCGCTTTTCATAGATATCATTTAGTCGCTTATTTAAATCCCCTCCATCCAAAGGTTGCCTGGAAGAGATCGCTTAAAGCGATAAGGTCGCCAATTGTGGCACACTAATCATTTTGTATGTTCTTTTTTTTAATTGAGTATTAATATTTGTATTCAATAAATAATTAATTAATAGTAATTACAAACATTTCCATTATATTTTAGTCATATCAAAAAAAACAATTGACAGTCGAGCGAATTTAAATGCTTCAATTTGAATTGGTTTTATATAAAATTACGATTATATCGGTCTTAGATAGTTTTAAAGCTAAAATAGATGTTATATGAGTTCAGAAAGAACAAATAAATCATAAGGATTGAATCACTATCTGAGATTCAATCCTTATGATTGACTGTACATGACTGTACACCAGTATCAAAGATTACGCACGCGTATGTCTAGCATATGTCTAGCACCGAAGCAAAAATGGGCAAAAATTTGCGAATCTCTAAATAAAGTCTAAAGGAACCATCACATTTCCGTCAGACACCTTCGACATATTCGTCGAAGAAAGTAATCTAATACCAACACTATTCGGACCGACTTATACAGAATATTCCATTTACTGGACACTCGATACTTTAAGAGTGTATAGTGGTAACACTATCTTATAAGATGAAGGTTGGGGTGATGTTTTAGTGGTAGATATTTGACGCTAGCTAATTTTCTCGGGTAACCGCATAATATTGTCAACGTGGCTGAATTGTTTAAATGAGGATATTGAAGAAAAGTCAGTGAATGTGGATATGACAGCTGACAGAATCGTGTGGAAGAAGAAAGCTTCCTGTGCCGACCCCACCTAGTGGGAAAAGGTTGAAGAAGAAGAAGATTTATAGAAGAATTTTGTAACTAATAAGGTAAAATATTTAAAAGTATTTTTGTTCGTTCGTTACTTTTCTCAAGCAAATCAATATTAATATATACATTTTAGCTATTGGTTTCTGTATGATACAAAATAAGGGTACCTGTCATAAAAGATATAATACCTACTTTTTCCTCTTTGGAACTGCTCTTTTAAAACGAAACTATATACATTTTTGCTATTGGATACTGTATGATTCAAAATATAGGTATAACAAAAGATCTAATACCTGCTTTGTTCTTCTTTAGAAATGCTGCTATTTTGAAATGAAACCTATTTTACAATGTGTATTTTAGTCGTAAAAATGTAACCCTTAAATGCTGTCACGGCAATATGGCTGCATCGAATTGTCAAAAAGGCTGAGAGATGAATGTTCAACGATATGGAGCGATTCAAAATGATTTGTGGCATCCTACTCGACACGGCGAACGATAAAATAGGTATTATCTGCGTATTTATTGCAGGGCGTAAAAATCGCAAGGGTTTTTAATAACGCTCGTCTGAGCTTAAAGAGCATCATTTTCAGATTATAAACTGCACGAAAATCTCAATTGATTAATCATTGTTTACACGTGTTAATCCATGATAAAAGTAGCCTCTGTGTTTATTCGAAGTCTCTCATCTCTTTTGGTAAGCTGAATCCATACCAAATTTCACAAAAATTGGTAATGTAATTATTATTAACTTCACACGCAGTGTTACCGGCGTTCATTAGGAATAAAAGTATTTATTAATTCAGTGTCTAAACTATCTCCATAACAAACTTCAGCTAAATCGTTTTTAAGTGGTACGAAGTAACAAACACTAACTTTTGTACTTATAATTAAGGTAACATGGTAATAATAAAATTTACTGTCTGCCCTTATTTTAGTGTAGTATACGTTAGGAAAAAATTTATAGTTTATTGTCAAAGATTTATCATATAAAATAAAAATTTTCTTTATTTAGACTACTTTGAGGTCCGTGGGTTAGTCAATACAACTTAATAACTAATGTAATTGAAAAATATAAAGAGATATCGTGTATTTTTTCCGTAAATTTGTGTCTGTTGTTAGTTTTTGTAATATAATTGTAAAGTTACGTAAAATTGTAAGCATTCATTTCATTTCTTTATATGTTTCTTGTAGTAGATATTTTGCACGCCGAAAGGCTTAGAATTCAATTCAAATTATTTGCGTAATTACTGATTTTAACCCATGTTCTGAAATAATAAATAAATTAATAAGAGTTTTTCAGATTCTTAGTAAGTATAAGTCAAATAAATGGACACCACAAAAACAAGCCACTAGAAAGGTAAAACACCTAACAGACGGCAAAAACACACAAATCCGAGCGCACAGGTGATACCGCGGTAGTTGCGGATTACAAACGTAATCCGTAACTGGGATGTAACCAACAAACCCGGACGACTTATAGACCTTTGGCGGGGAAATGTATAAACAGTTATCTATCAAATATATCTTTATTTATTTGATTAATAGGCGAGCAGCATTATGCTGATGTGCCTATATCACACTGTATTGAAATTATTTTTTTAATAGGTCACATAATGTCCACTGTTCAATGTCAATGTTTAAAGTTTTCTAGTGCACTGATCACAGGTTAGCAAGAGTTTTTTTTTTTCTGCAACCAGCTATCAAGCCGGTTTTTAAAGCTGTTCACTGATGTAGCACTGACCATTTCCTCGGGCAACTTATTCCAATTATGAACCACTCTGTTGCTGAGTATATGATGCCCCTTGTTAATAATTTGGCATATTAACAACTTAGGAGGTAATTCGGCTGAAAATGCTAAGAGTTCTGGTAACTAATTTTGTTATGTTGATTTTGTTACCAACCTTACCTTGGATAGGTAGGAAGCATAATTAGTTTCACAGAAAGCTGTTGCTTACACTACAAACAGGAAACGAATTAAAACAACAGTTTGTTTATCTCATTCGGTTTAAATTATTCGGAAATCTGTAGGTGAATACAGAAGCTCTCTATTGCATTGCAAACTTTTACAATTCACTCAAAAATACGAGAGGAATCCAACCATTGCGGTATGCATCAACCTTTGTTTATAGACGGGAGCTTTTATGAAAGAAATGGATTCAATTTCGAAAACAAAACGTCAGAGTGTATTCAAAGTATCCCTACATGCCTCTCTGCCGCCGCTGGTCAGTGTTGCTATACTGGGCTTGGTGTGGCTACTTTGGTCGTGTTTTGTACAAATATTATGATAGTGTTAAAAAGATGAATAAACTTAAGCTGGTCACAAATATTTGAAATTGTAGTCTATTAACAGATGTACGACATTCTAATTCAGTCACTGAAAGGAACAAACCTCAATGACACGGGCTTGCATTGCAGTTTGAGGGTTAGGGTTATTAAATTATGTACCTACATACATTCCATGAATAAAAACATTTTGAATTTTGAAACAAGAAAAAAGAAAAACACGAAAATATTTATTGTTTGTTTGACGCGAATAGGCTCCAAAACTACTAGACCGATTTGAAAAATCATTTCACCGTTAGGAAACTACATTATTCCTGAGTAACATAGGCTATATTTTGTTTCTCTTCATGTAACTCAGATTATTTTAGAGCCCGTGCGAAGCCGGAATGGGATGCTAGTGAATAATAAAACGATTCTTACTCAAAATGTAGATGATTAGAATACCAAAAAAATTACAGCAGTATGAATATGTCACAAAATCTTTTAAAGCGTTTTAGTCCAATCTATATTTTAAAGCGTATCTAATAGCCTATCTCTCCTCATTATTGCTCCTCAGAGATACAAGTTCGCTTAGTTCTGAGGAGCACGCTCATTTTCTTGTAGGACATAAATATAAGGATACTTTGTAAATATTATAGAATAATTTAATCTGCTTTGTATGTATATCCTATTGGTTCAAAATAAATGATTATTATTATTATTATCTCTATAGCTCTTGCCTATCTAACAGAGCTGGCAACCCCGTCGTCCGGCGAGTCCGATCGGACGCCACAGGGCGTCGGGTTGCCAGGTGTCGAGGGAAATTCACCTGATTGCACTCCATCCCCCATTCTGCTAGCTCCGCGTAACGTTGCACTGCGATTTCTCTTATTCCACTAACCAATGGAATATACTTTGACGGGCGCTGAATAATTTATTTAAGCGAGATTCAATGGATCAATGTTGCAGCTTCGACTCGTGTAGATGAAGCAAAGAGTTTTAATGCAGAGGACCTTATTCAGATGATATATTTTTGAATTATCATTATGGAATGAAATTTGTATTTTTAGTTATACTTTTATAGTAGGGATAGTTGGTTTCAAATAAATTTAATTAAATCTGTCATAAAAGCCGCTACGTCTTGGTTTGGCCCCACATGCTTTTGAAATGAAATGAAATGAAATAATTTTATTTGCGTAGCCACAGGTAATATAAAAACATGGAAAATAATATAAAATGTCCCTTGTAGGCTACCGCATATGCGGTGTGCAAAAGGTCAATTAATTAGTTAGGTAATTTATAAGTTAATTGTACTCCACTATTATTTTACAGCTAAGCAAAATTTTTCCAAATGTCCTTAATCTATATGTCTCGTGATATGGACAGACAAAAAGGTTTGTAGGAAGAAAAAAATCTGAAATGTTGAATGTACTTCCACTGTGATCTGAAACCAATTTAACCATATAAAATCAAAATATAATTATATTTTTATGTTTTCTTTGCTTATCTTTTTTCAGATCACAGCGAAAGTACACTAGACATTTGAGTTTATTTTTCTATCTACAATAGATTTTTGCAAAGTAACGCCTAAGTCAAAAAGAAAACAATTAACCAGTCTATTTACCTCTACTTCTATTACAGTAAAGTCAATCAACTATGGTTCCGAAACACTCTGCGCAACGCAACAACTTCACACTGCAATAAGAAACTAAACTTTAATAAATTACAGGGTTTACATCCTTCACTAAAGACAATTGATAGACGAGTGCAACTGGACAATAAATTATTTAGAATAAAAATACAGATTAAGAACTCTGAAATACCTACTCATAGAATCTTCTAGATTTCAATTAAAAACTATTTAAAATTTACGAGTTAAATTTACTATAAAATGTGCATCAAAGACGCGTTTATAGAACTCGAAAACATCCTTAGATTTATTTCACTCAAGCAATCAATGTTTTGCAGTCGAAGTCTTTATTACGAAGCATTAAAGTCAAAATTACCATAATACTCATTTATTAAACGACCTGATTCTAATGTTCAAAACTAAATAGATGACATGTAAGAAGACATTTGCAGATCTTTATTACTGAAACACAAAATTCAAAATTGGCTTAACACACTGCCAATTTGACATAACTATAGACCACATATTTTCCTGTCATCCGTGATTGTGTTAACAACATAATTAAAATAAATAAATGAACTAATTAATTAACTAAGATATTCTATATTTAGGCATACTGTAAACGATTATAAAGTTAACTATCTGTAGCATTTCTACTCTGATTGAATAAATTATTCACGACTTAAGGGCGTCACTCAAGCGTTACCTGCTTCGTAATATTATCTACAATTTTAATGCACTGATTCATAAAAGAAGTAGCGCAAAAAAGAATGCAGTTCATGACAAATCGAGAAATTAATGATTTTCATGCACATGTTGCATAACGAGTTACATTATCAAAAAAATACGATAATACTTAACTTCATAAGCACTTATTGTCTGGTATACGATAATAATTTAGCCTAATTTTTTCTACTATTTTATTAAAATTATATTTTCTAAATGTCTACTTTTCTTGTTTAGGGAATTTTATTTTCGAAAAATATAGTTTATATATTTCAGGAATTCACATAATATGTTATATTTAATTGATTATTAAAATAATATATAAAATGCATTTCTTTTAAAAAATGTTATACACACAGTTGGTCACATGATTGATTCTATGATTGTATCAATATATTTTTACCTCTTTTTTAAGTGTACATCTATTGTTTTTTATGCATCTAAGACAGACGATTTTATGTGCCGCCTGAATGAACATTGAATTTGTGCTCCGAATTATTGAATAGGCCGATGCGAGAACCGCAGACGCGGTCGCATTTATGGCAGAAGTGATACTTAAGTGTGGCAAGTAGCTGCTGATATGATAGATGTAATTAGTTCATACATATTAGCTGTGTTTCATCTCATCCCTCATAATATCAATTTTATATGTTCAAATGAAAAAAGAATATTAATTCACCACATGTTGAATTAGAACACTTCTACGTAATCATTTGATGAAAATTAGAAACAGGCATGAGACAGATTAGACATAATCTTATTCCAGTACATATTAGGTGCCTACAGCCGGTAAAAGAAAAATCTCGAAGTGTGAATCAAAACCTGTCTGGTTTTCCTTAACGGCCAAATCTACTATATAGAAAGGAAACGACTAGAATTTTCTTAGATAAGGTGTTAACAGGAATAAAGATGATATAATTATCAATATGTGTTAGCCGATAGGGAAATAGTAAGTCATCTTTATTAAACACATAAATATAATAAAAATTATTCATGTCAAAAACATTTAATGTAAGAAAAGCCCGCCCATGACCGTACCTATAGGTAAATTACATAATAACTTTATTTATTAAATAACCAATATTATAAAGAGGCAAAGTTTGATTGTTTGTTTGATTGACTCGAATAGGCGCCGAAACTAATGGGCCGATTTAAAACATTCTTTCACTGTTGGGAAGCTACATTATGCTCGAGTAACATAGGCTATAATATTATGTTTCTCTTTGCTACTCAGATTATGTTAGAGCTCGTGCGAAGCCGGGACGAGCTGCTAGTCATGTTATAAGCCTTAAATAAAAATTCAAATAATTTGTTGCAGATGTGGGTTTTTAAGTTATTACAGGTTATAATGATATGTCCCTCACAATTTTCGCCTTCAGGCATGCCATATTGGCAAAACAATATACAAATAAATATGTAAGATAGACATAGTTATAGTATAGACATAGTTATTCCAATCATACCATATTCCAGAGAATCCATTGTTTATGGTGAAGATAATGACGATCTTGATTTTACAGTTTATTCGAAGATAACAGTTATTTTAACGATAGCGTTAATGGAAAAAAATATCACAAAAATAGCTGCCTTCTAATAAATAAGTATAAATATTTTTAGAGTGGTTCTTTTCAGTCTTTACGCTATTTTTTTATTTTTTACCTTTTACAATTTACTTATAGCAAAAAACTGCAAATTTAAGATGTGTCCCTTATCACAAATAATCAAAATCAATTATACAAACAAATTAATTTTATTCCGATTGCACTTTTTACATCACGAAGTCGTGGATACATGGAAAGTAACTAGTAAAACGAGTATAACTTGTCCGATTCCTGTTGTCAAGACGAGAAACATCTAGAATACTGACCTGATTTAGCTCCAATATCGTAGACAGTCAACAGACCAATGTTAAATATGCGCAAATCATCACTTCCTCATGATCGATAGAAAGGACTTTTCCTATCCTCATATAGATTCCACAAACACGCGTACCTGGGTTACGTTACATCGTGACGGCGGTCGGAGCTTGCACAATCGGTATACATATTAACCGGGTGCGCGGGCGCATCAGACACAGTGACACGCCTGCACCCACTACACACGCCAACATGCTCAGAAACACCGTTGTGAGTATCCTGGACCGTATTTATTTCGTTTTTTTTTATCTGTACTGTCCCTCTCCATTCCTGGTTGCCTGGTAGAGATCGCCATAGGTGATAAGGCCGCCTTTGTACTCTATGTGTAAATATTTTATTTCCTTAATTTAAGCTGTTTTCTTATGTGGTTGTTCAATAAAGTAATATTCTATTCTATTCTATTCTAAATAACATATTGACTCAGGCGTTACTTTGCGGAAATCCACTCTCTCGACTTGTCGTTCGAAGAGACAGCATCTCCTGATGATGCCTTGTGGTTAGGCGAAACACGTGTAGAGTTAAGAATTTCCGAATTGTGATAGGTAACGTTAATCTTAATTAATCTTAGTTAATTAATCTTAGTTAATTTTACCATTACCATTACTTGTCTTAATTTGGATTTGGGATCACAGCGGAAGTACACTAAATATGTAATTTTGTCTTCTATTTATTTATTTCGTCTTCTTCTTTGTCTTCCCTGTTTCCATTATTTGGGGTTGGGTCTCCTTACTTTCTTGCGCCAAGACAAGCGGTCTCGGGTTGTCTCTACAGTTATTTGGGCTTTCTCAAGGTCTCTTTGAATTTGTGACCACCAGGTCAGTGGCGGGCGGCCTCCGTCGGCGACCGTATTTATATTCGTATTTCTTTTTAAACGGTAACGACATTTTCCACATGATGTTCTTTTTTTTTATTGATGAATAGGCTTAAGTTTGACCGCAGCTTGCCTGATGTTAGCTGGCTTAAGCTAAGGTTTGGCTTAACAACTGCAAGCTTGGCTTAACGACTGCCTGTACTAAGGCTAACAGCCGGGACCTACAATTTAACGTGTCATCTCACCCACGGTAGCACCCAGAAACGGTAGACTTGTGCATGGTCACCCATCCAAACACCGTCCGCTTCGACCGTTGCTTAGCTTCGGTGATCGCGTCAGATCACCTTAGCTAGCCGAGCTACAGGCGCTCTGAGATTATATTTTTACCCATTTTCTTACAAACCGTTTCAATGCAAACAAGCAAAAAAGCCTAAAAAGTATAAACACAAAAGTTACGAAGGAACGTGAACTAAAATATGTTTTTTTTTTATTATTTCCAGTTGGTCCTGGCCCTCGTGGTCTACAGCCATGTGTGTGTGGCTAGCCCAGTACCTGAACCAGATCCAGGCTACCACCACAAAACTCAGTAAGTGTTTTATAGTAAATCCTCGAGCGTCATTTTTAATAGTGTAGATCTATACGCATTTTGCCTGGAAAAGATAGTTCTTATCGATAAAGTAGCGCATTTTTGGCACTAGTTTTAAATTGTCGAATTGATCTATTTATTTACAGTGCGTTGAGTCGGGTAAATAGGGGACTAATTATATTTTAGGAGTATGTATTAGCCCGAAATCTAAGCTTCATTAATCCCAAATTCAATAAACATCGGTTTGGATGTTTGAGTATAAATATCATACTCATATTTCCGAATACGTATGCCTTCGCGCCCTACTGGTTAAATGACTAGCTGTTTAGTGTAAAAAATACTCCATCATTTTCTCAAACTCAAAACAAAACTACTCTCATTGAAAAGAAAGACAGTAAGTAATATCCTCATCTTAACTCTCTCGGAGTGTTTATCTATCTTTTATTATCAGCCCATTTTTTTTTATGAATTGCCACATGTACATTTATATTATTTACAAACCCTAGAACTGGTGCATTTAGGCTGTGTCATCGAAGCTAGGCCTAGGATATATGTAGGCCTTGCTGTGCTTTATAATAAGTACATATTGTGGTTCATGTTGAGAAAATGCTTCTCTTTTTGCGTTTTTATACATTGTACCTACAGCAAAGCTATCTACGAGTTAGGCTATTTAAAATTCTATTCAAATACGTTTCGTCTTTCAAAATAGTTCAGAAAAACAACTTAGAAACAAAAAACAACCCTCGTTGTTTCATTTCAGGAACTTTCATAGTACTCAGTACTTACATTACAATTTAAAATGTAAAAGGGTTTTGTCATAGGTCCTTTACTGTTCCTTTTACTTGAGCCACCTGATGCTAAGTGGGGGCTGCCATTTTCATGTCACAGACTGTTTTTCCCTACTTAAACTGTCAGTGCAAAGTAGTGTATTAAACCTTCAGGTTCTGTAGGTACAAAGTAGCATCGCTAAAAATGGAATGTTCATTGTGTATATTACATATACACGTAGCGTCAGTGAAAGAGTTACGCTACAACGAAAGTAGTTTTTTTTTTACTATGGAGTTAATTTACAAGTAAAACATTGAGGAAACCCCTGAAAACTTTTTTGGCTGCGGCTATCTTCTTTTCTAATATATTAAAATATTTGTATTCCACTAGAATACATTGATTAGAAACTTATATTGAGGGAGTCGTGAAAAAATATATATTCCGCGATTTTGTTGCAGCGGCCATTTTAGTCCAATTATCATCAAACATACTTATGAACAATCCCGATAATACTAACAAACCTTTCAATCAAAAACCGCCGAACAGAACCGCTAAAAAGAATATTTTTTCTGTGTTTATTGCATACACGGCTGACACGGATTGTTTTTGTACATAATTGAAAAACATTATTTAAAAGTATGTAATATGTACCTGTCTCAAAAATACAAAAAAGAAATACATAATAGAAGTCCAAAAAATTCTAACAAATAATAAATAAAAGAACTAAACATGGTGGTAACAGCCAAATAAAATTACTTATTTGAATATCACAAGTCCGCTGTCCTAATTTTTCCAAGCGGTTTGTAATTGTATTCAGCCATGTAAAACAATACATAATTAATCGAACTACAATTCGCAACGAATTAATGCGGCAACAAACCGATCGACAGTTTGTTGCTAAATATGTCAATCAGTGCCTTTATTCGAGTCTCGTGTCGATTCGACGTAATTCCTATAAACGTTCAGAATCTTAAGCATTTCCTCTGAATTATGTATAAGTTTCACACATGCGGTTTTGTGCAGTGGTTTAATAATGAACCATATGATTTGTTTGTAAGCCAGACGTGGCGGGGAACATACTACGTTATTTGTACCTACAGTCTGTTAATGGAATTGATAATGACTTGAGAGATTTGAGAATCTGGTACAATATTTAAAAGTAAAGTATTCATATGTATTTAGCCGTTTCGCTTTCGAGAACGCCGCTATATCTGCGTAGATTTTGTCACTACATTTTTTTTGTAAATTTTCTTATCATTTTTAATACCGAATCGATTGAGATACATATTTCAATCTTTTATCAACATTCTCGATGCCTGAGGCCTAAGCTTTATACGAAGAAAAATAAGAATTTACCTAGACTCTATCATTTTATCAAATCACTTAAGGGTCTAGACTAGTTTTTCAAGACTTAGTGCTTGAAAAATCTGTCGCCTTGCGCTTTTCCGGTCGCCAATTTGTTTAACTTTTTTGAGAGCCAATTGCAGACAAGGCAAGCTCCACCTTAGTCCAGAGTGTCGCTAACTCGTGAAATGCCTAGGTTAAAAAAAACTACTACTAATTTTTTTTTTCTTTTGCTTTCAGTATCCGTATCCACGTGCCTCACGAGGTCCACACTCTCCACCACCACCACGTGGAGAAGGTGCCTGTGATCCACGAAGTGCCGGTCGTGAAACATGTGCCTATCTACCACGAGGTTCCCGTAGTCAAACACGTGCCGGTCCTGCAGACTGTCCACGTGCCTATAGTCAAGACTGTAGCCATCGAGAAGCCAGTTCTTGTCCCGTACAAAGAACATATACATGTTCATTCGTCCTGGCATTGATTGGGGACTGCGGGAAGTTTGAACGTAACTGCATTTTTGAGTAAAACAAAGTTTTAACGGAGGATTCTCTCAAGAGTGAACATCACACCCTTGTAACTTGTAAAGAGAACATTTGAAACTTCATGTCTTCTCACTTGCACAGCCAAATGAGTGTGAGCAAGAGGAAGATATATTTGAAATGTTTTTTTTCAATCGAATTATACGAGTACTACAGGTATTACGAAGGTGGGCTCCGATGACCACTAACACCGCAGACACTAACACTCGTATCATCAGAGAAAAAACCAGCTTGTTTGTTCCTTAAAATAAAATGAGTATCTAAGAACTTAATAGCTATTGGCTAGTTAGTGTTCGGATGATGAGACACAAGACCGTTGACTTTGAATTACTTTTGAATGCAGTTAACTTCTTAACTTACTTTCACTTTGTTAGTTGAAATAAAATTTTGTTTTACTATGAATAGGTTTTGACTAGTATAAAATTTGTTAGCAGTTAAACAAATAGTAATCAAACTTTGATGTCATAGTAAAATAAGTTTTTAGTTCCATAACTAACTATTATAATAATTTTATACCAAATCTTTGAGGTTGAAACATTGTTTCTGAGCAGACTTATGTCACTTGTGTGTATCTACTGAATGACGCTACGTTAGTAAAATACCATTAAACAAGTCAATTGATTGAAAAAAATTGTTTGAGTAAGATGTAATAGCGAATCTAGTTGTATATAATCATAGCAGGATCTTTTTAGGCTAATTTACTCAATTTAGTTCTGAATTTTTTTCGTCTCTTTATCAAAAATTAAGTCTAAAACGTTTGCACTAAACAAATAATGGTATTTAAATTCTTGATGCGACAACTTGTTTTATGATATTTTACTAATTTTGTCAAACGTATGTAAAAGTAACATTTTGTATATTTTAAGGAAATTGTAAATACACGGAATGCACTTTTGTACGATCGATGTTGATTTTATATTGTTGTGTTACTGTGATACATATAAACAATGATAGTTATATTATAAAGACGTTTATTTTTTATTTATATTCCATACCTGTAGCTCGGCTAGCTAAAGTGATCTGTCATGATCATCAAAGCTTAGCAACGATCGATGCGGACGTGTGGTGTTTGGATGGGTGACCATGCATAAGACTGTCGTTTTTCGAGTGCCATTTTCATCTGGGCGCTACCGTGGGTCGGATGGCACGTTAAATTGTAGGTCCCGGCTGTTAGTCTTAGTAAAAGCAGTCGTTAAGTTAAGTTAGAGGCCTTCGGGTGGCTTAAAAACTCTCGACACCATAGTTCGTCCACTTAGGTCATAGGAAGAAGAAGAATATGCATATTATATATTAGGGACATGCCCGTGTTCCCCACGGGGATATTGTTTTTTTGGAGTGTTTGTGTTTATGCGGTTTTGTGTTTTGTTTTGACGGGAAGACTCCAATATATAATAGACAAGATACAGTATACAACAAAATTCCAAACATTCTCAATTCAATAAATAAAAACATTTGGAGGTTCTCTATCTATTTAACTCGCACATATTTACTTATGCAAGCTAGAGAACATGCATTTTCAAATGTTTCCTCTATTGACGTCAGTTGTACTCATTTAATACTTTCGTTTTTATTCGTAGTAATTCAATTCAATTTATTAAAATGATAACAAATCATAAACAAAAGGAATGTGCTAATAAATCCCAAAACTGTAAAGCGTAACAATTAAAAATCATTATATAATAATAAAGAAGCAATATTAGCGACTTGTAGGAAAGGAAATAAACCAGTCACACGCCTGTTACCTAGACGAAATGTTGAACAAAACTGTAGTGAGTATATTTCCCCACTAATTTCTCAAATTTTAAAGAATACAAAAAAACAATTGAATAAAACTAAATCAAAAACTACACAATGATTAAAAAATAAAACTCCCAAATTACAAATAATCAACTAAAAAAACATAATTTTAAAGTGATGTGTCAAAATTGTTTAATAATTTTCAGTTGGTTGTGATCTTTGTGCCATTCATTCAAATGTGTTTCGGCAACCCTTTCCCAGCTCCAGTACCCAAAAAAACGCGGTAAGTGCAAGCTACGGCCCTTATTAAAGGCCTTTGGGTGACACACTAGATATTTGACTCTTAGCTCACACAGAAGAAAAAGATCTTTTAAAGGCAAATTCTCGTAGTATATCTATTGCTTAAGCACTAACTTTAGTGAACATTTTATAAATGCCTCTTTAAGAGCCAGTTGTTCGTTAGTCTGCTACACTTTAGGCGAAGAGCGTCATTGGTGGCGATTCAGCACACACGACTAAACTAAATTTAAAGAAGCCCCGTCTCTTTTCATCTTAGGTGACCAGAAAGAGACGGCACGTTCTGAACCACAGACAAAACAACTAAAATCACGTTAAATATGGAATGTGCAGGCAGTTTTAGAGGTAATACAAGTGAGTGCGCTCTAAAGTCGCCTATATTTTCTACATTTGACGTGATTTTAGTTGTTTTGACTATGCTGCCGAACGTGCCGTCTCTTTCTGGCCACCTAAGATGAAAAGAGACGGGGCTTTTTTAAATTTAGTTTAGTTGTGTGTGCCGCTGAATCGCCACCACTAACTCTAATGCCTGGATGTGAAGATAAAAACACAAAATTTTCGTAAATGACTTGAACATAAAATTTTAGGTAAGTTTTTGGTTTAATTTTCCATATTATTACTAAAAAAAGGTAGTGATTACCTGTGATTACGAAGAATTTGTTGCTGGTAGTATTTGATCTATCAAAATTTCTAAATTACTTTTTTTTCATTGGTCATAATTAGCACCGCGTATACAAATTAAACTATAGATGAAATGTACAAAGCATCAAAATAAGAAAGAATAATAGCAGTCACACCCAGTAAATTCACATTATAATTTTTCATTTTCAGAATAAATATCCACGTGCCTCAAAGAGTTGAGACAATTCGACATCACACTGTAGAAAAAGTCCCAGTCATCCGCAACATTCCTACAGTAAAAATAGTACCATTTTATAAAGAGGTACCTATAATCAAACATATACATTTACCTCAGCATGTACGAGGTCCTGTTGAAACGCCAATATTAATACCTGTGCCTCAAAAAGAGCTTATGGTCTTGCCGGTACCCTATCCAGAAGTATCTCATTGCTAAACTACATTGAAAACAGGCATGTTTTTCTTTTGATGATTTTTTGAAATTAAAAATGGCTTGACCATGGCTTGTTCGTAGTAACATCCTGTTTATATTAGATTAATTATAAATAATTGATTTATATGTGACATTTATCTTTGAATTTTTGTGACATTTATATCTTAATATATATAAAACTCGTGTAACAATGTTTGTCCTCAATGGACTCCTAAACCACATAACCGATTATCTCAGATTATAATAAAATTCGCACACCATGTGCAGTTCGATCCAACTTGAGAGATAGGATAGTTTAAATCTCAAATTATAGTTGCAATTTTAATTTATTATTAATTATTGTCTGTATTTGACAGTCACAATTATCTGTAAACTCCGAATGATTCTAACAGATGTCGATACCTTTCGACTGGGTTGAGTAAGTAATCTACAGATGGCGCTGCTATGGTAAATCTACGAACGTGTCATATAAGCTACACTATCTATTTTTCATACCCCTAAGTAATGCAAAACAACGTTTGCTGGGTCAGCTAGTTGATTATATATTTAATGTTATTGTGTGACTTGTAACTGTTTTGTAATTAATAAATTAATTTGACTTTGACATCGTAATGGTAAGTAGTTTGCATGGTTCTAGGGTATATTCTAATGGTCTCCTGGCTAGCAACCATCCTCAAGTTGAATAATCTGTCGCCAAGCATCTAACAGTGTGTACCGGCAGCCTCTTTGAGACCAAGTAATTCCAAACATGTGGTTAGCCTTAGGTCAAAGTGTCGCTAACTTAAGTGCTATCGCGCCTTGCAGGGCAAATGCCTAGTTGTAAGAAGTGAAAAAAAGCTATGGTTAAAACATGCATTTCAATTAAATTTGTAAGTTAGTTTAATAAATAAATTCACAATTTTCATAATATTTCCTTAGTTTACAATTGTACAAACTTATTCACAAACCCTCAGGCTGGACGCATTTGTGTCCGTGTAATGGAGGCTAATAGTGCCTTCTCGTGACGTAGAATATGTACAAGTAAATTAATGAACAATAAAATTTGAACATCCTCTCAAAAAATGGTTGACCCATACAAAACAATTTTCGTATTAATAAAACTCAATTGTACTTAATTGTATTTGTGTAAAACGTAATTTTAGTTGTGTTATAAATATGTAATATTGTACTGTTAGAGAAAGTAAATTTAGACAACACACTTATTAATGAGGTTTTTAACCTTTAACAATTATTACCTGTTATGTATTAGTTAACTAAGTCAAGTAAAAATATTGGTAACAAACATTTTGTGTCTTTACTTCCCTCCCTACTTCCCGTCCTATTCTACTCATATTATAATCCTTTTATAAAAAATGTATTGGTAGGTAATAAGATATAGTTTTGTTTTATTCGATTTTAATTTTAATTTTGTGACATTTTTGTGTAATCTTGTAATTTTTTTTGTTTTTTATAATAATTGTAATTCTTATTTGATAATATTTTACGGACCAATATTGTAGTCTGAAATAAACAATTTGAATTTGAATAAATGCGAAAGTTTGTGTGAAAGTGTAATTTTTTTTACTTTTTCACGCTTAAACGGAAGACCCTGGATTAATTTTAGATTAAATTTGGTATGGTTCACATGTTAAATTTAGTTACTTACAGGCTACTTTTTATCCCGTATTTAGGCGGGCAGCACTGCGGGCACAGCTAGTATGTCTAATATTTATAGCTTAGACTCTCTACTTATTTATTCATTGCTTTTCTACTATATCTATCCATCATACATTTTGTGGCAAGTATTTTATGATAAATACGATACGTGCTCTAAGCACAAAGAAAGACATTACTTATTACCAAGATACGAGATAAGTTCTAGATATCGAGATAGAAGAAATAAATACAAAAAAGGATAAATATTTTCTACTACGCTTATTTTCATGATCATGATTTTCAGTTGTTTTTTTTTTGTTTGACTATAAGCTATCATAACTAGCTACATATTATGCCCTGAATAAAATAGTCATGCTTGCTCATCATAATATTTTTATATGGTAAAACATAAAATGATATTTTAAAAAATCCATATTGTATAACCCTTATATTTGAATGATGGATGAATTTTGAAGATAATGAATAAAAAGATTTACCTCTCCCCGAGTAGTCATTCTGCATCCCTTATTATTTTTATTTATATGTTATCATTAGTATATTTGTGCTTGCAATATTTTTAATCACTATAAAAATGTAAATTAGAGATTTGGCCCATCTCATCGCCTTTATTATCTTGTTAAAAAACGTATACAATTTTACAATATGCATTAACGAATAGCATTATAAATAATTCACTACATGTAAATACAATTTTAACATAATTGTCACATGAATTGTGTAAATGAACTTATAAATTGAACAAATAATAATTATATATTTCAATCAGTCCAATAGCTGTTGCTAACGGGATTATGAGAATACAATTATGCTAAATAAGTATCGTTGAACATTTTGTTAAATAAATAATGCTTATTATGAATGTAACAATTTTACTGTACTGGACATATGAAATTCAGACTGTTAAATTCGAGTAAGTATCATAATACAGTACGGTATTATTGTGTTCATACTTTCATCATTGTACATGAAACATAAAACATCTATTTAATAAGTTAATGTATGCCGTATATATAATAACTGTGCCCGCGGTATTAACCATGTAAATTCGGGATAAAAGTAGCCTGTGTTAATCCAGCTACTCGTATGTCTATACCAAATGACATCCCAATTCTTTCAGCCGCTTTATCGTTAGGAAGAAATAAACATAACATACACAGAAACTTTCACCTTGATAATACATATTAGTGTAAAGTGTGATTTGATGTATGTGTGTTTTACATGCTCTTTTGTTTTTATGAAGAAGCTCGAAAATATTTTATAGGAATCAAACATGATAGGCGACTTTCTTGAACAAAAAATATTATTAGGATTTAAAAATAAATTATAATATAGGTCCAAACAAGTAGACAAGATAATGAGGACGACCTCGGTGGCGTAATGGTAGACCATGCCAGACTGGCAACCGGAGGGCCCCGGGTTAGATTCCCGGCACGGCCAACATTTTTGTGATGAGCTAAATTTGTTAGCTATTGGTCTAGGTGTTAAATATGTATTGATATAAAGTATTTATGTATATTTATGTAGTAGGTATATCAGTTGTATTAGCAAGCATAATACAAACTAGAAATGGTATAGTATGAGACTAACGCGTGTGAAATGTGAAAAAAAATATTGAACGTCAGTTAAATATACCAACTTCGATTATAACCAAAATAAATGACAGAAATTACGATCGGGGACAATTTTATGAAAGGTACTCCGTCTATAGATATTTGATCGCAACTTCCTGAAACCTTCCAACATCCCCCACAATTAAAGAAAAAGGCAAAAGAAATGCGGGGTTATTACTTAAATTAATGTTTTATGTTACCGATGATTTAGGGAGAAGAAACGAAGAAGTTTTGAGGCTTCCCTTTCACAAGTAATTTGGTTGCTTACGAATGCTTGCTAAAATATTTATTGTATGTTGGTTCTCTAACTCAAGATAAGTTTTATTAGGTCTGAATATGAAAAAAAATATGTCTGTGATACATTTGATAGCTTTGCTTATATAGATTACAGTACCTAAAAGGTACCAAAGGAAGCCTATCACTAAGATTTCGATGTCCATCTGTCTGTCTATCCTTCTATTACCAGCTTGTGTTAGCATGACGTGATAGATAGAAAGATCATTAAAAAAAAACTTAAATGGCGGGAAATCAATACAACTAACGAACTTATAAAAAGAATACAACGCTAAACGTAAATTATATGAATAACAATAATGATAACTTGAAATTTAAATTTAATGAGTTTCCAACGCGATTATTTGGCATAACTTTACATTTAGTCATAATAATTATATAATACATTTGTAATAAATAAACATATTTTATTTAAAATTATATTTCTACTGTGACAATAATATACAAAGGGGGTTTTTCACAAGAATCATTTTAACTGCCCAAATATAGAGTTAATCATACAAAATTAATCCGCTAATCCATCCCAAACCAGATTTTAGTTACTAATGCGAAATGTGGATTCGCATCATTTAATACTGCCGAAATGTGGTTTAAATATTCCGATTGTGGTAAAAATATCGATGAACTGAGAGCGCAAAAGTTTATTAATAAACTGACACATGGGCGGATGAAGGATAAATTTAGGTCACATAAAACCTACACAAATGCCTGCCTACTCAAAACGTTTAAACTCTTACAAATTACGAAAATAACCTTTGAAGGAAGGCCTGGTAATTTAACCTTTTGAATAATTTGTACTCTCTTACTTACAATTGCAAAATCTAAAACCCTCATAAAAACTAAGTCCATAAATGTTCCAAGTAAGTTTGGTTCTACTTTTACAAATTCTACAGTCCGTTTTGCATTTACTTTAACCCTTAAATTGTAAACCTCAGGAGACATCTCGAGGTCGTGCCCTGCAAAATTATTGCTGACCCCAATCTGGGGTATTTACGACTCTGCTCTATGCCCTAGGGTTTAACATTCCCCCGCAACACCCTTGATCAGTACCTGTACTGAATCACGTGTACTGGTTTTATCCCAATAATGGAGGACAATACAATTTTTGAATTATCTCCCGCGATAACCAATTATGCGGGCCAGTTGTTTCTCTGGAGCACTGGGATGGAAAATTGGAAAACTTATGTGTATGAAATGGGCAATGAAGCAGGGAATGCAGGTATTGTTCTTTTGTTGATTTTAATTCCGATGGACGTGTTAAAATACTCGTTTGCACATTTCCTAGAAGAATCATCTGTTAAATTCATATTTTGTAGCGTTGATAAACATTTTCGATATCATAGTTTAGTCAATTAGGTCACATAAAAAGAAAGAAACGTTTCTCTAGCATTATTATCTACAAATTTGTAGATATATAGTCCGTAGTACAGATACTAATATTATACAGTTAAGTTCTACTAAATAGAAGCACTAACAATAAGGCTTTTTGTTAGAATAGGAAAAAACATAAACCGACTAAAATATGTTGCTTCCTTACTCGCTCTATCACAGCAAGTTCTCGTGTAATAAAAAACTATGGCAACTATCTTCACATTCTTTAAAGGAAGCACGACATAAAATAAAATTTCACAACCTCACGGTCATAACAAAAAATAAATATTACCCTATTCCCCTCAACATTATATTGCGAGCGGAGTACTACATTTGATCAAAGATATGCTTATTTCATGCATAGATTTCCGCTCTGGCGTCGCACGGTTGTAAAATCTGAAATGAATCTATTCAGTGCTGGGCTTCTTGAAATTTACGTACCTACAAGAAGTTTCGCAGTTGGACGGCTGTTGGTCTCCCAAGTTTCCATGAATCCAAGTTTCAAGTTCCATTGCTTTTGAAAGCGCCTCTCTGGCCAGTTCGGGCTGTATTCGGACATCTTCGTCGATAATCTAATGTCGGGTGCCGATATGTTTGTATAGCGGGCCTAACTGTTGGTGTTGTGGCTTTGGCCAACTTTGTAACGTAAGCCGGGGTCTTAACTTGTCCGGAATCCTAGTGCTTAAGTCAAACGATCTAGGTCGAACTCCAAGCAGTCTGAGATTAACTTGATATCTGGCCTTATCGATTCTTAAAGATGAAGATAGTTATTTAACGAGTTTAGTTCAAGGCCACTGAGTAAATGTTAGAACTTTTTCAACTTAAACCTTATGTTATGACCTAATTTGTCTCAAATAATTGGTAAATATAAGTTTTAACGGAATTTTCGATACGGCAAGTGGATAAAACTATTGAGCATATTAATATTCTATCATAACTTAATTTTTCACTTTAGCGACAATTTTATTATTCAATAGTAGTACAAATAATTAGACCGCAATTAACGTTTAATACCCAAAAATCTACTTCGAGAAATTTATGCCTATTATCGCTTAGTCCGCCTACTTCCCATTTGTTTAACTCATCAAGGAAAAGATCAATTAAGAAGATTAGTTATCGTCTTTAAAGATTACGTCAATGCGAGCAAACGACAGAGGGGGGTGGCTCCTAGACGGGGGGTTTGGGGTAAGGGGGATTAAGTGACGAAAACGCACAATATCTTCATTCTTGGTTTTCGCCTGCGGCTGATAGGGGCTGCCTTGTTAACTTTGTAGACGATTCTGGTTGCCTACACGAACATATATATCTTTATGTATACTACATGCTCCAGTCGTTTTGCTAATTTGGATAAGCACGACTTAACGTACGCAGAACAAAGACTTTGCTCTTAACACGGCTGAAAACTCACTGTTAAGCTCATTCTTTTGTGGAAAACACAAAATTGAGTAGGCATGCTAAAAGTTTGGGCCCGTTATGCTTAAATGAATTTTTACCCAGAAAAACAGGCCTCGCGAAACTGTGAACTGGAAAGTTGGTGAAAAGTTTTTCGGTGCCTACCAAGCTGTTTGACTCTTTTCATTATTAATTTTGTACATACATGCGTTATGTTTTTTTAGATTAAAGCTTAGTTAAGTAACGTTTTTTGTTCAAGTAACAATTAGTGTTTACGTTAATGTGGTTTGAGAAAATTAAGACAAAGTTCAAAACGAAGCAAGAAAAGTTGGCCAACTGTTGCTTTTATCTTCATTAGGTACTAAATTAGGTCATCCGTATTCAGAACCTCGCTCCTTCGACTCAATTATGCAGTCCTGTGTATTCTGTTAGTATAAGATCCCAGGGCCCCCAGACGTTACTTATTTTTGAAGTAACGAATTTTACGGTGTAGACACTCTTCTATGTGTTTAAGAGTGTGTGTGTACTAACTAGTTTGACTAGGCGGCCCGTTCACAGGTAGCAGGTAGAAAAGGTAGACAAAAACATAACTTACTTTTGTTAAATTCGAAGTGCTGATTTTTATATATGTCACATAGAATATTATTAAAAATAATTATATCATATTGACAGACCGTTTCTGTGGGCGGTAATTTCTCCCAGACGCTTGAAACCTCATAAAAAAATTACCGAACTTTTGTTATATTCGAAGTCTTCTGCTTTATATATGTTGTTTGGGGGGTTATTTTAATACCTTTTGTGTACAGCCAGACCAATCCGAAGGGCCAAACATTCTCCCAGACACAATCAAAGTTCCGCTGTAAGTGCGAGTGTAGGGGCATTATGCAAGCGCTTGAGCGTGAGCGAGAGCAATATATTAAGTTTTCAGAACTACTCTAGTAGTTATGAGGTGTTTAGTTGTTCAGTGTGTGTTAGACATGCGCAGAATGTGTGAATGTGTGAAATTGTTCACTGAAGAAACATTAAAATGAATCCTTCAAATGAAGTACTTAAGTGATTTGTATCTTTCACTCTCTAGTTCAATAACATTTCAATTAGTTCTTAGTTCACTAGTTCTTTCATCCGTTTAAGAACGACTCGAGACTCGAATGAAAACATCGGGAGTATTCGGGACTATCCATGCTTGTCCCGCTCTTTTGTACGTATGGATAATTGATACATGATAGCCTCTTTCACTCACTCGGCGAATCTGACTGACCAGGCAAATTTAAACTCTATCCCAAGGTGACAGAGATGCGATGCCCTGAATGAAATATTGAAAGAAAACTAGTACTGAACTAAATGAACTACTGAACTAAAAGAAAGATATAGTTCACTGATATAAAAAGATATGTACATATCTTTTCATTTTAGTGGCACATTCTGCGCATGTCTAACACACACTGAACAACTAAACACCTCATAACTACTAGAGTAGTTCTGAAAACTTAATATATTGCTCTCGCTCACGCTCAAGCGCTTGCATAATGCCCGTACACTCGCACTTACAGCGGAACTTTGATTGTGTCTGGGAGAATGTTTGGCCCTTCGGATTGGTCTGGCTGTACACAAAAGGTATTAAAATAACCCCCCAAACAACATATATAAAGCAGAAGACTTCGAATATAACAAAAGTTCGGTAATTTTTTTATGAGGTTTCAAGCGTCTGGGAGAAATTACCGCCCACAGAAACGGTCTGTCAATATGATATAATTATTTTTAATAATATTCTATGTGACATATATAAAAATCAGCACTTCGAATTTAACAAAAGTAAGTTATGTTTTTGTCTACCTTTTCTACCTGCTACCTGTGAACGGGCCGCCTAGTCAAACTAGTTAGTACACACACACTCTTAAACACATAGAAGAGTGTCTACACCGTAAAATTCGTTACTTCAAAAATAAGTAACGTCTGGGGGCCCTGGGATCTTACTCTATGTGGCACACCGACAAAACAATTAACTTCTTCGCATCGGTTTGCGGTTTATTAGTTGTACATTGCTTGCTACATTACTGTAGTGTGTAACTATTTTCTCTTAGTCTTATGTAGAAGCTGTAATGTAGATCGCACACCGCGATGCCATCGGCGCTACCACAACGGCGTGAGTATGTCGCTTGCGGTAAGCTTCTGGCCTAATTTGACAATAATTTTCTAGGTTCTAAATAGGAAAGTTTCAAACTAAGTGTGTTGAGCTATAGCCGTGCTTTTAATAAGAATGAATACATTATTGATTAAATGTTGAGTGTACTTTTTTTCACAAAGTGATATCTTTATTTTTTTGGTTGTGTGTGGTTTTAATATTAAATAAACCTTTTAATGTGTAAACTTTTGGCATATAAGTAACTATTTTAGTATACTATATATCCTATTTGCTTTTCATATCATTTTTAGCTAGAATAAAAAACGAATACATACAAAATATATTTTATAGCTAACATATATCGTCGCCGTAGTTGGAAAATTAAATAACTAACAAAATCAAAATTGCGAGAAAAACGCGATTTACTGTTTTTTTGCAACAAAAATGATGATAACTTTTTTTTGAAAAACAATTTTGCTGTCCAAATTTTAATATGTTAAAGATTGATAAAGCATCTAGTTATTCATGCAAAGAAATTTTATTTTGATTGATTCGTTTGTGAGAAAAGCTAAAAATAGCCACTATGTATTTCTCCCTCGCCCAAAATTTTAATATTTTATGTAATTATTTAGTTTTGCATGTTAGTTATTTAGTTCTCCTTCGCCAATATCTTTCATTAATATATAAAAAGCCCATAATAAAAGCACTTATTTAATTTTCCTCCAACGGGAAAGTTTATAATTGATCTATTATTTATTTATTACTTAGGCTATCCAACCCAATTTTAAGTATTGATTTTTGATTACTAATTAAGTTTTGACAAATTCTTAATTTTTTTTATTATTAACAATATCTTACATATAACGTGAACATAAAAAAGAAAATATTCAAACATAAGATCACCCAAGTCCTTCGCCCAAACGTGCCCATCAGACTCGCAGCATTTCCCCGCTGTATGGCAAGGGAACTTTGCTGTCTTTAGGTACTGCCCAGCCCCCGGGTCTCGCCCTTTCTCACGCAAACGACGCCCAATGTCTACGACAGATTTTTTTGCCTCTTCTCCCCACTGCCCCGCTATTTCGACAGCAAAAAGCACAAACTCAAACGCCGATTCCAGGGCAGAATACTTCTGGTGATAACTGAGCGCAGCCGCCTCCACCACCAGCCACTCTTTGAGTAGCTGGAAGATGGCAAGATGCGAAGGTACTCACGCAAATGCTACTTTCGTGAGTACCTTGATTACCTAGCATGCCCAGATAAGACAGCATTCATTCTGGCAAGGAATCAACTTAAGTCTATCCGCCCGTTTACCGTCGGAGCGCGATAGGCCGGGAGGTTCCAACACGCACAGAACTTCGGCTAGCACCAGAGCCCTCCTTAAAATTTCATTAATGGCATGATACCTAGGTCTGCGTCCTGCACACCAGGAACAGCTAAGAGCATGTAAGCCATTCGCCCCTACTCTCACGCCACAGATGCAAACGTGGGGCTCACAAACCACACAACCGAGTCGGTTTCCCGCAGCCAACCCTAAAAGAGTCGTCGTCCAGCAGTGTGTCCAGATGAGGTGAATGCAGCCAGGCTCCGGACTCCGGCTTAGTAGCGGCATTGAGGCGAGCCAACTCGGTTCCTGAGACCCACACGCGCATGCGAGACAGGATGTAGGAGCTTGATAAATCATCTCAACACCTTTGTGAGTTGGGCTTCGTTGGCAAAGCTGCACCAGGATGCATCACCGCCCAGAAATCGTGCGCCTCTGATGTAAAAGGTATGGTGAACGAGTCCCCACATTCAGGCAGAATATGCCGAACCAACCCGGAGACACCATAAGCTGATGCCAGGAAAGCAATGGTACCGCACTCCTGTAATCACCTAACACCCAGACCTCTGAATTGGACAGGCAGATTAGCCTGGCACCATTTCTCCTCACTAAGACTGATATTGAGCCTATCCTCGATCACACGTTTCAAACTGCCATCAAATTGAAGGACCTCCTTCGGGAGCTTCCATGTTGGCGCCGTACGCATGACATAAGTCAAGTTGGGCATCCCGAAGCAGGCCCGCATGAGAACCATAGAGACGTGTGCCGGCAGGTGTTGGAACTGATCAGCCCGTGAAGTCAGAATCTGTTTTTTCTAGCTGTCCCGCAAGCCCTGCTCAAAAATGGGCGAACTGAGATGGAAAAAGACATGCGAGATAGGATTTTTAGCCCAGGAATGAGAGACCTAAAACAGTATTGAAGTTTTTTAAATAAAACCATGAGTAATGTTATTAATAACGTATATAGAATGTGAATGAAGTATGAAATGGAATGTAATGATGAACTATGGAATGAAATGATTCTGAAAAAGTAATTTGTAGTATTTTTAACCGACTTCAAAAAGAAGGAGGTTATATTATATTCGACTGCATATATTTGTGTATGTATGTTCACCCATTTCCCAGTCATTTGTGAACCGATTCTCAAAATTATTCTTTTAATTGAATGAGTATAGTCCTTAAATGGTCCCATTGGCACCAAGTTAAGATCTGATAATGGCATCCCAGGGAAATCGAAGGAAACTATAAAAAGTTAGGTTAATTATAGGCCTGAACAGATTCACGCTCGAACGGCTGTACTATCTAAATTTCATCAATAGATATTGATGAAATTTGGGATGAAGCTAGGTTAGACTATGTGCTACATAGGCTACTTTATATTCCGAAAATAATTACTGTTCCTGTGGGATGCACCGGATAACACCGGGATGCAAGTAAAAGAGATCTTTTACTTCCTCTAGCTGTACTGATTTTCCGAAAATTTAATATGGAGGTAGGCTAGATCTTGAAGGTTACTTTTTATCTTAAAAGTAATTGATGTTCCAGTGGAATGCCCAAATAACTCAAAAACCTATTCTACTTCTTCCCGCTAGCTCCTCCTAGCAGCCCTTAGTCTGGCTAATAAAGGTAATCTGACGCGAACATCGAGGCTAAGCAACGGTCCATGCGGCCAGTCTTTGAATGGGTGACAATACTGCACAATACTGTCATTTAAAAATGTGGTACTTTCATCTGGGTGCTACTGTGGATCACACAACAATTACATAATTGTATAACCATCACATTCCATGAGACACGAAAAATTACATAACTGCCTTTAATAACTTTTTTCGAGACCGTATTGGTCCAATAGAGAATAAATGTGTCGATGGAAAATTAAACAAAAGAATTTATGCACTTTATTCGCTCTTGAATTGACGCTTGGGTGTAGTTAGCTAATTATTGCAGAGTTAGCTTCTTTTCCTTCGCTAAATTATTCTCTTATATTCGATATTTATTTTTCCAACTATAGTGTGTTGTAATGTTTATGTGTGGTTTATTTTGTGATTAATTAAGATATTACAATTTTAGTGAGACAGAAAGATGCCGCTTGAATTGGACTTTATGATAATGCAAAAAAGTCGATTTCACAAAATTGGTTAGTTATTTAATTTTCCAACTACGGCGACGATATAAGTTTAACTTTTTTTATTCTATAATTATGTATGTAAACATTTATTTCGTAAGGAGTACATTTTATTTATTTACTATAATAACAACATAAAAAAGTTACAGTATAGTTATGTTAAGTTTAACTGAATAAAAATTATCCTTATAATCCTTAAAGAAAGAATAATGATAAACGTATATGTGCATATACATAACAAACGTAAGGTTACCACAATAGGTATAAGATGTTAATAAAATTTTAACTAGGCCGAAGACCTTGAAGCCAAAGCTAAAGATATAGGGGCTCCATAAAAGCAGGCTTTCCCGAAAGGATGGTCCAATTTGGCTTATTTAACTGCTATCTAGTGGCGAGATAGCGCCTCTCAAGAGTTATTAGTCTGACAAAATTGCACGCGATTTTTCTTTTCAAATAATTTATATCGTGAATTTCTGAGGAAAGAAGATTTTAAAGAGAAAATTTTTGGTGCGATTATTTGACCAAGAATGGTAAAGATTATTATAAATTATATCTAGAAAATAAATCAGCTACATTTTTTTTGGCTTGTTTGCTTCAACCAAAGCTGAGAAGATTATAATTAATGTTGCTAGTGTGGAATTATCATAGAAAACTGACATTATGTCTCACTTTCATAAACCTAAACCTTAAGAAATTAAATCTTTCCAAACAATGAAAATAAACATACACACCCTTACACCGTTGGGTATCTTCGGAAAATACACAAAGGTGTGTTTAGATGCATTAAGTGTACCTATATACTTACGAATACGTATGTTGTACTTTTATGAACTTCAACAACCTTATTATTTTACATGTATTTATAGATCTTATTTTTGTATCAAAAATATTACACCTAAGTTACGTTTACGTTATTGATTAGAGTTTCTCTACGAGAGTTCTCGAACCGAGAATTCCCGGGAAATTTTGCTTTACTCGAGACGAGAAAAAAGTGGTCGAGAAATCGAGAAATTCAGTCAAAAATTTCAAAAACATAATAACGCGCCTGCGCTCGCGCCTGGCTCTATCCCGCGGTATGCGAGTGACCGACAGTGCCCCCCGCCCCCTTCCCGTTTCGTTATTCGGCTTATTTCCTTAATAAGAAGACATAGTGGGCTAGCTTTTAAGCAGTTTCCGCTTTAAGTTGTGATTGTAATTAGTTTAAGAGTATTAATTACTTATAAGGTTCCTATGTTTACTTACGTAACGAAAAAGACTGTCCATTTATAACAAATATTGAATAGTAGATAGATACAAAGACTAAACTAAAGTACCTACTTTACTCGTAATTATTAAGCTAGTCTGATTGTTATTTTTTATATACAATTTAAATACTGTCGTTTTATGTTGCATAATTGTAAAGATAAACTTAGTGTAAAGTTTACACACTATATAATTTACTTATTGTGTAAGGTACTAAGTTTTATTGTGGTGACATGAAGATTTTGTTTTAAGAAGATATTTTATTTAATTTTCCAAAGAAAAAGACTAATCCTAATTGTTTGTAGAAATATTGATTAAAAGATCTCGCTAGAGTTTATTTCGCTTATTTAAAATTTTCAAGTCACACGACGTGAAAATAAAATAAATATGGTTGATTATAACATAAAAAACGTAGTTTTATTGCTAAATCACACATATTTAAAACAAATCGTATTTCTCGGCAACCCGGGAATTCCTGGGAAAAAGTGGTCGAGAATTCTCGTGCTCCGGGAAATAAAAAAGGTCGAGAAATGAGAAACCCTATTATTGATATATTACGATATTGATATATAGATATTATTTACAGCTAGTAATCCGAACCAAACTTGCAATAACTTCAAACATTTATCCCGTCGAATTCGCCTGACATTCTTGACTGATGAACGCAGTTTAGCGCCAAGCTTACCTGCCAGTTACCATGGTCTTGAATCCGTACGTAACCTATACTTATTCCATCCCTATTAAGTGCACGCGTACTGGATTTCTACGTAATTAGGACAGGCTACGTTCGGATTACGGACAGCTAGCAAGCACAGTAGCACCTGTATAACCAACTTAATTAACACGATACGGGCACGTAAGGGAATATTGTAATGGATTTAGTCGGTTTCTGCGCCATTTTGGGTCTTGCTTAATAGATTGATAAAATGAGACACTTGAAATTAGAGCAGGCTTCGGTTACTGCTTAGATTTATGTGATAAAATTACAAGAACGTAAACAAAAAAGAAGGAAAATAAGGAACTTAGCTATGTGCAAACTTGACAGTTAGCTATGTTACAATTTGCTTTATTTGGTTAAATATAGATTATAGTTTTTTGTTCGTCAGAAAATACGAGTGTTCTAATTATTTAACAGGATTTATCCTACTGATATTATGAATGCGAAAGTTTGTGTGTGTGTATATATATGTGTTACTTCTCCACGCTCAAACGGCTGAACCAATTTTGATGAAATTTGGTGTGAAGATAGATTAGACCTTAGATTAACACATGGGCTACTTTTTATCCCAGTTTTTTTGCTCCGGATTAACGTGGGTGACACTGCAAGGCGCTGCTAGTATAAAGTATAAGTTATATGATGCAATGCTATCATTCTAAATATTATCGACGAAGGGTATCAGTTGTTTGCTGGATTATTACGGACTGAAACAAAAAAAAATATTTAACCAAAAATGCATAAAGAAATTGTTAGTAAATTTATACATTGAACATACTATTTACTCTTCAATAAAGCCAATTTAAATTCAATACTTGAATTACAATTATAGAAAACATAAAAATAACATTTATTCTATAATTACAATTACCTCTAAGCTTATTATATCAGTAATAAAACTCACCATCACTGTAAAATCTATTCCAATCAATTACTACTCATTCCGTTCTTACAATACCCAATTTAAGTCCTAGTTATCAACGCTTGACAGAGACTATATTTTATAGCCAAAACTTCGTAAAAGTCGTAAAAATGTGAATAATTTGAACGTGCATTTCGGACCAAGCAATTTACTACTATTTGACGATAGTTTTATAATATGCACCAAAAATATTTAAAACAACATTATGCACAATAAAATGCGTTTGCCTTTTGTTTTTAATTGGTATAAAACTACACGATTATGTTTAAAATTATTATTAGATGAGTGGTGAGAATTGTGCATATGTTTCATATCGACCTAACTCCACGTAAAGTGCCGATAACCTTATTGCACTTATGATGAGGTATTAAGAAAACTAACGAAAATTCCCATTCTCTTTTGCTATCGTAAGGTTAAGCAAAAGAGAGGACATCAACTTCCAAAGGTTTCCTTTATTCACACGTGTTATTTATCAAAGCATAGAATAAATCTTCTTCTTCGTAAGAGAGCTAAGTGGCTAAGCTCTGATGACGAGAGTTTTCAAGCCGCCCAAAAGCCTCTGACTTGGCTTAACGACTGCTTGTACTAAGACTAACAGCCGGGACGAAATTTAACGTGTTATCCGACCCACGGTAGCGCCCAGATGAAAATGACACTTGAAAATGACAGTCTTGTTCATGGCCACCGTCCACATCGACCTTTACCTAGCTTAGATGATCGACCTTAGCAAGCTGAGCTACATGCGCTATAAATAAAATAAATAATAAAGAATTTTTAAGATAATACAATGTTCTGTGCATGTAAATGTTGAAATTATTTTTTAAAGACACATTGATGCATAACTTTTCTTTCTAGCTTATAAAAACGAGTGACTGGAAAAGGTGCAACTAGTGATAACTACGCAACATTATTCTCCTTTCAAAGTTTAAAACTTAGGTATGCAAATAAAAGTCGCATACAGACGAATAAAATATACGTATGCATGCACATTATGGGCACGAAGATCAAGTTCACTGACTTCAGAGCAAATTGCTCTAAAACCGCATATATCAGAGTTCTAACGTTTGAACTTAGCGTCAAATCCGAGCGTTTACCTTCGCCAACAGATCTAAATAATTAACTAAAGCTGATGCTACATTTGATCTCAAATAAAGCGAAATCGTAGAGAGAAAGACGTCATGCTTCTACTTGATTCATCTTACTCGTAGTACTAGAAAGATGCATACCTACCATCAGAAATTAGGGTTGCCTTAGTTTTATAAAAGGCGTCACGTGCACACAAAAATGCTATAATCTTATATTTTCATTTATTTTTTTAATTATTTGTTCATTATTGCAGAACATAGGCATAATAATAAGATAGTAAACAATTTGAGTGCGCCACATTCTAAGCCTTTCAGCATGCAATTAGATACAAGAAACATATATAACAAGGAATATATATATTTAATAATATTTTTGTACGTATTATTCTTTAAGTTCGTATGTGTTGTATTAATATTTATCATTAGTGTAACTGTGCGGTTCTAATTACGCAAATAATTTATTAAAAATAAAATAAATAAACACAACTTACTGGGACTCTTCAGCAATCGAATACAACTAGAATAAACCAATAAATGTGTAAAATACGGTTTAGTTAAAATTAAATTCAGTATTAAAATAAAATATCTTTCTTATACAAGGATCAACTCGTAAACTTATTATTATTATTTTGGTTAACTATAGGCCAACACCTTGGTATAGTTAATATAATTATGTACATTTATATTATGTTTCACAGCATAAAACGCTATAGAAAAATACGGTTAGGTATGTCAGATTAAAATCTACTTATTGATATTCAGAACAAGTACCAATTTACATTTATTTATTACTGTTTAATTTTTGAATTTTTTTTTCGCTAAACTGAGAAGCTCGTGTGACCACTACCTTAAAGTTAACATAGCGTAGACAACACTTATTTTATTATGTAAACTAAAGCGCCTATCAAAACATTGCACGCAATACGCTCCACAACCAAAACAGTCGACAAACACTGTTTATGCCGCAAAGAACTCGCGCAATTTATTTTTTCAGTAGTCTATGTAAACAATATACATATATTATTTTAGTTATTAATATTCTTTGGTAAAATTAAGTTATTAAAAAATTAGGTATAGAAAAAACAGATGAAATGACTCTTACAATTTTCACCTAAGATAGTAACAAAATCGAAGCAAACACTTGTCTTTTTGTCCGACATCAAAGATGATACGCGACAGCCCTACTCAGTTCAAGACTATTGACATTATGCAAGGAGTCGGTAAGCCTTGGACTGAACGGTAAGCCCACAAGGGCCTTTGTCTGTTAGAAACTGCGGTTTTAGTCAGGAATCCACCTAAAAGGATGTTTTGCCACTGTTTTTACCGCCGCAAAGAGGTTCAAGGTTTGCGTAGAATTGCGTGTCTAGGGAAGGCTCGAATAATAATTAGTACATATATTCAGACATATAGACATTGTAGAAATCTTTATTAATAAAGGCGGGCAACGCAAGCAAAATAATCAGACTAGACTGCATAAATAAAAAATATTTTTCTGAGATAAACACATTCTATTATATATCGCGCTTTATTCTACAACGTAAAACAATAAATTGTTTGTTTGTATTCAAAATTCACAATACAAATGTTACGATTCGTCTTAATGACTTAAGTCACCATTAACAAACAGCTTTTGCATGAGTTATAAAGAATACTTTATGTTACTACAAATATAAGTGTTAGGCATAGTTACAGATAATCGTCATAACAACATGTTTGTGATGAACTAAATTTGTTAGCAGTCTCGATCTAGGTGTTAAATATATATCGATACACAGTATTTATCTATGTATATTATATAGTATATCAGTTGAGTTAGCAACCATAGTACAAACTAGAAATGGTTTAGAAAAAAAGAAAGATAGTAAATAGTTTTGTTATGCACACAAATAATTTACAATAATAAAGCTATAAATAAATAAATATATATATTTAACAATTATACAGGTCCAGTAATTATTTGTGCATAAAAAGCGTAGGTTCAGCATATTAAATTATAAGCTTAAGTATGGGGCTAACCAGGCGTGAGTAAAACGTCCTAATAATTATTGTTAAATCCTTCCATCCCGCTACAAAAGTCCAGACGATGCCAGATGTGCCTATTCGCAGAAATTTTCTTAAAACATTACGTAGCTTGGAAATACTTAGACATTCTGGTAATATCAAATTAAATAATAATACGTAGAAACAGCAAGACATTCTGGTTTGTAACTGCTATCTCTAATTAGATAGGCGTCCGTTCCAAGAACTAAATAAATATATCTTGGATAGAAGTAGTATAATATTGGGCATTCTGCCCCACCTTGTTGCTCGGCAAAACTCCGTTTTGCCATCGCAACATCGGTGTTGCAGAATGCCCAATATTATACGTTTGACATGTTGAATTGATTTCAAAAATATTTTTTCATTGTATTTGTCAACGAAATAAATCTTAGAACGCCGTCGTGATAACGCGCTCCAATTCAATGATCGATCATTGAATTGGAGCTCGGCAAAACTCCGTTTTGCCATCGCAACATCGTTGTTGCAGATTGCCCAATATTATACTTTGGACATGTTGAATTGATTTCAAAAATATTTAATTATGATTTATATTCAAATGAGTATTAAATTGATTGCTAATGCAACTTTAAAAACCTACCTACTCCCTACGCTTAAATCATTGCAAATGTACAAAAACAATCGGTTGCTGAAAACAAATTTATTTATAATTATTAAGTATATACATTATCATTTTACTTATCATAAAATCGAGGTGGGTTCTTGAACAACGAGTCAGCGGTCTTGACAAATTTTTGTAGAGTTTTCCACTGCGGAGCGTCGGTGTCGGCTTGGAATTTGATGCGGACGAGCGCCTTCTTCCACAGCTCCAGGGAATCGGAGGAACGCGCGTCCTCCGTCTTGTACACCTTGACATCGATGTAATATTCACCTTCAGTTACCGCTACTCGCCGCTCGCATCCGTTGCCCACTCGATTTACGAAGTACGATGTCAGCTGGTGCTGTCCGTCTTCACCCGCCATTGTGTCCGCGTCTTGGTTTCTGACTCCGAAGATATCATAAATCGTAGTTGGCTTTTTACTGAAACAAAAAATAAAATTAAATGTTAAATTGTATTTATGTTATTATCTTACCACACCGTAACATGAACACAAGTAGGTAAATATCTGGTTTTTGTAAGGTGAGAACCTGACTGCTTATTTAAATGTAAATTAGTATAGCTAGAATATGATTTTGCTTACAGTTGGAGATGCTCAAAGGTAAATATGAAATAAATAAGTACATTTAATCAATACTAACAAAAGCAATTGCCGCAAGCTGAGAAGTTGGTCATTGGACAGGGAAATGATTATAAGAATATAAGTAAAAGTGCTATTTACCTCGGTGGAGCTGAATTCGATGACCTCGGCTTGCGTTTCTTATTGTCGCCTGCGGATTTTGGAGTCGCCTTGTTCTTCTCAATACTTGAAGTTGATTTATAGTAATCGCTCTCAGAGTCAGACCTGAAAAATAAATATATCATTTAGAATACAAATTTTTATTTCAGTAGACATCCATACGACTATAATCAATCACAAAATACATTTACTTAGAAGTCAGACAAACAACAATTTTATGCATCCAATATAAAATGAAAATACAAAATAATGATCAATGCATTAAAATAGTTTTCAAAATGCTAACAAAATTAAAAGACTTTTAAAATTAGTACAGACTTATTTTTTAAAATACGTCAGTGTTATATTAAAAAAAAATACCTTATTTTCACTACAGTACTTACATTTTACGAGGTCGGAGTGTGCAGCACAGGAAAGCACGGGAGACAGCTTCTTGGAAACTGATTACTTCTTGATTGCTGGATCACTTGAAGCCGGTGGCAGCGACTTTGTTGATGAAGATGGCAGCGGAGTTCTTCTTTGATTACTTCTTGGTTGCTGGATCACTTGAAGCCGGTGGCAGTGACTCGTTGATGAAGATGGCAGCGGAGTTCTTCTTTGATCACTTCTTGATTGCTGGATCACTTGCAGACGATGACGACGATTCGTTGATGAATACACACTTCGAATTGAGGACGATTATAAAGCAAAAATCCTAAAACTACTCGCAATATTAAATATCACTCGTCATATAATCAGATTTACTGTAAATACGACTTCTATTCTTTGTCGTATTATCCTCATTCAAAAACTAAAGAATTGCAAAAAATAAGTAACGAACTAATCAAAAATGATAGGGCTGTCACACTAGATATGTAATTAATGACACGTGTAGTATTCAATATGCAAACTGTGGTAATATTATATAAACCTGTTTCTATTGCGAAGTCAATATTTAGTCAAATTAACAGCAATTTTTTTTTTGTCATTAAGACTATTACCTCCAACAATTATATTTTTTAATGGCTTCATTGTCCTATCACTACTTACTGAATCAATTTTATTAAAATAATATCATTTATAATCAAGTATTAATTTTAATTTAAAAGAGTAGATCAATAAGTTAATGTGTATGCGATAGCCACCCCTGATCGAAACAGCTTAGCCTCGCGGTAGGTACTTTATGCTGACACTAATTTATACACAATTTCAAGAAATTTCGACACAGTTTCGGTATCCGGTGTTGATTTACCAATCACTATCGTATTACAAAGACACTGATGCGACGACCGACGCGAAGTTTCTTTATAATATTATAATAATTAATATTTGGTAAGTATTAATACATATTTTATTTTCATTTTATTTTGTTTTTATTCATCGATAATTAATTGATATATATTTTTTGTTTTAGATTTTTGGTGGTGATATCTTATAAGGAGAACATTGGTATACCTAGGTACTACATTCCAATTTCTAAGATTTCGAATGAAAAATCAGGTATTTATTTTTATTACTAACTAATTTTACAACAATAATCGGATATTTATATTTTAACCAATTTGATTTATCTTTTTGAGCTGTTATATTTCATTGAACTTTATATTCAGTTAATAGTAAACTGTTTCAATTTTCATAATTGATAAAAAATATTATTATTGAAAATTTTATGCATTTCGCAACGACGGGTTCCTGTTAAATACATGACTAATATAATTTTGTTTTGTTTTAGATTGTTGGCGGTAATATGTAATGAGGAGAAACATTCCAAGTTGACTTACAGACCGAATTTGATTTTGGGTCTCTAATGAATAATCAGGTATTTTTTATAATAGTTAACAGTTATAAATTATAATAGTTTAAAATAATTTAATATGTGTCTTTTCTATTTATGTGTGTACTCATTTAATTGTCTATTAACTATAAACATTTTCATATTTGATATAAAATAATCATATTTTCTCAATAATTTCAGGATTTACGGAACGCAGAATGCAAATTCGAAGGCCTGACTGAAGACGACGACTTTAATATAACACATTACTTCTGTATGAAATTTGTGTGGTATGTACCTGCTTGCATTAACCTAGATAAAAAGTAGAATATGTGATAATCCTGATTCTTGGCTACTTCCATACTAAAATTAATTAAAATCTGCTCAGGCTATATGACTGTGAAGAAGTAATAGACTATACACATAAACTTTTATTTTGGCGTTGTTTTAAGACGTATGTAAGTGATTGTGATTTATTTATTTATATTACATTAGTACCTTTCATTAAATAACGTCAAAATGCCTAGCTGCTCGGTGTGCAAAGTATTTATTGACAATCGTCGATGGTCTGGTCATCTACGAAGTAACACTCATAAAAACAATAGTAAAACGCATCTGGGTGACAATGTAGAGATAATTAATTCTTCTTTTAAAGGAAGAATCATAAGCTATAGAATAATGGCGAAGAATAATCAAATTGATAATAATCTTCCGGAAATATTTCTCAAAAATATTAGAAATGATGTAAAAAGTCTTATTGATAACTCACTACAAAAACATACTTCGATTAAAATTAATTTCGAACTTTTTTCGTATTTTCTCTTATTAAAAAATGATAAAAAAGAATTAAAGTCTTTTTATACTAAAAACTTAACCATTCATTTACATTATGACTTCAATTTAATTTTTAAGTCAATGGTAGAGACTCTCTTGAAAAAAATTGAAGAATTTCAGGAGAGAGATAGTGGTTGGTCATTTTTGTGCAATTCATATTTAGAATTAAACATCAATAAATATCAGCCTCTTAGCGGATCATATTTTATTCCTTTGCCTAAATATATTAAAAATAAAAAAGCTTGTTTGAATGTTCAGAATAACGACCAGTATTGCTTTTTATGGTGTATCGTGGCAGCTTTGTACCCGACAAAACATCATCCAGAGAGAGTATCATCTTATCCTCATTTCCGTGATGTACTGAATATCAATAATTTGTCATTTCCTATTTCCTTTCAAGATATAGCAGTGTTTGAGAAAAACAATTCAAATTTAAATATATTTGTTTATGGTTTAAAAAATGATAAGACAATAGTCGGGCCCTTGTATAGATCATCGAACAATAAGTCTAAAACTATACATTTATTATATTTAGAAAATAATACAGGTTCACATTTTTGTTTAATTACCAATTTATCTCGCCTTGTCAGAAGGCAGATTAGTAAACATCATGGTAAATTATACTTTTGTGAAAACTGTTTATTATTTTTTTCGACTGTAAATCAATTCGATACGCATGTATGTGGGGGAGTTGTCACAGTTTTACCCGACCAAGGATCAATTTTAAAATTTAGTCATTATGAACGAAAACAAAATATTCCATTCGTCATTTATGCTGATTTCGAAACACTGCTCGAGCCCGTCGATGACGTCAATCTGTCATTAGACACCTCCAGTACATCTTACTTGCAACGGCACGTGCCGGCAGCGTTCGCTTATAATATTGTATCGTCATTTAATATGTCTGTTGAAGGTTTTAGAACTTATAGAGGCGATGACTGTGTTACTAAATTTATGGAATATTTGATCAAAGATGTTAAAGCTATTCACATATCTCTGTCTAAAAACGAGCCTATGATATTTACAGAAAGAGATGCTATTAATTTTAAACATGATGTCACATGTCACATATGCGAAAATTTACTGTTGAACGATAAGGTTAGGGATCATTGTCATATCACAGGCCAATACCGAGGCGCAGCGCATCGTCATTGTAATCTGCAATATAAAATACCTACGTTTGTTCCGATATTTTTTCACAATTTAAGCGGATATGATTGTCATTTATTTATAAAAAAGTTAGCCGAAATTCCTGGTCACGTAAAAATTATACCTAAGACTAAAGAAAAATATACAACACTGACTAAATATATACCTATCAGTAACAATGAGTTTATACAAATAAGATTTTTAGATTCCTTCAACTTTTTAGCATCGAGTTTAGATAAGCTCGCTAAAACTATGCATCCCGATGACTTTGCCATTCTTAGGGCTCATTTCCCTAACAAAAAACAATTTAATTTATTGACACGAAAAGGTGTTTATCCTTATGAGTTCATGTCACATTGGTCTCGGTACGAAGTATCATCATTACCACCTCGGCATCATTTTCATAATTCTCTGACCAATGAAGATATTACTGATGATGATTATAAACATGCTATGCTTGTCTGGAAAGAATTTGACATTACGAATATGGGAGATTATACTGATTTATACTTAAAAACAGACGTACTTTTACTGACTGATATTTTTGAAAAATTCCGTAAAACATGCAAGCAACATTATAAACTAGACCCTGCGTTTTACGTAACCGCGCCTAGCTTATCCTTCGATGCAATGTTACTTAAAACAGGTGTAGAGTTGGAACTTGTGTCTGATTTGGCGATTGTGAGGATGATTCAAAGCGGTATTCGAGGAGGGTTGTGCATGTGCTCTCATCGATATGCAGAAGCAAATAATAAACACACGCCAGGTTATGACGCTACGAAACCAGATTGCTATATTTTTTACGCGGATTGTTGTAACTTATATGGATTTTCTTTGTGTTCTTATTTACCTTATTCTAGTTTTAAATTCCTTGATCAAAAGGAAATAGATAATCTGTGTATAAGCGAAATAGACAACAATGCCGAATGGGGCTTCATTTTAGAAGTTGATCTATTATATCCTGATTATTTACATGAGCTTCACAACGATTTACCTTTTTGTGCCGAGAAATGTATACCGCCTGGAGGTAAATCCGAAAAGTTAATTGCAAATTTGTGTAATAAATATAAATATGTAATACACTACGTACATTTGAAAAAATGTCTCGAGCATGGTTTAATTTTACGCAGAGTTCACAGGGTCATTACTTTTAGACAGAGTCCCTATTTAAAGAAATACATAGAGTTAAATACTCGATTAAGACAAAACGCAAACAATGCTTTTGAACAAGACTTTTTTAAATTGTTGAATAATAGCGTATTCGGAAAAACATTAGAAAACACTGAAAATAGAGTATGCGTACATTTAATCAATAAGTGGTCGGATCAAGATAATAAAACCAAAAAATCTATATCCGCTGAGAGGCTCATAGCTAATCCTTTTTTCCATAGTGCTTGTGTTCTCTCCGAAAATTTAGTCGCAATACAAATGAAACCAGATCAGATTATTTTAGATAAGCCTATTTATATAGGTTTTACTGTTTTAGAGCTTTCTAAGTCACACATGTATGACTTTCATTACAATATTATCAAACCTTTTTATAAAGATCGAGTGAAGTTGTGTTATACAGATACGGATTCATTTGTTTATAAAATATACACTAATAATTTTTACGACGATTTGAAATTAAACTTTTTGCAATATTTTGATACAAGTAATTTTACCCCAGAAAATGAATATAATATTCCATTAAAAAACAAAAAAATTCCAGGTTTATTTAAAGATGAAATGGGAGGTCAGACCATCACACATTTTGTAGGGCTAAGGGCTAAACTTTACTCTATAAAAACATCTGATAAAATTATTAAAAAAGCAAAAGGTGTGAAATCATGTGTCATGAAAGATTTGAAAATTATGGATTACAAAAATATCTTATTTAATGGTGGTATTATCCAAAAGAAAAATGTAATATTTAAATCAATAAAACATGAAATATTCACTCAAACTATCAATAAAGTAGCCCTTTCAAACAACGATGACAAACGAGCAATATGTGTAGATAAGGTTTCCACATTGGCTTGGGGCCATTCATCTATTCTTTAAAATGAATTAAATACTTATTAATTGAATAATGGAAGTTTGTGTGTAGGTATGTCTATCAAATTATCCATGTACCGATTTCATGAAATTTTAGTATGGAGGTAGCAGCAGGATTATTGCCTACTTTTTATTCTAGAATAAAGTAAGCAGGTAACATTAAATATAAGTATGGGTACCTATAGTTAATTGTGTAAGATTTTAATTTAGTTTTTATTTTAAAAGTTAGATAAATAAAAAATGTTGGTATAACTTTACAATCGTCTTTTATTTGTCCTTAGATAAGTACTAGATAAATTCAAATTTAATAGAGTTTATAAAAACGAATTCATATTGATTTATTATTGTTTTTTTTTTCTTATAAAATAGTTTAACTAAGATTTTATTATTTTCTTTATTTAAAAACTATAAAAGTATTTTTATAATTATGTAGGTCAGTTCATTGTACTCAGTTTCAAGAAACGAGGTAAAATGCTTAGTTCGCTTTTCTTGTTAAAGCCGTTGATTAATAATTAGTAGATATGCCATACGCTAAAATACCTAACACGTTATACATGCATACTTGCTTATTTTACTGTAATAAATTCATATTACATACTTAATTTAATTGTGCAATGTTATTGATTGGCATATCTAACTTTCTTGGTCTATGGTAAGTACGTAATGTAGTGTCATATTGCATTTCGAGCAAAATTGGTATAGGTATCATAAGTATATTTTGTCTTGAATAGACCTAAAATAATCATGTCGTCGGTAAGTTAAATATTATTTAAAATTCTATAAAACAAATAACTTTTTTCGTACGATATACTAAAGATTTATTTTTATTTTACAGTTTCTTGAAGAGCCCGAAGACATTTTTCAATGTGCTCAGGATCCACGAATGATGGAGGAGGAGTTTGAGGAGATGAGGCGGCGTGACGCTGATTTAAAATCCAAGGAGAAAAAAAAATTAGCGAAGCGCCGCCGAGAACAACAGAAAAAAACAAATTCAAAGAAATCTTTCGTCTCCACACGAGTGGAGCAAAGAGGACTAAAATTAATAAAAATAGCTATAATAGACCTTAATCATGTAAATAGTGACAGTGACAGTGACAGTGAGGTTATACTTAACGCACAATATGTTGTGAAAGACAATATAGACAATATCATGGATGAGACTGAAAGTTTAATTAAGAAAATTTCTAAAACTTTAATAGATAGTGATTTAAGATTTTAATAAAGTGATAGTGATTTTATATTTTAAAAGTGTTGTTTCACCTACCTAGTTGTAAGACTATTTTAAATTTGCTTATTTACTGTGTGCTTATGATAAATAAAACAAAAGTAGTATTCGTATGTCAAGTTCTTTATTTTTTAATAAAAACTACAGGTATAGGTACACTTATTACATTACACATTAGGCACACAATCCTTTTTCTCAAGATACATTTTTAAACACAGGACATTTTTTAGCGCACATTGATTAACATGTTTAAAACAATTTAATTTATTTTTAATATTACTATATTCTTTATGTAGTATAGATAATTTAGGACATTGGCTTTCATTCAATTCTAATATACTACAATTCTTTACACCCAAGTTCTTTATCCACGTTACTTTCTCTAGACCTTTGACAACAATCTTCTTATTTTCCAGATAAGGTACGATTATACGTTGGAATTCTCTGTAGTCAATATATCCTTCGCTCCAATAAATACCTCTATTTCTTTCCAACCATTTGACCTGCTTTTTTTCATCAGTTGTTAAGTATTTAAACATGTACGGAGGTTTGATTAAAAACGTTTGTGTGTGCTCTTGAGTGGCCACCGCTAGTTCTTTAATAATAAAATTATTATTCAGGTCTTTAAAACCTTGAACATCCAATATAATAGTATCAGGATTCATGATATTTTTTTCACAGTATTGCTCAAGGGTTTATACTCAATTATACAGTCATTCAAAATAAGACAGTATGCTGAAGTCCGATCTGGTATATCCGTATTGCTTTCAATTTCCACTCTCACATCTACAACCGGACCTCCTTTCAAATTATCGGTTTGCCTTGAGCAATCTATTACAAACAATGGTGCTAACTCTTTAAATTGTTTTTCACTTAATAAAGGTTCCGAGCGACGTCCATAATACGACTGTTGGAATCTTGTGTATTGTTCGTATAATAAAGCAAAATTATTATTAGCAAAATTTATATTTAGATTCTCATATGGAAAATAGTTTGAATTTAGATACACTCTAACGTCACGAATATTGCAATGGTCAAACCGCGACATATCTGCGGACGGGCTATTTTTTCTATCCGTTTGTAAACCAATGATTACATATCTTGGTTTTTCTATTTGCGATGAAGTTTTTATAGACCAAGTATGTTTTGTAGTTTTAGGCAAAGCAGGATATTCATACAAATCCCAATTTCTAAAAATCATTTGTAGTGAACGATCTCTCTCTAAGACTTTAAGTAAACTAATCTTTTCTTTGTCTGAAACTTTAACATGTGGTACTCTCCATATGATTTTTTTAATCTGAACGTCTTCTATTACGTCACCTGTGTTAAGCATTACAGAATTTAAGTTAGTATTACTTCGTAACAATATCAGTTCATGTCTACTATTTATAACAACCTTCTTAAAATCTTCGGCATAACCTAGAATATTACAAAGTGGGATGGAAGCAGAAAAATTACCATTATTTACATTTTTTATACCATCGATATTCCAACCCCAAGCGTGGGATATTTTTGATTCGTTTTCATTCATCGATAGTAACGATTTCATTGTAGTAGTAATACCGACATTTTTTATTTTATCAATTTCCACTCCGTTTAGTTCATACCTTATATCTTGGAATAAATAGAGCAAAGCGTTGTTTGTAAATTGCACACTACTAGCCGTGTCTTTTTGATCATGTTTCTTGACGATGACGGTTCCTTCTAAATACAGGGTACTGGCTGATGGTAGTATGTATAGATCTTGCTGATTTATAGGAATTCTAATTTCATCATTTCTATTAAAACTTGTTACATAAGGTTTGTATGAATGAAATTCTATTCCTTCGACTGTGTTGTCATAAGTAGGAGTGGACAAAACATCTAAAATATTCATTTTAGTAAGCCAATTGTTTTAAGAAATAGTTTATTGTCTTCCGTTAATTTTATTCTTTTATTAGAGCGAGCTCTTATTTGCTTGATAGCTTGAGAAGTACTGTTGTTTTTAATTTGTTGCGATTCATATTTATTGTAGTCAATCATTTTTTCTTCTAAGATGTAGATAAAGTTGCACTTCTTCACCTCGCAAATTTATTAAACTATTATTTATATCTAACAGTCTGATATGTATGCAGCTTATATTATTCTGATTGATTGGAAAATATATTGCGTTTTTTGGTATTTCTATAATCCGATATCCTGGAGGTACGTTGAGTGCAAATTCATGCACTATGTGACTGGGTTCTCCGTTTATGTACGAACCACTCACAATATCACATTCGATCCTGATCACGGTTGTAGGCAAAATGTTAACTGGAAATTCGGACACATGCCATTTATTTGCTTTCAAAATCTGCTTTTTAAATCCCAATATACTAGCAAACGTATCTTCTTTATCAAAATTTATATTTTTAGTGCAATATAAAGTAGTTTTCAAAGTATTGTTGTTGCACTTTAATTTAATTGTGGCATCTTTTACTTCAGATTTTATATAATCGCTAATATCTTGCAATTCGTAACTGCCCTCAGGTATCTCAATAACTTGATTGGATCCATAATATAGCTTGTTATTTCTTGTATCAATATTTGGAATAGAATTAAATGTTGAAAAATGTAACAACGCACATTCATATTGACCATATAACTGCAGAGAGTTAGGATAGTAGGTAGATAAATCTGAGGAATTACCTGTAATCGACAAGGTGAGAGACATTTTGCAAATGGTTGAAATGAAAGACGATCATATGATTTATAGTTTTTATTCCAAAAATGTCTTAAGTATTTCAAACACAAGTGTCCGCAATTTACAGTATTAAACTTTTGTAACCTTTTGTAGTTATAATACACCTTATTGTTTTTAAAATACCTCATTAGTTCTGTTGGAGGTTTTAAATCTCCAAAGCTATCAAAATATTCACAATAATTATTTATTTTTATATAAGCTACCCAATGCGTACCTTCATTTATGGATTTGTCTAAGTTAACGACACCACATTCTATGTCTCTTGGCTTCCTCGGTAGCTGATCTTTCATATATACTCCTCGAAAGTATGGGATGTCTCTAGCATACTTTCGAATATCTATGTTAGTAAGGGCACGCTTAGGTAGCTTAGTATTTAGTTTTTTATAGATTTTATAAACAAACCTTTACCCTGTTTATATGATTTAATATATAAACCTTTGCCTAAAGCTAAAGCTTCCATACTCTTGTTATGTCTTTCAGTTTCTTTCAAATTTTGTTGAGCTGCTTTATAATCGTTAACTGTCTTAGCAATACCTGCTGCACCACCAGCCAAAGTTCCTAAGGCGGATAAACCAGCAAATATAGGGATTAAGGGTAGAATACCTCCAGTCTTTGGTACGGGTATAACACGAGGTATGCGAATATTTGGGATTTTCTTGGCAATTTTTTTTGCAACCAAATGAGCTGTGGTAATTAAAGATTTATCATCTTTTGGTTTGAGTTTTTTAATTTTAGATCTTATTTTTGACAAGAGATGGTTGAAACTCTTAATACCGGCACCTGATTTTAATTTAGCTTTCATAACTTTACTTACTAACCACGAACTTAGTTTTTCTCCTTTTCCTGCCGTTTTAGATTTTAGCCGCTGTTTAGCCATGTTAAGTAATTGTAAATCTGCTTTATGGCGATTTAATAAATCTGAATGATTTTCGTAAGCAATATCGTGTTGCATACAAGCTTCGTCTAGCTTGTTCACGCCTACGTCACCACGTTGTAATCGTTTTTGAAGTTTAGTGCCTGGACCACAATAATTGTAACCGGGCAAATGTAATTCAAAAGGCAGATTATTAATTATATTATTAACAAGTCCACCACCTTGCATTGTTTAAATCATAATGAAATGATAATAACTAAATTTATATTAAATATACTTTTTAATTTAACCTACAATGTCAGTTTTGTTAATCCAACTATTTTCTTCCTTGCTTAAACCCAACCATTTCACATACAGTTTCTTAGCTTTTCTTTTTAAAACCTTTTCTATCAAATAAGTGTTTGGACAGTTAGACTTTTGAAGTTCTTGTTCGTAAAAAGTTCCTAGTATTAGTTGCTTACGTTGATCTTCTATATGATAAGTCACAGGTATAGTCTTGTTAATCTTTTTGATAGTGAATAACTCAGTTGACCAATTGGGTGTGTACCCTTTCTCAAAAATATGTTTGTATTTGCTGATACGAACTTTATCGCCAATTTTAAACCTCGGTTTTCTCGAGCGGGATACCTGTTTTATTGTTTTTTTTATATTGTTTCTTATTGTATACTCGTTACGTTTATTAACATCACAAGGCTTACATTTTATAGTACGATGCTTTGTATTGTTATACATGTAAATTATATCTTCCAATTCTGAACCAAGCCATTTATAATTTCCATTAAAACTAAACCGTTTAAATAATTTATGTTTAATAGTTTTAATCAACCTCTCTACAATTGACGCTTTTTTAGTAGAAAAAGACGAGTAGTGATTAATATGATATTTTTTCATTAACGTTTGGAATTCAGCGTTATAAAATTCTGTTCCTAAATCAGTTTGTAAGTGGATAGGCTTGCGTTGGCTTTTGGCGAGTATTCGATTAAAAGCGTGAGTAACACAATCCTTATTTTTCGATTTTAGTGGTTCTGTCCAGGCGTACTTTGAAAAACAGTCAATAACTATTAAAATATAGCTATATTTTTTGTTGTAACTTTTCACGTGTTGCATATCTATTAAGTCAGCTTGCCATAAATCATCAATACCTTTTAGTATAACAGATCGACGTGGATAATTTTTCCTTGCCATTCTATGTATTTCATTTACAATCTCTTGTTTGGTCATTATGCTGATTTTTTTAGTTTAAAAAAGTTATCGACTTCTGCTTTCGTATAAAACTTGTCTTCTAAATGAGTCAAGATTTCTAATAACCCGGCTTTTAAAGTCTTTTCAGTGGAACTTTGAGTATCTCCTATGATTCTTGTACGTTGTGCCTCAAACAATTGTCTAAGTTCATGTATTAGGTTGTCTTTAAATCGATCGACATATTCTTTGTTAACTGCATCGTCTGCTTCTAAAGGTAATCTGACCCCCCTGAGTCTAGAGTTTTTCAAATTATAATCTCCATTTTCAGATTGTATTAAAGCATTACTATTATACTCAAGTATTTCGGATAAACGTAATCTTTTATGAATGGTGTGTCCAAATTTATCTACATTCATGCTTGATGTCTTTCGTGTATAAAGGTTTATAGTAAAATGAATGAAACATACTTTATATCAATTATTTATTAATAATTTTATTTTCACGTAACTCTTCAATAATAGATATAATTTCATTATCTAATCCTGTGTTACCGGCATCTCTGGAAGCAATCAATAATTTCAACCTCTCTACTAGTTCATTAGGGTCATCCCAGTATATGAAATCTACATTTTTCCTCCACATTTTTGTCATAGGTAAACCTCTTCCTTTATATTTGCCACCTTGGTATGTGTTTTGGAGAGTAAAAAGTGGCTTTATAATTTGCATATATTTTTGACCTTTATTACTTTTGATTGGCTTCGAGCTGTCGAAGTCTCGACGATGAGCATTTGTATCGATCAGCATCGATTTGTAATTCAACAAATCACTTTCAGTTACCAAGTCTAAATCTACTTCTTTATTGAACAATAACTCTTTCAACCCGGGAGTTTTCCGGTATGCATGACCCATCACTGTGATTTTATCGTTGTTAATAGTTACACAAGCAGAACCCAGCATTAATTTCTTGTTTACAATACGTACACCAAATGGTACATCTAACGGCGCTTCTGTAGAAACTGACCAGGAAGATATATAGCTGTCTTCATTGTTATCAAATGATTCATACGAAGTGTTACTAACGTTATCAGGTTCATTTTCATCTGCATTACTAGCATTATGATTTTTTATACTAATGTCATCCTCCAATATTCGTTTGTCAAAAGAAGGAATATTTATATAATCGTTGGTGTCAGGTAAAATACTTTTGGCTTGCTTACTATTCTTAGCTATAAGGTTAAGAGGTTCTGTTACGGGCTTAAAAACTGAATCCAATGCTTGATTTTTATCATTTTCAAAATCTCTCATTTTTCGCACTTTTCTTTTGACAGCTTCTGCCGCATCAACAATTTGTCTTTTTAATTGTGTTTCCATTATATTAAAAAGGTTGTATTCGAGTAAGAGTTGTATATAGAATAAATACTTAGAGAAGTTAATGGTCTTTAAATATGATTCAGATATTGCAATAGTATTTATATAGAATTATTAATCGAAAACGACGAAAGTGTAAATATGATTCAGATATTGCAATAGTATTTATATAGAATTATTAATCGAAAACGACGAAAGTGTCCAATTTGTTTCTATAACACCCATTATTTTTAGGACAATCTTTATTAATCACAACGTAGCTGAAAGGTTCATCACTCCATATTTTAGAACACATTTCACGAAAATCAAGCCATCTCATGTCAGTGTTAACGTGTTCTTCATAAACATGTTTCAAATTAATATCATCTTGCTTGAATAGTATGATTAAGTTAGCATTATCTCTCACTAGCTGTTTTGGTACCTTACTGTAGGTTTGGTTTAGATAAAAACAATCGATATACTTGTGTCTACCCATGGCAAAGTAATCACGCATATTATTTTGATTTTCACAAGCAACATCATCGAATATAATCACCGAGTTAGGTTTAGCATCCTGAACTTTTAAAACTTCATCACTTCCTTGATATTTGTGAAATGATGCGCCAGGCACATGCTGTAAAACCTTTTCCAAAAACATGTATTTAGGTTGGTGTAGAGTTTTTGAATAAACGTAAATATTTTGAAACTTTAAACCATTTTCGTGTATAAGAAGTCCAATTAATAAATTTGTTTTTCCGCAACTTGACGGTCCACAAATAATGCATCGAATTGAGTTAGGTAATAATTCTCCATGTCGTATGACGTTCTTAGAAACATTGTCACATATAGTGTTTATCATTAATGATTGTGGCTGTTTAACGAATCTCATGTTTAATGCGCGTAGGTTTGATTTATAATGAGTAAATTAAATATGAACACAAACATTTATGACCACCACTATGAGACGCACACGCGTTAATTCGATCATTGAATTGGAGCGCGTTATCACGACAGCGTTCTAACATTTATTTCGTTGACAAATACAATGAAAAAATATTTTTGAAATCAATTCAACATGTCAAACGTATAATATTGGGCATTCTGCAACACCGATGTTGCGATGGCAAAACGGAGTTTTGCCGAGCAACAAGGTGGGGCAGAATGCCCAATATTATACTACTGATAGACCAAATATTTGACTTTATAATGAAAGTTATATATTATCTCTACTCTGTGCCTACTGTATTTTTAACAAGACTTCTGCATATATTACTTTTACAAGTTGTGTTACCATAATACAAACTAGAAATGGTTTGATATGGGGCTAACCATGTGTCCTAATATTTATTTTACAAGACTGTTAGGGTTTTCCGTACAAAAGTCATGGCTTGGTTAAGCAAAATTAAATAGTTTTCCGTACAAAAGTTATTACGTGGTAAAGCTATTAGGAACGCTACTATCGAAAATTTTGTATGAAGTATAGGCAACTTTGTGTCTAAATAAGTTAAATAAATCTGGTTGGCAATATTCTAGGAAACGTTAGTTAGATAACAAATATATCGATCAGGCGTTTATAGTTTGGATACATGTGTACTAATTTCAATACAAGGTGACAGTTTCTTTCTACTCGTAGCTTTGAACATACAGTTTTTGGTCCCCTAATCCCTTTCGTTAGCAAAATATAATTATGTTAAAGACAACATAACTGACAAAAACCAACTATAAAGTTGATCAAATATTGTTTTTTCTTCCAATTAAAGGAATTAACCTAGTTACCGAGCTTTGCTCGGTATTTTCTTTTTTGTTTTTGTTTATTTAATATGACATTTTTAAAATGATTCCTAACTAGATCGATTTATCGCCCCCGAAACCCCCTATATACTAAATTTCATGAAAATCGCTGGAACCATAGGATATAAGATATTCTCTTGACAAATTTATTATCAGCGTTCCTACAACACATTACCTCAACACTCACAGTAAGTTAGTAATTTTACTCAAAATAAAATTTAAATAACATATTCGCTGCAATTAAATCTACTTTAATGCTCAATGAAAATTAAAGAAAACCTAATTCAACTTCATAATCGTCTTTCAGAATTGCCAGCGCTACTTAAAAAAACTCTAACATCTTTTAACAATTAAACCTTAATGTCAACTAAGTAGAAGTTTACAGTTTGTAGACCTAACTACCCAACTATAGCATCACTGGCTCAAAGGCTTCTCTCCCGGGGAATGAAGATCTTTTTATACACTTTAGGAACTTCATTAATGCAGTCTCAAGGTTTTACTCGAACCTCCATTAAGTCAAGGGCGGGGGTAATGAGCTACAGTCCACGAATAATTCGTATAATTTGTGTTAGTTCGATCCATATTTCAATGGCTGGAAAGACTAATGTAGTCCAATTTATCACTCACCTCTCAATGTCGTTTGGCCTATTGAATTTGGCGGTTGATGTTAAAGCTTTTACATGATTATTTCATTTATTTAATGCGGCTAAAAACGTCAATGACATATTTAAGTATGTATTTAAAAAAACGTTTTAATTAGAATAAACTTATAATTTCTTTAAAAAAAAACAATTTATTTTTATTATATACACATATGTATATACTATTCAAATCAAATCATTTATTTCTTGCAAAATAGGTACAATGTTTTATTGCAATAAGTTGTCTCTCTAATTTTACAGTCAGACATGCAAGATTGCAATTGTCAGAACTTCATAAAATTATTGCAACCCCCAACTTTACGTGTAATAATTTTAATTTATCAATATTGTGAAAAATAAATTATATATAAAATGTACACATTGTGCCAATTTTTTTTACGATTTTGATTGTTTTCACAACAGTACGATATAAGTTTGTTTTCTACGTAAAGTGTATTTGTTTTATATAGGTTACGTATGCATTAAATATCTTGAAACCAAGGTACTCTGTACCTATTGATAACCTGCGCTGGAACTGCACCACGTTAAAACTCCTCTAGAACTTGCATACCTGAAACAAAATAAACATACTTATAAATATATGTTACGAACATAAAAGGTACAAGAGAGAAGAGGCCATCTCAGCAGTATAGACCGATGATGATACAAGTAAATAACCCAATAAAACTCTGTAGAAACTTAGTTAACAAAAGTAGTTAATGCAAAAAAGTATATTTTGTTTTAACAACTATTTAATTAATATTTACATTATTTAAATTAAAATGTTATGTTAACAAAGGATTGAACTAAAATTATATTTAATTTAATCAAAATACAGTCGTTAAATGCGTGTATGTCCGTCCATGTCCTACACAAAAACAATCTCGAATGGTCCTGGAGTCTTTTCGTAGTCGAATAACAATATATAAGAAGTTGGTCTAAATTATCCATGTAAATAAGGGAAAGAAGGCTTTGACCAGTAGTCATTATAGTGAAATAAAAAAAGTATTGTTACAATTATCAAAGTCATTTGTCGTAGAGGTTTTAGCCACAGTTTTCCAAAAGACTTTTGTCAAACAACAAACGTCTGTCGACGAAATCAGAATTGAATTTGTCCCGAACATACTAGAATACAAATATTCTTCTGAATTCATATGCTCTTTTAACAAAGTGAATACTGGATTGGCGCCGGGGAGGTCGGGGTAGATTGGGAGTCGGGGAGGGGAGACTCGGGGTGTCTGGGCCAGCCGGCGATCAGTCACTGTCAAGTTGCCGTTAGCGAGCGACGTCTCAGTATCGAGCAGAATTTTATCGCTTAACGATATCAATTCGTATTTTTAATCGAAACTTTTCCCCTTGATAGGCTTGCAGACAGGAAAATTGACGAACAATACATTACTTTCCGATAGCTGAGTTATTGCTTCCCGTAACGTCGATCGAATCTAAGAGAGTATCTCTATCATTGATGCCAACGAGATTATACTGAAGAACAGACGAAACATAACTCGAGAAGATATTGTAACAACACGCGAAATTTGGGAAATTTCTAAATTAAAGTCACTGTCAACTTTATCATTTAAAAAAGTGGTTAAATATGTGTCTTTTTAAATACTGTAACCACTAAGATAGTTTTAAGATTTCTAAGATGATCAAAAATGTAACGAGGTATTACTCGTACTGCTTTAGGAATATAATGTACGAGTATTTAGCTTAAGGTTTATGGCAAAAAAGATATTATTAGTTATTTATTAATTATCAAACAGTAATTATGTACTTTAACTCGGATTCAAACTACGAGTAATTACCATCCAAAGATAATAATTTGAATTCTGTAAGCTCTAAGTCTCTCGTCACCAAAGAAATCTGTCAAATAACAAAATTAGGAGTTGAGAAGTGTTCGATACAAAATGAGTGGACTGTATGCAATGATAGACGACTGTAGGCGATGAGAAGCGCGGAATGTCTCCTATACGATTCCAGAGTCACTGCCTCAGGCCGCGCCGCGCGGACTGCAGGTTTTGTAATTCTACCCTCATCTCACAATAATACCTTTATGTGAATCGAACAAGAAGAACCCATCATTTTCTGGTGCTAAAAGTATAGCTTTATATTTTATTACTGCCAAGGTAGTAAAGAAAAAATTTGAAAGGTTTTTTTTTTGTTTAAAAGTTTATGGTTTTTATGTATAAAAGTTTATTGTGTTTTGTTTTCTCTCTTACATAACTCAATTAGTGCGAGCAAGAGGCACTCAACGGCTTTATATCTGCTTGTTTACTTATCTTAAGAATAAAAAAACGTGTAACTGCACTCACATCACGAATACCTACATTTAGAACTACAAAAGAGATATCGTAACGTAGCAATTTCGTAAAATCTGCATGCATCCTTATCAATAGTGACGTACAAAGCCCTAAGGATTTATTCCTTGAGTGATTTTTTCAATTGCTCAGAACGCGACGGAGCGTGATTTATAAGGAATCCCCTTACAAAGAGTCCTAGAGTCACGTAGAACTCGTTTCTGATGCCGCTGACCCGTGATCGAGATAACTTGGACAAAGAGGAAATAACTGGTCAAGGGTGTGTCGATATAAATTAACGAGAAGTACTAACGTATGTTTTTCACCTGTTATGTTTGTTACTAATATAATGTCTAAGCAGCTAAGCCCCAGTGTAACGCTTACAAACATTCTACAAATAATAAATATTTTTTTTACAAGTAATACATATATTTTTTTTTATTTCAGCAATCAACATAAGTACAACAAACAAGTAAATATGAATATAAGTCAAATTCGTCATTGCTTAACACTACACAAATAACCTGTCCTTTATCATTCCTAGTGCAAAGGTGGCCATCAGATTAATTTTCAATCGGTCAGATTAGATTTAGTAAAATGGTAAAATTGGAGTACTTTTACAACCTTTAAGTTTATACAGTTTTTTTTGTGTAAGCACTAGATCTCAAACATAACAATGTCAAAGACAGGTCGTGATATCGAACAATCGGATTTTTTCCAAAGAGACTGTCCTTTCCAATAAAGCTTTTCCATTTCTCGCTGCGATATTACAAAACGGTAACTGTAAAATACTGTAAACAGATCAAGTTACAATGTTTGATATTACTCCACTTTGTCAATAGCGAGCCAAATGGCTTCCTGACATTTAAAATTAATTTTGAAGAGCTATTATCTCTTTAGTAATAACTTTTCATATGTACTCTTTTGTTTTCCCTTATGGACTGTACTAGTTCTCTAATTACTAGTAGTTCTACTCAATTCAGTGTTTTTAATATAATTATTATTATTAAAAGCCTGTTTGATCCCATCGTTGGGCAAAGGCCTCCCTACCCTCTTTCCATTTGTCTCTATCTAGCGCTATTGTGGACCAATCCTCCAGGTGTTTGTCAAGCTCGTCCCTCCGTCGCTTTTTTGGTTTGCCGCGAGGTCTTGTATTGGCTGGCGTCCATTCGGAAGTAATTTTTGCCCACAGATCATCCAGCATGCGGCAGTCCCGGTCCCGACTACGCACGGGCTACAAAATAATCGAATTTGCAAAGAGAAACAAAATAAATCCTATAATACTCAGGGATTATGTGCTTCCCACCGGTGAAATAATTTTTAAATCGGTCTAATAGTTTTGTGGCCTATTTGCGTCAAACAAACAAGAAATCTAACTTTTCCTCTTTGTAATTTTGTTATAGAAACATAGATATAGAACCATTTTAGGCAAGTGTCATATAGTTTACACTAATTAAAAATGCTTGTCTCTCCAAGTAATAACCAATGAATAAACATGAAATACACTATTTTAGAATAAATCAAATGCACCTCTAATACATACTTGACTCGGATCAACTCGTCTAGTTTTTACTATTTAGATTGAGTTGCTTTACGCTCTCGACCAATCGTAAATAACTGAGACTTTTACGGCGCAAATAAATAAATGAAAAAAGCTTTATAATGATTGGATGTTGTTAAATACCAAACGTCTGTGAAGTCAAGTGTAGCTATAATACATTTGTTACGTTACAAATGGTCAAAATAGTGAGTTAATTGCTGATTTTTTCTTTGGTAATTATAATTAAAAACTTACTGACTGGATAATTGTATGAAAACACGGGTAGTGTAGATTTGTAAATAGGTCATGGAAATGTAATTAAATCGTTTTACGTTTCTTATTCATCAATCCCTATTACTTAGTTGTGTTACGTTTTTCATAAATAGAGATTTTTTTATTTTATTTCAAACACTATAATCAGAGTAAGACATATACACTAAAAGTCTTAAATCTTGCGCTTGGAATGGCTGCCTTATCGGTAGAAGCGATCTCTTCCATGCAGTATTTATTATTTGTCATTAGCTTATAGTAATTATTAGCCAGTGAAGCAAATATCAAGCAAGCCATTTATGATATTTTTGTCTTAACACCGTGTTAATAAACGAGAACAATAATTGAGATCTTCATTGGGTGGTCTTAAAATACAATAAACTTTCCAAAGCCATTCAGAGAGCTTATAAAATAACAATAAATCCCTTGATAGAGCTATTGAGCAGTAAAACTCCATCATTAAGACAACATCACCGTACTAATCTATATTCAAGGCACAATAAGAGCTGGACAAAAACTACGGCTTTATCTACTTCTGCCAAAGATGCAATATAAAGTGGATGTGTCATACAGCTTCAAATATGAATATTTACATTTTTTTAAATGGTTCATATCTATACCACTATTAAAGAGGAAAAGTTTGATTTTCTGTTTGTTTGACACAAATAGGCTCCGAAACTATTCGACCGATTTGAAAAATTCTTTCATCGTAGGGAAGCTACATCCCTAAGTAACATAGGCTAAATTTATTGTCAACTTAGATTATTTTATAGCCCGTGTGACGCCGGGACGATGTGCCTTACCAACCTACACGAAAACAAAACCTATCGAAAATATTCACTTTCCTATAATACTCCCTTTTTATTGGAAAAAAAAGTTTGAAACAAAATAAAATAACAAAATGAACAATTCATCATGAGACTCGAACCATAGTCATTTCAAATCATAAATATATTTCCTTTTCCAAAAATGCTTTGTCTACGAACGAGCTATATAATCGACAAATAATAAATCGAAATTGGCATTTCTATTTAAATTTGCTAAAGTTCAAATGACAAGAAAATTGTCATTGCTAGTGTGAGAATAGCCGCATCGTCACAGAATATATAATAATAGATTTGAGTTTTATATAGCTTTATCGATAGATTTGTCCTACCAATAAATGGTGTTTTATGATGAGCCCTAAAAATAATAAATTTATAGCAGTTGTGGTAAAACGATTCAGAAGTTACAAAAGAAATAATTTAGGCTGCCGGGATGAATAAAATTAATTTGCAGCTATCTAGCGGCATATGAGCACTTGCAGCATGCTATCAGACAACCTTAATAAAAAAAATACATACAGTCGAATATATAACCTCCTCTTTTTTGAAGTCGGGTAAAAACTAAAAAGCAGTTTTAAACTGATCTTCGCCGGGTGCAGGCATATGTCAGTTCTAGCAATCGAACTTTTTCCAAGACTTTGTTATATTCTGTATTCAAACAAAAGCAACGGATCTCTGTTTACGGAAATAACTCGACGGTTTCCGGACTCTTTTTATCTAAATAACAAATCATAAACATACTGTTGTGAGCTCTCTTAAACGATGAATCAGGCTTTGTGTAAGGAATTAAAAGGAAATAATACCTAACACGTGTGGCAAACCCAAACTAAGAGGTTACCTAAATGAAAATTGATTTTGAGGTACAGGAAAAAAATACCCCAAAGCTGTTCCTTGACTTATCTTAATATATATAAATCTCGTGTCACAATGTTTGTCCTCAATGGACTCTTAAACCACTTAACCGATTATAATAAAATTCGCAAACCATGTGCAGTTTCAATCCAACTTGAGAGATAGGATAGTTCAAATATCAAATTATAGTCGCAATTTTAATGTATTGCTAATTATTGTCTGTTATTATTTGACAGTCACGATTATCTGTTAACTCCAAATGATTCTAACAGATGTCGATACCTTTCGACTGGGTTGAGTAAGTAATCAATAGATGGCGCTGCTATGGTAAATCTACGAACGTGTCATATAAGCTACGTGTCTATCTATTTTTCATACCCCTAAGAGAGGCAAAACAACGTTAGCCGGGTCATTATAATGAACAGTTTTTTATTAAACTGACGCAATAACGACGGTGTATTATAAGTTTGACGTCTCTGTTTGTGTGTGTGTCTTGTGTGTGTTTTTTGTAGCATCGTAGCTCTCAAACGATTGTCCTCGGTGTTTGAAAGGTGTATTATAAAGGCGGGAGTGTTTTTAGCTTTGAAAATTCTAATCGGCTCAAGATCGCTACAAAATTTATACTTAGTCTTCTAGTGATCAATCTGAAATCCTGAAAGTTGTTCTCTATTTAATTTTTATGTGTTGGTTAAATCTTTAACTCAGAAAAAAAAATATACATATTTGCAAAAAACAACTTATTTTATCATTTGCTAGAAATTGCCTACTATGTTCATTCTTGCATAAATCAACTCAATTCTTATAACAATCCCTATCAACAAACGTAAACTGTTCTGCCGGAACATTTTCCGCGCACATAAAATAACTCGTTATTATTATAAAGAGACAGGCTAGACAAACGATTTGTCTCATTATGGCATGATAACAAAGCACATTGTGTATTGTTATCAGAAGCTCGTATAGCGATAGCGTCCCCATTTATCAGACGGAATTAGAATAGAGAGCATCGAGACGTGAACGTGCTTCTAATTACGATGCAGATTCTGAACATCCGACAATAGGATAGAATTTGTTTTTATATAATTTTTAATTTGATTTGTTTGTATAATTTATGATATATTTCCCCAATCATACTTTCCAATTTACACTGTATGTAATTTATTGAATACTTTCCAAATTTTATAATTATGAGTGTATAGCCTTACCCTTATTTGATAAATGCATATTAATAATATTTATCTTTAACACTCGGGACTGTAATGATTTTCCTGTTTGTGCTAATGTAGATTTTATTTAGTTTGTGGTGGATTTGTATATAACTAAGGTAAGGAAAATAAGATATATAATTAAATAAACGAGAAACGGATTCCCGAGTTTATCGTTACACGCGTGTTCTCAGTATTTTTAAATAAGATTTTGTGTTAATTCTATTTATTTTAGACTTGGGTATCACGTGCGTCCTAACTATGTTACTTAATTGGTGAGGACACAAGAAAGGAGAATAAAATTACGATGTGGTTTACAAACCTAGAAAGAACATATTTTCCAGCTACAATTTCAAGCACATAAAATAATAAAAACTTTATTAAAGCCAAGAATAAATCTACTAAGAAAATCAATGGACTAATTTCAGCGTCGAACGTCATAACGGCTGCTTTTGTCTAGACTAGACTCAATAGAAGAAGACATGCTCTGTGACAATGGAACTGCAGCTTCTTGGTGCAAGAATTAGCGGCATTTCATCTTTTTTTTCCTTTTTACTCTTATTCTTAGCTAGTCTAGGTTTGCTTTTTTTTGACAGGCACAGAAGACACGCGAAATTTGGATGTCCACTTAGACTTTTAAGATATCGCTTGGGTTCTCGACTTGATAAGCATTCGATTTCTAATAGATTCCTTTGCTCTAACTTAGAAGTGTCTGTGTAGGCAGTGACGTAAGACTGTTAGTGCTTCTGCTTTTTTGTGGGATCGCTTGACCATAGCTGTTAAAACTTTCCTAGATTCGGGACTCGTTCCAGGCATCCTTTGCAGAATTCCGTCTCCGCAGTTTCTGGGTGTAGTTGAAGCCTTGCTAGAGTGTTCTGTCAGATCTGAGTCACTCAGATCCGTGTCTTAGAGTTCCTCGTTAGTAACTTCTTCGTCCATTTTAATATTTTTCTTTAAATGTATAGAAAAATTTAAAATCTTCACTCGGTTTAAAAATAACAAGGATACAATATAATAACTGTCGAAGACTTTTGTCAAAATTTTAAATATAATTATATTTTCAATATAAAAACCTCAAAAAGTCTGCATTTGAATAAACTAAAGGTGTTCGGTGCCATGGTCCCTGGACTCGGGCTGGGACTTCCTTGGTTGCTAGTGTATGGGTCAGATACTGATATACGAAATCGTCTTTGAAGTAAGCCAGAATAACCGTACCTACTAAGTACCTATGTATACCATAACACTCGATTGGAACGGTACATTTCAGCTTCGGAAAATACACATTATTTCCTTCTAAAATCGTAGCCAGTGGGCGGAAATTAAACTTTGCCTAAACTCCTTTTATATTTTTGCTTTTCCGTATCGGTGATAGGTACCATTTGTTACTGAGCTCCCAAACCGAACAATGTGGGGGGATGAAGACGTCGAATAAGGTTTGCAACACACTGGCAATTTTAATCTTGATACTTTTTAATGTAAGCATGGAACGGCTTGCAAAATCACGTTAAAGAGTTAGAAATATACGAGGGAATATTTTTGCATTGCTACACTCACGAACAAAAGCGTTTGGCTTATTGTTATATTTTTAACTGGCCTAAAGAATATTAGTTACTTTAAAAAATTCACTTATACAGTATTACAAAAGGGAATTATATAGCGCCTTTGTCGTACTTATTTCCAGTCAGTCGTTTTTAAGTCACGCAAACTAACTATATATTGTATTTCTTATGTTTACTGTGGGCGTAGTGTGGCTGAATACATATTTTTTATTTAGCTATTATCTGAGTTCGAAGATGGACGAAGAAAGCAATAGAGTACCCCTGGATCACGAAGCCGGGAAAACCGCGGAAAAGATAGCGAGATATTTTCCACGATGTGTGCAGGCCGGCATGGATGACAAGAGCAAAGGACAGAGAAGAATGGAGGATTATAGGGGAGGCCTATGCCGCTAAGGCTACTTCGGCATATAAAAAAAATGAAGAAATGGATAGAAAAGAGTGAAAAGTAAAATAAAATGTGATAAATTTGTTATTATCTGTAGCAATTTTTTTTTATTTTTATTTATTATCTGAGTACGGACTAAAATAGTTCTACCAAACTTTACACCTAAGAATCAAACTAAGTTGCCAGTGTGAAGCAACCCTAAAGGTATTGTTGCTGGACCTGAGTGAAGGCGGAAAAAGGTTTCGTGATGGAATCCTTTGTATCCGTGATCAATTTACCGAAGGATGTCGACGGACCACGTCTGTTAATATGTGGCTAGATGAAAATGTCAATGGAAGCTTTTTGTAACGGTGAAGGAGAAAATAAAAGTGATCCGCGACGCCTGACACGGTATTACGACCAACGTACTTTTAGAAACAAGAAATTGATAGGAAGACATGGTAGTGGTTGTTGCGGTTTTATATAAAAACACAAATACAAAATTATTTACTGATGCATAAATATTTACATGGTGCATATTGAAGCCTCTAGTCTCGTACTAGTTATCAGACCGTGTTACGAGACCAGTGTCCTCTTCCAGTTTTAATATTAAACAATAATATACATGATTAGCTAATGGGTTAATCATAACATTATAACCTACCTGCCCGCAACGAATGATGAAACTAGTTTGTAAACAAAATACGAGTATATATGAAAAGAATTGTCTTTAATTGGAATCCATTATATTTATTTCTTGTACAAAGGGATTAGATACTAAAAATATATTTTCCAAATATATTTAAGATCTTTAATCATAATGATACGGCAGAACACTAAAGCACAGAGTACCTAACTTTATTTTAACCAAAAGAAAACTCGTTCATACACTAACAACGTCACTGTTACCCTATATATATTATGTCCAAGAAATTATCATGATATATGTAAACGTTGGATTTCTTATGAAAACTGCTTAGTGCCGATCAATATGAGATTTACTTCAACAAGACATCAGCTTTATAATATTCAACTTGATAATCCGGGCTTGTTAAAGATATGCCTACTTACGTACGTACTCGTACTAAAACTGTGTTATAGGGAGACCATAGATTTCATTTCCCTTCATACAATCTCCTGATCCGATTATAAAAGGTAATGCAGGTTTTTAAAAGCAAAACCGCTAGTCTGTGCAAATACGTATATTGCCAAAGCGGCATTTATACCAAACAAGGGAATAAAATGTACGGACGCGTATTGCGAAATTTGTCGCTGCGGCCAAATATCGAAAAGCATTAATACGAATTTAGAAATCATGAGAAGGTGAAATATATTTTCTTAGTTAGAACTTTTAAATTACAATTGTGTATTCCAATCATTAAAAAGTAATTGTTTTTCTAATTTTTAAGGTATAAGTGGCATAAACGCAAGCGACTGTTAACGTCGCTTAAGGATTCTTTTAACACCCGGTTTGTTATTTATTTTTTCTCATTAGCCTGAACAATCATATCTTATAAACTTTATTAGTTCATCTTCTAATATTTAAAATTTCCATGTCACAATGTTAGTTACGTACTCCTCCGAAACGGCTCGACCGAATTTTAGCAAATTTTATATGCGTATTCAGTAGGTCTGAAAAATCTACTACATATCTATTTTCCATACCCCTAAGTGATAAGGCAAAACAACGTTTGCCGGGTCAGCTAGTAATATAATATATAATTATTTTCTGTTTTATTTCTCAGATATTACTGCGTTTTATACATCATATTCATTTATTGGTTTTAAAAATCGTCCAAAAGCAGTTCTCGTAAGTCGCCAAAACGCGGCGTGAGCACGGGGGTGACCATCCAAGCATGGCCGGCCCCGTCTCTGTCCCTCTGTTTACCAGCGCCACAATAACTCCATTGTATGACTAACTTTTCACATTGTATGGGTTATTGCTAGGAAACTGAGAACTGAGAAACTCGGTGACTGTTTGCTTTGCCGCTTACTGCGGTTTCGAAGAAACCCTTGGCAATAGGAAGTTTCGGAGCTCAAAATGGTTCGGAAAGTGTTTTTTCATTTCGGTTTGTTTTCGGGAGTTCGAGGTTTGTGCCAGTTTTCCTGGACGCCTTTGATTTCGAATTAATTAAAACACTTTCACAGTTTAAAAGGCATACAGATTCATAGCGTTTTATGTACTCCGTTGCATATACTGTTACATGTATTAGCGGTATCAATTTATTTGCAATTATTGCAGTAAATTTAAATATTGCAATTTCAATGAAATTTTGCGTGAGTTATTGCTTTTTATCTCGTAAAAAAGTTACTTACAAATTGTACTGCGCTTATAAAGATTCCATTTACTTAAGTGTAATGTGACCACAAAAGCTTAACAAACCGTTGCAAAAGAAAAGTACTATGAATCAAGCTCAATTCAACCCATTTAGAATATGGAGTCGAGACTGAGAATGAACACGATCAATTCCATTTAAGGCAACAGAATCAAATGTTTACACATACTTACAAGTATTTAAATGTAGTGGCCATAATGTAGCGCGCCTTGTGCCGCCTCTACAATCGGCCGATGACCTCTCGTCGATATAATCGTTTTGCCTCTTTCAATTATTCTTACTGTTCTGAAGCTTTACACGTTTTGATCGAAATGAAGATTTTTTTTAATCATCATCATTATTTTCTAATACAAGTTCGTAGTAATGCTAAAAATAGCATCAGCTGCGAATCCCTGCGTAAATCAACACATAAATATAATTTTAAGGGTAAAATTTATCAATTTGATGTACTAACAGATTAACACAGTCGATTCTATCCCACTACTGGGCATAGGCCTCTCTCCTTTCAATGCGTCATCTGCTTCGGTCCAGTGCTAATCTAGTCCAGGACAAAATACATGTGTAATTTACTGAATAGAATGGAATTAAAGCGTCTAACAAGCTCTAAAACTAAAGCTAGGCAATCACTTTTTCCAGCTAATTTGAAATCTATTGTTCCCTCAACAAAGAGATCTAGTTATAGAATTTATCTGAGAACGTAGAACAATAGAGCCCACATAATATCGATAGTAGAGTCGAGATGCTCTCGTGACCTATTTGAGATTGGAAACAGGGGATTAACGTCAACCTGTCTCGCGGTTAACCGCCGGGCTATCCAGAAATTGACGTTCATTTCGCCTCTATAATCAAATCTGTTATGTCATAGCGCCATAAGCTTCAGGAAGCTTTCTTGCATATCCAATCGAATTAGAGTAAACACGTTCTAGTTTCTAATTAAAAAGCTATAATTTATCCTAAAATTAGATACTACAATAAAATGGCATCGTTATAAAACAACATTTTTATAAAAAGCTATCGTTAGAATAAGGATCAAGGTTTGGATACCAAATCCATCATCGACACGGCGCTCATTGTCCGAAGATTCCTATCACAGTAACCCCAGGGTAGCTTGTGCTGCCGATTTAGACGTGATCATGAATATAAAAATAAATGATTAAATAAATCGTTATCATTTATTAAAAACGTCTAGGTTTCTGAGAAGGTCACGAAATTACAAATTTCTATTCATTTGGCTTTAGGAAAATCCATGTGCTCCAACTACAAAGCTTTTATTCTGGGAAAAGATTTAGAAGAGGTCCTCAGTCAGTCTTTATCAAGCCTGCCAGTGTAATCTATCGGATAGATTAACGCAGGCATTCTTATTCCACACATTGAAGTTGGCCAAAACGATTTGTGTAAATTGAGGTGTTGATTAGATTCCCTCCCCGAAGCTAGCCTTCTTAATCTTTTCGATTCATTACGCACGAAAACTAAGACGTGCTTCGTGATTGATCGCTGTGTTTTGTCTGTTTAGAATTAACGAATTGAATTGGATTGGTGTTAAATGTTTTGCGGTTCACGATTGAGCTTGCGGTTTGATATTTGTTTAATGTTTAAGCATTAGTTAGTTAATGAAAATCTAGTATATCACAAAGGTTGGTCAATGTTCTATTTTTGTAAGGTAATTAGGTCCCTTTTCTAAGATTTTAATACATTTGTCTAAAGATATCTATTTGCGATAACTACTATTATACAAGAAGTAAATAGTTTAGATTAAGTTTAGATAAATAACAATATAACAAAAGCTAGTTCTAAACCTCTAGCCTCTATCAGAGGACAACGTGCCCAAAAGTGCTGGCAGCATTACCACTTTGAATGACTATGCTAATATATTGAGCCAGATATATTCTAGCATTTTGGTCACGCGAAACTTCGATCTAGATATAACCATTTTTAAAAATGGTATGGGGCAGCCCCCAAGACCTTAACGTAAATATACTATGAAAATGTACAAACAAATATAACTCACAATGGGTATCAAACCTTTAATACGAATATCAAATGCGAGATTGAACCGTTTCCTTCTAGTCAAGCGCGATCTACCGTAGTTCTCAATATCACTTACCATCAGGTGAATAATGGTCAAGAGCCTGGACCTATTCAGAGTTGAGACCAAAAAAGGGTCTTTGTCAATAACAAAAATGCGTTTACATAATGCAAACTTATCGGAAGTTTGCCACCTTTTCGAGCTGAGAACTTAAGAATAGAAACTTAAGAAATAAATAATATTGTCCTTGTCGATTGTCCACCGATCTGACCCAATTACGGGCAGCACCGCATTGGGACAAAATTGTTCGATCTATCGAGGGAAATTAAATTTTCTGAATACCTCATCGAGAAATCAAAAGTGGCGGGGAAGGCGACTAGCGACGTTCGGAATATTCCAAGATTTCGACGGTAACTTTATTCATAGTTAGCAGAAAGTTCGGAAGGATTATTAGATCGTTATTATAGGGATTGAGCTTGTCTTAAAGGTGGCGATTGTGTCCAAGTTGGACGGACACGACTGGAATAGTTCAAATTGAGTTTTCAAAAAGTTGAACTTTTGAATTGAGAGCAATTCTGTTTGATGAATTGGTTTGCCACATGGATATGAACAGCAAAAACTTAATTTTTGATTTTTAACCAGATTTATTTCTAATGAATAAGTTTGATTGGTAACAAAATAAGTATAAATATTCTTAGAGTGGTTCTTTAGATCGTCTTTGAGCAATTTTTTTAAATATTTTTTTACCGTTTACGATTTATAGGGAAGTATACTCTCTAAGATTTCTTTTGATTACCTTTACAATACATCAGTATTGTAAATGTACGAGTAGTCTTAAGGATTTGGTAAATAAATGAATTATTATCATGTATGTCAATGTGACATTATATTATTATTATTAATGTTTCCCGTCAAAAAAACATATCAACCGATAGATACCTACAGATAACATACTAAAGCCATATCTTCACATTTTTCGATTCTTTATTTTTGAAGGGGAGAGAGTGATCAGATCCCTGCTTGGGACGTATTGTCGGCTCTAAGCCATTGTGTTTTTTTTTTGCTGACGTCACGATTTTCCACGAAAATGTATCTTTTGTGCCAGTATATTTATAGAGGCAGTGCCAAGGATTGCATGATTTTATTTGCCTATAAAAAACTGACGAGAGCCGTTCATGTGTGGAGGACAATGCCAAACTGGCTCGTTGGTAGACATAGTCAGAGCAGCCGTCAGACACTTCCAACGCAGGGTTATACAAGTTTATTATACATGTAGTTATATACTTGCGTTGGTTTATGTCTTGCTGTTGTTTCAAAAATATAATATTGACATTATGCTCTTGCTCGCTGTGAATCTAAGAGCTAATCTAGCTAAGCTAGTGATGATAAGATTAAGAAAGCATCACTATCTATCGTTTTCATTTTTGACAACGTCAGAAGGCTTCAATTTTGTTTGCGTTTATTTAAGCCATAAATATTATATAACTTTGTTATAAATATAAAATTTCTTTATATATAAAGAAAATGGCAAAAGTTTTTATCTTCTCGTAGGTTGAACTCGTGATTCAAGAAAAAAATAGAAATTAAACTTATTTTAGTGGGTAAGTAAAAGTGTATTTATAAGATTTCTTTCGAGTCAATTGCAGAAAGGTACAATATGAACACTCTATAAAAAAACATATTTTGATTTATAAGAAGGTAATGTAACTTTAATGATTTTGTGTGAACTGCAAATAAACCATATCACCGCAATGCAGGAAATTAGACTTAATGATCAGCTATCGCACTGAACTACGGCTTGTAAGTATGTACACAATTTTCTTTACACGTTCATTCAATATTAAGTCCAACCTGATCGAATTAGAGTTCAAATTAAGCAAACAACAATGTGAAAAGTTTCTCCTATCTAATAAGGAGAACTTACATAGACTTTCACCACAAATTGCGGAAAGTCTAGTCAACTAAGTGTATAATAGATACAAGAGGATGTAAGCTACGAAGTCAGATCCTATTGTAGCTCTGAGTTAAAGGTTTTTTTCAAATACATAAGTATAAAAAGAAACAACAACAAATCAGCATTTAGAAAACCCCCGACTTTTTTATGACGGCCATTTTGAATTTGTAAATCATCACAGCGTATGTTTTCTACTATTTAAACCCTTGCATGTGATACCCGTATTAAGCAGTTGTGAAAATTTGCTGGCGGCCATAATTCTAGATACAGAATTCTAGACATAATTATAATTCATAATTGTGTATTTTCATCAAACATAGCTACGAGTACTCTCAGACTCATTTACCTTTTACTAAATCAATATCAGTTCATTTGTTCGAGAGCTATGATGGTACTTACACACACACACACAAATACAGAATAAGACACATACATTTTGGAACACTTAAAAATACACGGATCTGAATGAACATCTTTAAAATATTGAACCTTACATTCCTAAATTTAAACACCTTTTAGATTTTAACACTAACTACCCATCTAAATTAACAAATACAAATCATTTATTGATAACACCAAAGTTACAAGTCAAATAATATGATATCAATACAAAAGTATATGATATGTATCCATGTCAATTCTAATTCCAATAATATAATATCATTACTATTAATAGTATATGATATTAATCAAATGTCAATTGTCACATCTAATTCTAGTAATATAATATCATTCCAATAGTACATGATATGAATCAAATGTCAATTTTCATTTCTAGATAATCATATATATTATAAAAAGTTTTATCTAATAGCCAAACCCTGAGCCTAACCTAACTGCGACATATTTAGTTTACCAGACAAATTTATCTCCCACAATCGTGGGGGTAACTAACTGCAGTTGCAGTTATCCAGTTAGCACGAACGCAAACAATGCCAGACCAATCAAACCCCGGATGGGTGTAATTAAGATCTCTCAAGTAATTACTAGCCGACAAATAGTCTGTGACTGGTTGGAGTGAGATGTGAATGTCGCTATTGTATGACGCTGCTCGCAATTGTATCCGCAGAGTCTAGAGTCTAAAGTCTCAGTCTGGCAGAAATCACTTTAGACGATAAGGCGGCCTAATACTTACTAGTACTTGTTCCTTTTTTATGTTTTGTTATTTGGTGTGCAATAAAGTGATATTGTAATAAAGCTATATAATATATGTACAACTAGCTCCGCCCCGCGGTGTTACCCGCTTTAGCCCGAGAGTCAGCTTGTATGTGTTAATCCAGGATGTAAGCCCTATTGAATTTTATTGAATTCTGCCGTTTGAACGTGAATAAGTTACACACATACACACTTACACACAAACTTTCGCATTTGCATATAATATTAGTAGGATAATACCAATAAATACTTCAAAGAGAAGGCAATTTGTTTTTTTTTTTTGTTATATAACTACATAAAGCTAGTCTTAAAACACTAGTCTTCTACCAGAAGGCAGCTTATATTGCGTTTCGATATGGTGCGTCTTAACGTCTCAGCAGTGCTGAATACTCAAGTTCTTAGCTAAAGGTCTCTGATTTTTTCCTTATTGGCTCCATCAAACGAAGCTTCAGTAATAATATACAACTAAGTTTTTAAGGTTAGACGAGTTATAACTTTAAATTGAAAGTTGTATGACACATCAGTTCCTAAAACATTAAAAGACAGAGCAATTTTACAATGTGGAACTAGTACTTACTTCTTTTAAATTGCATCAAAATTTAAGTCAAGTTGACAAAAACAAGAAACTTGGAAAGTCAATAAAAGTCGTGTTTCTACGAAATAATAGAATTCGATAGAACCTAATATGTCTGAGTCTCAGCAGACGACACCAGACGGTCACCTAATAAACTTAGCAAACTACTCAATAGATGTAAAATTCCCTGAAAGCAAACGCAAACAAAAGTTAAACTAAACTTGTGTACGTAATTACCGATTCGTTTTGGGAACCTTCCCGCCAGTTCGCAACTTGTTTACAGAAGTTTTTTTTTCTCCAACTTTCTAAATTTATCTAGCCCATATTTCTGGGACTTGCCCACAAACGGGGGAACTCGATACCGAAATTATAAAAGGGAGTGTTTTAAAACAATTCGCCAAGTTTTTCATCGCTTCCTTCCCTCGCATAAAGACCACGATTTATCAAGTAGGAAGACATTTTTTGTTTCCCAGCAAAAAGTGTGTTATGAGTTTTGGAATTACGAAGTTTTCTGCGTGCCATATGTAATTTTTCGTAAAGATTACATTATATTTTTGTTACAAAGTACTCACAAACTAGCATAACAATATCATTTTACTTGTTGGCAACCCAATGCAATGCCATTTCATTGAATTGATTATGAGTTAAATTATTATAGTATCACCATTTAATATTGGTATATTTGTATAGACTATTAATATAATTATTAAAGATATAGCTTGTCAATATAAAAAACTCAATGCCTCGAAGGCAGAAATATTTAACATATTCTTCTAGTAACAACATAACTTATAGTTTACTATTAAAACTCTCCTAAAAAGCTGTTAAAATAATTAATACAAACACAACTCCAATAACTCGCATACTTCTTAATTTCTTAAATGACATGAAGCAATTAATTTACTGCAATAATAATAGTGCTTGCGTCAAATTAGATTTACATTCCGCATGCAATTTTGAACTTTATGGTTTTGAGATAAAGACAAAAATTGAAGAGATGTTAATTTTAAAGTTCAATTCCCACATGAGTGATCGTTCGAAGTGGGGTCAAAAGTTGGTGTTGAAAAAACTGTCGGTGCAGCTGTTTGGCACATGGAAGGGATCGACGACCGAAGCTCTGGAGCGTTTAATAAAAACTGGGAGACTTGATTTTTTGGATCGAATAGTTTTTGCCCGATCGCCACTTGTGCAGAATGACATAGTTTCAAGTGCTCCGTTAACGAACAAAAGCGATTTGATATCTGTGGTATTTTTTGGGTGTGAAGTATTTTTTTTTCTATTCGATTCCAATTTAAAACTCTAGCACGCATTAATCATGTACCTACTCGAGTTATATGTGTATAAAGTATTGTTATTTGTTATTTAATCACATAATATATTTATACATATCGCTTCACATATCTTTAGTACGCTATGTGATATATTCGTAATTTGAAATACTGAATTTCCGGTCACAGTTTTGAAAAACTAAGCTTAGGAAAGCAAAACTTAGTACATAATTCGCAAACTCTTTGCGAGCCAGTTATTCCAGATTAGGCGCTCCACCTTACGACAGAGTATCACTTACTCGAGTAGTTATGCGCCCTGCTAGTCAAATGCCTAGCTGATTATTTTAGTGATAGGTAAAAAGCCGCATAAAACACATTATCATCACGATACAAAGAAAGCATATAAGTAACAGACGATTCGCAGAATATCACATTGAAGAAAGTGCTACAATAAACGAAATTAACAAGACCTCTTACGTTTTCCACGTCACTTCTTCCCCAGTACATAAAACAGTAGGAATTACGTCATTATGACTCTTATAATAAGAGTCATAACTGCGCAGCGGGTCTCTGAAACCCTTGGGAGGAACTCCGCTTCTTGGCAATTACGAATGGCATGTGTCGTAAAAAACCACATCGGTAACTATATTATGACAGTGGGCGAGTGCAATAACTTTAATAGAAAACAGTACAAATGGTGTTTGTCGGCTATTTCTTCTACAAGGCATTTATGGCGTACTAGCTTCGCCTCGCGGTTCACACGCTTTAATCCATTATCAAAAGTAGTCTATTTGATAATCTAACAAGTTTTATTTAACCGTTTCAGTGCGAAAAATTTACAACACACACTTATTTTTCTTCGTGTGAGATTTTTGCCAAGCTCTGGTGTCAAGAGTTTTCAAGCCACCCGAAGGCACAAACCCACTTTCGCCTTTACAATAATAGTATCTAAGAAGTAAGAAACATTACTACATAGCACTGAAATATATGACAAGCCAGTTTTTTGACGTGACAACGTCTTAAATTAGGTTGCGGCTGGGAGTCACTTATGAAAAAGTGTAACGCCCGGTAACGTTACGATGAGTCACCGAACGAGAGAGAGGCCCGCCGAATGCCTTGCGTCTCTCTGCCACTCAACTATGATCGGTCTGCCGCGCGCGCAGCACGCGGCAGACGTTGTCACGTAAAATCTTCGCCCGTAAAACCGACTTTACAGGCAAACATTTTTTTTTTCTATCACTTCAAGTACACAAATTATCTTTCGAAACTTGCATGATATACAGATGTTTTTATGTTCGTGGAAACTCTAGACTAGACCTATTTAATAAAAGCGTCAGACCTTATATCATATCTAACGACAATTACAATAAGAATTTATTAGAACTTATTATTATTGAACCTCTGCTTATCAAATTAAAATAACAAAAATATCCCCTCATTACTTTTAATGGTGACTTCTAAATATTTATCGACAAAAAAATAATATAAATTAAACAAGAGTCACCAGATACTATCGCCCGCGGCGCGGTGTTACAAACTATTTTAATTCGAGCTCATAATTAATGAGACCAGATTCTGATAGTCTATAATTTTATATTGTGTGAGAACTTACATAAAAAAACAACTTAAAGCCAATTTACAGATACGTACTGTTGTGTTAAAACAGCCGAGAAACTACTAAGAAAACAGAAACATCAGGTAATATTTTCCAAAGCCTCACTGTCCTCACAATCAAATAAATAGTAGTACGATAATTAGAAACTGAAACTTTGTATCATGTACGCATGTATATTTTATTTTGCATATGCAAATTAATTAATGTTCTTTGTAAAAACAAATGCTTATCCTTTTAAATTTCTCAGCAGGGATCCACCCAAGAGCTTACGCTGAAATAAAAAGAAGCCAACTCAAGGATTCCAATACCTTTGCATGATAAACGAGAAAGCGAAACACTTCGTTGTGTTATAGCAAATTTATGTGCACTGTACATATACAATCTATCTCCTTTTGTATTCTTTAAACCCGCTTCTATTCCAACCGTTGTACTAAATTATTCCTAGCCTATTGATCAGCGAACGTCGATCGCAAAAGAGGCCGATAGCAACTGCATTGCATCATTTATCAACACATTTGTAGAAGAAACCCAAAGCACTCCGAAAGCCTTTGTTTCCAAGCCGTAAATAATCTAAATAAGTGAACAGGCAATACTTTGCGTATCATGAGAAAGTGGGTGAGGAAGGAAATGAGAAAATGTTTGTACAGAAGTTTAGTGTTGGGCAATACAAATAATAATGTTTATTTAATTCAATAACCTGCAAGATTTTTGGTTGAATAATATTTAAAAAAAAAAACATTTTTATACTTTATTTATAGGAAAACATAGTGACGAAACCGACCCGTTAGGAGGACTGCAATATCCAAAGACGTGTGTCATTCACCTACCCGCACTTGGCCAGCGTGGAGGATTATGGCCTGTATCTCTCTCCTCGTGAGAGAAGGCCCCGAGTCCCAGCAGTGGAAACGTAAAGTGGGCTGCTTACGCTTATGCTATACTTTATTACTTAATAACTGTATTTTTGTTCTGTACAAGTGAGCAGAAATAGGCTAACAATAGTACTTATGTCATATTGAAAACTCAATTTAAATTCGACAAGCTTAAGTAGTACAACGAACCGTTCGGTCGCAGCGGAAGACGTCGTTTTACCAATGCCGATGCAGAGATGTCGCAGACATACCCGATATAGAGTAATCGATACTCCGACACGGTAGTTACCGAATAGTGTGGCCGAAAGCTGTGATCGAATCCAATATTTTGAACCGTAGTATGACGGATGAGACAAGCGCACACTGAATATATTTTTTAGTTAGGAGTGATTTTTCATTACATACGAGTAATTTGTTGTAAAAACTTCAGTTCTCGGTATAATAAGTTTATTACTTAAAGGAGTTTTTGATGAATTAAAATGTATATTACATAAAGCTCAAATTCCTTCTCAAATAGTTAAAAACACTATTTCGTTTCCGTTGCAAATGTAGGTTTTTTTTTCTCATTTATATTATTCAAAATTTCCTTAAGTGTAATTTTTGTACAGTAAGTAAAACTTAAAATCTATTGTTATTACTACTTTCATAGGTACATTTTCATAATACTTTTTAAAATAATATTTCGGCATAGTCGTATCTTTTCGCCGAATACAACCCGAATTTTAAGCCGAAAACTCGCGCCATCACTAGTGATGAATACTTGGACACAGCACGCTTGTATTGCATTAACATAATCCCTGTAGCAGTCTGCAAATCCAATAAAATGGTCGCTTGGAATATTATACAGGTCCATTACAATCAGGTTCTTAAATTATTGTAAAGTATTAAACGACATACAAACGGCATACATCTTTATAGTTACAATGCATTATATCCATAAATGATATTACATTGGTACTAAAATAGAATCCGTGGAAGGTACATAGGTTAATAGATAAATATTGAATTGCATTGAGCCTATCAGAGCTATAATAAATGTACTATAATTCTTTAATATTTAAAATTATTTAAGTTTTAGTAAACCCCTTATCAACCTTTGCCTGAGTATAATGATCGTGCTTGTTGTGGGTGCAATCACATATTAGTTGCATCAAGTTGCTCAATGAGTAGCAAACGTCTATAATTAAAAATATACATTATTCTTACGAACACTTATTTATCCTCCTAGATGTCTTATTTAATACGAGTAATAAATATTAACGCGTCACTCTACTACTATTAAAACCACTTGTAATCGTAATTGTAATTCAACTAGCTATACCAATGTATGTAGATAATATTCTATTGAACCTCTTAAATTAAAAAAAACGTCAGTTTAAACGTTAAAGGTAAATTCACCGAAAATCCCTAAAGATAGAGAAAGGAGCTCCAAGCTTCAATAGAAGTAGGTCGGCCCCAGCATTCGCAGGAAATTAAATCTTCAAAGATATCTGTGCACTTGCACATTACAGAATAACGGATGCCCGCAGGTTATATACAGAAATACAGTTCGTGTAAATAATAAAGTATGTACAAAGGTATGTCAAAATCTTATGATACTTTCTTAAAATATTTTATATCTTTGGTTTAAATAGAAACCTTTTCTTATATATTATATTCAGTACTTTTCTAAAGGTATATTTAATACAGCATAACCAATAATATTATTACGTCCCTTAATGATACTTTTGAAGAAACACTAAATCCCTTCGACCCAAAACTTATATGCCATGTGCAACTATCATCACACTCGCTATGATGTAATTCAAAAGGAAATCAGTTCCAACTAAAGACCCGTAAAATTAAAAGATACTAACCCACATTCAGGTTTTACATGGTTGTAAAACCTGAATGTGGGTAATAAAAATAAATCTCCCGCAACAAATTTCAATGGGCTTAAAAATCGTAAGAATAGAACGGTAGTCGCAGTTATCACTGACCGATCGGTCAACGAACTTAACTCAAGTTCAAGTGGGAAGGGCCACGCAGTCCTGTTTATTCTTAGCCGACTAAATATACAGCCATGCCACTTCCTGCGGAATCCTGCGCTCATTTTATTGAGTAAACTTGCGAAATTGTACAAGGAAGTAATAACATTTCAAGATTGCTTGTTTAGATCAATGGGGTTCTTGGGATGTCGCCTAATCCGCTCGTAAACTTGCATTAGGACTGGCTGTTTATAAAATGGATGGCGCCGTCGCGGAAACAGAAGATGTATTTTTGAACCGAGAACGGAATGCAAACGGTCGCTTGCATTCTGCAGGAATAGTGTAAATATAAGGCGGGGGAGATAAAACATAAGAGGATCGTTAAAGCTGTGTTAATTTTGCAAAAACAAACACTTTGTTGGATAGGCAGAAACCAATGGGTGCCTGTATTTATAGCGTAATCGCAGTAAATCATAATGATCATAAAACAATAATAGAACAGTGACACAACCTCTGTCTAGGTTCACGTGTCAATCAGAACTCAAAAGTTATATCACCGACCAGAACCCATTTTTTATCCTAAATAGGCACGTTTGATCACAACTTGCCTGATGGTATACTTTACTGTGGTCAAGATGTTTGAAAGCTTGCCTAGAAAGAACCTATTTACACCAAATTTGAAGACCTACAAATCAGAAAACAGTCTCAAGAAGAGTCTCAAAGCTTCGCCGTCATTTAAATGCAATACAATAATTACGAGTACATCCGCCTAGTAAAAGAAATAAGCAGAACTAAAAAAACAGCTTTAAAATTAATTACATCCCACCAACAGTAAACATATAAAAAAATAATAGTAATGAATAGCACGCAATTGCACCGGCTAGTACCAGATGTGGTGGTCACGTGACCAATTTAAATAAACACATAGAGGTACGTCCCATAGCACCCCCATTGTCGGTGCGCACATTGTGCAAGAGCCACCTGGCTCATTAGTGGAGCTTGCATCGCGACCAGCGAACCTAGACCCTCGGATGAAAGCGCCGAGGCTTACAGAGCTTGTGAAGAATTTTATGTATTACAGAGAATGTTTGAGATGGCAAGGTAGAGTTGATATGGCGGCTTAAATTCCTGTAAATATTTTTACCCGGATAAATAAAAGTATTTTTTTCATTAATCAACAGCCGTGTTCGACAGTTATTGTCTCATTACTAAGAGGTTTTATTTAACTAATTTATGCTACGCAATATCAACGGAAGACTAGCGTTGGTTGCTCTCCAGCAACCAGCATTATGCTGAGTTGAAGCTGTGTTGTAACTAATTAAAGTTTATTATGTGTCCTATTTTAATTATTATATTTTGTCCTGTGTTTTAATTTGTCACCATAAGTAATTTTCTTTCTTTCTTTCTTTCTATATGATTATGTGCACATCGTATAGAACAAGTTTTGAAGATTTCAAATATAACCCAAAGATACACATATTTTTTAGATATAACTACCTTTATAAATGCTGAGATAAGAATAACAGTATTTATGACTATGATACTATTGTTCTTTGGTAGAGGTCATTATCTCGGCGCAGGTAGAATGTTCCAATAAAATACCGTACGCTAGTTGCTCAGTGCTAAACCATACCACCTGCTTACATTACACTATGACCGAAGAAAAGCTCAAAGCGAATCTCTGGAGGATCACCTTACACTGGAGTCACTGGAGGCAACGTTTCACTTGCCCGTGCCTCACGTCACTGGCCCATTTCTTACGTCCCATTGACGGCGCCATTCATCGGTGCCTTTTCAAACGGGAAGGGTTTTAAATGCTCTCTGCGAATGAGTACGAATATGAAGATTTATAGCCGATGGGGTATTGTGCCAGAGTATATTGTTAACGCTTATTTTGCTTTACACAATTTTAATTAACGTTTAAAGGAAAGTAACAACGTTTAACGGTGCTGTTGTATTGAAGTCAGGAATTTATACTCGTATAGTATAAAATATTCAACGGGATTGCGCTTCTATTTGTCTAGTAGCTACGCTCAACAGGAGTAGGGTGAAATTTTGATGACAGATTCAAATCAAAAGGGAAACTATAACAAAAGCTTCATCATTCTCATCGAAAATTCAGAACGCAACACGAGCACTCGCACAAATTAGTTTTTAATCATGTTTGCATTCCCACAAAAAATTGCAACGAAAACGTAACAAATCCATCGCGATTGAAAGAACCCCTTCCTATGATTAGCTCCCTTAATCCCAGTTTAAAAACTGCACGACAATGGCCCCCGGATCTGTTCCGCAAAAAACCGTCTTATACCCGTCGATTTGGACAAATATTTTTATTACAGAACCAATGTTTGCTTTGCCCTCGTCAGCAAGGGTTGGATAAAACACCCATTCATGAGCTATCCGCCTTTGATACGCTTCTGAACCATTTTTCATGGGGCTATGAATAGAACAGCTGGTCCGATAGATTGCAAGAAGCGCTCCTTTCCCTTTTTGGTAGCAATATCTGAAATGTAACGTGATTTATGGCATTGCTACCAATGATTTTGTTTTTGCCTCTTGCAAATAAGAAAACGTTATATAGCGGATCTAATAAGAATTGTCATACTGTCCACGACTGGTCCAGAAATTTTACAGAACTAAAAAGTTCAGTGGAAATTCTCGGAGTCACGAGATTATATCTACGATGTGAAAACGTGCGAAAATATTTCGTCTTCACATTCAACTTCAAAGTTTGCGAAGTCCGCAAAGTGCATTTGAAGTTACGAGAGCTTCCCCGAACTCCCACAAAGGAAACGCATACGAAACAAATGTCAAGCACATGCACCGTCCTTATTTATGGCCGCAGTAATCGCGATCGCGGTGACTATTTCGATCTTGAACCCGCAAAGCTCTCAAAATAAGCCACGAAACAAAAAACTGGATGATTGTGCAAGCAAACCGCAACCCCAAACAGAGACCACTAAAAGAAATTAATCGGCGTGTCCGAAAAATAAAACAAAAGCAACGGTAAATCCCACACTGGGTGAAGACAATACATCGCGTCATGAAGCCGTCTCTTTCCCGCCAGGCGGCGCCATAAGTCCCATTCTTCCTCTGGCTTACGCACGTGCGTATTGCCGCTCTATACAAACAATACCAAACCTTGTTGCCTAGTATTAAGTCACAATGTCCCGCAACGCTCCAATCAAGATGCAACGCAATCTATTAGTCACCGTACCGCGTTACCATTAAACACATTTTGATTCGCCCCGAGACCACATTCCTCGTCTGTGTCAATGTTTGAACTTTTGTCCTTTTTATGTAACGGTTATTTGTGCTCGAACTGTTGCTGAATAAGGAATCTTCATTGAAGCGAAAACAGACGATTTCAATATCGACCGATCACTGTCTTTATAAAGCTCAGATCGTAACGAATGTAATGGCCTAATAAAAGAAGACGACAACTGTTACTTTAATTAAACTAATGAACGGGAAGGGAGAGCAAAACAAAAAATATTGTATGAGTATATTGCTCAAGACCCCACAGTGAGCTAATAAATTGTAAGCCAGAGACTCGAAATCATAAACGAGACTGCGTCATATTATGCACCCCAGCCACATAACTGCCCCCCGGAGTATTGGCTCCTGACGAATGACCCAATAAATACCCATAAGGTAAAACGCGACACGTACAAAACATTCCTCGGATATAAAAGCATTATCCTGTTAAGTAATATATTTCTTCTTCAGGTTGTAAGTGAACGGTTATTTTATGGGACCACTTAAACGCTCTATAATCCGACCAGTTAAAGCACAAAAGAGGGTGTCGGAACCCATAATGCACCACCATAAACTGCTGAAGAATGGAACTGTAGACGCAAGCACCTGCCACTACACTGTGTCGATAAATCTCTTTTTTTAAAAGAGGATTTACGTGTTCAAGGGTCTGCCTTATCTATGGCTTTGAGGGTGCTTAGCTTGTAGTGATTTAAATTGTAAATAAGGAAAAAACTGTCTGCAGTAAATTATTCTAAATGAAAACATATTCGGGAATCTCAGAGCGTTCGCAATAATATTTCCTAAGAAGGAAACTAAGTCACGTTACTTAATACGATAAATTCCAGCTCTTACCCAAGTCAGACTAATCTCGGAAAGTGCTTCTCGCAGTAACAAAGCAACTCTCATTCACAATTAGATAAGCTGAAACGTGTGAGCTTAAAATATTAGTCGGTTCTAATTCGGAGCTATAAGCAAGCGTAAGTAGTGAGTGCAGAGTGAGTCATCGGCCCTTGAGTCAGAGAAATTTAGCCCCGAACAGCTCTCCCGAGCACAACCCACGTCATTGGAACCGGTCTAGAATATAAAACTGGATGGTAAGGCATCCATGGTACAGGCTAGTGGGATCAATTTATTCAAACGTCATTTCCTTTACAGACTTGCTTTAGTTACAACTTGATAGTTAATAGACCGTATTTTGTGTTGATGTTAAGAATTAATTATACATCAATTGAAATAAAACACAAGAAGATACGATATGAACAGAACCAATACGTAAACGGAAACTGCGACTGTGGCTCGGTGGTAATAATGTCTGCTTTTCAATCAGATGACCCCTGGTTCGATCCCGGCCCTACACTATTGACTTGTTTTTCAAGTTATGTGGAATTGCACTCGTTTTACGGTGAAAGAAAACATCGAGAGGAAACCGGCATGCTAGAGTACCACAATATCCTAAGACGTGTGTCATCCGCCAACCCGCACTTGGCTAGCGTGGTGGATTATGACCTATATCTCTCTCCTCTTGAGAGAAGTCCCCGAGTCGCAGCAGTAGGAACGTATAGTGGGCTGCTTATGCTTCTTCACAAAAAATAGCACACAGAACAGCTAAGCTGACAGACGCGTGGTCTGTCAACACGAGTTAGCAACACTCAAGCCTGAAGTGGAGAATGTCTAGTCTGTAACAACTGGCTCCCAAGTGGCCAGCTGGAACACCCCGTTATGTGCTAGGAGACCGATTTTTTTACTTGAGGGTGGTCACTAGTCAGGCGAGCACTAGAAAATGCTCTACCAGTATAAGATGAATGTATGGATTATAGAAAAAAGCAGAATAATGAAGTTTTTCATCTTCTTCGTATGAGCTAAGTGGCCAAGCTCTGGTGTCCAGAGTTTACAAGCCGCCCAAAGGCCTAATAAAGAAGTTGACGAGAAGTAACTTGTGATAACTTTGAACTGAGAACTTATTCAATGTTGTATTTCAAGGTAATAAAGCAGCGTGTGATCATGTTACGTAATGAAATATTTTCTCGCATTCTTCAAAGCTTCGTTCGAGATTAAGATATGTCTCGTGTTAGGACGCTTACATCGACCACCCGCGGCTTAGTTTACATATGACAGCACAATGCGGTATTATAATCTCTATCACAAAAGGTAAATCTGTGTTTAGACTTACAAATAGAGTCACCAACGGTAACTACTCAAACCTCGAGAGGTTTGAGTAGTTACTTACAAATTAGGACTAAGTGCAACCCAAAAAGAAGCAAGAGTGGGTCGGTGGTACAAACGTCTGCTTTGCAATCAGACGACCCCTGGTTCGATTCCAGCCCTACACCAATTACTTGTTTTTCAAGTTGTGTGGATGTGCACTCGCTTTAGGGTGAAGGAAAACATCGTGAGGAAACCGACACGTTTGATGACCACAATATCCGAAAGTAAAAGTATTTAATGTGAGCATATGTACTCATTGTCATAATTTCACTGTTGAAGCTTAAAATGCGATAAAAATAAGAGTCATAAAAATGTATGTAGATTTCTTACACAACGATATCAGGTATATATATTTTTTAAGACTTCAAACAGAAGCCCGTAAGCTTTTAGCTAGACAGGAACTGGAAAGCTAGAAAGCTCTAGGGACACTAACATCCATACTCAGCTTAATACAACCGGTGCTTAGACTCAAACAGATATGGTAATTGTGTCGCCTAGAGTGCATTTCTCTGTCCCAATTATACATACATATATGTATAACAGTTATACAGTGCTATTAGTAACCATAATTAAACCTATCATGATTACTAATAGTTTGATTAGATCATTTTTAACAAGTTTTCAAATTCACAAGTATGATTGGTACTTTCAAAAGGCAACTCGGCTGGCATTTTGGATACTCTTCCCACTGGCACTGATTTTTTACATTAGATATCATCATCATCATCAGCCTGTGTCTTCCCACTGCTGAGTATAGGCCTCCTCTCCAACACGCCACATAGTACGGTTTTCAGCCATTTTCCACCAGCTTTTTCTAATTTGCCTAACGATGTCATCTGACCATCGGGCTGGTGGTCTTCCTCTCTGTCGTTGTCTGTTCCTCGGATACCATTCGGTGACTGCTCTGCTCCATCTAGAGACTTCTTACGCACCAAGTATTAAGATACTTGGTGCGTAAGAAGTCTCTAGATGGAGTATCTTAAAACTTGGTGCGTAGCGTGCTAAGGATTAGATATAGTTTTACACTAATTATGCTAAATATTATATTTTAGCTATTTTTCTGAATAAAATACATATATTTAAAAAAAATGTGTTATTCTTTGGGCATTTTAATAACTTAGCATTTATTATGTATAAGAAAAAAACAGTGAATTATAAAAAAATACTTTACCATGGGTGTTACCCATTGCGTTAACCTTATCTAACGTACATAATGTAAAAAATTGGATGTCAAATCAATTATTGGTTGTAAACTTATAGAACTCATTTAAAATCCCAGTTGCTTCATCTACATACATTTGGTGTGGGTCAACGAACTTTTTGTACCTATGGGACAGATGATTTTCAATTGTCATAAGACGGTTTTAACCGTCTTTTTTTTTTTCAATTGCTACTAGTAGCCCTGTATACTCCATAACTACAATATCTAGTACTCTACTAACATAGTTGGAGAATGTGTTATCAAGCGGACGCAGTTACAAGCGAATTGGGTTAGTTGCAATTATCTTCTAAGGCATGTAAGTTCATGTAACGGTATGTTATGTATACGTACACTGTATGCTACTTTGTGCATAGATAACAAAGTTGACAACTCGATATGTCACAGCTTCATTTGAAAGATGACCTTTTTGGGGTTAAGATATATGACGCGAAACTAATTTTAGTAGTCATATTAATTAATATAAAATATTATAATGTACATTAAAACCACCGCTTATAACCACATGCATCTAAATATCAAGAAACGTTTGGTTTTATGCCCTTAAAAAATTTATTTGTAAAAAATCAGCTGCTCTTGCATCGTATCGCGGGTCAATGAACTGTTTGCATTAGTTTGTATGATATAGTAGTATAATTATGTTAAAAAAAATTTTTGATCTTCGTAGTTGAAGTCTCTGAATTAACTGATCAGTTTTTGTGAATATAAAAACCTGCCTACATTATATGTGAATAATAAAACACACACATACACTCACATACAAACTTCCGTATTTATAATATTATTTATATTAAATTTGTTGCACATTACATAGGCTTGTGCTTGATCACAATTCAACTGATGGTAAGCGATATTATGATCTATGGTGGGTGCGCTTACCCAGAAAAAACCGATACACTCTTGCTTTGAAAACCGTCATAATTATTATCAATTAGTAGGAAGTGAAATTTTTCATCAACATTGTGATATGAATATAAACATAAATTGCCGCTCCGAACTGACAGTGTTTATAAACAACGCTCAATTTTTCATCTCCTAGTCTCATATGAGAAAGCATGAGGTAAATCATGATGAATACTGTTTCATTACAAACACGCGTTGTGTGAGTCAATATTATTCTTTGCCTATTTAGATAGCGAAATAAGTAACAAATGACTTGTAATTCATTAATTATCAATAAATATGAATAAGTTTAGATATCTATAAATTTAGTATCATTAGATATATATAAATTTAGTATCATTAGACTAGCTGACCCGGCAACCGTTGGTTTGCCTTAAGTACTGTTAAAAACACTATCATTGATCAGTAATCGAGCGGGATGAAACATGATTAAATTGAAAATGGCCGTAAAAATAAGGAGTCGGTGATAAAAAAAAAATTTAAGGTTGTATGTATTTTTAATGCCACATTAAGAAACTATAAGAAAAATCGTCAAAATATTTAAATAAATATATTTACCGGTGAACAACCCTTATCACTTGGGGGTCAAGCCGTTTGGGAGGAGTACTAACATTGTGACATGGAAATTTTATATATTAAAAGATTGGCAATTAGATACCTACACATTACTTGTGCAAGTGTCAAATTCAACCGGCTGGTTCACACTACTTTTCTGAAGAAGCTGATGTAGCCAATCCTACTTCAAAGTTACAATCTTTGTTTTGCAATCGGAATTTTTGAACTTTAACAACTAAACGCTAAAGTTAAAATTTACATAGAATGCATTAATTAAATGACGTGGTTCTAATGTAGAAGCTTAATGTCGCGTGAGAAAACATAACACATTTACAGATCTTTATATATAAGTAAAAATTGGCGTAACATAGCGCAGTGGTTTTTGGATTTAGTTGTACTAGTTTGGCACGCCATAGGCCATGTATTTTCCTGACGTACCGTATCCTTTTTATGTGATCCGTGGTCATATACATATTAATTATATTTGTCCAAGTAATAAAACAATGAGTAACTATTATTAAAAAAAAAACAACTGCCAGAGTCAATTTAACAATGTACATATATTATATATATGTACTCGTATATGCTGGCACATAAAATCTAATCATAATGACTGAACCTCATATTGCATCTATCTATTTATCTGCAAACCTATAGATTGCAGGACAAAGGTCTCTCTACCATTCCTCCACTTTTGCATAGGTAATTATAAAACGAATACACACCTTCGTAACAGCATCATATGAGTATAAAAACTTATCTAATTAGTTAATACATATTCATTATTTAAGGATGACTACCTAAAGCTAAGCTCCCATATGAAACACCATCCCCCAGTGCAAAGATCGTACTGCAATCAGACCGCAAACCGCGGTCAGTTTGACCCTCCAATTTCGATTGGTGGCTCCTATTACAGAAGTGTTGACACTCACGCTATGTATGTATACAAGTATGTTTATACAAATACACCGAACACACTCTAACACACACTAATGAAGTCTGACATTGGATCTGCATTGACTATTCCTGTTAATGAAGAGCTAGAACGGAAAGTTTTCAACTGAGATGACTCCATCAAATTAGTGATACGAAATGAGATTAAGAAATTAATATTGCTCGAAAAGTATGACAAAGTTTTGATAATTTTAGTAAGGAGAAGTATGCAGAAGAAAATAAATATCAAGCTCTAGTGCCGAGCGTCATCAAATCGCTCGAAGGCCTGTAACTACGCTCAATGACTGCTTGTACTAAAACTAACAGCCTGCACTAAATTTAACGTGTTATCCGACCCTTGGTAGCGCCCGCGAAATGCTACTTTTTTCGACAGTTTTGTGCGTCAACCTCGATTACAGCGTCAGATCACCTAAGTTAACCATGCAACATGCGCTAAATTTATAATAATAATAAAGTACTTAATCACACACGTCATTGTCAAAGCGTTTTCACATGAATATGCAACCTTGATTCTAAAACATTAACTTTCCATATAACCACGTAACTATAAAAATATGGAAACTCTATACATAAAGGTATTAGAACCACTGGCCAGAATACGTTACATACAAGTTATTGCAAATCTCATCAAAGCTCTAAACGCCTAAGAGCGAAATTCCCATAATTCTTAATAAAAATTGATAGCGTTATAAAGCTCGCGCACCTTCCGCTCCTCACTAACCCAAAGCCATTAGCATGTGAGCGTGTTAACTAAAAGGCTAAAACAATGGCCGGATGTACCCCGACGGACGGCAGGATACGTGCTCAGCACATTCGCATCCCACTGACGTCATTTTATACCCGGTGATTGCTATTAGTTGCGGAATCCTTGCAGATTCGGACATTTTACTAAATGTTACGCTTTGGGGTTGAAACTTTACTACGCTCCTAGAAGCGTGGAGCCCAATGTCCGAAAGGTTTTTAAAACATTCTGGTGGAGAGAACAAATGACACTAGAGGAGGTGCTTACTCCGGCCAACGCTTAGCCATCCAGCGAGGCAATGCCGCCAGCATATTTGGTACTATACAAGACGACACACAAACTTAGGTTTCGTATATTATTTGTAAGTTGAGATATCTAATTAGATTAATGACATATAGAATAATGTTTTTCGTATGAACAAACTTAAATTTGTTGAAATTTAATATCGTCTTCTCCCATAATGAACATCGACTAGTTTTTAGGACAGAAAAGAAATGAAAGCAATCACATTAAGCGACCGTAAATAAAAAAGCTCGTGGCATGTAAAGACATAAATAAACATTCTGATTCGGCACACCGATAGTAATTCTGAACCAAAACTTACGTAAGCTCGACGAAGTGAACCGTAACGTATTGATTTCAGACGTACACAAAAACTTGTTTGATACGAGTTATTTTATTCATATCGGTTTATATTCTCACGATAAATTATAATTAAAGGTCAGTCACTTTTTGAATGTTCAAAATATTACTACGCATGTATGAAACATCGTAGCAACCTTGTAGTACATTACAATAATATAAAAAAATCTAAAAAAAGTCAAAAGCTTAAACATATTGTTATCTACTTAGACAAAGACTCCATTATAATTATATTTATGTCAAAATCGCAGAAACAGTTTCCCATCATTATAAATCCAACACATTGCGATGTGCATTCGAAAGCATTCCGCAGACAAAGTTGCATCCGCTACGTTAGGCATCGCATGGATCGCTAATCCGAACGAAACATGGCAAAGCGTTGGACAAACTGCGCTTTGTGTAATGAGAGCCACGTGGCCCATGGCTGTCCCCCGCAATGCAGGCTGCACAATAAAACAATGACGGGTGCACAGTATTGCACAGTTCTGCACTCTAACATTATTCCTGCAGGACTAACTGTCGCGTGACTCGGAATAGTGGCGGGCGTACCGCAAGGCGCATTGCTGGGGCCGCTATTTTATTCTATTTATTACGTGAATGGTGGAGATTGTTACCGAAATAAGCAACTTTGTCTGGCAGTACAATTTGCGAGCTTTCTACAAATGTGATGAACGGATGGTTTGAAACTAACTTGGCTTCATTTCTAGAGATGGGTGAGCTGATTACAAAATGATAAGTACTATATAAATAATACCAAATAGAATAATTGTAAACTTAAAAATGTTTATTGTCCTAGTACGTTGTGCGGTCATTCACATATCTGGGAAATTCTGAGAAAGCAGCTGATACACGTAAATATATCTATGTATATCAATAGTTCATTAAGTACTAGCAACATATCCTTAAACTATAGATAGGAAATATTTGCCTACGCCATAATATGAACTCTACAGTTCGATTGTACAATCAAAACAGTTGTATGCATCCGAAACACTATTCAGAACCGAGGTACGAGCATCTACTATGGCACGTTACACAAACATCCCCAACCAAAATAACAATTTGTATCGGATTCCAATCAGTTTGACAGGAGCGTGAAGTTAGGTTAGGTGTATCCTTACTCTATCACTTCGTGCTTCTCACTCATATGTTGTGATTTTGTAAGCTTCCGAGGAAGCTTTTACACAAATCTTGCACTGGATTCGACTTTATTCATCCTCAGGAATGGGGTATATTAACGATTTTCATCGGGACGTTATTCAACATCCGCTCTGAAGACAGTCATGACACTTGTGACATAAACACGAGAACTTTTGAATGGAGTGTTTGTCCGCGCGTTGTCGTCAAACAAAACAACATAAACATTGGTTATTCGGGGCGTAGCGACGCGGCACGAGCTTCGTGGGGACCCACATGATCGAACCCGAGGCTATTAAGCGTATTGTTGCATCGGGTTCAGTAACACCGTCACGTTTTCATGGTATTCGGGCGTCCTCACCTAGTTGTGCGAAGACCTTGGGCCTGACGTTCTCCTGCCAGGCGGCGGCGGCCGCGGCGAGCAGCGCCGCGACGAGGGCACAGCGCAGCACGAGCATGGCACTAGTCACTCGACATCACTAGTCACTGGCGCGAGTACGGGCGGGGCGCGCGGCGGCCGGCGGCGGACTGGCGGCGCGGGCCGGGGCCGCGCCTGCGCCGCCGGCGCCCCGCGGTCTCGCATGCGTGGGGCTGCGGAGTGCGGACCTCGCACGTGACGCAGCCCTCCTCTCCCCAGCGCTCCCTCACATACCCTCCAACGTCATAATCGCGTTAAAAAAACGCGCCTGCATATCCTAATGAACGCCGACACTAAACCTGCAATTAAACCCGACAGGGTGCCGCCGGAGGCCGCACGCCTTTGTTTATAAGCGCATTTAGGTATATTAAAAATTCGTTAGGAGTGCGTGGAGGGCGTGACAGTTCAGCGAATCGTAAGATCGCAATTACAACTTTGACGGCGAACAACAGGGATGTAGGAGCGAGTGCGTCGCGACAGCTCCCATTACCTCCCCTTCCGGGAAAAAATCTGATCGTGCTTTTCCTACTAATTGAGGTACGCAGGAACGGGTCCTAATGACCAGCTTACTACCTGTGTACTTTAATTCATTATTTGGCTTGTTATCCTTGGTTACTGCAGCTCTACCGCTGTCTTGTCGGTCGGTAGAGTTTCGTTTATTACCTAAAGGGTTTGTTTACTTACTATTTGTTCAATCATTTAAAAATATTTCTTATAATAATTGAATGGTTAGTTAACAGAACTAGATTTAACATATATTTTAATTACACAGTTAATAAAACTAATCGGTTGTTGCTACAACGAATGCAATGTTAACGGAACGGGCCACTAACAAACCTATGGACAGAAAAGAGGGATACAAAGTCCGAGTCCCTTTCAACAAAATATTCAAATAGGACTTTATCGGAATACGAAGTTTCATTCAACAGTGGGGTGCTTTAGATGCGTATTATTATTAATTGAGTATAGTTACTCCCTAGTATTTTTATGGGAGAATTGTATTTCTGTGTCGTTATAATTTAGTTTGAGATTATTGGCAATGTTTATTGTTGTAGAACCCGTGTGAAAATCGATAGAATAAACATTGTTGTGATCGAGCTCAAACGTCGATCTATTGAAACAAATGTAGTTTAATAACTTATTTTATGGTAAAGCAGTCTATTATCTTTGTGATGTATGATTAGTGGTATACAGCTTAAATCAAATGACGCATTTAGAAGGAGATGGCCCCATGACACGTAATCATGCTTTCGAAAAATATAAAAAATCATATTAACTGGTTTTACTTATTAATTTATAATTATACGTAATATAGAGTCATGTAGAGTTATGGCTGGCATTTTAGGTACTTTTCCCACTGGCACTGGTTTAGATTAGATATACTTTTAATTTAATAAATTTTAGATTAGATGTACATTTATTAATATTGTAGTAATTAGTTATCCGTCAATAAAATTATATATTTATTGTAGAGTTATACTTAATGTACATAAATAAGACAAGCATGTGAGCAGTATCAGTAGGTACGTCAAGTCTAATATTGATAAGAATTTTATTACGTGTATTCAGCCAACCAACTTATAACCAACTATACTATATACACGTATAATAAGTATGTAAAATAAATGCAACATAAATGTTTTCATACGTTATGCGCTTAGATAAACGTTCTAAACTTCAGTATAAATGTGAAAAAAACTACTGTCTAATCTAATACGAATATTAAAACTGGAATTGAGTCAATTTTAAATCTCAAAAAGCGGCGAGCGCAGAATTACTATTCAGGACGATTTCATTTCATTTTAAACGTTTCCCAGCAGAAATAACTTCTCACATCCGTATGAAACTCCACGTAATTAAAAACGCTAACTTCAATCCAAAACTGCATTAAAGGTTTAGGAAGTCCTTCCACTGCTCCAAAAATACGAGAAAGAAAGAGAAGCAAGAGGGTTAAGAGGCACCAGTATACCGTGGACGTCTAGAAATTCAATTCGGCAAAAATTTGGTATGATGACCAGTGTTTGTACAAAGAACTAACCTATTGAACAATGAACACTGAAATATCCTCCAGCGAAAAAAAAACACACAATCGTTCAGTGCTTGTACAAGCGCCCTTACGGTCACGCTAAGCTTTAAAAAGGTGAAACTAAAGCTTCTAGTTTTTTTTTTTATTTTAAACTTTTTTATGTACTTATTTAATCAATGACCTTTGGACACCACCTAGAGAAACAAAAACACTCGTAACTTTGTACATGACGTGTTCCAGACATCGATTATATTATTATAAATTCAATTAGTATAACAAATAATCTGTCAAAAGTAAAACAAAGTACTGTAAAGTATACATTGATGATGCAAAAAATTGAGATTCATTACTTTCTAAAGCAATTAAATATTCTTGATTCTTTATCTTTGAAGACTACCTGACCCCATAGAGTTTGCTCTGTGTAGCCATTTATCATTCGTCATTAATTTCGAAACGTGGCCAAATTTTTTTGTATTAATATGTTTCTCAAAATGTAATGCCTGGAGTTGAACCTAGCGAATATATTTCGCAATACAAATCAGCCCAGCCGTACTCGATATTTATTAAAAAGATTACTCACCAACACTGGAGATACTGGCTAAAATGACTAAAGAAAAGTTAGCGAATCCGAGAAACTGCAAAAGTCGATACAGAGTCGAATATAGGTAGGTACGCTATAGTTTTAGATATACACACGTTCAGGCGAAGCATTCGTGTTCCTATCCTCGCATTTCAGTATAATAATCCAATTAGTGTGGAATTTAAGGCGTGCTCGTAGTCTGCAATGGCAACGAGATAATACAAAGGATTTTAAGTTTCCGGAAGAAAATTCCCTTGCGGTACGCCATACGGCGCTAAGTCTAAGGTGGATTACTGACTTGACTTGTTTCGCCGCATTTGCCTAGATACGCTACTTATGTTAAAATTATTATTTGACATGTTAATTTTTCATTAAATCTCAAAATACAGTGTTAGATCATATTTTTTATCTGTTTTTTGGATGCAGGCTATATTTATGTGCCTGGTAGCTCGGCTGACTAAGGTAATCTGACGCGATCATCGAGGTTAAACAGCGGTCGATGCGAACAGTTTTTGAATGGGTGACCAGACAGCAGTTGTTAAGCCAAGTCAGAGGACTTCGGGAGCTTAAAAACTCTCGAAACTTGGGTCAAAGCTAGGCCACTTGGGTCATCCGAAGAAGAAGATGAAGAATTTTAAGGGTCTTTTATCTGACTGACTGACTGTAGATTCAGATTTTACTGATATTCAAATTATCTAACCTGACTAAATAAATTATGTGTTTTTCATTTGGTATTTTATTATTCTTTTTTTGTTAATATTGTTACAAAATAACAATATGAAAAATATGCCTAAATTGCCTATGCTTAGCCGTGAAAGATAAATGGTTGAAAATAAAGATGAATAAAGTATATACCCAAGAATTAATCATTTTGTAATGACAGTTCAATGTCAGAAAAGTTTAAGGACTTTACGGGTTCGTATCGTAAAATTTCAAACTCGAGAAAATGTGTTTCGCCCTCCTAAGAAAGCCAAGTTCTAGACAAAAGAGCAGACAGCGAACAATCGCCCTCTAATATTATTAATTAAACGAATAAATAATAAATAAGAACGGTGGCGCATATTGAAAACAGCTTGGGAATACTTTTGTAGACGCATCTTTGATTTTCGCACTGCGTTTGTAAACAAAACGTTTTCGTCAAAAAAAATTATGCCGTAGTACGACGTCGTTGTTTATATCGTCGTGTTTTATACAAATAATTATAAATTTTAAGTTAGTTTATAATAGATTGAGTATAGATTAGTTATAGATTGAGTTATTTAATATATTACAATAGATACAAATACCGTGTTAACACAAAAACACCCAAAAACTTGACAATAACATTAACAGCTGTACTTTTTTTTATTAGATATGTCTTATCAAATCTTACAAACGTAAAGGACATGCGAGAAAAACACTGTCCTCCGTCTGTCGAGAATAATAAATAAATATAACAAGTATATGCTATATTTTGCTCTCATATTATAAATCTTCACTTATTTTTATTAATTAGGCTTCTATCAATAGCCAATACAATAATGCGTTCACCTATTTTTTCAAGTAGATATGGTTTTACAGCTGATTGTTTCATTTCTTAAGATAAACACAACATGTACAAATCATTTGAAAATGTCGCAACAATCAACTATTAATTATTATAAAATAATAATTAATTATAAAATCATAATTAATTATGGCAAACAAAAGATACAGAAATAAAATAGAATGACGTACCATGTAAACAAACTTCGCTCAAACTGCGAAAACAGCAGCAAATAAAAATGTTGTGCGTAAAACGGTAGTAGAAATCTTACTACAGAATATTCCTTGAGACTGGTGGCACGTAAGCGGTCCAAATTTAAGGGTCGTCCCCTATTCAAGTGAAGTTATTACTTTCTGGCGCATAATTCATTCTTTTTATTGATGCCCCAGCAATTAACTTATGGCCTTTTTTGGCATCGGAGATCTTTTCAAATTATACTCAATGAATACTTACAAATTTTAATTCGAGTAACAGAGGTTTGGAGACTGGTAAGGAGGGGCTGTTAACCTCACTCACTCTGGTAAAATACATTTTAATTACAGATCTAGTTGCCTTGGCATTTTTGCACAAAAAAAAACAGAAAGATTTGAATTACAAAGCTTTCAAAAATGCAAAATGATTTCACAAAAAAGACTGAAAAGAAATGAACCTTTTTATGACATCGAAAAATGTTTGTAACATAACACTCGCTTCATTAATAAAGTTAGGAGAAAAATAGGAGTGAAACGCCATATTTCATTAGACGTGCAATAAAATATAAGTTCCAGAGCGTCTCCTAATAGAAATCCCGCAATAAATGTCTCATATAACCTTACTATGTCTTGCTACCGACGTATACTATATTATAACTAAGCTCAGGCTCGGTTGCGAACTAATAAAAAACTTTCTAAGTTTCTAACAACAATTTTATATGAGTGTGATAAATAACTACCCGATAAAGTCAAGCTTGATAATCAAGTATAGTATAGAACCACAAAATAAAAGAAGGAAACCTATTGACTCAGGCGTTACTTTGCGGAAATCCATTGTAGATAGAAGAAAAAAATTAATATTTAGTGTACTTCCACTATTTAAAACCAAATTAAGATAAGCAAAGGAGAAATTTAAATATTTGAAAAAGTGTTGGTGTAGTTGTCTGCAAGAGGAACCGATTCTTCCAGAAAAGAAGATCACTACAAGATCTTGAATGCTCGGTAGAGTCGGTGTCGACTGCCAACGTCATCTTGCACCTACATACATACAATTCAGCAAGATTCGTCACTCAACTTAAATAATAGCAAACACCTTTGTTAAAACATCTTCGAAACAAATCACATCGTTTTTAATGTCTTCTACTATCGTAGAATTTCAATTTACTTCATTTTAGTAAACACTTAAAAGCTCAAAAAATATATAGATACATAAAATAGTAAGTCAGACGCGATATATTAAATTCTTCAAGGTAACAAATAAAAGCTCGAACCTAGATAAAGTGGTTAAATGTAATGAAACTCTCCTTGTGAAGCTTTTAAAAGAATTATCGTCTGACAAGTACAAAAACATTTTTAATCTCGAGAAAAAGTTTAAAGTAAAATGTGCTTGCAATATAAATGTAAGAACTGATAGTAAAAACCATTTAAATAAAGAAGATTAAATAAGGTATTATAAGGTAATAGTAAAAAGGTTTTAAGTCTTTTGGCCATAGATACCCATAACTTCAAAAGAGGCAGAAGGAGTCACGATTAATATAATGAGTACATATTTTTCCTGTTTCATAAATGAACTTAAACAAGATCGAGTATTCGTATACACGAGTATCCGTAGTTACAAAACTTCAACATATATACTTACTTACCTTATATATTATTCCAAATAGGAGCAATAGGGTATTTTACTTTTTTTTTTTGATATGGCAATTTACTCGTAATGATAATTTGAATATGCGAGTCCTAATTTTATAATGTATTTTCCATGATTCTAAAAAGCGAGTGTGGCTCGATGGTAATAACGTCTGCTTTTCAATCAGACGGGCCCTGGTTCGATGCCAGCCCTACACCAATGACTTGTTTTTCAAGTTATGTGTTGTAATAACACTCGCTTTACGGTGAAGGAAAACATCGAAAGGAAACCGGCATGTTTGAGGACCACAATATCCGAAGACGTGTGTTATCCGCCAACCCGTGTGTTGTTCAGCGTGGTCGATTATGGCCTATATCTCTTTCCTCGTGAGAGAAGGACCCGAGTCCCAGCAGTGGGAACGTATAGTGGGCTGCTTATGATGATGATGATTTTCCATGATTCATCAGCACCCAAACAAAATTTATCGAGATTTTATATTTTTAAACTTAACGAAAGAAACGTACCTACTGATAGCAAAAATAAACCTGTCACAAAATCAAAGCGCTTGCTATAAGGATTATATTCGAGTTGACGCTGGAATCAACTAGAATAGCGGCCTAATAGAGCTACTCCAAGTGAAAAGAAATGCTCTGGATGCAGCCAATCAATCTACATTTACAATCATATGAGTATCGACTCGACTGGCGCGGGAACGAGTTGTTTTGATACTTCGATCACTCTAAACGCTATCGACTTACTATTGTGTAATAACAGTCATTGTCTAGCACATGACACATCTCCAAAATATTCTCACGGACACATTTAAACTTAAAATTGATTAAAAAACGAAATATAAAAAAAACGAATATAGAACTAATAGAGAATAGTTTCTTTTTCAGCTTGTTTTATGGAGGTTTGAACCTTTTTACTGTCAACGATCATTTATTTTTACCTTCTTATGTGTATTTCAGTGTTTTTATTTTGTCTTATGATCTTTTGTAAATGTAATAACAAAAGCATGCAATTTAATTAATATTAAAAGAATACTAAACAAAACTTTAAAAAAGTTTTACAGTATAAGTAAATTTAAATCTAAAGTATCAAAACTCATCCATCCTAGTAGGAAGCTCGGCAATCGAATCGTAGCTTCGTCGAATAGTTTGGAAAGACTTCATTTGATGTATGCAGGGGTTCCAAATATTGGATAGGTCGCATCTCCATAGCTTACTTTTTGCTAAAGTGAAATATATAACATTTAAAAAGCGTAAATTGGTGTTTATATTTTAGTCCAGTCATTTAAGCTTAAATTAGGTAAGAATCTCGGAATTCGAGATACCCAGCTGTAAGTCTGTAAATACTTGTATATTGACACCCTAAAAGTTGTCTCAAAACCTACATATGGTAGGGTGTAAGCAACTATTAAATTTCAAGGTCAAAGGTCACTAAAATCGGTTTTTTGCGTTTTTTTTGGAAATATCTTATTTCCTATGGGTTTTTTGCTATTTGTATGTATCATCAATATTGTAGAATACAAAATTCCCTACAAATTTTATTTACTAAAATTTTTCATACGGTGAACCGTTTTCGAGATAGAGGGCGGAGAGCCCGCGGTCACAGCATCACTTCAGGTCAACCGGTGCCTCCGGTCGAAAACGCGCCATATATAGTTGATGAACTATCGATAAATCAATGATTATAAATATTTGTCAATTTTTATTAACTATTATATTATATTGTATCATTTTTTTCCTAACTTATCCACTTTTTATTCAGTATTAATTTATTTAACAACACTTACCTGCCCATGTAATTGCAGAATTATTAATGAAAATATAGGAATTATATTTGAATTTTAACCTAATTAATACTTATAACTTCTTACATGATGAAAAAAAACAACAAATAAATTGTGAATTAATCTTTTTATTAAAAAATATCATTACATACATTTATTTTTTTTGAAAGTAGAGAAATGGAAAAAAGGTACAAAAACTACAATTTATAATTTTAAACATCTTCTTCCTCTTCATCGTCGTCATCTGGCTGTTGGTAAATTTCAAACTGGTCTTCATTATCGTCTTTAACGACATTTGTCTCAAGTTCTTCCATGATTTCGGGGTCAAAGGTTCCATCTTCGTTAATGTCGCTCTGATATGGTACAGCATTGAGACAAGCTTGCCCATTACATTGGCCACAAGCTAAAGAGCATTTTCAAGCCCACTTTCCTGCATCCGCATCGCGAACCACAACCACTCTTGCAGTTGCAGAAAATTGTATTTAGCAAATTTTCTGGAGCATGTGGTAAAATGGTCATGATAGGCTCCAGAAAATCGTTTCGCATTGCCCAACCCCATACCTGGGGTTCCAAATCATGTCCTAACCAAGTTTGAACTTGATAATATACACGGTTGAAATGTTGATGAGCATCTGCACTTGTTGGTGGAATATTTGAAAGCTGCACAGGTTTATTAAGTTTTGTAGACTTGACGTAATGCACATAACGAAGATGATTTTAAAGAGGCACTAAATTATTTTCTATTTGAAATGTCATTAGTGTAAATAGAAATATAATGAAATATAAGTTTTCCTCTAACTATTATAATTTAAGTTTTTCTCTTAATTATTTTTTAATTTTAGTAAACGGTTATCAGTATTATTGAATAGATCTAGATTTAATGCATGAAGAAAATTACAAAATATAATATAATAGTAAATAAAAATTGACAAATATTTATAATCATTGATTTATCGATAGTTCATTAACTATATATGGCGCGTTTTCGACCGGAGGCACCGGTTGACCTGAAGTGATGCTGTGACCGCGGGCTCTTCGCCCTCTATCTCGAAAACGGTTCACCGTATGAAAAATTTTAGTAAACAAAATTTGTAGAGAATTTTGTATTCTACAATATTGATGATACATACAAATAGCAAAAAACCCATAGGAAATGAGATATTTCCAAAAAAAACGCAAAAAACCGATTTTAGTGACCTTTGACCTTGAAATTTAATAGTTGCTTACACCCTGCCATTAGTCCAGTCATTTAAGCTTAAATTAGGTAAGAATCTCGGAATTCGAGATACCCAGCTGTAAGTCTGTAAATACTTGTATATTGACACCCTAAAAGTTGTCTCAAAACCTACATAGGGTAGGGTGTAAGCAACTATTAAATTTCAAGGTCAAAGGTCACAAAAAACGTTTTTTTGCGCTTTTTTGGAAATATCTTATTTCCTATGGGTTTTTTGCTATTTGTATGTATTATCAATATTGTAGAATACAAAATTCTCTACAAATTTTGTTTAAAAAAAAATTTTATACGGTGAACCGTTTTCGAGATAGAGGGCGGAGAGCCCGCGGTCACAGCATCACTTCAGGTCAACTGGTGCCTCTGGTCGAGAACGCGCCATATATAGTTGATGAACTATCGATAAATCAATGATTATAAATATTTGTCAATTTTTATTAACTTATATTATATTTTATCATTTTTTTCCTAACTTATCCACTTTTTATTCAGTATTAATTTATTTAGCAACACTTACCTGCCCATGTAATTGCAGAATTGTTAATGAAAATATAGGAATTATATTTGAATTTTAACCTTATTAATATTTATAACTTCTTACATGATGAAAAAAAAAACAAATAAATGATGAATTAATCTTTTTATTAAAAAATATCATTGAATACATTTATTTTTTTTTAAGTATAGAAATGGAATAAAAGGTACAAAAACTACAATTTATAATTTTAATCATCTTCTTCCTCTTCATCGTCGTCTTCTGGCTGCTGGTAAATTTCAAACTGGTCTTCATTATCGTCTTCAACGACATTTGTCTCAAGTTCTTCCATGATTTGTCGCTCTGATATGGTACAGCATTGAGACAAGCTTGCCCATTACATTGGCCACAAGCTAAAGAGCATTGCAAGCCCGCTTTCCTGCATCCGCATCGCGAACCACAACCACTCTTGCAGTTGCAGAAAATTGTATTTAGCAAATTTTCTGGAGCAGGTGGTAAAAATGTCATGATAGGCTCCAGAAAATCGTTTCGCATTGCCCAACCCCATACCTGGGGTTCCAAATCATATCCTAAGCAAGTTTAAACTTGATGATATACGGTTGAAATGTTGATGAGCAGCTGCACTTGTTGCTGGAATATTTGAAAGCTGCACAGGTTTATTAAGTTTTGTAGACTTGACTTAATGCACATAACGAAGATGATTTTAAAGAGGCACTAAATTATTTTCTATTTAAAATGTCATTAGTGTAAATAGGAATATAATAAAATTATAATTTAAGTTTTTCTCTTAATTATTTTTTAATTTTAGTAAACGGTTATCAGTATTATTGAATAGATCTAGATTTAATGCATGAAGAAAATTATAAAATATAATATAATAGTTAATAAAAATTGACAAATATTTATAATCATTGATTTATCGATAGTTCATAAACTATATATGGCGCGTTTTCGACCAGAGGCACCAGTTGACCTGAAGAGATGCTGTGACCGCGGGCTCTCCGCCCTCTATCTCGAAAACGGTTCACCGTATGAAAAATTTTTGTAAACAAAATTTGTAGAAAATTTTGTATTCTACAATATTGATAATACATACAAATAGCAAAAAACCCATACGAAATGAGATATTTCCAAAAAAAGCGAAAAAAAACGATTTTAGTGACCTTTGACCTTGAAATTTAATAGTTGCTTACACCCTACCCTATGTAGGTTTTGAGACAACTTTTAGGGTGTCAATATACAAGTATTTACAGACTTACAGCTGGGTATCTTGAATTCCGAGGTGAACTTACTATAATGACTGGACTAATATGTAGGTTTTGAGACAACTTTTAGGGTGACAATATACAAGTATTTACAGACTTACAGCTGGGTATCTCGAATTCCGAGGTGAACTTACTATAATGACTGGACTATTTGTATAAATTTAGCCTAGTACTAACGTTTAAGATATTCAGAAAGTTGTAAAAAAGTACTTAAGTTATGTTTAGTTACGTAGTGTATCTTCATTTAATAAAGAAATATTATTTACTAACCATAATTTTAAGATGACATTCCTTCAAACTCTATAGTCCGACTTCCAAATTAATGAAAAGAAAAATAATAAATATCGAATTTCCCTATCTTACTAAAACACCAAAGCTGTGATCGCAAACGCATATACTGATCTCCATTCCGTCGTGTGTAAAAATGAATAAAAAAAATTAAAATGTCAATTCAAAGGCTGTCACCCGAGGGTGCTCATCTTGGCATAATGTATATCCCAGCTTGTTATCCAATACATTAATTACACAGTTGCCTGTATTGACTCGATTGTATAATGTGTATCTCCATATAGTGATTTGAGTCTTGCATATAATAGGTACGAGTAATTTGATCATAACTACATGAATGCAATTAAACAGTAAGTATGAGTGTTATGTTGATAAATTACCTCACAGACTTATAATTAACTGAGTAACGATACTTATGGATATAGTCTTATGGTAATAGTCGTTTATTGTTGACCCGATCGAATGTTTTTATTTACCTGAATAATTTGTCTATTATTTTTATAATAGACTTTTAATAAGGCTAATTTTAAAAATAGTTTTGACCAAAAGTAGTTTTAACAATGCTATTATAAATTTAAAAAAAAATATTAATGATAAAAAATATTTAATAAAGATCTTTAATATGTTGCGATACCCGAGCAGGGTCCATTATGTGATGACTAATTAATAACTTATAAGATCTTATGTATATACCATAATAAAGGTCTCGATTACCCTGATACCAAATTTCATCCAAACTAAATTTCCTTGGAAGTAACAAACATACATACCAGTATATCGTCTGTTTACTGGTAAAACATGGTAAATTCACTGTTTTATCAACAATGGCTTAACAATGCAGATATTAATTATAAGTTTCGACGCTCTTTTTACTGGTAATATGCGGAAAGCGATAGGACTGTTTAATGGCAATTCAAAAATTAAAAGTGTAAAACATACATACCAGTATATCGTCTGCTTACTGGTAAAACATGGTAAATGCAGATATATGTAATTTTCGACGCTCTTTCTACTGGTAATATGTGGTAAGTAATCGTAAAAATTAATAAAATTAAAAGTGTTATAAATACAGAGTATTTTTTAAAACTCTACTTAGAAAACGACGTAAATTCAAAATAGGAACTCCGTTCAATGAAAAATGCATTTACCATTTTTTACCAGTAAGCAGATATATTCTTCAGAATTATAATATTACTCGTAGTTTGTAATCTCACATACTTATCCAAGGTCTCTAGCTCAAGGCTGCCAAAGGTTCTGTTCTCAACTTCACACTAACAACCTGTTGTAATTAAACATATCGAATTAGCGCCGTAACTCTTGCGTTTTTCTTTGGAAACTTGTGTTTTAGCTTCGAAACGTAGAGTAGAGATTTTGTTGAGACCACACAACATAGATTTTTTTAACGTGTTTTCCAATTGTTATCACGAAATCCTTTAAGGGAAATTCTAGCATGCAATATAAGTAAATTTCCTATTTTTCTTTCGTTTCAGCCCTCTTTGTGTTAAATATTTTTTCTTTCTTCTTTACTTCAAAATCTCAACAATATTACAAAAAACAAAATTTGTGTGTGAGTGCGTATGTTGTTACGTCTTCACGTTCATTAGGCTAGGTTCAATATGAATTGGGTATGGAGGTAGCTTATACCGCGAATTGACAGAGGCGACTTTTATCGGATTAACACGGGTATTTCTTGTTTAGATAATTTTATAAAATACATATTTCTAAATTCTAATGATATCGACTCTCTACAAAATCATAGTCTCTGTTTGTAGATAACTTTGTTAATTAAATTTTGCATTTTTTTCTTCCACCTCAGTCCAAGAAGCTTCGTAGTTACACCTGAGCGGAATTTATACTTTCTCATAAACTGCATTGGATTAAAAATACAAGGTATCGAGATGTTCTAGACAGAAAAGTTGTTTCAAGAATATTAATTGAATCGTTAGTACACTGTTATTTTTTTTATTGAAACTCTGCCATAAACGTACGAGCTGGCACGGTCTTAGTATGTAATAACATTTAGATAGATATAATACTAGTAGCTAGTTGTTATTTATAATAAGATTTAATAAGTAATTAGTTTATAACATAGTGTACCTAGACATAAATTTAAAAAGGCGCTGTTAGCCTAATAAAAACCTAGTATAGTAAGTTAATGTTGTATAGAATAAGAACACTGTACAAACATATTGTAATAAGCTTATGTTAATAAAGTATTTTAAAATTCATAATTTTTTTTTATTGAAACTATAAATTATGTATTCGTTTATGAACCATTGAGCATACGTGGGCAAACGTTTGATTTACAGTTTTCTCTTTGTAAATCACTAGAAATCGCTGTACCCTGCGGCGTTACCCGCTTTAATACGAAATAAAAAGTAGCCCATCGGCTAATCCATACCCTAAGCACATATTGCATTGAAATGAGTTTCACCGTTGGTAGTAGAATGTTAGAGAAACATACACACACAAACTATGATTAATGTTAATTGATAAAAAAATGTAAACCGTCTAAAAACTTTAATTTTTTAGTTTTAAATTCTTGTATTTCATTTAATTTTTTTTTATAAAAATTTTTCCTAAGTAAAAGTAAGAAATATAGATATAAATATATTAGGTAAAGGTTTTACCTAATATATTTATATCTATATTTCTAACAAGTTTTGTCAAAGCATATCTTAAAAAATCGAAATCTACAAATGTACTATTAAGTATTTCCTTAAAATTACAAAAAAAACTGCAGTAAATCAATATCATTTCAAATGATCTGTAATACTATATATAGACTTGCTAGCTGTCTTTGGTAACCTTCACCTAGTAATATAACTTTGAAAGCCAAACTCCCATAATTTACCATTTCATCAGCAGCTTCATTAACCGTCCAATCATCTTCTTGCGATTTCCTCTAATAGACAGGAATACCAATAGAGCATAGAGCGCCAGGAGGCTCTACTTAGAACAGGCTTACTATTAAAATGTTTATATTGTAGACCAAAAGCTAAGATAAGAAAAACAAGCCCAGATAGCCAGAACGAGTAGAATAAAGAACTTATGTGGTAAATCGTCGAATTTTTTTTGCCTTTGACAATCTTGAACTGAGCGGATAAAGTGATGAAAAAAATATATTATGCCTAATGTCTTCATGACCGATATGATTGAATTATTTAATATCAATAGTGTAGTTTTGATACTTGAATATGCACAAACAGAAAACTATTTTAACACGTTTTAGCAACACTCTAGAGCATGCTTTGCTGGAATAACGTAGGCTCTCTAGGATGCTACCGTACCCCCCCGTGGGGCCCCGCATTGTCGAGGCGGGGGGGCTCAGTAACCGTGGCCTGGTCACCCACGGTGAAGCGAAGAGGGTCCCTGAGGCGGGCCGCTCCCTAGACTTGTCCTCCCCCATGCAAGTTCTAGATGGAGTGGCACCAGTAGGTTGCGGGACCTCGCTCCGGGGGGGTTTCGCAACTGAGGAGGGCTGCGGTGTGGTTTTGGAGACACCCACCGCAGCCGAAGGTGTGGGGCCGCGGCAGGAGAGAAGTGTCGGTATTACGATGCGCCGCTCTTCCTACCTGCCGCGGCCTCGACGGGATCGCCACCGATGATGGCGGACGCGGTGGGGCCGCAGGGAGAAGGGAGTGGTACCACAAAATACCACTTACCCTATTCTCTGCGGCCGTAGTGGCAGGTGACGGGGCCACAGACCTGACCCGTCACGGGGGACCTGGGACGTCGGACCGGGGTTGTCCGGCGTCCATTGCACTTATGGTCCCCGAGGTGGTTGCGGTGCACCATGTGCACTGCAAGGGGACTCATCCCCAGAGAAGGAGCCTCGCAGGCTAGCCGAGGTGGGCGGGGTGGTGGGTTAATGCGAGAAGCGGAACCTCATCCCGCCCTTTCCGGTGAGGAGGTCATCGTGAGGTTTTAGTCGGTAGGGATGTCCTTTTGACATCGAGCCCGACATACCCCACCCACCTCCCCGGGTGTGGTGGGGATGCGTAAATGCATTTCCTCACGTAAAAAAAAAAAAAGGATGCTACCGTAATTCACTGCTTGACAACAGACTTTTCAACTTGACAGTACTTGCTAGGCAAGCAAGCGCTAGTAAACGCCTTACCACCATGCTATCGTTTACTCACGATGTTTACCTTCGCCGGAAGCTCGAGCTCATTGGCGGGGATCGAACCCACATCCTTCGGGATGTAAGGCAGCTTCACGCCAAACTGAGCTGTCATCGCTTCACTTCACTTCAGTTTTTCTTTCAGGTGTTTTGTTATAATTCCTCGGCTAGGTATCCCTAAATGAAGATTAATCTGATGAGGCATTCTCTAAGTAAGTTGTGCAGAGGCGAATAGTTAGCTGCCAGATGGGCGCGCTCGAAGGGGTTAATAAGAAGGGTGACTTTAATTTCCGACGCTTTCCTACCTTTACGATATCGTCTCGTGTTTCATATAGATAAAGGATAAGCATACGAGTATGATGTAGTGGTGCTAATTGACGACCTCGTTGGCGTAAAGATTACCATGCCGGACTGCCAATCAAAACGTTCCGGGTTCGATTCTCGGCACGGCCAACATCTTTGTGCTTAACCAAATCTGTTGGCTGTCGGTCTGGGTGTTAAATATGTTTATAAATAAAATATGTATGTATGTATATGTAGTATATCAGTTGTGTTAGCAACCATAATACGAACTAGAAATGGTTCAGTATGGGGTTAACCAACCGTGTGTGTGTGTGTAAATTACTTCAGTGTCTTGGATCAACCTTGACATCTAGTTGATGATGATGATGTTTATTACAGTTGTTCCAGACTAGGCATGATGTGCCTTGGGCCAGAGTGTTGCTAATAACTAGAGTGATTATACACACCCTGCTGGCCAAATGCTCGAGCTGTATTTTATAAAAATAATTAATTGATTGAACCTTAGTGATTGAACCTTGGTTCAAAGACAATCGATTAGTTAGCATAATAGGATGTTGGGTACTTTTTGGTAAAAAATCTTAAAATCTTAATCGTTTTATTTAATTATTATATTTTTTCAGAACATGGTTTTTTACCTGCAATTTTTTTCCAGCTTTTAACATAGGTTAGCAAATTCAATAAAGACTTTAATTACGTTGAATAATAAATACATGGTTGTGTACCACAAAATATTTTTTCCATATTCTGAACATAGGGTCTATACTAATCTTTCAACATTAATTTCACTCTATTCGTTGTAATTTTATTACTAAGAATTCCTCAAAAATAAACACTAATTAACACAAAATTGGTTTACAAAAAAAAAACAAGTTTGAGGAATTGTATTCCGGCTTTATTCCTCATCAGCAGTATACCACTCCAAAGAAGAACCTGACCATAAAACCTATCTCAGAACACCTGTTTCTCTAAAAACAACATCTATTTGAAAACAGACAAAACAAATATACGAGTATGTATACAACAAACACCTTTGAAACGTTAACCCCTCCCCAATAACCTGAACCTTACCCAGTAGCAAACAAAGGCGTTAACTACTCAATCTAATTAACAGAGAAGGCTTAAGCTGAGAAAGTCAGGGAAAAAGAGTTTTTTTCAGTGATTAAGATAAACAAAGGGCATATTGTCGACTGACATCCAAATACTAGACAAGCATTTTTTATTATGTCTAGGAAGAAAACGTAAGTAGCCTTTTTTTCTATGTACATGAATCTGAAATATTGTTAATAATAATAATATAATTTAATATTATTAGGACACATTTCACACACGGCTGGGTAACGCTATACTGAACCATTTCTAGTTTGTATTATGGTTGCTAACACAACTGATATACTACATATACATACATATATATTTTATATAGATGTATATTTAACAGCCAGACTCACAGCCAACAAATTTAGTTAAGCACAAAGATGTCGGCCGTACCGGGAATCGAACCCGGAACCTTCTGATTGGCAGTCCGGCATGGTAACTATTACGCCAACGAGGCAGTCAAACAAACACATAAAACACACATAGACGCCATCACATTTAAAACACAATAAAAAATTGCCAAAGACCAGAGGTAGCGGAAAAGGTGCCCAAAATGCTAGCAGCGTCGCCACGTTGGATGGCAATGCTTAGTTTCCGACCGATATAAAAGCCAGCATTTCAGACAACCGAAACCTCAACCAAATAACTAGGTTAAGCGGAATTTCTGGAAGCTAGTACATAGTTCATTTGCACGTGTGTAGTATAGTACTTGGTATAACTTATTTCCGTTGGTGAGTATTTATAGATCTTCGTAGAAAGTGATAAATAAGCTACATAATACGTTAAACGTGTAACTTTTTGTGAAGATTTTCTGGGAAAGCATTTATTTTGGATCGGTATCATACAGCGTTAGTAGAAACTTTAAGTGACCTTTTATATATTTTATTTTTTATTTGAAATAACTAAATATTTAGAAAATCCTCTTTTGAAGCCCCGACGCATTTTTCAAACGTTGTGTGTGTGGCATACAGTAAACTTTGGTACTTAAAAACTAAATATAAAAAATCCTTTAAGCTTGGACTGATTTTATACAATGTGCATAATTAATTTTATTTACCTATAGGCCAAAGAGGGATTGACTAGGGCTATTTGTATATTTTTTACTATTTGTTAATTCTTTGTTTTATTTTTTACTGTATTGTTTGTCGTTTATTTATATGATTTTTATTTCCTTTGTCTTCACTTTCTCATCTGTCTCATCTCCATAGGTTGGTCCTGAAATTTAGTGTTACAGAGAAATCTGTAGCTTTTATACCGAGGGTTGAGCTTTTTCGGACGCTAGGGGGCAACTGTCTACTTTCTGATGTTTTGTATGTAACTTGTTACAATGTATGTGTCTTCTGTATTTCAAGAAAATATATATATCCAAAAAGGTATCCTTTATAAATATTTTTCACTTTGTTAATCTTAAGTTATGTTAACATATTTTTATCTTTACTACTAGTTTTCTTTTGTTGCTGTATAATAAAATTGTTCTAATAGGTTAGCAATTATTTATATTAATTAATTTGACATTTTGCACACCGCACATGCGGTAGCCTGCAAGGGACATTTTATAATATTTTTCATGTTTTCTACTGTGGCTACGCAAATAAAATTATTTCATTTCAATTTTTTCTTTTCATTTAACTAATTCCAATAACCCTGTATCAACTTATTTAGTATCCAAATTCAAAGGAAAGGGAAGACTCGATATCTGGAACACGAGCCCTCGCGTTTGACAATAAAATTTGGCAATAAATAATAAATGGGAACCGTTAACGTTTTATCGCAATATTATGGAATAATTTATGTACAAACTCTTTGGCAAAATATGGTTAAGTTTATCCTAGTACACTCGGCAAGCAAAATTAGGGGAGCTTATGTGGACGTAAAGTACATTAATTATTATCATACCTAACTACCTTGTGATGAAAGTAAATTGTTGTTTTTGTGAGCATGCGGAAGGAAATGAACTCTGTGAACCTCGGGTAGATCAAGCTTACTAGATTTTAAATACGAACAAGCATGGTTTTATATGTTTGTATTTATATTTTTTTATAATATTAAAACATAATAATATTAAAACATAAAAATACAATATTAACCGATTACTCGTATAATAAAATTCTCACACCATGTGCAGTTCGATCCAACTTGAGAGATAGGATAGTTTAAATCTCAAATTATTGTCGCAATTTTAATTTATTGCTAATTATTGTCTCTTATTATTTGACAGTCACAATTATCTGTTAACTCCAAATGATTCTAACAGATGTCGATACCTTTCGACTGGGTTGAGTAAGTAATCAATAGATGGCGCTGCTATGGTAAATCTACGAACGTGTCATATAAGCTACACTATATATTTTTCATACCCCTAAGTGAGGCAAAACAACGTTTGCCGGGTCAGCTAGTATGATCATAATATGCTAGGCATAGGCATTGCATATACGTACATAATATATCAAACATACTCACTCTGCCTATTCGATCCCTTTACAAACATTTCATCTGATATGAGTTTGAATTAAAAATAACATGCTTGTTGGACGTTGTTATTAGGAATTTTGCGTTCAACTTGGTTTTTTGTGACCAAATGTATAAAAAATACGAGGAAAAATTGCTATTAGTAAATAGAATTAAAGATGTGATAATGTAAATCGATACATAAAAGAATTTTTTCCTACGACATCATCGAAATATTTTACATATCATAGAATTTATGATTACAATATTTCTAAACTTTGCTAGTTAAAGGATATAGATAGAATCTTTTTTTGCAGGATTAAATTAAGGAGATGACACCTAGCGCCATCTCTTAGCACCCGCTCACAACACATAACTCCACGCTCTGCTTCCAGTATACACAGAGTTAGATACAGTAAATTATAAGCAACACTTTTAAGGACCGCCTCAGTACCTACATACAAACTACTTTGTCCTAAGAATTTCTCCAAAAGTTGCAAATAAAAACTTTTTCTAAACATATTTTCGCTTTAGAAATCTGTTTGTTTGTAACAGTTGATTGTACCGCGAAAGTTATAAGTATAAAAATTTTCTTTTTACTCTGAATAGGTCAGCGCTTGACCACAATTCACTGGATGGTAAGTTATTTTTCATACAGATTTTCGTCTAGATATCACAGCCGCCTTTTCGAAGGTCTTGCCTTACTAAGTAACCATGTTTAACAGTAACTGTGCCAACACAGATAAACAGTATAAGCCACCGATGTGATTATTTAATCCCCATTTCCCAAGACGAGATGCAACAAGGGATCGTATCATGTCCATAAAAATAAATTACAATGTTAAATTTCGCACACCCTAATCGCGAGGGATTCGCCGATTAGTTCCGGTGCGCTGTTGCTTTTTATTAAGTGAATTTGTTACCATGATAATGCTATAGACAGCATTACCTAAATACACAAAATATTGAGTTTCACTTTTTTTCTCTTTACAGCTAAGCTATTTGACCAGAAGGGCGCGTAACCACACAAGTTAGTGACACTTTGAAAAACACTCTAACCTAAGAAGGAGCATGCCTAGTTTGGAAGAATACTACAACAACCACAGAAAATCGATTTCAATAAACATCTTTGTTATTTTTTTTATTTACAGAGATAACCCGGCTATTTTATATAGATCCTAGAGTGGCCAACAGCGTATTAAACCCGAATGGTTTCCAGTACTAATTAAGTTTCGAGTAGTAAATACATTCATATGAGTATTTTCAACTGACTAACATGGAATATAAAATCTCGTCGGACTTTACACAGATTTTACAGGGTGCAACCATCAAAAAGACCAAAACCTTTTTTGCGTTTTTAGTACTTAAATAGATAGATAGATAGATAGAAAATTCTTTATTGGACACATTAATTCTTACATACAAAAAAGAAAAAGAAAGAGCTTACAAATAAGTGAGCCACAATTGGCGGCCTTATCGCTTAAAGCGATCTCTTCCAGGCAACCTTTGGATGGAGAGGAGTTTATAAACAACTGAACAAGGACGTAGTGTACAATAAAGAAGATAATAAAATAATAAATATATCATTATATATATCTTATATATAAAATTTCCGTGTCACAGTGTTTGTTACCGTACTCCTCCGAAACGGCTTGACCGATTTTTTCCAAATTTTATATGCGTATTCAGTAGGTCTGAGAATCGGCTACTGTATATTTAGATTTTTTTTTATTAAGGTAAAACAACGTTTGCCGGGTCAGCTAGTATAAGTATAAAAATTCCGTGTCACAGTGTTTGTTACCGTACTCCTCCGAAACGGCTTGACCGATTTTTTCCAAATTTTATATGCGTATTCAGTAGGTCTGAGAATCGGCTACTGTATATTTAGAAATAATTATTAAGGCAAAACAACGTTTGCCGGGTCAGCTAGTATATATATATATATCCTAATACTAACATAAATTATATATTATATACTAATACATAAAGTACCAAATCATATAAAATATTACAAATAAACAACAGTTCAAAAAAAATAGACATTTATTAATGAAAAAGAAAATTTATGCATTCATCACACTTACTCACATATGTATCCGGATCGAAGTAATTCAACAGAGAACCAAAGTTACCGATATAACTCAACGCATGAGCAAGCTAAAGTGGCAATGAGCCGGACATTTCTGCCGAAGAACCGATGACCGTTATGGTAGACGAGATCTACAGTGGAGACCGCGTCTCGGCAAACGTAGGATGCCCTACAACCAGGTGGAGCGATGATCTGAGGAAGGTAGCGGGTATTGGATGGCGAAGAGAATCACAGAATAGGGCCAAGTGGCGTGCTTTGGGAGAGGCCTATATACAGCAATGGACGAACTTATGCTCGTCCACTCATCATAATCATGACTCGTAGAACACGTTGATCATTTGAGTTGTGAAAGTTAAACATATCAAAGAATAATTTTATTTATTTTATTGCGAAATAACTATTACATGAATTACAAGTGCCCTCTCCCGCAATTGAAATGTTGACCCTTACCTAACTTTCTAGACTTGCAAAAGTAAACCTCAATGACCTCTCGTTCTATAATTTTAAAGCCAAAATACTCAGCAAAATTATTGACAGTTGAATAAACGGCTCCAAATGATGAAATAATTACTTAAATACTTGGACATTATCATAAATTTGTAAAATAATTGTGAACTTTTATATTGATGTGAGTGTTTAGTTGTCATTATGCATTTGTATTTTATGTACCTACGAAAGGTAATTTTTATGTACATATATTCTGAGAGTTTGTTTAATAAATTGTTCGTCTTTAATGTGTATTGACATAAAGTATTTATTATGAATAAAGTATTTATATGTATCTGTTGTGTTAGCAACCATAATACAAACAAGAAATGGTAAAGCATGAGGCTTACAAGCCGTGTGTGAAATGTGTCCTAAAAAAATAGAACAAATTGACGAAATATTATAATGAAAAACATACTTACTGTATGTAATGTTATTCAGGAGTACGAAGCAAAACCAGATAGTTTTAGTTTCAAAAAGTTCTGGTCGTATTATTCAGCTGTGAAAAATAATAAACTAAAATGTATACTTAGCATATGCTACATAGCATATATGTGAATACTTCTTAGGTATGTAGGGGCAAGGCAAGTACGCAAAGTCGAATATCTCTTCAATACCCACAATAACTGAAGGACTAACTGCTGTACAGGGAGACATTAAACTGGAGTTTATTTTAGCTGTACGGAGCCGTGAATAATTCATTCATTTAATAAAACTGTGTGACAGACGACCCGAGTGACACATCATCCCTCACATGCGAGCCAAGCATAAGTTTTTCTACTTAACTTTTTAAATGCAAAGGTTCTGGTTAACGAACTCAGATAACCAAATTTTAACCTTTTACTATTTATTTCGGGACAAGAGTTCTCAATTACTCAAAGCTGAAACGAATAAAATTAAACTATCATCATACAAAACTTACTTACAAAGTAAACTGAAACTAACTAAGGCAAGTGTGAGATGGGTTCGCGCATGAAGGGTTTCGTATTATTATCTATAAAAAAATACAAAAGGCGTGTTTATTGTGCCCCCTTAAACACTTATTTTATTTTAATTTTACAGTTAATTAATAATTAATTAATCCTTGAAATATTCACAGATTCTGTCTCTACTTTTGTAGCCCCCTCCTAATTTTTACGGACAGGAGTGTTAGTAATAGGTACGAAACCTTAAAAAACTATTATTAAATACCTGAATTATTCTGGTAAAGTCGAGACAGCTTAAAATGCACGATAAAACTGTACCCATAAAACTTATATGTTCACACAACTTTTGAACACAAAATATCTAGTCAGGTGGCTAGAGATAACAAAGAATCAGCATTAAATAAAAATATAAAAAGAACATAAAAATATTATCACGTCACAAAAACATGCCACGTTTTATGCCAGTACATTTGTCGATTTGAGGCAGGTAATTATTTATTGTATTCCTTCTTAATTCTTAACTCAACTAGAACTTTTCTTGTATGAAGTGTCTGTTTTTTGTGTTACATACGAGTATGTACAAACATATGTATGTATATTGTACCTTATCGAACATTCATATTACTGTCGCAACGTATACGTAAATTAAAAAAATACCTATCAGTACATATGTGTTGCAGGTTTTAAAATTTTAAAATATCTTCATACCTACGTAATGAAAAAACTGTTTAAAAATCTCGTTTCGATCTCATCTGAAATTCAGCATTTACTATAAAATTATTATAAAATGACATGTGTTTTCAATATGCAGACAAATCACCATTTTCATTCCAATAAAACCTTACGTTTATTTTTCTTACACCTGGCACCACAAATAATTGCGAAAAAAGTTTATTAGAACTCACATTTGAAGGCAAAGTGAATTTTAACACGAATTCACGATGACATTGCTGAATAGAAATGGGCAACATTTTCTATTTCAGAGGCTTAGGTCTTCACGCTACATGTATTTAAGTAAAAAGTTTATTACTGATTGTCTGTATGTCAGAGGTTCTCAATTTGTTTGAACCATTGTTTTTTTATATGTATATTCCCCGCCATATCAAAGGTCACGGATTTTTTTATATATTGCATTCCTCCCGGATGGTTCCGATGGCATACTAATTATCAGGATTAGATTTTTCTAAGATCCCACCATCCCCGAAAAATCAAGGGCATATCACAAATTTTATAAGAATATATAAAATGATTGATGACATTTAAAAATATATATCTCAAGTCTAGCATTTACCCTATTGTTTGAGTCTGTTACTTATCAACTCATGCTGCTTAGCTGATGATGAAAGGTACATATACTTGCTCATAGATTGTTGCAACTGCAGCCCTATTTTTTTATAAATATTACAATGACAGTGAGCTAAAATATACTGGAAATTAACGTAATCTAATTTCAAACCGCGTACAAGCGGTTCTTATTCCCATACAATAAAACGTAAATAACTTTAATGGAGCTCCAAATCGATCATGCAGCTTAGCTGCTGCCAAATTCGGCAAGCCACGCTGCAGTCGCATAGTGATATTATGATGATATTAAATTGCGTGACCCAAGTTCCTTCCAAGAAAAAACTCCATCTATCTGATTTATTATGTACTGCCAACACGAAGAGTTAAAATTCGAAGTTCATAATGTTGCACTCGATTAAGTTGGATTTGATAATTTAACATTTGTAGCGACATCTCTCGCAACACAAGGCACTTATTATAAGTAGTACGATTTGAAACAAGATATTGAGTTTCTATAATATTTATTCGTCTATGGTTATACGATGTTTGCACAAACTTATTGTTTGCACGTGTTACTGGTCGAACTCTGTTATACAATTTTCCAGCCACTCTCTAAGGCATTTGTTTTATTAGAAACAGTTTATTACCTTTGAATGAATGATTTCTCGTATATACAGAGTTATTTGTAACTAGCAATATTTTTACTATTTATCAATTGAAAATAAGGAAATTAAAGTTCAATGTGTAAGCCAGTATTACAATATATAATATTGTCATTATTTTAGGGTCATTTTTGTTGTATTTATAAAGACTTGAAATAACACTTAAGTTATGCAAATATGTTTTGAAAATTTTCAAGAACATTATCAGCTTTTTAACGGCCAATGTAATAACGACATGATGTTATGAGTTTTTCGTGTTTGTGTATGTGTGTGTTTGTAAGTGTCAATCTGGGGCATCGTACGTCTCGAACGGAAGAACAGATTTAGATTCAGTTTTTTTAAATTGAATAGTAGTTATCTGTGAATGGTATTTCTATAGTAGTTAGCTTTGATAAAGATAAATCAAAGACGGCGGCTGCTACAAAATGACAAATGCCATATTTTTCACTACTGCTTGAATTTGGGTATCAAATGGTTTATTAGAAGATTACATACACTGTAATAAATTTTAAAGAGAAAATGGCCGCTATCTTAAATGTTGAGACGGGGAATCACACAATTTTTAATTTACTCTTGTCGTAGAATAAGTATGCTACCTTGTTAAACTGCTGTGGAGCTTAAGTGGTTTATCCAGAACTACAAAAGCTTTCCTGAAAAGTTTTTGGTAATAGTCATTAGTGATCCTGTACAAAAGAGAAAGTAACAAAGTCTCTAGACTTAAATTAATATATTGTAATTGTCAAATATGTTCACTTATGTTTGGCCCGAATAAATGATTTTATTATTTATTATTTTATTAGACAACGTCGTAGCCTATCGTATTTGAACGACGGGTTTCCTCACAATCTGGCAGATCGATATTTCCGACCAAAATTAGCCCTATTTCATCAGAGTTGGGTAAAATAGAATTTATGGATACTTTATACGAAGAAACCACGCCTCCGTTACCGCAATATGCTAACTCACACGTAGCAGCTGAGTAATGACTATAAGGAACAGCCTCCTTCGACAAAGGGCTTATTATGTCAAAAACAAACCCAAGACTTCACGCCATATATCGAGTAAACTAAGCTTAGTCTAAAATCAACTACGCTTTGGATCTCCAAAGCGTAGTTGATTTGTTGATCATGTTTATCTAAACATGACAGTCATGAATTATTTCAATAAGATAAAGAAATGCAGGCTGAAATATACTTTGATATGCCTGATATGGTATCAAGAAAATGTTTTTTTTTATGTTTTAAAGGTTCGCATTGACTACAGTATATGTGATGTCAAAATGGTGTATCCAATTCGTACATTAAATTTGATCTTTAGTATCATTGCATTGTTACTATTTACTTTAAACAATTAGTACAAAGTTTTCTAATCTTATATATAAAATTTCCGTGTCACAGTGTTTGTTACCGTACTCCTCCGAAACGGCTTGACCGATTTTTCCCAAATTTTATATGCGTGCAGTAGGTCTGAGAATCGGCTACTGTATATTTAGTTTTTTTTTATTTTTTATTTTTTTTTATTAAGGTAAAACAACGTTTGCCGGGACAGCTAGTAACTATATAGAATGAAATTAAGGTGTGTGGGAGAAAATAGACAACAAATTTAGTTATACTAAGCTTAACGATTTTATTCTTTTTTTTTCAAAACTAAAAACTGGTCTCATTGCTTATTACTACAGTTTTTAAAGGGTTCAACTATGACTTGCAAACAGCTATGATTCCTTTCTGTTTATTTTACTTACATTGCTAGACCCACACAAAAGCTGTCTCTAAAATGAATAAGAATGTAATTGTAAATAATGACAACCAACAGGATTCAAACTTCTGATTTCCGTGTCCTTCTTATAGACCTCTAGCATAAAAACCACGGCTCACGTTAAAAATTAAAATTTCAAGACTCCCTTACTGTTATTCGTATGTAGTGTGATACAACCTATTCCCTCCATGTTTGCTGAGGGCTGCTCTCTTATAAATATGCAAATGTTATCCTGCGTTTAGCGTGCCACTGCAATAATATTTATATTGAAATTTGCCGCGTCCGCCCTTGAACTCGACCAAACACCGAACAAACAACCCTTTAACCTTTTTCAACTACGATATTTGAGTGAGATTCATTTTGCAATTTTGATAAAGTGGTACACAGATTTGGGATCTGTCAATTTGTCGGACAAATTGGGCAGCGTTCTAAGACATAATGGTGGTGATTCTGCCGTACACACGACTAAACTAAATTTAAAGAAGCCCCGTCTCTTTTCATCTAAGGTGGCCAGAAAGAGACGGCACGTTCTGCTTCATAGTCAAAACAACTAAAATCACGTCAAATGTAGAAAATATAGGCGACTTTAGAACGCACTCACTTGTATCACCCTAAAACTGCCTGTACGAGGGTGAATCAAAAAGTTCTAAGAAGTGCATATATCGTCGCCGTAGTTGGAAAATTAAATAACTAACCAATTTCGTGAAATCGACTTTTTTGCATTATCATAAAGTCCAATTCAAGCGGCATCTTTCTGTCTCACTAAAATTGTAATATCTTAATTAATCACAAAATAAACTACACATAAACATTACAACGCACTATAGTTGGAAAAATAAATATCGAATATAATAGAATAATTTAGCGAAGGAAAATAAGCTAACTCGGAAATAATTAAATAACTACACCCATGCGTCAATTCAAGAGCGAATAAAGTGCATAAAAGTCTTTTGTTTAATTTTCCCTCGACACATTTGTGCTCTATTGGACCAATATGGTCTCGAAAAAAGTTATTAAAGGCAGTTATGTAATATTTCGTGTCTCATGAAATGTGAATAAGTGCTTTTATTATGGGCTTTTTGTATCTTAATGAAAGATATTGGCGAAGGAGAACTAAATAACTAACATGCAAAACTAAATAATTACATGAAATATTAAAATTTTGGGCGAGGGAGAAATACATAGTGGCTATTTTTTGCTTTTCTCACAAACGAATCAATTGAAATAAAATTTCTTTGAATGAATAACTAGATGCTTTATCAACCTTTAACATATTAAAATTTGGACAGCAAAATTGGTTTTCAAAAAAAAGTTATCATCATTTTTGTTGCAAAAAAACAGTAAATTGCGTTTTTCTCGCAATTTTGATTTTGTTAATTATTTAATTTTCCAACTACGGCGACGATATATGAAACTATTTTGGATCAAGTTCGATATTAAAATTAAAGAGTGTCTATCACACTATATTTATGCAGACTGTCACTTGTTTTTGTCAATTCGTTCGCATGTAATAATTTTTTTTGTGCAACGAGTTGCTAAAAAGTTAAAATTAGTGCGGTGATAAAATATCTCAGTTTGAAAAAAAATGTCTACGAAGGAAATTTTTTTGGACATTCAGCAGACATTAGGGGGTGATGCTGTACCCTATTCTATGGTTGCGTACTGGGTGGCTGAATTTAAAAGAGTTAGATCAAGCTGTAAAGATGACCCGCGTTCTGGGCGCCCTTCAACCTCCGTTACAGAAGAAAATGTCAATAAGGTTGAGAAATGACTATAAAACATATAGCTGAGATCCTAAAGCTATCTTTTGGTAGCGTTCAATTCATTTTAATTGATTCACTGGGGTTCAAAAAAGTGTCTGCAAGATGGGTGCCACGAATGTTAACCGACGAAAACAAAAAGCGACGTTTGGAATTTCCAAGCGTAATCTCGAAATGTTCCAGCGTGATTCGGATAATTTTTGCCGTCGTCTTGTCACCATGGATGAAACGTGGGTCCACCATTTTGATTCTGAAACTAAAAGACAAAGCATGTCTTGGAAACGACCATCCTCTCCATCCATTAAGAAATTTCGAGTTGCTCCTACCGCTGGCAAAGTTATGGCCTTTGTGTTCTGTGATAGTGAAGGAATCCTTTTTATTGATTACATGCCAAAAGGCCAGACGATTACTGGACCCTATTATGCAAATTTAATCCCGAAAGTGCGTGAAGCGATTAAAGAAAAACGTCGTGGAAAACTGTCGTTGGGCGTGTTGTTCCTTCAAGATAACGCTCCTACTCATCGATCGGAAGTTGCGCTCAACGCAATCCGCTGTGCTGGCTTCAATCTCCTTGACCACCCACCATATTCTCCGGACTTAGCCCCAAGTGATTTTCACTTATTTCCAAAATTAAAAGAGGAAATTCGTGGAACAAAATTTCACGATAATGACGCGGTTATAGCTGCCGAAGAGGACTTTTTCGAGAGTCAAGAAAATATTTTTTTTCACAAGGAATAAGGAAGTTAGAAACGCGTTATTCTAAATGCATTGCATTGGAGGGCGATTATGTAGAAAAATAAAATATTATTATTTAAATCTTTGCATTTTTTAATATTGATTCCAAGAATTTTTTGATTCACCCTCGTACATGCCATATTTGACGTGATTTTAGTTGTTGTGTCTGTGTCAGAACGTGCCGTCTCTTTCTGGCCACCTAAGATGAAAAGAGACGGGGCTTCTTTAAATTTAGTTTAGTCGTGTGTACGGCAGAATCGCCACCATTAATTATCACTGATGTACGAGTATGTCCATACATAATTGAACATAACCGAGGTGTACATACTTCATATATTGATTTTTTCAACAAAATAGCTACATCATTTTTTACACCAAAGCGCTAACTATTTTGGACTTAAAAACTATACCACTGAATGCGCACACAATGCAAGTGACGGTACTACAGAAGACATGCGATATCTTGGATTTCGGATAAAGCGTTAAGGTAAGTTGAAGCACGTCACGTAGGGGCTGTTTTAGCATATTCAATATAATTATTATATAAAGTATTAACAGTGTGAAGTTAGGATAAGATAAGATGAGATGAGATGAGATGAGATGAGATGAGATGAGATGAAGATGAAGATGAAGATGAAGATGAAGATGAAGATGAAGATGAAGATGAAGATGAAGATGAAGATGAAGATGAAGATGAAGATGAAGATGAAGATGAAGATGAAGATGAAGATGAAGATGAAGATGAAGATGAAGATGAAGATGAAGATGAAGATGAAGATGAAGATGAAGATGAAGATGAAGATGAAGATGAAGATGAAGATGAAGATGAAGATGAAGATGAAGATGAAGATGAAGATGAAGATGAAGATGAAGATGAAGATGAAGATGAAGATGAAGATGAAGATGAAGATGAAGATGAAGATGAAGATGAAGATGAAGATGAAGATGAAGATGAAGATGAAGATGAAGATGAAGATGAAGATGAAGATGAAGATGAAGATGAAGATGAAGATGAAGATGAAGATGAAGATGAAGATGAAGATGAAGATGAAGATGAAGATGAAGATGAAGATGAAGATGAAGATGAAGATGAAGATGAAGATGAAGATGAAGATGAAGATGAAGATGAAGATGAAGATGAAGATGAAGATGAAGATGAAGATGAAGATGAAGATGAAGATGAAGATGAAGATGAAGATGAAGATGAAGATGAAGATGAAGATGAAGATGAAGATGAAGATGAAGATGAAGATGAAGATGAAGATGAAGATGAAGATGAAGATGAAGATGAAGATGAAGATGAAGATGAAGATGAAGATGAAGATGAAGATGAAGATGAAGATGAAGATGAAGATGAAGATGAAGATGAAGATGAAGATGAAGATGAAGATGAAGATGAAGATGAAGATGAAGATGAAGATAAAGATAAAGATAAAGATAAAGATAGAGATAGAGATAGAGATAGAGATAGAGATAGAGATAGAGATAGAGATAGAGATAGAGATAGAGATAGAGATAGAGATAGAGATAGAGATAGAGATAGAGATAGAGATAGAGATAGAGACAGAGATAGAGACAGAGACAGAGACAGAGATAGAGATAGAGATAGAGATAGAGATAGAGATAGAGATAGAGATAGAGATAGAGATAGAGATAGAGATAGAGATAGAGATAGAGATAGAGATAGAGATAGAGATAGAGATAGAGATAGAGATAGAGATAGAGATAGAGATAGAGATAGAGATAGAGATAGAGATAGAGATAGAGATAGAGATAGAGATAGAGATAGAGATAGAGATAGAGATAGAGATAGAGATAGAGATAGAGATAGAGATAGAGATAGAGATAGAGATAGAGATAGAGATAGAGATAGAGATAGAGATAGAGATAGAGATAGAGATAGAGATAGAGATAGAGATAGAGATAGAGATAGAGATAGAGATAGAGATAGAGATAGAGATAGAGATAGAGATAGAGATAGAGATAGAGATAGAGATAGAGATAGAGATAGAGATAGAGATAGAGATAGAGATAGAGATAGAGATAGAGATAGAGATAGAGATAGAGATAGAGATAGAGATAGAGATAGAGATAGAGATAGAGATAGAGATAGAGATAGAGATAGAGATAGAGATAGAGATAGAGATAGAGATAGAGATAGAGATAGAGATAGAGATAGAGATAGAGATAGAGATAGAGATAGAGATAGAGATAGAGATAGAGATAGAGATAGAGATAGAGATAGAGATAGAGATAGAGATAGAGATAGAGATAGAGATAGAGATAGAGATAGAGATAGAGATAGAGATAGAGATAGAGATAGAGATAGAGATAAAGATAAAGATAGATATAGAGATAGAGATAGAGATAGAGATAGAGATAAAGATAAAGATAAAGATAAAGATAAAGATAAAGATAAAGATAAAGATAAAGATAAAGATAAAGATAAAGATAAAGATAAAGATAAAGATAAAGATAAAGATAAAGATAAAGATAAAGATAAAGATAAAGATAAAGATAAAGATAAAGATAAAGATAAAGATAAAGATAAAGATAAAGATAAAGATAAAGATAAAGATAAAGATAAAGATAAAGATAAAGATAAAGATAAAGATAAATTTATTTGTATAATAAAAAGTGTACGTACAAAGTTCTTACGTCTACATGATTTTTGACACAACTGAAAAACATTAACCAGGACGCTGTATTATACTTTTACATCTCAGGAATAAAGTTCTGTTATATGTACTTGTTTATGTCATTTTACACAACATCTAATTTAATTATCATAACTACTTCGTTTAGTAAATAGACGCAAATTACTAACGTATTTACCCGAGTGTAAGACTTAAATAGTAACTATAACATAGGATTGGCTACCAGCTTCTACAGAAAAGTACAGTACCACCCGGTTCTAGTTTATAATAAACAGTATAGTTTTTAAAAGAAATAAATGATGATATTTGGTGAAATTTGAATACATTTAAAATTACTTCATTTTTTAATTCTCTTTCCAATATATATAAATTTCCATGTCACAATGTTAGTTGCCGTACTCCTCCGAAACAGCTTGACCGATTTTTACCAAATTTTAAATGCGTATTCAGTAGGTCTGATAATCGGCTACTATCTATTTACCATACCCTCTTTATTTATTTTTTATTAATAGAAATAATTTAAAAGAGGACACAACGTTTGCCGAGTCAGCTAGTTCTCTATAAATTTTTAGCACCAGCCCTGTACGAAACACCTAAAGCCAATTTAAACAATATATCAACTGCGTGCAAATAGTCTCCCCCAAAATAAGGAACCGCAATATCCAAGCTCATAACAAAACGGCAGCAAAAAGTTTTTGTTCAACACAAACAGTGGACATAACCCTTGTCCGCAAAAGGACAAGTTATAAACCTGGCCGCAATGTCCGAGTTCGCTTATAAAAGATACAGTTCGCATCGCGACGACGCCACGGTGCTTAGATTGACAGTGTTTAAACTTTCTTTTTCTTTATAATATAACCAATATTATACTACTAATCATATAAAACGCTACTTATATGTGTTCGCGATCATTTATTAATATTATTTTACACCGCACAGCTACAGATTTTATCAGTAGGGTGCTTAAGCACACGAGATCGAGTGTCGTGTGTGCCGCCGAATCGCCACCAATGGTGGCGATTCACTCCATATTTGACGTGATTTTAGTTGGTTTGACTATGGTGCGGAACGTGTCGTCTCTTTCTGGCCACCTAAGATGAAAAGAGACGGGGTTTCTTTAAATTTAGTTAAGTCGTGTGTGCCGCTGAATCGCCACCAGTGACATTCTGACCTAAGATAGAGCATGCCTTGTCTGGAATAACACCGTGGAGGAGGTTGCTGATATTATTATACAACCAGTAGGAACTTTACGACAGGTTTTTCAACTTGAGTGTGGCGGTTACTAGCTAGGTAAGCGCCAGAAACCAGGTTTCCTCACAATGTTTTCTCCTTTACCGAAAGCTCGAGTCAATTGGCAGGAATCGAACCCACGACGTAAAGTAACCACATGTCCAACTGAACTGTCATCGCTTCAAATATAGAAATACATGAATGTAAAGAGGCGTACCATCCGGTTGGTGCCAACATTACCTACTGTTCTCCACATCACAACAAAGAGATGTAACTCCCACTTTCCCTAATAAAGTAGCTGTCATAAAAAACCACTACAATCATCATAACAAGAACTGTGGACAATGCCTTTAAAAATTAACTGTCTGACAGTAAAGATGGCATACTCCTATTTTATAGATTTGCTGAGATTCATGACACATGTCGAGGTATTTTATATTGTACTTCTGTGATGCCGCTGAAAGTATTATTGCATTTTTCAATTTATTATTACTCAGTTTGAAATGTCTCTAACAGCATCACAAATGAAATTAGCCGCTAAGCAGAAACTAATCGTCATGTTTTATTATTACTGTCCTTCCTCTGGGTGCCTGGAAGAGATTGCTTTTAGCGATAAGGCCGCCATTTTCGGCACTATTTTAAAGTTTTTTTTGTTAATAATTTTATGGAATAATAAGTGAGTGAAATAAAGAATTTATCTATCTATCTATCTAAGTACAATACAAGTTTAATTTTATTATTGTTATCTAAATTACCCACTATGGGTTTAATCCTACTAAATATAATAAATGCGAAAGTTTTTGTGTTAGTATGTATGTTTGTTACTTGTTCATGCTCAAACGGCTGAACCGATTTTAATTAAATTTGGTGTGAAGATAGGTTAGACTTTGGATTAACACATATAATTATAATTTAATTTTTATCCTGGATTAACTTCTTTATATCCCGGATCAACGCGGGTAACACCGGGAGGCACAGCTAGTTATAACTAAATATAAAGTTAACTAGTTAACAAAAGTTACATTTTCTTACAAAGAAATTGAATTTAGGTATGTTGTCTTCTTATTTCGTATAAACTAAGCTGCTAAGCTTTAGTGTCAAGATGTTCACAAGGAACTGTCTTAGCTAAGCAACCGCTTTGCTAAAACAGAAATACAACTCAACAATTCAGTTTGTCCATGGTTACCAATATTATAAAGAGGAAAAGTTTGTTTGTCTGTTTGACGCGAATAGGCTCCGAAACTACTGGACCGATTTAAAAAATCCTTTCACCGTTGGGAAGCTACATTATCTCCGAGTACCATAGGCCGAGTAACATTTGTTTCTCGTTACTACTCAGGTTATTTTAGAGCCTGTGTGAAGCCGGGACTGGCTGCTAGTATACTAGTCTAGTCAACAAGTGCCTTTTTGGTCAACTTTTTTTATGATTGAGGTGTCATTCGATTCGGAATGGCATCTGGATAGTTTTCGAAAAAACAATAAAAAAAAATGATTTTGATTACGGATTATTGTTTATTGATCTGTCCTGTAGGCACCTGAATTTTTTCAAATTTTAATTTTTCATATTTAATAAGTTTAAATAATATGTATTCATTCAAGCCAAAGGAATGATTTTTTTTATTTTTTTTTTATTTGCGGAACTTCATTGTTTTTCGAAAACTATCTAGATGCCATTCCGAATCGAATGACACCACAATCATAATTTTCGGAGACTGCTGAAAAAATTTGACCAAAAAGGCACTTGTTGACTAGACTATACGATATTAGTGTTATTATATAAAACTTCATAAGAACAACAATGTCCAGTATCGCAGTTTCATTTACACTAGATATTTTTGTTCACGAAGCATAAAATTACTTTTCGCGGACCGTGGAGGGTTGAACTAGCCACGTTTACAAAAATTAGTTCTGCCGGGGAGGTCGGTGGCGCTTTGTTTGTAGATGTGCAAATTTACTGCTACAACGATTTCAAATTTAAATTTCAAGTAATCTTTCTTATCTTAATCTTAATATATATAAATCTCGTGTCACAATGTTTGTCCTCAATGTACTCCTAAACCACTTAACCGATTATAATAAAATCGCACACCATGTGCAGTTCGATCCAACTAGAGAGATAGGATAGTTTAAATCTTAAATTATAGTCGCAATTATTTGACAGTCACAATTATCTGTTAACTCCAAATTATTCTAACAGATGTTGATACCTTTCGACTGGGTTAAGTAAGTAATCAATAGATGGCGCTGCTATGGCAAATCTACGAACGTGTCATATAAGCTACATTATCTATTTTTCATACCCCTAAGTGAGGCAAAACAACGTTTGCCGGGTCAGCCAGTAAAATTTAAATCTTTATCTTCGTCTGAGCCAATTGGCAAATCTTTGGTGTCGAGAGTTTTCAAGCCGCCCGAAGGCCTTGGCTTAACGAGTGCTTGTAGTAACAGCCACTACCTAGATATTAACGTGTCATCCGACCCAAGGGAGAGTCTACATGAAAGTTTTACTTATCAAACTACTTATGCATGGTCACCCATTCAAGACTGTCTACGTCGACCGTTGCTTAACGTCGACAATCGCGTCAGATCACCTTAGTTAGCCGAGCCACATACAATAAATTAAAGGGGCCATGTAGCACTGCTATACAGGCTAATCACTTTGGTCTAGTGCAGGGCACAGCTCTACCTAACTTAACTTTAACTGTTATATATATATAAATACCTAAATTTATTTATAAATTATGTTAGGATTAAGTGTGTACATTGTTTTTGAATAAAGAAAGATTTATTATATTATTTTTATAGATTTATTATACGACAAACTAAAAAAAATTGTGTTGACACTCCTCAAACGATTGCGATAAAATATTTTTTTGTGTTTTTTTTTTACACCTCGTGTACATTATTGGAGTTTTAGTTAAGATACCGCTAATAGGATCAAACGTAGCGCAAGACTCAGTGGATACGGCAAAACGTACAATAAGATAAGAAAAAGATTTACTTTAATATATAAATTAGTTATAGTACGTTACGTCTCTGTAAATATCGTCTCGAAATAAACTATAATTATGTATTATAATGTACTAGAGGTTGCCCGCGGCTCCGCCCGCGTATGTCGCTTTTCGCGTAACCTGTGGAAAATTCTATTGTATCCTATTCCCGTGCCAATTTTTTATAAACATTACACTGATACGATAACAAAATGAGTCGCATCTGTCTTTCCGCATTTGATTCCTGAGATCTACTTAACCTCTGTTTTTAGCTACTTTGGTGATAATGCGAAAGATTAGATCGTGTTCTCCGAGCCATTTTTTAATTTAAATAATTAGAATACGCGAACCATACCACCAAGTGGAACACATACTTAAATTCCAATTCAGAAGTATTTAATTTCAAAGCACAAAACTTTCCCTTTGAACTTTAAACCCTAATGGCATACCTTAATGCACTCCTGGCAAATATTATAACAAATTTATTTTAACCACCATATAAGCTACAACCATAACAACTTTCAAGGCTTTAACTTGATAAATAAAGAATTTTCCAAACAAACTTTCGCCCTCCCCCCTCCACCCTACAAACCCTTAGTTCATTCCTGGCAAAAAACTTGATACCATTATTTTTAATTTTACATAAACTATACATATTCCAAATACCAATGCCAGAAGTTCAAAAACATAGAAGTTTCATACAAACTGATTTGCCTCCTTTCACCCTCTTAAGGGTAGAATTCCCAAAAATCTATTCTTAGTACACTTTAAAGTACTAAAATATATACATACTCCAAATTTTACACCTCTAAGTTCAAAAACACAAAACTTTCATTTTTAACTTTCAACCCCAATGGTATCCCCCTTAATGCACCCCTGGCAAAAAAAATATAATTTCAATTTAACCATTTTTTTTTTTTTTTTTTTTTTTAAATATTAGGACACTTTCACACACGGCTGGTTAGCCCCATACTGAACCATTTCTAGCTCGTATTATGGTTGCTAACACAGCTGATATACTACATATACATACATACATATTATATATAAATACATATTGAACACCCAGACCCACAGCCAACAAATTTAGTTAAGCACAAAGATGTTGACCGGGCCGGGAATCGAACCCGGAACCTTCTGATTAGCAGACCGGCATGGTAACCTTTACGCCAACGAGGTTGTCAATAAAATAATAAATAATAATATAATCAATTAAATAATATACTACCATAACAACTTTCAAGACTTTAACTTGATAAATAAAGAATTTTCCATACAATCTTTTCTATAAATCCAACTAACTTTCACCCCCATTATAAACCCTTAGTTCATCCCTGGCAAAAAAACTCGATACTATTATTTTTAATTTTACATAAACTATACACTCTAAATTTCATTGCTGTAAGTTCGTTCAAAAACAAAGAAGTTTCATACAAACTATTTTACCCTCTTTCACCCCCTTAAGGGTAGAATTTCCAAAAATCTATTCTTAGTACACGTTTAAGTACTAAAATATATACACACTCCAAATTGTACACCTCTAAGTTCAAAAACACAAAACTTTCATTTTTAACTTTAAACCCTCATGACATCCCCCTTAATGCACCCCTGGCAAAAGTTTTTTAATTTTTAATTTGACCATTTAATAAACTACTTTTGTAACAACTTTCAAGACTTTAACTTGATAAATAAAGAATTTTTCATACAAACTTTCACCCCCCATTACAAACCCTTAGTTCACCCCTGGCAAAAAAACTTGATACCATTATTTTTAATTTTACATAAACTACACATATTCCAAATTTCATTGCTATAAGTTCAAAAACAAAGAAGTTTCATACAAACTGTTTTACCCCCTTTCACCCCCTTAGGGGTGGAATTTCCAAAAATCCGTTCTTAGTACGCGTCTACATACTACAACAAATACACCCTCCAAATTTCACAACCCTAGGACCAGCCGTTTGGGCTCTGCGTTGTCTATAGATGAATGAATGAATGAATGAATGAATAAGTCAGGACAAAGAGTCTTATAGTATAGATTTATAGTTGTATCTATAATATTCCTGTAAACATACAATATTTTTGTTTATCCAGCAGGTTCAAAGTCTATTCGATTTTAACAATAAAACCTATCCTTTTTATAATTTATTATAGACAATGGGACTAATGTGTTATAGATGAATGTAGGTCCATTTTAGATAATGCGTTTTAATAGCTCCTAATGTTACTCTCATTTTTTAAAATAAATCTCTCTTTATTGCTTTTTTTTCTAAATGATGATGCGTTTTTGATAAGGCGTAGAAAATGGCATTTAAATTGAAACTTATGTGTATAACAAATACTAAGTCGATTCTGGTGATAAGTAAATAGCTTATTCGATCATCAGAGCTGTTAAAAAAATTGCATTTCTTTTTTAATAATCAACACAGTTCTCTGCCACCATTCCGTCACAGCCTTGTCCCACCTGCCGTTAAATAATTTCAATAAATTTTAAAATTTTTCATAAATACTCGTATACATTGAACTTTCTGAAAATGAAATCCAAACCAAGGCTAAATACTTCACAAAAACGTTATAAACATATTATAAACTTACTAGTTACATTTGCAAACGAAAAATTGGCAGACTTAATAGCTTTAAAACTCCACAACACTTAATTTCGAAATAAGTGAGAGTAAAAAACTGATCCGACTGTCCACCCAACATATTATAAACGTTATTGTCTACAGAGTGCTGCGGCGTAGCCAGCGTAGCACTCACGTAGCGTAACGGCACAGTAACGACGAGTGCTTCGAGAAGGAAGATACAAGACAGAGATGGCATAGTGCGCTCTACGTAACCCTCTTATATTATAAAACCTATGTTTGTAAGTATAAGTCACCAAATAGTGAAAAAGAATAATAAACATACACAATGAGACAGTTACTGAGTATAAGTGAAATTTATGTAGTTCATATCATTACAACTTCGCATTTATCCATTACCTATTGACTCAGGCGTTATTTTGCGGAAATCCTATGTAGATAGAAGAAAAAAAATTATAACAAAGTGAGTCCAGAATTTATCACCATTTTACTAAATACGCACGCAATAGTTATTTTTCATTGATAAAATTTAACAGATTTGGTTGTAATTTATCATGAGATAGCTAAGATAGAGCAACGTTTATATTTTTTTATACCATAATGAATAAATATTACGTGAATCAAATTCAAATTGTTTATTACAGCAAAAATATTACAGATAATTACAAAATATATTAAAGAAAACAACTATTATAAAAATGAACATTATTAATGATTTGATATGGCGACCAGCACTTACACTGAGAACTAGTCTCGTGCCGTAAGTGCTGCATATGCAATAAAAACACAGAAACAAAATACAAACTATTGCGCTTAGCAAAAATGTGCACAATAGTTTTTATAGTGCACAATTGTGTAGGCATGCTCCTCTTTCTTTTTATCTCATCCGTAGTCCATAGCGGCTACGAGCATGCTATGGCAACGAAATGAGTGTCACATTATCACGAAACATAATGCTAGTGTTGCACATTCGCAGTTTAGATGAAGCTTAGATATGGCTTAGATCTGAGATTCTCAAACTGCAAAAAATATACGTATGTATTCTTGTTTAGATAATTTTACAGACATTAAATTATTTTGAACTTTATTTATTTTATGGGCATATAGCATCAATTTTATTAGTTTATTTTTTACGCAAAATTTAACTTTTCGTAGCTTAAGACTTTTCTGAACGCAAAACATAAATTAGATATATATGTAGATAAAGACGAAAATTGTCTCGGAGCCACAAAATAGAAGTGAGTACCAACCGGTTGACTGATAACAAAAACTTATTAGGACTATTTATTTGGAATTATATTTGCTATTTTTTAATAAATAGAATGTTGAAATATGGTCAGAATACATAGGAACAGTATATGGAAGCCAGGTAATAATGTAAAAGTATTTTTGATCACATTGAATATTTGGAGCCGAATGTTTATAAGGGCGTTGGCTCAAAATGTTTCTTGATGTTAGTGATTTCTTGATGTTATCAAGTTTTTTAAGGTTTGCTTTTTTTTTAATGAAAGACATATGGCATTCGCTGAGACTAGACAATTGTAAAACTTTGAGAACCACCAGCCCAGATAACAGCTTAGATATGAATCGAATGGAAGCTAAATGCTCGACGCTGGATGTGAGTTTTAAAGCCATTTCTGAAGAGATAATGCATTAGCAGTGTCCATTCAAGAGCTAATAGTGGCAGTGTGCCACATGTCTGTGTCGCATTAATCTGAGGTAAAAAGTACCCTGTGTGTCAATCCGAAGTCTAACCTAGTATATAATATGTCTAGCCGTTTCTGAAGAAGTAACAAACATACATAAGATAGCTGAAGATACTAGAGTGTCATTCCATTGTATTGTGGAATATTGAACCCTGATTTTCCTACCTAGCACCTATGTATTTAAAGTATAAGTCATTATTTTTTATAAATAAAGCCTCGTATACATAAGTACTTACATAGAAACTTTCGCCTTTATAATATTAGTAAGATGAATATATTAGACAAGTAGTACAAAAAATAATTATAATTTGGGCTAAGTGAGGGCTAGATTGTACTGAAAAGAATTTCATGATAATTCGTATAACATTTTAAGCAACTTTTAAATGAATTGTCACCGCATACGCAAAGTTCCTAGTTAAAATCAAATTAAATCTAATATATGTCTTTTTACGTGGTATTTACTAAGAATTAAATATGAAATAATACCAACTAGCTACTACAATGAGTAAGCTAAGTTATATAGTTAATATGTTCCATATACAGTTTTTACATATTTCCTATTAAGAGCCAAAGCATTTCCAAACGAAAAGTGGGAGCTTGTATAGTTTTATACTATACTTTAAAACCTCTAGATAAAAGTTAAGGATTTTTGGAAGTTCATTTCTCTTCTTCTCCTTCACTTAACAACAATATTTGAATTTTAATACAAATTTTATTTATTTTTTTACTAATAAGTAAACTTTTATTCATCTCTATTATTACAATGCGTGATTACTGAGAAAACATACAATATAATAATTTAAAATAAATTATAAAATTAAAAACTAATAACAAAACAAATTAATATTAATAATAATAAGGTATATGTATGTAAAAGGAACTGTTGTTTTATTAAATATTTCAAAATCATTACAATTGAATACGAAACATTATATTAATTTATAATGACCAAACAAAAAATTATAGATACAAAAATTTCCTTGACCAGAAATAAAATATGTGATGGGGTAGCTCTTTTTTTAGGGAATTTTCAAAAAACAATTAGCACAGTATGTGACAAACAACAAAATACAACAGCCCACTCCCAGCGTGACCAAAGGCGCTAATACAAAGTTGAATAATTAAAATAACTGGGATTGTGCTGTATTACATTACTTTTTAAACACGGTCAGGTAAACAGGCAGGGGTGAGACCCTTATTTGCAGAATTTTAATAGAAAGGTCTGTGTCATATGGCATACGAGTATGTCCTATATCTATTCTATAAAAATGTAGACTTTTTTTCCCTTCACAGAAGAAAATATTTGTACTACTCGCTATGCCATTATTGTCCCTCCAAAATAGTTACAGCCACTTTCGGTGCACTAGGACATTTTTTTCCGGAATACTAGGTTATCAACAGATCCCCCCCGTGGGGCCCCGCATTGTCGAGGCGGGGGGGCTCAGTAACCGTGGCCTGGTCACCCACGGTGAAGCGAAGAGGGTCCCTGAGGCGGGCCGCTCCCTAGACTTGTCCTCCCCCATGCAAGTTCTAGATGGAGTGGCACCAGTAGGTTGCGGGACCTCGCTCCGGGGGGGTTTCGCAACTGAGGAGGGCTGCGGTGTGTTTTTGGAGGACACCCACCGCAGCCGAAGGTGTGGGGCCGCGGCAGGAGAGAAGCGTCGGTATTACGATGCGCCGCTCTTCCTACCTGCCGCGGCCTCGACGGGGTCGCCACCGTTGATGGCGGACGCGGTGGGGCCGCAGGGAGAAGGGAGTGGTACCACAAAATACCACTTACCCTATTCTCTGCGGCCGTAGTGGCAGGTGACGGGGCCACAGACCTGACCCGTCACGGGGGACCTGGGACGTCGGACCGGGGTTGTCCGGCGTCCATTGCACTTATGGTCCCCGAGGTGCACCATGTGCACTGCAAGGGGACTCATCCCCAGAGAAGGAGCCTCGCAGGCTAGCCGAGGTGGGCGGGATGGTGGGTTAATGCGAGAAGCGGAACCTCATCCCGCCCTTTCCGGTGAGGAGGTCATCGTGAGGTTTTAGTCGGTAGGGATGTCCTTTTGACATCGAGCCCGACATACCCCACCCACCTCCCCCGGTGTGGTGGGGATGCGTAAATGCATTTCCTCACGTAAAAAAAAAAAAAAAAAAGGACATTCGTTGGAACACTTAGAAATAAATTGCTCGGAGTTTTATTTATTTATGTAACCACCAAATATACACTAACACTTTTATACTAAAATACTTCTAATAGATAAACCTAATATGTATTCTTACTCATAAAATAATAATAATAGTTTATTTATCTAAAACACATGTACATTCACAATTAGATTTACAAAAATCCGTCGTCTTATTAATCTTATTAATTTACGCTATAACATTTTTCTTGTGGCTTCTGCACTAGGAGAACCCTGTTTCGCAAAAGCGACTTCCAAATCATTATAAAAGAATTTGTTTTTCCATACCGGTGCGGATTTTAACCAGGTACCCTTTAACCTAAATATTTTGTATTATTAAAACTAAAACAGTTTTTAAGGTTAGTTTGTTAAGTTGCATTTTATAAGTTTTAAACAATATGTGAATGTGTGAGTGTGCATGTATGTGTGTGTGTGAGTGTGTGAGAGTTCTTGCATGTGGTAGCTTATGACATAAATATTTTTTTTTAGTTAGTTTTGTTTAGTTTTTATTGACGTATTTGTACATTTTGAAACTGCATACCATTTGTAACTCATTTTATAGCACATAAATCACCAAACCCAATCGCACTTTCGTTATTTGTTTGCAATATTGTATGTGGATGATATGTGCCACAAATCTCAATATAGGCTAGTGACGTCACCGATTCCATTGCAGCGCCATATTGTCAAAGTAGCATTTTGGCGGACTATTTAACCATAGAATTTTTAATTTGATATTTTTCCTAAAATGTGTACCAGAATTTAAAAATACACTTTAGACTGGGTTTCTCGAACCTTTAATAAAAATATAAAATGGATTAGAAGACAAAATTAAATATTTAGTGTACTTCCGCTGTGATCCGAAATCCAAATTAAGACAAGTAAAGGAAAAATTATATAAGATTAATTAAGATTAACGTTACCTATCACAATTCGGAAATTCTTAACTCTACACGTGTTTCGCCTAACCACAAGGCATCATCAGGAGACGCCGACTCTTCGAACGACAAGTCGAGAGTACTCTCAACTTGTCGTTCGATAATTAATCTTAGTTAATTTTTCCTTTACTTGTCTTAATTTGGATTTCGGATCACAGCGGAAGTACACTAAATACTTAATTTTGCCTCAAAACACTTTATTTTCTAAGGTTTACGTAGGCATTCAATAAGTAAACTCCTTCAATTTTAATAATTAGTTAACTGCACCTTTCTACGGTTAACTGGGAGTAATAAAAAACATAATAATTACTAACAGCCAAGCAAACATGTGTAATATGCATGGAGTTTGGTTACCGTCAAAAACGCAAACTTTTCCAAAAACTCGTGCAGTCTGTTTGCTCATTTAACTCTGTTTGTACATAACCTATGCAAACGGGAGGACTTCGTAAAACTAACTCGTGCGATGAGTAGGTAACTGCAGACTTACTCCATTTTAACCGATTTCAAATAAGGAGGAGGTTATATTTTTTTTTTTGACACATACACACACGGCTGGTTAGCCCCATACTGAACCATTTCTAGCTCGTATTATGGTTACTAACACAACTGATATACTACATATACATACATACATATATATTATATATAAATACATATTTAACACCCAGACCCACAGCCAACAAATTTAGTTAAGCACAAAGATGTTGACCGGGCCGGGAATCGAACCCGGAACCTACTGATTAGCAGCCGGCATGGTAGCCTTTACGCCAACGAGGTCGTCACCTTTATATTCGACTGTTTGTATTTTTTTTCGTTTATTGTTTAACCAGCTACGCACGCGGTGCTATCCGCACTAATACGGGATAAAAAGTACTCTATGCATTAATCTAAAGTTTTACCTATATAAATACCAAATTTCATGGAAATCAGTTCAGCCGTTTGAGCGTAAAGAAGTAACAAATAAACTTTGTAAAATGTTATCGTAAGGCATATTATATATTTGCACGAAAGAAACGGTCACACTTACTTAAAAAACGTTGGATATACGTTCAACGGGTTTCAACGCATTACGAGCGTCATCATCAGGGACGAGCTTCACACGGACTGTCACCGACGAGATCCGCGCGCAGACACACATATACACTAACAAACATACACACTAACACACATACACAAAACTTTCGCATTTATAATATTGGTACGAAGTTGGATTTTTAGTCTGATTAGATCTGATAGATCGTTTTAAGTGATAAGGTCCATAAAAAATACTTTTTTTTATAATTGTAGGTACTAGCTGACCCGGCAAACGTATATAATTTTTTTGCCTCATTTAGGGGTACAGCGCCATCTATTGATTACTTACTCAACCCAGTCGAAAGGTATCGACATCTGTTAGAATCATTTGGAGTTAACAGATAATTGTGACTGTCAAATAATAACAGACAATAATTAGCAATAAATTAAAATTGCGACTACTCGTATAATTTGAAATTTAAACTATCCTATCTCTCAAGTTGGATCGAACTGCACATGGTGTGCGAATTTTATTATAATCGGTTAAGTGGTTTAGGAGTCCATTGAGGACAAACATTGTGACACGAGATTTATATAAATTAAGATTGTACTTTATCTTTATTTAACTATCTATCTCTCTGGACATACCTCAGTCCACACCCGAAGCATTTCAGTTTACGAGAAACAATGCCGTGGCTGTTACGTACGTACCTTGTTCAGTTATAGTCCTGCCTTGTGTTCTAAGCACACCTGCCCAACTCAAGAACTTCCTACTTCCAGTTATTCATGTTAATTGTAGCGCTTTCAGGAAATCAGGGTCAATTTTAAGGTTCTGCACTGGACTTTTAAAAAAATTTTCTAGTACAGATTTTTAAATATTAACCTGCTCACCTTTAAATAATAATCAGCAAGTAAGATATGCTATAAATGTAATCGCTATAGTAAACAGATAATAAGAAAAGTGCAAATTATTTGAGAGAGTGAGAGACCTTACCTATGTACTATAATAAAATATAATAAAAACTATTTATGATATCTTAGTAACAAACATGAAAGCTATATTCAAGGATAACCGCTAAAGTTTTTTTTTACCTACAGTGTAGGTAAACACTATACCAACTAAAGCAAATTGATTTCGACGCTTTTGAGAATTTATCGTTAAATCAAGTGACGTTAGATGGAGTTTACATCGTAATAATTTGTATACTGCAAATATCACGTAATTGAAAATCAGCACAAGTTGACTTACATTCGAAAGCTTACTGAATACATAATTAACAAATCAAAATTAAAAATTGAATTACTTTGTACAACACCCGTCTACTTATTTATTTTTCTAGCCTATTCCAGTCATTAAAAGTCCACACAAAAGCACACAGTTCTTAAAGAACGTCACAAAGAAAATAAAAGACTATCGGGTAATAAAATTCTCGTTTCGCAGAGAGGTTGCCTATTGATAAGAAACAAAGGGGCAATTTCAATTCGAATTACTCCACAAGTCGATTTACAACAAACCAGACTTTGGAAACTTCGCAAAATTGCACTTACAGAACGGATAAAAAGCCACCAAGTGTCCTTTTGACGGCAACAAAGTTCAGGCTTAATATTGAAATGCGACCAAGAGAATAACCATTAAATATTTCTGTCCGGTTGCAACAAATGGCTGAGCAAGTGTTTAAATTTTAAATTATTTTGATATTATTTTAGTAGGCATATTAACTTAGTCGTTTTATAGATATTAACTTAGTCGGCCGAGGGAGCAAAGCACATCTGCATCTACAGATATTTTCTTTAGTAAGTTAGTTTGCAAAACTGTCCCTTTACATCGCTATGTTTGTTAAATGTTGCATTTGACAGAAAAAATACTAACAAGAACAAGCAAATATGGTAATTCACTCAAACTATCTTGTCTGTAGAAACGCGATTGACTATCGTAGAACATTAAATAAAACTGTCAGTTATTAATTTTGTGAAATAAACCATTTGAATTTGAAAATTACAACTCAAACATTTGGTATTCACCATATTCTTCGAATAAGCGAAAAAAACGAGTACGTAATGAAATATAAATACCGTAAGTGTAAATATGTAGAATACACAAATATAGAGACCATACTTTTGAAGCAATCTTGACAAAACTTAGTCAACAGGTTCTATTCTTTAATATATTGTTTTTTAAAGTAATTTTATGTTGGTTTGGAAATCAAAGACTTTGACGCAAAGGCAAAGTGACTCCCCACAATTTTATATGAAACATTTTTTTAATTAGAATTTAATTGTACAATTTAGTAATAATGATCAGTGGGAATCGTATAAGTAGTCCTAATACAAAGTCTTGGTAACTCTAGCGCACAACAAATAACTCAGCGCAGTCAGCTAGCAAAAAAAAAGAAGAAAAAGTCACAAAGGAAATCTTATAAAACCCTACATTTTTCATTCATTGGGAGCAAAAGCTTAACTAAGTCCGAAGATACAATTGATAACTCGAGAGCACTAACTTTTTGCTTTGTAGCCAGATCCTGTGAAGAACTGTGGATAGTATTTCTCTTAAACTTATTTATCTTCTAACCTACTTTGTTTCAGAGGTAATTCTGTTTTACTCAGTAATGGACCATGTTTTGCTGCTACAGAAAGAATTACAGTAGTTTAATATTGTATTAACTTTTACTCAGTCTTCTGATATTTCTGTTTCAATGTATAATCTATGTTATTAGGAACTAGTTGTGCCCTTTATCTTTTGGGCTTTATCTGATTTATTACGGTATAAAAATTAGTCTTAATCCCGAACACACAACCATCTATTTTACGAAAATTTGTAGTTATTTCAATAAAATTTTGTAAAGACCTAGCTTAGACACCGGATTAAGGCTGATAAGGGCAAATTCTTCATTATTCTTGATATTACAGATTTATCGCTTTAAATCATATACGATAAAAAGAATCAAGAAACAATCTTATAGATCGTTTTAAGTACCATATAACAATATTTATACTTAATTTGGAATCAATCGGATTTATAAATATAAACAAAACTCGTTCAAAATTCATTGTGTCAGTAAAAGTTATAAGATTATATCACTTTTACTGACACAATCAGAATAAATCAAAACCATAAAATCTTCTCATCAATCATCTACGATATAGTATATTTTATGTCTAAATGAAGCTATCGTTCCAAGTCAACAACTAGAAAAAGAAACTACTCTACCACCATTTTGTTCTTCATATTTCCAATCGACGGTCATCGCTCAATGGAACACCATCGTGTTTCAATTAAAACACAACACTGCCAGTTCTCGGTTGCCTGGACAAGTTTTATTACTTGCTCAAGTAGAAAAAGTAATCAAGCTCGATATATCAAAGCAGGGATGAAATTAGGAAAAGTTATGTGATAAATAGGAGTATATAAGTATACTACATATTTTTTCCTTTAGTGAATTGGAACGCTTTTCTCCGGTTTCGACGTTGATGATATCTTCCACCGCCAGTTCTCTCCTACTGCAGGGAATGTGCATCTTTCCTAACATGCCATTCACCTCAAACTAAACAAAAATGCCATCTTTACGCTGTACAGACGCTGGCCGTGAGTTGTGCTTGCCTAGACTGGAATAACTGGCTATCGAATAAGGTCAATATTAAGTGCTTGGAGATTGATTTTCTAATTGAGTATGGTAGTCAGCTAGAGCACAAGAAACTGCTCCGCCAACTTGCAAAAAAAGCATTTTTGAGCCATTACGCACTGTCGACTGGTCGCCGGCGACTCAGTCTCTCGGCGACCGAAACGTAGGCAACTAGGGACGGAGACCAAGCCGAGCGACAGTATTCCAAGTACATTCGTGCAGTACATTCGGTCGTTACAACAGTTGCTCGCAATGTGAATGCTTCCATTTGAAACCGTGCTCCTACTGGTCGCCGGCGACCGGTAGTCGCCTGTGCGTCGCCACTACGCGGCGAGTCGCCGAGTCGCTTGCGCAACCGGCGACCGAGTGCGTAAATACTAATTTAAACTAAAGAAAGTCACAGTTGCCGGCGACTGAGTCGCCAGCGACCAGTCGACAGTGCGTAATGGCTCTTAATGTCCATGTAATCTACGACACGTAAGCAAGTGTGGCGTCCTGTCACACTTCACCGCCTGCTACCAATCAGAGCGCTCGTTCTGAATCGTGCAAGCGGTATTTACAACGCGCGTACGATTGATCCTAGCTGCAATGCATGCCCGTTGGACGGCCGACTCTGGACACAACATCTGTCAACCCTTTGCTAAATGGAGGCACACCATTGTCGCTCCATACAAGTAACATTTGGGATAAAATAAATTATGTAGATATCAATCGATTCATTTGCGGACAAAGCCCAGACAAGCACTCATTATTTTAAGCCTAACCATAAAATATTCATCATAATAATACTCCAAGTGAGTAGATATTTTTAGCAAAATAATTACTTACCCAATTCCGACTCTGGATTCGTCCTGAAGATATCACAGAGACTCGGCCTAACTCCTAAATTGTTCGATGTGACATTCAACTGAGGTTAGACCTCTTTTGTATTGTTGCCGAACAAGTTTCAAGCTTTTAAAGCCATTTAGAAAAGTTTTGTTGGTAATTCTATTTGCTTGTTTAGAAACTGTTTTGTTTTCGGCGAATAGATCAGAAATTGATTTAGAGTAAGTAGTCGTAAATGGTTTCATACTTAATAACACGAATATTACGTAAACAAAATTAAATGAATTTGACGATATTAAACTATGTATACCTATGAAAAGAGGTAGCAAAGGACGTCGGGACAACTTTGGACTGCAGTCCACGATATTTCGGTTCGAATCCTGCCTACACTCATGAATTGTTTTCAGGCAATGTGTGGAATTCACATTCGCGGCGCATACGATGAAGGAAACATCGTGAAGATACTCACATACTCCAAGGATCATAAAATCCGAAGAATTGTATTGTCCGATAACCCGTAATTGGCCGGTGTGATGTATTATGGCCTGTACCTTGTGAGAGAAGGCCTCGATTCCCAGCAGCGGGGCCATAAAATGAGCTCCTTATGGTCGTGGGTGTTTTTAGTTTTTTAAAAGTAGGTTGAGTGGTGGTTGGTGTACAAGCATGACTTAGAAATCATGGAATTGATAATAGGTACTGGCGACCAAAACTTGTCTATGCTCACGTAGCGGAAATATTCGAATTCAAGCGTCAATAAAAAACCGTCACTTTTGACAAAATGACAGCCTGAACTGAACCACGCAAAAATAAAAGGAAAAACAAATATGTGGCTAAATTATATATGATGTTACTTTCATGAACTAAAATCAGTTTTTATTCAATACTTCTGTGATATGCCGGGGCCGGATGTGAGAGCCAATGACAATGTCCTCGGTGAGATGTCTGCGGACCCCACGGCGACCGTACATAGCGGTGTAGAAGCCAAGGCAGAGAGAAAGCTGACCGTACTCGAAACCCACGGCTATGTACTTGGCAGAACTATTGGCTCTGGTTCCTACGCCACCGTTAAGGTTCATTCCTCCTTTTCGTATTTTTCGCTACAACTAAGAAGTGTTAGGGTTTGTAATTTTTTGTAATAATTTTCGTTTAAAACTATCTTTTAATTATCGGGTTTCATGTTTCGTTCAAAAATATTAATCGATTATCGGTTTTCTAACTTTATTAAGGCACCATGATGGTTGGCAGATCACGGCAGATTCGGCTTCCAGCTTCGGTACTAGTCGGTTCTGCTTATAAGTGCTTAGTCTGTTTAAAAAGTAAAAAAGTAAATTGATTTAAAGTCGTCCTTCGTTTAACTCTCTTCGGAGGCTGTCCACTCTAAAAGAAGCTTACTTCAAAATTCAAAATCCTCAAAGCTATTTAACTTAGGTATACAAAAAAGGATAATGGCCTGTATCTCTCTCTTTCTGAGAGAAGGCCCCAAATCCCACCTAGCAGTGGGAACGTATAGTGGGCTGCTTATGCTATGCTAAGCTTATACAAAAAAGGAAAATGTATAATTTAGTTTTCTCATAGTATTACAAAATATTTGAATTAAAGCATATTAGAATCACTATCAGAACAGAAAAACAGACTAAATCTTAGTTATCTTGTAGTATTAACATTCATTCATGTTTTGCCATAAGATAAATTTATTTATATAAAATAGAAGACCGCAACTTTATTTGAAAAAATGTGGTTAAAGGCGAATCTATTGTGAAGCAAGAAATATAATTATAAGTAGAAATTTAACTATTTTATTGACATCATATTACCTATTTTCAGGTCGCCACTAGTGAAAGACACAACTGTCAAGTCGCAATCAAAATAATAAGCAAATTCCAAGCGCCAGGAGATTACCTCAAAAAGTTTCTCCCGCGGGAAATCGAAGTTGTCAAAGGACTTAAACATGAAAATCTCATACGGTTCCTGCAAGCCATTGAAACAACACACAGGTGAACACCCATATATTTCCTCCAAAACATAGGTTCATGCCGGTATATCTGCACCAGTTTATCGCATTTCATATCTATACTAATATTATAAAGCGGAAGAGTTTGTTTGTTTGAACGCGTTAATCTCAGGAACTTCTGGTGCGAATTGAAAAACTCGACCATTTATCTAGAAAGGCTTTAGGCTATATGACATCACGCTGCAACTATTAGGAGCGAAGAAATAATGGAAAATGAGGAAAAAACGGGGAAAATTATTCATCTTTGAGGGCTTCCGTTGCGTGCGCTGTGAAAACGGTTCAAGATATCAATTAAATACGTACGAAAGAATTATTCCTCTTAAAAAGCACACGCGGGTGGAGACGCGGGCAACAGCTAGTCTTTTTTATAATAAAATCGAATTAATTAAATCACATAGTGAATGTCATAAAAAATCATTAAAATTCCACTTAGATTAGGTACAAAAACTAATTGAATTTTCACCATCCATCGATCGTCCATCTTCTTCTTACACGTTACGCCCTTGACAGAGCAGTCAAGATCGTCATGAAGGGTCACGAGGCAGAGGCGTCTATAATATCCCTCACCACATCTCATCATCTCTGCCTGCTGGAAGCCTAGTAGTATGTTTAAACAGAAGATAAAGAGTTTTTGTGAAAGTAATTCCTTTTATAATTTAAGCGAACATATGAATGGAGCTTGCAGAATCGTTATTCACGTGTAAAAAGTAGTATTTTAAATTTAATAGAAATGAAAAACAAGTGCTATTGTGTCACGGAAGAGAAAAAACAGTATTGTGTGTAGTATTTAATGGGGTAGAATATTTATTTAATGAAATTTGTAAGTTTATTTAATTTGATCTAACTAATGTTTTTAAGTATTAAGTTATTATTGTAGTATGACTTGCCTTTAACGTATGTTATTTAGGGTTAATACAGTTCTGTATTTCAGTTATCCGACTACCCTGATCTGCTTAGTTGACCTTTTTTTTTTTTTTATTAGGACACTTTCACACACGGCTGGTTAGCCCCATACTGAACCATTTCTAGCTCGTATTATGGTTGCTAACACAACTGATATACTACATATACATACATACTATATATAAATACATTATTAATATTATATATTTTGGATGATCTTCCGCGCAGTCTTAAATAATAATCAATTATTAAATTATTAAAAGAAATATTTCCCACAGGGTTTACATAGTGATGGAGTACGCAGAGAATGGCAGCCTACTGGACATCATCCGCAAAGACCAGCACATCGACGAGACGCGCGGTCGCCGCTGGTTCCGGCAGCTGGTCGAGGCTGTCGACTATTGCCATGAGAGAGGCGTTGTTCACAGGTGCTTTATATATCTACTTCCTTAATTTACTTCTTATGAGTATAAACATTGTAAACTGTTCACGTAAGGCATCTTAATATTTTCGCGTAGAAAACGGTCACACTTATTAATAAGAAAGTGTGACCGTTTTCTACGCGAAAACATTGCTTTTCTTTATCATTGTTCTACTGCTCTAACTAGGTCACTAAACAAAAGCAATTTTCAGAAAAAAAAACAAAACATCTCATTGACTAGAATTCCAGTATACAAGATTAGGTACAAGAAAGTTAGGTATAAGTAAGTGTGACCGTTTTCTACGCGAAAATATTAAGATGCCTTACGTGAACCGTTTACAATGTTTAAAAACAATGTTCATTATCATAGTTTTTTTCAATAACCAATGTTATTTCAGGGACATAAAATGCGAAAATCTCCTCATGGACCACGGCCTCAACATAAAGCTGTCGGATTTTGGCTTTGCTCGCGGCCACATGAAGCCTAAAAACGGTGTCTTTGCACTAAGCGAAACATTCTGTGGCAGTTACGCGTACGCATCACCTGAAATATTGAAGGGCGTTCCGTACAGACCGCAGGATTCAGACATTTGGAGCATGGGAGTGGTGCTTTACGCTATAGTGTACGGTCGTCTGCCGTTTGATGACACGAATTACACGCAACTGCTAAAGGTATGTATTACAAATCTTCAGACATAAACAGGGTTAATCGTAAAAACAAACAAACGTGTCCGATTTACATTTGGCTCTTTATTTATTTTTTATTACGGTAACGTCTCAATAATCTATAACAATTTACAAAGCAGCTGGGAAATAGTGATAAACATTTTAAAAAATAATTTATTTTCTACGATTTTAATAAATTCACAAACAAAAATTCTCTTCTTAATGGAATTTTAATACCTACATATAAAATAATAAACTTATAAAAATCTATATATCTATATACATTTGGGGCCGCACAATAATGAATTTTTTGGTATGGTAAAGCTTCCCTTTTTCACGCGCATTTCCTAAATTCGCTGAACAAACGTTGCTTGTCTAAAAGTACTAAGCCCGCCTTTCAATGTTTTTGCATTATTTACTAACTACTCTGTATATTGTAATACACCATTAAGATGGTACTAGAGTGCCAGAATCAGAAATCTAAATAGCCAAGCGTGAGTCGGACACGTGTTTTTGTTTTTTTTTTCGTTTTCACTATTTAATTTTTATACCGACAACAGAAATAAATACATCTTCTCTGAAAATGTCAACTGTCTATCTTTCGTGATTCATGATATACAGCTTGGTAACATACGGACATAATTATAGACTAACTACCTTAATAACTTACCTCATCTGATTCGACCCGTGTTGCCATTTTAAAAACAATAATTCTACCCAACAGCAAGTACAAAACAAGGTGTCCTTCCCTCGCGAACCGAAAGTGTCTGCCGAATGTCGCAAGTTGATCACCAAAGTGCTGTCACCGCTGAAGATCCGCGTCAAGATACCGCAGATCCTCGCCGACCCCTGGCTTAACCCCAACCAGCCAACCACCAAAGATGACGAGGTAAACACTTGCATCAGCACAGTCAAGTGCGAAAATTTGCCACTTAGCACCTAGCGTTTTCCGGCAGCCTTGGTTAAAGCCACTAATTCCAGACAATGCATGCCTAATAGGTCGCTGACTGTGTGGTTACGCGGCCTAGTGATCTTTCAAATGTGGGCTGCATACTGTAAAAAAAAATATTCTGTTATGTCAATGGCAATATCTTTGGCTTGGTTTTTTAAATGTTCAATTTAAATGTTCATATTCAATTTAATATGTTATTTCATATTTTTTATTGAAAAAGATAGTTACTTTCCGTTACCAATTTCATATTTATGCTTAATTGAATTCGGTAAACCAGTTTCAATTGTGCACATGTTTTGGTTATTGTAACTGAGGTAAACGTCTATGCACTAGCAATCATAAGGGCGATCATAATAATATGAATTCGCGTTTGACCACACTGGTGCAGGATGTAGCACGCTTGCCTGGAAGAAATCTATTTTTTACTCTATATTTGAAGAGCTCCAGATAGTTTATTTCACAAAAAAGAGGCTCAGGGAGAGAGTTCTAAAGTTTCGTACCATTTCGAGAATTCATACAACAAAAGTTGGTAGGCTAGACGTATCTACTAAATTTGTTACTACTAACCTAGGATAAGTAACGATATATATACACTTTTTTTCGATTGAATTTGCGTTTTGTTTTTTTAATATGGCTCGCTCTATTTTCTTTTCATTTGATATGAAATATCCCATTCGTAATGTTTTTGTTTCTTCTTCAGTACTTTTTTTCTATTTTTCTCTTACTTTAGTACTATCTACATTTTTGTTGGTTTTTTTCGCAATAATTGTGGATTGTTTGTTAGATATCGTCTGGATTAATTCCATAATTGCTCGTATTTATTCGTTTCTTTTTGTACTTATTGTTTTTTTTATATATTTCTTACGGTCTTGATTTATATTTCGTCTTCCACTATTCTTAATCTTTGATGACTTACTTCTGGTACAATGATTGATCAACATTTTCCTTGTAATTCTGTCTGTAAAGTTGGACAATGCAGACAAGTTCCTCTCGACATCAAGAGCTCAGCTACCACACTACAGGATGGATGACTAACTAAATCACTATTCTATTGGTAATGTATCTTATTCATGATACTGTTGTAACTACTGCGTATTAAAGCGAGTGTGGCTCGGTGGTACCTAATAACGTCTGCTTTTCAATCGGACGGCCCCTGGTTACACCAATGACTTGTTTTTCAAGTTACGTGTGGATTTGCACTCACTTTACGGTGAAGGAAAACATCGTGAGGAAACCGGCATGTTTGAGGACCACAATATCCGAAGACGTGTCATCCGCCAACCCGCACTTGGCCAGCGTGATGGATTATGGCCTATATCTCTCTCCTCGTGAGAGAAGGCCCCGAGTCCCAGCAGTGGGAACGTACAGTGGGCTGCTTATGCTTATGCATGATACTGTTCATTATCCTGATAGTAGAAGAGCCCGTGAAGATCGTCCTTCACCGATCTGATAATTTTGCGCATGCTCGTGTATAGTCAAATGATAATTTAGCTACAATTATCAAAAATAAAATCTTCACGGGCTCTTAGACTATGATATTCTGTTCAAAATCGATGTAGAGTAGTAAAACTATACGAAGGTACGTTACCTATGCCAGTTACATTTACACTGTTGTAGAAAAAATGTTGCTAAGCAATTTGCGGTGTTCCCGCCAGCCTCTTTAAAAGCCAGATGATCCAGACTAGGTATGCTCCAGCTTAGGACAGTGTCGCTGATATGTTAAGTTACTTGCCACTGTATAAACTGTGTGTAAAAAAAGTAGACAATACTATAATAATTGTGTTTTAGTGGCTAAACTTTTCCAGTTTTGGCGTTATACCCACGGGATATACCAAAGTCGAAAACAGATAAAGTTTTTGAGAAATTGAAAACTAGGCTGTCTAAAGAACAACTGAAATTCGTATAAATAAGGCTTTTTTAGGATTTTTAGCGCTAAAACTGTAATTTTCAAGTTGAAATAACTTGTTTCGATTAGACTTCAATCAGGCAATCTACATTTCTCAATCAAAACTTATATTTTATAGAGAGGCATGTTGGCACGTGGATAGTGTATATATTTTCTTGAGGCGAACATAAAAGAAAATCTTGATTTTATAGTTTTTTCGCTGTAAATCGTAAACGGAAAACATAGTATCGAAAAATGAAAGGTCGTCTAAAACCACTCCACGAATATTTATACTTATTCTGATACCAATCAGACGTATCAATATGAAAAAGTGATATATGTATTTCACCTTTTAGGTCGCCTGAGCTATACTTGATGATGACTTGATAGTGAGTGGGCCACAGGTGAACCTAAATAATGAAATGCGAGTTATTGTTGAGGTGCGGTTTATTGAAGCGCTAGTGAGCAACTGACTGAGTTACATGGTCACTCTTATTTTATATGTTAAACTAAAGCTTATGCTAATTCTAACAGGCGTTACATACATATGTAGGCCCTACAACCTTTTGCGAATTATAGCGAAAAACACATATTATTCAAGATATTGCCCTAATCATCGCCTTAAACTATTCAAGTAATAATAACGCTTAAATTCTCAGGCTCCCATTTTTTATTAAATAATTATCCAATTAGATTCACTACATTTTTTATTTATCTAACTTATTATTTACGATGTTAAAAGAGTCGTTCGCTATTTTCTTCAAAGCGTAATTTAAAGTAGAATTTGACGTGTTCCAGGAAAACAAAGAACCAAGCAAAGAAGAAATAAAGAGCGTAAACATCGGCACCGTCACATTCGACAGAAAATTGGAAGAAGTTAAAATTTAGGAAACATGAATAATAAATAAGATTAATCAAATCTAATTAAAGTTGCATCATTTTGGTTTTACGTTTTGTTTTTCAAACATATTTTTGCTATCTGTAAATATATGGATGAGCTGAATAAAGCTTCTGTGATACGGACAGCTTTTGGATAGGCGACCATGCTAATTACTAAGTAGCGTTTACTACTATGGTCAGATGATACGTAATTAGTCGGTCCTGATGGTTAGTCTTAGTCAAACAGTCGTTAACGACATAGCAAAAAACATTGAATTTACATCATCTCAGAAGCCGTGATAGCTAGAAAGCTGAAACTTTCACAAGATATGTATTTCTCGTGCCGCTATAACGAATACTAAGAATAAAAAATATTAAGGGTCCCCATACAGTAATTTTTTTCGTATTTATTTGCTATATACCTAAAATTTTCACGGCATGTTTAGATGTACATTACTTTTCAAATTAAATTATAAAATTTAAATATATAAATATTTGAGGGGGGCTCCCATACAACAATGGTACGGAACCCTTTATGCGAGAGCAATTTTTAACCGACTTCAAAAAGGAGGAGGTTATATATTTGACGTGTATGTATTTTTTTTTTTTTTTATGTATGTTCACCGATTTCTCAGCCATTTGTGGATCGATTCTCAAAATTCTTTTTTTAATTGAAAGAGTATGGTTCTGAATTGGTCCCATTGTCACCAAAACTGGTTCTGATGATGGACTCCTAGGGAAATCGAAGAAAAACCTAAAAAGTTAGGTAATTTTTACGCATGAAGAGAGATTCTAGCTCGTTTGGCTGTACTGATATTCATGAAATTTGAGAAGAAAATAGATAAGACTATGTGTTAACACATACGCTACTTTTTATCCCGAAAATAAATACTATTCCCGTGGGATGCACCAAATAACATATCTTTTTAACTTCTTCACGCTCGAACGGTTGTACTGACATTGATGAAATTTGGAATGAAGATAGGTTAGACTATGTGTTTACACATAGGCTACTTTTTATCCCGAAAATAATTATTGTTCCCGTGGGATGCACCAAATAGCACACTGATTTCGCTAAAATTTGATATAGGGGGTAGACTAGACCTTGTATAACACGAAGGTTACTTTTTATCTTAAAAGTCATTGCTATTCCCGTGGGAAGCCCAAATAACTGGATAACCTATTTTACTTCTTCGCGCTCATACGGCAATACAGATTTCGCTCATAAAATTAGCAGCCTGGCTAACAAAAGTAATCTGACGCGAACATCGAGGCTAAGCAACGGCCCATGCGGCCAGTCTTTGGATGGGTAACCATGCACAAGACTTCCATAAAAAAATATGATATTTTCATCTGGGCGTTACTGTGCTTCGGATAACACGTTAATTTGTTGGGCCTGGACCACTACTCTTAGTACAAGCAGGGGTCAAACTAAATCAGGGGCTTGAAAAACTCTCGACGCCAGAGCTTGGCCACTTGGGTCATACTTAGTGGAAGAAGGAACTGTAAAATTTGATATATTAATAGACAAGACCCTCGAACGGATAAGGAAAATATTTACGCGCTCGCTTCGCTAGGAATCCCGCTTCGTTCGAATTTCCCCCAGGATGTTCTGGGCTTATGACACTCCAAATATAATATAATTTGTGCTTGCTTTGTTTATGCTCAAACGGTTCGAACAAATACGGTGAAAATTTTCGCGCTCGCTGCGCTCACGCATAGCTCGCTTCGCTCGCATCCAGCTCGCTTCGCTCGCAATTGGTTCTTGTACGTTTTGACACAACAAACATTATGTAATTTGTGCTGCTTTGGACTTCTTTATGCTCAAACGGTTCGAACAAATACGGTGAAAATTTTCGCGCTCGCTTCGCTCGCATCCAGCTCGCTTCGCTCGCAATTGGTTCTTGTACGTTTTGACACAACAAACATTACGTAATTTGTGCTGCTTTGGACTTCTTTATGCTCAAACGGTTGGAACAAATACGGTGAAAATTTTCGCGCTCGCTTCGCTCGCGCGTAGCTCGCTTCGCTCGCATCCACCATCTTTTCGCTCGCACTTGGTTCTAGTAAGTTTTAACACAACAAACATTATGTAATTTATGCTGCTTTGGACTTCTTTATGTTCAAACGGTTCGAACAAATACGGTGAAAATTTTCGCGCTCGCTTCGCTCGCGCACAGCTCGCTTCGCTCGCATCCACCTCTTTTCGCTTGCACTTGGTTCTAGTAAGCTTTGACACAACAAACATTATGTAATTGGTGCTGCTTTGGACTTCTTTATGCTCAAACGGTTGGAACAAATACGGTGAAAATTTTCGCGCTCGCTTCGCTCGCATCCAGCTCGATTTGCTCCCAATTGATTGCCTGCCTGGCACACTCCAAATTTTTTTCATC